>BSBM01000512.1:6372500-8772500 GCA_027924585.1 Larix kaempferi
TTTGTAAAAAACATAGGTCGTTAATTTGGCCTATAACTTTTGTTTGGCTTACCTATTTCGAGAACGGAAAAGAACCCGCATAAGACTACAAGAATACCCACAAGCTAAAAAATTTATTTCATTTTTTATTATTTTCAGACCATGATATGGTGGACCAACACTTGACCATGTCATTTTAAGGCTTCATTGACTTTCGCAATTTAAAAAATATATTAAAATTAACTTTTAAAATTTTGGAAAAATAGCCCTGCACAAGATACGTATGTTGCCTAGACGCCTCTACATATTTTTTTCCTCATAAATTGACAATTTACATAACAAACAGGTGGCTCAACTAAAACTTGTGCATTATGTTTTAGAGAAAAAATAACATACCAATCTTAAAATAATGACATTTTGGGGTGGTTATACCACGTTTCCATAAATACAAGTTATATATTACATAAGGTCATTCGTTTTTCTACTTTTTATCTACTTACATCTAATTCAAAAAAAATTTGTAGGTACCTCTAATAATTCATTTCAATGATAATATTTCTGTTTTTCCAGCATGTCATTGCAACTAACGTGTCATAATTGGGTATCATTACCTTGCACCATCCCTGTTCTAGTGTCTTATTGAAGCTTATTTAGATGACTATCCTTGAATAAGTACTCAAACCAACATGTAAGAATTTTGTAAGTGGTATTTTTTCTCCAAGTGGAATACAAACACCATGACTAGGTTTTGCACATTAGAAATGCTTGTCAAGGAATTAACATGGTTAAGGGGACTACAAAGGCCTTATTCCTTATTGAACCTTTTTTAGCTTGAGAACCATCAACAACATAAAGGAAACTTGACACGAGCCCTCTCTAAGACGTCCCTAACATCTATATTGAATATGGGCAATGTTATCAGGTCTAGGGAATCATGGATGGGCATCAATTTTGTGACCACTGTGAATGGAGGGAAACAAAAGGATTTGTACCTAAACCTAATTTCTTAGGATCAAGCACCATGAAAGATTCCTTAAACCTCCACATTTGACCTCCAAGGGTGTTTTGGGCATCATAACTAGTTTAGTGGGGAAATGGAAATGTGTTTAGAGGTCTATCCAAGGTTATAGGAGGAGAATAATGGGTATTTTTCCATAAATGACACTTTTTGGGCTTAATCACCATCAACAATGCCTAATAACCACAATATTATAGTATATATTGTTGAATGCATCCTCGAACAACCACATGCAACCCTGATAAGGTATCTTTTGCTTACTAGAGGGACATGAGAATCATGACTAAACCACAACACATGCCTTAAATGTGAATCTATCTTGGAATCACACCATGAATAATTTTCTAAGCCATTGTTAGGTTTATTTATCATCTGAATGGGATATGGGTGCCATGAGTAAGATTTGTGCACTGGAAATGGTCTTCAAGATCTAGACATGGTCAAGGAGGGAAATAAAGGGCTTAATCACTAAACAAATCTCTTTTAGAGCTCTTGTGTTATGGTTAGGGGTGGAAAACACTTGGGGCTTAGGCCCTAATTGTCGCTTCTTAATCCTAGACACCATGAGTAGTTTTTATGTGGTTTTATGAACTGAAAATGTATGTCAACGAATAAACATGGTCAAGGGCGATACAACAACCTAAATCCCTATTCAACCCTCTTGATTTCAAGCACCGTGAATAGAAAATATTAAAAACCACAACACGATCTCTTTGAAGGGAGTCCATGACATATGAGTTGAATATGGGAATTCTTATTAGGTTTTGGGCATCATGGACGAGTGTCATGGATAGGTTTTGGGCCCCAATCCTTTCTTCTTAGGCTCAAATGCCATGGATGTGTCCCTAAACCTATTTAACTAACCTCTATTGGTTACCAATCCCCTTGAAGGATTCTATAGGTTCCATAATTAGGTTCGTTATGCTTTGAGAATGTATCTATAAGTCTATCCAAGTTCATAGGAGGACCATGGTCAGAAAGGAAATCAAGGGCCTTATCAAAGAAAATGAACCTTCTAAATCTCAAGAACTATGAACAAGACCTCCAATCATGACACATCATCTCTCTATGGGGTGTTGAAATCCAAGTGATATTTTGTGGACCATTAGGTGGAATTTCACAAAGAGCATGGGCCCAATAGGACTATTCCCATGAGAGAAAAATAGACTCTAATTTCAAATTTTTCCTTGTGAAACATGGGTCTTAAAATAATTACTAATGCTAAAGGTGGTCGAAAATTTTCAAATTTATGAATATATGTAATAAGAATGTGTGTGCATTTTTAATATGTGCACATTTTTTACTGCATGCATCTTTCTGTAAATTAATAAATAATTGGCTCCGAGTTGTCTCTTCCTATACATGTTGGTTGCATTGGTTTGAAATTTAGAATGACAAATCTGCAAGTTTGGGCTTCATAAACAAAAACACATGTCCATTCTCCCAACTCCCTACTCTTGTCTCCATTTTCAACCATGTTTTTAAATATGATCCACTTATCATTGTTGATCAATTACACACATTTATAGAGCGTTTTGTACACACACAGACACACGCACTTATCTCCTATTTTTTATTGATTTTTAATTGTACATATATCATAATTGTGAAATACATAGGTCTTTTAATCCCAATATAATTTTTTATTGCCTCTGACTCTTAAATGGCCTCATAATTTCAGGACTTCATTGATTTATTAGTTAAAAAAATATAGAATTAACATTAAAGATATGGAAAAATAGTAGTGCACAAGAAATGACTATTATCTATAATTGTACAATTTTTCCTTAGGAAATTTCATCATTTTTCTACTAAATTCACGCCTTAATGTAAACATATGCATTATATTTTAGAGGAAAGGAACATGCCAATGTTAGAAGAGTGTTGATTTTTCTATATCAATTTTGTATTAATATTTTTTATATATTATAAAATCTTATTAGATTTCCTATGTTTCGTCTTTATACACCATATTCTAATAAGTTGTTCATGTACATATAATAATTCTTGGTAGTCAACATATTGTTGTTCCTCTAAATTTCCATTGCAACTAACATTTCATGAGAGGGAAGCATTATCATTCGCCAACCCTCATGATTTCTCTATGAACCCAAAAAGTGGAAGCAGAGAAAGTTTTAGTTGGTGTGGATCCCTATTCAGGATGCATGAATTTATTTCGATTGCTAGGTGAAATTATTAATATTTTTCAAGAATAGGAATTCTATGTTTTTAATAGATTAATAGGGCTGGACAAGTGCACAAAGGCTAAGACTACAAGGTGAAAATTCACACTACACTCCCATATTTCAATGCCTCTTGCAAATTAGGCCTGTATTTGTAGGTTTTAGGCTCCGTGTCAAACAAAACAAGACTAGATATATGAGCAACGGGTCATTAATAATTCCCTAGCATAGGATTATTTTGATGGATCCAAGCAGGGTCCTTTAGAGTTTAGCAATGTAAGTGGAATATTGTATCTCTAAAATAGACACACTATCATGTTTAAAGAGAAGGAAGGAGAAGGGTCAAATAACTATGTTGAGTTATTGGCTTCAAGATTCTTTTTAGAATATGCTTAAGACAAAAATTTTAAACATATTATGATCTTTGAAAATTCCAACCTGAATACAAACTACACATGAAAGAGATATACCAATGTTCCAATATAATGAAAAACTAACATAACTGATAATTTCCTAAAAAAATTTCAAACCATTACTGGAGGATGGAATTTCCTATAATCATTCTTATTTATAAATAATAAGAGCTCAGCCACACTTCCTCGATGTAAACACTTCATCAAACAAATTAAAAATTTAAAAACTACACAACAAATTATACATGAAAATGTTATTTTTTAAAAATAATAAATTAAATTAAAATTAAAATTTTATAATGAAAACATAAATAAAATTTATATTTTCAATTGTATTTTTATAAAGGATGTTCTCTTGATATGGCATCTTTGTGAGACTATGAGTGTTAGGATTAAAATGACTTTCTCTTAGATTACCCATTCTCTTAGATTACGCTCACATAGTCATCATCATCATCATCATCATCGCCATCATCATCGTCATCATCAGTGTCATTATCATGGTTGTTGTCCTCCTCATCATTGTTCTCATCATCATCAAATCTTCATCATCATCAATAAATCTAAATTAAAATAGATTAAAATAAATAAAAACTAATTCTCACTTTATTTATATATACAGTGAGAAAACAAAATAAAAATTAAATTTTTATAATAAAAACATAAATAAAATCTAAATTTCCAATTTCATTTTTATACCTATTTAAACCCAAATTAAAATAACAAATGCTCAACCTTTATGTAAGCATCTCATAAAACCATCAAAGGTCTTGAATATCAAGTAACTAGAATTTTTTTCATTTCGAAAAAACCACTTCAGAAAACAAATTGAAATTTTGAAATAAAGTAAAAATAGTATAAGAACAATTCCTTATACTTATCAACAATAGCAAAATTAGTACCATACGCATTTATCACTCACTTCATGTTGCCACGTTCTTGATTCTCTATTACTTTCACTCCATGTTTCCAAGTTCTTGGCTTCACCATATACACTCCTATAGAATCAACGACATCTCCACTTGACCCAAAAACACCTACAATCTTCCCTTCTTCTTCAGTCTCAAAGTAAGGTCCTCCTTCATGCCCGCACGGTCCAAGTGTCCTTTGATTTGTATGAAACGTCAAAGAAATGATCACCTTGTGTGGTCCGTATGTTCCAAAATATCCACTGATTTTGGTTACGATCTCCTCTGGGTAGTTCAGATTGTACTGCATGCATGCACAGGTCAACAAAACCACCAAAATAATATAAATCTTTCTTTTCTTTAATTGCTAGGTTTAACACATCCAATACATCTAAGTTTGGAGCCTTCTCTAACTGAGAAAGCTGCGAGTTACCTCTGTTCGAGCGCTGCCTGCACCTCCATGCCGAAGGCCCAAGAAATATTTATCTTTCACACTTTCATCCCCTTCCAGGCCATAAGTCAGCTGAACTGAAGCTAATCGATTATCTTTTGATGTCATGGTAATCCGTCTGATCCCTGAATATGTCCCATCATTCCAATAATCTCCACCAAAGCCACCGTATGGTTGAGAGCGACAAAACTCCTGTTGTAAAGAAAACGTTGAATTGTATAGAAAAACAAAACGAAATTCAAAGAAAGAGGAAAGAGAACTCGAGAGTTCTTAAATCATTTCCAATGACAACTCTATAAGAAGCTATATTAAAATCAAAATCTATTACAGCATTACAACATCCACTTACTCTTTTCACAAACACCGTATTCATAAATTTAGTTAATGTTCATTCAAATCCAAATTGAAGAAAATGAGATCGAGAGAAAAGTATAGAGACAAGGTTTCAATTTAATATGAAATTTCAGTCCATCTAGGCAATCAATCAATAAAGTAGCATCAATTTTAAAGCCATATTAAGAAATGGTCGAACATGATCTTTGATCTTTTGACCCACAAAGTTTGTGTCTCGTACATTAATTTAGTTGATGAAACTTTTTCTAAAATATTCTAATTGCAATGATATAAAAAATAATCCCATTAGCCCATAAATCACGATGATGGGCATAATTTAATCGTCACTTTTACTCACATTTTCTGTGGAAATTCTGGGCTTCAGCATATAATACACTCCTATTGAATCCAGTAAAGCTCCACTTGACCCAAAGATACCCACAATCTTCCCTCTCTCTTCTGTCTCAAAATGAGTTCCCCGTTCCCGCCCGCATGGTCCAAGTTTCCTTAGATTGGTATAAAACGTCAAAGATTTGATCACATCACAAGACTTGTAACTTCCATAATAACCACTGATTTTGGTGACGAACTCCTCTGGGTAAAGCAACTTGAACTGCATGCATTCACAGGTCAACGAAACCACCAAATCAATATAATGACTTATTTATAATATAGAATACATCTAACTTGGAGCCTTATCTAACTGAGCATGCTGCAACTTACCTGTACTGGAGCGCCGTCTGCGACTCCATGGCGAAGGCCAAAGAAAAATATATCCTTCACGCTTTCATCGCCATCGAGGCCATAAGTCAGTTGAACTGAAGTTAACAACTTATTTTTTAATGTCATGGTAATCCGTCTAATCCCTGAATATGTCCCATCATTCCATTCAAGTCCCCAAGGGCAGCCGTTTAGTTGAGAGCGATGAAACCACTGTAATAATGAAAACGTTAAATTTTATTAAATAACAAAACGAAATTCAAAGAAAGTAGTCTCATGAGAACGCAGAAGTGAGGGGAGGCCACGAAATCTAGGGAGCGCTGAGTCAAAAAAACAAATGACGAGAAGAGAGACCACGAGGGGAAGACAGGAAATCTGAGCATAAGAAATTGGGAAGAAGAGATGCTGAAGATGAAGAGAGACCCTCTGTGAACAAAAAGGGGATCTCGGTGTTCTTAAGAATAAATTAAAAAAATTGAGGGCCCATAAGATTTGGGTGTGGATATTTATGGAGAATGTAAAACCTGCCTGAGACTGAGACTAAGAGGAGGAGGTTATTTGCAGTCTTTTTTTAACAATTTAAAGCTTCCAAGCAATATAGAACCTATAACTTGTAATTTATCTGTAACGGCTGTCTGTAAAAGATATGAAGTTTGAAGAATATACTTTTTTTTCTCCGTATTCACTGGCTTCATCGTCGGAAGTTCTTGGCTTGAGCATATACACTCCGATTGAATCAAGTAGAGTTCCACTTGACCCAAAGAATCCTACAATCTTCCCTTCCTCTTCTGTCTCAAAATAAGTTCCGCGTTCCTGTCCGCATGGTCCATACATCCCTTTATTCGTATGAAAAGTCAAAGATTTGATCACAACCCAAGACTCCGGCCAAGGTTTGTAGCTTCCAAAATGACCACTGATTTTGGTTATGATCTCCTCTGGGTAGTTTAAATTGTACTGCTTACAATCACAGGTCAACAAAACAACGAAATCAATATAACACTTATTTTCTCTCCTTTAATCGGTTGCCACTCTTCAAATACAACACATCTAAGTTGGAGCGTGCAGTGATTTACCTCTATTCTATCGCCGAGTACACCTAGATGTGGATTGCCGATTCCACCTCCATGCTGACCGCCCGAAATAGATCTACCCGTCAAGCTTTCGTCGCCGTCCAGACCATAACGCAGTTGAAGTGAAGTTAACGAATATTCGTTTGCCGTCATGGTAATCCGTCGAACTCCTGAATATGTTCCATCAGTCCATTCACCTCCGCCAGAGCCGCCGTATATTCGAGAGCGGTATGGTTCAGAGTAGTAAAACTCCTGTTCAAAAAGAAAACGTTGAATTATTAAACCAAAGTTAAAGAGACAGGGATTTGAATGGGTTTCAAAATTATAATAATTTTAATTCTTTTTAACATGGCATAACTTATTATCACTTAATTGAGAGTTATTTTAAGATATTAAATTTATCATTATATTTTATAATATAATATAATTTAATTTAATTGAGTTGTCAAATTTACAGTAGGATTTTTTTTTTTATAATAACAGACTAAAAAAACATGCCATTTAAAATAATCTCTTAATGTTCCCATAAAAATTATCTCTTAATTATTTAAAAGCAATTTTAAATTTTATTCCATTAACTAATTCAAAATAGATACATTAAATAAAAAAAAAACTTTTATCATTATATTTTTTATTACAATATTACTTAAATCTTATAAATAAGATATATTTTTAAATTTTTTCCAAGTGTGAATTACAAAAGTTTATTTTTTAAATTAAACTTTATAAGTTTGTATTTTTAATTTTTTACATATTAATTTTTCATCATATATTAAAATATTTTAAAATTATATATTAAATGATGATGATGATGGTCTTTAATGTTCACTAAGACCAATCTTAATTTATTAAACTTTAAAAAAATAAAAATTATTTAGTTTTCCTTAAAATACTATTTATATGCTTAAAGAACTAACATAAAATAATGTCCCTAACTTGCTATAGTTTAATATAATGTGAGTGAAAATGGAATAATCTAAGCAATCTAAGAAAAAGTGGTGCAGGAACATCTTGTTCTTACCGAAAATATATACTCTGAGTAGACCTAGGGTCTTATTATTAGTCCAAAGGAAGAATTCAATTATAAAATTATTTGTAAAAGATGGAAATTCTGCATAGTTCATAAAGTTGGTTTTGGAAGGTCGGGAATGAAGTGTCAATTAAAGAAGTAGTGAGTCATTGTGTTAGTTATGAGTCATAGAAATGAGGTGTTAGTGATAATTTTGAATCTCTATTCTTAGGAGCAGTTGCAGATTTATAGGAATTAGTTGCAAGAGTATAGGTAGTTGTTTTGTGAGGTGGAAGTGAAGACCTCCTTTTATAAAATGTAAGCCTGCGGGAAGGTTTAGGGTGGACAAAATGAAAGTGAATCAGGCCAAGAAAGGGACAGAGTATGTACTAATTTTCAATTTAATGAAATAGAGATGTATGTACTGATTTTCAATTTAATGAAATAGAATTTCCTGCATTGTCTCGGTGAAATCTGCGAATGAATTGGAAGAGTTCATTTATCTGCATGAAGTCTGAAACTAATTATAAGCTCGGTTATTGATCTATTATACATCTTATGCAAGCATTATAGGAAATTTGGGTTTCTATGTATGTGAATCGAATTGGATCTGAGTTAATGTTGGACGCTAAACTAATGATAAGATCGGTTAGTGATCTATTATAGATCTTATGCAGGCATTAGAGGAAATTTGGGTTTCTATGTATGTGAATCGAATTGAATGTGAGTTAAGGTTGGACGCTAGTAATAGAAGTAAATTGAGCAAATAAATTGTGCCAGAGCGTTGGCAAATGATGAGGAGAGATCATATAATTAAAAACGTTCAAACCTCTGATCTGTAATGTGTGGGAATCGCTCAATGGAAGACACTACAGCAAGCTCTGCATCTGAATATATTTTTGATTTTTTTCCAACTTTGAATTCATCTTGAATAGTTTAATTCCATGAAATCATCTTGAAATAGTGGTGGTGGAGTAGCGCCTGACTGTCGCAGAACGGCATATCAGGCGTGCGTAAGATTTTAAAAATTTATGGAGTGCCCTGGAATTGTAAGGGAGAGAAGTCCACGCGTGAAGGGGAGAGATACCAGGTAAAAAGTGGAGAGTCGCCCAGGTATAGTAAGAGACGGAGACGGAGGTGAATTAATAGAGGGCGACCTAGCGCGTGAAGGAAGAGGAAGGATCTCAGAAGTGAGGGAGGCCACAAGATCTACGCAAGCAGAGGGAGCGCTGAGTCTAAAAAGGAGTAAAATAAAATAAAAAAGTTAGTAGAAGAGAGACCACGAGAAGGAGATGAGGAAATCTGAGCATAAGAGAGTGGGAAAAAGAATTGAGGAGGGCCCATAAGATTTGTGTTTGTATATTTCTGGAGAATATAAAACCTGACTGAGACTAAGCCAAAAGGTTATTTCCAGTTTTTTTTCAACAATAGAAACCTTCCAGCATAGAATCTACGTTTTCACTTAATTTAAGTTGGTCCTTTGGTCAGATTGCATGTATTAATTTTATTATCACAAGAAGAAGCTAGCTACACTTAACAATGGACTGCTCTATTGACAAAATATGTTCTGGGCTAGATGAAGGCTATGATAAATTTATGTTTCTTATAAAGCTTCATGTCCAACAGAGAAAATAAATCATATTGATCGCATATTTTTATCTAATCCAAAAGTTAAAAACCGCCGTAAATGAGAGGGTTTGACTTTGTGATGAGAAATCAAGCGCTAATCTTTGAAAAAGGTTTGCTGCAGCATAGAGAAATCCTAGAAGAAAACAAACTTACCGATTTACTCTTAAGCTTTTCCAAGACACGTTGAACAATCTTCTCCACGAGCTCTCCCTCATCACTGGTTATTAAACACAACAAAATAAAGAAACGGAATTAGAAACGTCTGCAGACGTAATTAATAGCATTTAGCTATGCATAAAACTTTGTGATATAAGGGGACTTCTCACCCGTTACAGTCCCCTTGCAGATCTAACCCACTTATTTTTGAAACGGTAGAAAGAGCCTCCCTCCACTTTTGAATAGTGGTGGCGTCGTGTCGCGGCTTCTCTTGGTGCGTATGAGGGTCATTCGTTTTCTTCTCTTCCAGTTTGCGCAGAGCTTCATCATACATTCCTTTACCCTGCGTCTGCGAAAGCTCAGCGGGATCAACATGGTAAAACACAAGAATAATTGGAGCCTTTGTCTCCAACATTAGAAGGAGCTCATTGAGACACAATTCTGATTCAGCATATCCAGCGGAGAAAATGGCCACATGCACGGATGCGGTTCTAACAGCGTCTTTTATTTGAAATGGAAAGTCCTCTCCAGGTTGCAATTGAGGCTTGTCCAAAAAGACTCTTAATCCATGTGCAGAAAAGAGGCCATGGTAGAGATGGCTTGCAAGGGTTTTTCTCACATCAGCACCGTGATGGTTGATGAATATCTGGTAAGATTTGTTGCTGCTGCTGGGAGAATATGCAGCAGCGGTGGAGGAGGAAGCCATTGGAATTTGGAATGGATTGGATAAAATTAATGAAGAGATTGGGAAGAAGAAGGTGTAGTTGCTACTCCTCTCCCGTTTTAATAGACAATTGTTCCCTTTCGTTTCGCAAAAGTCTCTATGTGCCACGTTGCAATGTGAAAGTCGTTGTTGTTAGATCTTCTATGTTACCCATTGTAAAGATGATGAATCATTCGCTCACAACAATAATTTCTATGAAATCTTTGTTGACCCTTCCACCAAAGAACTTCCAAAGTCGTAGGTAGGAAACCCTTTGCCACCAACCATAGAACTGGTCAATAGACGACTTGGTGAGAACAATTCCATTTCCCACCAACCATAGAACTAGTCAATAGACGACTTGGTGAGAACAATTCTAGTCATGTAAACATAGGTTGGGTCCCAATAGTTCATTAGATAATAAGATAATAATGAGAAAGACGCTTCCTTGGAAAATGCCATAGAAAAATCTCAAAATCATGTTTCAATTTAAGCACCTGATTTTTATATGTCTCTTTATATTTTAGATGTAGTATGACAAGCTACTTTTCATGTCTATTTCAAACCTAGTTTTCCTCAATCTATATATATAGATATATGTTAGGCATGTACATTTTCATAGAGGTTAGTAATCTAATCACTATGTGGAAGGTATTTTTTGTCTAACAAACAAGGGATGTTTTACTCCAATTTGGTGTAATTTGGTGTTTGACTAGTTTTAAAAGTTATTATTATTATTATTATTATATAAATTTATCTTTTACACACTATCTTCAAGGATATCACCTAAAACTATGAAAACTATGAAAATATTGCAAAATATTGAAGATTAATGTATTGATCAATATTCTACTTATATAAAAAATTATGATGCTACCCTGGAACATAAGTTACTTCATTCTCATATAACAAATAAGTTTATTATTTAAGGGATGAGATGCAAAACTCTAATGCATGGATTTAATGTTTCTCTTATCAAACCTAGGAAGGAATTACACTATATATAAACATACCATGAAAAAGGGAGAAAAGATGGAGCAGTAACATTCTAGAAAGGAATTCAAATGCATGATTCTTTGGGTACTATGGATAATCAGAGATCAGGATGGTATCTTAATATAATCATATATTTATTTTTATTTATTTTTTAAATTTAGAATATTTTATAAACAAATTTAGTAATGATTTTTTAAAATTTGATATATATATTATGAATTAAAATATTTTATATTTTTTATAATAATGAAAAACATTAAATAAAAAATATTGTTGTCAACAAAAAAGTAAACATAAATTTTTTTCCCCGCGAAAAAAGCATACTACTGCTATTCAATTAATCTAAATCAAGTAGTACAAGATGTTCATCCAACAGATATTACAATGCATTTTTAGAAAAACCCTGTAGGAGAGTTCTTTCTATCCCAAACAAAACTACACAAAATTATACAAATATGGACTGTATCCATTGATCTTCAGCTATCAAACATATTTCCTCAAAAAAAACTTAGTAGAGAAAATAAAGAGAACCAGAATCCACCACCACATCTTCGCAGACATTCTCCCAGAATAAGATGCCTTCATCCCCATCAATCGCCAGCTTAGATTAACATGTTAGTCTATGAGTTAAACTCACGATATATATGTTTAGCAAGGAAGAAGTGAAAGAACTAAGATCGCGCTGAATGCGATTGCACCAATAGACAAGATTAAGTACCTTTAGATCAAACTCCCCACGAGCCCACTTAATAGTGACTCTAGAATCACCAAATATTTTTACCTTGTTCAATCCAAAACAGATTGCAGCCTTGACAACACACCAGAGAGTTAATATCTCCGCTTTCATATTAGTTCCAAATCCACCATGCATATGGACAGTGTAAAAATGATCAGAGTTCAAATAGATAACTCTGCCAATACCACATTTTCCAGAAGTTGCAGCCCCATCGAAGAATAGAACAAGGTCATCAACAGTGTATTGAAATCTTCCAATGGTCCTTTCCACAGGTTTGTCATCCACCTTCTGAAATTTAAGAAAATGACTAAACGCCTCACAAAAAACAGAATCAGCATTTGTAGCAGAATTATCAAAGACGTCTCTATTCCTTGCACGCCATAAAGCCCAACAAATAAATATAGGCAAAGTAATATGTGTTTTACCAACCTTCACCCAATCAAACAAACATTTCTCCACGGTATTCCTAGCCCACTTCAGAGGTAAAGTCAGGTTCTTAGAAAACATATCCCAAATTGCCGAAGTAAAAACACAGTCCATAAAAATATGTTTCACAGTTTCAGACTCCCTCCTGCAGAAAACACATTGACTTGGCCCATTCCAATAGACATTTTTGGATCAATAGAAATTTGAATTACAAAGTGAAGAAGTCGCTAAAGCATTCAAATAAAACTACAAGTACAAGCAATAAAGTGGATAAGACATGGAAAATGTTTTTAGAAAACATTAAATATTCAATTTGTCAAATTATATACATAAAAGTAGAAATGTAAATATATGTACAATCTACATAACTAATAGAAGATGGTTAAGTCCAAAATGTGGAAAAAACTATAGGCCTGAAGTATGTTGGGAGCATTCATATGCCTCAACATTGTCTTTAATTAAAGCCTCTATTTGTTTTAATCGTTTTAATGCCATGATTTTTATTATGCTACTTTTACTCTCTTTGGTAGTCTTGTCAACATGAGTTTTAAGACCATTTTGAGATAATCGATGTTTCGGTTAATGTTTCAGTGCATCTTCTACGATGTCATATATTATGCCAAATCCTTTGGAAAATGGAGCTTTTGTTTGGAAACCAAAAATGAATATTTTTGGTGTATCTCAAACATTAAATTTCCTCACAAGTTCTTCTTTCAACTCTGGCCTGGAAAGATCACCCTTTCTAGGATGGATAACATGGATTTGGAATTATCTTATATGTAGATGGAGGTTATCCACAAGGTGTCGAGTGCAAACTATATGTCTTGTTCCTGGTTCCACCATTGCTAATTTATTTGACTTGTAATTCTTATTGCAAATATATGTATCTGCAATAACCTCGCAACAAAGGAAACAACATGGTAATAGTATTTTTGCAATGCATAATTGTGTTAGAAAGATAACAAAAAAATTGGTAAATAAAAAAACGAAATAAAAGGAGTGAAGATAAAAAAAATGTATAACAATAAATATTAAGGTGTGAAGAAATTAAATGGAGAAATAAATATTTAGGTGTGAAGATATTAAATGGAGAAAATATTAACAAAAATATTTGAAAATTGAAGACCAAACTAAAATTGTGTATGATTTATAATGACATTGAGTGATCTACGTGGATTTATGAGGTATAAACTAAGATGTACAATGTTTTATATGATTGATAATGGGTCCCTAGTTAGACGGGGTCATCGAAATGTTTATTGTAAGTTTACCATCCAACTTGGGATGTGTAAAGGGGGCTTCTTAAGTCCACACAACCCTTACTCTTGATGTAAGATATTAATTCTTAATTCTCAGCCATCAAATTCTAAGTTTGAGTAGTATTGTTAAATACTACTATGTTATGTCTCCATCAATCTAAGAAGAAGAATAAATTAAAGAATATCTAAGTTGCACTCAAAGATATTTAAAAATGGGAAGGAGCATTACATAGTTATAGATTGAACGTAAACAAAATCAGTATACAAAATTGTAAACATATATTTCTTCAAACAATAATAGAATAAAAATAAAAAACTATTTTTCTCTATGGATGTTTGACAATGTGAAGAATAAAAAATGTTATAATATAGGAAATAAGTGTAGAATTTTTTCCTTCACGGCTACATTTATTCAACACTTAGTGCATAAATCTAAATCTGCAATGCCCACCCTCACTTGCTAAAAGTTATTCAATTGTTCTAGTTATGTCTAGAGAGAGTGGATAAAATCAAATGATTGTTGAAAATGTTTAAAATCTACTGCTCAAAGAGCATGATACTAATACCTAGTCTCCATCAATCCCATTGATACACTTTGGTACTGAACAATAACTATTGTTATTTTACAAGACGAAAAATCTTTTATTTCTTTTGATATATATATATATATATATATATATATATATATATATATATATATATATATATATATAGATAAGTCGATTAGACTTTTATGCACATATGCAAAAACTTAGAGGATTGAATGTAATGGTCATTTAACCTTTGCACATATTTGCACGTATATTTTTGGAGGATTGAATGTATCTTATGAGATGATGGTAGTGCCATTTCACGATAACTAAAAGAAATGTAGTGACACCTTGAAGAGGTTACATAGTATGCTCTAAATGGTGTTATTCTTTGACAAATCTTGGTGCATTTGGTTGTTCTTTGACAAATCTTGGCATATTTATGAGTGCAAGGAGGATGCTATCTAATAACAAAAATTACTTTCACCATATAAAAAGAAGGACACCATTAGTACTTTTTCTTTTCTTTTTTTTTCCTTTTTTTTTTGCAGTATTGGAGTAAATGCTCATTGATACATTTCTTTGTTCTATGTGTTTCCCCAGCTTGCAAGAAAAACGATACATATCATCCTAGGTATTCATATTAAAAATATATATGTTTCCTTATCTTGCACTATCATTGATGCAAACTGCATTTGTGCAAAATTATTTCCTTGCATAGAATTCCTCATATGTATGAGTGACTTATTTGAAGTGGACTGTGTTTTTCATCGAACAAACTAAATTAAGGAAGGCATCATTATTGCAATTTGCTTGCATCACAAATGAATTCAATTCAAATTTTAAGAATTTTTTCAGTAATTCAAAATGGGCTTAATCTCTTCCAACCCATTACTGTATGTGTTTATTTGTAGGGATTTGAAGGAACACTTGTGAAGGTTGAAATATCAAATGGAATTATGGTACAAAGATGTGGTTATGAAAATGATGAGATAGTGTGTTGCAGAGGATTTTCTGTTTCACGCAAATCTATTTAATGAATTTGTTTGAAATGAAAAATTATACTAAGCATCATGACATTTTTTAACGTGTATGTTCTTGATTGAGTTTAGATATGAACCTTCATGAAATGAACATTGTCAACATCGCAAAACCTAAAATTGGTATTACAACAATGAGAATTATGACTTTGATAGAATTCAAATTATAGCATCATCAAGTCCTCACTCCTTTGTTCTCCATAATGATCATTCCCCTTTTCTCAGTTCTATGCATATTTATCTATCACACTATTTCACTTTTTTCATCTTGTTTCTAGCAACATGGACATCAATGTGACAATACTTTGTGTGTCAAATATTTTGAGAATGCCCCATAGCTCTCTTTCTTGTTTCCTCATGCCAAGCCCAAGATCAAGGAGACATATCCTTTGTAACATTAACTCTTGGAGCAACAATTTTTACCCTAGTTGGGGTTCTTAAGAAAGCTATGGAGAGCGTAACATATATGTTTTTTATCATCAAACTTATGCATTAAGTATTATGTTCTAACATCTCATCATTTCCTTGCACACATTTTGCATGGTTGAAAGATAAAATGATCAAATCAATATCTTGAAGGTGGTCTTATGAGTAATTTCTTTTAGTATCATGTCTGTATGGATCTTGGAAAAGTCCAAATCATAAACACCTTAGCTTAAATAATAAGGAATGGATTGAGTTATGTTTCATTTCCATGCTCCTAGAGGCCTATAAAGCAAGTAGGGTCTCTCCATTGCTCTTATAGTATTTTTGTAGAATTGTCACCCTTCAACAAAGGCCTAAAGATCTACCACAAGTTATTTTTTTCTAATGAGACTCTAATAAACATGGCTCCCATGGTTAAAAGGTATTGAGGTATTCTCAAGACATTAATATAAGATACGGTTATCATGCATCATATGGATACACAAATCACATCCTCCCTTATATTGGGTATCCACAAAATTGTTTAAATATATGATTGTGTCGAAGTTCTATATTGTCATTTTATGATGAAAAGTTGGTTCAATGTTAATGTTTTTTATTTATTTATAATGTTCATATAACCAATTAGACAATTACATTTGAAATGACAAAGTATAGTTATGATTATTTGCTATTGAAATTACAATTTATTTGTCTTGCTAAAAAGTTAAAATTAAACATGGTAAACAATTGTAAAGACAATATTTTCTTCAAAATGTATTTTAAACTTATATTTAATTTGCTATTATCAATTGAATTACAATTATTTTTTCAACTTTTTATCATAAAAAGATTATATAAATATATATTTTTAATTCAAAATTGAATTAAAATTAAGAATTCTTTACTTTTGATGACCCATTAATGGCCACAATCAATCTCCTCTCAACACTAACTTTAAGGCTTGGGATCAAAACCTTGTTCCACCAATATTAGCGAAGTACTATACAACCCAGTTTTAGAATGGTTAAGCAACACAAATTCGCCGCAACACTTGAAGTAAAGGTTCATGGTGGTTGGGCTTCCAAAGAAGCTACACTTATTGAGGCAAAGTTCCATCTCTCATGGACAACTGAGGAACTTTCGAGTTCGAATACGAGGCCACCAACGAACATATTGAGAAAACAAAACCACTAAACACTAAAAGATTTTGCTGAAATAGAGCAGGAGGCTAGCTCGAATGCATTAATAAATTCAAATTTTGACATATCCCTTGTCAAAGAAAATCTCTCCGGAAATAAACGCATTTGACAGAGGAGCTTATATTGTTTCAATGCTCTCGCTTGTGGTTAGATAGCCTCATGTCATTAAGGGAAGCTTGATTTTCTTGATTGCTCCCTTGGACATTGAATGCTAGCCTATTCCTAGAACCTCTACATTTCCAATCCTTTCAATATTTGTTAACTCTTGACATTGATGTCATAACTTTAAATATTCTCTTTCATAAAAGTTAAGAACAAAGATACCAAAAAGCCACCTAAGGAAAGAAAATTTAAAATAATTTTAAATGGACAAAATTGTCAAATTTTTAGAATTCTTCGAAATAAATTTATTTAAGGTCATGGATGATGACGTGACTAATAACAATAACTAAATAATTATTTTTCAACGCTGCTCTAATAAAGAAAAAAGCAAGAGTGCTACTAAAATATATATCATTACCTCCATGTCATTTGATCGACCTACAAGTTGTCTACATATACAGGACACTTGCAATTCATTATAAATGTGTGATACTTGGTGCTAAAGAAGCCATGTATCCTCCAAAAAATCACGTTAATGGACATTTTTAAAGGCAATTTTAAAGGAAAACTTAAGGATTAATAATGAAGAAAAAAATTGTCACTGGTTCGGTATGACCAACAGAACGCACACGTTGTGGACACAAAGGTAATACGCCGCTTTGCTGGCCTTATTCGTGTTAGAGATAATGCTCACATTAGTGCAGCATACTAAGTTTGGGATTGGTTTGAGATTTTGTAGGAGACTGTTGAGATATTCTCTCAACCAACATCTCCATGTTTGGAGTTAGTTGGATCTCACTCCAACTATATATATATGTGATGTATGTGTGTATGATTAAGTAATACAAGTTATTATTGTGTGTTGTGTGCAAACTCTATCTGTTATCTCCATTTTCTTGATTTGGTATCAGAGCTTGGCTGGGCTTAATCCCTCACGGGAGTGCCCGGGAAGATGAAATAGTTTGGAAGAGGTCCTCTGTACATACGTAGATTATGAGTGTTGAATTCTTTTGTTTGTGAGAGTGTTGTGTGTTCATTGTTTACATGCAGGGCTACCTACGGTGAAAACAAAAGAGGAGGACTTGCTGGTGTTAATGGTATCGCTGCCTGTGTTAAACTTGTGCGATCTGTTTGATGTGCAAAAAGCACCATCTAGCTATTTTCTGTATCTGAAGGCGAGCTGTCTGGAAATTGCCAGATCTGAAGGAACCGCTGTGCGTGGAGAACATCCACTATGCAGGCGTGTGGAAATTTGTGCAAAGGAAGCCAAGTCTACGAAGAGAAGCAATCCAGTTTGGGGGACGTCCCTGTCAAAGATTGCTCACGAGGAGATGTTGGCTATGATTTGCTGACTGTCATCACTAAGGAGGTGTTGCATCCAACATAAATTGAAGAACCGTTGTTGTGGTAGAAATAAGATTCCAAATCCATTAAGCGTGGCAGAGTCACCCTTATAATAGAGTCATCAAGCAGCTGGGGAATGAAGTCGCTTCTAATCTGGAAGCCAGTATTCAACGTGCAGATTTCTGGAGGCATCATCGAATATTTATTTCATGATGGGTTTGCGGTTCTGTGAAATTTGTTATGTATATTTATTTTTATATTGTTTAAGTTGTAAAGTAGAACCAATTATTGAACAGACTACATAATTTAAGTTAGTTGTTCCTGAATCGTCGTGCTCTGGGAGAGAACAGATCGCTGATTTAATTATGTCTAAGTTTGTTATACGCTGATGTGACCCGTCGTGCTCCGGGAGCATTAGTTACAGGTTATTTTATGTAAGGTCAAGTTGTGAAACTGACTACTGAAGACATTCAGTATCCGAATCATTCTCCTAGATAACTGCGGATAGCCGAAAGCGAAATATTCGCAGATGGAAGTGTATTCATAGGATGGTTCAGTATCAAGATTGTCCTTCGGGAGGTCGAGAAGCGTCAGTTGTACAAATAACATCAAAGATGGTCGGAAGTAGTTGTATCTGTGCTGTATGAAGTGGTAGCTCGAAGATGATGAGAGAGAAAGAGCATGTCTATGAAGTTAAGAGATGGGTGTAAATTCATATGAAGACCAGTGAGACAGACAATGACAAATTTTGTGTTTTCAATATTGTAAGTTTTGAAATGTAAGCATTAAAGGTGGGTGTTAGAGATAATGCTCACATTAGTGCAGCATAATAAGTTTGGGATTGGTTTGAGATTTTGTAGGAGACTGTTAAGATATTCTCTCAACCAACATCTCCATGTTTGGAGTTAGTTGGATCTCACTCCAACTATATATATATGTGATGTATGTGTGTATGATTAAGTAATACATGTTATTATTATGTGTTGTGTGCAAACTCTGTCTGCTATCTCCATTTTCTCGATCCTTCGTGCATCGTTTCATACCTTGAATGTCAAGCCCATCCAGAAAGGGAATGAAGTCTCCCAGATTGAAAGTTCCTATGACAATTTCTGATATCAGATCCTTGATTCCTTCACCATTGGCATTCAATTCATAATCCGAAACATCTTACCGGCCATTATTCACCAAACGGTATTAGAGGTGAGGGTATTTCCCACATTCACGAAAATTATGCCTCTCTCACTCTCCTCCTAGATGGAACAAATCATCATACACGTCTCTTCCTCTCGGACATGTTTGAAGGACTCGATTCTTTTGGCAATCAACAATTTTGTCAGGCATAATTTTCTCATTTGCCTCCAGTATTGGCCATACAGCTGTAAGACTACGGTGAGCAGGAAACCTCAATTGGTGGAGATTTCCGATGATTGGCCATGGAAACGGTCCTGGAGGCAATCTGCTGCCGCTGTTCATTTTCTTTTTCATCCATTGTAATATCCAGTTGAAGAATAAACTTAAAACAGTACAGAGGCAGAGGTTGAACAACCTACAAAAACCTGGTTTGACATATATGATTTTGTGTTAGTGGTAAATAGGATAACACAGGGTGGTGCCTGATAGGCTTGTGACAGACTACGAAGCCTAGAGAGGCACCGTCCCCTTAATGAACGCCTTCGGCGTAAATATGAAATATGAATGGGTAGAACGTTAGGATATTTTTTATAATTTGGTTGACCAAATGATTGGTACTTGGCATGGATGGTACCAATGGCTAAAGAAGCGAATGAAAATTTTAATTTGAAAACATGAAGATATTATAATTATGATAAGAGTTTTTGACCTTCTAAAAAAGAAAATGAGATATAAAAGGAAACCATATATTCACAATTTTGTTGTTAGATCTTCTATGTTACCAATTGTAAAGATGATGAATCATTCGCTCACAACAATAATTTCTATGAAATCTTTGCTGACTAGTAAGAACAAAGAAGAAATTCCAAAGCCGTAGGTAGGAAACCCTTTCCCAAATCATACAACTAGTCTATATACGATTTGGTGAGAACAGTTCTACTCATGTAAACATATGTTGGGTCCCAATAATTCATTAGATAATAATGAGAAAGACACCTCCTAGAAAAATCTCAAAATCATGTTTCAACTTAAGCACCTGAATTTTATATGTCCCTTTATATTTTAGATGCAGTATGACAACCTAGTTTCCATGTCTATTTTAAACCTGGTTTCTCTCAATCCATACATATGTTAGGTATGTACATTTTCATAGAGGTTAACAATCTAATCACTATGTGGACAGTATCTCTTGTCCAACAAACAAGGGGTGTCTTACTCCAATTTGGTGTTTGGATAGCTTGTGACCTTAAAAATTATTATTATTATTATTATATGAGTTTATCTTTTGCACACCATGTCTAAGGATATCACTTAAAACTATGAAAGTATTGCAAAATATTGAAGATTAGTGTATTAATCAATATTCTACTTATACAAGAAATCATGATGCTACCCTAAAACGCAAGTTACTTCATTCTCATATAACAAATAAGTTTATCATTTAGGGCATTAGATGCGAAACTCTAATGCATGGATTTAATGTTTCTCTTATCAAAAGGAGATGTTTTAACATTTTCCAATCTCCACTTTTTTTCATACACAAGTTATACATTTTTTATACACAAGTTTACATTTTTTTATACACAATGAGAGAAGAATGGGAGGGCACACATAACCTTGTTCCTCTATTGCCGACTTACGCCATCCGATGGCTCCAGTCAAACGATCACGGGGCGAGCTCGTTTAACAGCTTTAGGGGACAACCTTTCACCAAGGGAAAAGCAATCCTATCTAGATTCATCCGACATCCCAACTTGATTGAAAACAATCACAGGATGAACCATGACTCGCCTCTTTCATAGCGCTCTCGAAGGAGAGTTTATTATGCCGTATGTACTGAGGTTACTTGGGAGACATGGTCAAAGCTATGGAAGATTACCATTTTCAAGCATTCGAAAGGAAAGACAAAAATTAGTTTGTTAACACATCTTGTACTTGTGTTCTTCATAAATTCTAACACTATAAAGTATTACCTCTTCTTCACCCTGACCTTATTTTCCAATAGCTTCACTGCTTTTTAAACTATCAGTGAAATCCTCCTCTAATAAGTAGCTATTGAATTCATTGCCATATAAACCTTCTACTTAACTTGTGATGGCCCTGCCTCCTTTACCATTACTCCTTTTACTTGTAGGGGTTCCCCTAACGTTTTCCCTATGAAACATATATTTAAATAGTTTCCACCCTCTTCAACTAGCTAATGGAGTTATCTATCATTGCAAATAACTAATAGGAAAATTAAAGGTCATAGGGTCAACAGAAATTTCCAAAGCTTAAGAATGACTACTAGATCCAACTATCAAGGAATTACACTATATATAAACATGCCATGAAAAAGGGAAAAAAGATGATGCATAACATTCTAGAAAGGAATTCAAATGCATGATTCATTCTAGAAAGGAATTCAAATGCATGATTCTTTGGGTACTATGGATAATCATATAAGATTCATTCTAGAAAATAATTCAAATGCATGATTCATTCTAGAAAGGAATTCAAATGCATGATTCTTTGGATACGATGGATAATCATATAAATGAAATAAAGATTGCATCCTCATATAATTATATATTTACTTTTTAAATTTAGAATATTTCATATATAAATTTAGTAATGATATTTTTAAATTTGTTGTATATATATATATATTGAAAATTTTAAAAATTATTTTATTATGAGTTAAAATCTTTTATATTTTTATAATAATAAAAAATATTAAATAAAAAAGATTCTTGTCAACCAAATGTAAACATAATATTATTGTGTTAAATTTTCAGGATTAAATAATTTCATCATGAGTTATCTCAACCATAACATTATTCATATGGTAACATGTTTCCATGATGATAGTGATATTCAAGGTTAGAGTGAGTTTGTCAACAAAGTGGTTACATGCCTAAGGTAATAGTGACTTTGTTGGTTGCTTATCGTAAATTTCCTTTTTCATTCATTATGAAGTAAGGAATTTTATAATTCTATGAGAACAAGTCAACTTAAAATATGCTTATCTTAAATTTCCTTAAGGAATTTTATATTTCTGAGACTCACGTCAAACTTAAAATAAGAACGATTTTGTCAACAATGTATAAACATGATATCATATTATTATTGTATTTTTTATCATAATGGAGAAATTTCTTAATAAAAAATTATTTTAATAATAATTTTAATATTTTAGTTTATTGTGTTAAGATTTTTTAATAAAAATATTAATTTAATAATACTTTCAATATTTTAATGTATTGTTTTGACATAAACTTTTTACATTCCAATAAAATAATAAAATTATAATAATTAAATGACTTTGTCAAAAAAAATTATTATATATTTAAATTGAAAATTCGTTTTTTCTTTAAATTTTTTGTACAGTCAAACATAAAATAAGAAGGATTTTGTCGACAAGTATAAATATAATATCATATGACTTTATCAACTAAGTGGTTATATGTTCATATTGTAGATTCGTTTTTATCAACCAAGTGGTTATATGTTCATATTGTAGATTCGTTTTTTCTTCTTTTAAAAGTTAGTACAAATATAATATCATATGACTTTATCAACGAAGTCGCTATATGTTCATATTTTAGATTCGTTTTTCCTTTTCTAAAAATTATTTCGTTATGAAAAATGAATTTTATATTTCTATGATAATAAGAAGGATTTTGCTAATAATTTGTTTGGTACCTATTTAATTAAATTTTATAATTCTCAAGGTTTAATAATCGGCAATGGTTTTATGAAGTGGTTGAAATCCAAGGCAATAATGTTATTGATTTAATATGTGATATCTATTATACAACCAAATAGTTATTTTCGATATCTTAAATGAATATGAGCTTCACTCTTACCATAAGTCTTCAACTCTAAATCTAAATTTTGACAAGCACATAAACTTTATAGAGAATTTTAATAACCAAAAGCTTTTTGATTTTCAATAAAAATAAAAATATTTTTTTATAAAAATAAATAAATAATGAATTAAATCTACTATTGAAAACAATAGTGAAGACTTTGTATGATAAAGAGTTCAAGCATTCTACAAAATCCATTAGGGGTGCTTCTAACAAGTCCTTAAAATTGAACAACATATATAGGTACAAACCCCTAATTAAAAGGCAAAATGTTACTTTATAAATAAGAAACAAGAGAAGCTTCCACACCTATCTAAGCTAGATCCTAAGTAATTTTGGAGGAGAATTATAAGTCATAAAACTAAAGAAATCGATATATTCCCTTGAGAGACTCGAATCCCTACCTTAAAAACATTTATGAACCCCCTGATGTCATGGACAACATTCAAACCCTTTCTATATAGGATGAAGTTTTCTTTGTAGAAGATGTAGAATTTGGATTTAAACAACTAGCTAAAGGAAAAACAAAGGACATTAAAGGATACTAAACGGAAATCTTAAAAATTGGTGTGTCTATCGTACTCCCTCATGTCCACAAACTCTTCAACTTAAACGAGTAGAATTTGGCAAATAAATGACTAGGTGACCAAAAAGTTAGTCACGAGAGTGTTTTTAAGCTAAATACTACTAAATTTGAGCAACACAACTAAAAATGACTAAATTAAATGACTTGGTCATAGGATAAAAAATACCACTAGATAATAAATGACACAACTAAAAATGACTAATTTAGTTGAGAGACAAGAAGGGGGTGGGGGGAGAGGTATATAGTATTATATTATATATATGTTAATATATACTATTCTATATTAATATATATATAGATATCATGTTTTTAATAAATAAAAATATTACAGTGAAACACTATTATAATATAATAATATTAATAATTTTAAAATATCAATTTTACATGGATGGAAAAGAAATTAGGGAAAATTTTGCAACAGAGAGAGACTAAGATTAGATGAGCCTGCTATTCAATAAGCCTACTAGTTACAATGCATTCCTTATTAGAATCATTTTCATTTTGAGTGAGTCTTGCCCACTTTCATTTGATCCATTTTCCAGTTAATTAAAAATTCCAAGTGCAACAAAGGAGAAAACATAGTTCAAGCCTAGATCACCAAGTAACTAGAATTAGCTTTGGAGATAGAGATAGCAAGGCGGAGACATTTCCTATGGCTGAACTTGCTCAAGAAGAATCCATAGAGGAAGTATTTATGGGCCCTGATATGACTAGTGTCGATTATTGTTCTGATTTCCATTACGAGATACACAAAGAAATCTTGAAGGATAGTGTTTGGATTAAAACATACCAACAATGGGGAAAATAGAAGATGTATAATAGGAAGATAGGTATAACAACCAAAATTGATATTGCAGTGAATATATGAATAATCCAAAGGAAATTATTTTGGATATTATTGTGAAATATTTTGACAAAGAGGGTTTGGATTGTATCATTGTAGGGCACATGGATATTATGTTGCTACTCTACATTAGTTGATAGTTTTGATTCATTCCAGGAGTTGTAAGGAAGCCCAGATCCTGAGCATTATATCCCTCATTTATCAATGATATGAACACTCACTATTTGACTCTCTTCCTTCAGATCCTCAAAGTGTTGCAAATGTCGATAAGGGTTTTAAACGATGAAAGAGTTGTCTTGAATGATGAAGTTGGTGAGGATCAAATAGGATTAGGTTGTTTTTGTTTCAGAGTTGTCAGAGTTAGTTGTTAAGGAGCATTTGGATTTTGTAGTAACTTAGTTTGGAGGACCATTTCTCATCGATACGCTTAGGGAAAATGAATTATTGTGCAAATTTGATTGTTATTAATGAAATAGATTAAGGGTTGGTCTTTCCCATTTTCATTTGATTCATTTTCTAGTGAATTGAAACAATGGAGTTTCGTTCTCGGAGAAGCACTAACCTCATCCACTAGAGATTATGTGACCCTCACATGCACTTCACACGGATCACAGTTTATTGCACATAGCTTGATTTTGGTGAGTTGTATATTAACATTGATAAACTATGTTGTCCTACTAATGATAATATTAACATTGACATAAAGTAACATACTATTAATATGTGTCTTTGGCTATAGATTACTTGAGCTGATTTCCATACAGGTTTATCTTAAGGTACACCAAAGTTTTGACTAATGGACTACTATAGTTGCAAGATGCTAGATTTTAATTAATGGGTTATTATGGTCACAAGATTATAGTTTTTAACTAATGGGCTACTATTGTTCCAGGATACTATGGAAGTTATCAACCAAATTTAGTGGGGTGTTTGGATGCAATTTGTACAATTCCATAGGTTATTGTGACTGGTAGGATGCCATGTGTGGGACCTTGATGTCATGGTTATCTCAATTCTTATGCTATAATATGGGTGCTTAATAAGTGGATAGTGTGTCAATTGCCTTTGAAATTGACCGTATCAAAGTCAAATGTCTTAGATATAGGCACTCATGATGTGAGATAGGACACTTGTGGATAAGGTAGAAAGAATCTATCATCCCTTTGCGTAGAATCCCTTAGAACCAACTCAAGGAAAAATATACAATGTGCAGAAAAATTGAATATCTACAAATGGAGGAGGCATTTAGTTGGATTTTCCTAGACAATCTATTAAGTTGGGCATCGCAACTAATGTACCCTTTTCCTAGAGACTTATATGATCTTCTAATTAAAATATAGTCTTTTTTAGTTTCAATATCATCCTCTTAATCTCCCATTGATGCTTACCAAGTTGTGATCAGTTACTGCGCATTGAGCCAGTAGAAGTTAGAATCAGTTGCGCCGAACAAAAACAACTGGAAGCTACACACTAGTAACAACTTCGAGTTTTGGATACTCTAGCCTATATAAGGCTCACTTTTGTAAAGTATTAGGATTCTGCAATGTTATGGTTGTTGTTCTGAGGTTAGTGTTAGTGTTGGTTTGTTAAGTCTTATGGTTATAATCAGTCAGATAGTTCTATAATACTGGGATTCTGAGATGTAATATATGTTTTACTTATACTAATGTTACATCCTTGTGATTATAATGAGCAGTTTTGATGTAATTATATGTTCATAATGAATCTAAGGGATATGATGTATGGAAATATATAAGTTGTTGAGTTGAGTTCTACTCTTTAGTATGATGATACCATATTTTTACCAAGTAATAGAATGAAGTTCCTATTTTTGTGTATATTCTGCACACTATATCTATGGATAATTGTCTATAGAATGTGTATGAAATGAATGGCAGTGTGATAAAGATCTGATAAACGAGTAGAGTAGAGTTGTGAGAATGATGAATGAGAAAATCTTAGTCCCTCTTGCGCATCCCTGATTCAGGTCTCTATGTAATTCCTACATGCATCCTGAGTGAGACCGTCCTCTATTCACATAGTATTGAAAGATGCCAATGTTGATAGGGTTCTTGTTGGTCACATAAGTCAAACCCTGGGTCTGATAGAATGCAACTACCAATGGTTTTGTTGCCGAGACATGACAAGGATTGTGTTAAGAGGATGAAGCGATGAGGTGGAATCTTAACAAAGTCGATATTGAACCATGGATAGAGAGAAAGGAGGACAAATTCGTGTCAAATGAGACTAAAGAACTACAGATTTGACCCCAAGACTAGAAGGGCATGTACATTTACTTTGATCTGCATGAAATTTTCTTTTTCGAGTTTCCTATTTTGTTGTATGAATGGGCAAAGAGGCATTTTGAGATAAATATTGCTTGGATCACACCTTGGCCAGTAGTTTGGACCAAGGAAAAGATTCAAGAACTGAAAGAGTTGAACAATACTAGGTTGAGCGCTGTTGATTTTTGGTTCTTGCATGTGAAAGAAGGATATATCATAGAATTTGCAACAGGATTAAGCGAATCATATAGCTGTGCGAAAGAAATATTTCAGGAAGGTCCAAGAAAGAGGTTCTTGAATCTTGAAGCTAATTCTATTGTGGATAAATATGTTGTTCATGGATAACGAGATAATGATAATGAACCTCGATAGTATGGAAACATAAGCCCTGCGCTGTGGGGGTGGGGCATGAGGGAGTAGGATAATTTCTAGGTGCACTATGGATCCAGAAGATCAAAAGCTACAGAGGGAGAAAATACACGAAAAGTGAGCAGAGATAAGACAACCGGTTAGAAGGAGGAAACAAGAAAAGCAACTGAAGGGAGAAGATAAGTCAGATCGGAGAGGAATGAAGAATGGAAAAAATGGGAAAGTCAAAGAGAATGTGTAGAAGGTACCTTTGTGGTGGAAGGGTGTGTTGAGTCTAGGAAAGAAGAGTGGTCTAAGTATGAGAGACCTCCCAAGAGGTGTGAAATAGAAGAAAGTGATATATCTGACGATAATAGTGATATTGCACCCCTAAGAAGGAAGGAAGAAACAAGAATATGCACAAGAAGAAGAAGTGCATACGAATGGAGAGTTATGGATAGTTAAAAGAGATATTGCACAACTAGATATGAGCTCCCCTAGACCCAAGATTGTCAGAAGATGCACGACAGGAGGTAACCTGCCCTTTGGCCAAACCGCTCAGCATTCTTTATCAAATCAAGAACATCAATTATTAATTGAATTTTTGCAGGAAGAAAAACCAAAAGATGAACCCGATTCAAGATAATTTCAAGTTGGTCTTACTTAGGGGATTAACCCATATGTATAGATTTCAAGAATCAGGAGTGTTATTATGAGTCCACCAATTGTGAGTAGGCACACTATTCCACCGTTACCTACAAGGATGGCGTTGACATCAGATTCTACTCTGTGATTACCTAAGTTCGATGGGATGGGAAAATATGATGCACAGCAACATTGGTTTACCTGTGAAGGAATTTGGGATGTAAAGAACAACATTACAAATGAAGTAGCTAAGAGTGCGCAGTTGGAGACCACATTTAGGGACAGATCTCTGACGTGGTACATGAAGTATAAGAATACAACCATCATAGGTTATATCCACTCATTGGATACAATTAAAACTTATATTCTAAAATAATTTCAGAATTCGATGTCTGAATTGCAGTGTATCACTGAGATTAAGGAAATTAAGCAAAGAGTGGGTGATACTGTTTGGGACTACGGCCAATAGTTTAATATCTTGTTGAACATACTAATATTTTAGATACTGGATGTGTATCACCATGAATGGTTCATCGTGGGGTTTCTACCACACATCATAATTTCTCTCACGCAACAGAAGGTGAACAATCAGTCAGATTCCATGGATATTGCTATTAGGTTGGAAGCGACTCCTGGAGGATAGGCATCGCCGGGAATGGTGTAGGTTTAGACCCATCTTGCTACACTGACTGAACAAATACAACACCTATCTATTGGTAAGATAGTCAGAGAAATCATATGATGTAGCTTCTATAGAATTTAGGAACATCATTGGAATGAATGCCCAATGCTGAAAAATTATCTAGGTACCGGTGCACCTAGTCCTTTTCTAGTAGCACCTAAGTCTGATTGGTGCCATATTTGTAGAGCTTGGGTCCATGCGCCTCCCAACTGTCTCATGTTGCAGAAGTACCAGAGCTCTACACATGCACAATTCTGTGAGTTTTGCAAGTCCATTGGAAATGATGTGAATAACTATCGTGCTCTGCAACTAATTAATGATAATATAGTGGATGTTTATTGGGTACAATGTATAGAAGAAAATAGACCACCTAACCCAGGAGGACAGTAGGGAACAGTGCACGGTGGGTTTTTAGTTCGCGGAAGAGGCTATGGTGGTAGCAGAAGACAAGTAATTTGTTTCAATTATGGAGAACCAGGCCATTTGGAGAGATATTGTACTAAGACACAGGATTTGTGCACATATTTCCATAGTATGAAATATGTGATAGAGGAGTGCTAAAAAATGGTCAAGAAATGGGAAGAGAAGAAAGGGCGTTGCAACCTTGTCATGATGGAACTAAGGAAACAAAATAATGGGAAGGGTATAGCGTAGGTAAACATAGTGACTAGAGGAGGTGCTTGGATGGGTGAGGATATTCTTGGATATTGCAGTGTGGGAGTACCATTGGAGCATAGGGTAAAGAAAGATCCATGGCCTCTATCTAGGTTTCAATCTAAGGAAAAACTATGGATCTTGCGCAAGGTGCAGAACGCAGTTGAAGAAGCTGCATAACAAGAAGATGAAATACACAGTGTTGTTCGGGATTTCTACCCTATAGTGAGGAGAGGGACACTACAAACTTCTGGGGTGACAGGTAAATACATTGATCATATCACATAGGCTTCTACAAAAGGAAAGAGATCAAGGTTCTTGAAGGCATACCCTATTAACGACGTTCGATCCTAGCTTTCGCTTGCTCCTTTGATCGATCCTCCACTTGATCTTCCGCTTGATGAACCTGCGATAAAAAAGATACCTTCCTCAGCGTATCTTGACTGATATAACAATGATGAAATTGAAATGCAATTTAAACATCAAATACAATCAAGCATTTAATCCAAACAAATATGCAATCCATTAGACATTTGAGGACGAGAAGGGTATTTCAACCTTTTTTGTCAAAAGCAAATAATCAGTACAATTATACTTGATCATTCATAGTGCTTGTGCAACCAGATCCTGGGCTCCTGATCTTCACACTAAATTTGGAATTCCTCCAGCATAACAACCCTTAATGCATAGTTTCTCCTCCTCTCTCTCATCTATCCCCCTTGTATTTATGGGACAAGGTAGGCAGTTTGGATCAAGAGGTAGTTTGATTGGGAAGTTGGGGAAGTTGCAAACCAACTTCAACTAATCCCAATTCGTCAAATTAATATACTTTTGATTACATTTTAAGATGTGCGTGAGTTTTTCACAGTAGAGTAGCGCACAATATGCAACTTTAGTGCTTTACAACCAGTGTTTGCAACTATTTTTGAGGTGTGCGTTAGTTTGCTTAAGTAGAGTAGGGCATACTAGCAGGTGTGCGCTACTATTATGCATGTAGAGTAGGTCACACTTCAAGAAATGCACTACTATCATGCCTGTAGAGTAACGCACATGTGAAAATGTAGGTTAAAACGGGGTTTTATCAGCTGCTGAGGGGTAAACCAAGTCCATGCATCATCTAGGGCAATCTAGCTCTTCAATCCAAGTTGTCCTTTTGTGTGATCAACAGCTTAATGTGATCATGGACGGAGAAGTGCAGATTTTACCTATAACAAATGCCCCCTAATGTGTGAGGTCAGAGGGAAATGATGGCCGAAATACATTATAATTCCAAGTCAGCGGAGGAGCAAGAAACCACAGAACCAAGTCACAAAAGTACCTGAAATAAAGATCAAGGTCAGTGAGCAATTAAAATCTTGACATCATATATATGTGTAGCATGATACAACAAGATATCCAATACATAACTAGGATATGTATATATAGAATGGCCACTGAAATACAAGAGTGGATCCATGTCAGAATGAGAGATCACAGCCATAACAACAAACTGGATCTATGTCTCATGGAGAGCCAAAATGAGTGAGGCTCAGTCTTGCGCAGCTTGGGTGATAACATAATGAGGTAATGCTATCAAAATCCCAAGGTATTCATCCAAACAACCTAAGGTACAAACCCTAACCATGTGAATAAATGATCTGAAGTCGAACATGGGGGGAATTGTTTGATTACCGGTCATTGATTTATACCGTTAATAAACGCGAGGGCTTCCACCGATAATGATAATGGGGCCCAAGGTACCTAGTACGATCCAACAAGTGTGAATAAGAGAACATGAAGTCGAACACCTAAGGAACTGGTCGAATAAAAGACATTGATGTATTCTCATTATTCGACGACAAGGGAAACTACCACTGATGACTGCAATCCCCAAGGTACTAACCAAAACTCTAAAATTCATTCCCAGAGCAAAATGAGTTGATGTCGGTGGGAAAAAGTCCGTTGGAAGGGAGGCCTTAAGGCATCCTCCATAATCCAACATGAGGAACACTCAAATGGTATGAGCTGATGTGGAGTAGTACAAGTAACAAGAATGACACTAGGAAGGCCGACACATGAGGTCAAGATAAACTGCAGAATGGCCGACACAGGTTGTATCCTTGAACAGTAAGCACGACACAAAGTGACTTACGCAGTTCTTAACATGATGGGAAAGTGATATAAGTCTGCAATGTAGGAGACATTAGTAGACCCTCGATATGTTTGGAAGAATAACCAACCGGGGGAGTAGACAACTCGGAGATCAGGTTCACCCTAAGGTCAAAAACTAAACCCAACTGAAATGATAGACTCAAATAGGTGTTGTGTTCAAGGATAGGACTGACTGAACTGCCTTTGAAAATGCAAGATGTGATATACCCTTCTTATCCCTTATTCCTTTTAGATATAAGAAAACCTTTCTTGTTGTTTTAATGAGTCCAAGAGAGAATGAAAACTCAATAGATCCAACCATGTAAAGAGTTTAACGAGCCCATGGGAGGAAGACTTAGGACCTTCTTCATTGTTTACAGAGTTCGAAGAAGAGATAGAAGAATACTCTATAATACTGATCTTTGGATTTTAATATCGAGCCGAGATATGTTCTTGCTCGCCGGTGTTTTCAATTTTAAGGAGTCTGAAAAACTTAAACAATAACTCCACACACCTACTCGTGGATTTTAATATCGAGCCCAAGTAGGTTAATGCTTGTTAGTGTTTTCCTATTTATAGAGTCTGAAAAACTTAAACAATCCTCTATACACCCTCTCGTGGATTTCACATCGAGCCCGAGTAGGTGAGTACTCGCTTGGTGTTTTCATGTTTCGAGAGCCTGAAAACCCTAAAGAAGGCTCCAAAAGGTCCTTTTTCGTAAAGTTAGTCTCCTCCCCCCAAAAAGTGTAAAACAATGGAAGAAGAACTCTTCTAGCCACAGATGACTAGAGTATTCCTTTTTCGTAAGTAATCCGCAAAAGTCCGGAAAAGGGGTAAACTTATACCTAAGCAGATGTCGCTTCAAATCCTTTAACGAGTCTAAAATGACAACTATACTCGGCAATCTTGTCATATTTAAAGAGTCTAACAAGAGCTTAGAGAGAACTCCATAAGAATCTTTTTCGTAAAATTTTAACGAGCTCGAAAAAGTAAACTCGTGACCTCCTTACTGTTTTTAACGAGCTCAAAGGAGAGATGGAAGAATGCTCATAAATTCCTTACTTTTTTTAACGAGCTCGAAGTGAAGGTGGAAGAATGCTCGAAGCTTCCTTACTGTTTTTAACGAGCTCGAAGTGAAGGTGGAAGAATGCTCAAAGCTTCCTTACTGTTTTTAACGAGCTCGAAGGGAAGGTGGAAGACTGCTCGTAACTTCCTTACTGTTTTTAACGAGCTCGAAGGAAAGGTGGAAGATTGCTCACAACTCCTTCAAGTAGGGTCAATGCCTAGAATTTCCTCATGAGATCGGGAAAAGATGTCACGGAAATCATTAAACAGATTGGTGTACGGAATGATCTCATCAAGATAATAGTCTGCTCCAATAAAGGTATGTTATGTGACCCCAGGTTCAGTGGGAATGTTGATGGGGATGGTTCTCACTGTACTCATCCTATTCCCTTCGGCAAAAACAGCTTGTGAAGTGGAAAGGACAGAGGACCAATCAACATTCTCACTAGGTCTCGAAGGGAACTCACCTCTCTCTATCAAGTTTAGAATAGGAAGTAAATAGGTCCTGGGGTGTAAATTTTCCCAAGGGCATCTTAGGCCTATCATGGCTTCAAAAAATGTTTCGTCGGAAGGAAAAATCGTGTCTAAACTAGTAGGAGAGAGGGTAGAGTCTGTTGACCGTGCAGGAGCATAGTCCATATCCGACTCAGCAGAGACTGGCGGAGTCACGATATGTTCCATTGCATCATGTTGTGCTTCCATGTGTGCTACTTCTGCAATGGATAAGGGCATTGATGGTTCTGATACAGTAGGAAGGATCCACGGATCATTCCTTAAACCGACCGTGAAAGTTTCAGTAGATGTACCTTCATCAAAACGTATGAAAAGAACGAGAGCGGGTACGTCAAAAGTGCCCATTAATGACCCATAGAGTCCTACTCCTAAAATCCCGCTTGTTGGGGCAGATTGATCAACCAAAGGAACTATGGATTCAGATGAAGTCTGGTTGTTTCACCGAGAGAACGAAAGTTGATCGACCGTGACGATCTTTCCTTCGTGGGGGAACATTACAATTCAGAAAACTGCCGATGCAATAGCTCGCATGGCATATGTCCAACTCCTGCCTAACAACATATTGTAGTCAAGTGGAGCATCCATAACTTCAATCTCTCCAACAACTGTCTTACCGGAAAGTGTGACGTCAAATGATGGCAAGACCTTGTGTGGACGGAAGGTTCTGCCATCAAATGAAGTAAGTAGTGTGTTAGAGGGGGCTAACTCGAGAGAACCCAAGGCTTTCCAACAAGAAATTGACATTACGCACATAGATGCGCCCTCATCTACGATAGCTCGTCCAATGGTCATAGGACCATGAACTACCTCTATCTGAAGAGCGACGTGGTATGAAAACCGTTACTTGATATCAGACATATCAAAACGCGCAATCATGTTGGATGATTCCATACTTCCAATCGCTGCCAGAAGTGTTCCAATCGCTGCCAGAAGTGCATTTCGTTGTAATGGATAATTTTGCAAAACTTTTAAGGTGGACATGGCACAATGGGTCTGGGCTAAGTCTTCAACCACATTTTAGTTGGCAGCAGCCCGTGCATTGGGATTGTGCGAAGTCCGTTTCAAGACACCTTTCGGGATCTTGGACAGTGAATCCACAGGTATGTGGAGAGGAGTGGAAGATTCAGGAATATCTTTATCCTTATTCTGCGAATCTGGGGTATAATTTCTTGCCCGCGTTTGTAAAAGAGCGTCCGAGTTAACCATATTAATAAAAGTTTGATCAATTGAAGCATGGGTGGTGCCCCCAACATTGGAGGTTCTAGAAGCTGAGCCCTGCCCTTTGGGAAATGGATCTTTAAGGATGGCAGGTTTCTTTTCTTGAAGCAGCTTCTAGGCTTCTTCGATTAGAGGGCATTGGTGAGTGAGGTGGTCCTGCTTGCAAAGCTTGCAAGGGAACTTAACCTTCTTCTTTTCTCTGTTACCCTCCTTGGCATTTTCTTTTTTTTTGGGGATTTTGTTGGTTCCCCTCTCCTTTCTTGCCCTTCTTTTTGTTGTTGGACTGCCGAGGACCCTTTTGATTAGTCTGAACCTGCTATACAGATTCAGTAGTAGAAGGAGAGGTTGTGATGGGAGTCACTTCTGTAGTCGATTGTTTGTCCGATAAGGCATGAACCTGTTTAGTCAATGCTTCGAAAGCTACAGAATCAACTGAACCTACTATGCCGTCCGCATGTGGTCCAGGTTTTGGTCTACCTAGATCGATGTTTGATCATGGTGCATCAGGTATAATCTCCTAAAGGAGCCCAGACTGAGCATAAACCAAGTATAGTTGTTGGGTCCTTAAAATGGCTTCTTCTTCCGATGACACCCCAGAAGTAGCTACTTCCTTAGAAATGTAAGGAAGGAGTGACTTCATATACCACTCTAATAAGAACTCTAGGGGGATATTGGCCTTAATGAGCCTTTTCCATCTTTGCCACTCCTGAATATGATTAGATTAATGGGTGGCTTTGTTTTGTCTAAAGGTAGACAAAAGATCTATCCCGACATCGTACCGAACAGGAAGCTGGAAGTGGTTTAGAAAGACTATGGCGAGATCCCGAAAGTTAAAATAGGTGGCTGCAGGTAACTCAATGTACCATTTAGCTACAGCACCGGTCAAGGTTCTTTGAAAAAGTCTCAACCTAACGGAATCTTCGTTCAACGAGTTCGAAGAACACCAGAGATGAAAAGTGGTAACATGATCACTAGGATCCTCACCAGTTTTACCTTCGAATTTTGGAATATCCTAAGGTAGATTAGTGGGAACTGGTGGCCACGTAACGTTATGGCACACCGGATCGTTCGTTAACTTGGAAAGATCTGGCAAATTCAGAGTTGCCAGAAATGGTAAATGAGGTCTAGAAGATGGCATTTGATAAGCTAGAGTCATGAAGGGGGAACCTCCCATAGTTTGACCCGTAAACTACTGGTTAGGGTTTCCCCTAGCCATTTGCTGGTAGGGGTTTCCCCCAGCCATCTACATGTAGGAATTTCCCCCAGCCATCTGCTGGTAGGGGTTTCCCCCAGCCATCTGTTGTTGTGTGAAAGTGTTGTTGAAATTCCCCCACCCAAATGAAGGTGGGTTGGTACCCTGTGCGTTTGTCCACTGTGGCTGGGTGTTAGCCCCACCAATTGTTGGTTAAATATATTACCCCCTCCCACAGAAAACAAAGAAAAAGGGATATTTCCTGTAGGTATATTACTTTGATTCATATTATGACCTGCAAAGGTGTTAAAACCAAGGGTAGTCAAGGTGGACGGTGCAGTCATGGTACTCATGACAGGCATAGTTGCAGAGGGATTTGGCCCAACATTGGGTGTGGAAATCCAAGTACTAGATATATGGTATGATTGTTGAGTCGCAGGAGGTTGAGTGAAATTCACTGCATTGTTGGGTCCAAAAGTAGGGGTGGAAAATGAGGCAGATGTCGAAGCTGTTGAGCTTGGTAGGCCTAACATACCAACGTTAAAACTGAAGGACAGAGTTGAAGTAGAAGCTCTCTGCGACGAAGTCGCTGTAGCAGTGGAAGAAGGATTCACAATCCTTGTATTCATACCCATTGTGGGAGTCTGTGGAACTCTCTGCTCATCTCCTGGGTTAGTTATAATAAGACCAGGTGTGAAAAGATATGCACTATACTCGGGTTGCTGGAAACCTATAGGTACAGAAGCGGATCGTTAGGTCTGGTACGAGGAGGATTGAAAGGAGTGTTAAACTCACCAGAAGTAATATCCTCAACCTCGACAGTATTAAGAACTTGTCGATCCAGGAATCTGGGTTGTGGTTCACCAAGAAACTCTATTTCACCAATAAGTTCAACAATACCACTGGATTCTGTCCTCTGTTGTCATGGTGGCGGTATGTAATATCCTGGGAAAGATCTTACCCAGATATTAACTCCACTTTAAAACTTTTACAACTTTTACTAGGGAAATGTTGTGGCAAATCCTTCGAACCGGACGGGAGGTAAGTGAGGGGTACTAGGGTGTAGACTGAGGATGGTAGGATGAAAGTTTGATTCTAGAATTTATATGGGATTAGGTGCAGTAGCAGAAAAATATGTTTTTAGCAGGAGTCCTGCGCACAAGGTACTAGAGCCATTCACTTTTCAACAATAAAATGAATCTATTGCCTACTTCGAGGCTTCCTAGGCTTCTAGCATATGCCAACAAGTCTGGGTAAGGGTTAAAGGTGTTTAGAACAGAGATATATCAGTCATACAACTCATATGGAATGCTGGAATAAAGAATGGATTGACTTGGAAAGGTTTGGAACAATTTGGGGATTATTTGCAGATGGTGGACATCTGAGCTAGTCACAATACAGGCTTTCCAAAACGAAGTTAAAAGCATTCAAATTATTATTACACGGAATTATATGGATATTATATTGAACTAAAAACCTCCTCCAACTGACAGAATGCAAAATGGATCCTCAGAAAAGATTCAGCAGCAAATATGGTGAAACTAGTCTAGATTAAGCACCAAACTAGCTAGTCTTGCATTTTAATCCTTTAAACTGCTCCAATAAGTGATAAAATTTGCTATGACATTAAATAATGATCTGATATAACATACTAAACATATGCAGGTTGAAAATAATATATCAGAATCCTTCTTTTATTGATTTAAATGTCTCCCAACACAACAGTGCCTCATAGGCTAAATATTCATTACATGTGATGGAGAATGAAGAGAAGAAATATAATATTACTGTGGATCTGCTATGATGATAGGATCAAGTCATCTACTGGTCATATGACTGTAAATGGTTGCTTACTGAGATTCTGAACTTTTCTGGAGCACATTCACTAGGTCAACCCTCTCCTTCAGGGAAAACTCCTCTAGATTTAGCTGTGAATGGAGAATGAGTGAGAAGAGAAGTATGGATCTGATCTGAAGCTGGTTACTAATATCGAACACCTTTGATGTCTGCAACAATGGCTGCACCAAATATCCTACAGCCCCTGGGCACACTCCCAAGTTCTATCTTCTTCAATGGATGGATCTTCATCAAAAGTAGTTGGAGAATCACTGTTGGAGGAACCTGTTCTTTCGAATGACTGTAGATCTTCAATGGAGGCTGGAAGAATATGTTACTGGATGCAATATCTTGACATAGACCTGCACAACACTCTCTAGAAACTAAGGGCCTTGGGGCACATCACCCAAGAAGCACAGCTGAGGCACATCACTCAACTAGAGAAGTATCAGAGCTCTCATGAGAAAACATAAATGAGCAAAAAGTTCTTTCCTGAAGTTAGAATCATGCTTAAATAGATGAGTTAACTTGCTTGGAAATCCAAACCACACGTGTGGGTGAGGTAGGGAGAATCCTCTCTGAGATTGGCAAGTTTTGTGCTTTCTCCACTTTCTTTCCTCAACTTCCTTCAGTCAGAATTGGCAAGTGCGCCCTAGCTGCTTTTCTGGATGTTGCTAATTATTTTCTGAATGCTTTTCCTGATTCTTTCCATTCCATTCACTTTCTACTATTCTTCTGTTGCCAACTTTTTTCCTGCATTTTCCAGTTTCTAATTCCATTCTGTTAGGAACCTATGTCAACCCTTCTCTTTACTATGTTATTATATTGTTGTTGGACGCATATGCTTTGTAAGTCGTCCCATAGTATTTGTTGATCCGTAGTTTATATTAGCCCATAGTATTGGACGCATATGCTTTGTAAGTCGTCCCGCAGTATTATATGTCCCATGGTTTTGACTCATAGTATTGGGCATAGACTTAGTATATAAGTGTGTGTTGAGGTCATTGAAGGCACCGTGAAGTTAATTGTATTGAGCTTGCTCAAAGGAGGTTTCCCCCTCAAAGTGGCCCATGATCAATATAAAAGTGATTCTGTTCTATTATTTCTGATATCTCGTGTATTTGCATTAATTAATTATTGCAGTTTCATGACATCTGGTATCAGAGCACTTTCTTGGGCTCGTTGGGTGGAATTTCTGCTAAATTTTTTTTCACATCTGTTGCAGCTTCGGATTTGGGAATAATCCCTATCTGCTTAACTGTGGGAAGTACTTGGGCATAAGCCCTAAAAATCATTGTGAGGAGTACCACAGGAACCCCAAAGTAGCTGTCCCATTGAGAGGACCTGCCAAGGAAAAGGGCAACGACCCCTACCTGATTGACTAGTTCCCTCCCGTGAGGTAAACCAAGACCTGTCGTTTGTGGCAAAGTGGTTATCAGTTTTACCTGATCCGTGGAGTGAGGGGTACTGCCCCAATATGCAAGCCGTCAGACAACATTGGTGGCTGAGTGAAACCCTTAAACTGTTAGGAAGCCGCACATACCTATGGTCCATATCTATTTTCAGGTGAATTTTTACCGATCACTTCCACTCCAGATCCAGTTGTTCTAGATCTATTCTGAAAGTCATTCCAGATCCAGTCGTTTTTTATCCCTTCCGCGCTGTTGCCGATCCATTTCTGGAAAAAAAAAAACTATTTTTTCTCCATATAGCCCTTGTTTTCACTCTGTTTCCCTTGAAATTTCAGGGAACCCCTGTCATCCCATTCTGCATCTTTCATTCCTGGGGACCCTATCCCCAATTCCCCTTCCTAAAGCCCTAAATCCCACATTTTTCTATTTTTAGGGTTTGCCATAAATTCCTCAGATTTCACCCAATCACCTTCAAATTTTACCATAGAGTTCCTTTATGAATTCTGCTTCTTTGTCCCTCTGCCAAATTTTCTCATTCTATCACCCCGCTTCTGAAATCCCCCTTTTTGCTTTCTTGTCCTTTTGACAGTGTCTAAAATCTCGTCAAACCCTAATTACCCATCAGATTGTTTCCCCAATCCAAATTTCCCTTTACTAAATCAGCTTCTGTTTGTGTTTTTCTACCCATTCCACCCCCCCCCCCCCCCCCCAAAAAAAAAAAACCTGGTTATGGTTGTCACCCGTGCAGGAGCACACACCATGGAGGAAGCACTTGCAGCCATGCAAACCAAACTCCAAGATCTGGATGAAAAATTTCTCAGCCTCCATCTTCAACATTCAGCCATGAACAATACCAGATAGCCAGAATATTTTGCAGCCACCGGGTTCTCTTCTTCTAGCAATTTTCGTGGGCCGAAGCTTGATTTTCCTCGCTTCAATGGTACTGATCTGACTGGATGGATATACTGAGCAGAACAATATTTCAGTCTGCATAATACTTTTGATGTTCAGAAAGTTCCACTTGCATCCTTTCATTTGGAACAGGAAGCCCTTCAATGGTACTGTTGGTACATCAAAGCTCATCCTAAGCCAAACTGGACAGATTTTTGCCAACTCATTTTGCCACGATTTGGTCCTAGTGCTTTTGACGACTTCATAGGAGCACTCACTAAACTTCACCAAACTAGCACAGTGAGAGAGTATCAGACGGAATTTGAGAAACTAGCCAATCACATAGAAGGATTGTCTGATGAATTCTACAGGAGTTGTTTTATTAGTGGTCTCAAGGATGAAATCCTCTCAGAGGTCAAAATGTTTTGTCGCAACACAATGATGGAAGTCCTAGGGTTGGCTAAGCTGGCCGAGGACAAGATCGCAATTCAAAAACGCTCCAAACCCACCTTTGTTCCCTTCAGAATATGGGTTCCCAACGACCTCCCATCACGCCTGCTCCTCAACCAACTCCTATCAAGCATTTGTCTGAAATAGAAATGTAGGCACGCCGAGAAAAAGGGCTTTGTTATAATTGTGATGAGAAATTCACTAGGGGACATAGATGTGTTCAACAAAAGCTCTATCTCTTGGATGTGGATTCTCCGCCTGCCTCAGAACTTGATGAAGAAGCTACAGATACAGTAGATGATCAGGTCGACATTCAACACCCGTCTGTTGACACCCCATCTCAGGACGACCCACCCGAGATCTCTCTCCATGCTGTAACCGACGTCACCACTCCACAAACAATGCGGGTCAGGGGATACTTCAAGAATCTCCCTCTTACCATACTCATTGATTCTGGTAGCACTCATAACTTCATTGACCCTTGGATTGCCAAACAGGATGATTGTTTTGTCCATCCTTGCTCCAACTTTGAAGTCATGGTTGCCCATGGGGGAACCTTACCTTGCAAGGGGAAGTGTCACAATGTGCGTATCTCTATGGAAGATTATAACCTACGCTCTGACATGTTTGCCTTGTCCTTAGGCAGATGTGATGTGGTTTTGGGCGTTCAATGGTTACGCACCTTTGGCCCCATCTTATGGGATTTTGTTGAAATTTGGATGCAGTTTAAAGTCAATGGGGCACAACACAAATTTATGGGATTACAACCAGGGTCTCTTTGCATCATCAGTTCACATCGCCTGGAAAAAATCCTTAAGAATAATTCAGATGGTGTCATCGCTCAGCTCAATTCCATTCAGATGCACCCATCAACAGTCTCCACTACTTCCTTGGATAGATATGCAGGTATCTTTGCTGAACCAATGTGCTTGCTGCCTTCAAGAGACCTTTCCAGTAAGAATGTAGCCACATCTACCTCTTAGTAGGAAATGATGGCTATTTTGCATGCAGTACAGAAGTGGCAGCCATACCTATTAGGCAATTATTTCTGCATCAAGACTGATCTCCCGAGTCTAGAAAATTTTCTGGAACAATGGGTCTCCTCCCCAACACACCTGCAATGGGTTATCCAACTCATGGGTTATCCCTACATGATAACTTACAAGAAGGGTAAGGAAAATATGGTGGAAGATGCTCCTTCTCGCACAATTGATAACCCAGTTTCTCTTACAGCTCTTTCTCTGCTTGTTCCAAATTGGTTGCAATATGTTCAACAGGGCTATCTCTTCTATGAACTCCATGCTTCTTCATCAACAGGGCACTCTGGGTTCTGCAAAATGTATGATCGAGAACAATGTAACTTCTTTTGGCCGGGACTAAAAATGACAATTCAACAGATGGTGGCTGACAATGATACTTTCCAAGTCAACAAGGGGGAAACGACACTCCTTTCAGGATTGCTCAAACCCTTGCCCATCCCTACACAGCTTTGGCCAACTATTTCTATGGATTTCCTAACAGCCCTCTGGTGGTACAATACCACATCTCAAAGGACACCATATGAAGCAGTCTATGGAAAAACACTGCCAGTTCTTCTTCCATACACCCTTAGGAGCTCCCCAGTTCAGGAAATTGACTCGGTTCTTCGAAACCGCGATCAGATTCTTCTCATTTTATAGGACAATCTTCACATGGACAGAATTCGCCTGAAACAACAAGCCGATCAGCACCGTTCTGAGCGCATTTTCCACGCAGCTGACATGGTTCTTCTTCATCTACAGCCTTCCAAGCAATCCTCCTTGATACTCCAAAGGCGTCAGTGGCCCGAAATGCAAACCGAGGATGCTACCGGGGAACCACTCCTTCAGATTCTGCAGCAATTTCTCCAACCAAAGCTTTGAGCACAAAGCTTTTTCTAAGGGAGAGGGGATGTTAGGAACCTATGTCAACCCTTCTCTTTACTATGTTATTATATTGTTGTTGGATGCATATGCTTTGTAAGTCGTCCCATAGTATTTGTTGATCCGTAGTTTATATTATCCCATAGTATTGACCCATAGTATTGGACGCATATGCTTTGTAATTCATCCCGTAGTATTATATGTCCCATGGTTTTGACTCATAGTATTGGGCATAGACTTAGTATATAAGTGTGTGTTGAGGTCATTGAAGGCACCATGAAGTTAATTGTATTGAGCTTGCTCAAAGGAGGTTGCCCCCTCAAAGTGGCCCGTGATCAATATAAAAGTGATTCTATTCTATTATTTCTGATATCTCGTGTATTTGCATTAATTAATTGTTGCAGGTTCATCACACATTCTGACTCTCTTTCCTTTCTGGAATATCCTCCACTTAGGCAAGGTTCCCCTATTATCACCAATTCGACCTCCTAGCCTTCATTATCCACTTGGCAACATTTTATTAGCATTTAAATAATAAAAACACCAAAATACTTTTCAATATTAATTCCAACTTCATAATTAATTAAATAACTCAATAATCAATTATTTCCTAAGGTGTACTTGCCCAAAATATCCCCATGAATTAAATACTCAATTAATAGTGAACTTAGAACCCCAGGGATAGGAAGATCCAAGTGGTGACCAAGGTCACTAGGGGGGGGGCATGACAGTCCTCCCTTCCCAAGACTACTTGTCCTCAAGCAGTTTCAAACTAGGATGCTACAGAATCTGTTCATCCTCCCAAGTGGCATCCTCACTAGGAAGACCTTTCCATTGTACCAGGTATTCTTTAATAATTCGGCTTCTTAGCTTCCTCTCCCTGGTTTGCAAGATGTCTTCAGGCTCTAGTACCAGATGTCCTTCATCATCAAGGGGGGGGAGTATTTCTGAAACCTTAACCTGTTGGCCCACTGCCTTCTTCAAACAGGATACATGAAAGACATTGTGTATTTTGCTTTCTGCTGGCAAATCTAACTCATAGGATACTTCACCCACTTTCCTTGTTATTTTGTAGGGCCCATAAAACCTTGGCAATAATTTTTCAGCCCCCTTTGTCTTAAGAGCGGTTTGCCTGTATGGCTGTAATCTCAAATAAACCAAGTCTCCTTCCTAGAAAATTCGATCTGTTCTGTTCTTATCTGCATTAATTTTCTACTAATTTTGTGCAACCTGTAAATTTTCTTTCAGTGCTCTGAGGATGTCCTGGCCTTCTTGCAGCCAATATTTTTCCTTTTGTGCCTTGCAGTTTCCAAAAACCAGATCTGCAAAAGTAGCAGACTCATACCCATACAAAGCTTTGAATGGGGTTATTCCAATGGACATGTGGAAGGTGGTGTTATAACAGAATTCCCCTAGATGCAACTAGTTGACCCAAGCCTTCTGCTACCCTGTAACATAGTTCCTGAGATACCCCTCCAGCCATTGGTTAACTCTTTCAGTTTTCCCATCTGTCTGGGGATGGTAGCTGGTACTGAGGTTTAGATTAGTATTTACCAATTCGAACAGAGATTGCCAAAAGGAATTGGTGAACTTACTATCCCTGTCACTGATTATGATTTTTGGCAGCCCATGCAATCTAAATACTTCCCTAAAAAAGAGTGCAGCAACTTGACTAGCAGAAATAGTAGATGTGACAGCAAAAAAATGAGCAAATTTGGTTAATCTGTCAACTACTACAAAAATACTGTCTTTACCCTGGGATTTGGGCAAACTTGTGATGAAATCCATTGATATGCTCTCCCATTTCTGTCCAGGTATTGGCAAAGGTTGTAGGAGACCTACAGGACGAGTGTGCTCCACCTTGTTCTGCTGGCATGCAGGACACTCACTAACATGTCTTAGAACATCCTCCTTAAGTCCCTTCCAAGTGAATCTTTCTCTCAACTTCTGGTAAGTTTTGAAAATACCAGGATGGCTTGCTACTGGAGCTTTGTGGGTAGCCATCAAAATCTGCTCCTTCAGCTTAGATTCAGAAGTTAAAAAAATTTTGTTCTTATAATAGATGACATCATTGATGACTTGGTAATGATCCTCCTGATTTACTCTATCTAGCAATTCACTAGCAAACTGATTTTCTGCATATTCTTTAATTAGTTGTGCCTTCCAGTCGGTAGGCACTTGCAGCAAGGAAAAAACAAGCTTCCTAGAAAGGGCATCAACAACTACATTCAGCTTACCTTTCTTATATTCAATATCAAAATCATAAGATTGAATTTTGCTTACCCACTTTTGCTGCCTGTCATTCAGCTCCTTCTGAGTTAGGAAATGCCTCAAACTATTGTGGTTTGTTTTAACTATGAATTTACCTCCCACCAGGTACTGCCTGAATTTTTACAATGCATGCATGATGGCTAACATCTCCTTGTCATAGATCGAATACAGCCTCTCATGGGGTTGCAACTTTCTTCTCTCATAGGCAATCGGGTGTCTATTTTGCATCAAAACTGCTCCTATGCCTTCACCCGAGGCATCACACTCCAAAACAAAAAGGCTGGCTGAAATCTAGGAGTGCCAAGACTGGGCAGCTACTCATGACTTCTTTCATTTTATTGAAGGCTTTTTCAGCTTCCTCATTCCAGCAGAAAGCTCCCTTCTTAGTAAGGTTTGTCAAGGGAGAAGTGAGTTTGGAGAAGCCCTTCACAAATTTCCTGTAATATGTGCATAAGCCTATGAACCCTCTTAGAGCAGTTATATTCTTTCGGCTGGCCCAATCTAAGATGGCTTGGATCTTCTCCAAGTGTACCTTAACTCCTTCTTTCCCAATGATGTGGCCAAGATAGAGGAGTTACTTCATACCAAACTCACACTTCGGCAGTTTGGCATAAAAGGATTGTTCTGCAAGTAGAGTTAGTACACTATCCAAATGTTGCAAATGATCTTCCCATGTCTTACTATAAATCAGAATGTCATAAAAAAAAACAAGTACAAACTTATGGAGTTATTTGCTGAAGATTCTGTTCATGCAAGATTGAAAGGTTGCTGGTGCATTTGTTAAGCCAAAAGGCATGACTAGAAATTCAAAATGCCCAAAATGGCACCTAAATGTAGTTTTCTGCACATCTTCACTTTTCATTTTGATTTGGTGGTAACCAGAACGAAGGTCGATCTTAGAAAAATACTTGGCTCCATGCAGCTCATCCATCAGCTCATCAATCCTTGGAATAGGATATCTGTTCTTGATGGTTTTCTTATTTAAAGCTCTGTAATCAATGCACATGTGCATTGTTCCATCCTTCTTTTTGACCAAAACCACCGATGAAGCAAAGGGGCTTGAGCTTGGTCTTATGAACCCCATTTCTAGCAGCTCTTTGATGGTCTTTTCTATTTCATCTTTGAATCTCTTGGGGTGTTTGTAGGGGTGGGTTTTTATGGGACAAGTACCAGGCTCTAGCTCTATCTAATGTTCAGTACCCCTACAGGAGGCCTACCATGTGGCAGATCCTCAAACACTTTTTTGTGTTTTTGCAGTAGTTTTTGGATATCTTCAGGATGTTGTGACACATCAAGGGTGGTTCCTTTGGTAGATATAAAACATTCAGCAGCCCACTCCATGTCTCCATGCCTCAAAACATATCTCATACTATGTGCAGAAATCACTTGTTTTGGGTAGGTGTTAACACCCCTCAAAACCACTTGCTTACCCTCATTATCTTTAAAGCACATTTGGGGAATCCTATAATTTACCACATGCTCCCCAAGTGAAAAAAACCATTGTACCCCCAACACAATATTAGTATCAGCAACATCAACAATGTAAAAACTATTAGTTACAGTATGGTATCCAATAGTTACCTGCAGCTTGGGAATCCATCTGTTGCATTGCATAGTGTTGTTCTTGCCAGGAATAATAACTGTGAAAACCCCAAATTTTTCAGTTTGGAGTTTTCTTATCTCCACCATGGCTGCATCAATGAAATTATGTGTGGCACCCCCATCGACTATCACTGAAACTTTCTGCCCTTGCACTACTCCTTTAAATCTCATAGTGTGGTAGCGGGGAACTCCACTCAAAACTGCAAATTTTGCTTCTGTTTGTGTTGGTTCCTCTTCTTCTGCTATATTATACCCTTCTTCTGCTAGTTCTTCCACTTGTGCTTCTGCACTCATTTCCTCCTCATCACTTTCATAAAATACTTCTATGTAGTGAGCTTTTCCTTTTGCACATTTGTGCCCCGGAACCCATGGTTCTTGGTAGGAAGAACATAGTTTTTTCCTCCTTAACTAATCCCGATCTTAGAATGAGTATTCTTTCTTATTTGGGGTAGAATTATTTATGAATGGTGGCTTTGAATTCTAAAATTTTGCAGGTGGATTAAACTTAGGTGGGAATCTGGTTCTTGGGATTGCATCTTGCAGATCCCTCATTGTGCTCATAGCTTCTTGCAGGGTGACTGGTCGATAGGCTTTAACCAGCCCTTTCAAGGGTTCTGTTAATCCTTCTATGAACAGTAGGATCAGCCTAGGTTCTGATACATCAGTGACCATCACTGCCAACTTTTGAAATTATGATATATATGCTTCTGGTGTGTTGGTTTGTTTCAAATGGGCCAGCTCACGGAAAGACAGCTCAGGATCCCTCCTATCAAATATTTCCACCAACCTCCTGGTGAAATATTCATAAGAATCAACTACATCATGTCCCAAGGTTCTCATGCCATGAAACCACCAATCACTGGCCTCCCCTTCCAAGTGCAAAACTGCCATATTGATGGCATCCTTTTCTGCCATGGGATGCAATTGAAAATATATGTCTAGTTTCTGCACCCAGGAACTAGCATTGCATTTTTCAGTCCCATCAAAGTAAGGTATTTGGACCCTATCTGCAACATTCCTTAACTCAAAATTGCTTGCTGGCTGCCTATAATATCCCCTTGGCTGATTTTTAAGGTAAATCTCAGAAAAATCCTTGAAAGTGAGATCTCTTCTGCACTCCTCACTCAAGGTTAGATATACTGCATGTCTCTCCTCACAGGTAGCTACAGGTGCACCAGGTTCTTCTTTATTTTCCTCAAAGAAGGTAGGAATGGTTTATCTAAGTTGATCTTTCAAATCCATTTTAAATTCTCTAGGCCTATTGAATGGACCAGTTTTTGAAAAAATGGTTTCTCCAAATGTTTTTCTTTCACCTTGGTGAGAACCACTAGCACTCCCTTCTGCCTCTTTGTGTGCAAACTATCTGCTAAGGATTTATTTAGTTTCATGACCATTCTGTGCTATAGTATGTGTTATATTTTCTATCCCTCTAACCATTTTAATAAGCAGTTGTCTAAACTCATCATTAGCTTCCTGTTCAGACATGTCTCTATTCCCTTGTATTTCTCCTTCAGTAGAATCTACCTCTTCTTCCCTAGTGTCTTTGTGGACTTTTCCTTTGGTGCCAGCGGTTTTTCTTGACCTCATCACCACAAAAAGAGTAGGTTCAGAGGACCATGCTCTGATACCACTGTAATATCCTGGGCAAGATCTTACCCAGATTTTAACTCCACTTTAAAACTTTTACAACTTTTACTAGTGAAATTTTGTGGCAAATCCTTCGAACCAGACGGGAGGTAAGTGAGGGGTACTGGGGTGCAGACTGAGGATGGTGGGATGAAATTTTGATTCTGGAATTTATATGGGATTAGGTGCAGCAACAGCAAAATATTTTTTTAGCAGGAGTCCTTGGCACAAGGTACTAGAGCCATTCACTTTTCAGCAATAGAATGAATCTATTGCCTACTTCGAGGCTTCCTAGGCTTCTAGCATATGCCAAAAAGACTGGGTAAGTGTTAAAGGTGTTTAGGAAAAAGATATATCAGTCATACAACTCATAAGGAATGCTGGAATAAAGACTGGATTGACTTGGAAAGGTTTGGAACAATTTGGGGATTATTTGCAGATGGTGGATAACTGAGCTAGTCACAATACAGGATTTCCAAAATGAAGTTAAAGCATTCAAATTCTTATTATAGGGACTGATATGGATATTATATTGAACTAAAAACCTCCTCCAACTGAAGAAATGCAAAATGGATCCTCAGAAAAGATTCAGCAGCAAATATGGTGAAACTAGTCTAGATTAAGCACCAAACTAGCTAGTCTTGCATTTTAATCCTTTAAACTGCTCCAATAAGTGATAAACTCTGCTATGACATTAAATAATGATATGATATAACATACTGAACATATGTAGGTCAAAAATAATATATCAGAATCCTTCTTTTATTGATTTAACTGTCTCCCAACACAACAGTGCCTCACAGGCTAAATATTCATTACATTTGATGGAGAATGAAGAGAAGAAATAGAATATTACTGTGGATCTTCTATGGTGATAGTATCAGGTCATATACAGGTCATATGACTGTAAATGGCTGCTTACTGAGCTTTTGAACTTGTCTGGAGTGCATTCACTAGGTCAACCCCCTCCTTCAGGGAAAACTCCTCTAGATTTAGCTGTGAATGGAGAACGAGTGAGAAGAGAAGTATGGATCTGATCTAAAGCTGGTTACCGGATCAGAACAAGCCGACCGCGGGTTTGAGGGAAACAGCGGCGGTCAGGTCGCGGCTATCGGGCCAACAGAGGCAGTCGGGACGCAGGAAACAGGGGAAAAGACACAGTCGGGTCGCGGCTATCGAGCCAACAGTGGCAGTCGGGACGCAGGAAAAATGGAAAAAGACACAGTCGGGTCGCGGCAAAAAGGATAACAGGCGCAGTCGGGACGCTCGAAAGAGGCAGAAAGCCGCAGTCGGGACGCGTGAAAAAGGCCGACAGGCGCAGTCAGATCGCGGCAAACAGGCTGATTAGCCACGGTCGGATCGCAGGTAACAGACTTGAATCCGCCGGCAGAGCGTCGGAAGCAGTCTGAGAGCCACGGTCGGATCGCGGGTAAAGGCCTGAAAGGCGCGGTCGGGACGCGACTGTAGAGGGAAAAAGACGCGGTATGCGGCGGCCGAAAGGGACAGCCAAAAAAAAAAAAAAATAATAATAATAATAAATAAATAAATTTAAAAACGGAAACCAGAAATTCGAAAACTAGGGGAGTCGCCAAAACTGTGGCTAGGGTTTTACCCCTAGCTTGTGCCAATGAGCACCTACTAAGGAGAATGGACTCCTTAGTAGCAGTTCAGTATATTAAACTAATTAAGCTAAAACAACAATTAAATTACTTCTAAAATATTGCATGAAACATAAACATCAAATGAAAAGAATGGCTTTTTCTATTAATGTTACCTTGAGTGTCAAGGTTTGATGAAGCCCTTTGCAGTGTCCAAGAGGATGCTCCAAGATTCAATATGCTCCTTCTCCTTCTCCAATGATGGGAATGGGCCAAAGGTGGCTCTCAAGGTGAAAATAGTTCAAAGATGAACTAGGGTTTCGAGAGAGATTTTGGCAGAGTAAGGGTGCTTGTGATTGTGGATGTGGAATAAGGGATCTCCATCACCTATTTATAGTTTTTTGGTGGTGGAGTGCTGACCCATGGTTTTAGGAAACACATGGTTTTAGGCAGCTGTATAGGGTTTTTTCCTCCTTTTCCTCATTATTTTATATTTTTATTCCCTTTTTAGGGGATTTTTGCTATTTTTGGAGGAAAAGGGGGTTTTTTAGCCTTTTTTAGGCTGTTTTGAGGGTTTTATGGCCTTTTGGAGGCATTTTAGGCCTTTTGGAGGCTTTTTAATGGGATTTTTTGGGATTTTTAATGGAAATATGGTAGGAAAATGGACAAATGAGCCATATAATGTGGTAAATGAGCTAGTGAGCACTTTTTGGGTGTTAACATATCTGCAACAATGTCTGCACCAACTCTCCTTCATCCCCTGGGCGTACTCCCAAGTTCTATCTTCTTCAATGGATGGATCTTCACCAAAACTAGCTGGAGAATCACTGTTGGAGGAACCTGTTCTCCCGAATGACTGTAGATCTTCAATGGAGGCTAGAAGCATATGTTACTAGCTGCAATATCTTGACATAGAACTGCAAAACACTCTCTAGAAACTAAGGGCCTTGGGGCACATCACCCAAGAAGCACAGCTGAGGCACATCACTCAACTAGAGAAGCATCAGAGCTCTCATGAGAAAACATAAATGATCAAAAAGTTCTTTCCTAACATTAGAATCATGCTTAAATAGATGACTTAAATTGCTTGGAAAGCCAAACCACATGTGTGGGTGAGGTAGGGTGAATCCTCTCTGAGATTGGAAATTTTTGTGCTTTCTCCACTTTCTTTCCTCAACTTCCTTCAGTCAGAATTGGCAAGTGCGCCCTAGTTGCTTTTCTGGATGTTGTTAATTATTTTCTAAATGCTTTTCCTGATTCTTTCCATTCCATTCACTTTCTACTTTTCTACTTTTGCCAACTTTTTTCCTTCTTTTTCCAACTTTCTCAGCTTTTGCCAGTTTCTAATTCCATTATGACTCTCTTTCCTTTCTGGAATATCCTCCACTTAGGCAAGGTTATCCTCTTATTACCAATTCGACCTCCTAGCCTCCATTATCCACTTGGAAACATTTTATTATCATTTAAATAATAAAAACACCAAAATACTTTTCAGTATTAATTCCAACTTCATAATTAATTAAATAACTCAATAATCAATTATTTCCTAAGGTGTACTTGCCTCAAAATATCCCCATGAATTAAATACTCAATTAATAGTGAACTTAGACCCCTACGGATAGGAAGATCCAAGTGGTGACCAAGGTCACTAGGGGGGGACATGACAAGGTAGTGGCTCCAAAATGAGTGGGGGAAGGTTTTGCAACCTTCGAGGCCTACGAAGCTGTTGGTCTTCCACAATTATATAAAAATAAACTAAGTAAAAGCCTAGTGGCCACTAAGACTAAGGGGCAAACAACATACCACTAAAAAATCCTAAGTAATCAAACCAATCAAATAGATAGCTGTAAAATTAGTCACAACAGATCTAGTGAACAAGTAAATCAATCACAACAGATGAACATAGAAAATATGGTGTATAACTGTGCAAAACATGTATCAGTGCTCAATATCCCAATAAGGGTGAATAATTACAATACAATCATCTGACAATGAGTGAGAAATTTGAATTGACTAAGGAGGTCATTCGAATTACTGAATGGTGTAGCTTGGCTCCAACTAGGAGTCCTCATCATCAATCAGTGGTGGTCATCAATGCACAAGAACCAGTCATCCAGGTGTCAATCTGAGTCTAACTAAGTGTAACGAGTGTAACTGAAGTGTGTAGCACTGATATAGGGAAGGAGGCTCAGTGGAGGGAACATGGGAGGATTAACTAAAGTCAAAACAAGTCATCTAGTCAATCTGGAGGTCCAACGGAGTGAAACAGTCAATCGGGAGTGAAACTAGCCTCAAATCAAAAAGAATCGAAGCTAACTGAGTGTAAATTGAGTGGGTAGGTGAAGAAGTGCGCCCTTCTCTGGAAGTAGGTGATAAGTGGGTACCTTCATGACTAGGAGGGCTAAAAATCTGATGGAAGGAGCTCCCGAGTGCTAGAATGAAGTGGATAAGGTGCTGGAGGCATCAACCTGGTGACTGGGATGCATGCAAACCCTAATTGCATGTAAGGTCCTGAAAATGATGATGTGGATATCCGAACACCCCCCCCTCAAGCTAGACTAGGGCCCTGGTGTTCGGGTACATAGGGTACTACTAAAGGACCGAACACCAAGAGCAACCACTTCACACAAACAGATCACAGATCAACACACCGATGTTTTGACGTGGTTTAAACCCTTTTAAGGGAAACACTCCACGGCCCCGGCCAAATAGCTTCTATGGGACAATTTATTATGAAAATAAAGAAAGTTACAAATGAGCTTCTCATAATTGATCAACTAAACAATGACCCTCCATGCTCTTTAAATAGAGATCATGGACCAATCGGGTGTTAAGCCACGGATCAAGGTTAGGTTTGATCTAAGAGAAGTTGAGCCGTCGGATCACTCTATGTCGGAAACATATCATGACTGTCGGATTAAGTATTTACAAATGCATACTAATGCATACTAAAGAAACACACTATCCCTAACAGATATATTACACAAGTTGATCTTAACTAACTCCTAAGTGTCTAAATATCCTAACATCCCCCCTTAAGAACAACTTGGGATAGGATTGAAGGATTTAAAAAAGTGACACTATTAGGAGAAGGAAGGAGGCATTAGAGCCTATCCCCCCTTAATGACAAGTTCCTGAACTCCTAACATAGATCGAAGTTTAGAAAACTTCACTTCTGTAAGAGACTTGGTGAAGATGTCTGCAACTTGATCATCTGTAGGGGAAAAGAGCACTTCAAGAACACGATCATGAACAAGATTTCTGATGAATTGCATATGTAGCTCAATGTGTTTGCTGCGTTGATGTAGAACTGGATCTTTGGAAAGCTTGATGGCACTTTGATTGTCGGACCAAAGTGGAGTAGGCTGCTGCTGCTCGAATCCAAACTTTGAAAGGATCTGTCGAAGCCAGAAAGCTTCCTGACTGGCATTAACTGTTGCTCGATATTCTACCTCTACTGAAGAAAGAGTAAGAGCTTGTTGTTTCTTACAAGCCCAAGTAATAGGTCCAGATCCCAGACTGAAAACATAACCTGCAGTAGACTTTCGATCATCAGGATCGCCGGCCCAATCTGAATCAGTGAAACCAACCAACAAAGGTTTCCCCCCTGTACTTTAATGAATCCCAAACTGAACTGTACCTTGAATATATCGAAGTATTCTTTTAGTTGCTTTCCAGTGACTTTCATGAGGTGTCTGCATATAACGGGCAACACGACCAATGACAAAGGAAAGGTCAGGACAGGAATGAGCCAAGTATAAGAGACTACCAACAAGCTGACGATACAAGGTGGCATTGACTTCAGGTGAAGTACAAGTGGTAAAAAGTTTGACTCCAGACTGGAAGGGAGAAGGGGCTGGTGTACAATCTTCCATGTGAAAGCGACGAAGAAGGTCGCAAGCATACTTAGACTGAGAAAGAAAGATGCCTTCTTTGGTTTGCAGGACTTGGAGACCAAGAAAATAATGCAAATGTCCTAAGTCTGACATTTCAAAAGTTTGTTTAAGATTGGATTTCACATGGGTTATAATCTTAGGGTCACTACCAGTAAGAATAAGGTCGTCAACATATAGAACAAGTATGATGAGATGGTTTCTTACTTTCTTGGTATAGACATTGGGGTCAGAATGGCATCTAGAAAAACTAGTGTGAAGGAGAAAGTTATCCATTTTGGCATACCAAGCTCTAGGAGCTTGCTTAAGGCCATATAAGGATTTCTTAAGGCGACAGACAAGGCTAGAGTTATTTTGAACATAGCCAAGAGGTTGTTCCATGTAAATTTCCTCCTGTAAATCACCATGTAAGAAGGCAGACTTGACATCCATTTGATGGACTTCCCAGTTGTGTAAGGCTGCAAGGGAAAGAACAAGGCGGATGGAGTTCATTTTTGTGACGGGAGCAAAGGTTTCATTGTAGTCAATCGCTTCAACTTGGGAAAAACCTTTGGAAACTAACCTTGCCTTAAGTCTTTCAACACTTCCATCTGATGCATACTTAGTTTTGTAGACCCATTTATATCTGACAAGTTTTCTTCCTTTTGGAAGAGGTACAAGATCCCAAGTATCGTTCGCCATTAAGGAACGATATTCTTCATCCATGGCTGCATCCCAATCTGGATTCCCTGAAGCTTTTGCAAAAGTTTCTAGATCATGATTCTCGAAAACTTGAGCCAAAAGAGAAGAGGCTCGTTGAAACTGAGAACATGTTCGACGTTGATCTCTAGGATCACCGGCAAGATCACCAGCTGCTTCACATGTTGAACGGACCCATCGAGGAAGCACTTGTGCTGGTGTAACTGGAGGAACATGAGCAGGCGGAGGTGGATTTTCATCCTCACTGTCATCATCAGAAACTGGAGTTGGAAACCTGTCAAGGAATTTGGAAGAAGAAGAGGAAGGCCCAAACGTCGAATCAGGCTCGCAGGCCAAAGATGGCACAATCGTTGAGTTAGGCTTGCAGGCCAAGATATTTTCATCAAATGTAACATCTATTCTAATGATTATATCATGAGAATGTGGTTGAACAAGTCTATAACCTTTTACATCTTCAGAATATCCAACAAATATGCACTTTTCACTTTTAGGCTACAATGCTTTCCGTTTTTCATCCGGAATGTGAGCCGATGCTTCACTACCAAACACATGGAAGTGACTTACATCAGGTTTAGTTTTACTCCATGCTTCTTTCGGTGTTATACCTTGTAATGCTTTAGTGGGGGTGCGATTAACTATGTAATTTGCACAATTAATGGCTTCAGCCCAAAATTGAAAACTTAGTCCCTTAGATTGGATTATACAATTAGCAATTTCTTTTAAAGTGCAGTTCTTCCACTCAGCTACACCATTTTGTTGTGGTGTATATGGAATAGTGTGATGTTGTTGGATGCCTTGTTCAGTGCAGAAAGTAGTGAACTTATTGTTAACATACTCTCCTCCATTGTCAGATCTTAACTTAATAATTTGATGACTAGATTATTTTTCCACAAGGGCCTTGTAGGCCAAGAACATGTTAAATACTTCGCTCTTAAGTTTTAGGAAATAAACCCAAGTGCATCTGGTGTAATCATCAATGAAAGTTAAGAAATATTTGAAACCAGAAAAGGAAGCAGATGGAAGAGGACCACACAAGTCACTATGCACAAGCTCCAAGGGAACCGAGGCATGCCAAGAGGCACGTTTGTCAAAACTGTCCCGATGATGTTTTCCGAGTACACAACCGGAGCAAACACCATCCCTGCAAGATACCATCGGAAGACCTGTCACCATATTTTCTTTACATAGTTGTTGCAATGAGTGATAATTTAAGTGACCAAATCGCTCATGCCAAAGTTTGCTCAAGTTATCACTATGAGCAACAAAAAATGAAGGGAAAGGTGATGACCCAAAGTTGTTATACTTGTACAACCTGGTAATATCATCAACAATTCCGGTAGCTAGGACCTGTTGAGGATCTTTAAAATCCTTGATTACAACTTGATGAGGTGTAAAGGTCACAGTCTTACCTTCACCAGAATGAGTGATCTAATAGACTGATAACAAATTGCAGGAAATTCTTGGAACACATAGTACATCACTAAAATGACCATTATCTACTGGAACTGTTCCAGCTCCTACAACACTTAGAGATCTATCATCACCAACAAATATTTGTTTGGTGTTACATTCATGCATAGTAGAAAAGATGGCTTGACCCTTAGCCATATGATAAGATGCTCCAGAATCAATGAGCCATTCATTTGAAGTAGAAGAACAATATGCATTATAAGAATAACCAGAAGCACAAAGTGCATGTCCATGAGAGGCAAATTCTAAAGGCGAATCTAGGCTAATGTGGTGTTTCTTCATTGCTGCTTCGAAGGCTGCCATCTTCTTGAAACATTTAGATTCATCATGATTATCTTTCCCGCAATAGTTGCAATGACGCTCAGTCTTCTTGCCTTTTGGCTTGGATCCTTTGTTATTTTTTAAAGAAGGAGCTGACTGAGAGGGTTTTGGACCCTTGTTTGACTTATTATTGTGAAAATTTTGTTTCTAGGGAGGCTTGGACTTTTCTTTCTGTTGGGACAATAAGGCTTTCCCAGATATATCTACATTGTTGATTATTCCAAGATGAATGAGTTTATCTTGTTCTCTAATCAAGGAATCACAAAAGGATTCAAGACTAGGCTCTTGATAGCTAGCTGCATTCAAGGATGCTTTCATGGAGTAAAATGTAGATACAAAAACAGAATATGCAGGTCCAAGTTTGGAAAGAATATGATAAATGAATCGTTTGTCTTTCCTCTCAATCTTACATTCTACACATAAGAGTTTAAGAGTTTTGTACTTAGATAAATAATCTTGAATGCATGAAAAGTCACTTGGATTTAAAGAAATCAACTCATTTTCGAGTTGGTGACTTCGAATTTCATTGTGTTTACCAAACATAGATTCCAACTTGTCCCAAGCAGCATTAGGTTCATCAATTCCAGATATGTGGAATCACAAATCACTAGAGATTGACATCCCAATCAATCCACGAGCTTCATCACATCTATTTGCCCATTTTATTTTCTTATCATCATCAGTGGTTTCTTTTTCTTTCCCTGAGGTAATTCTGAAAAGTCCTCTACTTTGTAGAACATCCTCCATACGAGATTTCCATGAGAAATAGTTGGAACTGTTAAGTAGAATATGACAAGGGGTGGCCATATTTGTAAATTAATGGTTATAAAAGTAGAAACCAATAGTTTGGATGTGAAGAGCTCGAAAAAATAGGCGGTTTCAAAAAAAACGACACTGAAAACTGACTCCGTATGATGAAGTTATGCTTGAACAAAGAAACTGTTAAAGATGTCCCCAATAGTGACGTGGCAGCTAGAGATTGTCCAGAAAAAAAAAGAACCCCCGTTTTCCCAAGATGAACCTTTTGACAATCACTTTATAAGAAAGTTGCTTTAAGTGAACCACTTTTGTAAAATAAGTGATTTCACTTTTACAATGATATTACTTTTAAATAGTGCAACAATAAAAAAAACCTTAAGTGACTCACTTGTATTTTTATTTTTTATTATTTAAGTGAGATGCACTTTTACAATAGAATAACTTGAAAATAGAAATTGCATGCACTTTTACTTTTAAAAGTAACTTCCTAAGTCTTGAACTCAAGACCTATTAAGGAATAAAACAACTTTGAACCAAGTGAGCTAGATTAAAAGGTATGTAAAATATGGGAATAAGGAAGGGGCCTTTTTTTATTTTTTTTACTCTTCTTGCTCGATTTGCGTGCTTGCCATTTTTCCTGCAAAACACACCACAAATCGAAACAAAAAAAAATTTCCACACTTTTGGAGTTAGATCTCGTTAGCTTTCCCGGAAAGTCTACGTTTTCTCTCTGTTTCTGATTTGCTGAGATCGCGCAAGGTGTACGGCAAAGAGCATACACAGCCGAGAAAAACCCTTTCCCTTTCTGTTTCTGATTTGCCGAGATCACTCAAGGTGCACGGCAAAGAGCATACGCAAACGGGAAAGCAACAATCCGAACCCAAAAAAAATCTAACAGTAAAAAAAAATGATAAAATATGAGATTTTTTTCTTCTTTTAAAAACAGAAAATAAAAAAATGCGTCACTGTAACATTATACCTTCAGATCTGATGAAATACGTGTTTCTGGAGCAACCGGGAACCATTTTAGATCAAACGAAAACTATTTCCCAATGGAAACGATGCTCCAGGCGCAATGGAATACCTCCCATAGCCCAGAAATGCACAACAATACCGAAACTAGAAACCCTTTCAATTTTCGACAACAGCAGTTCAAGATCTAGATCATAACCGGAAGAGACACTTCATAAAAGCTCTGATACCATGTTCGGGTACACAAGGTACTACCAAAGGACTGAACACCAAGAGAAACCACTTCACACAAATAGATCACAAATCAACACACCGATGTTTTGACGTGGTTTAAACCCTCTTGAGGGAAACACTCCACGGCCCCGGCCAAATAGCTTCTATGGGACAATTTATTATGCAAAGAAAGAAAGTTACAAATGAGCTTCTCATAATCGATCAACTAAACAATGACCCTCCATGCTCTTTAAATAGAGATCATGGACCAATCGGGTGTTACGCCACGGATCAAGGTTAGGTTTGATCTAAGAGAAGTTGAGCCGTCGGATCACTCTATGTCGGAAACATATCGTGACCGTCAGATTAAGTATTTACAAATGCATACTAATGCATACTAAAGAAACACACTATCCCTAACGGATATATTACACAAGTTGATCTTAACTAACTCCTAAGTGTCTAAATATCCTAACACCTGGTTACTAAGACCAAAGGTCACCTGGTGAGTTCCAGTGGGAAGAAAGCCCTCCCTCAAGCTAAAACATAATAATGGATCAATCTGTCTCCACCATGATGGAACTCACCCCCAATAGTGAACGGAGGTAAGAGAACTTCTTCTCAGTGAAGCTCTTGGTGAAGATGTCTGCAATTTGCTCATCGATAGGGCAATATTGCAGAATGATGGTGCGATCATGCACCAACTCTCGAATGTAGTGCATATGAATCTCAATGTGTTTGGTCCTCTGCCGCTGAACTAGATCTGTGGAGATCTTGATAGCACTTTGATTGTCACAAAAGAGGACAGTCGAAGTAGTGCCACCAAAACCAAACTCAGAAAGAATACCTTGCAACCAAACTACCTGAATGCAGGCATTGACTGCCCCTCGATACTCTGCCTCTGCTGAAGAAAGTGCAATGCCTGCCTGCTTTTTGCTTGACCAGCAAATAGGCCCATGTCCAATCATGAAAACATATCCGGAAGTGGACTTCCGATCTATGCTATCACCTGCCCAATCTGAATCAGTAAAACCAGTGAAGTCTAGCTCAGAATCTGCAGCATAATGTATGCCAAAATGTTTCGTACCTTGCACATACTGCAAGATCCGCTTGGCTGCCCGCCAATGAAGCTCATGGAGCTGCTGCATATACCTTCACACAGCACTCATGACATATGAAATGTCATGCCTTGAGTGTGTCAAGTAAAGTAGTGAACCAATCAACTGTCGATACATAGTGCAATCTGCAAGTGGTGTAGAATTTCCCTCCTCAAGACTGATTCCTGAGAGGAATGGGAATGGGGTTGCCTTACATTCAGCCATATTAAACTTCAATAACAGGTCAAAAGCATACTTTTTCTGATATATAGTGATTCCATCAAAATTTTGAGCTATCTCCAAGCCCAAAAAGTGACTCAGCAAGCCCAAATCGCTCATGTCAAAAGCTAGATTTAAGGTAGTTTTTAGCTTGTTTATTGAAGTAAGAGTGCTACCAGTAATGAGAATATAATCAACATAAAGTACAATAACCAACAAATTACCTTTAAATTTCTATAGGTACAAATTTGGATTAGATTTGCATCTTTTGAAATTCTGAGAAAGAAGGAAGGAGTCCATCTTTGCATACCAAGCTCTTGGGGCCTGTTTTAAACCATACAAAGATTTCTTCAATCTGCAAACTAATGATGGATCTAATGTATAACCTTCTGGATACTTCATATATACCTCTTTAGCAAGATCTCCATGTAGAAAAGCACTCTTCACATCCATGTGGTGCACTTCCCAGTGCTTGGATGCGGAAATTGCCAAAACTAGGCAGACGAAATCCATCTTTGCAACCGGTGCAAAGGTCTCAGTGTAGTCCACTCCTTGGAATTGGGAGAAACCTTTTGCCACCAAAATAGATTTGTATTTGTTGATAGAGACATCAATAGAAAATTTTGTGCGGTAGACCCATTTACATTGGACTAATTTTCTTCCAGGTGGAAGAAAAACTAGCTCCCATGTATTGTTCTTTTGAAGAGAACTGTGCTCTTCATCCATGGCACTTTGCAATCTCGGATCTCGGTGGGCATGGTAGTATGTTGTGGAATCTGAACCAGTCATCAAATAACAAATCTCAGGAAGTAATGGATCATAAATAGAAAGAGCCATACCTGCTTTTTGAAAGTCTGCTCTTATTTGTCTTGGATCAGCAGGATTTCCAATGTTCGAACCAACAGATTGAAGAGTGTTTTGGGCACACTTTGGTAAATGAGGAGGATCATAATGGTCGGATTCAAAACCTGATATGTCATGATCATCATGTGCTGCTACAATATCAGAAATATCAGAACCAATACTTTCATTATCACTGCTCGAATCTTCTTCTGGTGAAGGCGGTGAAACGACAGTTTCTTCCTCGACTAGTTGCAATTCTTGAAGCGATTCTTCAAATTGCACACTATGCTCTATGAATATATTTTTGGATATGATATCCATGAGTTTATATGTCTTTGATTCTTCCCCATATCCTATCAGTATGCACTCAATACTTTGTGGATCCAAAGCTCGTCTCTTCTTGGAAGGAATTCTAGCCCATGCAGTAGAGCCAAAAACTCTCAAATTTGACACATCCGGTTTGTGACCAAAGAATGCTTCGAAAGGAGTCATACTTTTCATGGATGGATGTGGAACTCAGTTCTAAATGTATGTAGCAACATTAATTGCTTCAGCCCAAATATTTGCAGCCAAACCTTTTGACTCAATCATGCAAGTAGCCATCTCTTTCAATGACCGATTTTTCCTTTCCGCTACACCGTTCTGCTGGGGTGTGTAGGGAACTGTATGTTGGATCTGAATTCTGCTTTCGGCACAAAGTTGCAGCAACTCAGCCTTGATATATTCTCCACCATTATCAGATCTAAGAGCTTTGATCTTGCTCTCAATGGCAGTCTCAAAACAGAAGCCTTAAAATCCTTGAATTTTCCAAGCACTTCTGACTTGTTTTTGAGAAAAAATACCCATGTAAAGCGGGAAAGATCATCAATAAATGTCAAAACATAACTTGAACCATTTAATGACATATTTGGCAATGGACCACTGATATCAGAATCAGCCCCAAAACTGTAGAAGCTCTGCTAGCTTTGCCGCAGTCGAACCTATGCTCGGGGTGCTTCCCAATAATGCAACCAGTGCATATTCCCTTCGAGGAACGGAGTTGTGGAAGACCATCTACCATGGATTTGTTTGATAACATCAGAAAGTAATTATAATTAAGATGTCCAAATTTTTCATGCCAAAGCCTACTAACCTCATTACCATGTGTGCGAAGAGCAGTGCGATTTGCAAGCGGAATAAAGTGTGAAAACTCATAGCATTTTGCAGTGTGGTTCGCCTTTCTGACTGCAATAAGTCTTCCACTTTTGATATAAGAAATTTCAATTGTATTAGGGCTGAATGTAACTTGCTTCGGTTCACTATTGTGTGTCATTTGATACATATAAAGAATATTTGAAGCCAAGGAAGGCACATAGAGAACATTCTGAAAGCTTCCATGATCTACATGGATTGTACCTTCGCTCTTTGAAGAAATTTTTGAGTCATCTCCCAAATGGATGGGGATGGAGCTGTTTGAATCGAATGAAGAAAAAGAATCAATATTTGCAGCCATATGATTCGAGGCACTCGAATCTATCAAAAGAGTAGTGGGCTTCGAAACAGTTTCCATGAGCGCTTGTCCTCTTTCATGATCATCATTCGTATCCTTCTTCCTTGCACCGTCAGGAAGAGTTATGTTATTCTTTTCCAAAAGGAGGGCCATTTGATCTATAGTATTTTTCATGCATGAAATTTTGGGATGAAAGCCACGGTTGCAATAAGTACATTTATATTTTTCCTTACCCTCTTTACCCTTTTGCTTGAACTTCGAACTGGTATGGTGCATCCGTTTGCTTGCCTTTCTCTCTTTGCTTGTGAGGTTCGAATTTGGGCTTCTCTTTCTTTTGCTTTCCTTTACCATTCGAATTCTTGGATCCTTGAAAAAATAGGGATGAATCTTTGGAGTTTATGGACCCCATTTGAATAAACTTATCATGCTCTTTTGTGATGGACTCAATGAAGGCATTCAAGGTAGGCATCTTCCAATTCGGGGTAGTTAGCTGACTAAAATTGAAAGTAGAGACAAATACCAAATAGTCTTTACCAAGCTTGGTGAGAATAGAGAGGATCAATTGCTTATCCTCTTTGATAACTCCACTGTTCTTCAACTGCAATGTCAAGTGCTTGAATTTTGTGAAAAACTCATTGATGGTTTTGAAATTCTCAGGATTAAGAGCAATCAATTCATTCTCTAATTGAAAAGCCCTAAGCTCGTCCTGCTTGCCAAAAAGTGTTTCAAGTTGCTCCCATATTGCTTTTGGAGTCTTCAATCCGCTGAGATGGAAGTGAAGATCTTTGGAAATAGAGAGACAAAGGAGACCATAAGCTTCATCAAGCTTATTGTAGTGTTTGGTTCTTTTTGCCAATGTGCTTGGCTCCAATTCGAGGCCAACTGTGACTCTATAGAATCCTTTTGAACGTAATATGATCTCCATATCATCTTTCCAATCAAAAAAGTTGAAGGGAGTGAGGATAGGCTTTGAAGAAGAGTATTCCATTGCTAGGAGCAAGTGCACTTGATGTAGAAAGGCTTGCAAAAGCAAGGTAGCGAATGCAATTGATGGAGACAATAACCTGCAAATCACAATGAAACCAAGAACAGTAAGGCCGAACAATCCACCCTTTTAGAGTTGCATCACACCTAGGATTGGAGATCAAGCAATGTTGAATGGGTCCAATGTATCAAATCCAGGATTTATGTGGAAACTCAAGCTTCTGGAGTGGTATTGAAAGTATTTTTATGCTTTGCATGCACAGGAGCGAATGCTCTTGAGATCTTTCATGCCAAAACTTTTGTAATTTTGAGTAAATTCACTCAAATCTCCTTATAGAACACTTGTAGAAAAGAGATCTTGTCCCTGCAATGGCTCTGATACCATGTAAAATTACTCACAATAGATCTAATGAACAAGTAAATCAATCACAACAGATGAACATAGAAAATATGGTGTAAAATTGTGCAAAACATGCATCAGTGCTCAACAACCCAATAAGGGTGAATAATTACAATATAATCATTTGACAATGAGTGAGCAATTCGAATTGACTAAGGAGGTCATTCGAATTACTGAATGGTGTAGCTTGGCTCCAACTAGGAGTCCTCATCATCAATCGGTGGTGGTCATCAATGTAAGTTTTAAACCTTAACAGTGAAGTACACACTTATATGATTCTTAAGCATTAACAGAAAAACACACAATGGCACACACATTACACAGAGATTTTCACCTGGAAACCCTTAACCGGGAAAAAACCAGCAAAACTTAGAGCCGCATAGCTCCCTTTTTCATTATATGTTTATTTTACATGTACAATACAATAAATGGTATTCTGCAGCATCTAAAACCCTAATTCGTTTACCCGAATTAGGTTACAACCCTAATTCCTTTTACCGGAATTAGATAGAGTACAATGGGTCGAAAATCGCGAAAAAGCAAAAAGAAACCCAAAAAAATTTTACGGTCCGAAACGAAGGGGGTGGGCCCTGTCGGGCTACCCCCCCCTCTAAACCCCCCCCTCCGGACGCGCCCGGCGCAGGCGAATCGAGGGTGCCGTAGGGATCGTGTTGTACACGCAGCGACCATGTGAAGAGATATAACATACCCAACAATCAATGCACAAGAACCAGTCGTCCAGGTGTCAATCTAAGTCTAACTAGGTGTAACAAGTGTAACTGAAGTGTGTAGCACTGATATAGGGAAGGAGGCTCAGTGGAGGGCGCATGGGAGGCTTAATTGAAGTTAGAACAAGTCATCTAGTCAATCTAGAGGTCCAATGGAGTGAAACAGTAAGTCGGGAGTGAAACTAGCCTCAAATCAAGGAGAATCGGAGCTAACTGAGTGTAAACTAAGTGGGTAGGTGAAGAAGTGCACCCTTCTCTAGCAGTAGGTGAGAAGTGGGTGCCTTCATGACTAGGAGGGCTAAAACTCTGATGGAAGGAGCTCCCGAGTGCTAGAATGAAGTGGATAAGGTGCTGGAGGCATCAACCTGGTGACTGGGATGCATGCAAAATGTATGCAAACCCTAGAATTTGCATGCAAACCCTAATTGCATGTAAGGTCCTGAAAATGATGATGTGGATATCCAAACAATAGAAAAACACTCTCGGAAGCAATTCTGGGATGATTAGGGCCCAGAAAATATTAACAGAGTATCGATGGTCAGTTTCGTGGCGTCCACTGGAGGTCCACTGGGTGCAAGCGCTTGAATCACCAAACTGCTTTCCCGGGATTACTTCCAGAGGGTTACCTTCCATGCCTGTCTCAGGTGAAGTTCTAATAACTGCCAACTCTACCTATGTAGAATCCTAAAGGTCTGATACTAAGGCTACCATACATACGAAATAACATTGGGGGACAGTCGTCAGCCTAGTCAAAATGCATGGGCAAGGTAGCAAAGCCCGAAATCTGAAAGGACCCCCATACGTGAATCGACTCTGGTTTATGGTCAAAAGGAAAGTGAGGGGATATCCTCAGCATTTCTAGTCTCCCACGGCCTCATGCTTAACTCTGGTTTGAGTAGAGCATCCCAGGACCATTTGATATATATGGATTTACCTAAGTGAAAGTCATACTACGATTGTTGTGTAATGAAGCTAGTTCCGAGCAGTTTAAGGTGATTTAAGCTTGAAACTCTAGCCTAAGCTAGTTGATGTCGTGTATACCTAAAAAGAAAAATGTTTCCAATTGATTTTATTAAAATTTCTTTTTAGGGCTACTTTTTACTCAACGGGGTAGTGCATTGTGTGGAATGGTTTGAGAAAGTAAATTGCAAAAGAAATAACTTTCAAAGCAACAAAAATACTCTTTTTCTTTTTTTTTCGTTTATGCTCTTTCCAAAATGAAAACTAAGCAAACAAAAAAAAAATCTCTTTTTTCTTTTCTTTTCAAATTCAAAACAAAGTAAACTACGCTACTTCGAAACGATCATAAGTCTTACTACTTTAAACTACCAAACTCATTTTTTGTTTTTTTTTTTTCTGATATACGTAAAAAAAAAAGAACTTGAAAATGGAAGCAAGTAAGACCTAAAAGAGCAATGTAAGTAAGGAAAAGCAACTTTAAGGTTCAGAGCAATCAAATCGATGACTTGACAAAGACTTGTCCTACAAACGTTTTTAAAGGAAAAAACTTTGGGCTTGGAAAACAAAGTGAAAAGAAAACAGGGATAAAAGACGCTTAAAATGGAAAGGAAAACCTCAAAGGTTGCTCCAAGCACCAAGAACCCTAAGAAAGCACTAAGTCAAGCAAAAGGTAGGCAAGTAAACCAAAGAATTCTTTACAATCACAAAGACTCGAATGGAAGCAAACTGAAAGACTTCAACTTACTTGGACTGAAATCAACAAAGCAATCAGGAAGTGTCTAGACTCAAAAAGATTTTGAAAACACCCTAAGGACTCTAACTTGGGGTCAAACCCTAAATCAAAGGCCAAGACACCATCAAAGTGTGATTAGTGTTTCCACAAACAACAAATGTTATAAAACAAAGGTTTGTATACCTGCAACAAGCATCTAGGGTACATGAGTGCAGTTATGTCCAACAAGGAACAAAGCACGGTCTTCAAAAAGAATCACAAACAAACAAGACAGCTCAAAAGTACTCAAGCAAGAAAAGATGACCTAAGGGAATTAGGAGAGGCAAACAAGACTCAACAAGGGCATAAAGACCTCAAGGATCAGTTAAGAAGACAAAGTAAGAGGCTGGAAATCAAACCAAACAAGTGGAAATCAAATCCCCTCAACAAACAGAGAGTTACAGGAATATGCCCTATTGTGTAGTGCATAAACCAACGCACACTGGGAGATGTGCCCTACTATACAGTAGTGAAAGCAGTGCTCATCATCAGGTATGCGCTACTGTGTATAAGGAAGACTAGCGCACATGTCAAAGGAGGTCAAAAACAGGCTTTGCAATATCAAACTAGGATGAGTCAAGCAAGCAGAAACGGGAAATAGTGACCTACAGCGCCCCTTAGAGGATCAAAAAGACTAAAAAGTATTGGAAGGAAAACTAACTATGTCTCCTAAAGTAGAAAACAACCGGTCCCCAGTGGAGTCGCCAGTCTGTTGTTCGAGATTTCTAACCTATAGCGAGGAGAGGGACACTACCAACTTCTGGGGTGACAGGTAAATATATTGATCATCACATAGGATTCTACAAAAGGAAAGAGATCAAGGTTCTTGAAGGCATACCTTATTAATGACGTTCGATCCTAGCTTTCGCTTGCTCCTTCGATCGATTCTCCACTTGCTCTTCCACTTGATGAACCTGCAATACAAAAGATACCTTCCTCAGTGTATCTTGACTGATATAACAATGATGAAATTGAAATGCAATTTAAACATAAAATACAATGAAGCATTTAATCCAAACAAATATGCAATCCATTATACATTTGATTGGGACGGGAAGAGTATTTCAACCTTTATTGTCAAAAGCAAATAATCAGTACAATTATACCTGATCATTCAGAGTGCTTGTGCAACCGGATCCTGGGCTCTTGCTCTTCACACTAACTTTGGAATTCCTCCAGCATAACAACCCTTAATGCATAGTTTCTCCTCATCTCTCTCATTTATCCCCCTTGTATTTATGGGATAAGGTAGGCAGTTTGGATTGAGAGGTATTTTGATTAGGAAGATGGGGAAGTTGCAAACCAACTTCAACTAATCCCAATTCGTCAAATTAATATACTTTTGATTACATTTTAAGATGTGCGCGAGTTTTTCACAGTAGAGTAGCGCACAATATGCAACTTTAGTGCTTTACAACCAATGTTTGCAACTATTTTTTAGGTGTGCACAAGTTTGCTTAAGTAGAGTAGGGCATACTAGTAGGTGTGCGCTACTATTATGCCTGTAGAGTAGGGCACACTTCAAGAAATGCGCTACTATCATGCCTATAGAGTAGCGCACATGTGAAAATGTAGGTTAAAACAGGGTTTTGTCAGCTACTGAGGGGTAAACCAAGTCCATGAATCATCTAGGGCAATCTAGCTCTTCAATCCAAGTTGTCCTTTTGTGTGATCGACAGCTTAATGTGATCACGGACGGAGAAGTGCAGATTTGACCTATAACACACAGGTTGCATGAAGAAGAGGATCATAGAGGAATACTATGTGAGGAAAAGTTATATTGCAACATGCACAATGAGGATTTAAGATGCAACGCACAACACAAAACATTACAACGCAATGAAGCACGACAAGGAGGAGTGTACAACACCCAGCACGAAGATTCAGTAAGTACCGTTCTGCAAATTTGTATTGAATGATCCTCTTGTTGTCAATAAAATAACCAATATGCTTGCAAAATTACTAATCTCTTATGAATCCAAAGAACCTATTTCTGTGCCACTTCCTTAAAGGAATGCATGCAGAGTGGGTAAGAGATGAAGACTCAGAAAATAATTCATGATGTCTCTAGAATTGGGGAGAATTTAGATGAGAGATACGAAGATTGATTTGGGGGGAAATGTGAATATTCTTTCAAAGAATACTTGGGAGTTGATGGGGAAGCCAAATCTGGTATGGTCTCCCATCAGTGACTCATATTAGCAAATATTGATGGAGTAAAGACAATGGCGAAGTTTGAAGTGATTAAAATATTGGAGGATATTGATCCCTACCCAACGTTGTTGGGGATAGATTGGGCATTTGATAATAATGCGATTCTGAACTTGAATCAAAGAAGCATATGCTTTGAATCTGAGGAACTACGCATGGTAGCTCTGTTGGATGCGATAGAAGGAGAAAGATATACAAATCCAGTTCAGGATGACATTGGAAATGTATAAATAAAGAACATATATAATGTGATGCTAGAAAGGAAGATTATATAAACCCCATGGTGGATGGATAGATTAGTTGGTGTAGTGTCTTTTCATTTGATATAGATTCACAAGATGCGATGGATAGGTGGTAGAAACAACTGTATGAAGTATCCACAAGAATATGCGAGTGTATCATGAATTTGGTGCGCTGGATTGGATCAAAGTTGCGGGATCGAACTGTGTTTGATGGAATAGAGAAAGTAGATGCTTTCCTTGAAAAAATTCAAGGCTGGTATTTTAAGGATTGACGAGTAAAAGCAATGATGTTGTCACCCAAGGAACTCCTGTGCAATAGTGGAAAATGCATAGAAAAGAGTTGATAAACTGGGAAACAATGCAAACATGCCTAAAAGAAATATTCCATCTTGTTGTAGATGTGGAGCTACTAAACAGATTCAAGGGAACGGATAATCCCATTGAACGCCTTGAATTCTGTCAACAGATATGGGAGATGAAGAGTGTACTACGCAACAGTGGGTACACAGATTCTACCATACACTGGATGTTATACCACGAAGCTAGTATGTTCAGTAGGAAAGAAGAAATCCAAAAGGCTAGCTCAAAATGCCAAATATAAACACTTGGTGGAATATTCCATAGTCTCCAAATCCACCATAAAAAGTGGACCTGACAATTCCCCTTGATTACAATGTTATGTCGTTGCATAAGTGGTGGACTCTATGGTATCACTCCACTATACAAATGCAATTATTTCCCTTGATGCCATTAAAAATTCATATGGAAACCTTTACAATATATATATATATATCGCATTATTTAAAAGTGCTTAGGTTTCCATAGTATTTATATGAAATGACTATAATAAAAAGAACCTTACAAATAAGCACTTTAGAAAGGGTCATCAATAGTTTGAAACTATAATCAAATATACAAACAAAAAGGCGCATCATTTAAAAGGTAAGATTTTACCCAAGCTTTCGATCAACTTCCATGGTGAGCGCCTTGGTCTCGATGGCCTCCTTCCAAATGCCTTGTCTCCTACATTGTGAATTGTCTTAATGATTAGTGTCTTGTCAAAAGAATTTTGGTGTGGTTTGGTGGTGGAAGCACTTAAATAATGCCTTAGGTGGTAACCAACCACTCTAATTTTGGCAATTTAAAACTATGTCCCACTTTCCATGAAAACCAAATTCTAATGGTAGTATAAACTTAAACTACCACCAATAATGAGTACCATTAAAATAACCATATAATATGGTCAAACCAACCACATAGTCATATCCAAAACCATATGTTATATATGTAGTGGTTTGTTGAGTGGAGACCTATGGTGTCCATGAAGGTGCGCCTCCTTTTGGAATAAATTCAATATGAAAATAAATTTAGTTGAACCCCATTCAAACTATGGGCCTTGATGTTGAATATTGGCATTGATGTCTGCAAGAAGGAAGACATGACTTCACAAGAAGAGGAAGAGATGCCCACAAGTGAAAGGGCATGCTTTTTTGAAGAGGTGTGATTCTCAGCTGAAAGGATACGATGTTGAAAATGCATGATGCTTGAAGAGGCACGTTCCTATGGATGAATGAGGTATTTAAATGAAGTTTTTAATTAGAAGAAAGATGTCTCTACAGAGCATATCACAACAACTTTAAGAAAGGAAGAGACTAGAAGTATGAAGAATTTCTAGAATTGATGAATCAAGTAAAAATCGAGAAGTTATAAATATCAGGGAGGATGGGTGGTGTTTGGGGCAAGTCGAAGCCTATCTAGGAGGTTGTAGCCTCCTTTCAGTAGTAGCTGGAAAAAAGGGGTGTTGTAGCATCCTTATCTGTTGGTGCAGATAGAAAACTGGGATGTTGATGCATCCTTTCTGTTGTAACAAAAAAACAATTTTGTAGAAATAATTTTATTAATGAGTTTGATTTGTTGGTTTTCTCTTTGAGGTTTCCACGATAAAATTCTCTGTCGTTTTTTTATTTATTCATAGCATGTTTTGTTTTAAATAATAATTGTTTTAATAAAAGAAAAATAAGGAAATACTGATTCACCCCCCCCTCTCACTATTGCTGGATAAACCAACAATTGGTATCAGAGCAGGATCCTTCACTATAGTTTAATCGCTAGAAGGAATATCCTATTAAAAAACTATGGATCAACAAGAAGGTTTAGCTGCTAACAGACCTCCATTTTTCATAGGAGAAAATCATACATATTGGAGTGTAAGAATGAGATGCCATATAATGTCTCTTGGATGAAAAGTTTGGAATGCTGTTGAAAAGGGTTATAAAATACCAGCTAGTCCACCTATAGATAAAGATGAACAAGATAAATATGAAGCTAATGCAAAAGCATTGAATGTAATTTTGAATGGATTGTCAAATTCAGTGTTTGTCAAATTCATGCAATGTAAGACAACCAAAGATGGTTGGGACAAATTAAAAAATGTGTATGAAGGAGCTACCAAAGTAAAAAAATCCAAACTCCAAACATACAAAGGACAATTCGAAAGTTTAAAAATGAAAGAGGAGGAAAAGATTGCAGAATATATTCTAAGAGTAAATGAAATTGTCAATTCTATTAGAGGCCTAGGAGGAGAAATACATGAGAAATACGTTGATGAAAAGGTACTACAAACACTACTAATGAAGTATGACTCAAAAGTGTCTGTTGTAGAAGATCGAGATGATATTGAATTTCTAATAGTGGATGATTTACATGGAATCTTCACTGCCTATGAAATGAGAACATAACATAATAAACCATCAAGAAAAGACGTAACATTTAAAGCCACGGAAGAGTCAAAGAAATATGAAGCATTACCCAAAAACCACTCTGAGAACTCAGATGATGAAGAAGCTCTTTTCATTGGGAAACTTGAGAAAGGTACTAGAAAGGACGAAGGAAAGCTACCCTTGTGTTGGCGGGCATTTCTACCCTATAGCAAGGAAACTAGTGCTATCAACTTGGTTGGGGTGATAGGTAAGTGTATTGATGCTATTACAAAGACATTTACAAAAGAGAAAAAGTTGTAGATCTTGGGAACACACCTTTTAATCGAAGTCTGATCCTAGCCTTAACTTGATCCCGTGTTCAACTTCCAAATCCACCTTCCCTTTAGCAAACCTGCAATAACAATACCTTTCTCAAAACATTTTGGGCAATATGTAAAGCTTGAAAGAAACAAAAACAATGTTTATCATTCAACATTGACCAAAACAGATCCAAATTAAAATGTCATTTCATAACACATTCAAATTGGAACAAGAAAAACACTTCAACCTTTATTTTTCAAAAGTAGAATGATGTACAAGTATACCTGATAATGAAGCAGGCTCCTGCAATTAGATTCTGGGCTCTGGCTCTTCTCTGGCTTGGATGTCTTCAGCAACAACTCCTCTAACGCAAGCTTCTTCAAAGTTTTTCCATTAATCAATCTTACTATCTCCAATTTCTAACCCTTCTCCTTTAACCTTCTTGGTATTTATAGGATTAAAGAAGTAGTTCAGGTCGATATGTAGTTATGGAGGAAGTTGGGGGAGTTAGGAAACTACCATCAACTAATCCTCCTCGATGAATTAATTTATTTTTTAATCATATTTTAAGATGTACGCGACTCTTCTTCAGTGGAGTAGCGTATAGGGCGCTACCTAGTGTTTAACAATTAGCGCTCAATCGATTTTAAATTGTGAGCGCTACTATGCTACACTGGAGTAGCGTATACTTGGATATGGGCGCTACTATTATACAGTGGAGTAGCGTATGGGCGCTAGTCTATTTGAGTAGAGTAGCGCTCATATCTCAAAATGATATTTTTTGGGGTTTTCCAGTATTTTCAGGAAATGGAATGAGTTGACATATCATCAAAGGTCAACATGCTCCTCCATCCCAGTTGTCCTTTTGTGTGATCAGCAGCTCAGGGTGATCACGGACGGAGAGGTGCAAGTTTGACCTATAATAGATGCCCCCTAATGTGTGAGGTCAGAGGGAAACGATGGCCGAAATACATTACAATCCAAAGCCAGAGGAGGAGCAAAGAACCGCAGAAAACAAGTCACAAGAAACCTGCAACAAAGATCAAGGTCAGCGAGCAATTACATTGTTGACATCATATAGATGTACAGTGTGATACAACATGATCTCCGATACATAACAAGGAGATGTATATAAAGCATGGCCACTTGAAATACAAGTGTGGATCCATGTCAAACTGAGAGATCATAGCCATAACAACAAACTGGATCTATGTCTCATGGAGAGCCATATAGAAGTAAGGCTCAGTCTTGCGCAACTTGGGTGATAACAAAATAAGGTAATGTCATCAAAATCCCAAGGTCTTCATCCCACAAAAACCCTAGGTACAAACCCTAACCATGTGAATAGATGAGCTGATAGTCGAACATGGGGGGTATCGTTTGATTACCGGTCATTGATGTATACCGTTAACAAACACGAGGACTTCCACCGATAATGATGATGGGGTCCAAGGTACCAAGTACGATTTGCCAAATGTGAATAGATGGACTTGGAGTTTAACACTTGGGAATCCTGTCGAAGAAGAGACATTGATGTATTCTCATCATTCAACAGGGAGGAAAATTGCCACTGGTGACTGCAATCTCCAAGGTACTAACTGAAACTCTAAACTTCAATCCCAGAATAATGATTTGGTGTCGATGGGAAGAAGTCCGTTGGAAGGGAGGCCTTAAGGCATCCTCCATCATCCAACTCGAGGAACACTCAACTGGTAAGAGCTGATATGGAATAATATGTAACAAGACTGACAGTAGGAAGGCCGACACATGAGGTCAAGGTAAACTTTGCAGAATGGCCGACACAGGGTATATCCTTGAACATTGAGCACAACACAAAGTGACCCAGGCAGTTTCTGACATAATGGGGTAAATAAGTCTGAAATGTAAGAGACATTAACAGACCCTCCATATGGTTGGAAGAATAACCAACCGGGGGAGTAAATAACTCGGAGGAAAGGTTCACCCTGAGGCCAAAAACTAAACCCAACCGACAAGATAGACTCAAGTAGGTGCTGTGTTCAAGGATAAAACTTGACTGAAACTTCCTTTGACAATGAAGATATGATATGTCTTTCCCGTTCCTTATTCTTTTTAGATAAAAGAATACCCTTCTTGTTGTTTTAATGAGTCCAAGAAAGAATGAAAACTCAATAGATCCAACCATGTAAAGAATTTAACGAGCCCATGGGAGGAAGACTCAGTACCTTCTTCATCATTTATAGAGTTCGAAGAAGAGATAGAAGATTACTCTATATGTACTGATCTCTGGATTTTGATATCGAGCCAAGATCTGTTCTTGATCGCCGGTGTTTTCAATTTTAAGGAGTCTGAAAAACTTAAACAATAACTCCATATATCTGCTCGTGGATTTTAATATCGAGCCCAAGCAGATTAATGCTCGCCGGTGTTTTCCTGTTTATAGAGTCTGAAAAACTTAAACAATCCTCTTTTCACCTATCCGTGGATTTTATATCGAGCCCGGACTAGTCTGTGCTCAGCGGTGTTTTCTTGTTTATAGAGTTGAAAAACTTAAACAGTCCTCTACATACTCTCTCGTGGATTTCACATCGAGCCCGAGTAGGTGAATGCTTGCTTGGTATTTTCATGTTTAGAGAGTCTGAAAACCCTAAAGAGAGACTCCAAAAGGTCCTTTTTCGTACAGTTAGTCTCCTCCCCCAAAAAAGTATAAAACAATGAAAGGAGAACTCTTCTAGCGCATACAGGAGTATACCTAGAGTATACATTTTCCGTAGTTAATCCACTTAGGCCCGGAAAGGGGGTAATTCTATACCTGAGTGGATGAGCCTTCGGATACTTTAACGAGCTCGAAGAGGACAAGTTTGCTCGGCGATCTTGTTTAGGTTTAAATAGTCCAAACAAGAGCTTAAAATGAATTAAAGGTCAGCTTCTGGGATCATATCTTCATGCCCTGCCAAAACTAGGTCTTCAACAAAATATTAGTCGATGCGGCAAAAATCTCGAATGATATATGGATTTGGAATATTTAGCTAACTGACAATATCTATCATCAAGAAATTTGAGCTTAGGAGATGAATCCGACAACAATTAAGTGAAAATTGAGCTTGGATCAGTGTTATACCGTATTGTGTGTTTCAATTGATTAATTAGGGTTTTTGAAAAGTTTGAAACTATAGAAAATTAACAAATATGGGTAAAAAATCAAAATCCAATTTATATATAATTTCATTGTTTAAAAATCAATTTTCAATTTGTGTTGTAGGGCAAAAATTGGGCAACATTTTGCAAATTTTAAATCTCCACTGCGATCAAACTAGGCATCTAACCACCAAACTTCCTCCACCAAGTAAGTAGAAATCTCCCTGACTTGCAATTTCATGGTTTATTTTTAAATTTTTGAGCAAAAATAGCTTGCAATGCGATGCTCATGAGTTTTTATGCGCGGGTGCTACTATGTAAACACAAGAGTAGCGTATAAACTTGATGGGCGCTACTTTGCTCAAATAGAGTAGCGCCTACACGCTACTGTGTAGTATACACAGTAGCGTACATACTTGAAAACTCATATACAAGCACCGAGACTCAAAATTTTTTGGTTTTTTGTGTAGGATGGTCCTTCAATGGAGGGAGAGGGAGCATGAAGACATGGATAGGTTGGCCATGCAAGATCCGGCTACCCTCCATGTGCTTTGAAGATGCGGTTTGTTGAAGTTTTATCGAACCGTAAACATGAGGGCATTAAACAAACTGTTTCGAAGACTGATTCAGTATTGGGATGTAGATACTAATACCTTCATCATCCGCGGGCAAAATCTTGAGCTTACCATTGAGGACATATACTTTATTACTGGTCTCTCAAGGAGAGGAGACGTAATTAATCTGAAAGGGTCTTCTCGTTTGGGTGCACGATCAGTGCAAGAATATGTGAATACATACTGTGTTGCCGGAGCAGAGAAATCGGGAAGCCAAGTCTTGATTTCAACTATTGATGGTCTCCCTCTGAAAGTGATAGTGAGCATGATCAACCGAGTGGCCGGTAGTGCATCACAACACTTAGCTTCCAGGCATTCGATGCATATTGGTGTACAATGCTTGCACGGTCATGTTTATGATTGGTGTACTAGTTTGTTGGAAAACATGAAGTCTCAATTTACAGGTTGCAAATCCGGCACAATGAAGAATTTTGGGTATGAAAGTATTTTGTGTACTTTCTTCTTCGAGAGGATGCCTGCTATTAGTTTGGGGATGCCTCTACCACAGGTTAACCCCCGTGAGCCCAGACTAGGCCGTTGGGGTGACATATTCCTCCGCCAAGGTGGTGGAGAGAGTCACTATTTCTATCATACTGATGATTTCTGGGGGTGGTGGGAGAGGCAAGTACCCGCTTTTGAGTAGTTTCCCTATGCTGGGTTGGATTTTCACCACGATCCAGAGCTGGTGCTTCTGCCAGGTGGATCCTGGGGAGATATTGGTATGTTTAAATTTTGAGAATGTATTTAATTTTCTCAAACTTTTTCAAGTATTTGATTTTTATGAATGAGTTTTGAAGTTCTAATCAAGTGTCATATGCAGATGTTGGGCCTGTTTGTCCTGAGGGACATCCTACCATTTATGTGAGGCCAGCTGATATTACCGCAGCGGATGCTATGCTGGGAACCCTGGAGAGAAAAATGAGTCGGTTGACCCATGATATTCCTGCATGCCGTATGGACCAGATACCTGTTGATATGCAGGAAGATGTTGTTGGGGTGCCCCCAGCATGGCTTAGGTTGCTGCAGAGGGTTGCTAGACTAGTCATATGCTATCGCAATGCGGTAGATGATGAGGAGGTCCCTCCTTCTCCATAGAAGAAGAAAACATTCTATGTATATATTTTTGAGGCTACTATGCCCAGCTTTTGTACTTTTATGACCTGACTTGATCGACTCATGACTCAAAACTCATATTTTTTTATAGAGTACCAATTATATACAGTATCGGTTATTTACATGTGTATGCATTTAAATTTTATGTGTGTAATGTTGTTTATGACAATGTATGATGCAAATTCCAGTCTAACACATAGTTTGATAATGAATTAGCTAAAGTGTTTAAACTTCTTGGAATATGTTCATATCTGATAGAATGAAATTGTCTTTCCAATAGTCTAACTCGTAGAAACTGACGTAGCAATCCTGGATCTCTGATCTGATAGACACTTGTTAACTGAAATACAATTAATTTTGAGTCAAGCCTTACCTCCAGGTACGAAATTCCATGACTGAGAGCATCTCGGAGAAGTTCTATAACTGCACTGTATTCAGCCACATTATTCATGGTAGGTCCCAAACAAACCCCCCCCAAAGAAACAAGTTGGTCAGCGGGTGAATAAATGACCCAAGCTGCTGCAGCTAACTGACAGGTGTGGCGACTGGTGCCATCAGCAAATCCTAAGAAATGTTTGGTTGACATCTGGTACACGAAACGAGAAACACACATAAGATTACCTAACGAGCATAACAAAACTAGCTTTACAAAAATATACAGCTATGTTACAAGAAAAAGTATTTCAGCCTAGGCGTAATACTTCTTCAGGTAGGGTCAATGCCTGGATCCTCTTCGTGAGGCCGTGCAAAGATGTTATGGAAATCATGAAAAAGATTGGTATACGGAATGATCTCATCGAGATAACATCCCGTTTCAAAGAAAATGTTTCCGTTGACCCCAGTGAAAATGTTCACCAGCGAGGTATGTAATCTATTTGCTTCAACAATAGCAACTTGTGAAGGAGTGAGACCAGTATTTTCATCGGGTGGTGAACAAAATTCACCTCTCTCTAACAAGTTAAGAAAAGGAAACAAGAAAGATGCGCGATCTATATGTTCACGAGGATGGTCCGGGTCGTTCAAGGCTTCTAACATTTCCTCATCAGAAGGTAAAGTAATTCCTGAACTGTCGAGAGAATGGATCGGGTTAGGTGTCTAAGTAGTGGCACAATCTATGTTTGACTCGACAGACACCAATTGAGTCGACATATGTTCTGTTGTAATTTGATGAGAATCCAAGTGGGTAACTTCTACAACAGGGGTGGTCACGGAGGGGTTTTTATTAGTTGGGAGGAACTCGTAATCAGTTGTTGAACTAACCATAGGAGTTTCAGATGATGAACATCCCTCAGTACCAACAAATAAAGTAGGAGCGGGTAGGTCAAAAGTGCCAATTAGTGATCCGAAAAGTCCTGCTCCTAAACTCTCACCAACTGGGGTGGTTTGATCAATCAAAGGAACTATGGTTTCCGAAGAAGTCTGGTGTTTTCCTTGAGTGAAAGAAAGTTGATCGACTATAACGATCTTACCTTCAAATGGGAACATGACCACTCGAAAAACTGCCGATGCTATAGCTTGCATGGCATAAGTCCAACTCCTGCCCAATAACATATTGTAATCAAGCGGAGCATCCGGAACTTCTACCTCAACAGTAACTGTCTTACCAGCCAAAGTGACATCAAATGATGGAAAAAGTCCATGTGGACGGAAAGTTCTGCCATCAAATGTAGTAAGCAGTGTGTTGGAAGGGGCTAACTCAGGAGAACCTAAAGCTTTCCAACAGGAAATAGACATTACGCAAGTCGACGCTCCCTCATCTACTACAGCTCGTCTGATGGTCATTGGACCATGAACGACCTCAATTTGAAGGGAAACGTGATAGGGCAAACGGTATTTGACATCAGTCATATCAAATCACGCAGACATGTTGGAGGATTCCATACTCCCAATGGCTTCCAGAAGTGCATTTCGTTGTAAAGGACAACTCTGCAAGACTTCTAGAGTAGACATGGCACAAGGGGTCTGGGCTAAAGCTTCAACCGCATTGTAGTTAGAAGCAACCTGTGTGTTGGGATTGTGCGATGCCCTCTTCAAGACACCTTTTGGAATCTTGGGCATTGGGTCCACAGGTATGTGGAGTGGAGTGGAAGATTCAGGAATCTCCTTATCCTTTTTTTGCGTTTCCGGGGTATAGTTCTTGGCTCTAGTTTGCAAAAGTGCATCTGAATTAACCATGTTTATAAATGTTTGATCAACCATGGCGTGCGAAGTGCCCCCAGTTTTGGAGGTGCCAGAAGTTGAGCCTTGCCCTTTGGGAAATGGATCTTTCAAGACAACAGGCTTCTTTTCTCTTAAGAGCTTTTGGGCTTCTTCAAGTAGAGGTCATAATGAGTAAGGTGGTTCTGCTTGCAAAGTTTAAAAGGGAACTTAACCTTCTTCTCTTCTTTGTTAACCTCTTCGGCATTGTCTTTTTTGGGATTTTGTTGGTTCCCCTCTCCTTTCTTGCCGTTCTTTTTGTTGTTGGGCTGCCGAGGGCCCTTTTGATTGTTCTGGACCTGATTGACAGGCTCAGAAGTAGAAGGAGAGGTTGTGACAGAATAAATATCTGCAGTCGAGTGTTTGACATCTAAGGCATGGACCTGTTTGGTCAGTGCTTCGAAGGTTGCAGAGTCAACTGAACCCACTATGCCGTCAGCATGTGGTCCAGGTTTGGGTCTACTCAGATCAGTGTTTGATCTCGGTGCGTCAGGTATAATATCGTACACTAACCCAGATTGTGCATACACAAGGTCTAACTGTTGAGTCCTTAAGATGGCTTCTTCTTCATTAGATACTCCAGATGTAGCTACTTCCTTAGAAATATAAGGAAGGAGTGATTTCAAGTACCACTCAAGCAGGAACTCTGGAGGAATGTTGGCCTTTATGAGCCTCTTCCGTCTTTGCCACTCCTGAATGTGGTCAGATAAGTGAGTGGCTTTATTTTGTCTAAAAGTAGACAAAAGTTCTGTTCCGGCATCATACCGAACAGGAAGTTGGAAGTGGTTCAAAAAGACGGTTGCTAGATCCCCAAAACTAGAGAAAGTAGCCGCAGGTAACTCAATGTACCATTTGGCTGCAGGACTAGTTAAGGTCCTTTGGAACAATCTCAATCTGATGGAATCCTCGTTTAACGAATTTGAAGAACACCATAAGTGAAAGGTAGTGACATGGTCACCAGGGTCTTCACCAGCTTTGCCTTCGAACTTTGGAATGTCTGAAGGCAATTTGGTGGGAACTGATGGCCATGTGGCATTATGACACACAGGATCATTTGTCAGCTTAGAAAGCTCTGGCAAATTTAAGGTTGCCAGAAATGGTAGACGAGGCCGGTAAGATGGTACTTGATAAGGGGAACCATTCATCATTTGACCCATGAATTGTTGGTAGGGGTTTCCCCCAGCAATCTGGTGATAAAGGTTGCCCCCGACCATGTGTTGATAGGAGTTGCCACCTACCAACTGTTCATAGGGGTTGCCCCCAGTTAACTGTTGGTAGGGGTTTCCCCCAGCTATTTGTTGGTAGGGGTTTCCCCCTACCATCTGTTGTTGTTGTGCGAAAGAGTTATTAAAATTTCCCCACCCATACAAAAGTGGATTAGTGCTTTGCGGATTCGTCCACTGTGGCTGGGTGTTAGCCCCGCCATATTGCTGGTTAAAGATACTACCACCTCCCCCTGAGAATAAGGAAAAAGGGGCATTACTTGCAGGCATGCTAGCTTGGTTCATGTTAGGGCCTACAAAGGTATTGAAACCAATAGAAGCTGATGTGGACGGTGCAGTCATGGTACCCATGACTGGCATGTTTGCAGAAGCACTTGGTCCTACCACAGGTGTGGAAACCCAAGTACTAGGAATCTGATATAACGGTTGAGAAGCAGAAGGTGTTGCATAGTTGGCCATACTGCTAGGTCCAACAGTAGGTATAGGAATAGATGCCATCGTTGTAGAACTAGGCATACCTAATGTACTAGTGTTGAAACTGAAAGATGGAGTAGGCACATATGTGGTTTGTGCCTGACTAGGTGTAGCAGTAAAAGAAGGGTTAACTGTGTTGGTGTTCATACCTAAAGTGGGATTTTGGGGAACCCCCTGTTCACCTCCTAAGTTAGACATCAGATGTCCGGGAAAGGAATGATCTGCACTGAAAAGGGGCTGTTGGAAACCAACAGGTGACAGAAGCGGAATTCTAGTATTAGTTAAAGGAGGATTGAAAGGAGTGCTATACTCCATGGAAGTAAGATCTTCCACCTCAACAGTACTAAAGTGTTGCTGATCTATGGTACCTGGTAGTGGTTCCTCAGGAACCTCAATTTCAAGGTTCTCTGTTACAAGGATTTCTTCAAGCAATTCTATTTCAGAAGTAATTTCTGAAGAAATACCGGGGTTTACCCACTGTCGTCTGGCCAGTTGTAAAGGTTCTGTTCTAACTGGTGGAAGGTTTTGAAGCCTTCTTGATCTACGAAGTTGCTGATTCTCCGTGATTATAAATATAAAATAACAGACTAGAACCTAGTGGCCACTACAACTAGGGGGTAGACAGCATGCCAACTAAAAAAAGTCCTAAGTATACAAACCAGGCAAACAAAGGTGCCTTCCGGAGAAGAGTCTAGGATGATGAGGGCCTAGAACAGATCAACGAAGGAAGAAAGACAGTTACCCGGGGTTCACAATACAATGACTAAGGGTGCAAGCACTGGAATCACCCAACCGCCCTCCCAAAGACCTGCAAGGGATTTCCTCCCACGTCTGTCTTAGGTACAGTAGATATACCCTCTGCTATCACCTGTGTATGAACCTAGAGTCTGATACTATGGATACCACAACACTGAAAATTCCTGGGGGAACAGTCACCGGTCGAATTAGAAAGTGTGGGAAGGGTAGCTAAGCCCGAAACTCGAAAGAGTCCCCAATATGCAATCCGATCCTGGCGTATGCTCGAACAGAAAGTAGGAGGTGTATTCCCACAAACTGATCTCGCAATGACCTACTGCATAGATCCCATGCAAATTTTGAGTGAGGTGGGTTTACCTATGATAGTCTCACTACGATTTTTGCGCAATGTGTGATCTTGGGTGGTTTAAGGTGATTTAAACCCAAGACCCTAAACAGAACTAGTTGGTGTAGTGTACCCTAAAAAGAAAAATGTTTCTAGTTCATTTTATTAACAAATTTTAGGGCTTTTATTACTCAAAAAGGGTAGTGCTTTTGTGTGGCGTGGTTATGACAAGAAAACAAAAGTGCAATAATATCAAACTTTCTACAACAAAGCTTTTTTCGTTTTTTCATTTACTTCTTTCCAAAACTGAAAAACTAAGCAAACCTACTTAAAATTTTTTTGTTTTCTTTTTTGAAATTATACAAAATATGCTAAGCTATCTTGCAACAACTTAAGCTTAAAATACCAATTTTTTTTGCTTTTTCAATGAACGAAAAAGAACTATATAAAAATGGGAAGCAAAATAAAACTTTATATGCAATGTGTGTAAGTATGGCTAAAAGTTCTTAGGCCTATAGCTGTCGAAACCCTAGCTCGAAAAAGACTTGATCTACAGGTTTTTTTACAAAGAAAAAGCCTATAAACTTGAGAACAAAGTGGAAGAAAACAAAAGAGAAAGACACAAAAGGACTGGCCTAAAGTATCTAGCCCTAGCAAGACCACTATGCCAAGCACAAGTAGACAAGCAAGCTGCCTTACTAACATAAAGAAACTGAGAAAATGAACTAGCCTACAGCTGTTTAAAAGCACTTGCAACCAGCAAAAAAAACAAGAAGTCCAGGAAGAATGAAACTTGACCAAAAAGAAGACACCCTAGAGGCTCTACCAAGGACCAAACCCTAAAACAAAGGATGGGAGTAGTAGAGAGCAAACAACGTCACCACAAACAGCAGATACAGGAGTATGCAGGTTTGTAAGCTAGCAACAGGTAGTCAGGATCTAAAAAAGTGGAAATGTTCAACACCAAACACTCCCTAGTCTTCCAAAAAGTCAATAAATGGTTCAAAAATTCCAACGGTCAACAAGTGGTTCAAAAAAAATGGAAAAAACTTTAAGGAAAGGTTCTATGACTTGACCAAAAGTTAAAAACCTCATGCAACCATCAAAGGGATCCTACAGCACAGTCAGCAAATCACCAAAAGGTTTAAAACATAAGCAAACCAAAAAGGAATGCTTCAGGAAGTGTACTCTACTATGTAGTAGAGAAACTCACGCCCCTACTGAAACGGGCGCTACTGTATATATAGCACATTAGCGTATGGGCGCTACTGTATATATAGCAGAGTAGCGCTCATATCTCAAAGGCTTGAAAACTGACTTTGGAAGGTATAAAAAACTGATGAAAGTATGCAAGAAATAGGCAAGGGATACCTATAAAGTTTCTTAACACATCAAAGAAGCCAAAACAATCTGAGAAGACACACAAGAACAAGGTTTCCTAAAGCCAAAAACTCTATTTCCCCAGTGGAGTCGCCAGTCTGTTGGCGGGCATTTCTACCCTATAGTAAGGAAACTAGTGCTATCAACTTGGTTGGGGTGACAGGTAAGTGTATTGATGCTATTACAAAGACATTTACAAAAGAGAAAAAGTTGTAGATCTTGGGAACACACCTTTTAATCGAAGTCTGATCCTAGCCTTAACTTGATCCCGTGTTCAACTTCCAAATCCACCTTCCCTTTAGCAAACCTGCAATAACAATACCTTTCTCAAAACATTTTGGGCAATATGTAAAGCTTGAAAGAAACAAAAACAATGTTTAACATTCAACATTGACCAAAACAGGTCCAAATTAAAATGTCATTTCATAACACATTCAAATTGGAACAAGAAAAACACTTCAACCTTTATTTGTCAAAAGTAGAATGATGTACAAGTATACCTGATAATGAAGCAGGCTCCTGCAACTAGATTTTGGGCTCTGGCTCTTCTCTGGCTTGGATGTCTTCAGCAACAACTCCTCCAATGCAAGCTTCTTCAAAGTTTTTCCATTAATCAATCTTACTATCTCCAATTTCTAACCCTTCTCCTTTAACCTTCTTGGTATTTATAGGATTAAAGAAGCAGTTCAGGTCGATATGTAGTTATGGAGGAAGTTGGGGGAGTTAGGAAACTACCATCAACTAATCCTCCTCGATGAATTAATTTATTTTTTAATCATCTTTTAAGATGTATGTGACTCTTCTTCAGTGGAGTAGCGTATAGGGTGCTACCCTAGTGTTTAACAACTAGCACTCAATCGATTTTAAATTGTGAGCGCTACTATGCTACACTGGAGTAGCGTATACTTGGATATGGGCGCTACTATTATACAGTGGAGTAGCGTATGGGTGCTAGTCTATTTGAGTAGAGTAGCGCTCATATCTCAAAATGATATTTTTTGGGGTTTTCCAGTATTTTCAGGAAATGGAATGAGTTGACATATCATCAAAGGTCAACATGCTCCTCCATCCCAGTTGTCCTTTTGTGTGATCAGCAGCTCAGGGTGATCACAGACGGAGAGGTGCAAGTTTGACCTATAACACCTTGAAGTGCTTTAACTGTGGAAGAATTGGGCATTTTGCCTAAAAATGTCCCTATCCCAAACAAGATGATAGTGATGATATAGAAACCTCTAAGAAAGTCAAGAAGAACACCGCAGCAAACAACAAGATATTTTACACTATGGAAGATAGTGAAGATGAAGAAGAAGAATATGAGGAAACATATATTCTATTCATGGGAATAGAAACTCAGGCTCCAGATGATGAATCATATATGGAAGGAGAGGTAGACCTAAAGGCATAACTCATAAGTGCTCTTGAATAATTGAGAAAAAGTAAAAGGAAGATGAAATATTTAAGAACACAACTAGTTGATTATGAAGAAGCACAAAAGACAAGAGATAAGGAGTCAAGCCAAATCATTGTAGATCTGAATATCCATCTCCAAGAGGCTAAGAAGATTGAAGAGAACCTAGAATTGCAGCTCAAAGAAAGAATGCAAGAATCTGAAATACTGGAAGCATAAATTATTCAGCTTAAAAGGAACTTTATGAGAAATCTATTAAAACGAAATTTGAGAAGAGCTCGAAGACTCTAGATGACATCCTAAGTGCCCAAAGACCATCAAGTTACAAAATTGGGTTAGGATATAACAAAAAGAGTTATGATGTTGCACTTATGAATCCAACCAAAACAAGGGATAGTCAGAAATCTAATCCTCGCTTACATGAGTCAAATATGGTTCCTAGAAGATCAATGACAAGAAGGTATCAACAGATCTTTTTGGGTCACTGCTACTCATGTAATAATTTTGGACATAAATCCATGAATTGCAAAGCATATGGAAAGGTTCATTTTCATAAGAAGAATACATCTAACAATTATCCAAAAGAAAGAAGAGGAAACCATAATGTTTTTGTACCTTTACAAAGCTATGATATAGAATGTTACAAATGCAATAACCATGGACATATAGCTAGAGAATGCAAACTGATGACTCCTACAGAAAATAATACTGCAAAAAGGTTTCAAGACAAAGAGTAGAGAAAGGTCTGGAAGAAAAATGAAATAATAGAGAGGATAGAATCCATGATATCTCTATGTGCAACAGAAAAACAAAATATATGGCATGTTGATAGTGGATGTTCAAAACACATGACACGAGATCCAAACAAATTCATAAACCTAAGAAGAGATCAAAAGGGAAAAGTCACTTTTGGAGACAATATGTCTTCTAAGATAATTGGAAAAGGTATAGTTGCTATCAGAAATAAAATCAGAGCTGAAAATGTGTTGCTAGTAGAATATTTAAAGCCTAATATTCTCAGTGTGATTCAAACATATGATCAAGGCCACATCTGCATATTTGACTCCGAGAAATGTGAAATCATGAAGAAAAACTCAGGAAAACTTATTGGGATTGTTGTAAGGAATTCAAGTAATGTATACATCCTAGAAAATAAAGAGCAATGCCACATGAGTCTGATTGATGAAAGTTGGCTATGGAATAGAAGGATGGGACACTTGAATTTTGACAATCTTATAAAGGTGAGTAAGAAGGAAGCTGTAAGAGACTTGCCAAAGATTGTGAAGCCTCAAAATTTAGTTTGTAAACATTGTTAACATGGGAAACAAACTAAATCCAACTTCAAAATCAAGGAATATAAATCCTCACAGCCATTGAAAATAGTTCACACTGATCTTTGTGGACCAACAAGAACTAAAAGCTTTTCAGGATAATCTTATTTCATGTTGTTCATTGATGATTATACAAGGATGACTTGGGTGACATTCCTCAAAGAAAAATCAGAAGCTTTTGAGAAGTTTAAAATTTTTAAAGTAATGGTTGAGAATGAGACAAATCTGAAAATCAAATGTTTAAGGTCAGATAATGGAGGAGAGTTTACCTCAAACAAATTCAATGAGTTTTGTGAAACCCATGGGATTAAAAGACAATTTTCAGCTCCAATAACTCCTCATGAAAATGGCGTTGTGGAAAGAAATAATAGGACAGTCCAAGAAGCAGCCAGAACTATGCTTAATGAAGCAACAATTTCATATGCATATTGGAGAGAAGCAATATATACAACTGTTTATATACTCAATAGAGGAAAAATCAGAGTAAATTATGACAAGACTCCTTATGAGCTATGGTATGGAAGACCTACCCATGTCAAATATTTCAGAGTGTTTGGTAGTAAGTGCTACATAAAGAGGAATGAGGATGATCTTGGTAAGTTTGACTCCAGAACCAAAGAGGGAATATTTATAGGATATTCATCCACCAAGAAATCATACAGATGTTACAATCAAATACTACAAACGATCATAGAAAGTGAATATGTAAGAATAGATGACATGAAGCCAAGAAGAACTAGAACACAGGATGATGAGATAGAAAATAATGATAAGGATGAAAAAGACTCACAAAGGAAAGAGGATTCAGAAGATGAAGAAGAAATTGAACAGGAAGAAAAGGAATATGAGGTATCTCAAGAAAATGACAAAGAAGATTCTCCAAGACCTGATATAAGAGAACCATCAAGAATAATTCAAAGAGATCATCCTGAAAGTCAAGTTATTGGTGACATAAATACCGGAGTTAAAACAAGAAGAAGGTTATTATATGATCAAGAAAAAGCACTACCTTCTCTAGTAGAGCCTAAAACATTTGTAGAAGATAGAAAAAGTGACGATTGGATCAAAGCTATGAATGAGGAGCTGGACCAAATAGAGAAGAAACAAACCTGGAAAATTATACCAAGACCTAAAGACAGGAATGTGATTGGGACCAAGTGGATCTTCAAAAACAAGTTAAATGAATATGGTAAAGTAATAAGAAACAAGGCCAGACTAGTATGCAAGGGATATGCTGAAGTGGAAGGTATTGACTTTGAAGAAACGTTTTCCCCTGTAGCAAGACTTGAAGCAATTGAGATGTTCTTAGCTTTTGCATGTTACAAAAATTTCAAAGTATATCAAATGGATGTTAAATCTGCATTTATGAATGGAAATCTTGAAGAAGAAGTCTATATTGAATAGCCTTAAGGTTTTCTATTATCAGAAAACTGGGATTATGTTTGCAAGCTAAAAACGGAACTCTATGGTCTCAAACAAGCTCCAAGGGCATGGTTCTCAAGAATTGACAACTACTTGAATCAACAAGGATACAGAAGAGGGGCCACTGACAATAATCTCTACATAAAATTTGAAAATGAGAATATGATCATTGTTGTTATCTATGTTGATGAAATCATATTTGGAAGTGATCTACAAGTCTTGAGTGTAAACTTCGCTTCAGGTATGAAGAAAGAATTTGAAATGTCTTTCTTGGGAGAACTAACATTCTTCTTAGGATTACAAGTCACTCGATTAGACAAAGGGATCTTCATTTCTCAAACCAAGTACATTAAAGACATGCTAAAAAAAATTAAGATGGAAGACTCCAATCTTGTTAGTACCCCATGTTGGTATAATTTATGTCTATTAAATTTCCAATATTTAATTATCGACCAGGGTTTGTACACTTAGAGTTGTCACAAAATATATGCTGAGGTAGAAGGAAACCCGAGGATGTTTGTTATGCAAGTCTTATGAGATGTACAAACAAAATGTAAGATGCAATGAAATTGAAATGTTCTAAGTAAATAATTTTCAAATGAAAAACCGATTTATTTAAGAAAATAAGATTATTTAAACTATGAACTATCAAACAAACCTTCTTATGACACTCCATTTAGATTTTGACTAGAAATAACAACAATTAGTGATAGGTTAACTACATTCTTGAGACAATGAAATGCAAAATTAAACAATGAGATGCAAATCAAAGTAAATCTATCTAAACTATCTAACTCTATTCTTCTTGAGAAATAGTGTCAAAATGACTTGAAAACGTTACTGAAATGCATAAAGGGTGCAAATCTAATTTAACTTCTAGAATTATGTGAATGATAAAAATGAACTAATTGCAAGAGAACTTTAAACATTGCAAACTATTTTTACTTCTATCATTTATCCATTAAACAAATGCCATCTATATACTGAAATGAAAATCTTGTCATGCCATCTAGAATAGTAAATGAACAAAGTTGTAAAGGTGTTAATCTAGGAAATAAATGAAACACTAGCTAACAGTTCTAATTCTAATGATAAGGAATAAAAAACACTCTGAGTTATTCTATTTTTACTGAATGCTTTATACTTAGAACATGAGATGCTATGAAAATTCAAGGCTATACTGTTAGCAAACTTCCGATTCTATTCTATTTAAGAAGATTCAAACTTGTAATTAAATCTACCTACAAAGCATTAACACAAAAGTATTCCAAACTCAGAGCTTGTAAACAAACTTATGAACTAGGTATGAAACAACAACTAGAACTATTCTATTTCTATAATAACTAAAAACAAACCTTAACTCGTAAACAAATCTACATCTAATGAAGATCAAAAAACAAAGTAGCCATTTTAGTCAAACATAAAAGACAATACAAAACTAATTTACAACTGAGAAAGGAAACTAATTTGAATTTGCTTATGTTAAAACATGAAAATGGCTTGAAACTACTGCATCTTGAAATCCAAATGAGACTACTAAGTTTTAATTGAAAATTGATTTCTATTCTCCTACACCTATAGAAATGAAATGACTGAACTAAAAATGGAACTACCAAGATCTAGCTATGTAAACAAAGATGAAATACTAACTATAAGTTCAAATGTGAAATGGAAATGAAATGCTGAACCTGCTTGTAACTATAGAAATGAGATGAACTGAAAATTGATAAGATCTATGATAACATGTTAAGCAAATTTATGCTATCCTAAGTTCCAAGCATGAAAGTACATGAGAGTAAATTAGAAGCTACTTAAACCATAAATCAAAAGGCAACTACACTACTTTGCATTCAAATTAGAAACTATTTCCTATTGCTCAGTAAAATGGAGTTGAAATGTAAATGGATTTAACCATTGCTACAATAGAAATAAATGATCTCTATCTTAATGTGAATTAAAGATGAAATACTGAAAATGAGTTTAGATCCTAACTAGTTACAAAGCACCAATGAAATACAGAAAACTAATTCAAATCCTAGCTAACTACAAAGCATAAATGAAATACTGAAAATGCTGAAAGTGAATTTAAGCTCTGGCTAGTTACGAATGAGATGTTGAAAGACAGTCCAAAAGAAAGTGCGAATGACCAGTCGTATGAACAATAAAGATGCAAATTACACATAAACAAAATGAGATTATATTTTATGAACAACTGAACAATACTTACAGGAAAACGATTTTAATACATACACATTAAAAACTAAAATTACTTATCTGCAAAAACGAAGAGAAATCACGATAGATGCATAGATGGAACCACTGTTGTTGAGGGGCCCTTCTCAAGTAACAAAGGTCATTCCTACTCTACTCAGACACCAACCATGAAACAAAAGATAAAACCAACAGTTGAAACAGAGCTTTTGTATTAAAATTGGAAGCAAAGTTTACAAAACGTTTTTCATGTCTTTCTTCATAACCCAAGGCGTATTTTATAATGTTTTACAATGGAGAGAAGGTCGACCCTTTCAGTGGTCGACCTCTCTAATAATAGAGTGCCTTCAATGTTGGAAAAATGACTCCATTAATGCACAGGAACAAACTCAGAAAACGACCAACCCAGAAAACACAGTTTTGGCATAAATTGACAAAATGCCTCTTCGATAACTCTCTGGTGGTTGCGATTCTGGAGAAATGATTTCTGTTTTGTAGCTAGCTAGGTTTTCTTCAAACCCATAAGCCTGTTTGGAAAAATATCCTTCCACGTGCACGCAACCAAGGCGCAATATGGCAGCTCAGAAATATTCATTACTGAAAAATCTGGGTTTAACATTATTTTGGGAAAACTTGAGTTAAAGAACCCTAGAGATCTCCTCATATATTTGAATAAACAACCTGAGTGGAATCTTATGGGTGGAGAAGCATGAGAGGACCACCACGAACAAAACCCACGTTTCCGTTTTTGCCATGAATGCCTCTAAGTACCTGAACCAATGATTTCAGAGGTGCGAATGACAGTCCGAATGACCGTCCGAATGTGAATGAAGGTCTGAATGGACATCTATATGAGAATAATGACCTGTATCAACAAAAATATATGCCCAATAGATTTAGAAATGTTAAATTGATATGAATGTACCATATGAGATGATAATCAATGGAAAAATATGGGAGAATTAAACGTAATTCAAAAATAGATACCTAAGTCAATATCAATGTTTGAATGATGAGCAGTATGAACTTGATACATAAGAAATGACAAAAATAGTATAACCATAGCATGATCATGGATTCAAAATGATGATAAAATTGGGCACCAACACTCCCCCAAACTGAGGATATGCCAGGTCCCATTGAGAAAAATGGAGAAAGATGCATTTGTTTACCTGCAGAGAAGTGGTGGCTAGCCTAGACCTCCCTGCGGTATCTTGTTCATAAAATATTCATTTTATATCTGATTGAAGTGATTCAAAAACTTGATTGAAGTGGATTCATAGGGATACTTCAGGTAGAAACATTTTTTCAAATTGAGTTTAAATGACATGACAAACCTATTGAGGAGCAACCTGCTTGATGGAGTTGTTTGTGAATTGCTTTCTAGACCAACAGTCACTAATTTGAGCATAAGTTTTTTATTAAAGGATGGATTGATATGATTCCACTTGGAGATTAATTTAGACTCATGTAGCTACCTCAAGTAGAAACAGGTTTTAAATATAGTTTGATTTGATATCTCAAATCTATTGATGAACAGGCCTAGGAGGCAGAGTTTCACCATGCTGGTTTTAAGATATACTGTTACTAAATGTGGCATAACTTTTTCATCTAACCTCCGAATGGGATGATTCAAATTTTGGATTAAACTAGACTTGAAGGTATATCTCCCTTATAAACAAGTTTTGAAAAGAATATGATTTGATATGTGAAATATTCCGATGAACATCCAATATGTAGAATTGTCACAATGCAGTTGTTATGACAAGCAGTTAGTAATTCGAGCATAACATTTTCGTATGATGTCGGATTGAGGTGATTCAAATTGGATTGCAAACTATATAGCTAATAATTATTTTTAAACTATGGTAGGATTTATATTTTTATTTTATTTCCTTATGGTCGAATAATCAAATGGTTTATATATGCTAATTGAAGTTAATACAAAGAAAATGAAATGATAATTATATTGTATGTTTGTAAATCTTTGATTTGTAGAATCATACAATAAATATTCCTATATCCATAGTTCAGAGATGAATCTCCTTATATATTTGTGAATGAAGTTGACTTTAAATATGCTAAATTGTAGAATGTTAGTATTAGATTATCATTAGCACCTGGAATATAATGATGTCAACTTACAATTGAGTATTTGATGAAGTAATATGGTATTAGTAATTTCTTATATTGAAATATTATCGGATTCAATAAATTATATTTGAATTTTTCTGAAAAAATATACCTTGGTATAACAGATATGTTGTTATAGGGTCACAGTTGCATTCATACCCTTCATTCAACCACCTCATTCGACCCTTCTTTGAACAAAACTTTTGACATTTGCTAGAATGTGCTCTTTTCTTTGAATTCTGATTGTACAGGAGATCTTCTGAGACTCCAGATGAAATCTTTTTCAGGTTTACAAAGATGGAGTTGTTGTCTTTGAAACTGCTTCTCTTGAAACATCCTAGCTGATAAGCTTCTTCAGGGTGCTCTCCTTTTTATTCTATCACGAACCATATGTTGGAAATAAGCACTAAGCTCCCATCTGCTACTCATATTTTTCTGTGACAGCTAATCATTTCATAAGATTTTTCTTAGGATATAAATAGATGAACTTCTTAATTGCTTCACAAGTAAACAAAAAAATAGAAATAATTATGAATCCTAGTAAACAGAAAAATAGAAATAATTTTGAATCCTCCCCCAAACTGAAGATATGGCACATCCTCGGGCCATCAATAAATTAATACTGGGTTGTATGCTTCTTATGTAAACACTCTATATCAACATCAATCAGCAGGAAATCCTAAAAAAAATCATTATTCTAAAAACTAGAACTTTTTCGAGAAAAAGAAGTATTCATGATATGACCAAAACAATATCATACTAAGTCAGATTCTTCAATACGTGCAAATTCATTAGTTTACACTCATGAAGACCACATATAAGCTATGATAGGGGATTTTCCTCATGTCTCCCAAAATAGAAAACATGAGGTTATGTCACGTACCCACCCATTTATCCAATGCAAGGCAGGGAACATGACGCCAAATTCAGGGCTTTCACATGATCTCAGCCCATTCGTTAGATTCATATAATTAAAATATGAGTGTGCAGATGTAAAACAAATCAATTATGCACAGCGGAATTAAAACAACATCCACACACAATTCATGCTCATCTAGCATATCAAAATAATCATTAATTAAACCTTGCAGAAGTAAATACATAGACATAAAAACACTTATCTTCATTTTGCAACTGCCCCAAGCAACTAGCTATGTCGCTGCAACGTTTCACCCAACCATAGGCTCTTTGATAGCTTATATTGAGTCCGTCTGAAGGCCACCCCCGAGTTGGGCATGATTCTCACAAGGAAATGGAACATTCCAGCTCGTTCACTGCCAATTACTCATTTCATCTCAGCCAAGCAAGTCCACAGCTGGGTTTATCAGGCTACATTTGAACCATGGATGCTTATTCTCAAGCTCAAGCCAAAGCAATGGATACCCAAATACCATACCCCAACATTCTCATTTCTCACACCTGTAGCTAGGGTTTTCACCCTAGTTTGCGCAAATGAGCACCTACTAAGGAGAATGGACTCCTTAGTAGCAGTTCAATAAACAATAAATGAAAGTAATAAAACAATACAAATTCTAAACTAGCGTGAGCATTAATAAACATAACAAAAACATGAAATATGGTGAAGATCTTTCTTTTTTGTATTCATATTTTACCTCAAGTGTAGAGGTTGGTGAAGTTCTTGCAATGGTCCAAGAGGGTTGCTCCAAACTCCAACTTTGCTCCTTCTCTTTCTCCAAAGGGTTGGAAATGGGCCAAAGGGGCACTCAAGGGTGAAAATAGCTCAAGGGTGAGCTAGGGTTTTGAGAGTGATTTTGGCAGAGTAAGGGTGTATTTGACTGTGGATATGAAATGAGGGATCTCCATCACCTATTTATAGGTTTTTAGTGGTGGAGTGCTGGCCCATGGTTTTGGGAACCATATGGTTTAGGTCAGTTGTATAGGGTTTTTTCCTCCTTTTCCCCTCCTTTTCCTCCTTTTTTTATATTTTTTTTATTCCCTTTTTAGGGGGTTTTTGCTATTTTGGAGGAATTTTGGATAATTTTGGGGGGAAAAGGGGTTTTTTAGCCCTTTGGAGGCTTTTTAGGCCTTTTGGAGGCTTTTTAATGGGATTTTAAGGTTTTGAAGGTAAATATGGTAGGAAATATGGACAAATGAGTCATGTAATGGGGTAGATGAGGTAGTGAGCACTTTTTGGGTGTTAACAGATTGCCCCCTGATGTGTGAGGGCAGGAGCTCATCGTATGGCCGATAGACATCATAAGTCTTTTATGGTTTTCCTGGGGTGTGGAGAAGAGAAGAAACGAACTAGAGCCCGGAATAATGGTCCCGAACAAACTGCAAAAACTAAAAGTACATGACCTCAATAATGGATGAGGAATAATCTGAACATATGGATGAGGCGGGCATTCCCATGCTCGTATCAAGATCTAGAATAATAATAACAATGGGGTGCAAAATATGGGGACCTGAAATATACATGGCCTCAAATAATGAATGAGGAAGAATCTCAATATATGGACGAGGCAGGCATACCCATGCTCATATCAAGATACATAAAAAAGAACAGTGAGACCCGAAAAAGGGGGACCTGTAGGATACATGGAGAACCACTGTGTACATCATAAGGGTCCAGAGGGGACACAAATCTGGGACATACTGTTAAGCTGACCATGTCTGAGCTGAAGAACTGATACACTGGAATAACAACAGGGTTGCTGAGTGTGGTACTAGAGGAACTGATGAGCTGCTGGAGCATAGTGACGGGGAGTCATGTCCTCAATGGTATACTGAACTGGGTACTAAAGGAAGCATATAACTGGATGGCTTCCGAATACAATCACCAACGCAACCCGGACATCCATGGGAAAATATAACTGGGCGTTCCGAAGTGACTCACCAATGTGCTAGAGTCGGGGGAAATCCGGGGTCTTCGACCAATAACTGAAGGGATATAAACCCTGTGCGATTCTCAACGATGCGATCAAGGTGTTGAAGTCGAGCATGTGAGAAACAACCACTCGAAGAGGCAATCATGACTCCTCTCAAAATGGTCCATAGGAACTCACCATAGATGGTGATGGGTCCAAGGCGCAAGGACCTCTGGGTCTATCCTCTGGAATAGAGGGGTTCTCATCGACAGAGGGAGACCTACAACTATCAAGGCAATGATGTTTCCTTGACAGGAGCGCGAGGTGGAGAACCGAAGTGTGAGAGTACTGATGGTAGGACTGACAAACTGTGAGGGATAACTGGGAAAGTAGAGTGGGTGGACTCAAACTTCCTTTGTTCAGAGTATGATGGCGGGGATGATCGGGTAGCATATGAAACTGACGGATGGGAAAGGGGTCATAGCTGTAATGAATCAAGGATAGTGACTGGGATGAGGGATACTCAAGCTCGTGAAAAATGGCAGGAGACTGCAAAATACTCTGAACAAAGGCGACCTGATTGGGGGTGTTGCCGAGATGATCGGTCATAATGCCAAGGGGCACGGGGGGACTTCTTCATGGGTTAAGGAACTAGAAGAAGTGCGTGAAAAATGGTACTGTCGTGTGGATTTGTACGAGCCCAGGACAGTTCATGCTCATGATTGCTTTCAATTTTAATGAGTTTGAAAGCGATAAGAAGACTCTGAAATAATGGAATGGTACTGTCGTGTGGATTTGTATGAGCCCAGGACAGTTCATGCTCATGGTTGCTTTCAATTTTAGAGAGTCTGAAAGTGATAAGAAGACTCCAGGGGGTTGCTTTTTCGTGTGTTAGTCTCCAAGGCCCGAAGAAGCATAAAAGGATGCAATGAAGAACTCTTCTAGCCGATGTGACTAGAGTATTCCTTTTTCGTAATTAGTCTACCAGGTCCGGAAAAGGGTTAAACTTATACCAGATAGATGCCCTTTCAGGTACTTTAACGAGCATGAAAGGAAGCAAGATTGCTCGGCGATCTTTTCATTGTTTTAGGAGTCAGAAAAGAGCTTAACAGAAACTCCCTAAGTGCCTTTTTCGTAAAGGACTTGTCCGGCCTGAAAAAGGGATAAAACTATACCGAACAAAAGGAATGGCCAGGCAAGGAGGAAGTGCTCAATCAAGGAACATTGATGATGACCAAGAACGAGGGTAGGGGGGAGCACTGGTGTGCCTCCTTGCGGGATAATGAATGGTGGCAAAATAACGAAATGATGGCAGTATGATAGGAGTGAATGGCTCATGTAAAAATGTGGAACAATTCGATGGCGGTCGATGTGGTGCGCAAACCGAGGAAGCAAGGTGTCGGGACACAATGTTGAAACTGTACGAAGTGAGAGGGAGAAATGATCTCAAGCATCATCACGAGCTCGAAAAAATGAATCCGGCGATATAAAAAGTGTCAAAAACGGATAACGGCTGATGTGGCATGCAAACCGATGTGACGGGGGGCATTTTGGAAAAATACCCAAAAAATATGGGGGTGAGAGCGAGAAATGATCTCAAGCATCATCATGGGATTGGAAAAATGAATCTGATGATATTAAATATACCAAAAACGAAGAGCAGCTGAAGTGGCACTCAAACCAAGGCGACGAGTGGTGTCTACAAAATGCTCAAACATAAAGTAGAAAAACTAAGAGAACAAGGTGACCATCATGACGGTCGCGTCGTGCTGATTCCAGTGGTGGAAACGGTTCGAAAAATGGACTCCATATGCGTTCAGAATGGACAAAACAAGAAAAAGTCAACGGACTATAAATAGTGAGTCGGTCCAACATGACAAGTGTCATTTGGACTTGTTGACTTTGACTAGTGATCAGAGTGGACCAGAGCTGAGGTGGCATTTATAGACGATCCAACCGGCCGTTTTCAGATCCGGGAGTTACAGGTATTCCGTCAAACTCATACCTGCATTTTCATTGGGTTCGGGGTAGGGTGGTGGGTCCTAGGGGATTTTATTGTACAGTCCACGTGGCGAGACCGTGGGTTTGTGGGGTGGAATTGCGGTCGGGGACCGCGGGTTCCAGGGTAGATCACGTGGCTGGGGACCGCAAGGTTTGGGTCGAAAAACATGGTCTGGTACCGCGCTTTCCGAGGCTGAACACGCGGTTTGGTACTGCAAGGTAAGCTCCTACAGGCACGGTTTTGGACCGCGACTGTAGCCTTGATAGTCGTGGCAAGGGGCCCTAAAGCTGCAATGGGGATCGAGCTATTAGGGTTCCTCGGGGGAGGGGGGAAGGCAGGGTTACTTCTTTGACATGAGTTTGATGAGTTTGCCTTGTGTGATTGACAGGATGCCGCTGGTGCTATGGAGAGAGCGGGAGGTCCCGGAAGAGATAGTAGAGGTTATCCGGAGGGATCACCATGTGCGGTCGACGCTGGGATTGTGCGGACTTGTGAAGTTCGCATAGGTACCGATGATGCGGTCAGCAGCGCTGCTGCTGAACCGGCTAGTGAAATTCTGGGAGCCGGACATACAGGCATTCAGGGTGCAGGGGGAGAGGGTGGATCTCACCCTTGCAGATGTCTACTTCCTGACAGGGTTGCTCTGTTTGGGTAGGGTAGCGGATACGCAGCCATGAGTATCTGCAGATGTAGACATGGAGGATATGCTGGAGCGGTACTGTGTTCCAGAGGCATGGGTGCAGAGGAACATACTCCAGGTGGTGGACCTACAGGAGCCAGCAGTACAGTCTAGTGCGGCATGTGTGGTTCATGTGTTGGGGTCCCAGTCACCTGAGAAGGTGTCCGGGGGCCAGATGCAGTTAGTGGAGCGCGTATTGGATGGTGTCTACTATGCGTGGGGCCAGATGTTCCTCACTTGTGTGTAGCGATAGCTGACATCGGTGAAGGAATATAGCAAAGGATTCTGTTATGGATCCTTTCTATGTGCTTTCTTCATGGAACAGGTACCTACACTGCAGCCGCGGGTACCGATTAGGGCAAGAGGACTGAGGGAGCCACGCATGGTGCGGTGGGGGGAGATGATGCACCGCTGGGGTGGCGGGGAGGTTGGTAGATACTTCATGCAGGAGCTGTTCCTGCAGTGGCTACAGATGTCGCTGACACTGGATGACTTTCCATACAGATATATGGACTACACCGGGGATCCAGAGGCACCACGGGCGCCAGGACAGGCATGGGGACCAGATGGTACGTATTGATTTTATTGCATGTTATGGCTGTCAAGATCTGTGTATGATAGGTGTTTTGATATACTGTTGCTGACTGATGTGTGATCTACAGATGTTGGCCCGAGACCACCACCAGGACATATAGCTCGCAGGGGGCATATGGCGGTACCAGCCCTACCAGGCCGAGGGGAGGTGCGTCGACGGGATGCGGAGGGGACGTTGGAGGCTGTACGGATGCTTCTGGATCGGTTGCTGGTGGGAGTGACCGATGACGGGTGGCGGGACGTGGATCCCAAGGTGATCTAGGATTGTCTGAGGGCGCCACGGGAGTTCTGGTTGATCGCGATCCGGGTGGCTATCTTGGTGGATAGGGTTCGTGCACAGGGGCTCGCAGGGGATGAGGAGTTGTCAGGGGAGAAGAGAGGGGAGGACTCAGAGGCAGCTGATGCAGATAGTGACGTAGGTTATGACTCTCATTAGGGAGTACAGGGGACTCCCCCCGATTTTGTATCTATGACATGTATTCTATGAGGCGTAGGGATGTATAGATATTTTTTGTATAGCTGAGTACGGGGGTACTCAGAACATGTGTAGCATATGGACATATATTTTTTGATATATATATATATAGATGCACATGGATGCACCTTTTTATTATGATGATTGAGTGTATGCACGTGGATGCGCTTATGGTTTGTTATATGTTGGTACTGCACGTGGATGCAAGTAGTATAAAATGATGGGCACATGGATGTCCCTTGTGTATTGTATGTGATGCAACATGATGTATGTAGGATTACGCACGTGGATGCCCCTGTATATGAATGTGTTTTTATTTTTTGATTGCACATGGATGCAAATGTTTATGTGATGATAGGCACATGGATGCCCCATGCAATCTTTTTGGGTTTTTATATATTGTTTATGAGATGTTATGGGATGATGATGCATGATGGAGGTTTTACATGGTGTGATTGATGTGCCAATCTAGGATGTTGTTAGCCATTTGATCTGCGACACTATTCTGAGCTCTGGGGACATGGGTGAATGTTATGGATTCAAATTGTCGGCTGAGTTGTTTTGTGCGCAGGAATTTTCTAAAAAGGCAGGGATCACGCACTTGGTAGCAGTTGTTGAGCTGGGAGACAAGTAGATAGGAGTCAAGGTGACATATTCCCATCTGGAGGACAGCAGTCAAGAGACCGGTCACAGCATCATATTCCACCTGGTTATTGGTAGCAGCGCCTATACATATTCCGTCAAGGTGAATCAATTCATGTGAAGGGGAATATAAGACCCATGCTGAAGAAGCCAGGTTGGGAGACCAGCGGCTTGCTCCATCGGCGAAGCAAATGTAATGAGGTGTAAGATGGTCCATCTATGGTCATGCAAAAATGATGAATGTAAGATTGTGGTAAAAAAGGTGAAAAACAAAAAGAAAGCAAACTGTACAATACGGTCCAATGAGGCCATGGGTTTATTTAGGGATAAAAGCGTTTAAGATACAACCCATTACGAGGGTTGCGTAGAGTGTGACCTTCTGATTCAGTTAAAATGTATGCCCCATTGTCGAGGCAGGTCTGTACGATGTAAGGGCCTTGCCACATGGATTCAAACTTTCCTTTACTAGTTTTGTCATGGGCTTGGTCATAGGCAAGGACGAGGTCCCCTTCATGGAATGTTCGAGGGTGTACATGTTTGTCGTAACCAGCTTTGGAGCGGTTCTTGGTGGCTTCAATGGTCTGGAGAGTGGCACGACGGTCTTCATCATCTTGTTCTAGTGATAGCAGACGTTGCTCGAGTGGGGAGGTGTCTGGGAGAAGCTCGATGACGATGTGTAAGGCAGGTAGCTAACACTCGATGGGGAGGACAGATTCGACACCGTGAACTAAATGAAACGGGGTAAAACCGATGGCGGTCTTGGTGGATGTACGGTAAGCCCATAAGGTAGGGAATAACATGTGGTGCCAATTGGACTTATGCCGGTCAACAGTGCATTGGAGGATGGTTTTTAAAATTTTGTTAATAGCCTCAACTTGGCCGTTCCCTTGGGGGTAGTAAGCAGAGGAATACTGATGTTTGAACTTGAGGAGGGTGGATAACTCACGCCAAATGGAATCTTCAAAGTGGGAACCATGGTCTTAGACCAACTGCTTGGGGACCCCAAATTGAGTGATAACATGGTTAAAAAAGAAATGGGCAGCGATGTCAGCAGTACAATTGAAGGTGGGCATGGCTTCTTCCCACTTGGTGAAGTAATCAATGGCGACAATGATGTACTTATGGCCATTGGCATATGGGGGTTTACATTCCATGAAGTCAATGGCCCACTTACGAAAGGGACCAATGGTGACGACTGGGTGTAATGGAGCGAGTGGTGTCCAGGCCTTTGGGGAAAAAAGTTGGCAGTTATGGCAATGTTTGACCACAGTGATGTAGTCAGTAAAGAGTGTGGGCTAGAAGTATTCGGCGCGGATGAAATTTTGGGCGGTGGTCATCCCATAGAAATGGCTGCCGCAGGCACCGCTATGATAGTTATTGAGGACGTGTTCGGCTTCCTCGTGTGTAAGGCAACAATGAAGAATTGTGTCGACCCCTCGCCGGTAAAGGACATTGCCTAAGAGGAGATATCAAGAGGCCTGGTTATGGATACGATAACATCCATCATGATTGATGTTGGGTCTGAACTTCTTTGTGCGCAGGTATAACAAAATATCATCGTACCACGAGTCATCAGACGAGATGATGAACAAGTGATTGTCGGGTAACTCATCGGAGATTTGTGGGGACGGCAGAAGGGAGGGGAGATTGGTGATGAGCTGGGAAAGCGCGAGGGCTTTAGTGCTCTTAGGGCTTCGAAAAGTGAGGTCATATTCCTGGAGGATAATGACCCATTTAGAAACACGACCTTGCAGGAACCGTCGGTTTAGGAGATAGACCATAGGGTTGGAGTCAGCGATAACTGTGGTATGACTGAGCAAAATGTAGTGTCACAATTTTTGGGCGGAAAAGACCACAGCGAGGGCTAGTCTCTCCTCATATGGGTAATGAAGTGGTGGTCCATACAAGGTCTGGCTGACGTAATAGATGACATGCTCCTGGTGAGCGGCGTCTTCCTGAACAAGGACTCTAGACACGGCATAATCGAATTTCGAGACGTAAAGGATGAAGTCCTGAGAGAAATCCGGAGGGGAGTGTTGGGTAAAATTATCACTAGTTAATTTACCTTCAATTAATTGTCAACTAGGGTACGTATACTTTGAGCTGCTACACTATATGTGCGGGCAAAGTAGTCTTAATGCTCATACTTCAAGAAATTCTAGTCTACTCACAAACAAAAATGAAATTGACAAAGTTATTACTGTCTTGAATGATCAATGCTAAGGATTCCCAGGTCTGTCATAAAGAAAAGGAAATCAATTTGCTGATTCCTATCTTACTGTCAAATTCAATATAACTCACAGCAACCTACAGTAATCTTCCAAAGAAATACTAATCTTCCAAAGAAATACTAAACTACCAAAGAAATACTAAACTACAAAAATCTTTCAAAACTACAGCAATCTTTAGCTACAGCAATTATGGTTTACTCCTCAAAATAAACAGCCTGCTCAATCAATCTTAGTGACCTTGTGTTGTATCTAAAACTTCCAACCATTAATCTTACAAAGTCTGATGCTAAAATCTACAAAAACACTCTCAAATAATTACTGAAATGAAACTTGTTTCCTCTCAACTCTAAATTGTCCACAAACAACTTAACAAAAGGAAGTTTAGCTTGTTGCTAATGTTGAAATATACCCTGCCTGCGTTTTGTGCATACGAATGCACATAAAAGATTGCCGAGATTATTCAGAAATTGGTGTTCAATCCTAAAAAAACAGTACTGTAAATTATGATATTTTTTTGATTTCATTCAATACCAAGAAAAACATAATCCAAACTCCTATCTGACCAATACAAAAAAATGCTATTTAAAAATCCCTAAATTACTCTATAAACTAAAGTCTTCAAATCTTTTGCTAACTCTACAAATGCTGCAAATTCTTTTGAAATCCACACAACACAATCAGAAAATATCTTACAGTCTTATAAGCTCATTAGTCGAAAGAATTAAACCGCTGTTGGAGCTATTCACTAGCTGCTACAATGCTAATAACAAAAGAAATATGAGATTTCAATCTAGTCTTTTCATTAAATCGATTCTACCATAAACCAAATCAAATCCATTACACAGTTTATAAATGCCATAGCTTTGGGAAAAAGAATCATATCCAGCAATGAGCAACACCACACTGAAAACTAAAGAAGTTAAAATACAAAGCCACTCTTATTAATTTATTGAATCGGTTCTACAACTAGACTGAGTGCATGTAATAGTAATTTATCTTCTGCAAACACAAGCATTATTCTGAAGCACAAGTAAACAAAACCATTACCATTCTATTATGAAACAATGCCAGAGTATATAAGCTTCACTCTATTTACAGAAATACAAACCACACATAAATACAAAGGATCGGTGTTGAAGGTGGTCCCTGCCCTCAACGCTTGCTAGTCTTAAATCACAGTCTTAAAGAGGATAAAATGCTGGATCGATTGATAAAAATAGAGTTTTTTTATAGTACTCTCTGCATATCCTCTCCTTAAGCTTTATTTATACATGAACAGATGGACAGGATCCATCCTAGAATGCAGAGATTTGAGCAACTACCCAGAAAACGGCCAACACAAAATCTGGCAAAACCACATCTGTTCCGGAAGCAATTTCTCCACATCCGTTCAGAAATTCTGAAAACTGCCCGTGGTTAGGGGTAAGTGGGGCCATTTGTGAAGTGGGTTTCGAACCATTTTGAAAAATTCCCAACCGTTTGTTCAGAAATTGAGCCCGAAATCAGGGTCCTGATCAAGGACGGAAATGACATTGCCAGATTGCTTGAGATCCATACACTGCTAAAAATGGAGGATAACAGCTCCTTGATCAAATATCATCCCCAAAACAGCACCTGGAAAATCTGCATAGATATCTAGAAGACAATGGAAGTTCAAAAGACACCCCAAATGTGGATCGAAGCCCCCGAATCACTAGTGCAGCTAGCGTAAATCTGCCCTGGAGCGCTAAGACCACTGCACAAAGGAAAACAATGACCCATTAGTTGACCAAGTATTTGAATGGAGGTTTAAAGGCCCAATTTTATACATAAAACAAGGTAAAGTAAGAAATAAGTAATTTAAAAATCACTTTACCAAAATCTATCAACATTGATCTCCATAAAGGCATGACCATGTACAAATCAACATTAACAAATTGATTATTATGTGGTTTCATAAGACTTTGGCTAGAAAATGTTGTAGTGGACAGTCAAAAATAGGAGACCAACATGGAGATCAAAGGGGCTTGTGTGAGAGCTTTCTTGAGGGCTTCGAATGCAGCTTCTGCTTGCTCATCCCAAACAAAGGGTATGTGGGTACGAAGCAGGCGTAAGAAACCATGAACTTTAGTGGCGTAATCAGGAACGAATCATCGAAGGAAATTAGATCGACCTTATAGACTCTGGAGCTGCCGAAGCGTGCGAGGAGAGGGAAGGTCTAAAATGGCTTGGACCTTCAGGGGATCGATAGCAATTCCTTTCTGGGAAACACTGAAACCCAACAACCGGCCTGATGGAATGCAAAAGACACACTTGTGTGGGTTCAAGCGGATTTTATATTTGCGACAACGCAGGAAAACTTGCCAGAGGTCGTTAAGGTGGTTTGATCGTTTTCGGGAACGAGCTGTAAGGTCATCAAGATAGACTAGAAGGATATGGACCAAGTCGTGAAAGAAATAGGTCATGGCTCACTGGAAGGTGGCACCAACATTTTTTAGGCCGAAAGGCATGACGTGATAGGCAAAGGTGCCCCATGGGGTGGTAAAGGCAATCTTGTGCTGATCCTCCTTACGGATCTGAATTTGGTTGTATCCGAAAAAACCATCCATGAAAGATAGGACTTCATGCCCTGCACACGCATCGACAAGTTTGTCAATAAATGGCGTGGGGAAGTTGTCTTTGGGACAGGCACGGTTTAAATCGTGGAAGTTAGTACATACTCTAATGGTGCCTTGTTTTTTGTTAACAGGAACGGGGTTTGAAACCCAGGTGGTATATGAAATAGGATAAATGAATCCTACTTTGCGAAGTTTCTCAACCTTGGCTTTAACAATGGGGAGCTTTGAAGGATGAATGGGGCACTGTTTCTGGCGAACGGGGGGTACATCGGGCCATGTGTCAATGTGGTGCTCTATAATAGCGGGGTCGAGACCAGGCATTTTGGTATAGGACCAGGCAAAGACATCACGGAACTCTTGGAAAAGTTTTTTGTACGCGTCAATCTCATACTCATTGCAGGAGGCTCCTAAGGTAATGATTTCAAGAGCACCAGGTGGGTCAGAGATATCTATGTGGATGACGGGTGAGATGTTGGCCATGTTACCTTCCTCAAAAGCATCAGGAGCGGGAATAGGATCCTTAAACCAGTCAACTTTGGTGGGAAGGAAATCTTTGGACTCAACCGCGAATTGGGTAGCTGTGGTAGAGGAGGAGTCTTCTGAGAGGAAATATGAACGATGGTGCATGTCATCCCAGGGATAATCCGGGGCAGTGAGAGCCTCTAGAATCTCCTCATCATTGCGGAAAGTTTGAGTTGTCAAATCCGTTGACGAGGGAGTGGTAGTCGAAGAGATCATATAAATGGTGTTAATCTCTCCGGATGGGGATGATACCGGAGGGTGGATCTCCTCAATTGTGGGGGGTGCCGTCTCAAGGTCCAAATTATTCATCTCGTAGAGAGCTTCTCTGTAATCTAGGAGATCAGGACAGTGATGGGAGTAATGGCCGTAAATACCGCATATGGCACAAGGGTGGTTGGTACACTGTGATTTATCACGAGGCTTAGGGGTTGGATCTAGTTTGACAACCGAGATGTTGGGGTCGTCATCAAGCATTTGCATGTGTTCCTGTAATGCAGGTAATTGTGGACATTGATGAGTCAGATGGCCTAACTCATCACACAACGAGCATTTGGGGGCAGCATGAAACATGGGAGGGGGTTTAACTGCCTTGGGAGGGGGTACAACAGTGTATGGTTGTGGGCCTCTGCCCCCAGTGGGCTTGATAAGAGGAGGGGGATTCATAGATGACGAAGGGGTAGCGACATCGGGAGGTGGTTGAGTAGTAGTGACAATGGGTTGCACTGGTTGTAGGACGACATTTGGTGTCGACGGGGGAACGGGAGGCGAAATATACCACACGGGTAATCCTAAGGTTAACCCGGGGAGGCTAAGAGTAGCCATAACCGGGGTGCTTACTACTCCCGAAGGAGGGAATAGGAAGGGGATTGTGTGGGTGGGTGTAACACCAATGTGACTAGGTACCAATGGTGTTTTGGGTAACAAGGGCGGTTGATTGTTGGGTGTTTGTGTATTGTGGGAAAGAGTACAGAGGTCAAATACTTCGGTCGTGGGTGACAGGGGTGGAATGGATTGGAATGTGGAGGTCATCGACGTATCTGAGTAAAATCTAGGTCCCACGGAGGAAACAAACAAGGTAGTTGCACCACAAACAGGTTGTTCAACCATGGGGAGAACATTTTCGGGTGCAGCGGGGGCATTGGGATCATAATAGGTGAGTTGGTCGACCTTGACCACGCATCCGTCATGGGGGAACATCATGGTACGAAAAATGGATGAGGCAACCGCCGGCATGGCATACATGTAGCTGGGGCCAAGTAAGAGGTTATAATCAAGTTGGGCATTGATGACCTCTATGTCAATGAGCACGGTTTTTCCAACCAACTGGACGGGGACATTGGCTAAGAGACCTTGGGGTTGAGCCAAACGGCCGTCGTAGACTCACAACGCAGTGGTGGACTACTGGAGGGTAGGGGATCCCAACTTCTGCCAAATGAAGGTGGACATAACGCATGTAGAGGCACCTTCATCGATAATGCACCGATGGATGACAAGATTCCGAACGGAAACAGAAACTTGGAAAGCTAAAGTGGAAGGCAGGTGTGGTTCGGACTGGTCCAAATCGAATGCCATTAGTTGTGAATCATTAGGGTCAATAGCACCAATGGCGGAGAGCAAAGTCTTGCACTGTGAAGGACAGTTTTTTAAGACTTCTAACGCAGACATGGCTGCGGGAGACTGGGCTAAGTCATCTACAATTTTGTAATTTGACGCAGCGCGAGCATTGGGATTATTATTGATGCGATGAAGTGGGAAGTGAGGTGCTTTAGAGGTGCCATCGAGTGGAGCCGAAGGTATATGTAACATCTGATCAGTGGGATGAGTGTTATTATTTTTGTCGATGGGAGGGGCTTCAGGGGTGGAGCCATATTGATTCCGATGGGTTTGGAGGTTGACATCAGCGGATGACATCATTAGCAAGTGGGGGGTACCTGAGTCGAACATGGTTTGATCAGGAGCGGCATAGGTGATCTGTTGTTGTGGGGGCGCATTGCCTTGAAGGGGATCCAACGGCTGAGTGTTCACTATGCCTTGTGTGGGTAAGGGGTTTTGCAGCACCAACGGTTGCTGCTGAGGGTGTGGGGGGTTGGGTGGCGCCTGAGGAGCCGCGTGCCCTTGGCGATGGGCATCATCAGTCCAAAGTTACCGAGCTCGCTCCAAATGTGGGCAAGCATGTGTGTAGTGGCCATAGACCCCGCAAATAGAACAAGGATGGTTTGTTCACAAATTGAGATTTTTGGCCTGCTTGGATGGCCAATCAGGGTTTTGGTTGGCAGGTGCCGCGTTATTGTTGTCTGGGGGATTGGGAGGTTGACCACCTTGGTCTGGAGGGGGGTTGTTCGCACAGTTACGAACTTTACCACGGTTTTGCTAGCCTAGTTGGCGCTAGTTTTTTTGGTGCTGCTGCGGATTCTGTTGGGCATATACTTGCCCTTGGGAAGCAGGTGGGTTCTGGGGTTGTGCAAGTGTGGGAGCAGGCTGCGGTGGATAATAAGTAGGGGGAGGCTGCATAGGTGCTGAACCTAGTGGGGGTTGCTAATATGTCTGCAGAGCGGGCTGTGGGTTTGCCGCAGGGGCTGCCTGTGGTGGGTAATAAGCATGTTGGGCTTGAGAGGACATAGGATTTGGTGCAGCCTGCGGGTGGTAATAGGGATGAGGTGCGACTGGGGGGGCATAAGCAGGGGATGCATGACCAAAGCATTGAGGTGGACATGAGGGTCCGTGGGAATGGTGGTGATGTGCCATGGGAGCATACGAATTGGTTGCTCTGGACTGTTATGTGGCCCATGAAAGGTCGGGGCCATGGGTAGGCCATGCTATAGAAAAGGGTTGGGGATGCGAGGCAATACGGCCAATGATGCCGTCTGTGGAATGGGATTCCCCCGGCGCATCGTGTTGGGAGGAATCGCCGCGAGGGGCATCAGGTATGATGGTATAGAGATAACCCGATTGGGTGTAAATGAGGTCAAATTGCTGGGCTTTGAGGATGGCCTCTTCTTCAGACTCGGGTTGTTCGGATGCCACATCCTTGGCAATGACAGGAAGGAGGGATTTTAGAAACCAATCTAAGAAGATACAATCGTCTAACTTGATTTTGCAGAGGCTGCAGCATCGACGCCACTCATGAATGTGGTCAATGATGTGGGTAGCCGTGTTCTGTCTGCAAGACAATAGGATCTCAACTCCCGCATCATAGCGGATAAGTAACTGAAAGAACTGCAGGAAGGTCGAGGCAAGGGAAGTAAAGGTGGCATGGATCCCATGGGGCTGCTCGATGTACCACTTAGCAGCAGAGCCAGTGAAGGCGCACTGTAACAGACGGAGGTGGACAGAGTTGTCCACTACGGATTTGGAGGAACACCATAGATGGAAGGACATAATATGGTTCTGGGGGTCCTCACCTGCCTTTCCCTCAAACTTAGGGATGTCGGAGGGGAGCTTGGTGGGTATGTGGGGCCATGCAGGGTCGTGTCTAATGGGATCGTTAGTCAGTCTAGCTAGGTCAGGAAGGTTGAGGCTAGCCGTGAATGGAAAACTAGTAGAAGGATGTGACATACTAGTGGGTTGGACCATAGTGGGGCGAATGGCCCCAAGTGTAGGGGTAAGGTTTGGGAAGTTGCCCCCAAGTGTAGGGACGAAAGTAGTGTGGGATGGTCCTGCGCTGCCAAGGATAGTGTGAGTCACTGATGGAGTGGGAGTAGGTATTCCAGCTACTGGAATGGGTGCAGTGATCAGAATGGTAGATGTGGGCCCCATCGAGGGCGTACCCAAAGCAGGTGTGGTAGCTGGTGTGGTGGTGGATGCTCCACCAATGGTCCCTACAAAGAAAGGGGTGGAAGTCACGCCAGCCATGGGGCTGGTTGGTGTAGTGTAAATGGGGTTCTCGGATGCTGCCTCAGAATCAGAGGTAAAATAAGGGGCATCTAGATCGGGTGATGGATTTCTATGCCATTGAAGAGTGGAGTTAAGTGACAAAGCTCAAGATCTATGATGAGTGGTATCAAGTGATGAAGATCTATGTCTATGACGGGTGGTGTCAAGTGAACCGTGCTGCGGGGGCTCGCCTTGGAGGCACCGAGAATGTCTCGGGGACTCAATGGTGACAAATGGTGTCAAATATCTGGGGGTTGTGTTGAGTGAAAAACAGCTCAAAAACCCTAATGCAACCGAGTGTGCAGAAGGAGAGCTCAAAAAATATGGAACTCAGGCCAACAACCAAGTCAAAACACTTACTGTAACAGCTGTGTTACAATAAGTGGAATATCAACAGAAATGGTTAGAATACCAACAAGCAGCAGGTTTCGTAAAAAATAAAAATAGTGGACTCGCTAGACCAAAAGGAGGTAAGGGAGCATGAAAACACCTAACTAAATAGTATTCTGACTCAACTAGACATATCCTCTGCAAGGTGATGAAATCCAAGTCGGACAATATGGATAGGAGAGCCAAGTGGCTAAAGATATCCCCCTACCGGGAGGGACACCGGGTAGTCAATCCTAGAAGAAAGGCAACTAAGATACCCCGTTCATGACACGTCCAGAAAAGGTGAATCTACCGTTTGGTTCTATCACCGCAGTATCCCCATACAGGGATACCCCGAGAACTGCGAAAGGTAGCCTTCGATTACTGAATGGATTGTGGTATTCCACTCAGGCCTTCGGAACTAGTCTGGCGACTTCAACCCTCCTAGGGGAGAGGCCCTCTGATAAACTGGTTGTGACCATGCCAAAAAATACTAGGGAATTTTGGTTCCCTAATGGAAAACAGCTATGTCTCAAGTGTAAGCAACCGAGGGGTGTTATTTGGATGCCTATCCCCCCGATCCTACCTAACTACAAAAATTCTTATGTGTTCCCCAAGTGGGGTTAGAATGTTGGTTGTGTTAAGTAGTTTTTTAGGGCTCACTTGAATTAGGTGACAGAGTGTGTGCGTGTGAGATGATGAACCCAAAATAAAAAGTGCCACAGGGTGGGAAACTTGCTAACTAAAAATAACAATACTGAATTTAAACTTTGAAATGCAAAATTTTCTCTTTTTCAATTAAAAGGCTGAAACTTAAAACAAAATATTCTGTAAATGGAACAGAAATAATACTGCAGAAAAGGCTGTAGGGAAGGATGGTTGCAGGCAAGACAGATGGCTGTGCAAGTGCAGAAAATATTGCAGCAAAGTGCTAGGTTCAAAACAGGAAAAAATGCAGAAAACAGATCATGGGTTTGTGGCGAATCTGTGCGGTCGGACCGCGGGAAACAACTGAACAGTCGCAGACAGGTTGCGATATTTTGGCCAAAAGATGAAGTCGAACCGCGGGAAACAGGTCGAAAGCCGCAGGCGGGTTGGAGGAAAATTGCTGAAAGCCACAGTCAGGACAAGGGAAAAAGGCCGACAGGCGTAGGCGGGTTGCAGGAAAATGGCTGAAAGCCGTAGTCGGGATGTGGGAAAAAGGTCGACAGGCGCAGGTGGGTTGCAGGAAAATGGCTGAAAGCCGCAGTCGGGACGCGGGAAAAAGGCCGATAGGCGCAGGTGGGTTGTAGGAAAATTGCTGAAAGCCGTAGTTGGGATGCGTGAAAAGGGTTAACAGCGGCAGTCGGATCACCCCGAACAAGCTAATAGCCGCAGTCGGATCGCAGGTAACAGACTGAAAATGGTCGGCAGGTCACTGGAAATAGTCTTAGAGCCGCGGTCGGATCACAGGTAAATGCCTGAAAGACACGGTCGGAACGCAACTGCAGGGTGTAAAAGATGCGGTTTATGGTAGCTTAAAGGGACAGCCGAATAGAAAAATATTGCAGAAAATTAAAAACGTTTGAAACTTTAAAAACTATAACCAGAAATTCAAAGGAACACAAGGGGAGTCACCAAAACTATAGCTAGGGTTTTCACCCTAGCTTGTGCAAATGAGCACCTACTAAGGAGAATGGACTCCTTAGTAGCAGTTTAATAAACAGTAAATGAAAGTAAGAAAACAATACAAATTCTAAACTAGAATGAGCATTAACAAACATAACAAAAACATGAAATATGGTGAAGATCTTTCTTTTTTGTATTAAAATTTTACCTCAAGTGTAGAGGTTGGTGAAGTTCTTGCAATGGTCCAAGAGGGTTGCTCCAAACTACATCTTTGCTCCTTCTCTTTCTCCAAAGGGTTGGAAATGGGCCAAAGGGGCGCTCAAGGGTGAGCTAGGGTTTTGAGAGTGATTTTGGCAGAGTAAGGGTGTATTTGACTGTGGATATGAAATGAGGGATCTCCATCACCTATTTATAGGTTTTTAGTGGTGGAGTGCTGGCCCATGGTTTTGGGAACCATATGGTTTAGGTCAGCTGTATAGGGTTTTTTCCTCCTTTTTTTATATTTTTTTTATTCCCTTTTTATGGGGTTTTAGCTATTTTGGAGGAATTTTGGATAATGTTGGGGGGAAAAGGGGTTTTTTAGCCCTTTGGAGGCTTTTTAGGCCTTTTGGAGGCTTTTTAATGGGATTTTAAGGTTTTGAAGGTAAATATGGTAGAAAATATGGACAAATGAGTCATGTAATGGGGTAGATGAGGTAGTGAGCACTTTTTGGGTGTTAACAACACCGCAAGCACAAACATTGGACATAGATACCATTTACAACAAGGGTATTTTACAAGACAAGGTCCATGGTTTTTTCCCAAATCGTGGCTCACTAAAACAGACTGTGGAAAGAGTAATTCCATTTCAACCCCACGGAGTAAAACCGATTTCTCCCCACTGGTTATGATCCTTTCCAATGGCCTAAACGACCTCCAGGAAGACCCAAAAACATGTTGTTCTCTTTCCCACTGGTAATCAACACAAAAACGACCCTTCCCAGGTAAAAGATGAAGGGAAACCCAGAAAAACCATGGAGGAAAATGCCTAGGTAGCTAGACCTACGTGAGGGAGTAAGACCGATGGTTGCATCATGGCTTAGAGAGCAATTTCGTGGCTCTTTTCTTGCCCAAGGAGACAAACACGATTTTCCATGAAGTGTGGCTTTCCCATACCCGAATTTGGACAGCCATACCTCTCCATTCCCAAGGCATTAACTACCTCAACCAACTCTTGGGAGAAATAAATGGTTGGGTACAAAAGTCAACATGGGTAGTTTAGGGTTTGATGGGTTCTCTTATTAACACTTGGCTTGAACTGATTGGCTCAAGGGTTTGAATGTTTTCCCTCCCAATTCCTTGTGAAATCATGCGCCCATCTCTTTGTTGCATTGCATAGCTAGTTGTGGGTATTTTTATTAAAATGCATATTACATGATGTTGAAGTTCCAATGTGCCTGACTAGCACGCAAACCATATGCATCAATAAATCAATGGTGGGGCCTTGGCCTTGAGATCCTTACCATGATTTCATAACAATATTACATCATTTAAAATGTTAAAGTGATAGGGTCTAGATGGGGACGTGACAAGTTATAGATAGTCTATAAATCCTATAGGAAACTAGTCATCCCTGCTACTTCTCAAAGGTTTATTGTTATTCAAGTAATTATGGACAAAGTTTGCATTTGATTTCATTAGGCTCCTAAGTTTATGGGTCCCACTTCTAGGATAGTGACATCCTAGGTATAGTATGAATTACATGACATGGTCTTAAGTGCAACTTACAAACATTCTCAAATGGCAGATATATGAAGTTCATTTAACCGGTTGTTCAACCATGAATGCTTCTTCTTTAGAGTTTACACAAGTATATCGATCATACACGCAAATATAGATTAGGCATAGTGAAAGACATCAAAGTCAGAACCCATTGCCAGCAAGCCTGTTCAGTGGCCCTATGGGGTAACTTTGATATCTAATAAATATCCTCCCCATACAGAATGCCCCATTGCCAGCAAGCCTGTTCAGTATCCCGATGGGTTTTCCTAGTCATACCATAGGCCGGTACCGCTTCCAGTAGACCTGTTTAGTATCCCGACGGGTTAGCCTCTTACACCCTTTTTATAGCAGAAACTAGCCTTTACCACCACCCTTAAGAGATTTATACATGTATTTCTTTTTGCAACAGGATGGGGAGGTAGCTCTGAAAACCTTTTGTGGATTGGGGTGGCATATGGGTTGGAGGACATTCTATAAATTGCCCTTTAAAGGTTATGTGCATGAAAAATAGACTACGCATTTAGTTTATTCCAAAGACATGACACGGCCAAACTTAATTAATGTATAGTGGATGAGGCCATAAGAGAATGATTGAAAGTTGTCTCTAGTCCCAAAACTTGCCTTTTTCATCTAGAGTTATAGTAGTGTTCCCTCACAAACTAGGAATTTCATTCACCCTTATGCTATTGTGTAATGAAGATGCTTAAATAACAGACTCTGATAATGAAGCTAGGATGTACGAGTGACCTCTAGGTTTTAGATAGACCTTAAACTTATGGTAAATTCCCATGGTATTTAAAATTGGTCTTGAGTGATTGTTATAGTCAGAAATATGCATGTATGAAAATAAATAATGATGGAAAATTGTTTTGGTTTAGTTATTGACATTATCTTCTTCTTAGTTCTTTCATTTGAAAAATAAAATTGAGTTGCATTAATTTCCGGACTAAACATGCAACTCTTTATTTATATATTTTCCTATTATACCTAAGAACAAAGAAAATATTTGTATTCAAGTATATGAGCTCTTCCAATGTAACCAAGTGCAAAGCAAAATGAAAAGGATACCTTTATCCACATATGAAAGAGTTATAGCAGAGGTTACCTGGATGTGGAAAATCAACCGACTTACTTGTTTCTGCATCAGAAGGTGTCGAATGAAAGAACAGTATTGTGGCCTCGTTACCTCTTGGAACCACCTTTCGATGTAATCCTTATATTCTGGGTTCTCTTCTTCATTTGTCATGTCACGAGGTCTTTCATCAAACTCTAGAATGCATAAAGAATCTGAGTTTGGTGATGGGGAATATTCAGGTTCTAATGTCTGTCCCTCATCAAATGTGATGCATGCCATGTTGATCTTGTCTTCTTGTGGATAAGTCCAAGTAAAAACTTCAATTTCTTCCATAGTTTCTACAACTCCTAGATCTATAACCTCTCCAGACCTCATATGAATTTCTTGCAGTAATGTCGGTGAGGTAGGAAAGGTGGGTAAATGTTATAGTTCAACACCATAAGCATATTGTACTTCTTTATTGTTGTTAGAATGTGAAATGGATTGAACAGGAATGTGCATAGGGCATAGAGGAGTTTTATGAGAAGGTGATTGTGACAGGTGTAGTTGATTTCCTTGTGTGGTTGATCCTGTCGGATAAATAGGATATTGTTGAAAATCTTGTGGACGGTATAGAGGACCAGGTAGTGTCGCAATGTAAGAGAGAGTATCCATATGATCATAAGATGGGCCATGAAGACTTTGTGGACAAGGTTGGTAGGGGTTAAGCTGCGGCTGCAACAACTTCCATGGTGTTAGAGTATTCACTGATTGATCATGAGAGTAGGGGAATGGAGGGATGGAGCTCTGAACCATACATGTAGGCCACGGTTTCCATGATAGTTGTGGTGACATTGCATAAAGTGAACTCGTTGCAACATCCAAATCTCCTTGGCATGTTGTTTCCATCCCGGGTAAGGAAGAGCAACTACCCATGGAATGATTCAAGCTAGATATGCCACAAATTCTAAGACTATACAAAGGAAAATCCTTTGTGAGATGTTTAGTTTGGCACTGATGGAAAAATGCTCCTTCAAATTTCTCATTTTTCCCAACCTGCAAAATATCCATTTGTGAATTTAGAGAGGTGATAATATCAGATTTAAATATTTCAAATAAATTACCAATTTCAGCTCTTGTAACTCCAATTCCTGCAACATACTTCAAAAACTGAGAAGAGGGTATATTCTTACCAGTCTTGAATTTTCCTCTTGAATACCTTCTACATAACTCGCAAACATCATCATATGGTAACTGAAATACATCACCTGTTCCCATCAGACTTAAGATTTCTAAATATTCATTTTTTATTCCTTTGAGTAAAAGTCTTTTCAAGGTGTCTTTCCCCAACTGTCTTAGTTTTGATCTTTGAAGGTTGTATTGAAAGCGTTCGATGTAATTTTCCAAAGTTTCTTCTTCTCCCTATGTTATTTCGAAGATATCCTTATTGGCTCTGCAATAATCTTGGTATCTTTTCAAGAATACATGTTTCATGTGTTTCCAAGTTTGAATGCAGTTCCCACCTAGGCTCATGAACCATCGGAGGGCTGCTCCTTTCAAAGTAAGAGGAAAAATTTTCAACTTTTGAACATCATATCCTCTACAAAGTACTTCAAATTGAAATAAGAATTCATCAAGGTCTTCATTCTCCAGTCCGTGAAAATTTGGTAGAATGGATGGGGGAATGCTTTGCATTTGTGCCACTCCTCCCAGATATCTAATAGGGAATTCAAAGGTAACAACTTCTTCATCCTTCTCTCCTGCCATATCTTTCCACAATATAAGTAGTTCTTCATGTGCTATATTGAGGCTCCTCTTTAGAATGTTCCTGTTAGTTTGTTAGCACGAGGGGTGGCGCTTACAAAACCACTAAGTTATTTAATTGTAAAATAAGTCCCACACTTGCATGAAATAAATAAACTCACACTAACTCTTTGCATAAAAGAAAGAAACAAAAATACTGAAAAGCAATGGGTTTGGGGGAACCCTTTATAACAGATGCGCAGGTTCTTACCTCTCGTCTTACTGCTCCCCCACCACCAGTCTAATACTAACATGCATTTACTCAACCTACTTAAGTTTTCTACCTAACTACAACTCCCCGGAAATGGCGCCAAAATGTTGGTATAATTTATGTCTATTAAATTTCCAATATTTAATTATCGACCAGGGTTTGTACACTTAGAGTTGTCACAAAATATATGCTAAGGTAGAAGGAAACCTAGGATGGTTGTTATGCAAGTCTTGTGACATGTATAGACTAATGTAAGATGCAATGAAATTGAAATGTTCTAAGTAAATAATTTTCAAAATGAAAAACTGAGTTATTTAAGAAAATAAGATTATTTCAACTATGAACTATCAAACAAACCTTCTTATGACACTCCATTTAGATTTTGATTAGAAATAAAAACAATTACTGACAGGTTAACTACATTCTTGAGACAGTGAAATGCAAAATTAAATAATGAGATGCAAATCAAATTAAATCTATCTAAACTATCTAGCTCTATTCTTCTTGAGAAATAGTGTCGAAATGACTTGAAAACGTTACTGAAATGCATAAAGGGTGCAAATTTAATTTAACTTCTAGAATGATGTGAAAGATAGAAATGAACTAATTTCAAGAGAACTTTAAACATTGCAAACTATTTTTACTTCTATCATTTATCCATTAAACAAATGCCATCTATATATTGAAATGAAAATCTAGTCATGCCATCTAGAATAGTAAATGAACAAAGTTATAAAAGGTGTTAATCTAGGAAATAAATGAAACACTAGCTAACAGTTCTAATTCTAATGATAAGGAATAAGAAACACTCTGAGTTATACTATTTTTACTGACTTCTTCATACTTAGAACATGAAATGCTATGAAAATTCAAGGCTATACTATTAGCAAACTTCTGATTCTATTCTATTTAAGAAGCTTCAAACTTGTAATTAAATCTACCTACAAATAAAAATTTGGTGCGGAGGAGCGAGCTAGGGTTTTTGGAGAATTCTGAAGGCGGAAGGACTGACGATGTTCATGGTTTCTATTGGGGGGGGAGGATTTCCATCCCCCTTGGTAACCCTCGGGATGGGTTTCAGGTCGGTAGGATTCCGATCTCGCTTGAAGGAATGGGTGGTATGGGAAATGGGTCTTCAGATCTGGGGTCGGTGGATCACTCCATGGTAAGGAAGCAGGGACAGTGCATCCCTAAATCGGCTTCCATTCCATCAATGAAGATCAGATCTAGTAAGCTAAGAGAACGTATTCAGTATATGGAGGATTACGCCCTTATTGGTAAGTTCATGGGGATGTTACCCTCTAAAAACTCCCTAATCTGATGGATTAATTCTACTTGGAAACCAAAAGGCCATTATGACCTTTAGCTGGGGTCTAAGGGTTTTTTAACGATCTCTTTCCTGAACATGGAAGATAAGAACAGTGTCTTAGATGGGGGACCCTATTTCTTCTACTCGGTTGGACTTTTCTTAAGAGCCTGGAAAGAGAATTTCTGCCCTGATAAGGAGGATATGTGGGTAGCTCCTGTCTGGATTAGCCTTTACTCTCTTCCAAGTGAATATTGGGATACTGAAATTCTGGAGGACATTGGGACTAACCTTGGTTCGTTTATCAAAATTTCGGAGCAAACCAAAGCGCAACATTATATAGCGTACGCTCGAATCCATGTTTACATGGATCTCTCTAAAGATCTTCCTGAAGGAATTAAGATGTCATGGGAAGATGAGGATTGGGTTCAACCTTTGTATTATGAGAAAATCCCATTCAGATGCCGCCAATGCCATGTGCATGGTCACTTATACAGAGACTGTCCTATGAATAACCCTAAACCCTCTCCAAGGAAGGTTGCGGAGAGAAAAGACAAAGGTTCACTAAGGTCCTGACCCGTAAGCGTGGAGGAAGAAAATAGGAGATTCTGGATGGCTCAAAAAGGATCTTAACCTCTAATCATTTTGAGGCTTTAAAAGATCAACTGAAAGAAATTGCAGAAAGATCCTCCCTGGAGAAGAAGGACTCCAACAACCAAGAGCAAGTGATTGATCCTCCTAGGTCTTCTAATTCCAAGGAATTGGAAACCCTAATTGTGGAATTGGATGGGGAAGTTAGGGAAGATGTGGAAGATATGGACATTGGCGATCTAGATCTGGAAGGCATAGAGCAAGCTTGTGAGGATGCTGAAAAAGGATATGTCCCATGGGAAAAAGTCGTCCTTTTGAAAGAAGCAATCATTAAGGCCTTGGAGTCTAATTGCCTTGGCATCAACCTAGGATCCATGAAAGATCATAAAATAAAGCACGTGGAGGTTGCCAAAAAACCACGACAAAAATCTAATCAGCAGTGCATAGCAGCAGCAGGAATGAAATTAGTGGAATCAGGTCAGTACCCTACGATTAGGGCTTCTCTAGGTTTATAATATTAAGTTTTGCAATGAAGATTGTTTCTTGGAACATTAGGGGCCTTAACATCCCACAGAAAGTTAAGACTCTTCGAAATAAGATTAAGATGACAAATCCAACCATTTTGTTTCTTCAAGAAACAAAATGTTCGGCGACTCAAATTTTGGAAAAAAACAGGAAAATCTGGAGGAATTGTGAGGTAATGGGTATTGATTGTAGAGGTATGGCAGGTGGGCTGGGTTTTCTTTGGGACCCTAGAAAAGTTACCCTTTCAGGATTCTATGGGAATCACCGGTGTCTCTTTGCTGACTTTAAGGTTATTGGCTTTCAAATTTCTGGTTTGGTTACCAATGTTTATGGCCCCCATTCCCCTTAGGACAAAATTTCCTTTGTTGATTCCCTGAGGCGTATGGGGACGGATTTGGGAAATAGAAACTAGATTCTTGGAGGGGAATTTAATCTTATCACCTCCTTAGAGGAAAAAAAGGGAGGCAGGCAATGCCTTGAGATGGAATGTAGTCACTTTAGAGACTCCATCGAGGCCTTGAAACTTGTTGATGTCATCTTTGGGGAAGGTATATTTACTTGGAACAATAAAAGGAAAGGTGATTTCCAAATTGCCTCGCGTCTTGATTGGTTCCTGGTTTCGGATTCGGTAATGGAATCAGGAATTGAAGTTGTTTCCTCCATTCTTCCAGCTTCTAGGTCAGATCATTGGCTTGTAGAACTCTAGTGGAGTGGGTTGGGGTCTCAATTGAAAAATCCCTTCCGGTTTGAAAAAGTCTGGCTAGGTCATCCTGATTTCAAGGGGAAGGTTACTCAATCGTGGGGGGAGCTTAGCTCCGATGAAGGCCAGAGTATGTATCGGTTTCAACAAAAATTGAAAACTCTCAAGGAGAAAATCAAGAAATGGAACAAGGAAGAATTTGGCAATATTATTGAGGGAAAAAAGGCCTTGGAATCTCATCTGGAGGAAATCCAAAAAAAAGGAATGGCCTCAGGCTATACTCCAAAAATGAAGGATGAGGAGGCCATTACTTATGCCAATTTGTTGGAAAGAGAGCGACAAAAGGAGATTCTATGGCATCAAAAGGCCTGAGTTAACTGGCTCCATGAAGGGGAAAGAAACACTAAGTTCTTTCACCGTTCTGTCATCCATAATAGAATGCAGAACAAGTTTCTTAAATTAAAAAGAAGGGATGGAGAGAGGCTAAAAACTAGAGAAGAAATAGCTAGTGAGCTTAGCAACTACTTTCAAGATATAATGACTGAATCCAACCCTAATAGAAGGATATCTATTTAGATGATTACCCAGAATATCCCTTCTTTGGTCACTCAAGAAAAAAATGAGATCCTCTTGAGACCTATCTCTATGGCTGAAGTGGAAGCAGTTGTGCATCAAATGGTGGATGGGAAATCCCCTGGTCCTGATGGCTTCACTACCAATTTATTTCATTACTTTTGGTATCTTATCAAGGAGGAAGTCCGGAAGATTCTGGAAGCCTCAAGATTCTCTGGAAAAATTCTTCCTGCATTCAATGCTACTTTCCTTTCCCTCATTCCTAAGTGTGATGGAGCTGATTCCCCTAACAAGTTTTGCCCCATTGCTCTCTGCAATGTGATTTACAAAATAGTGACTAAAGTGATTTCCAATCGCCTAAAGCCAATCCTCCCCTCTCTCATTTCCCCTGAGCAATTAGGATTTGTTGAAGGAAGGGAAATTATGGATGGAATCATCTTGGTTCATGAGGTTCTTCACTCCCTCAAAAAAGATAAAATCCCAAGAATGATGTTGAAACTTGAATTTGCAAAGACCTATGATAAGTTAAACTATTCTTTCATGAGATCCATGCTGAGAGCTTTTGGTTTTTCGACTGAATGGGTCAGATGGATCATGAACTTAGTTTCTTCTACCTTCTCTTCTATTTTGCTTAACGGGACCCCCACTGGCTTACTCAAACCATCCAGGGGAATTCAACAAGGGGACCCTTTATCTCCCTTCCTCTTCATTATCATGGTTGAAGGGCTTGGTCGACCTGTTAAGGCTTGCAAGGGGCTCATGACCTACAAGGGCTCATCATTCATCCTCGCGTGGACTATCAGACTCACCAGCAGTTTGTGGACGACACTATGCTTATGGGTCACCCATTGGTTTAGGAAGCTCGACAAATCCGTCTATGCCTTACAAATTTTAGCAATGCTTCCTGGCTTGAGGTAAATCAACAAAAATATCAGATCTTCTTTTTCAATACTCCTAATATTACTAGAAGAAATATTTGTCACATTTTGGGTTTCCAGGAGAGCTCCCTTCCGTCCAAATATCTGGGTGCCCCCCTGGTTGATTTTATGGCCCGTCAGGGTTCATGGAAGGAATTACTGGATAAAACGAGGAAGAAATTAACCAACTGGACTCTTCGACCCCTCAATTTTGCTAGCCGATTGGTTTTGTTCAAAGCTGTGCTTCAGGCTATGCCTATCTACATGTTCTCGGCCTTGATGGCTCCTAAAGCTAGGCTCAAAGAAATAAGAAACATTCAGCGTAATTTCCTTTGGACTGGCCAGGGGGATCACCGGAAATGGGCCTTGGTTAAATGGGAAGTGGTCTGTTCTCCAAAGGAGCAGGGTGGCCTTAATCTTCGATACCCTGAGCATGTAAATTTTGTCTCTGGGGCCAGGATCTGGTGGTGATGGGTCTCTTATAATCAAGAACCATGGGCCAAACTTTGGCATTCTAAATATGCTGTAGATTGGGAAAAAAATAACCTAATTCGCTTCTCTGAATCTCCTCCCAGTTCACATATCTGGAAATCGGGCACTTTGGGCAGGCCCCTTGTCAAGGATAACAGCTTCTGGGAAGTTAGGAATGGCCATCATGCTAAGGCTTGGGTTGGCTCTTGGCTATAGCTTCCTTCCTTAGCTAGTAGTGTTGATGCTCCCCAGGTCATTCAAGAGTGCACTACTAACAACAAAGTTCTGGTTCAGGTATTTGGGATACTTCTTATCCGGATTAGGAATTTAGGGTCTGGGCAGCCCGAGACTGGTGGTATCCTTTTGGCCCTGAAGAGTAACTGAATTGTATCGATGAAGCTCTGAATGCTAGAAGAATCAAAATCCATTATGGGGACGATAAACTTAGATGGGGATTCAATCCTACAGGCAATTTTTCTATGAAGGAAGCCTACAGTATCCGGATGGTGTTCAACAATATGGCTCCGGTTCAAAAGTGGAAGAAATTATGGGATGCTAACCTCTGGCCTAAAATTTCAATTTTTATCTGGTTATTGCTGAAAAAATGCATCTTAACAAGTGATAATTTGCAAAAGAGATGTCTAAATGGCCCTTACCAATGCGTAATGTGCAGTAGGTCCGAGGAAACTATGCATCACCTTTTAGACTCGTGCCTGTTTGCCTCATTCCTATGGGATCAGGGGGCAGTGACTTTCAGACGTTTGGCTCGTATCCGCGACAACCCGGTCCATACTCTCTATGACTGGACTAAAGAACCATTCCAGAACCTGGTGGTTAACCACCTATGGAAATTTTTCCCATACTTTCTAACTTGGGAAGTCTGGAAGGAACGCAATTCCAGAATTTTCCAAGAGGTGGTGAATTCTAAGGAACAGGTCTAGGCTTCCATCCATAGCAAAATGATTGAAACCATCTAATTACAAGCCTGGAATAACAAGGATTGGGAGGATAATGACACTGAGACCCGTATCTTGCGTTCTTGGGGTATCTCTGGGATCCTTCCCTGCTTTGGTAAACCTATGAATCCATCCTTGTCTGCCGAAAGCCCTGATTCTTGGTCTCCCCCTCAGCCTGGTTTCTTCAAATTGAACTTTGACGGAGCCTTGAAGGGATATACATGACCGGCTGTCTATGAATGTGTTATCAGAAATGAAGAAGGGATAATGCTCAACTTCAAAATTGGTCACCTTGGGTATAAGTCTAACAATGCCGCTGAGCTAGAAGGTCTGCTACAGGGAATCCAACTGACATGCACCCAAAATCGAACCTCCCTTATTGTTGAAGGTGATTCCAGGATTATCCTCCACATGGCCTCTAAATTGCACAATGGTAAACACAGCTCAAAGGTGGCGATGTCGTGGCGTTTGAAAGGAAAACTAGATAATTTAGTGTCGCTGCTAACTTCGGGTCTAGTTATCTCCTTTTCCCATGTTAAGTGAAATGGGAACAAATTGGCAGACCTGCTCGCCAACATTGGGACAGTGAATCACATGGACCTATGTGCTCAAACATGGGAAAACCTGCCGAATTCGGAGACTCATGACATATGTAGGGACACTCTTTCCCAGGACATAATGAGCTACCATGTTGATCAGGGGAGATGACGTCGGGATGTGGCTCATCCTGCCACATGATTCCTTCTCCTTTAAGTTCTATCTGCCTTCTATTAAGGGATGGTCGATGGGAAGTCTTTTCTCCTCTTTCATGTGTGGTGTGTTGTCCTCTCCATGGTTAGGGAAGGTACTTCTACCATGATTACATATAGGAAGAATTTAAGTGGATATGATGCGAGGGATCATCATAATCAGTTGTAGTATGATTTGCCATCAATGGATGGTACTGGGCTCATTATTATTGGGGGTGGAAGAATTCTTTTTAAACCTAGGCAAGGTGGTAAACATGGATGTAGAGTTCAGAGCTTTTTTTACATGCATTTTTATAGTGCTTTGGAGATAATTGAGATAGAGGCTTGCAAGAGGTTAGGCAGAATGGGAGATCACTGCAACTGGGAGAGGTGTAATGCCACTACTGGTCGCCACCATTTTGTGTTGGAGAGACTTCTTAGGGAGACTCTAGTGGGAATTTCTCTCGTGCTCAACAAAAGGCCCGTTGGGAGTCTAGAGCCTTTGCTCGGGATATGCCCCTGGATCTCCAACAAGAAATTCATACTCTGGAACGACAATTATGGAAAAGCTCGAGTCCCTTCTCCTTAGTAGGTTCTCATTTGCACAAGCTAAGGTGAAAACCCAAGCTACAACAATGACACATGGCCAGATGTACCCCGTTCACCAAAAACAGCTCCCCATTCATCCTTCAAAGCTCCCCACTGTTAAAGCAGAGATTGCGAAACTTCGCAAAGCAGGATTCATTTATCCTATTGCATATACCACTTGGGTTTCAAACCCTGTCCCTGTTAACAAAAAACAAGGCACCATCAGAGTATGTACTAACTTTCACGATTTAAACTGATCCTGTGCCAAAGACAACTTCCCCACTCCATTCATTGACCAACTCATCGATGCGTGTGCAGGGCATGCAGTCCTATCTTTCATGGACGGTTTTTTCGGATACAACCAGATTCAGATCCGTAAGGAGGATCAGTACAAGACTGCCTTTACCACCCCATAGGGCACCTTCGCCTATCGTGTCATGCCTTTCGGCCTCAAAAATGCTGGTGCCACCTTCCAGCGGGCCATGACCTATTGTTTTCACAACTTGGTCCATATCCTGCTAGTCTACCTTGACGACCTTACAGCTCGTTCCCGAAAATGATAAGACCACCTTAACGACCTCCGACAAGTCTTTCTGCGTTGTCGCAAATATCAAATCCGCTTGAACCCACACAGGTGTGTCTTTTATGTTCCAGCAGGCCAGTTGTTGGGTTTCGTTGTTTCCCAAAAAGGAATTGCTGTTGATCCCCTGAAAGTCTAAGCCATCATAGACCTTCCCTCTCCTCGCATGCTTCGGTAGCTCCAGAGTCTGCAGGGGTGATCTAATTTCCTCCATTGCTTCGTTCCTGATTATGCTACCACCGTTCATGGTTTCTTACGCTTTCTTCGTAACCACATACCCTTTGTTTGCGATGAGCAAGCAGAAGTTGCATTCGAAGCCCTCAAGAAATCTCTCACACAAGCCCCTTTGATATCCCCTCTAGATTTCTCTCAGGACTTCATCCTTTATGTCTCGGCATCCGATTATGTCGTGTCCGGAGTCCTTGTTCAAGAAGACGCCACTCTCCAGGAGCATGTCATTTATTACATCAGCCAGACCTTGTCTGGACCACCCCTACATTACCCATATGAGGAAAGACTAGCCCTTGCCGTGGTCTTTTCCATCCAAAAATTGCGACACTACATTTTACTCAGTCATACTACAGTTGTTACCTATTCGAACCCCATGGTCTATCTCTTAAACTGACGCCTCTTGCAAGGTCGTGTTGCTAAATGAGTAATTATCCTCCAAGAATATGACCTCACTTTCAGAACCCCTAAGAGCACTAAATCCCTTGTGCTTTCCCAGCTCATCACCGATCTCCCCTCCCTTTTTCCGTCCCCACAAATCTTCGATGAGTTACCCGACAATCACTTGTTCATCATCTCGTCTGATGACCCATGGTACGGTGATATTTTGTTATACCTTCGCACGCAAAAGTTCAGACCCAACATCAGTCGTGATGGACGCCATCGTATCCGTCACCAGGCCTCTCGATATCTCCTCTTAGGCGATGTCCTTTACTGGCGAGGGGTTGACACAATTCTCTGTTGTTGCCTTACACACGAGGAAGCCGAACACGTCCTCAATGACTGCCATAGCGGTGCCTGTGGTGGACATTTCTCCGGAATGGCCACCGCCCAAAAGGTCATCCGCGCTGGATACTTCTAGCCCACACTCTTTACCGACTGCATCACAACGGTCAAACATTGCCATAATTGCCAACTTTTTTCCCCCAAGGCCCGAACACCACCCGCTCTGTTACACCCAGTTGTCACCGTTGGCCCCTTTTGTAAATGGGCCATCGACTTCATGGACTGTAAACCCTCATCTACCAATGGCCATAAGTACATCATTGTCGCCGTCGATTACTTCACCAAATGGGCTGAAGCCATGCCCACCTTAAATTGTAAAGATGACACCGCTGCCCGTTTCTTTTTTAACCATGTTATCACTCGATTCGGGGTCCCCAAACAGTTGGTCTTAGACCATGGTTCACACTTCGAATATTCCTTTTGGCGCGAGTTATCCACCCTACTGAAGTTCGAACATCAGTATTCCTCTGCTTACTACCCCCAAGGGAACGGCCAAGTAGAGGCCATTAACAAAATTTTAAAAACCATCCTCCAACGCACTGTTGACCGGCATAAGTCCAATTGGCACCACATGTTATTCCCTGCCTTATGGGCTTACCGTACATCCACCAAAACTGCCACCAGTTTTACCCCGTTTCATTTAGTTCACGGTGTAGAGTCTGTCCTCCCCATCGAGTGTCAGATACCTGCCTTACACATCGCTGTCGAGCTTCTCCCAGACACCTCTCCACTCGAGCACCGTCTGCTATCACTAGAACAAGCTGATGAAGACCGTCGTGCCACTCTCTAGACCATTGAAGCCGCCAAGAACCGCTCCAAAGTTGGTTATGACAAACATGTACACCCTCGCACTTTCCATGAAGGGGACCTCATCCTCGCCTATGACCAAGCCCACGACAAAACTGGTAAAGGAAAGTTTGAATCCATGTGGCAAGGCACTTACATCGTGCAAACCTGCCTCAGCAATGGGGAATACATTTTAACTGACTCAGAAGGTCACCCTTTGCGCAACCCCCGTAATGGGTTGTATCTTAAGCGCTTTTATCGCTAAATAACCCGCAGCCCCATTGGTCTGTATTGTACAGTTTGCTCGCTTTTTGTTTTTCACCTTTTTTACCGCAATCTTACATTCATCATTTTTGCATGACCATAGATGGACCATCTTCCACCTCATTACATTGGCTTCACCGATGGAGCAAGCCACTAGTCTCCAAACCTGGCTTCTGCAGCATGGGTCTTATATTCCCCTTCACATGAATTGATTCACCTTGACGGACTATGTATAGGCGCTGCTACCAATAACCAGGCAGAGTATGATGTTGTGACCGGTCTCCTGACTGCTGCCCTCCAAATGGGCATATGTCACCTTCATGTGTTCCTTGACTCCCAGCTACTTGTCTCCCAGCTCAACAACTGCTATTAGGTGCGTGATCCCTGCCTCTTTAGAAAATTCCTGCGCACAAAACAACTCAGCCGACAATTTGAATCCATAACATTCACCCATGTCCCAAGAGCTCGAAATAGTGTCGCAGATCAAATGGCTAACAACATCCTAGATTGGCACATCAATCACACCATGTAAAACCTCCATCATGCATCATCATCCCATAACATCTCATCAGTACAAGCGAATGAGATGTAGCTTGCGCAGGAGCCACCATGTAAAACCTCCATCATGCATCATCATCTCATAACATCTCAGCAGTACGCCGCAATCGCCTGTACTGGAAGATAGTCTGAAAGAAAGTGTGAATGACCAGTCGTATGAACAATAAAGATGCAAATTACACATAAACAAAATGAGATTATATTTTATGAACAACTGAACAATACTTACAGGAAAACGATTTTAAATACATACACATTAAAAATTGAAATTACTTATCTGCAAAAACGAAGAGAAATCACGATATATGCACAGATGGAACCATTGTTGTTGAGGGGCCCTTCTCAAGTAAACGAGGTCATTCCTACTCTACTCAGTCACCAACCATGAAACAAAAGATAAAACCAACAACTGAAACAGAGCTTTTGTATTAAAATTGGAAGCAAAGTTTACAAAACTTTTTTCATGTCTTTCTTCATAACCCAAGGCGTCTTTTTATAATGTTTTACAATGGAGAGAAGGTCGACCCTTTCAGTGGTCGACCTCTCTAATAATAGAGTGCCTTCAATGCTAGAAAAACGACTCCATTAATGCACAGGAACAAACTTAGAAAACGACCAACCCAGAAAACGCAGTTTTGGCATAAATTGATAAAATGCCCCTTCGATAACTCTCTGGTGGTTGCGATTTTAGCGAAATGATTTCTGGGTTTTGTAGCTGGCTAGGTTTTCTTTAAACCCATTAGCCCATTTTGAGAGACCTTATTCCATGTGCACGCAAACCAAGGTGCAATATGGCAGCTTAGAAATATTCACTGCTGAAAAATCTGGGTTTAACATTATTTTGGGCAAACTTGAGTTAAAGAACCCTTGAGATCTCCTAAGATATTTGAATAAACGAACTAGGTGGAATCTTGGAGGTGGAGAAGCATGAGAGGACCACCACGAACAAAACCCACGTTTCCGTTTTTGCCATGAATGCCTCTAAGTACCCGAACCAATGATTTCAGAGGTATGAATGACCATCTGAATGCAAATGAAGGTCCGAATGGAAGTCCATATGAGAATAATGACCTATATCATCAAAACTATATGCCCAATAGATTTAGAAATGTTAAATTGATATGATTGTACCATATGAGATGATAATCAATGGAAAAATATGGGAGAATTAAACGTAATTCAAAAGTAGATACCTGAGTCAATATTAATGTTTGAATGATGAGCAGTATGAACTTGATAAATAAAAAATGAGAAAAATAGTATAACCATGGCACGATCATGGATTCAAAATGATGATAAAATTGGGCACCAACACCCCCATGATCATTAGTTGTAAGTTAAGCAAAGATGATGAATATTTGAAAGTGGATCATGCTATGTATAGATCTATGATAGGTAGTCTGCTATATGTGACAGCTACAAGACCAGATGTGATGCAAGTTGTAGGATTGGTTGCTAGATTCCAATCAACTCCCAAATAAACACATGTAACAATAGTACAAATAATTCTCAAATATTTGAAAGGTACTATGGAGTATGGTTTATGGTACCCAAAAGGCCAAGACTTCACTTTAAATCCTTCACTGATGCAGATTGGGAAGGAAGTGTTGATGACCGAAAGAGTACCAATGGAGGAACATTCTATTTGGGAGACTATTTGGTATCATGGCTAAGCAAGAAACAACCCTCCATTGCACTATCTACAGCAGAAGCTGAATATATTGATGTTGCATTATGTTGTACTCAAGTCATTTGGATGAAGCAGACATTGGAAGACATACTTGTGAAGTATGAGCATCCCATAGTGATAAATTGTGACAATACCAGTGCCATAAACATATCAAAAAATCATGTCATGCACTCCAAGACTAAAGAACATTCCAATAAAATATCACTTTCTAAGAGATCAAGTGTCACAAAAGGTTGTCAAAATGGAATATATTGATACAAAGGAACAGAGAGTTGATATCTTCACTAAGCCATTACCCAAAGAAGCTTTTGAGTATCTTAGACAAAAATTGGGAGTAATCTCCTTACAATAGATAAAAAGAAGAAAATACTTTGTCAGGGGGAGACATGTTGATAGGGGGAGCTGTCAAAAGGTGGCCTTTGTCATTGTTGTCAAAGGGGGAGACTGTTTTTGGTGTTTCCATCAATGCCAAAGGGGGAGAATGTTGAATATTAACATTGATGTCCGCAAGAAGGAAGACATGTCCGCACAAGAATAGGAATAGATGCCCGCACAAGAAGAGGAAGAGATGCCTGCAAGTGAAAGGGCGTGTTTTTTTGAAGATGTGTGATTCTCAGCTGAAAGGATGCGATGTTGAAAAGGCATGTCGCTTGAAGAGGAATGTTCCTATGGATGAATGAGGTATTTAAATGAAGTTTCGAATTAGAAGAAAGATGTCTCTACAGAGCAGATCACAACAACTTCAAGAAAGGAAGAGGCCAGAAGTATGAAGAATTAGAAGAATTGATGAATCAAGTAAAAATCGAGAATTTATAAATATCAGGGAGGATGGGTGGTTGTAATGTCCCCAATTTGAAAATTTACTCAATTTAGTCAACTTTCGAAACTTGGACTAGTGAAACCCCAAACTGTCCCAAATGATCCCAAATCTTTTCGAATGATCTATGGAGTGGATTGAGGTCTATTTGGACACAATAAAGTAGCTATTATATGCTTGGAAACTTTCTAAATACTTTAGCAACTTGCATTTACAATTAGAGAATGAAAAGCAGAATTACTAGGAAAATTGATGTTGAAACCCCCAAGGGTAGATGGATCCAAAAGACTCCTAAGGATTTCGAATTGGGACTGAGAGTGTTTGAAAGGTATTGAGACATAAAATTAAGCTGATTTATGATTGTAAACTCTCAAAATACCTTTTCAACATTCATTTGAGTTCAGGATAAAATAGGGAAATTTACTAGTAATTTCGAGGTTCAAACCCCGAAGGGTAGATGACATAAATGGATTCCCAAATGCAATACGAACATCCAAAATTTCAGAAAAAAGACATGGAATACTTATAGGACTTCAATGGGAACCCAAACTCATCATTAATCAGTTCCTAAAGGCTTCTTCAACTCCCATAAATCAGAGGTTTGTAGTCATGTCTTCACATAGGGGAGAAAGCTAGGAAACTCCACCACTTGTTATGAATTTCGAGATTTATGTTCCAAATACTTATGAAATGTGTATGAAACTTATTCAACACATTAATTTATATCCATACATAAACAAAATCACATATATTGACTGATACAAATTGAAATAAAGCAACTTCAAGCTCTCACAACAAGATATAGGGAAAATGGCATCGTTTATACATTGTTTGGTGTTTTAACATAGTTTCACTTGGTATTTCGACCTGAGGATATTCTGATAATCAAATACAGAGTAAATATATCATATTACAAATAAATCGTGTATCTTGGACTCTCCCAAGTAGATCGACATCTCACCATGTGCGCCCTTCCTCTAAGAGCCAAAATATGGCGAGAAATGTGTGAGAGAGATGGAAACAAGTTGAAGAAGAGAAGATCATGAGATTCCCTGTAGCTTCAATCAGAAACAAAGGAATCCATTGTATCTCCAAATTAAATTTAAGAATGGCCTCTCCAATTTCCAATTAGGAGGGGAATCTTTCACCCTCGAAATTGGTACTGAGGCAAGTAGAGTAAACAATCCACTAGCATGGATAAGCTATGCTCTCTAATTTTCAAAATGAGAAATGATAAAAAGATCATTTCCTTATTTGTTCTTGTCTTTTGTAAAATTCTCAAGTCCTACATGGTTTGAATTCCTTCCAAAATCCTCATGACAACTCAAGTTGGGAAGAGATTCCAATGTGTGCCACTTCTCCAACAATTCCTAGTCTCGATCTTCCGTCAATTCGAATGGGGAAGCTTCTTGGCTTCCATAACTCCCTTGTGTGCCCTCTTAGAGGATAGTTTTAGCCCTGACATGTCATATATGTCATATGTCAGCAATCCGGTCTAAACTTTGTCATAGGTGTCATAGAATCTTCATCATTGTTGTCATAGGATAGGGAATCTAGCTCCAAGTGTCACAATTCTTCTAAGATGCCTCTTTCTCTTCCATGGGAATTACTATTACACTCCAATTCGAACTTACATGACTCATGCCATGAACAATACCTCTTAAATTCCCCCAAGTATATTACCCTTCATATTGAACTTGAATTGGTGAGAGAATCATGCCAAGTGTAGTGGGGAATCTTGCCACATGTGGGTCCCACAACCTCTTAAGTGACCTCATGATCCAATTCCACCTTATTTTCCTTGTATTATTATTTAATTGACCCATTTAATGTGAATTTGTAAGTCTAAGGTCATTTTGGGTCTTTTATCTCCTTTACTCCAACTTATAATGCTTCCACCCCCAACCTAGGGAACTAGTAATTTTCCTCCATGATAGTTCATTTGGATGGGAATATTACAAACTTTGAATTGGGAGTTTTTCTCTTAATGTGAACCAACTTGTCCCTTTGCATCTAATTTTACATTATTACTAACTTGGACATCATTCTTGGAAATTATTTGACCCTTAGCATCAATTTGAAAACTATCATGAATATGGCCAAGGGGCTTAGGCCATTATGACCCAATGAAAAATTTGGGGACATGACAGTGGTGCTTGGGGTAGGTCGAAGCCTGTCTAGGTGGTTGTAGCCTCCTTCTAGAAGTTGCTGGAAAACATGGGTGTTGTAACATCCTTATATGTTGGTGCAGATAGAAAACTTGGATGTTGATGCATCCTTTCTGTTGTAGCAGAATCTTTTTTTTGTAGAAATCATTTTATTAATGAGTTTGATTTTGTGGTTTTCTCTTTGAGATTTCCATGATAAAATTCTATGTCATTGCTTGTTTGATTCATAGCATGTTTTGTTTCAAATACTAATTATTTTAATAAAAGAAAAAGAAGGAAATACTGCTTCACCCCCGCTCTCCGTATTGCTGGATAAACCAACACTTGACACGTTGGTAATGTGGCATATCCACTATACAAATTCAATGGCAATTAATATATGGTTATACCAACCATAACAAAGCACCCCTTTTTCATGGGCTATTCCATAATCACGTAGCAAAGGTCTTATGTGCGATATATTATGGCATATAGTTGTTGGCTCCATCAAATTCCACCATTACTTTTTCAAAGGCACGTGGGAATAATATGGTTATTCCATTAACCATATTTTAATACCTTTAAAATATTAAAACCTTTTAATAATTCCACCCTTCCACATGTCATGAACTCAATTTGCCACTTGACAAAGTTTCTCATTGGTCCACTTCATCTTGTATCTTCCATGTCATCTAGCCATACTACCACGTGGTAGTCTGTGGGAGTGAGGAAGAGTTACTGCACAACATGCAAAATGAGGATTTAAGACACAACACACAACATAGAACATTACAATGCAATGAAGCATGACAAGGAGGAGTGTACACAACCCAACAGGAATTTTTAGTAAGTACCTTCATGCAAAGTTGTATTAAATGATCCTCTTGTTGTCAATAAAATAACCAATATCCTTACAAAATTACTAATTTCTTATGAAGCCAAAGAACCTATTTATGTGCCACTTCCTGAAAGGAATGCATGTGGAGTGGGTAAGAGATGAAGAGTCGGAAAATAATTCATGATGCTCCTAGAATTGGGGGGAGTTTAGATGAGAGATATGAAGATTGATTTGGGGGAAAATGTGAATATTCTTTCGAAGAATTCTTGGGAATTTATGGGGAATCCAAAGCTGGTATGGTCTCCCATCCAAGTAAGATTAGCAAACCAGTATAAAGTGTTTCCCATTGGAAGGCTAACTGATGTGGAAGTAAATAATGATGGAGTAAAGACAATGGGTGAGTTTGAAGTGATTAAAATATTGAAGGATATTGATCCCTACCCAACATTATTGGGGATAGATTGGGAATTTTATAATAATGTGATTCTGAACCTGAAGCAAAGAACCATATGCTTTAAATCGGAACTACTCATGGTAGCTATGTTGGATGCAATAGAAGGAGTAAGATATGCATAGCCAGTTCATGCTGACATTGGCAATGTATAAATAGAGAACATATATAATGTGACTACTAGAAAGGAAGATTATATAAAACCCACAGTGGATGGAGATATTAGTTGGTTCAGTGTCTAATCATTTGATACAGATTCACAAGATACAATGGATAGATGGAAGAAACAACTGTATGAAGTATCCACGAGGAGATGCGTGCATATCACGAAGTTGCTGCGCTAGATTGGATCAAAGCTGCGCGATCCCCCTGTGTTGGATTGTTACAACGTAATTTTCCACCTTATGAGCATCAGCACTCTTTGGCCTGCAGGATCCATTTTACTGACTCAGATCCACTTTATATCCTTCAGACATACTATTTCCCTATTTTTTCTTCATGTACACTTGATGTTCCACTTTAGCCAACATACCCGCGAGCTGTATCACTATAGCCCACAGGTGACAAGTAAAATGGTAAAAATCACTAATAAATGACTTTTTACTCCCAAAAAGCGGTCTTAGGGTGATCTTTGGCCCTCCATTTCCCCCAAAACGCCTCGATGTGTCCTTTCACTTACCTTTGGGAGGACTATATATTGAGCACATATGGCATATGGATGGGAGGAGAAAGAGAGAACAAGATAACTCTAGTGGATTTTTGCCGCATCTTGAGTCTACACTCATTGATCCTTGTTGTTGTGAACCCTTTATGTTCACCTTCCAAACTCCTATCATAGTTTGAGTTTTCCATTCCATGGAGGATTGAAGTGGTGGAGGCACAAGTGGAGAGACCTAGTTCTTGGTTCAGATTAGTTGCTGACAAGAGGTTGTATCACATTGTACTTCTTGTTATTTATTAATAGAAATACTCATATTCTCATCCATTAATGTTGTGAATGTTGTTTATATTAAATTGGGTTGAATTTACTTATGATATCATGGACCATTGCTATTGATGATGTTAATGTCTTTCATATATTATATGCGCTTGTTGTATATTGGCTGTAAAGACTAATTTGCAGGTTCAAGTGCATGAATTGAAAGCTTCAACGGGGATCTTCATCGAACGTCTGGATCGAGGTTGGTTATATTCTCCATTATCTTAGCATTGTCATTTATATAGCATAGCATTGAGAATTGAGTTAATTTCTGGTAGTCAACTGTCTGTTGTGGTCTACCCCAAGCCATAGGAAGTTTTCTCCGTAACATCGATGGAATAGAGAAAGTAGATTCTTTCCTCAAACAATCCCCATCCAACACAAGGAAGGTCCCCTTCTCTGCTGCACAGTCCCTCGGGCATCCCTTCCCTCTAGTGCTCTTCAGGATGCGCATAGAAAGGTCCAGCTGCTAATTCCTTGAGATTCTAGCCTTCACTGGGTTTATCAAGCCCAACCTTTGCTCAGTCATTCACACTTGGATTTCTCACAATTCTGTCATCCCATAACTCAATCCTGTCACTTGATTTCTGGGCTGTAAAAACTGGGTTTTCCAATGGATTTCGTGGTATCTAATACTCTCAAATTTGCCCCAAGGTTCATATCTATGGATCCCCCATTGGATTTCACTTTCAAATACTAATTTTGGGTGTTTATGGCTCTTCAAAACATGGATTCTTGCAAAGTTGCGATTTCTGGTTTTGCTCACTGCTGGGAATTCGTTGTTGGATGGAAAATGATGCTGGGATGTTCCACATTGGAATGGGAATGAGAAAGAAGAAACCACCATGAGGTAGGGTGACTTATGGTATAAGAAAACAGAGCCCATACTCTGCCATACGAATTTCTGGGCTACCCATGCTCCATTGAAGCCATGGACTGAAATCTTCAACAACTTCCTTACAACAGAAATAAATGTCATCAAGGAAAGTCAAATGGGTTCTCAGAATGACATTTGGAAGCATATGGTTCATCCCCACAACCCCCTCACCACTCCCTAGTGGATACACATGGCCCCTTCTCATTCGTTGCTCCCATAGCCAGTTTTGGTATTTTATTGCAATATTAAATATTTACATCAATTTACAATATTCCATGGCTTAATAGCACATGGGTAACAAAATATCAAATGCTTGTCCATTCTAAATAAAATCTGAACATACACTAGCGAGGCCTTGTCCTTGAGCTCCACGCTAGGGGAAACATACATCGCATGTATACAATATTTACATTAAAAGCCAATATTTCATAAGTGTCAAAATTGGGGTATTACACATCGTGGCATCAACTGACTCCGATGAAGCATCACACAGTAGCTTCAAGTTTTATGCCATGGGTGTTGCCATAGCCTTGCAGTCCATCATTTCGAACCTCTTCAGAATATCCACTGCATACTTCCCTTTTCCAAGGAAGATCCCATCCGCACTCTACCACACCTCCATGCCTAGGAAATAGTGCACCATACCCAGGTCCTTGATCTCGAACTCTGCGACAAGTCTCCTCTTCGTATCTGCAATGAGCCCATCCTCTCATGTTACAAATAGGTCATATACATAGATTAGAAGTATCACTGGATTTCCCACTTCAACCTTGTAGTAAAGGTTGGAATCTGCTTTACTCTTAATAAATCCCAAGCTCATCAGGAAACTATCCATCCTGACATACCACGTCCTGGGTGCCTGTATCAATCCCTACAAGGCCTTCATGAGTCTACCTTTCATGTGTCTCAAATCCCAATGGCTACTCCACGTACACTTCATCTTATACTACACCATTCAATAACGCTATCTTGACATCCATCTGGTGTACCTTCCATTTCATCACTACAACCAATGCAAGTACTGATCTGATCGAAGTGTATCTGGATACAGGTGCAAATGTATCCTCATAATCTATTCCTTCCTTCTGGGAGAAGTGCCACAAAGCTTTCCTTGTGTTTCTCTATGCTTCCATCTGTAGCATGGTTGATCTTGTAGATCCATTTAGAAGTCACAACAGAATTCCCTTCTAGTCTCGAAACTGCCTCCCAGACATCATTCTTCATGATCGACTAGTACTCTTTGATCATGGCATCCTTCCATTCTTTCTTCTCTACCACTTCCTCATAGTTGGAAGGTTCTTTGTCAATGATGTCACACAACAGGGCTATATATCTGGAGTATGGCATAGGTCTCTTGCTTTCTCCGTGCATCCCCTCTGGAGTGCCATAATTATTTGCATCTTATATTTCTTCTCATACCCATGCTAGTTTCCTCTTGTGGGAGTTATTCTCTCGAGGTGGATCTACAGGTTCTTGTGTTTCTTCCATCTCGCGATCTTCACAATTGTCCTCGCAGCTTCTGCCGATAGGTGCATCGAAATGTTCTGGTCATGAAGCATTGCTCTTACTGCTTCCATTATTGTTCTATTCTTCCTTTATACAACTCCACTCTGTTGTGTATTGTATGGGGTAGTCAACTCCCTCTTAATCCTAGATTCTTGAAATATTCCGATGTGAAATCTCCACCATTTTCTGATCAAAAGGTCTTTATTCTTTTCTCCGTGTGGTTCCGATCAAGGCTTTGAATTCCTTGAACTTGATGAATACTTCATGTTTACTCTTCAAGAAGTATATCCAAGTCTTATGGGAAAATTCATCAACAAATGAAACATAATATACATACCCACTCAATGAACTGGATGAAATATGACCGCATAGATCAGAGTGGATGATTTCCAATATTCCTTCCGCTTTGCTTTCGCTACTTGGAAATTCCTTCTTCACGGTCTTTCCATTTGCACATCCTTTGCAAACTCCTTCATGCTTCAACTGGATTTCTGGAAGTCTTTCAACTGCTTGCTTGTAATGGGTAGTGCTCTATAGTGCACATGTGCAAGCCTTCTATGCCATAATTCACTTGGCTCCATGGATTCATAGACCAAGGCTTGTCTAGGTTGGCCCTTCAATTTGTACAAACCTCCCTCTTGCTCTCCAATTACAACTGCATCATCAGTAGTCCTTCCCTTTGGCCACATTAGGACTTGGCCATCAACAAATGAATTCTCATACCTTTTGCCTCTAGTGTTAATATGGAGAGAAGGTTATTATTTAGTCCCGAAACATATAGGAAATCCTTCAGGTTCAGATATTTTCTAGAGTCTAGCTTGTAAGAAGCTTCTCCACTTCCCTTTATGGGGTATTGGTAATCATCCACAAGTTTCACCTTGTGAGGTGACTCATGTTGAGATAGGTTTATGAAGGATTCTTTATATCCCGTCATATGCTTGGAAGCTCCATTGTCTACAAGCCAATCATTAATTCCATGTGTGACAGTGCCAGTGAGTGTTGATATCAGGACATTCTCTTCATCACTCTCTTATTTGGCTCTCTTCCTTGGAGGTTCATTTTCTTCTGCAGTGTGAGCATGGTGCCTTTTCTTGTTGTTATTCTTGTTGTGGGAGCCACTTTTATTTCTGGGACAATTTCTGGAGTAGTGTCCCTTCTCATCACAAGTAAAGCATCTAATAGTAGATAGATCTCTCCTGGATCTCCTAAAGTTATCCTTCTGACTTTGGTGGTGGTGTTTCTCCCTCTTACTATGATGATCCTGCTGCTTATTATTCTTCCTTCTGGAGTATGATGTGAGAGCTTGATCGTCGTTTTCTACCATCTTCTCTTCTCAAGCTAAAAGTCGAGCTTCTTCTTGTGAGCATTCTTCCCACAACCTATTGAATGTGATTAAATTCTTTCTAGCACAAATCCCTTGAATGAAAGAATCCCATGATCTTGGGAGACCATTCAAGGTGGTCATCACAATTTCCCCATCTTCTACATTTTCTCCCACAACTTCAAGTTTCTCCTTGATCTGAGAGACCCTTGTAAAGTAAGACTGCATGGTCTCTACATTTTATATCTTCACATTCTTCAACTGGTTCCTCAAGGTCATCTTCCAATTTATATTCTTCCCTTCAAACAATTTTTTCAAAGCATTAAACATCTCTTTAGGTGTCTTCAAAGATGACACATGTGGGATGAGATGATCCTTAATAGAATCTGCAATGATTCTCTTGGCCTTAACCATTTTCTTCTTGTGTAAGGCTTTAGCGTCATCTCTCTTTGGTGCTAGAACCTCTTCATTCACATACTGGTCCAATTCATTCTCTTCAAGGAGTAGAGCAATCCTGATACTTCCATGCTCAGAATTTATCACCCCCTTCAAGCTTATCCTCAATATTGGTGTGGTGAGACATCTTTAATGAGAACTTCAAATGGAAATAGAAAAGATTTTAGTTCTTACCACTTTTAGATCCCTAAACTGGTTCTAGAGCTGGTTGTCCTAGGGTTTGTTAGAGAAACCCTAATTTTCCAAAATTGGAATTTGGAACTTCTGATTGGAAATATATATGCGCCTCCTCAAGGCGAGTTTCCCAATGTACTCACTCTCCCAAATAAGTGAACAAAAACCCAAAATATCTGATTCCCTACTTTTCCTTTGGCAATAGTGACGGGCCAAAAATGAAAATTCTCAGAATCCAATTCAGCTTTGACAGAAATATGCGCCCTTCTAGGGAAATTTATCCTATCCTCTTTTCGTTTATGTTCTGTGGAGATAAGTCCAAAAATTAAGAAGCCCTAGCCTCTGCAACTGCACAGTGTCTTATTTTTAGGTTAGTTCTGATACCATGTTAGATTTTCTACTTTTAATCAATATGTATCTAGGATCTTAACTGAAAGAATAACATGCAAATCATAACACAATAGACACAAATAATTTCCTTGGGAAAACCATAAAGGAGAAAACCCTACAACTTTCTCATAGATAGAATCGTCACCAATACAATATCACAAAAGTAAAAACCCAAAAAAAAGATGGTCTTCTGCAGCTCCTCTCTTTTCCTCCTATGCGAACTTGTGTGAGTGAGTGTGTGTTCAAATGAGAGAGCTCCACTCTCTATTTATACTTTATCTTTCACTAAAACTTTTCACTTACTAGGTAGGCCCCAGCTATACCTGACTGGGCCGACTTCTCTAGGGGACTCAATAACCCTAATCTAACTAACTCTAGGGGGATCTATTTCCATGACTTACAAAGGAGGATTTACCTCAATGACTTTACATGACCAAATGTAATAATGACATCCCCGATCGAAGGAATAAACATCTCTGTCAGAGGTACAAATAAAATACAATAATAATAACAATATAAAATACAAGTGAATATCTTTCGAAGTTACAATTACATTAACAATAACAAAGCGCCCATTTTTCATGTGTCATTCCATAATCACGTAGCAAAGGTATTATGTGCCATATATTATGGCATATAGTTGTTGGCTCCATCAAATTCCACCATTACTTTTTCAAAGGCACGTGGGCATAATATGGTTATGCCATTAACCATATTTTAATACATTTAAATTATTAAAACCTTTTAATAATTCCACCCTTCCACATGTCACATCTCATGAACTTAATTTGTCACTTGAAAATTTTCTCATTGGTCCATTTCATCTTGTATCTTCCACATCATCTAGACATACTACCATGTGATAGTCTGTGGGAGTGCCATGTGGCACTTCCTACCAAATTTTTCCATGTTGGCGAAAACTTTAGAATTGCATATCTTTTGCATATAGACTCCATTTGATGAGATTTAAGAGGCATTGGAATTGCCTCGGTGAGCACTTCACAATGGAGTCATTTTTAGATCAACGTTGAGATCTTTTACATCTTGAGTGATCCTAGATCCTCCTGGATCATTCCTCCCCACTAAGGATCTTTTGGACCCCAAACGTTACATACAAACATGATGATCACTCTTGCTATCACCAACTGTCTAAGAAGGCTTTGGTTTCTTCGGTCTATGTGGGCCTGTGAGTGATGCTTGGTCCCCTTACCGATATTTGACCAACTGTTACACCTAAAATATTACCATCATGAGACTCAGTTTAATCATCCCTAAAGTTTCCTTGACTAATTTATTAACCTGGAAGAGATACGAACCCATTTATATTAGGTTTTGAGAGGTCGTCGCAGGTTGTCCTCATGCAACCTGCGACGTCGCAAGTTGGCCTCTTGCAACTTGTGACGATGTTAGTCAATGGCCAAAAATAGCTTCTTCGAGCCCATTCTCAAAGCTATATGACATGGATCCCTATCCCTGACCTTTTGGGAGAGCTGACACTCGGTTCCTAACCTCTTGGAAGGATCCCCTATCTCTCTCCTACCCAATCTCAACCTACCCTATCCACTTAGTCCTATTTAAGTGAAGCTCACTCCCATTCCAAAGGGAAGAAGTATATAGTGTCTACATGCTGGTGAAATCACCTTAGGAGAGATCTCTATTCATATATTGGGAGACTCACACTTCCTTGGGAGGATTTGGCATTGGCTTGATCGGATGAGGATTGCTACGTCAAGTCTATGGTTGTAATCTTTCTATCCTATGTACTTCCCTTTTCAATACAGTAATATAAGTGCTTTCCACCAAAATCTCATTGTGTTAATGATATCTTGTGTAGTTTTCCTACTTGACTGCTTACTTAGATCTATTATTGTATAGATGTGTTTCACTTGTTTTGTTGTCTTGTTATCTTGACAGGTTTTACATCCCATATCTGAAGATCGTTAAGCTTGGAGCAGCATTCAAGGAGAAAAGGATTAGCGATCTATAAGGTAAATGTGTCTAGTTCCTTGATCCTTAATCAAATCTACGAGAGTGATTTATATTCTGTCCTATTTTTTCTAGACTCGGATTGAGCTAGGGAGATCATGCCTCGAGTCCGCTCTTGGTAGATTGTCCGTCAAACAAATCCAGCGACCATATTGGGGAAGACATTGTTTGTAGTTGTCAATTTGAATACCATTTTCAGTTGATTGCTTTTGCAAGCCATCCATAATCTTGTTTTCCTTCTAAGCCTCTTTTCACCATCAGATCTTCACTTTGAAGAGTCTGTAGCCCTCCTATGAGTTTGTACTCATCATTTTCAAACCACTTCATTGATCACTGTTTGGAGATTTATTCATTTTTTAATTTGGATCTCACTTGTCGCACCTGGGTAGTGGATCCAGAGCGACACTGGGTCATTTTGTAGCCTCTTCTCTTTGTCTTTTGGCCTATCATCGCAACCCCTTCATTGGTATACTGTGACATCGTCGCACTTCCTACATTAGTGAACTACGATGGTCGCTCTGTGTACAAGCACAGACTGCGTCGATCTGTCAAAACTGACATACAGGAATCCCTTCTCCATTTCTGATTTAAGTTGTGGTTTGATGTACAAACTCCCTCTTTACTGCAAGATCCAGTCATAGGCCTCATTTTGATTTGTGTGTTGAAGTGTTTGGCTTCATTTGGAGTTGTTTTGGGTTCCATCTTGGACAATTCTGAGATTTGGTAGTGGTGGACACTCTCGTCTTCCCTACCTGCTTCCACTCATCCTTGCATTCCCTCCTCTCCTTGCCGGATCTGTTCATTGTATTGGATCGGTTTCTAGACCTCATTTGCATACATTTTTTGAGCTTTGCTTGCTTTAGTGTTGCTTGCTACTGATTGGTTTTGAGTGTTTGTGTGTACTTTCAGTCCATGTGAGTGCCTGTCTTTTCTTGATATTTTCTGAGTCATTGGAGTGTTGCAAGTGATCTTTTCATTTCAGTATTTGTGTTTAAAAGAATTGCTGTCGTCAAATTGTTATTTTGATACATCCATTGAAAAATCAAAATTACTTCATTTCCATCATTTTCACAAGTTCATTTGAAGAATCGTACATGCATTGGAATGTCTCATTTGTAGATCTTTTGGAAAAGTTGAAAGAAAATTAAATTATTTGCGTTTTTCACGAATTATGAGTTGCTCGTTTTCTTGAAACATTCAAGTAGATATCAAGTTTTGCAAAAGTAGTTCCATGCTTGGAAAGTTATATGCATATTTTGGTTCTTATGCTTTTAGGCCATTGTAGTGAAAGTGAAAAGCTTGCATACTCTACTTAGAAACTTTCTCTTTTCATCGCTTAGCATCATTTTTGTTTTGAAAAGTTAAAAGAAAAATAAAAACATGCTTTGATTTGGCTTAGTAGTGTTGTGTTATTTTTGTGTTTCGCTTGAAAAGGAAAAGAATACTTCGTAATCATTTTTTGGTAGATTTGGGATTGTATTGCATTGTGTTGCTTTGGTAAAATCATTGGAAAGGAATTTCTCCCTCCCATACATAGAGCTCATCAAAAGAAAAGTATATTTTTTGCATGTAGTTAGGTCCTGCATTATGTTTATGATTATGTACTCACCTCATGCATTCACCTAACCGTCCAGATAAAATTAACGGTAGAACTAGGGTAAAAATTTTAGTAACTTGTGTGTAAGTTAGAGATGTGTTCCGACGTCGTTAAGCATGGGAGCTACTATTATTTTCCAGCATTGTATTTCGGGGGTATTGTAGTCTTTCACGTACTTATTGGTATATCGAAGCTCTTTCATGTACCAACCAAGTATATCGAAGCTCTTTCACATACCCACTAAGTACTTCAAGTACTTGGAATATATCGAAAGGTGTTTCACATACTTGGTGTATATAGAAAGATGTTTCACATACTCAGTAGTATATAGGAAGGTCTCATGCCATACGGTTGTGCATTAGACAACACCACTACGGATTTGAGCTCCCACATACCTTGCGTATATTCGGAGACACCATTAGGATTCCTGAGACCAACTGAGTTAACCTTTTGGTCGTCTTGGAAGAGCAATACACTGAGAACAACAATCGGGGAGATTACTACACATGTACCATCCAGGTAATCGGGTATTCAGGCAAGGGTATGGTCCCAATTCTCCTTGTCGTGTTTTACTGTTCGACCCTGCAGTATATAGCGATTTGCGAAGCCTTGACAATCCTGTGAGGTTCCAGACCTTTGAATCCACTCTTATCACATAAGTTTTCTCGTGGTCTTAGTTTGTGTAGGGTTTTGTCTGGTCTGCTTTTCTTTTGTTTAGCTTTCCTTAGGAGAAACTTTTGTTTCAGTCACTCTGGATGACTTTCCTTGGAGAAGGTCCCGTAGGATTTAGAACTTGCTACCCGAATATCCCCTTAAACAGGAGGTAATTTCAAGGGTAAGAATGGACACACAAGCCACGGTCATGTCACCTGAAGTGGAAAACCCCACTTTAAATTTTGGAGCACGTTTGTTCCCTCCAAACCCTCCAGATTCACTTGCCTCCAACCCCCCACAAGGTGAAGAGGCACAAAATTCTACCTCACAAGACCTACCTCCCATTCTACTGGGAGAGCCTGCTACTGGTCCTTCAGAGGCTTATTGGACTCATCTCGAGGCCACCCAGTGGCCTATTTTGCCGTTGCATCCCCGCCTACTTGGACTACTCCAGAAGGCATTCCACCAACTAACTAGCCCGGTTCCGCTGAGCTTTTCGCACCTCTTCATGAGCGCTTGGATAATTTACATTCCTTGGGTAATGAATCTCGATGAAAACATCTTGCGTATAGGGCCAGGTTTAGAGAAATCCTGATTCACATGGTATCTTTTGATTCACCGGAACCGTCCATCCACAACCTGACCATCTGCGAAACTGGTCAACCCTCCCAGGAGATTAGTCCGATACCTTACACGACCCAACCTATTGAAGGGAAACAATCTAACACACCTGTCACTACTACGGTTGCATTGCATGCTCCTCCCCCACCTCAAAACTTGTGCGGCGGATAATCTTTACCCCCTACCTTCGTCACAAGTAATGTTAATCCTATGGTAGATAATCAACAACCAATGTTGGGACAACCTTTACTTAGTGGTCAGCAATTTGTGGCTGGGGGGTAACCCCCGTCTCTCAACCATAATACTGCAGTAGGAGTTCCCATCGGTACTTTCGTTGGAAATTCCTTACCTCCCGAACCTTCCACTATGGGACTATCCCATGTTGGGGGACCATCCAATGTAATTCAACCACCATCGAGTCAAGCGTATACAGGTCATTTTAACCCTGTTCCAGGTCAACTTAATCCCAGAAACGCACTCTACGGGGTACCCTACCCCGTAAACCCTTACACTCTATGGAGACAGCAAAATGTCTTACAACATGGACCCCCGCTTACAGTCCCTCCACCCCCATTTGGTCCACCCCCACCTCCCATTGGAGGTGGCGGGAACCCACATAACTCTGGAGGAGGCGGACCACTACCTTCTAGTGGATAACCACCTCATTCCAGCCATCATGGCCCACCCCCCCGGTGGTGGTGGTGGAGGACCATCCCATCCCGGTGGTGGTGGTGGAGGACCATCCGATCCTGGTGGTGGTGAACCACCACCATACTATGGTCGAGGTGGCAGAGGAAGATATTACCCTTTCGGCAGCGGTGGTGGCCCACCATGCCCTCCCGACGGAGGTGGTGGAGGAACACCCTATTCTGGTAGTGGTAGCGGACCACCACCTCCTCCCAGCGGAGGTGGTGGCGGCCCATCCTACCCTCGCGGTGGTGGTGGACCCCCACTATTTGGAGGCGAACCACCCCCTCCAGGAAGCTGCGGCAGGCCCCCACCTTATGGTAACGGGCCACCCTGTTATTGTAATGGACCACCTTACTATGGCGGCGGACCTACGTTTGGTTCGGGCGGCCCATACCCCTATGGCTAGTTTTCTCCTAGAACACCCTATGGTCAGTCGATACAAGGTCCCACTAGTCCTTACACGCCTTATCAGTACTATCAGTACCCACAGCCTAATTCACAGTTTCCCTTTTTGGCTACTTTGGACTTGCCTGACTTGTCTCGCCTGACCAACGACCCCATCTACCATGGAACTAATTTGCCACCCATTCCGGTGAAACTTCCATCATATATCCTGAAATTTGATGGAAAGCCGGGTGAGGACCCTAAAAACCATGTGATGACATACCACTTATGGTGTTCATCCAACTCCTTGATGGACGACTCGATCCATCTCAGGTTATTTCAATGGACTCTCACTGGTTCGGCTCCCAAGTGGTATATTGAATTACCACCCCATTCTTTTCCCGATTTTGGTTCTCTTGCTATGAATTTTTTGACTCATTTCCAGCTACCTATACGGTATGAAACTGGTACAGATCTTTTAACCTCGCTTCATCAAAATACCGCTATTCACATCTCAGATCATATACATGAGTGGCAGAGGAGACGATGTCTTATTAAGGCTCTTATTCCAAACCAACTCCTAGAGGACTGGTTTACGAAGTCTCTCATACCTACCATAGCTTGAGATGTTTCCATGGGAGGTGCTGTCACTGAGGAACAAGCCATCGCCCGTGCCCATTTACTAGAATTGGTCTATGCTCAGTCTAGCACGTTGTTTGATATCCTTCTTGACACACCTCGTAACATGTACGACCCCGCAAAACCACCCAAGGGACCCCAAGATGATGGCATCATTGGGTCCCTTAACACCCAGCCGCTTTCTCAAACTGTTGGATCGTCGAACCCCCAAGGTTCTTCCCCATCACCAACACAGGCTAGTCATGGCACCACCAAATCATCCACTCTTGCTGTCACCTAAGAAGTGAATTCTGTTTCATGAGCTTCACCTCAAAAGTCTGGTGATAAGAAGAACAAAGGGAAACCTAAGAAATCTTCCACCCAGCAAGAACATAAGAGCACCCCTGATGACACCAAACAAAAAAGGAAGTTGAAATATCCTTGTCTATTGTGTGGTGATGACCATTTTTCTAAAGAATGCCCCCATAGAGACGAAGTCCAAAATTTTCTTAAGGGAAAACCCATACCCGTAGTTCTCAATGATCCCTTCCCTGCTCAAAATCAGCAGTTGATTTCCCACACCACTCCTTCCCAAGGAGAAGCATCCACCACCGCACATGTTCTCATGATGCGTAGCGAGACCATCAACTTGAACACCCGTTCTCGTTCGTATGACTCTGTCCCGGCAAAGGAACCTGTTGGAAGTAATACTGAAAAAGCTTCCACTTCGATGCCTGACATCACCATACTGGCTGCTCCTCTCACCATTGAGAAGCCTTCTTTCGAGTCAGTGTTGCGTCCACCCAAGAGCACGATTAGAAAATCGATTTTCAATCCCAATGTCCGGGCTGCTCAGAATTAAAACATTGTAGAGGACCTAGTGCAAGCTCCTTGTGCTATGTCGACGCTCGAGGTTTTGCAAAACTGTCCAAATCAGCACAAGACTCTCCTTGCTGCCATCGGTGCAGTTGACCCGAATTCATCGAACACCATCATGTTCCGACCGGAATACTTCAAACCGATGCTCTCCCATCAGTTGGCCTTTCAAGTCGCCACAAACATTGCTGGGAAGACAATCCATCCTACCATTTTGGATGAAGGTGCCTCTACTTCAGTCATGTCGATCTCATGCTCGAGAGCCATTGACTCTCCCGAGTTGAACCGTTCTCCTACCACTTTGAGAGCATTCGATAGACGTGGCTTTCAACCTCATGGGCTGTTACAATGTTTAGCAGTCGAGTTGGGGGGAAAGACCACAACCATCACTGTGGAAGTGTTCGGTGCCCCGTTAGATTATAACATTCTGCTTGGTCGAAATTGGTTTTACGCCATGACTGCGGTCACATCATCTGTCTTCTGCATAGTACAATTCCCTCATCAAGGCCGAATTGTTACTGTCAACCAACTAGATTTCTGCACACCTAACACCGCTACTCACCCAGGTGATAACGTTCCATCGATTGGACAATATTCGCATCAGTATGAGAGCGTGGGGGTCAGCCTCCTTAAGGACTCATCCCTTATGGGCATCTTTCCTACTTTCGATCCACCAAATCATGTTGCCACGGTGAACATGATCTCCTTGCGGATTTCATCTATCCCCAACTCCACTGATTCATGGCTTGTACCTAACAAAGCCACCACACACCTGATTGGAAACACTATCCCTCTGTCACCTGCCGAACTCATGTACAAGGCTATCCAGTCAGCACCAGAGGACCACTTAGTTGTGGCCTCCACCTCCTATTCTCTACAACGGACATCATCTGATCCCCTGCTACGGAATTTTCATTCTGACTAGTCCATTATGCAAATCATGAGTGCAGATGATCCTCCGTGGGAAGACCTCCATCATCATTCCTATTTCCTTCCCTTTTTGGATACTGTGGAGAATAAGATTAGCACCATCTTTACATTGGATGTCTACTCTGGGTCTTAGTCCTCGATACTCACGTGTCAAATGGAATCCGAAGGAAACTTAGCCAACATTGAACCTACCACTTCGATAGACATTTCGGTTACTGCTGGTGTAGTGGAACACATTAAGTTAAGCCAAAAGTGTTCCCTCGAAGAAGTCATTACTTATACGTCCTTATTCAAGTGATTTCGAGACGTGTTCACTTGGACCTACGAGGATATGCCTGGGATAGACCCTGCCATTGTCTTACACGAAATCAAAACCTATCCCGACATCAAACCTGTCCGCCAAAAGTTGCGACCGGTACACCCTCGGAATTCTACGACAATCAAGGCAAAGATTAAGAAACTCTTGAAGAATAGCTTCATCTACCCTGTCCCATTGACAGAATGGGTCTCAAACATCGTCCCTGTTACTAAAAAACAGGGTACCATTCATGTCTGTGTCGATTATCGGGACCTCAACAAGGCTTGTCCTAAGGACAACTACCCGAATCCCTTTATTGACCAGATTATCGGCAACTATGCCGGAAGCATCATTTTTTCATTCATGGATGAATTGTTCAGCTACAACCAGATTGCGATCCACCCCACCGACCAACACAAGATTGCATTCATCTACCCTTAGGGAACGTTTTCATATCGTAAACTTCCGTTTGGTCTTAAAAACGTTGGTGCCACATTCCAGCGGGCCATGTCGTATGCCTTCCATGATGTGAAGGACTTTGTGGAACCCTACTTGGATGACCTTCCTGCCCACTCAAAGCAACGTGAGTTCCACATAGATCATCTGACGACTGTTTTCCTCAGATGCAGATGGTACAATATCCGTCTGAACCCTCATAAGTGTATTTTCTGTGTTGAGTCTGGATTCCTCTTAGGGTTTATCATCTCGAAAGAAGGGATCCGCATTGATCGCTTGAAGGTGGAAGCCATTGTCGCTCTCCCACTTCCAACTAATGTTACGGAACTTCAGAGTCTACAAGGAAGAGAGACTTATTTATGGCGCTTTGATTGTAATTTCGCGCAAAAGACGCAGGGTTAAATGAGATTGATGAAAAAAGACGTCCCGTTCATTTGGGATGACCAAGCTCAAAAATATTTTGAAATTTTAAAACATGCCATCACGCATGCCCCTGTGCTCCAACCACCGAATTACTATCGAGATTACATTCTATACCTCGCTTCTTCCAACACCACTATCTCCATGGTTCTGGTGCAGGAAGACCAAAATGCCCAAGAACATGTGATATACTACGCCGGTAAAGGTCTTATTGACGCTGAAACTCGATATTCACATGTTGAGAAGCTCGCTCTCCCGACAGTTATCGCCATCCAAAAATTTTGACATTACATTCTGCTTCGCACCACCACCGTCATCGCCGATTCGAACCCCATGTACCATGTTCTAACTCGTTAGGTGCTTGGGGGAAAGTATTCACACTGGATCATGATACTGCAAGAATTTGATCTTCTTTTCGAAAAATCCAAGTCTAAAAAGTCTTTGGTGTTTGCTGAGCTCATATGCAACCTTCCCCGTGCTGCTATAGAATCTGAGCCCAATGACTCTTTTCCGGATGAGTCATTGTTTCTTATCAGTACATCTAATCCGTGGTATAAAGATATCACTTTATATCTCCAAACCCAACGTTTCAGCCCTCAATTTTCTCGTGACGACCATCGTCGAATACGCCACCATGCGAAGTATTACCTGATTATCAGTGATACTTTGTACCGCTGTGATATCAATTCCATTCTTTGACATTGTCTCACTCATGACGAGGATGAACATGTCCTAAATGATTGTCACGTTGGGGCTTGTGGCGGTCATCTCTCTGGGATGGCTACAACCCAGAAAATTCTTCGCGCGGGATATTATTATCCGTCTATCTTTAAAGATTGTATCGAGGCCGTAAAAAAATGTCCTCCATGTCAACATTTTCATACAAAAAAGCACACCCATCCCGCCCAGTTACACCCAGTTATTGCTGTTGGCCCCTTCTCTAAATGGGGCGTTGACTTCATGCATTGTAAGCCTACCTCAGCCGGGGGGCATAGTTATGTCATTGTAGCTGTGGACTACTTTACAAAGTGGGCCGAGGCAATTCCTACATACACGAACAATGGCAGGACTGCCACACACTTCATGTTTACTCATGTCATAGCGCGGTTTGGAGTTCCTCAGTCTATAGTTACCGGCCATTGTTCTTACTTTCAGAACCACATGGTTGAGGAATTGAGCGATAGATTGGGTTTTCTCCATGAAAACTCAACACCGTACTACCCACAATCAAACGGACAAGTAGAGGCCATTAACAAGGTCTCGAAAACCATGGTCCAACATATGGTGGGTACACACAAGTCCAAATGGCATAATATGCTCTTTTTAGCATTATGGGCCCACTGAACTTCCGTTAAAACCGCCACTGGATTTACTCCCTTCCAACTAGTGTATGGATTGGAGGTTGTCCTTCCTATCGAGTGCGAGATTCTGTCCCTTAAGCTCGCCACTGAACATCTCCCCAACACTACTGCCGAGGAAGAATGCTTCCTTTACCTAGCTAAGCTCGACAAGACTCACCGCGATGCCTCTCTTGCCAATGAGGCTCATAAGAAACACATCAAAGCGTAGTACGACAAGTCGGTAGAACCTCGTGCCTACAACGAAGGATATTTGGTCCTCACATACGACCAAAAACATGATAAGATGGGGGCAGGAAATTTTGAGTCCATGTGGCATGGACCTTATATATTGAAACACGTCTTAGAGAAGGGAGCTTATGAGCTTGAAGACTACGACATAATATCTTTGGGTGAGCCCCGCAATGGGCTCTACCTAAAGAGATACTATGCCGGAGTCTTTCATGCATAAGTGCTTTTGTATATACTGTACATGGTGTGTGTGTGTTTTTGTGTGGTATCACGCTTTGATTTTTGCATGCTTAGGTCTTGTTTTGTTTCTTATACCATGTTTTGTCTACGTGTGCAAATGGAAACTTGCTATGGATTCGCAGACGGCACCAGCCGACATACCCACAACCTTGCTTCGGCAGCTTGGGTACTCTATTCACCTACTGGCGAGCTTATTAGCTCAGGAGGAATGTGTTTAGGTTTCGCAACCAACAATGCTATGGAATATCAAGCAGTCATTGGAACCCTAACCGATGCTATTTCTTTTGGTATGGACCACGTTGTCATCCACTCAAGGATTCTCAACTAGTGGTCTCTCATCTTAACTGAGTCTACACCATCCGCAATCCTACCCTACTCCATCTCTATATACGAGTCCGTCTTTTGGAAAGGTCCTTCGAGTCCATTCAGTACCTGCACATTCCACGAGATGTGAACATGGTTGCCGACTCCATGGCCAACTTCATCTTAGATTGGTGCATTGCACACACATAAGCATATTCATGAACTGTTAAAAGTAGACATAACATCATGTAAATAACTCATTTTATAAGGAAACACATAAACAAGATCGCATCATTCATCCATTCAAAACACATAATGTATAAACTTCCAAGATGTCTGTATATATATATATAGGCATAATAAAAAGTAGTGCTGGTACAAAATATGAAGCACAACGACTTTCAGTGAGTCTATACAAAATCTGAAGCCTCATAGCTTTTAGTAGTACAAAATCTGAGGCTTCTAAGCTCTTAGTACATACATAATAACGACATAAGGCCTAACGCCTGTTTTGTACACCCCTAGGTCTCGCAGCTCTATCCTGCTGAGTCCGGACGCAGTCAGCCACCCTTGCTACCTTGCGAAGTAGCACATTGAAGCTCACTGACGCTCCCACCGCATACCTCTACATAGGCCATGGTAACTCATCCACTATCAGCTCAGGAACATCTAACGTCAACCTAGTCAGGTTCTCGTAGACATCCTCCATCTCCATGATGTCAGCATGTATAGCTGGAGCCACGGTTGCTCCCTCTCCTCTCTCTCTCCTCGCAAGAAGAGAGACTCCTACTGGTCGCACGGGACCCACATCTACACACACATGTTATTAACTTATCAACACTATAACAAAAAAATCATAAATATACAAAACTAAAAAATACAAGGGTCATTGTTCTTACCGATGTCTCCCCACTCTGATCCCTCGGGTAGTGCCAAGTCTGGGTCCTCCCTATAATCCGTACCACTATATGGGTAGTCCTCTACCATGAGTAGCTAGCCTTCCAGCCAGGTGAAGAACTCTAGACCATACCCGATGATGGGCCCCCCACCATGGCGGGCCATCACCTCTATCCATCTATCCATGTGAGGATCCTTAGGATCCTTGTCATCCAACGACACTTGCAGACGCAAGAGGGGAACCTACTCCACTAGAAATGAGATCACTATGGATCCGTATCCAAACTTCTCGAGCTCTCCATGCCGACACTTGGTGAGCTGAGCTCGAATGTTAGCGAGGAGTCCCTCGTACTAGTTGAATACCTTCAGAGACATGCAGTCCTCCGCATACAGCGTCTGGGACCTAGTAGTTAGATGGGGTTCCTGGCTCCCTGCTATCCTCATGATGGTAAAAAGAATAGCTCGCAGTGGACGTTCTCATACCTCTTTGATGGGAATATTCCCACTAGAGGCACGGGCGTGAGGAGTGTAATGCTGAAGGATCAAGTCGTCTACTATCCGATCACTTCCTCGTGATCCGGTAAGAACCACATTGTCCCCCCTCCAGGACAATCCAGTCAAGAAGTAGATGTCCTCCACATCTATTGTCAAAGTGTGTTCTCCGATCACAAAATACTGCTGCGCGGCGCCCCAGCAATGGACCATATGTTCTAGCAGTGGTACTTGGGCCCTCATGCCCTGAATGTTGAATAACTTCAGTAGCATGCAGTTCCGTAATGCCTCTACACATAATGGGCCACTTGCAGCTTGCACATCATCTACCTCGTGTTCTCATTCACGCTACTCTAATACCATGTTGGCCGCTACTAACCTACCAATAGGAGCATTTTAGCATCATTAGAATTCACTTCAACCACTGAAAGTTTATCTTTTGGGATAGGTTTTTTGGTGGGGTTGGACATTTTCACCATCGCACCCCATCAATATTGACAGTACGACATCATCGCAACCCAACTTTGTGGTCTTTGTGACGACCCAGGTCCGTCGCAATTCCCGTAAGGGCGACTTGCGACGACCCGAGGACACAATAGCCCTCCACAAACCAACTCAAAAACCCAAAAAATGAACTAAAATTAAAATTATAAACCACTGGAAATGTGTTGGATGAAGTTTAGATTTACCTGCTCCGAACGGTTCGTGAAATGGTTGCTCGTAGCTCCTGGAATCGACAAGTGAAATTTTGGCTCCAAATGGCACTTCTTCTCCCCAATTTGGCAAATGAACAATGGTGACTATATTTGGTTTTTGTTTCTATTTATAGACAAAAGGCATATTCTTTTTTAAATATTTGATGCTTTTTAGGTCATTTGCGATAGCTTGGATCATTTTTATGACATTTGAATACCCGGTTGATTTTTTGACCTAGTTTTCAAGTGTGCAAGAGTTGTTAAGTGTTCTTTGTGCACCGTTCTCACAGTATAACAATCATTTCAGGTATGAACATCCTTTTGAATGTTTTGTCATTATTTTGTATCCGTTAGATTGTAATTATTTAATAATGACAAGCTTACTCTTTGTTCTTTCTCGTGCTCTTAAAGCCATGAGAATAAGTTACCGAGTTATGATTTATCACTTTTCCGAGCTCGTTAAACTCCTACGGAAAAGGAACCCCCCCGGAGTCTATATTTAAGCTCTTTTCAGGCTCTTGAAATACGAAAAGATTGCAAGTGAACTTGTCGTGTTCACGCTTGTTAAAGTATTTGAATGGTCATCTCCCTGGTGATAGTTTACCCCTTTTTCGGACCAGGGGGCACTATTTACGAAAAAGGAATACTCTAGCCAATCATGACTGGAAGAGTCCTCTCCCGCGTTGTTTTACCCTTTTTCGAGCGATGAGGCTAACTTTACAAAAAAGGACCAGTGGAGTCTTCTTTAGTTCTTTTCAGACTCTCTAAACATGAAATGACGACCGAGTTTACCTTCTATGGACTCGTTAAACTCTAACATTGAAGGGCCCGTCATAGGACAAACCCCTCCTATCCCAGGTTCGAAAAATATTTGGGATTGGATTCATCTATGAGATGAGCTATACCAAGCATCTGGTTACCCTCATCAAGCTCGTAAAAAACACATGAGGCACTCATCATTCATGATGGGGAAAAAGGAAATATTTTATGTTACACCCTTTATCTGTGGCAGTACCTAGTCGTTCTTGAACATTGCACTAATTTTCATTTGCATATTGCGCTTGGATCATCTGTTTGTCCTCGAGTTTCACCTACTTCTTGAGTCTTGTCACTCCTTTGAGTCATTCAAAGAACACTTCCCTCATGAGTTGCATTAGGTTTTGGTGTCGTACTCGCCATGTCAATACTGCCAATTCATGCCATGCCCATGTGCAAGAATATTCTCACCATTCATTATCTACAATCAGTATGCCTACTACCATGTCGGTTTACCCTGAGTCAGTCTTGCATGTTACTGTACCATCCAATCCACTTTACACATCTTTGTCGTGTTTTGTGTCGATGATGGGGGATTCATCATGGCCCTCCTTCAACGGATTCATCCTTGTCAACCTCAACACATCATCTGAGGATTGAATCTAGAAACCAACCAAGTACCTTGGCCCTACATGCCTCAATGGCAGGTTACCTCACTTTCAACATGAGTTTACATCATTGACTCTTGACTGAAAGACTTCATCTGGCATTCGATTTCAACTCATTTATTCACGCTTGGTGATATGTACTGTGATACCTTCAGAATCATTGACATCAATGGTGATTTCCCTCGTGCTTGTTAACGGTATACATCAATGATCGGTAATCAATTGGTTTCTACCATGTTCGACGTCAAGACATTTGTAATCACATGGATAGATTCGTATCATTGCGGGTTTGGCTTGAAGATCCTGGGGATTCATGTTTTACCCAGGTTGAGATGGAGTTTTGTTTTGAGTCATATCACATGGATCCACATTTGTATTGGTCGTGGCTATGTATTCATCTCATCATGGATCTACACTTGTGTCTAATAGCCATGATTGTGTTCAGGCGATCATTACCACCATGGATCTACAATGGATTGGTCGGCAGCCATGTTGTATGTCATATGAGACTGTGAACTCAGAGTCAGTTGTATTGCAGCAGCATCCTTCGTCCGGCAAGCCATTGCCATTCCTTCTGTCAAAGCATTTCACCTGTCCAATTTCAAACAGCTTCATGCTTTTGGGGGCATTCTGTTACACCTAAAATATTACCATCATGAGACTCAGTGTAATCATCCCTAAAGTTTCATTGACTAAGTTATTAACCTAGAAGAGATACAAACCCATTTATACTAGGTTTTGAGAGGTCATCGCAGGTTGTCCTCATGCAACCTACAACGTCATAGGTTGGCCTCTTGTAGCCTACGACAATGTCAGTTAATGGACAAAAATAGCTACTTCTTGCCCATTCTCGAAGCTAGATGACATGGATCCCTATCCCTGACCTTTTGGGAGAGCTGGCACTCGGTTCCTAACCTCTTGGAAGGATCCCCTATCTCTCTCCTACCATATATCAACCTACCCTATCCACTTAGTCCTATTTAAGTGAAGCTCACGCCCATTCCAAAGGGAGGAAGTCTATAGTGTCTACATGCTGGTGAAATCACCTTAGGAGAGATCTGTATTCATCTATTGGGAGACTCACACTTCCTTGGGAGGCTTTGGAATTGGCTTGATCAGATGAGGATTGCTACGTCAAGTCTATGGTTGTAATATTTCTATCCTATGTACTTCCCTTTTCAATACAGTAATATAAGTGCTTTCCACGAAAATCTCATTATGTTAATGATATCTTGTGTAGTTTGCCTACTTGACTGCTTACTTAGATCTATTATTGTATAGATGTGTTTCACTTGTTTTGTTGTCTTGTTATCTTGACAGGTTTTACAACCTAGATCTGAAGATCGTCAAGCTTGGAGCAACATTTAAGGAGAAAAGTATTAGCGATCTATAAGGTAAACGTATCTAGTTCCTTGATCCTTAATTAGATCTAGGAGAGTGATTTATATTCTGTCCTATTTGTTCTAGACTCGCGTTGAGCTGGGGAGATCATGCCTCGAGTCCGCTTTTGGTAGATTGTCCATCAAACACCAACCTACTAGTCGACAAGTGTCCTCCAATATTTGACAAAATGTATAGGTATTAACATTTTCCAAGCCATAACTGATATACCTGTCATGGTCACAAATTGGACTTGCCTTGGATGGAATTTTGGTTTCTTCTCTAGTGGAGAATTCACCAACTTGTTCTTGCACCACCTATTCCAAGAGAAATCGCAATTTTCTCTTCTCATCCTTTGCTACTTCAAGAAGATTTATGAGATGTAATCCTTTGCTTGAATGCATTAGTTGATTTATTCCAATTCATGGAGCCTCACACTCTTTAGACATTTTCCCATGGTGATGATCACAACCAACAACTCTAGTCAGACATACTCTAATACCAACCTGATTCGATATTTCTGCGAGGAATTTCTCAAACAAAAACCTTCAACATAGGACCTTTTACTGACGATTTAGTGCATGTGAACATGAGCCGCATTATCATTGTGCATATTTAAACAAAATCAACCATATGATGATGCATAGAAATTCAAGCACATAAATGAACACCAATGTGATAACGGAGCTCACCAGACTATGTAGTTGCATCTCTGGGCCTGTGTCAACTGTAAACCGATCCATTAATATGATGAATAAAATGCATAAACGTTGATTACATCACAAATCGATTCACCTGGATAAAATTATTTATCAACAGTTTGTCATCTGGACTGCATAACAAGTGCTTCTGTAAGACCACATTCTCTTGAATATCCTTCATCTTCGTTCTTCAAACCAAGAATGTCGAAGGCCAACACCAGTATCCATATGCAACATATAGCTACTTTTGATGCACAACAACTGCCTCTAAAAAGCCACAATATCCTTCAATTCCTTAACCTTTGTTCTTCAGACGAAGAATGTCGAAGGCCGACACTTGTATCAATGCATAGTTATAGCTAGTTCTTCTGCACAACAACTATCTCTGAAAAGCCACAATATCCTTCAAGTCCTTCACCTTTTTTCTTTATATGGAGAATTTCAAAAGCCGACACTTGTATCAGTGCATAGTTGTAGTTGATAATCACATGATCAAAAGACTACAAGATTCAAGCAAGTCCATACTTGCTTCAACATGTCCCAAAGATTTTATGAAACTTCGACAAGTTTACAAAGTTTCCAAAGAGGTCGTAGGCATAAATACAATGCCTCTCACTCTCATCATCTCTTAAGAGTGACTGAAAGAACCTTATACAATATGGAAACATCAATCTTCTTCAAGTCCCAATAAAATGTGCATGAGTGGTAGAGACTACGGTCTCAAAACCACTTATAACATGTGTGGAAAAGGATAGGTCAAAATTCCAAATATAAGCACTTGGTGGAAGATGCCATAGTCTTCAAATCCACCATACAAAGTGCCTGAGGACTTCACATAGTGAAACTGTGCCATAGTGCCTTTGTTCATGGGATATTAAATAATACCCCTAATCTCACTAGATATTGATAAATACCTACCAGAATCCTTTTGTTGAAACCCTTCCCAATACATATTTCCAATTAAAAGAACCCTAATTTTATGAAATATTCCCTATTTTTACTAGATAACCCTTTCTATACCCTCCAATACCTATAAAACTCCCATACCCTACTCCCTGCGCCCCCAATACCTACTATATATTGACCTTATTTTTCATAGTTAAAAAAATCCCCTTTATGAATGAACGTGATAAGATATTGGTCAACAAGGTGAATCCCCCATGACAAAGTGCGCAATTCTCCTTACTTACAATGCCATAACAATGCATAAGTGGTGTGCTCTAGAGTCTCACTCCACTATACAAATGCAATTATTTCCCTTGATGCCATTAAGAATTCATATGTCAACCTTTACAAAACAAATATATATATATATATATATATATGGCATCATTTAAAAATGCTTAGTAAGTTTCCATAGTCTTTATATGAAAGAACTATAACCAGTATAGACCCATCTAACTTTGGTTCTACAAAGTGCCGAGAGGGATCAAATCTCCAAACCTTTCACCACTAAACTACAACACACATCCCTCTTTATTCTTATTTTTTTATTTTTTATTATTTATTTTTTATTATTATTTTATGGGACAGACAGACACTTCCCCTCCAGCCGGGCTATAGAAATGCGCCTTCTCAGCGCAACAAAAGAACCTTACAAATAAGCACTTTAAAAAGGGTCATCAATAGTTTGAAACTATAATAAACATCCAAATAGATTTCTCCCTACGGATAGGTAGAAGCTCTCTTAGGTTAAAGTAGACTTTAACTGACTCTAAACTAAGACAAAAGGATAACAAATGCTATCTTGAATTCCTAGATCTAAACAAACATTTCAAGATTAAACTGCTGAAAGAAACGGAAGAGATCTAACTGACCTTCAATTCAATTGCTCGTCTTAATGGTTGCTCCAATTTCCAAGTCCTCGCGAATGAACCTGTCAGAATGAAACCAAGATACAAGCATATATGATTCTCTAGCAACTTGAAAAATGAGTTAGAATCTAAATCTATAATAGATACAAATCATATAATTGAAACAAAATCAACACATATGATTTGGGAAACAAGACAAGTTATGTTCTATTACCAACTTGAAGTCACTTACAATGGTTGCTTGATATCCAAGCCAACTCCCAGCTCCAAGTGCTTTCTCCTCTAGCTATCTCCACAAAGATTCAAGATCATAAGTTTGATGTCTCCAAGAGTCCTCCCCTTTGCTCATGGAATGCCTCTCTCTTATAGTGTGTAGTAGGGTTAACCATCAAGAGAGAAGAATGGATCTTGGGAATGTTTAGTGGATCAGGCCCACTAATCTGAGAAGGTGAGTTAGGATCGAATAAGGAATACTAATCCTTAAAAATCTCTCGAAGATCAAGATCCCACAAGCCATGGAAAAAAGGCTAAAAAGGGAGTACCGCACCTCTTAAACTGAGCATAGCGCAGTAGTACCGCGTGGCAGAGAAAGAGCATAGCGCGGTAGTGTGGACTACCATGCACCTAAGCTAGAGCAAGGCGTGGTAGTGTAGGTATATGAAGTCTCAGTTGGGTTGATTCTTGGTAGGATAGGTTTGTCTTCAAGGATCACTCATCATTTTTATCTTCTGGGTGTTTTAAGCAGTAGGGGAAGTGTCATCAACTATTTTTATGGTGAAGATGCGACACTGTGAAATATGGAGGTATAATAGATGCCCCCTAAAGTGTGAGGTCAGAAGGAACTGATGGCTGAAAGACTTTATAAATACTGTGAGGAGATAGCATCGAGGAGAGTAACAAGGATCTAAAACAGAAACTGAAATGTCAGATATACCATTGAGGCGGGCATTCCCATGCTCAAAAACAGTTGACTCAAAGCATGGCTGTCGACCAATACATTGCAGATCCATGAGTACTGAGATGATATAAAATGTAGACAAATCATGGCTACTATGAACAAGCATAGATCCATGAGACAGTAATGACACAGCCACGACCAATACAAAAGTGGATCTGTGTGATAATATAAAGGACATCTCCATCGCAACCTGGACGCAATCAAGATACAAAGGTGCGCCCAGGGTCTTCTATTCAATCACAAATGATACGAATCTAGCCATGTGATTACAAGGTGTTGAAGTCGAACATGGTAGAAACCATTCGATTACCGATCAATGATGTGAACCCTTAACAAATGCGAGGGAAATCACCAATGATGATGATGATCCCCAAGGTATCTGTAGTACATCTCAACGAAATGAGAGTGAATGGGTTGATGTCGAGCATTCGAGAGATCATTCAATCAGAGGTCAATGATGTAAACCTACTATCGAACACGAGGAAACCTGCCATTGAGACATGCAGGTACCAAGGTACTAATGGTTGATCCCTAAGTCCAATTTTCGGATAGTGATTGGGCGTTGACGATAATAGACTCGTCAAAGGTATGCCATAATGATTCCCACATCATCGACATGAAATCGGAACGAAAAGATAGTATAGGACGATAGAACATGTACTAACACAACAGAGTTCTGACACAATGAATGACTCTGAACAATACAACCCTTTGAACATATAACGACATATAAAAAGACTTGGCAGCAGGGATTATTGATAGCAGAGGATAGACACCGGACGAGTAGGCTCGTGGCTAGAGAGACAACTCAGGATGATGACCATAACTCAGCGAAAATAGATACCCAAAATAGACAAGGGACAGACACATGTCGTGTTCAAAGGTGACGACTAACAAGCTGCCAAAATAAACTCGACTTGTTTTCCATATTCCCCCGACATGTTAGGCAAGTACCTCTTTGTTTTTTTTCGAGCTTGAAAAGTGTTAGAAAAACAGGATCGCAGAGCAATAACAATAAACAGAAATGCAAATATAATCACACATACACATTACAAGAGAGACACAGATATATCGTGGTTCACCCAACTTGGGCTACGTCCACACTGAATTTGCCAGTCCTTATTATTATTACCGTCCAGCAAGTCGAAGGGATACAACCTGCAGCACAACCGCTGCACTTCCTCTTCTCTGTTTTACAGTCTCTCTCTAGATCTCAAAGATCTTTACAATGCATAAAACCTAATACATCAACCCTAGCCGTATTACAATGTCCTTCTTTTATAAGGGAAATACAATGGGAAAATACCACGGGATACCCAAAACCATGGGCCCGCAAAACAGCTGGCGATGCCCCCCCACACCCCCCCGCTGGGGTGAGTGTACAGTCCACCTACAAATCATATAGAACTGGGGTACAAACACGGCTAATACAATATCATCTATGAGACTAGAAGATCTGGCTCCACAACCAACAAAAAGGATAACAGATGCTCGGTATAGCTCATCTCATAGATGAGTCCAATCTCACATGTTTTACGAACCTGAGAAAGGAGGGGTTCGTCCCAAAGTGGGTCCTTCGATGTCAAATTTTAACGAGTCCAAGGAAGGAAAACTTAGTAGTTTTTCACATTTAGAGAGCCTCAAAAACTTAAAGAAGGCTCCAAAGTGTACTTTTTCATAAATTTAGTCCCTTGATCCCGAAAAAGTGTAAAACAATTCCCGAGAGAACTCTCCTAGCCAAAAATTGACTGAGGTATACCTTTCTCGTTAATAGTCTAGATGGGCCGAAAAAGGGGTAACCTATCACTGAATAGACAACCTTTCAAATACTTTTACAAGTGTTAAAGAGTCAAGATCACTTGGAAATCTTTTCAATTTTAGGGAGTCTGAAAAGAGCTTAACTATGGACTCCAATGGTCTTTTTCGTAATTTTCAATTATTCTGGCCCAAAAAAAGAATAAAATATAATGAGGATAATACTTTCCTCATCGTTTAACGAGCATGAGTAAAGATGACTAAGCTCGACACCATTTACTTAAGTTTGACAAGCACGACACGGGTGTAAAAGCGCTTGGAATCTTTTTCAAGTTTTAATCCAGAGCACGAAAAAGATAAAGTAGGCTCAAAATGAAGGTCAAACAATAAATGAACGCCAGTGTAAACATTTTTTAAAGGAGACCCTGTCAACAAATGCTCATGGAACCAAATATTAGTAATGTGAAATGGGTTTTAATTTAACCAAATAAAATAATGAGTAAAAAATAAGTGAAAAAGTTATATAAAGGATGGGTAAATATGGAAAGTTACCATTTCACTTGTGCATTTGCCAAAAGAGGAGATTTTACCCATTGAGGAGCAAAAACTTCAAGAGTTCATATCTGGAGATCCGGAGCATCGTTTCAACAGTCGTCTGCGCCAGGTAAGAGCTTTCAAGCCCCTCTTTCATTTCATGTATGAATAACTTGATTTCAGTAAGGAAAAACAATTTTTTGGGCGAGCCCTATTGGGCAATTTTTTCCTTCCATAGTACCGCGCGGGAGCTATATTGGGAAACGCGATACTATGCAACAGTACCGCGCAGTATAGTTGAACGGGGGCACGGTACTATGCAGTACTGTGCAGGCGTATTTCCCCTAGGTGTGATAGTGGTTATTTTTAAGATGAAAAAAATAGTTTTTCTCAAATTTTTAGCTGAGATCAAGTTGTTAAATGATTAATGAATGTTTCTTATGACCTTTTGCAGGTGTCTGCAACTTGTTTGGATCAAAATGGTCCAGTGGAAAGAAAGAGAGCATGAAGTGGATGATTTGTTGGCCAAAGATGACCAAGAGACCTTGACTGCATTGCGGGAATGTGGTTTGTTGAAATTCTTCAAGACCAAAGGTATCTGTAAGCAGGCAAAACTTCTCACCCACATTATTCAAATGTGGGACCCCGACATTCAAGATTTCCGAGTGGGACAACACACCCTTGAGATTGAACTCAAGGACATTTATTTCCTCACGGGCCTCTCAAAAAGAGGAGCCCGGGTGAGTTTTACTGGGTTCACAGCCTAGGAGGCGAGCACTGATGCTTTAATTGCTCGTTATTTCTGTCAAGGTTCGGGGAAGAAAAGCGGCAAGGTGGTCATTAAGGACATTGTAGAACTTCCCTTAAAAACTGTGTTGTTCACCATCACACGTGCAGCAGGGTGTACGGGTCCCCATCAGGCGTCCCGTACACAGATGAATCTTACAGTGGATTGCATGGCAGGAACGGTATTCAACTGGTGTGAGGCAGTATTGACCAACCTCAAAGAGAAAGTGAACAAGTGCAGGCTTGGAGAGAAATCTCAATTTGGGTATGGGAGCATCTTAGTCACCTTCTTCTTGGTGAGGGTGCCATTGTTTCGCCCATAGCTGACCATGCCCCCCGTTCACCCACCGAGCCATGGATGGCTCGATGGAGCGAGTACGCAGGACGACTTGGAGGGCCACAGCGTTTGGATTTCGGTGAGGATTTCTTCTCATGGCTCGAGGAACAGATTGTGATGATTGATGACTACCCCTATGCAGGGGTGGACTTCCGCGAGGACATAAAATTGGCATTGCCGGAAGATGAGGATTGGGACAATTCAGGTATGACCTTCATAAATGTTTTTTTTTTTTTTGAATATATAATTTTTTTTTTTTTTTAGGATGTGTAAAAGACTTTAATATATATACGTGTGCATGTCGCAAATCGTGGACCACAGAGACCGGTAGGGTACTCGCCGTTACGTCGAGGTGGTGTTGATCACCGAGCCGCTTCGGACGAGGAAGAAAATGAGGATGAGGGGGGAGGGGTCTAGGAGATAGAGAGGAACCTACAGGGTTTAAGCCATGGTGTCCCTGCTATGAGGATGGACGACATCCCTTTGCACCTCCAGCGGCATACCATAGATGTGCCTAGGCGTATTGGCCGACTCCTCCGTAGGGTGGCTCGGGCTATAGTGTGTTATCACTAGCAGCGTGAGGAATCTGAGGAGGAACATGATAGATCTCCCAGATCTCCTTAGATGGTAGCTTTTATCCTTTTGCGACCTGTATACGATATGTAGGCTTTGAGGGCCAAATTTTTGTATGGGACTAGGTCCCAAATTTTTTCTTTAAAACACAAACTTTATGTATTTGAAAAAAACACTTTTATATACAATGATATATATATGGACCTACTTTTATGACCTATTTATTTACAATGACTTGTGTGTTTATTTTATGGTGTGTTTTTATGTATGGGCAAGATGCCAATCCAAAATGTAATTAGCTAATGAATCAGCTATACAATTGAATTCCCTTGGTATGTGTTGATATGAAATAAAATTAAAAGGTCATTCCAAGAGGCGTACCCTTTGAAATAAATGAAGTAGGATAGGATCGCGAACTGTGTAAACACGATTCAGATGAGAAGCCACGAGTTAGGAGTCTAAAAAGACTGATAAGGAGTCAATTCCAAGGGAAACAACCTCCGTCAAGAGTCCGATGACTGCATGGTACTCTGCGATATTGTTGGTTGTGGGACCCAAACAATTGGCTCCTGAAGATAGCAACTCGCCAGTGGGAGAATAGATTACCCATGCTGCGGAAGCGAGGTTCCGGGTATGTTGGCTCGCACCGTCAGCGAATCCGAAGTAGGCAGAAATCTATGCATAAAATCACAAGTCAAGGTAAGAATGGATACATGAGGTCCGTGTGTGCACACCAAAAAGATAAGTGAAAACAAGCTAGGTACATTATGTACAAAAAGTATCTCGTGCAGGATTACCCTATGCGTAGAAACGTTTGAGGTACATCCCATTGCAAGGCCGTGCCAATGGTGTGCCATCACAATCGACGAGTTCATAGGCTCCTTTCTCCAAGACACGTTTTACAACAAAGGGGCCATACCACATAGATTATAGCTTTCCTTTTCCAATTTTATCGTGCATTTGATCATATGTGTGTACGAGGTCACCTTCATTGAAAACCCGAGGTTGAACGGATTTGTAATATTGTGCTTTGACGCATTTTTTATGAGTTTCGTTGGCTAAAGCAGTGTCGCGGTGGGTTTTATCTAGCTTGGCTAGGTATAGAAACCATTCCTCTTCGGAAGTGGTGTGGGAAAGTAACTCTATAGCTATCTTAAGTGATGGAATTTCACATTCAATCGGTAAAATGGCTTCCAGGCCATACACCAGTTGGAATGGTGTAAACCCAGTAGCACTTTTTACTGAGGTTCGATATGCCCATAGTGCTGAAAATAGAGCTGAGTGCCAGTTGGATTTATGAGTACCCAAAATACGTTGAATCATTCGTTTCAGAACTTTGTTAATGGCTTCAAATTGGCCATTATCCTGTGGGTATTATGGGGTTGAGTTTTCATGGCGAAAACCCAACTTGGCACTTAGTTCCTCAATCATATGGTTCCTCAAGTGGGAGCCATGATCGGTCACAATGGATTGTGGGACACCAAATCTAGCTATAATGTAATTGAATATGAATTGTGCTGCTGTTTTGCCGTCCTCGGCATAAGTAGGCATTGCTTCAATCCATTTTGTGAAATAGTCAACAGCTACTATGACATAGCTATGCCCCCCGGCTGAAGTGGGATTACAGTGCATGAAATCTATGCCCCATTTGGAAAAGGGGCCGATGGCAATAACATGATGGAGTGGAGCAGGATGCGAGCATGTCTTATTATGAAAGAATTGATAGGGTGGACATTTCTTGATCGTTTCAATGCAGTCTTCGAAAATCGAGCGCTAGAAATATCCCGCTCACAGTATTTTCTGGGCCGTAGCCATCCCGGAGAGATGACCACCACATGCTCCAGCGTGGAAGTCATTAAGAACGCGTTCCGCTTCATCTAAAGTCAAACAGCGTCGAAGAACAGTGTTGACACCACATCGATAAAGGGTATCATTGACTATGAGGTAGTACTTGGCATGATGTCGGATACGTCGACGTTCATCGCGAGTGAGGTCAGGGCAAAAATATTGGGTTTGGAGATATAATAAAATATCTCCGTACCATGGATCAGACGTGCTAATGAGGAACAATGATTCATCAGGAAGAGAATCGATGGGCTTGGATTGCTCGGTAGCACGGGGCAAGTTACAAATCAACCCAGTAAAGACCAAAGATTTCTTGGACTTGGCTTTGGCAAATTCCAAGTCAAACTCTTGTAGGATGATGATCCAATGAGAATATTTTCCCCCAAGCACTTGACGCGTGAGGATATAATACATTGGATTGAAATCTGCTATAATAGTGGTCCGGCGGAGTAGAATATAATGATGGAACCTATGGACAGCGAAAACTGTTGCCAGAGCCAATTTTTCAACATGTGAATAACGAGTTTCGGAGTCGAGAAGACTCTTACTAAGATAGTATACCACATGTTCTATGCCGTTATGGTCTTCCTGGACTAGCACCATACCGATGGTGGAAATCGAAGCTGCGAGATAAAGAATGTAATCCCGTGTGTAATTGGGGGGTTGAATCACAGGATCTTTAGTTAAGGCCGCCTTTAGATTATCAAAGGAACTTTGGGCTTCGTCATCCCAGATGAAGGGAGTGTTCTTCTTGAGAAGCCTCATATAGCCTTTTGTTATCTCGGAAAGATTACAAATGAAACGCCGTAGAAAGTTTGCATGCCCTTGCAAACTTTGAAGTTCTGGGATGTTCATGGGGGAAGGCAGGGCTAAGATAGCTTCTACCTTCGTAGGATCTAAGCGTATCCCGCTTTTGGAGATTATGAATCCCAAAAGTTTTTCGGCTTCCACGTAAAAGACACACTTATGTGGATTCAAACGGATACTATAGCGATGGCACCTTTCGAAAATGGCACCTAAGTGATCAGGATGGTCATCCCGGGTCTGAGAATGAGTGGGAAGATCATCAAGATATGGTTCTACAATATGTTTGATATCGTGAAATGCGTACGACATCGCCCGTTGGAAAGTTGCCCTGACATTTTTAAGGCCAAAAGGTAACTTTCGATATGCAAAAATCCCCCAAGGGCAGATAAAGGTTGTTTTATGCTGGTCGGCTGGGAGGATATCGATCTGATTATAGCCAGAAAAGCCATCCATAAATGAAAAGATGACACTCCCGGCGCAGTTATCGATGATCTGGTCGATGAACGGAGTTGGGTAGTCGTCCTTTGGACAAGCTTTGTTCAAGTCGTGGTAATCGACACAGACTCTAATTGTTCCCTGTTTCTTGGCTACAGGAACGATGTTAGATACCCATTCTGCCAATGGGACAGGATAGATAAAACCAGCACGCAAAATTTTTTCAACTTCTGCTTTAATAGCGGCTTCCTTACGAGGATGGACGGGTCGAAGTTTCTGCCGAACAGGTCGGGTGCCAAGGAAGGTTGGAATTTCATGGACCACAATCGAGGGATCTATTCCTGGCATTTCTTCATAACTCCAAGCAAAAACATCGCGGAAGGTTTTAAAGTAGGCAGTGTAGAACTCCATTTCGAGGGGAGTGCATGTTTTGCCAATATGAATGTTTTCCACGATACCGGGCTTCACTGGAATATCTATGGGAGTGGTTTCCATAAGGTTAGCCAAGTTTCCTTCGGAAAATACTTCATCGAAGGAAGTGGAAACTTGGTTTGAACCATTCCAAGTGAAGGGTTGGATTTTGTATCGGGATCAAGCGTCTGAATGGTGGGGAATGAAGATCGATGATGAAAATCTCCCCATGGTGGCTCATCACCGCACATAACCTCCATAATTGATTCGTCAGTGGGAAAAATCAAAGTGAGAGGATCAATAAGTGGTGGGGATGAATGAGTCTCAGACGAGAGCTGTGCCATGGTGTGATGGGTAGGACAATCGACCCAATCGGTGGCTGACTGGATCGCTTCGTACGCTGCGAGGTTTCTATTCAAAGGCATGGAGTTGCCATAGTTTTCAATCTCAGCGGGACTCGGAATCACCCATGAATCATTGGAAGGGGTGACATTTGATGAAATCATGTTGACTGGTTGAACATGGGGCCCTAGCTCTGGGAAAACTCCAATAAGGGAAGAATCCTTCATAAGACCAACTCCAACGTATTGGAGCCAGTACCGAGGCTGATCCAATAACGGGACGGTGTTGGCGGAGTTCGGATGAGAGTCTGGGATGCAGTAATCAAGTTGATCTATGGTGACAATTTTCCCTTCATGAGGAAATTGCACAATCCGGAAGACAGTAGATGCTATGGCAGTCATGGCGTAAAACCAGTTCTGACCAAGTAGAAGATTGTAATATAATGGTGCATCCACGACTTCGATGTGTACGGATACTGTTTTGCCCCCCAGTTCAACACCAATTGCGGGAATGAGTCCATAAGGTTGAAAACCATGTCCATCAAATGCCCTGAGAGTAGTGGAAGATGTCGTGACTTCGGGTGAGCCTAAGGCTCTCCAACAATTCAAAGACATGATCAACGTGGAGGCACCTTCATCTAAAATAGTGCGATGGATGCTATTTCCACGGATTTTTGTATGAACCTGGAAGGCTAACTGGTGAGAAAGCCGAGGTTTGGCATACTCCAAGTTAAACATAATAGTGTCTGAAGTATCTGGGTCCATTGCCCCCAGTGCTGAAAGTAAGGTTCTACGCTGCGTAGGGCAGTGTTGAAGAACCTCGAGAGTCGACATGGCACAAGGTGCTTGAGCTAAATCCTCAACAATGTTGTAATTTTGGGCAGCTCACGCATTGGGATTAAATGTCGCCTTTCGTATGGTGCCCTTGGGTGGGTGTAGCACTGTGTCCGTAAGCAGTCTCTCAATATGGAGATGGCTATTAGGGGGAGGGGTAGGAGTCGGATCTTCAACAGGAGATTTTCCTTTGGCTGTCTCTGACTATTTGTTTGAACTTGGAGGGTTCTCATATGTCTTTGAACGAGTGGTTATATGAATACCCTCATTACTCATCATAAGGATTTCACGATTTGCGGAAGTCTCTCTGCGATTTGGCTTGCTCGAGTTGCCCCCTTGTGGGGTTTCTTGGGCAACCATCTGCTGTTGCTGCTGAGGGAAAGGGTCAGTTAACACTGCCGGGCGAGAGGATCCTTTAATGAATTTGTTGACTTCATCCTTGTAGGGACAGTCACGCATGTAGTGATTGTCTTGACAAATTAGGCAGGGAAACTTAGCCTTCCGGCGTGGTTTCGAGTCGTTGTGGGTGGGTTGTGCCTTGGGATTCTCCTGCTGGTTCTTCTTGGATTTACCACGATTGTTCTTCTTCTTTCCTCCAGATGGTTGTGACGTAGATTGAACTGCGTTCACTTCAGAGTAGATAGCAGGAGAAGTAGTGGCTTTTGGAACAACCTGAGATAGAGCGGGGGAAGCAGAAGCTTGTTGCCCCGTCGAGTTGGTGGTAGGCTGGGCCTTGACTAAACCGACAATACCATCAATGGGGGGTTCAGTGGCGGGTTTCGCTAGATCAATGGTAACGTGGGTGGCATGGGGAAGAAGTTCGTGTAAAGTGTTGAATTGGGTATATACTAAATCCATGTACTGGGCTGCCGAGATGGCTTGTTCTTCTGTGACCAGCCTGCACATAGCGATATCCCTAGCTATGGGAGGCAAGAATGACTTTGTGAACCAATCAGCGAGTAGCTGATCCGGAATGGGTGCCTTGATTAGCCTACGGCGTCGATGCCACTCATGGATGTGATCCAAAATGTGCATAGAAGTGGTTTGACGCAACGAGGTTAATAGTTATGTTCCAGTCTCATACTGGATGGGGAGCTGGAAATGGGTCAAAAACTGCATAGCCAAGGTGTTGAAATCGTGGAAAGAGTGTTGTGGCAGCTCGATGTACCATTTTGCTACTGTACCGGTAAGCGTACGTTGGAAGAGCCATAGTCGAATGGAATCGTCCATCAAGGAGTTGGATGAACACCAAAGATGGAAGGTCATTACGTGGTTCTTAGGGTCTTCCCCAGGCTTAGCATCGAACTTAGGAATTTCCGATGGAAGTTTGGCTGGAATGGGTGGCCAGTGAGGTTCATTCCATATAGGATCGTTAATGAGCCTTGAAAAATCAGGTAAGTCTAGCGTGGCCAAAAAGGGAAGTTGACAATTGGTCTGTGGGTATGAGTAATAACCGTATGGTGCAGAGAAACCTGGTGGGCCCTGCATAGTATATTGCTGCGTGTTATACCCATATGTGTTTCCCGCGGGGTACTGCTGGAAGTTCTGTGGGTAGTAGGCCATCTGGTTAACCGGTTGAGTGTTGGAAGTCATTACCTGACTAGGAATCACGGTGGTAATCGGTTGTTGGATGTTCTGCTGAGTGGGGATGGTAGGTATGGTACCCTGGGGTTGTTATAACCTAGGAATGGTTGCTCCTCCTGGTTGGGGAAAGGTTCCTTGGAGTTGTTGTGTTCCAAGAATGTTACCACTATATTGAGTAAGTGGAGGGTTTCCTGTAGCAGGGTTGGGGGGTGGCTGTGATAGTGGTGTCCATGGAATGTTCGTTCCTCCTTAATGAAGATGTGGAAATTGAAGGGATGGGTTCCATGGAGTTGTAGCAGCCGAAGGATAGGGGAGGCCGGAGTTCAAGTTGGGGGGAATCTAAGATTACACCGCAGCCGGGTTCCAGTTTCCAAATAATGAGTACCCCCCACTCTATGGGATTTGAGATCCCCAAGAAGGAAGCATACCTAACGAGGGATGTTGAAGATGAGGTCCGGTTGGGAAACCGATATAAGGTTGTCCACTGCCAAGTGTGTTGTACATACCATACTGAGCAGATGCTACTAGTTGGGGGGGTTGTTGGATGGTACTGATGGGTCACCCTCCAGCAGATGGGTTGGATGGCCCTACAGGAGGAGGTTGTTGACTAGGAACGGGGTTCCCAACAAAGGATTGTCCTCCTATAGGTTGGGTTAATGGCCCGCCAGGAGGGGTTTGGTTGTTGGGATTGGGGATCACGGTAGTCGGCTGTCCACCTCTTGAGATAGTGTAGATAGTGGCCAAAGGTGAACCTCTGGTCAATATGGATGATCTAGCGATATGACTTGGTGTTCTTCCGACACTAGCCAGATACGATAGTGTCGATTGGCCAACGACACCAAAAGTGCCGATTTGTGGAGGGGGTTTTCCATACGTGACGGGCGAGGACGGAGAAAAAACTAGGTTATCCCTCATAGAATGTGCGCCAAACATGGGTGATGGCAGCAGATGTGGGGAATTTAACCAAGGGGTATCGGGGGTATCGTCCATAAGGTGTTCAACAATAGGAGGACCATCGAAGACTGGGTCCGGGTTCGTATCCTGAAAAGGGTTTTTGGGGTCCGACAGGAACATAGGTATAGTAACGTCTAAAGGTTCGGAGCCGTTTGCATAGGAGTGATGAAACTATGTGCTAGACGGGATGTTGGGATCTCGATAGTCAGGAGGACAGGTAACAGGGGGATATCTAGAAGCTGTCGAGAGAATTTGCTCTATGTCACGTTTAAACTGTGCCGATGCTAACGGGGAATTCGCTAGACTAACCATACTAGACTGAATGGAGGCCATGATATCATGTCCCGAAGGGAGGTTGGGGAGAGATATGGTACGAGGTACGTTGCTGGAAGAACTAGTTTCCTGTGGATGAATGCTGGATGACGCGATGATAATAGGTGAAAGCTCTTCCTGGGGAGTGATAAAGCCATAGTCAGGTTCAAAAGGTGTATCGGGAAGTTGAGTGTCTTCAATAATTTCGACGTACCCGCCCAGGACTGGAATCAAGCCAGATATATCCTGGTCGGATCCTTCGGTGGTGCCAACAGATCCTTCCGTGTCATTGTAGAAAGTTTCTGATGGAAGGGAGGTGTTGACATCGGGGAGGAGGATGGCCTCCGGTCTAGTATTTTGGGTTGTACTAGATTCAGCCGCTGTAATGTTGTCCACTGTGGCAGATATATTTGGAATAACAATGGGTGAAGTGACAGTGGGAATCTCAGATGTACTAGTGGTTGCAGAAACTGCAAGAGATTCTGAGACTATGCTGTGAGTAACAGTTACAGGAGGAACTGAAGATGTAGTTCGTATCAGCGGTGGAATGTTCCCTCGACCGGCACCACGGCCAGGAGGGGCGGGAATACGTGATGGTCGATCGGAGGTCCGTGGCGGTGGTGGTGGTGGAGGGATTTTGTACTGTACTCATCATGATCTCTGTGGTGGTTCTGACATAATGGTAGGAATATGAAATCCGGGGGCAGTCTCGTAACAAAGAACTCAAAAACTCTAATGCAGCCGAGTGTGCAAAAGAGGAGCTAGAAAAAGCAAGGCTCGCAGGCCAAAAAGCAAGCTCTGAAATCTATACTGAGACCGGTGTCTCAGTAAGCAAGCTGAGAAAAATAATGGCCAGAATGCCAACAAGCAGTCACTAAAAAGAAAAAATGACCCTCTATAAAGATGAGATAACAAGCAAACTCTTAACTAAGAGCTGGAGACCTCAACAAGTTGTATCCTTCGCAAGGTGATGAAATCCAAGTCGAACAATACAACGTGAGAGACCAATATGAGAAGGATATCCCTCTACCGAAAGGGACCCTGGGTAAAGGAGCCCTAGTAGAAAAGTCACTAAGCTACCTCGTTCATGACACATTGGAAAAGGTTTTCGGTGCTTCTGCCTTATCACCCTTGCATTACTATGAATACAAGGAAGACAATGATCGATGTTGCCTTAGGGCTAAGTGGAGTTCAGCATTCCACAGAGTCCGTCCGGTTCTCAATCTCACGGCGGCTTAACCCCTGAAAGTTAAAAACAATCAAGAGGCCCCTCCACAAACTGGTCTATGACCGTGTCAGTAAATACTAGAGGATTTTAGTTCCCTAGAGGACAACAACTATGTCTCAGATGAAAATGACAAGGGGGAATTATTTTGATGCCTATCCCTGGTGTTGTACCTAACTACCAAATTCTTTTGATTTCCTCAAGTGAGGTTAATGTTGGTTTAGTTAGGGAGATTAATTTGAGTGGTTGTATTACTCAATCGGGTAAATGGACGTGAAACTTGGTGGTGTTGTGACGACCCAAACCATGCAAGTGAGAATGAATCGAAATAAGCGTTGTATTTGATGAAAACTAGCTATGGAAGAGAGAGAGTTCTTCGATCATAAATGCATGAAAATTTCACAAGCAATTAAAAACCACTTCAAAACAAAAAAAATTGTTTTCTTTTTCTAAGTAGAGCCAAACTGAAATAAACACTTCTTTCCAATTCACTAATCTTGTAACTAGGATGCTTCAAAAAATGAGAATTTATGTGGCAAATTTAAAGGGTTCACTTCCTAATGCACAATAATACTGCTAGATCATTTCAATCCAAACAACACAAATGTTCTCCAATGATAATTTTCAATATAGATTTTAATGATAATAATGGAAACAATGTGATTATGAAAGATACACGATCCAGTAAAAAGAGGACAGTAGTAATGGTTTGGTTGTGATGAGAAGATCAAGCCAATGCAATCAGACTGAAGGGGTGACCCAATGTGCAAGTAATGCCACTAACTCATAAAATAATCAAGCTCACAAGATAAATAAACAAACCACAAAGATTATGTAATGAACAAGATAGTAATAAGCAACAGAAAACACCAAACTAAAGCGGAGAAAATCAAAAAAGACTTAGGAAACCAAACAGGCAAGAAAAAATGAAAAAATGCAGACACTACCGCATGGCAGGAACAGACTAGAGCCCGGTACTGGTACACTACCACTTTGGTAAGAGTGATGGGTACGCGGTACTACTGCGCTGTAGACAGTGGTGGGGGCGCGGTACTGTTGCAAAGGATGGAAAAACACAACTTTTGAAAAGAAGATTGAAATTTTCAGGGTTGTTGCATACCCAAAGGACTCGCTGATCACAGAGGGAGGAAAGATGTAGAGAGGAGGGGAGAATAAAGGTCAAGGAGACCAAAATTCAGTACTGGTTTGAAGAGAAAGAAGAATCACAATAAAAAATAACTGAAAGTGAGATGAATCAATCAAATGGGGTTCAAACCAGCGGAGTCGCCATTCTTTGTTGTAGAAATTTCTCCCTACGGATAGGTAGAAACTCTCTTAGGTTAAAGTAGACTTTAAATGACTCTAAACTAAGGCAAAAGGATAACAAACATTTCAAGATTAAATTGCTGAAAGAAACGGAAGAGATCTAACTAACCTTCAATTCAATTGCTCGTCTTAATGGTCGCTCCAATTTCCAAGTCCTCGCGAATGAACCTCTCAGAATGAAACCAATACAAGCATATACGATTCTATAGCAACTTGAAATATGAGTTAGAATTTAAATCTATAAAAGATACAAATCATATAATTGAAACAAAATCAACACATATGATTTGGGAAACAAGACAAGTTATGTTCTATTACCAACTTGAAGTCACTTACAATGGTTGCTTGATATCCAAGCCAACTCCTAGCTCCAAGTACTTTCTCCTCTAGCTATCTCCAGAAAGATTTAAGATCATAAGTTTGATGTCTCCAAGAGTCCTCCCCTTTGCTCATGGAATGCCTCTCTCTTATAGTGTGTAGTAGGGTTAACCATCAAGAGAGAAGAATGGATCTTGGGAATGTTTAGTGGATCAGGCCCACTAATTTGAGAAGGTGAGTTAGGATCGAATCAGGGATACTAATCCTAAAAAATCTCTCGAAGATCAAGATCCCACAAGCCATGGCAAAAAGGTTAAAAAGGGAGTACCGCGCCTCTTAAACTGAGCATAGCGCGGTAGTACCACGTGGCAAAGAAAGAGCATAGCGCGGTAGTGTGGACTACTGCGCACCTAAGCTGGAGCAAGGCATGGTAGTGTAGGTATATGAAGTCTCAGCTGGGTTGATTCTTGACATGATAGGCTTGTCTTCAAGGATCACTCATCATTTTTCTCTTCTGGGTGTTTTAAGCCGTAGGGGAAGTGTCGTCAGCTAGTTTTATGGTGAAGATGCGACACTGTGAAATATGGAGGTATAACAAAGAACTATAACCAGTATAGACCCATCTAACTTTGGTTCTACAAAGTGCCAAGAGGGATCAAATCTCCAAACCTTTCACCACTAAACTACAACACACATCCCTCTTTATTCTTATTTTTTTTATTTTTTATTATTTATTTTTTATTATTATTTTATGGGATAGATAGACACTTCCCCTCCAGCTGGGCTGTAGAAATGCGCCTTCTGAGCGCAACAAAAAAAACCTTACAAATAAGCACTTTAAAAAGGGTCATCAATAGTTTGAAACTATAATAAATACTCAAATAAAAAGGTTCAATCATTTAAAAGATAAAATTGTACCCAAGCTTTTGATCGACCTCCATGGCGACCACCTTGGTCCCTTGATTCTCTTGGCTTTAGCCTCGATGGCCTGCTTCCAAATAGCTTGTCTCTTACATTATGACTTGTCTTAATGATTAATGTCTTTGTCAAAAAGACTTGTGTTGTAGATTGGTAGTGGAAGCACTTAATAGTGCCTTGGGTGGTAACCAACCACTCTTAATTTTATCAATTTAAAACTATATCCCACTTTCCATAGCAACCAAAATCTAATGGTGATATAGGTTTAAACTACCACCAATAATGGTGACAATAAAATAACCATTGGTCAAACCAACCACATTGTCATATCCAAAACCATATGTTATATATGTAGTGGTCTATTGAGTGGAGACCCTGGTGTCCATGAGGGCGTGCCCCATTTTGGCATAAAGTAAATTGAAAACAAATTTAGTTGAACCCTATTCAAACCATGAGCCTTGACACGTTGGTAATGTGGCATATCCACTAGACAAATTCGATGGCAATTAATATATCGTTATAACAAAGAGCCCCTTTTTCATGGGCCAATCTATAATCACGTAGCAAAGGTTTTATGTGCCATATATTATGGCATATAGTTGTTGGCTCCTCCAAATTCCACCATTACTTTTTCAAAGGCAACTGGCCATAATATTGTTATGCCATTAACCATACCATAATACATTTAAAATATTAAAACCTTTTAATAATTTTACCCTTTCACATGACACATGTCACGAACTCAATTTTCCTCTTGACAAGTTTCCCATTGGTGCACCTCATTTTGTACTTGCCACATCATATAGCCATATGGCCACGTGGTAGTATGTGGGCATTCCATGTGGCACTCCCTACCAAATTTTTCTCCATTGGGGAAATTTCAGACCTACATATATTTTGCATAGAGACTCCATCTGATGCAATTCAAGAGGCATTGAAATTGTCTCGACGAGCACTTTATAGTGGAATCATTTTCATCAACATTGAGGTCTTTTACATCTTGAGTGATCCTAGATCCTCCTAGGTCACAATTCAATGTGCAAAAAAATTCCAAATGACATAAAATTTGAATAATACAATGCTCTTCTAAGCAGATGCCCTAAATATCCAAAATAAAATAAGTGGTAAACATATATGGGATGTACATCTACATACAATTTCACTTATTTAGAACAATATAGTCTCAGCAATAATCTGAAAAAAGGTTCTAAAAGAAACTTCCTCTTGAATCTTCATGGAATGATATCGGTCCAAAGAATGAAGAGTGCAAATACCTCCATTCATATTTACAACAATGTTTATATTCAATTGTTGGACAATAAGGTGTCCACCTTAATGACAAAAAACATAATTTCCTATATTGAACAAGGACAATAGAGTAACCATCTTCTAAAAAATAGATCATGTCAGCTGCAACTTTATATATATATATATGTGAGTAGCATTCATACAAAGTCTCTTTCTATGTCCACCTTATCATTAACAATTGCTTTTACTTTTTCCTCACTACTAAGATTCCTCTTCAACAAACTATATAGAAGGGCCTCGTTTCTTGAAATAAGCTCAATGGAAAAAGTTAAAGCTAGCATCAATCTCGATTTCTTCAACCAAAATATGGCACAATACTTTCCAGAGAAGAAACTAGCCTCAACACAATTGAAAATCGTTATTTGAACTGAAAGCCTTCAAAAGCAAGGGAAATCACCTTCAATCGAGCATTTAACGGCAAAGCCATCCAATACTTCAAGGCAGCCCACAACAAATAGAGGGCCAATTCAGAACTCCCAACACGGTCTTTCAAGTGGGAGTACAAGTCAACAATCTTCAATAGTACATGGCTAGAGAGTGGAGTACAAATTTGTGAAGGCAAGAGAGTTCACACGCATTTGGATTCTATCCACATACTTCAACACACAAGATATGCATCACTAGTGTTGAACATTCATATATGAACAAGAGCACAAAATTATGTTTTCTCTGAGATGCTAGGGATATAGAGCATGTGGCTCTCATTTGATCAACGCAGAAACAAAAAAAAAGTGCTAGAGAGGGATGTCATAGCTCTTCCATGGTGGTTGTAGCTCTTTAAATGGAGGTTGGAGCAGCTTCAAGTGGAGGTCGCAACTCCCAAGAGCAAGGTACACACCAAAAGATGGAGGTCGCAACTTTCAAATGGGGGTCTCGTGTTTTGAACACAACCATAATAAAAAGAGATCCCACTCTCAGCACCACAGTCTTGCAAACGCTCTTACCACGAGCTAGGGTTCAGGGTGGTCTCACCAAATAACAACATAGCTACAGGATTCCCCACAGGAGAGGGTGCACAACTCTTCAAATTTATCAATACAGCTCCACTTCAAAGGAGGTTGCAGTCTTCAAAAAATGACAACTCCACTTCAAAGAGACGATATGCAGCAAAACATGACCACTTGTCAATAGTTTTCAAACTTCAATGGGGTAGCATTATGTATATGCAGGAGCTGGAGAGAGGTTGCACACTCGAATCCTCAAGGAAAACCGCACCAAGGGAGATGTGCATCTTCACGAAGTCTTCCGAAACACAACACATCAATACTTAGCCTCTAAGTCGACCATGCCTCCACTTCTCACCAAGAGAGATAGCTCAATGGTATCCATGGTGCACACCACGAAACCGGGAGGAGGAGCTAGGGTTCAACTCTTCCACACAAAATCTCTTCAAAAAACTAATATGCAGCTCTCTACAGAAGGTCATTCATATGCAGGTAAGATATTTACCAGAGCGACAAGAAGGAATATACCGATCTGCAGCTATGCATTTCTATTCCTGTACAGGAGCATTGAACATAGACTGAATGCAAGGACTAATGCGAGAGATATCGGGTGCAGAGTTGGCTTCAAGTTCCCTTCAACGGTAATGCCAACGGTTCTTTTCTTTGGTCTGCTATACCACTATACATGCAATAAATTTGAATAGACCATAAGCCATAATGGTGGTTTTAGTAGGATTCCCATCATTTCATTGAAAGCACTAAGATGTACCACTCTCAGGCCAACCAGAGAAGTCTCTACTGATGGTTTACTCACGCAGTAGAGAAAAGAGGAGGGCTCACATAGTAATGAGTCTCCTGAGATATCATCGAGCAGGAGTCGTTGGAGTAGGGAATAACTTAGGGTTCATGTTGAAGTGGGTATCGAGAATCAAATTACAAAGAAAACTCATAGGAAAGATTAGGGTTTACGGTGTATAGGAATAGAGAAGGTCATACTGGGTCATGCACACACTTGGGCACCAATAGTGGGTTTCAGAATGCATGCAGAAGCAATAATACATATGAGTCTAATAATTGCATAGATATGAGTAATACCTCATCTAGAGAATACATTCTGTGGGTGAAGAGAAGAGTAATACATACTCGTAGAGCTCAGGTCTGAGTTGGCAGAGAGCACGCAGTAGGTTCTTGGTAGAGAGCACGCAACAGGTTCACAAAGAGTATGCCAGGCACATTTTGGGAAGAAAGTTAGAGGAGCAGAGTGTGAATATGCTAGACTTTGCAGAATGGATGATTCTAGAATTGAACGTAGGGCAGTTGAAATCCATTGAGCAGAACCATGCAAATAACAATGATTGCATTAGACTAGCTAGAATGGATGATTCTAGAATTGAACGTAGGGCAGTTGAAATGCATTGAGCAGAACCATGCAAATAACAATGATTGCATTAGACTAGCTAGAATGGAGGATTCTAGAATTGAACGTAGGGCAGTTGAAATGCATTGAGCAGAACCATGCAAATAACAATGATTGCATTAGACTAGCTAGAATAGGGCAGATCGAGAATTTGAGTGCGCATAATTGGAAGGAGGGTGCTAAATATGCTAGGGAATACAATAGGCATAAATTGTGCACAGAATCACAAGCCATAGGCTCAACATAAGCTCTAATACCACACTTAGGTGCCCCAATTGGAAAGATAGGCAAATAACACACAAAGATAGAAGAATATTAGCATTAACCACACTTTTCTATTAACAAATGTACATATTAATACATGATGGATGACACTTGTTTTTTACTTCCAAGGTGTCTCTTGAACTACCGAGTGACTCTTGGTTTTCTTTTCACAATAATATTCTACACCAAGAATTAGCCTTCAACAAAATCACAAGCATATAAAATAAAAATAAGAAAAAGGTGAAGGCATACATGGATGGAGGAGTGGCAATGTCCCTTGGTGAGGTTGGATTGGTGACTATGCGCTCGCTTTCCGATTGGAATCCGTAATCTTTGGTGGAAATGGGGAGAAATGGGTCTCCAAGCCTTTTTTTGCATATGTAGAGGAATGAGAGTGTGTTTTTGGAATGTGCACATGTTTCTAGAATGTGCACACGTTCTTATCCATGTGTATTCTTGCTTGGAGGTTCGACAATTGTAGAACCAAGAATGCGCACACATTTTTGTGGACACATGCGTATTTTTTAAATTTTTTACTAGCACCCTCTTATTGCAATAAAATTGGGTACCAACTTTTTGTGAGCACCCTACATGCATCTTCCTATAAATTAATAAATAATTGGTATAATTGCCTCTTCATGTACATGTTAGATGAGTTGGTTGCGTTGGATTCAACTTTAGAATGGAAAATCTCAGACTTTTTGGGCTTGATAAACAAAAACACATCCATTCTCCCAACTCCCTATTCTTATCTCCATTTTCAACCACACTTTTAAATATGATCCACTTATAATTGTTGATGAAATTGCACACACTTATATAGTTTTTTTTTGTGTATATATGTGTGCATGCACCGTGTGTGTGTGTTTAAGAAAAAAATACTTCTTTCTATTTTTTATTGATTTTTAATTGCACATATATCATAATTGTGAAATACATATACGTGACTTTTAATCCTGATGTAAAAAATATTAAGTTGTAAATGTTAACCTCCTAGTTTCAAAACCTCAATGGTTTTATTAATTGAAAAATATATAGAATTAACATTAAAAAAGATGGAAAATAGTAATGTGAATTACATAATTTTTCTACTAAATTGATGTCTTATGTGAACATATGCATTATATTTTAGAGGAAAATTTTGGTTGTGGAGCCTGATATTCCTTATTCATAGGTCGTGCTGGGGGGGGGATTTCCCCCTGGAAGGGGTTTGGGGGCAACGCCCCCGTAGCGACAATTTTGAAAAAAATGCCTTGTAAAATGTTGTAATTTCATAGTAATGACTTGGTGAATAATGAGTGATTTATGGACCCATGGTATTGGGAGTTCCATAGTATTTTCCCATGGTAATCACTCTTTAAAAGGAAAGTATTGTAATGTGGTTACATGTATTGTAGCATTGTAAATATCTCTGATTGTGTGAGAGAGACTGTGAGCGAGTGAAGAGGAAGTTGCAGCGGATGTGTTGCAGGTTGTATCCTTTAATTTGTTGGATGGTATAATAATAAGGACTAGCAATTTCTGTGTGGATGTAGCCCATCTTGGGTGAACCATGTTATATTGGTGTCTCTCCTATAATGTGTTTTATGTGATTTATATTTTCATTTTGTTTATTTTTATTGCTCTACAATCCTATTTTTCTAACAGGAAAGTAACATACCAATGTTAGAAGAATGTTGTAATACCCCTAAGACTTTTGAATTATTTTGATTAAAGTATTTTTTTTGATAAATACTCTCAAACCATTAATTTGTAAAAGACTTATAAACTCTATGAGGAAAAATACTCACATGTATGTGGGTGAATATTATGAACAAGAAATATTATTTTATTATTAATAAAAAGAGACACTTGGAGCCACCAGTTGAAAGAGGGGACACCATCATGAGACAATGAACAATTGGATAGCAAGCAAGACATTTGGTATCAATCAAATCCAAGTCAAAATCTTAGCAAGCCAATTAGATCCAAGACCAAGGAAGAAATTATATAATGGTGCACTGAGAAGAAACATGATGTTGTGTGGTGCATATAGAGAAAATGTTGTTATGTTGAGGGCTAGTTGTTGAGTACTCTTTTTTTTTTTAAATTCCATCCTTGAATCTGTTACAGACTCTTGGGAATGGTGTTGCGTTCAGATATCGGTTACAGATTCTTGGGAAGAGTGCTGCGTTCCGATTGGCTTAGCTATTTCATTGGTCTATGGTGGTGATCCAAATCAGGGGTGAAGTTGGGAAAGTAAATGTGGTTGTTCTCTTCTATGGTTGGGAGGAACTCGGAAGCTCCATTTGTTGTTCCCCTTCTATTTTCAAGTAAGTGTTTTAGTGCATGTTTTATTAATGATTATTTCAACTACCGAAAGTATTGGGTTAGATGTTCACTATGGATCCATCATCATTGGAATTTTTTTTTCATATTTTTGTTTATACTGGATTAAAGCAATTAATGATAGCTTCCATCTATAAAGAAAATTATAGTAGCATAGTTTGTTTATACCAGTTTTAGGTACGTTATGGTTCAAATGCTCGGATCTAAGGGCTCGTGGTTTGCTTTCTGTGCTTGGGATAGAGTATTTTCCTTTTGATATGATATTATGGATCGTTCTCATGGGACATGTTCTTATTTTTTCTATTTTTATGTTACATATATTAAAATTATTTTTGGGTACTTGAAGCGGGTGATCCACGAATGTTTGGTTGTAGTTCGTATTTGATATCCGTATCACTTTAAGGTTTTAAGTATTCAATCGAACCTTGCACAGACTTATGGCGTTATCTTAATTTGAAAATAGGGATAGTAAATAATCCATCCATTACGTGAATCGAAGGAGTATTGTTTTATAACTTATGTTCCTTATGTTCTCTGATATTGAAGGTGCCGCAAATAATAGTTTAATTCCATTATGAGATTATGTAAACAATGTTAAATTTGATCAGAGAGGAAACCTCCCCTTGGAGTACCGACCCTATAGGTATGACGTGAATACTTTCTTGTTCTATTAAAAGAAAAAGTTGTGTATTGTGTGTTTCTTCCCTTCTCATGATTCGGCATTATGTCTTAATCCCCGTGGAAAATATTTTTCTGAGGTTTGAAATTCAATAACTGAGAAAATTTTTGGAGTATAAGAACCAATGATCTCAATCTATAGTGGGTAAGTTGCATTGTATTTTAATCCCGGGTTACGAAAATCGAGTGAATCAAGGAGATCATGACCTCAAACTCTACAGTTTCCTCGTGCATGTTAGAGAATGCTTTCGGGGAAGTGAAGTTCGTTAATCAAACTGTGTTAAAATATTGATAGTTTGTTAGTCGCTCGACTTTTAGAAACTAGGTCAAACGTCCTTTTCTCTCATTTTAATCCCAACACTGAGTATACGTGTGGCCATGTTTTAATTCTTATCCATTGTTAAGAGCAGATGACCTGGGGAGAGTGGTCCTTGTCTTATAATGTTTCTGTGTAAATACCTTTGTAGTTCCGATTTTCTTCTCAAAAAAATGGCATACCTGCTGTAATGGCTTATCATCTAGTTGGAGGTGGTAAACAACCTCTGCATGGAAGACAGGTTGTAAAAAATCGTTGTCAATCCAAAACTTGTGGTTGATCTGGTATTTAATTCATGGTTAAACTTTGACTTAACTTACTCGCCTACTTTCCATCTTTCGACAGAGCTGGCCGATTTTATTTTAGCCCGAATGTTTCTAGACTTGACAGCTCCAAGTATTCCCTACCAATCGATGGTCGCCATCTTCGTCCTTCATTAGATTGTTCCATCCCATAATCCCTAAATTTGTGATCATTGTCACCTAACTTGAGATACAGGCAGCCGACTGGTACTCCATGAGGCAACGCACCAGTGTAAGATTTGTTAGGTTTAACGGTTAGACAACTATCAGACTTTTAGGAATTCGACGGTTGGACAGTGGCGTCAAGCTTCAAGTGTTTTTTTTTTCAGATAGTGCATGGATTGCACCTTGGAACTGAGATCTAGTTCTTCTTGGATCATGTGGATCTCCAACAAATCCACCTGTTGCTTCAATGGTCTTATGAGCCCATTTAGACCTTCGATTTGGATCTATTTGATCAAATGGATTGGAATCTGGATCAGCATGTTCATCTTCATCATCAGAAACAAAATATGAACCATCTTATGAGGAGGCTTCACTTTCTTGATCATCTTAAAGTGGTGGTGTAGAGTTATCTTGTTGGATGCCTTGCAAAGGACCTTCTTCAAACTATACATTTCTCTCAATGATAGTATTCATGGTGGATGGATCTAAGAGTTTGTATCCCTTAGCACCTTCAGCATAACCAACAAAGATACATTCAAGGATATGAGGTTGTAAGGCCTTTCTCTTTTCTAGAGGAATCCTAGCCTAAGCTTTGGAATCAAATATTTGAAAGTGAGACACATCAGGTTTGTGCCCAGCCCAATCTTCGAATGGAGTTTTTCCTTCCAAATATTTGTGAGGAACTCGCCTCTGGATGTATGCAGCATAGTTGATGGCCTATTCCCACAACTTAGGAGATAGTTTCTTTGACTCAAGCATACATGTGTCCATCTCTTTCGCTCTACCACACCATTATGTTGTGGTGTTTAGGAAACAATGTGCTGCATCTGGATGCCTGCATTAGCACAAAATTATTACAAATAATTTTTCACATACTCCCCTCCATTTTCAATTTGAAGCACATTAATTATATTTCCATAAATATTTTCAACAGAAGCTTTAAAAATATCATACACTTCTGACTTGAACTTGAGGAAATAAACCCAACATTATCTTGAATAATCACTATGAAAGTTAAGACATATCTACCATTACTCAAAGAAGGGTTAGGAATGGATCCAATGATGTCATTGTGAATCAATTCGATAGGTGAGGAGGTTCTCCATGATTTTCCTTTCTCAAATTTGTGCTCTAGATGTTTTCCAAGCATGCAACCTTAACAGATGCCATTTGATAATTTTATGTCTGGAAGACCATCAACCATACATTGCTTGTGCAATTCTTGCATGTATTTGAAGTTGAGGTGACCAAACCTCTCATGGAATAGCTTAATGAATTCAGTTGCATGTGTTATGAGTGCATTTGATGTTGAATAGGGAATAAAATGGTTGAACCCATAGATCCTCGAATCATGATTGGCATAACCAATTGCAGTGACTTTTCCAGTAGAAAATTTTGAAATCTCTACATCATTAGGAGCGAACACAACTTTCTTCGGAACTCTTGTGTGTGTCATGTGGTATACCGAAACAATATTTTCAGCCAATTATGGGACATACAAAACATTCATGAAGCTCCCATGATCAAAGTTGATTCTTCCTTTTCCTCTAGATGGAATTTCTGAATCATCACCCATGAGAATTAAGGGACCACTAATGGGATCAAATGCAGAGGAGGATGCTCTGGATGTAGACATGTATCTAGATGCACTAGATTCAATGATGAAAGAAGGAGACTTTGAAAACCAAGCCATCAAGGCATGACATCTCTCTTTGTCATCAGATCTAGCTCCAACTTCTTTTATCCTTTCTCCTTTAGGAACAACAATGTTATTTTTCACAAGAAGTTGCACCATGAAATTAATGGTTTTCTTCATGCATGATCTTTTAGGGTGGAAACCCTTGCTTCAATATGATCATTTGTTCCTCTCTTTCATCTTTTGATTTTCCTTCCTTGGATTCGAAGGTACTTTTGATGGATTTGGCTTCTCCTTATGCCTCTGATTTGACTGTCTCTTGTCTTTGGCATTCTTATTTCCTTTGAAATTCTTGGAATCTCCAGTAGCAAGTGCATGGTCCTTGGATGGTTTGATGGTTCCCATCTGAACCAATTTGTCCTACTCCTTTGTGATAGACTCCATGAATGAACTCAGGGTGGGAATCTCCCAATTTGGGAATACCAATTTAGCAGTATGAATGGTACGGTACAAATACAGAGTACTCAGGACCCAAATTTGTGAGGATTGATAGCATGATTTGACATTCCTTCTTTTCTATGGCACATTGCTTGACTTGGAGGACCAATGTATTGAACTTACTGAAGTAATCCTGTATGGTGTTGAAGCTACTAGGGCTCAATCAGATTAACCCATTCTCCAATTAGTGACCTTTCATATAATCTTGTTTTCCAAACAAGGATTCAAGCTTGGTACATACTTCATTTGGAGTATATAGACCAACAAGATGAAACAATAGATCTCTAGAGATGTTGAGACATAGAAAACCATAGGCTTCATCAAGTTTGTTGAAGTATCTGGCTTTATCCATAATTGAATTTGGTTCGATTTCAGTCCCCTTTGTAACTCTATAGAGACCCCTTCTTAGAAGAAGGATCTCTATTTAAACCTTCCTTTCAAAATAATTGAATGGAGTGAGCAACAATGCTGGAGTCTGCACCATTTCTTCTATTGTTGTGCTCTTGGATGATAGTAAACCTTCAAAAGAGCTATGCAAGGATTTGTTACTTTGATAGTATGCACATTCAAGAGCTCATCACACCTAGGCATGCCACTTTGGTAAACCAAAGTAATCAAATGCAATTTCCCCAAGAATTATGTGAGCTCTCCTCTACTTCTGGTGCAAAACTGGAAGCATCTACACTTGCAAAACACTCCGAAAACTCTTTGGAAGACTACCCTGTTATTCAAGGCTCTAATACCATTTGAAATTTTTCATAGAATATCTCACAAACAAGAAAATAGTCGTCACTAGTTTCACATAAATTCACTCAAAAAATTGAGAAGAAATATGGCCTAATCCACCACAGGGAAGGAGCTCTGATGGAATTTTTTTTATAATATGATATAAGCAATTAGTTTTCTATCCAAAAATGTTACAATAGAATAAATTTATGAGCCTCTGATGGCATTCAAAATCAGTGCATTAATCAGGCTTACTTAAGAAAATTCACCAACTAGACATGAGAACTAGTTACAACTCTGATGAATTGGTAGTTAACTGATCGTAGGTGAGACAGAAGGAAACATTATTCAGTTAATTGATATTAGGTAGGAAAAGGAGGTGCATCAAGGAGTTGGAGGCTCAAAATAGTGGTGATGAAACCAAAGAAGGGCGCATAAGCTAGTAGACTGACAATGGACTTCAGTGATGAAACCAAGGTGAGGGTTCTGGATCCCTAAATTGTACGAGGTCCCTAAAATTTAGGAGGATGACTCAACTTGTCCCAAAAATCATGGAAGAGGGAACATTAGTGGGTGATGGGACCAAAGATGATAATTCAGTGGTCTAATGATAATCCCAAGGATGGAAACTATGCACTAGGAGGTCAACAACTTAGTCTAAACACTAGGAAAAAACATTTCTATCATAATGTTTAGGTGGGTAATATATCCTAGCAAACCTATAGACCATTCTAAAAAAAAAGATATATTAGGAACTCTATGTGTTGTATAGGTCAAACATCCAACAAGTTGATGATAATGTGTTTCATCAACGAGGGGAGTGTCACAGACAATAGTTAAATTGACCCTTGAATGAAATGCGGTTCGTGAAGGATTACAATCACTCATATGAAAATGAGCTAAAAAATCAAAAGCATAGTGAGGGTGAGAAAGGAAGATCGCATGAGCCATGTGCCAGACCTAAAAAACTAAAAAATAATGCAATAGACCTAAGTTTGTCATTTCAAAACACAGCTTAAGATCATTCTTCAATTTCGGGATTAAGGAAACCTTGCTTCTTGTTAGGATTAGATCAAACACATAAAGAACAACAATGAGTAAATCATCTTCAAAGAATTTAACATACGAATTTGGATTAAGTCGACACCAACTAAAACTAATTTTCAAGAAACAAGAATCAATTTTCTCATAGCAATCCCTAGGTACTTGCTTAAAACCATACAAAAACTTATTCAATTTGCATGCCAAACTTGATTTTTTAGAGGTGATGAAACCAAGTGGTTGTTGCATATAAATTTCTTCACACATATCACCATTTTTAAAAACACTTTTGACATCCATTTAATGAATTTCCCATTGAAAATATGTAGTAAGAGAAATGATGGTTCTTATTGTGCTCATTTTAGCAACGAGAAAAAAGGTTTCAGTGTAATCTATACCATATTTGCGAAGAGATCTTTTAGTGATCACTAACTGAGACTTATGCTTTTCAATGTCCTTCTACAATGAACTTTGCTTTATAAACCCATTTGCAACCAACAATATTTGTTAATTTTTTAGCATTAATTCAATATACTCTAGGCTCTTTACTGAGAGAATAACATGTACAGCATATCAAGTATAACAATGCATATCAATCACACCAAGCAATCACATGAGACAATAGACACGCAAAGTTTCACTGGGGAAAACCATAAAGGTGAAAAACCCCACAACTTCCTCAGAGATAGAAAGAGCAATGATACAACCAAAGTACAACCAACGTACAAGAGATAGTCTTCTCCTAGCAGCTGATTCTCCTCCTCACATGTGTGCCACTTTCCAAGTGATTGAAGAGTGAGTAATGAGATGAACAAAATAGAGATCTACCGATCTCTATTTATACATGACCTGTCCTACCCAATAACCTAGCAGGGCCGACTTGTCTAACTCAGTCTAATAACCCATGGTTAAATTAATCAGGGCCGACCCCACACTTGGTGGTCTAATAACCCATCACTACAAGTTACGACACTTGGGACAATTGTTAATACAAATGACGACACTTTTGTATAGATGAATAATAACATCTCTATAGGAGTACAATATACGTGGGTGAAATACATTCCGAAGTTACATATACATCAATACTCCCTCTTAACTAGGAAGGTATTTCTCGACACAGATCTGCTAGCACAAGTCTTCTTCTCTGGATCATCATCAGCGAATCATCATCCTCGAATCATCGTCATCATCACTACTGCTGCTATCTCAATCAATCTCTAATCTAATCGTCATAGGAAGTTATACAGAGCCAGTCCTTTTCCATACTGGATGTAGGCCCACCACCTGTAGGTATTCATCATCACTGGCCATACTGTGGAATTCTCAAGACTGATTACGTGCATCAACAAAACCTCGAAAGAGCATCCCAGGACTGATTTCTGAGCTTACTGCTCAACCTATCAAATCTCCTAGGATGTTATGAGCACATCACTCTACCTGTCTAGATCTCGATAGAGCATCCCAGGCTGTTACAAGCACACCGTTCTACTTGTCCGGATTTTAAAGGATCTTTTCTATGTGAACTTTCACAAAACCTACTCAGAGCATCCCAGCATGTTATGAGCACACTGCTCTACCTGTCTGGATCTCGATAGAGCATCCCAATATGTTATGAGCACACCGCTCTACCTGTCTGGATTTTAAAGGATCTTTTCTATGCAAAACTGTAGCAAAACCTACTCAGAGCATCCCAAGATGTTACGAGCACACTGCTCTACCTGTCTAGATCTCGATAGAGCATCCCAGGATATTACGATCACACCGCTCTACCTGTCCGGATTTTAAAGGGTCTTCTCTATGCTACCTGTAGAAAACCTACTTAGAGCATCCCAGGATGTTACGAGCACACCACTCTACCTATTCAGATCTCGATAGAGCATCCCAGGATATTACAAGCACACCGCTCTACCTGTCTGGATTTTAAAGGGTCTTTTCTATGCTACCTGCACAACTTGTCCACGGCCATAGAGTATCAACCTGATACTCACCATACATCATCCTGATGTACATCATCACATGATCAACCTGATCATCATCATAGCATCAACCTGATGCATATCATCTAGAGAAACATCCTGAAGCTCGTCATCTATGATCATCCTGATCAAACAATATATCCATCTGATGCATACAAAGTATCTACCTGATACATATCATCATACATGATCTACCTGATCATACAATGCATCCACCTGATATACATACATAAGTACATGATCTACCTGATCATACATTGTATCCACCTGATACATACATAAGTACATGATCTACCTGATCATACAATGCATCCACCTGATACATACATAAGCACATGATCTACCTAATCATACAATGCATCCACCTGATACATATACAAAAATACATGATCCACCTGATCATACAATGTATTCACCTGGTACATAAATACATGATCCACCTGATCATATCAAGCATCCAACATGATGCATATACAAATATATCAAGCATCCAACATGATGCATATACAAATACATGATCAAAGCATCCAACTGATGCATATACAGAGCAGTAACTAGAGCATCGTCCTAATTCTCATCATCCATCACTTACATCCACAGCCATGGGAGGGATCCTCCTCTCACCATGCTTGGAATGGCTCTTGCAAATGTGTCCATCACTTCTTCCTCGAAGTGTCGTCAATCGGAAGAACACCAAGCCTCTCTCTGAAGTACTCAAACTTCACTCTGGCTAGTGATTTTGTCAACACATCTGCAACCTGCTCATCCGTTGCAACATACAGGAGCTTCACTCCTCTCTACACCATATCCCTGATATAGTGATATTTGATCTCAATGTGCTTCGACCTATCATGGAACACCGAGTTCTCAGACAGCTTCACACAACTCTGGTTGTCACAAAAGATACCAGTAGCCTCCAACAGGAGATCAAATAACTCACATAGTAGCTTTCAGAGCCATACTGCCTCACAACTAGCTGAACATGCTGCAACATACTCTGCTTCGGCTGTACTCAGTGCTACGCAAGATTGCTTCCTGCTAAACCAAGAGATCACTCCTGATCCCATACTGAAGCAACACCCAGATGTTCTCTTCCTATCTGCAGCACTGCCTGCCCAGTCTGAATCAATATAACCTTGTAGGTTAAACTTTTGATTCACATCATACTTGATCCCATAGTCAATTGTACCCTTTAGGTACCTCAGAATATGCTTTACAGCCACTAGGTGAACACCTCTGGGATCCGTCAAGAACTGGCTCAATGTGTTCACCGCAAAGAAAATATATGGTCTAGTGTTCGTCAGGTACATCAAGGACCCAATCATCTGACGATACATCGTGACATCAACTGGATCAGATGAAGCATCACATAGAAGCTTCAAGTTCGATGCCATAGGTGTGGCCATGGCCTTGCAGTCCATCATCCCGAACCTCTTCAGGATTTCTACTGCATACTTCCCTTGTCCAAGGAAGATTCCATCTGAACTCTGCCACACCTCCATAATTAGAAAATAGTGCATCATCCCCAAGTCCTTCATCTCGAACTCGGCAGCAAGCTTCCTCTTAGTATCGGTAATCAATCCATCCTCACCTGTTACAAACAGGTCATCCACATACAATAGTAGTATCACAGGATTGCCTTCCTCAACCTTGTAGTAAAGGTTGGAATCTGCTTTACTCTTGGTAAATTCCAAACTGGATAGAAAGTTGTCTATCCTACCATACCAAGTCCTAGGAGCTTGCTTGAAGCCATACAATTCTTTCTTCAACCTGCACGCATATGACTCCCTGTCATATGTCTCAAAACCAAGTGGTTGCTCCACATACACTTCCTCTTCGACTACACCATTCAAGAAAGTTGTCTTGAAATCCATCTGGTGTATCTTCCATTTCATCACTGCAACCAGAGCAAGTACTATTCTGATGGAAGTGTATCTGGCTACAGGTGCAAAAGTCTCTTCATAGTCTATTCCCTATTTCTGAGAGAAGCCATGAGCTACAAACCTCGCTTTGTATTTTTCTATGCTGCCATCGGCAGCATGCTTGATCTTGTAGATCCACTTGGAAGTCACCACAGAATTCCCTTCAGGTCTTGGGACCACATCCCAAACATCATTCTTCATGATCGACGGATCATGGCATCATTACTTCATCTCGGATCCTGGGAACTTTAGATTCTTCAATAGATAGATTTGTTGCTGAACAAATGTTGTAGTTCTTCTTTTGTAGGTGATTGTACATGATCTTTCCTACATGTCAAATTAAATTGCATGATTAGAAACTTCTCATAGTTTCATAACAAAATCTTACACATAAGAATATATGTCATACAGTCATGCAATTATTTTAGCCAATGCTTCAATACAACATTTATCCATATCTCGTAACTTTCTAGATGCCTTCCAATCTCTACCATAACATTGTTAAGAGTGTGCACAAATCCCAACATGTCAGCAAAGAGGTTTCATCCTAGCTAAGTAGCAATGGAATGTTGTACAGTACCATAGGCCACTTACCCATTACTTGCATATTAGTAGTATCTTGTTCATCAATGCAATTATTCTAATATGCATAATACAAAACCTAAGTCTAGGAACATACGCATATTCATCACTGAATAACATTATTTAAACAAACAGAATATACAAGAAATGACAATTCAAATACTTATCTTTGTTTGTTTGTTGTGTGGACTCCCTCTCAATCTTTGCTTCCTTGCAGGAACTACTGGAGTGTGCTCCCTCTTGATTCTTGCTTCCTGGATTACCTGTCTTTGAACTTATATCTATCCTCGATCACTATGCATGCTTACGAGTATCATCATTGTGTTATCCTCAAGATTTCATACATAATCATACATTCATTAGTATACTATCAAAACAAAATAATCTTAAACATGTATAGTCATGATCATTTCAAACACAGATAATAAGCATTATCATTCAAGGTTTCAGGGAAGACTTCTCTTACTCATGCATATTTGTATTTGACTATAGAACTCTTCTGGTTAGTCATATCATCAATCAAGGTAAGAGACATAATATGCATAAACCCTAGATTACTCAAACTTGTAACTTCATGAGTAATCATTATCAATCATACAAAAGTATAAGATCCTTTGATATAAGAAAAAACATAACTAGTCATCATATTTGCTAGTTATGTCTAGCAATGTTTTCTTGTTCTCTTCAATGACCTGCATAAATCATAAGTTAACCTTTGCAAAACCAAATTATACATACTTGTATGTGATCCATGACTATGGATGAGTCTTTTTCTTCATGTCACCATAGCATTTTCAGGTTGTCCCTTCAATTTGTACAATCCTCCCTCTTGCTCTCCAATCACTACTGCATCATCTATGGTCTTACCCTTTTGCCACATGAGTACTTGGCCATCTACAAATGCAACCCTCATGCCTTTTGCATCCAATGCAAATATGGAGAGTAGATTCTTCTTGAGCCCAGGTACATCGAACATCTTTCATTTTGAAGGACTTCCCAGAGTCTAGGTTGTAGGAGCCTTCACCACTTTCCTTGATAGGATATTGATAGTCATCCCCAAGCTTCACTTTATGGGGTGACTCATGTTCAGATAGATTTACAAAAGTTCTTTAAACCCAGTCATGTGTTTGGAATCCCCACTATCAATAAGCCAATCATTACAACCATGAGAGATAGTACCTGTGAGAGCAGATATTAGAACATATTCATCTTCACTTGATGAAGAATCACTTTCTGCCTTAGCCTTCTTCTTGGGAGGTTCATCATCCTCAGCAGCACGAGCATGAAACCTCTTCTTGTTGTACCTCTTCTTCTTATTGAATTTGCTGTTGTTATCTTTCCTCTTCTTGGGACAATTTGAAGCAAAGTGTCCTAATTCATTGCAATCAAAACATCGAACATGAGATAGATCTTTCTTCTTGTGATGAGAGTGAGAGTGATTCTTGTTATGAGATCTCTCCCTCTTAAACTTGCTTCCCTTGGTGTGTGTTTTGAGGGCTTGATCTTCATTCCCCATCTTTTCTTCTCGGACCACAAGCCTTGCTTCTTTTTGTGAGCATTCCTCCCATAGTCTACTGAATGAGATCAACTTCCTCCTTGCACAGATTCCTTGGATGAAGGAGTCCCATGACCTAGGTAGGCCATTCAATGTGGTCATGACAACTTCACCATTGTCCACTACTTCATCCATAGCTTCAAGTTGTTCCTTGATCTAAGAGACCTTAGAGAAATAAGATTGAATGGTCTCTCCATTCTGAAGCTTGACTCCTTTCAATTGATTCCACAGAGTCATCTTCCAATTTATGTTCTTCCCTTCAAATAGCTTGGTCAGATAATCAAACATCTCCTTGGGTGTCTTTAGAGATGACACATGTGGTATGATATGGTCTTTGATAGAATCAGCAATGATCCTCTTTGCCTTGAACAAGTTCTTCTTATGCAAGGCCTTAGCCTCTTCTTCCTCTGGGACAGGGACCTCAGAACTTATGTAGGTGTCCAATTCATTTTCTTCCAGGATTAACCCAATCCTATACTTCCATGCTCGGAATTTATCAGCCCCTTCAAGCTTATCCTCAAGCTTAGTCTGGTGAGACATTTTAATGAGAAACTCAAATGGAAGTAAGAGATTTAGGTCTTACCACTTGATTTGCAGAAATCTAGATTTGGTGTCGGATTAGGGTTTGTTAGAGAAACCCTAAAAATTCAAAATGTGAATTTCAACTTTCTGAAAGGATAGAAAGATGCACCTTGATGAGCTGATCAGCCTAGTATATTCAGAATTTGAAATGTACAAAGAGTCACCCTTCAGAAATGCCTTTTAGTCTTCCCAGATTCACTAGGGAGGACCCTAAATTAGGGTTTGAGTTTCCCAGAGCTACACCTCACCAAAAATCTCGATCCAAAGCTCTAAAATTTGATTTTTCCAAGGAGCTTCCAGCTATGTCCTCATATTTCAGAAATTCCTATTTTTGTGGAAACCCTAATGTTTAGGGCCAAAAATGAAAGTGCCCAGAATTGAATTCTGATTGGACAGAAAGATTCTCCTTGATGAGTAGAGTCAATCTACCTTTCTGCCTTTCCAAAATCTATGGAGAGAAACCCATTAAACAAGAAACCCTAGTTTTCGCCACTGCACAATGTCTTCTTCTCAGGTTAGCTTTGATACCATGTTAATTTTTTTGCATTAATTCAATATACTCTAGGATCTTGACTGAGAGAATAACATGTACAACATATCAAGTATAACAATGCATATCAATCACACCAAGCAATCACATGAGACAATAGACACACAGAGTTTCACTGGGGAAAACCATAAAGGTGAAAAACCCCACAACTTCCTCAGAGATAGAAAGAGCAATAATACAACCAAAGTACAAGATATAGTCTTCTCCTAGTAGTTGATCCTCCTCCTCACATGTGCGCCACTTTCCAAATGATGGAAGAGTGAGTAATGAGATGAACAAAATAGAGATCTCCCGATCTCTATTTATACATGACCTGTCCTGCCCAATAACCTAGCAGGGTTGACTTGTCTAACTCAGTCTAATAAACCATGGTTAAATTAATCAGGGCCAACCCCACACTTGGTGGTCTAATAACCCATCACTGCAAGTTACGACACTTGGGACACTTGTCAATACAAATGACGACACTTCCGTATAGAGGAATAATAACATCTCTATAGGAGTACAATATACATGGGTGAAATACATTCCGAAGTTATATATACATCAACAATATTCTTACCAGGATGAAGTGGGACAAGGTTCCAAGTAGTGTTCTTTATCAAAGAGTCATATTCAACAACCATTTATTTATCCCATTATGGATTTCATTTAGCTTCTACATAAGTAGAGGGATCATTTGTGTCTAATACTTTTTCCATGAGAAAAAAAAACAGATCTAGTCTTGCGAGAGTTGAATGTAATGTTGTTATGAACCAATATCCTTAAAATAGCACAGAATAACAAAAGTACACACCGTGTACAGAAATGTAAACATGGATCACAACTCCAATATAGATAAGTGAGATAATTTACACAATAGCTCCCAAAATAGGAGGAGATCCTTCTCCAATTACCTCAATACATTCACAAAATCCTTCCACATGTCCTCTATAATGACTTCATTACCTTTATATACATATCCACTAATTGCATACGATTCCCCTTCACTAGGCCAACCCATTACATATACATTTAGCCTCATATATACCTTCATTGGGGTCATATTATATACATTTAACCGCATTTATGACCCCGATTGGGTCATATCATAGTGTTAGGATATTTTAATACTCCATCCTTGTCCTACTTAGCATTGTTTACTTCTCCTAGTTGTTGATGATGCTATTTTCCCCCTAGTGGTGTGCAGATGTCATCCAGGATCCATCTACCACCTTCTAAGCCCTACATGCATCATTTTAGGACCACTTCAGTCAGTTCCCTATTTTATAGGAATCAACTGAGTGTTCCAGTGCAGTCCACCTGAGCTAGCTGACTATTGTGGGGGGTTGGAGCTCTGGATGACACTGATTGTGGCCTCATGCGCCCATTTCTAATTGACATGCATGAAAAACTCACTATTGCACCCTCCTTAGTCAGTTAATTGATTGTGACTTTAGTTAGATGAGTTTAGGTTCAGTTCAGCTGAGTTTGAGTCTTCTAGAGCACTCCAGTGGTGATAATCCCTATGCTAGACCAACTGAGGTTCGAATTCTCCTGTGTGATTCGAATTCTATTGATTGTATCGTCATTGTTGACTATACTGATTATTGGATCATGTGACATTATTCTTCTCCTATCTAAGTTCTGTTGCATAATTACTTGCATGCTCTTTTTACTACAGTTTTCACTCTTATTCAACTTTTCTCCTCATTCTTTCTCTGTGAGGTATATTCAGCTCTTAGATCTATTGTGACTTAGAATTTCACATGGTATCAGAGCCATTGAGCATAGGTTGAGCATCTGCTTTCACTAGAGCACAAGAAGCCTCTGGATTTCCATAGCAAATCCTGGTGCCATTGCATTGAATTCATTGGATAAATCCAACAAGGTCTATCCAGGTGTGAGGGATCCGAAAAAATGTGCCTATTGTCCTAAAGAAGTTCTCAGTAGTAGTCTATCTCCAAAATTGAGATTTGTTTGCAAGTTATTCAAATTTTTTGAGATAGTAGTAGTTGCAGCAGTTTGTTGCAGTAGCAGTAATTTCACCTTGTATTCACTCCAGCAGTTCTCATGGACAATTCGAACTCTCCTCTCTCTCCTAGGATCCTGACACCCTTCAATTACCTTGATTGGAGGGCTGATATGCAAATGGGATTGCTCAAAAAATCACTATATAGGGTAATGGGGAAGGAGGTCGAACCTCAAGTATCTTTTGAGAAGGCCAAGTATTTGAATAGATTGGATGAAGCATTTGGTTTTATGTGTATTCATATTTACAGAGATATAATATTCCACCTTGAAGGATTGAAGACTCCAAGATAGGTATGGTTGAAGTTGAAGAACCTCTTCAGAAAACAAGATGAGCTAAGGGGCCATATTCTGGAGAATGAGTTGATTGTTCTTCAACCAAGCAGTTTCGAGACCATTCCGTAATTCTTTTCAAAATTCAAATCTTTGGTTATGCAATGCAAACATTGTGGAATTGAGAAGAAGGATGAGCATTTGGTGCTATCCATTCTGAGCAATCTAGGTCTTGAGTTCTCTATATTTGTCTCTACCGTCCATTCAATGCGAATGTCAATCCCTGGTTGGAAGATGCCATCCTTGGATGTTTTCAATGAATATCTTATCCAAGAACAAGATAAGTTGATCCATATGGGTGCCTTGAAGGCATCCAAATATCAATCTCTTTTGTATGGAGAAGAAAAAAGTGCTAATGGAAAAGGGAAGCACAAGGGCAAGGAGAGAGGCAATCTAATCCCATGCAGAATGCCAATTCAATTCCATTGGAAGGAGCCTCCAGCTCCAAGAAGGACAAACAAAAGGTATTTGAGAAATCCAAGTGTTCCTATTGCAAGAAAGGAAACCACCCAGAGAGATATTGCATGCAGAAGAAGATAGACCAAATGACCAAGCTTCTTGAACAACACAACATTTCCCTCCCAGAAGGTGCAAGAGAGACTGATTTTGGAAGTGAGTCTGATGGTCATCAGAGATGCCATGCACTGAAGGATGGATTTTCAAAATCACAATCCCTCCTCATAGATTCAGGAGTATACAACCACATGGTTTCCTCTATAGAATCATTTTATTCTCTATATATCAAATATGGTACGATTATTCACATGGGAGACAATTCTCAAATCTTTGCTAAGGGAAGGGAATAGTACATATGGAGCATGGGAAGTTCAAAAAAAAATATTTGTTCCTTCTTTGTCAACAAATTTTTTGTCTGTATATCAAATGACTCACATAGGTTCACTGAAGAAAGTGGTATTTGGTCCTGACACAGTTGATATTGCATAGATCTCTACTAGGAATATTATAGAGAAAGGATTTGCAAACCATGCCTCCAAGGAATATGAATTCTCCCATTTTTTCCATATTCTCTGCCTACCACGTTGGCATCTAATGAAGATCAGAGTTATATCTATTCTAATGAAGATAAGGATCAAGATCTTGATGTTGAGAATAAAGTTCAAGAAGATTGAGATCCAGATCCAACACATAATTCCAATCCATGGCCAAGGCCAATATAGGCTCACAAATTCCTTGTAGCTGTTGGGAACACAGTTGGGGATCCATCTTACCGTAGAACCACCAGATCTCAATATCATGAAAAAATTGCACTATGTCATGTAGATCCACTTCTCATAGAGAGGTGATTCATGATGGTGGGGTTTGATCCACAATCTCTTGAAGAGACTTTCCATGGGGGATAAAAAACCAAGTACAAATCTTGGTTGTATGACAAAGGGTACTCAAAGATTCATGATTTGGACCACAATGATCCATTCGCTCCAGTAGCAAGAAGGGTTCCTGAAAGACTTGTTTTGGAAAATAAAAATTCTACACAATGGGAGGTACATCAGAGGAGCAAATCCAAATCCAGATCTAGCACCTACATTTCTATCCTACATAGGATCAGCTTTCCAATATTTTTGCAAAGGCTTTCACTAAGGAAATTGTTTTCCTTTTTTGCATAGTATGAAGGTTCTTTAAGTTCCCTATTGTTGTTGTTTTTGAGGGGGGGTATTTTTTACATGACCTTTTTCCCCATTTCCTTGGTTCATGAACAATTCTTTATTTTTTATCATTTATTTGATTGTATGGGTGACCTTTGGTCTTAGTAACCAGGGCCCAAGATGCAAAACTATGGATCAAGGGGGGGTGTTAGGATATTTTAATGCTCCATCCTTGTCCTACCTAGCATTATTTATTTTTCCTAGTTATTGATGATGTCATTTTCCCCCTAGTGGTGTGCAAATGTCATCCAGGATTCATCTACCATCTACCATCTTCTGAGCCCTACATGCATCATTTTAGGACCTCTATTAACAATCAAATTAACACCCTTAACAAACTGAAAGGTAGAAGCACATTTTACTATGTTACCACAACATGAAGAAAGAAGACAAGTACATAAGAGAACAATACTCTCTTATCTAATCACTACTTCCATGATCGGAAGGATTGAGTGAAGAAAGAAGGATCCTAAAGAGACATGGTTCAGTGATTGAACTGCTCAATTGAAGGCTCAAATCTAGTCTCCACCAGTCAACAGTGAAAAGAAGTATCAGTATGAAGAGTATCGATATGAAGAGTATCGGTATAAAGAGTATCAGTATAAAAATAATGTATTTCGACCCTTAGCTCCGCTTCAGACCTCACACATTAAGGGGCATCTGTTAACAATCAAATTAACACCCTTAACAAAGTGAAAGGTAGAAGCACATTTTACTATCACCCGTAACATGAAGACAAGTACATAAGAGAACAGTCCTCTCTTATCTAATCACTACTTCCATGATCAAAAGGATTGAGTGAAGAAATAAGGATCCTAAATAGACATGGTTCAGTGATTGAACTGCTCAATTGAAGGCTCAAATCTAGTCTCCACCAGTCAACAGTGAAAAGAAGTGCATAAGATTGCATTAATTGTACTTAATAATGTTGAGGTTATGAAAAAAGCCTAAAAATACTATGGAAAGTGGGTTTTTGGGTAAAAAGAATAAAAAATCAAGAAAAGGGATGATCCCACATTAAAGGATGAAACTTGAGATCCCATTTCCCAATACTATAAAACAAAGGCATTTGGGGCATGGTAAGGGAGGAAAAAGGTGAAAACAAAGGCATGATGGGGATATTTGGAGGCTGAAAAGCTCATATTCATCAAAATAAAGGATGGAGAAGTATGGTTCAAAGCAATGGAGGATGGATGCATCTCAAGAACTATTGTAAGTAAGTATTTTTCTTCCTTGGCATAATATGAATCAATTCAATTTTCCTTCTATCCAAAAGTTTAAATTTTTTCTTACAAGTTTGATTTGAATTCTAAAATGGTTAAATATTTTAGGGAATGTGAGCTAATTGTTTCATATCTGACAATGAACTTCACCTATTCATAGTAAGATAGTTGTTTAATGTAGTTCCATCCCTACCTTAAATGTTATTATCAAATTGGCGACCATACTACATGACTTAATTTGAAAATTTCTTCAATATTTGGGTGTTTCAATCTTGCAGATCTGTTTAAATCTTACCTTAAAACTCTTAAATAACCTATGTTTTGGGTTTAGAATCTCAAAAATGTCCTTAATCCACTCCTAAACACCCAAAAATCTTGAAATTAGAGCTAGATCTATGGTTTTCTTGATTTGTAGGTCTGACACACCCTGTATGTGCATACAAAGCGTTAAAGGGTCACCAACACACCCCGCACACTAGAAGGGAGAGTCACCAACGCACTTTTCCTGTGTTCAAGCTGCATTGATCCCCCTTCAACGCTCTGCTTTGTTCTAGAGAGTGTGTCGGCTGGTTTTCAGAGTTTTTGGAGCATAGTTCCTCCCTCTTGTCTCAATGTTTTTGATATTTTCTTCTTGGATGGATGAGGAATCCCCTATATGAGGATTTAGACCTCATTTTGACCCTCTTTAGCTACAAATTTGGGATATTTCTAAAGGTTTTTAAAGCTTTATTGATTCAGATTTGCATGAAATGTCCCCTAGTTTTGAGTTTTCACTATTTTAGGGTTGCTTGGAGGCTTCATTTTTGTACTTGCAGACCTTCACAAGGATTTTAAATATTTTTATGATCATTTTACCACTAATTAGGAAAAATATGTAAGGGTTTTTATTTGAGAGCTTTAGATTTGGAATTCCCCCAAAAAACCTTTAAAAATGGCCTAAATTGGCATTTTTTTCAAAATTTTCTTACAATTTGTGGTAGATCCATTTGCTTAAGGTCATATTTTTATTTTAGATCCCTAATTGGATAGGATTATGACTGATATCTAAATAATTTTGATTCATTTAATAGTTTGCAAATAACGAAAAAATTGAAAAAACATCAACATTTGTTTGAAGAACCTTAAGGCCCTTTAATTGTTGAATCTCATACACTCGATTATTTGAAACATGAAACCAAATATCAGTTATGACATATGAAAAGATCATTTGAACACATTTCACAAAGATATTTGCATTTAAAAACAAAATATTGAACATTACACTTTGAGACATTTTGAAAGCAAATTCCCTCCAAAATCGAATACAAACTTTAATTAAGTCAAATTTTGTTTTGGATCTACAGTATTTCATTATGCTTATGCACAATTAGAGAAAGTGGTACCTTCATATCTTGATTTTCTTGTGATAAGTTGTGTCTGAGCCACTGTATCCTCTTCACTTGGGATTTCGAGTGATCTTGTGAACGAGAAACTGGATCTCATTTGTAATAGTATAGGATTTGATTTTTCAAGCATGTTCTTTTCGAGCCACCGTATCCTCTTCACTTGGTATTTCAGGTGATCTTGTCAATGAGAAAGTGGATATCACTTGTAATAGAGTATATTTCAATTTTTGCATACAGTTCTTGAGCTACTGTATCCTCTTCACTTGGGATTTCGAGTGATATTGTGAACAAGAAAGTAGATCTCAAGTGTAAGAATTTAATTCATAAGTATTCAAAGGGATTTCTGTATCCTCTTTGCTTGCACTTTCGGGTGTCCCCGCAAACAAGAAACAGAGATCCCCCGTGTAATAGAATTAGATTCATTTTCAATGAGATATCTGTTTGGTTTACATTGATTTTCAATATCAATCATTATCCATATTTCAACAGAACTGTTCATAAAAATCCAAAATCTACCAACACATTTTGCATGTTTGAAAGACACACATGAACCTCTAACCTTTAATTAGTTTAGAACATACATCGAATTGAAAGGTATATTAGTGAGCATATTGCATTGTTTGGTTCATATTTTTTCGAGTCAAAACACCACTAGTTTCCCTTCCACTCCTAAAACTAAGCAAACTACCCTTAAAATTGGTGCTTAATCTAAAACTAACCAAAATTTGATTTTCCTATCACCAACAAGAATAGGTTAGTTCCCTGGATTAGGTTTGGAGAGTTAACACTCCTGCGATACAAAATTTTGAAACTAGCATTGATTATTGAGATTTTAAATCCATTAGTAGCAAAATACGCTTATCGAGAAAGCGCATCTAAAACATGTGTCAAGCACAAGGTCAATTTGGATAAGTAAGGGTGGTTCCCCCCATCTTTCTTTTTTAGTGGGACATGATCTCATCACGGAATTTTATGTAAAGTGACAAGTCCTCGGGGTGACATCACTTTTCTAAAATACCTGGTTATGAGAGTTGTCCTAGACTTACAACTGTTCCACCCGATTGTTGATTGTGAAGTGGTAACCTTAGTTTCTATTACTAGGATATCACATAGGATATTGTGAGTGGGGAACACTTGCAGGTCCTAAGACAGACTTTGAAGCTTTTACTCCTTGGGAGGGTGATTGGTCAAGAACCAATACTTGTACCCTTGGCGATTAAAGTTTATTGTAATTGTTTATCATACCTTCGCTATTAGTAATTGTTTGAGGCTTGATATCCCTCAACAACTACTAGTTTCGGAAGGCCCTCTAATCCAAATTTTCACAGAGCTTTGGTTCTTTGGAAAAGTAGTGTGCTTTCTTGGATCTATAGGACTTTTTACTGTGGAAACTTTTTCTTTTTGTTGAGTCTAGACTGCCTTGGGATTGTTTTATTCTATTTTTTATTAAAGAATATCGTTCTAAACACATCCTTTTATCAAATTCTTCAAAGTGGCTACTCTCACAATCCACCAATCACGGTGGCAGTGAGGTGAGTCACCAAAAATTGAAGGCCCCGCTACATCGTGGAGATGGATACAAAACACCCAACCTTGTGACTTGGAAAATGAACAACTTCTGTATTCAATTAACAACAATAGAGAAGAACAACATCAAAAAAATATTGAAACATCACCTAACAAGGAAAACACAGACATTGTTTATAATATTCCTCCATTTGAAATTGAAACACTAGAGAAAAAAACATCTACTCACGTAAACCTACGTTTGAAAAATATTTCATCCCCAATGGTACTTCACATCAGTGAGCCATTGGATTACATCAATCCTCTTTTCAGCTATTGGACTAATATGCAAAATTCAAAAATTGACCCTATGGCTTCATCAGGAGCACAAGGGACTACATCATCGCAACCTCAAACAGTTGTTGGAGGTAGCAATACTTCCGATTTGGCCTCTACATCAATCCCAATAGTTAGTATGCCTTCCGTTAGCATAGGTTCAACCAACACTTTAGTGTCAATTGGTATAGTTTCAGGTTCTAATCCCAGAAGTACATCCACTTCATCTGCAGGAATCCCTATTGGGGGGTGTTCCTTACCAAATATGGGTTTTCCATATGGTTTGGTTAATCAAGGTCAAAACAATCAAGGATCAAACCAAAATCATATTGGTATACCTAACATTTTTCCAAGTTCTACTTCTAGGGGAAACCCTTTACCATGGAATCTAAATATTCCTAGCGGAACAAATGGACCATGGAACAATAATGCCAATTGGGGTTATGCTCCACATGTGAGTGGAAATGCCTTGGGAAGTCATCATCCAAATTTTCCTTATGAAATTATGCAGGTGAAGATCAGTTTAGCTTGAACAAACCTCACAATTTCACTCAGGAACTGTAGACAAGAAGAGATAGAATAGAATCAATATTCACACATGAAGCTCAAAGAATGTGGGAAACTGTGGTAATGTCATTCATCAGTTGTAAGCTGGAAAAAATATGAGAGTACAATAGAATGAATTCGATTACCCCAAAGGTGATTCGAATTCTCCTCAAGTTATGGATTGGATTGCATTGGAGACATCACCCAATCAGTGGTAGTGGCCACTGATAGTCAAAGGTTAGTCAAATGTGAGTCTAACTGAGTCTAACTGATGCATGTGAGCACTAATCAAGGGAAGGAAACTCTAAGGGTGCATGACAAACTGTTAGTAGTCAAGTGGCACTCCAATACAGACAACTAGAAGCTACAGTCAGTTAACTCAGCAATCAATGCATGAACTGACTGATGAAATCCTATAAGTGTGTAGTAGGGCGCATTAGTATCCAGATGATGAAAAAAATGTGCACTAGGTAGGTTGGAGGGCTACTGATGGCTAAAAATAGTCTCAAAGGGCTCAACAATAAGGACTAGGTATTGGGAGACTACCATATTGATGGCTGAATGCATGCAAATACAAATGGTGATGTTGAGAATATTCCAACACCCCCTCACAAGCCAGACTATGAGGAAGTAGAACTAAAAAAAATAGGGCCCTGGTAACTGAGACCAAACGTAACCCAGTACAACAATCTAAAATAAAATGTGAGGAAAGAGGGAAAACCCAATGGGAAGAAATCCCCCCTCAAGATAGACCGCAAAAATCTAATCAAGCATGTGCATCACTCACCACATGAAGGGATCAAAGGTAAGTGAACTTATTCACCGAGAAAGCATATGTCGGCAAGAAATGGATCTGTGTGAGAAAGTGCAAACATTCCATTCTGAAAATCAGATCTGGTTCTTCTTGGATCAAGTGGATCTCCAATAAGATCACCAACAGATCTAAGAGTTGTGGCAGCCCATCTAGGGAGTTGATGCTCCCATGATGCTCCAACAAGAATATGCAGAACCCCTTGATAGTTGTGGATCTCCAATAAGATCACCAACAACTTTTTTGAAACTTGCATATTCTTTGAAATTTTCCTCCTTTAAATTCTTTGGCACACGGAAAAAATGTGGCGAGAGTGTTTTTTTCTTATCCATGCCATCAATTATCAAACCCATATACTCATGTGGAGCATCATAACACTTCTTCGATGTTTGTACAACTTTTGTCGTTCATTTGATTTTTGAGTGTGATGTTCTTGCAGTGCATTGATTATGGAATCTACAAACAAATTTTAATTCTGGTTTTCTTTTTTTTTTTACTTAGATTTACAAAAAACTTAAACCTCCTCCCGCCCCCTCCCTTCCCTCCCGACCCCTCCACCCACCCCCCTAAACTATATAAAAAAAAAAAATTAAAACCTAAACCCACACCCCTAAACTATAAAAAAAAAATTAAAAAGAATTAAAACCTAAACCCACCCCCCCTAAACTATATAAAAACAAATTTAAAACCTAAACTCAAAACAAAAACTATATAAAAAACAAATTTACAAAAAAATTAAAAAATTAAACCCAAAACAGAAACTATATAAAAAAACATTAAATTTTTTTTTTGAAACCAAACCCCTCCCCCCAAACCTCCCCCTCCCCCTTGTCCTCTCGCCCCCTCCCCCTTCCCCCTCCGCCTCCCCCTTTACCCCTCCTTCTTGTGCCCCCTCCCTTCCTCCTCTTCCCCCTCCCCCCCCTTAGGTTTTAATTTTTCTTTTAAATTTTGTTGCAAACGTCAAACTTGATGATACACTTGATCATTATATTTTGAATGGGCTTGACACTGCAATATAAAGTCATTTTAGGTGACTATGCAAACATTGCAAATCTTGTTCCTAAAAAGGAGTACGCACTAGAGATTGTAGATATCCCTCATGGATACAATATTGTTGATTAGTTTCATGTCTTGAAGAAAATGTTAAATTTGACAATTTTTTGATAAGATATATTAGTAATGTTTTGGCATTCAGACTTTATTTTAGAAATAAAATTTCTATATATAATGTTTTTCATATGTTTTTAACAAATGTATGGTATAGTTTTTCTTGAATTTATGAGAATCGCCACTTTTCTGAAAATAATATGAAATAGTATCATTTTTATACAAAAAAATCTCTGAAAATTCATTGAAAATGGTTTTAAATGTCTTTATTTTATGGATTTTTTTACAATTTTGTCAATAAAAATGTCTTATTTTATATAAAAAAAAATTGCAAAATGAATACATTTTTCATTCTAAATTGCTTATAAATGTATGTTATTTTGTTAAATTTCTAAAAACACACATGAAAATAGAAATAAAATATATTTTATGACAAAGATAATTCAAAGGTCCGAAAAAATGCCTCAAAATGAAAATATGTGATATTGGTATCAACCCCTTTTGAAACGGAGCTAAAAATAGCTACTAAAATTAGGAGAGAGAAAAATGAGAACTATGTCGAGTTCTCGTTTCATAGGTTAAGTGGTTTCATCTTCACTATCAGTTTCTAGATCTTCAGGTTCTTGTGGATCTGGATCTAGCATTCGCTCTTCATAACTTTCGGACTCAGAATCTGAACTTCCATAAGAGGATGCTTCACTCTCTTGCTCAATAATAAGTGGAGATATGGTTGGCAAGCTGCTTTCATCAACAAGATGAGCATCATGCATTGGCCATTCCTCAAACTATACACTTCTCTCAAGAAATGTATGCATAGTGGATATATCTAGAAGTTTGTAGGATTTTTCACTGAGTGCATAACCAACAAGAATACACTCTCTACTCTGTGGCTCCAAGGCTCTCCTTTTCTCTGTTGGAATCCTAGCCCAATCTTTGGATCTAAATACTCTTAGATGTGATACACTAGGTTTGTATCCAATCCATGCTTTGAAAGGAGTTTTACCTTGTATTCCTTTGTGAGGAACTCTATTCTGTAGATATGCAGCACAGTTAACAGCTTCTTCCCAAACACTAGGATGCAATCCTTTAGATGCTAGCATGCAGGTGGCCATCTCTTTCAAGGTTCTATTCTTTCGCTCTGCAACACCATTTTGTTGTGGTGTGTAGGAACAGTGTGCTGCATCTCTATACCTTAATCTGGAACTCACCCTTCACATACTCTCCTCCATTATCAATGAGAAGGACCTTGATATTCTTGTTAGAGAACCTTTCTACATAATCTTTGAAGAACTTGAAGTATCCAAAAAATTCTAATTTCAATTTAAGAAAATACACCCAACTAAATCTAGAATAGTCATCAATGAAAGTTAAGATATACCTTGCTTTGTTCAAAGACAGATGATGAAGTGGTCCTGAAATATCATTGTGAATCAGTTCAAGAGGTTGAGAGGCTCTCCTCTCCTTCCCTTTCTCAAACTTATGCTATGGATGCTTTCCCATCAAGCAACCTTTACAAGTTCCTTTAGAAAACTTGATCTTGGGTATTCCTTCAACCCTTTCTTGATTGTGCATGTCTTGCAAGTACTTGTAGTTGATGTTCCCAAATCTCTCATGCCAAATTCTACTCTCTTCATTTGCATGTGTGAGCAATGCATTCGGTTTTGAGTAAGGTAGGAAGTGAGAAAAATCATAGAGTTTCGAATGATGATCAGCAATACCTTTTGCAATGATGTTTCCAGTTGATATCTCTTGGATCTCGACCTCATTAGGAGTGAAGATGACCTTCTTAGGAACTCTTGTATGAGTCATTTGGTAGATAAAAAGAAGATTTACTGCGAGAGTCAGAACATATAGTACATCATTGAAATACCCATGCTCAATATAGATCCTTCCAATCCCCTTAGAGGAGACTTCAGAATCATTTCCCATCAACATTGAAGGGCCAACTTTGGATTCGAAATCAAAGAAGATATTCTTACAAGCAGACATGTGTCTTGATGCTCCAGAATCAATGCTGAAGGAGGAGTCATTCGAAGTGCCTTCCATGAGTGCATGACACCTCTCCTTGTACTCATCTTTTGGATCAACTTTTCTTCTAGCATTAGTTGGTACTGGAAGATTGCTCTTCTCCAATAGTTGTGCCATTAGATCTATTGTCTTCTTCATGCAAGCACTCTCAGGATGGAAGCCCTTGTTGCAATAGGGGCATTTGGACTTCTCCTTTTGGGATTGCTTTCCTTTGTTAGAATTCGAATCCCCTTCTGACTAATAGGGAGCCTCTCTTGGCTTTTGCTCATTCGACTTTCTTTCTTTTCCTTTTTTCTTCCCTTTGGCATTTGCATTCTTCCCTTCTGCAGTTGCAAGAGCTGAATCCAATCTTGGTTTGATCACTCCCATTTGCACTAGTTTGTCCTTCTCTTGAGAGAGAGACAGGATGAATGCTGCAAGAGTGGGAATTTTCTAATTTGGAATGGACAGTTTAGCTGACTGGAAGGTGGAGACAAAAATTGAATAATCAGGACCCAATTTTGACAGAATGGCAAGGATAAGGTGCTTCACTTCTTTCTCAATTCCATAAGATTTTAGCTAAGAAACCAAATTTTTAAACCTTGTGAAGAACTCATTGATTGAGTCAAAACTATTGGTGCACAGAGAGATAAGCTCATTTTCCAATTGGTGACCATTCAAGTCATCTTTTTTCCCAAATAGAGTTTCGAGCTTGTCCCAAACTTCTCTAGGAGTTTTGAGATCAATGAAATGAAAATGTAGATCATCGAAAATACTAAGGAGTAGCAATCCAGCTGCTTCATCAAGCCTATCAAGATACTTTGATTTCTCAGTAGCACCCATGGGTTCGACTGATGTCCCATTCAACACTCTAGAAAGGATTTTGGACTTCATGAAGATGTCCATATTTGCTTTCCATTCTAAATAGTTGAAGGGGGTGAGTTTTAGATCCATGGTAGCTGCTGAATTCAAATCTGAATGATGGAATAAACCTACAAAACTAATGAAATTTTGTTGGAGATTTGTTGCAAAATCTAGAAAACACGGTTTTAGGACAGTGAGCACTTTTGACCGGATCCTTCACACCTGGCTAGACCTCACTGGATTTCTCCAGTGAATTCAATGCAATGGTACCAGGATTTACTGTGGAAATCCAGAGGCTTCTGATGCTCTACTGAAAAACAATTGTTCAATAAACTATTGCAACTGCTGCTACTGCTGCAACATGAAAAGATGTAACAAGATCTGATACCATGTGAAATTATGTAGGTGAATATCACTTTAGCTTGAACAAACCTCACAATTTCACTCAAGAACTACAGAGAAGAAGAGATAGAATAGAATCAATATTCACTCATGAAACTCAAAGAATGTGGAAAACTGTTGTAATGTCATTCATCAATTGTAAGATGGAAAAAATGTGAGAGTACAATAGAATGAATTCGATTACCCCAAAGGTGATTCGAATTCTCCTCAAGGCATGGCTTGGACTGAATTGGAGACATCACCCAATCAGTGGTAGTGGCCACCGATAGTCAAAGGTTAGTCAAATGTGAGTCTAATTGAGTCTAACTGATGCATGTGAGCACTAATCAAGGGAAGGAGACTCTAAGGGCGTATGATAGACTGTCAGTAGTCAAGTGGAACTCTGATATAGACAACTAGAAGCTATAGTCAGTTAATTGCGCAATCAATGCATGAACTTACTGATGAAATCCTAGAAGTGTGTAGTAGGGAAAATTAGTATCCAGATGATGAAAACAATGCGCACTAGGTAGGTAGGAGGGCTACTGATGGCTAAAAACATGCTCCAGGGGCTCAAAAATAAGGACTAGGTGCTGGGATACTACCATATTGATGACTGGATGCATGTAGTATGCATGCATGCATGCAGAATGCATGTAATGCATGAAAATACAAATGATTATCATGAGAATATTCCAACATTCCTAGCATAAATATTATGGGAAATCCCATAAACTCAATAGGTAGCACGCCAAGAGGCAGTCCACCTATTAACCCCATTCCACCATGGAGTGGGAAAGTTCCAGGAAGTAACCAATCTTCTTGGGAACCACCCCCACAAGGGGGAAATCAACCCTGGAACGCTTATCAAAACCAAGGAAACAATCAATGGAGTGGTTAGATTCCGACAAGTAACCAATCTTACTAGGGCCCACCTACAGAAGGGGGAAATCCACCCATTAATCCTATGCTTCATTGTAATGGTAATGTTCCACCAAGTAACCAATCTTATTGGAACATACCTCCCCAAGGGGGAAATCCATACATGCATCCTATTCCACAATGGAATGGACAACATTCAGGAAGTAACCAATCTTTTTGGATGCAATCTTTGCAAGGAGGTAACCCTTCTTGGAATGCTTTTCAATCCCAAGGACAACAACAATGGAGCCATCAAGATTCACCCGCATATCAAACGTTTTCTACGGAACCAGTCAAATCACCATTTCTAGCCACATTGAATCTACCAGATTTATCCCCACTAACTAATGATCCCGTTCTACATTTGAATGGATGGCCAACCATACCAACTAAACTAGCCTCAGACATACCCAATTTTGATAGAAAACCAGGGGAAGATCCATCAAATCATGTGATGACATTCCATTTATGGTGTTCATCCAATTCCCTAGTTGATGATAGTGTTAGGTTAAGGTTGTTTCAGCGGACCCTAACGGGAAATACTGCGAAATGGTACATTGAGTTGCCCCGCAATACATTCATGAAATTTTTATCTTTAGCTATGGTATTTCTAATACATTTCCAATTACATATCCACTATGAGACAGGAACATAACTTTTAACTTCACTTAGGAAATCCACTTCTACTCACATATCAGATCATATCCATGAATGGAGGAGGCACTGAAGGCTTATAAAAGCAGAAATCCATGATCAATTCTTAGCATATTAGTTCATAAAATCACTATTACCTACTCTTGGTAAATATGTAGCCATGTCAGGATCCATGACTGAAGAACAACTCATTCAAAGTGCTCAACAGATGGATTTGATATATTCCCAATTGGGCACACTTTATGATTTAATACGTCATGTTGTAAGACCTGTGTCTGATCTAGCTAGGCCACCAAAAGGACCTCATACCGATGGTGTGATTGGATCCATCAACCAACTTGAGCATATTACCCAACAATTGGGACAAATGTCAGTTTAGACTTCGCAACCCATAGCTGGCCAGGAAACACAGCAATATGTAACTCCCACCGAAAATTATGAAGTACTTACGGTTCAAACTGCAAACCCAAAAGGAAAAAAGAATAAACAGAAGAAGAATACCAATGCTAATTTTTTGACAGGAGATGCACCTAAGGTGGATAATCCTACTGGAGGCAATCAAAAAAACCGGAAAAACAAATACCCTTGCAAAATTTTCCAAGGGGATCATCCTACACACCTTTGTCCTCATATGGATGATATTCATCGAATGTTGGCACAACGAGGAGGGAAACAAAAACCTTCCATCCTAACTCAACCTTTCCCCCATCAACAACAGATGGTTGCTGCGGCACCAATACCTTCACCAGGAGGAAACCAGGAAAACCCCCCACAAGGGGGAAATCCACCCAATGCTAATATCTTCAGGATTGGTGAACATGAAATAAACATTCAAACAAGGGCTCTATCTTATGGCATGCCTTTGAAAGATGCAGAAACAACTGGATCTCAGCCTAGTGTTTCTCTAACCATTGAGAATCCAACCATAGTCATAGTACCTTGACCTCCAAAAGGGGCTTTCCGTAGAACAACACACAATCCTAATGCGTGAGTTGCTCAAAACTACAATGTGGTTTAAGAATTAGCTTAAGCTCCTTGTACAATGTCCTCCTTAGAAGTATTTCAAAGTTGTTCTTCTACTAGGTGTTTTGAACCCAAAATCGACGACATATATGTCCAATATTCGACATCCAGTTGTCGACCATCTGACAACCTTCTTCTTGTTTAAACGTCGGTCCAAATTCAGAGGATATTCGATAGTAAAATGAACCATTGGATATCCGACACCTACCTATCGGATATCCAACCTAAGATCTTTCAATGTGCTCGTCGCTTATCCGACAAAGTTCCTTTTTCAGGAGGTCGAAGATCCGACGACTACAACTTTATATGAATTAGGATAGCCAACGGCTGTTCCATGTAAAAAATGGCTGGTATCCGACGTTCTTAGCCGTCAGTTGTATGGCAAGAACGTCGGATATCTTAGAGGGGAAATTCGGATTTTCGACGATCGTTCCATGTAAAAATGGTCGATATCCGACATTCTTAGCCGTCTGTGGTATGGAAAGAACGTCGAATATCCAACAAAAATAGTGTAATTTAAAAAAAAAATACACTATTATTTTGTGATCAAATTTGAATAGTGGGTCTTACGACTCACTGCATGTTTGAGTCTCGGCAATCTACCTTTTATATTGAACCATAACTAGAAGCAATATTCATATTCAAAATCTTCAATTAGAATTCATTCCCATCTTTGGTGTGCAAGTATCTCTTCATTATTAGACTTGGATACAATCCATCTTGGAAGTAAATGATAACCAAGTCAAATTTAGGTCTTTTCTTGTTCTGTAAGATCCCAACAAGCATATTCGACCATCATGCAACAAGTCAACTAAAAGAAGTGTGGTATGCCCTCTTTTGCTAGGATCAATTTCTTATGACATGGAAACGATTCTCCAATGATTGCATCTCACTCAAAATTAAAGAGAAAGGTAAGAATATTGGTTCCAGTGCATCATTTACTCAGCCTTTGAAGTTGTGGAAACTCGAAATTGGTTATTAGGAGCAACCAAACAATCACAACAAGCTCCAAGAAATTGTCAAATTTTAGATGACGTGCGTGAGTGGGTTGTAGAAAAGCAGCACTGTAGCCATTAATTGAGCTCCTCTCTGTTTTGAGAATAATTTAATATTCTCTACCGAACAGGGCCAACCACGTGAATCTCTTATGGCCCCTCCCCCCCTCACATCATTCTCAATTGCCCATACCCAATGCATGTACTTGAAAAAAAAATTACATGCAAATGCATGCATATTTCTTCATAAACAAACATCTACCATTCATTCAGTAAAGGCTAACATTCATTAAAACATTGTTTCATTTAGTCAACACATTCATTCAATCAAAGATAACATTCAACTTCTTTCAGGGATTTGTTACATTTAAACACCATCACACAACTTCTTTCAGGTCTTTGTTAAAAAAAATTTCAAGATCTTTCCACTAATGCGAATATTTTATTGTCAGCTTACATGCGATTTCAATAATTTAATCCCGTTGTGTGTATTGACACTGGATCCGTTTAAGAGTTTGGTTCATCAGTTGTATGCATGATTCAAGTACTTCCATAGATGGAGGACACAAATTATACATTTTTTGTCACATCAGAGTTGTGGGAAAAAAATGAAATGACCTTCCACATGGAACATGTGTTAGGATAGAAAATTTTGAGGATGAATACGGTAACACGTGTGAGGAAGTTGTTGGATTTGGGTTACATGGCCAGCATTCCCTAATCGTAAGTACCATATTTGTAAATATCCTTACATGAAGGCTGAATCTGATATTCTAAATTCCGTTCCCCCTTCAATTTTTGCCGACTTTGATACAGGTCAAAAAATTTCACCGAAACTGTTTCGGTGAAAATTTTTTACCTGTATCAAAGTCGGAAAAACTTGAAGGGGGAGCGGTATTTAGAACATCAGCTTTAGCCTTTCATGCAAGGATATTTACAAATATGGTACTTATGATTAGGGAATGCTGGCCATGTAACCCAAATCCAACAACTTCCTCACACGTGTTAGCGTCTTCATCCTCAAAATTTTCTCTCCTAATACATGTTCTGTGTGGAAGGTCATTTCATTTTTTTTCCACAACTCTGATGTGACGAAAAATGTATAATTTATGTCCTCCATCTATGGAAGTGCTTGAATCGTGCATAGTACATTGAAAGCACAATCATAAACCTGCCTTCACTTGAATTCAATTTAATGCGAAAACTATTGAGTTCTAAGGGTATGTGGGAGGAAACTTCTTCCAAGCAATGATCAGAGGGGTTGGGGCATCAAATTTTGTTGTTCAACACTTGTCACGATAACATATAGGTATGGGATGGAGGGGAAATGGAATCAAGCCTAAGTCAACTAGAGACTTGCAACTCGTTTCATGTTTGAGTATCAACAATATGCCTTTTAAATTGAACCAAAATACCAAAATAAGTTTGTTAATGGTTGGATTTGAGAAAAACCACATATGTTTGGAAGGACGGATGGAGATTACATCATGATCATTTCTCCCATCAAATTGATACAACATATAATTTGCAGCGAAAAAATAATAGGGTATGAACTGAACTGAGGAGATTCGAACCTGCGACCTATGTCTAGTCCCAAGGCTACCACCTTCAAGCTTGAAGTGCAGCTTACAATGGAAGACACAAGTGTAGTTTATTACCACCGTGCGAATTTAATTTGACCTTATCAATCAATTCCCATCGCCATCTCCTCTCATACGACGTTCCACAACCATTTCTCTCGACACCCACTCTTCATTCATTATGCATGCATTTCACTATGCAACCGTCTAAGATTCTCACTATGTTTTCCCTCAATTAGTTTCTCAATTCAGTATGAAGCTAAAGGGAAATCCTTTTCATACGTCTCCTAAAAAAAGATGCATTATTTATATGGGATGACCAATCTCAATGCTCATTTGATGCAATAAAGAAAGCCTTGGTCTTTTTGCTGGTACTTAGTCCACCGAACTATAATAGAGACTTTTTGCTATATTTGGTAGCATCTAGTTCCACCATAGGAATGGTATTGGCACAAGAAGATGAATCATCACAAGAGCATATTATTTACTATCTTAGTAAGGGCCTTGCAGGTCCCGACTTGAGATATTCCCAAGTTGAGAAGTTGGCCTTGGCAGCAGTTCACGTTGTCCAAAGACTTAGACATTATATACTTCCAAGAAAAACGACCATAGTGGCTAAAATGAACCCCATGAAACACATTCTGTCCTGCGATATAATCAGTGACAAATATTCAAAATGGATAGTAATTTTTCAAGAATTCGATCTCGAGTTCAAAAACGCTAAAGCCAAGAAGTCGTTGGCATTCGTTGAACTAATGTCTGAGTTACCCTGTGAGAAAGAGGATACTGTATTTGTTGAATCTTGGGAAGATGAACATGTATTCCTCATTGCAACTTCATATCCTTGGTATGGAACATTTATCACATATCTCCAAACCCAAAGGATTGATGCTCAGTTTTCTAGCATTGAACGACGTCGCATTTGGCACCAAGCATGAAGTTACCTCATCATAGGGGATATTTTGTACCAACAAGGAGTAGACATGATCTTAAGACATTGTTTAATAGATGAGGAAGTTGAACAAGTTTTGAATGATTTCCATGCTAGGGCATGTGGTGGTCATCTTTCTGGGTTGGAAACTTCCCATAAAATTTTGCGTGCAGGATACTTTTGGCCTACAATATTTAAATATTTCATCAATGTTGTTAAAAAGTGTCACCCCTGCCAAAACTACATAATAAAAATGCGTGCACATCCTGCTCCATTACACCCTGTAGTAACCATGGGTCCATTTTCAAAATGGGTCATTGATTTTATGACAATCAACCCGCCTTAAGTTGATGGCCACCACTACATCATCATAGCAATGGAATAATTCACCAAGTGGGCTGAGGCAATTCCTAAATTCAACTGCACGAGTAAAACTATAGCATATTTTCTATTCAATCACGTGATAGCAAGGTTTGGTGTACCCAAATAGATCATTACTAATAACATAAGTCATTTTAGGAATTCCTTTAGGGATGCACTTACCAATAGGTTAGGATTGTGGCAGGACTTTTCCTCACCATATTACCCTCAAGCTAATGCACAAGCCAAAGCCATTAACAAGGTTTTTAAAACTATGTTGCAGAGGACGATTAATAAGAACAAAACTAACTGGCACTTAATGTTGTTTTCCGCTCTTTGGGCTTACCGTACTATTATCACACCCATAGTAGCTGGGATACCATGATTGCAGAGCAGTTATCTACATATTTTTTAGCTTTGCCTTTACACAGTCTTAGTGAGATCAACTCTGATGAGTAGTATTATTTATGATCACTCACACATCAAAGCAGCCCTATGTCATACATGCAATAGACTTTATGCCAAGTCTGAGCATTTTGACCTCGAATTTGATGACCGAGATTACCTTTTATTCCATACAGATGCAGTGCAGTGTTCTTAATGGTTACAATTGGTCTAGATAGAAGATATAGGTATATGATGTGCATTGGTTTTATTAGCTTTCTCTTTTGGTCATTTTGATAGCTTGACTTAGTATCTAGTGATTATGATCTAGCAGTATATCTATATAAAATGAAATTGGTTATTATTGATTACCTAAATGGCTATATTACTTACATTTAGAAGCTCTTGTTTTATACTTGTTGGTTTTACCCTCCTAAGAGTGTGGACATGATCATTCTCGCCTCTATGGCTTGTTAGCTTAGGAATCACCTTCACTTTCTCCATCCATCCATTGTCTTTCCCACTTTTGGTTTTTACCCTGACTTACACCTTAGCTTGTGATATGGAGGACTTCCCCATTTTTTCCTCTATGTTGGATAGCATCCCTGTTAGTTTGTGTCTCAACTCTGAGTTGGAAACAAAACTTACCTTTGGTGAGTTCAATTTGATACCTTGATCACTCTAGTCGGTTGCCCCGATGTTTGGTCTTGATTGTGGAAAATCCCCATAGTTTCTTGATTTGTGTTGACTAAAACCTGAAGCAAACAATACTACCATCATTTACATATGGAACCTATTGTTATATCTTGTGAAAGTATATTGAAACTCAAATCAAAAATACCCTGGATGAAAGCTTTATTAGTTGTTCTTCTAAGCACGGGTGAAATCCCCAAAAGGGTTTCCAAATGAAATGAATGGAAATATTAAAACACCCTAGATGAAAGCTTTAGTAGTTGTGCTTCTAAGCATAGGTGAAATCCCCAAAAGGGTTGTATAGGCCTAAAGAAAGCAATGGGTAAACAAATGCTAAATCTAAAGAACTGTTGGCCAATGAAATGATATGTAATGATGTGAATTGTAGACATTTGCCAAGGTTGAATAAGCACCTCTCTAAAAAAATTACCCATTTGTGAGACACTTCCATTCCCTGTCTATTCTTTATCCAACATATGCTTAGATGTGTAATACCCTTTCCCTTATCCAAAGTATCAGAGTGTTGAGTTAGTCAAGTCATCCCCCTTTGCCTAGCTTTACTTTCTCATCCTTCACCCTCTCCTAGAAAATTGATCATGTCTACATAATGAGTATAATATCCTTGAGGTTCTTTTGTAAGTAAACTATTATTTAAACTTATGCTTAATTATAAATGTCTATTAACTTCCAGTGAAATGATACTTTATGCTTTAAGTCTTTCTATGAGAATGACTAAAAGAGCATGTCTTAACCATTTTCACTTGCAACAATAGGCTTCTCAAGCATGGGTCATATTTTGATCAGTTTGAGCGGTCAAATCTAGTTTGACCAAGGTCAACCTTGGGATCCGTGATGAGTTGGACTAGTGATGTTGTATGATGTTGATCTATGGTCCTTGATACACCTTTCGATGAATCCATATATTGGATATAGGTTTCAAATGATGGTTGATGCCCTTTTTTTATTGATTATTGTTACTTCCATACCATCATATTATTATTGTCCGGGTATGATGGATACTACAGATGATCTTATAGGTTTCCATATGGTGTATGGGTACTCGTCCTTAGTAGATTTAGGTCTTATGGATCCATTGAGACACATTTTTTAGTTTCATACACTTATAGTGATGGTATGATCAATTTTTCACTTGTTGACCAGTTTGGCCATGCAGAGATGGCCTTTCCAGCAGTTGCTTTGATGAGGGACGTTCTCCTAGGGAACTATAGAGGTGAGGGGTGGTCCAACCACTTCTTAATACCATATTACCTCCTCTCCGGAAATTATGGTGCAGTTAGATTTTGTTCCCAGGAATCAAGAAGTGAGCTACATGAAGTTTGATGGTTTTTAAGGTGGAATAAAAATGGAATAAAAAGGTCATTAAGGAAATGGATTTGGGCTACTGAGGGAAAGATTTGGCATGAGGTCTATTCAGAGGTCATCCATGGTGTATCCCATTCCTTCCAGATCATCTTGCAGCATTAAGTGGGGTCCACACACTCTCTGGGATGTGTTTTGATGTATTATTCTCTCAGTTGAGGGGGGCACGATTTGATCATTTAGTCACTTGGACATGTTATTGAGTCTCATGTTATATCATTATGCCATGGGGTGATGATAGTGAAGGAAAATAAGACCTCCTAGCCCCTCCATGTGCTCCTAGTCACTTGTTCTAGTCATCTAATGTGGCACACTTGTGTTTTAGTCACTTCCATGTGGTGCGCACCCCCCCTAGGGCTCTCTTTTAGTGAGTGTGCACCCCCCTAGGGATATATTTTAGTGAGTGTGCACCCCCCTTGAGTGAGTGATCCATGTTATATTGTAATGGATCATCTTAGTCATTGATCGTATTATTTTATCTTTTGATCTCCACCACTTATTTTTAAAAGTGGTTAGGGTTTTGGTCTCTCTCCTCCTATTTTAGGAAGAGGCCCCTCTATTGTAAAGGAATCTAGAGATTTTTGGCTCTTGGCTATTGGAATAGAAGAAATATCTTTTGAGTATATTCTTAGATCTTGATATGGGTGTTTGGCTATGATGATTGTAAATGATTTTCCATTGCACTGAAGGATTTTTGTCGCTATATTGTATTTTTCTCCACTACATCGATCTGCAAGGAAAGAAGACGATTTAAAAGGAGTGCGCATTGGTGGGGAGGCTCATCCTGCTATCTTCTCTTGGATTTTTGTTTAAACAAGGAGTATTTTTGTCTTTGTACCAATCATTCTCTATTATTTTACTTCTTGTTTGCATCTACCCTCATTTTTTTGTGCTAACTGAGCTTTGTCTCCATGGTTTTGCAGGAAGAGAGGGGCGCACTTGTGGACTTGGGAAAAAAGCACAAGCAAGAGAAACTACAAATTATTTCATTTGATATTTGTGGAAGTAATCCTTGTCATAATCGGCATCCATCTTCATTATCCAGGTATGCTTGATAGGTACGTATTTTATTCTTCTAACCTATCCATTTATTCTCTAGATCTAAAACCCTTAAAATCAAAACCCTCATTTTTTTATTTTTTAGATCTATGAGATCTAGCAATCGCTTGGGATTAATAATTGAAACCCACCTAGACATTAATTAATGCATCCTAGATCTAAAATTTGGTGGGCATCCGACTCCATTTACCCCCCGGTCTAAGTCACTGGGCCTCTCCAAGGGAGGTCACACTTGTTGGGTAGGTGGGATTTTGCTAGATCCACATCGTGGGTATTGCTTGTTCCTTCTCAAATCATTAGATCCATTGAATTTCAATCCCTCTAATTCCATTTCATCTTTATATTCACCTTGTGGACTCCATTTTGGTCATTTTCCTTAATTTAAGGGTGGGCCCTAGAGGCTTACATTAGGTGTCTACGAGTGTCCATGCGTCATTTTCCAACATTTTTTACGCCGTTGTCGGGGAACTAGAGGCTTACTTTAGGTGTCTACGAGTGTCCATGCGTAATTCATATCTTATCACATCTGGTCTTGTAACTTGGATGGTTATCATTTTCATCCTTAATTTAAACATAACCATCCCATTGTCACTCATCTCTCCTCGCTTTTACACGACATATATTTTGGTAGAAAAGAGTTAAAGTCTACCTGTAGACTCCCAATCGTGACTTCGTTGAGGAATGACCTCATTAAAATCCTTACGATATTAGAAGTAGGGATAACAATAATCAACCAGAATGAACCCCGCTGGTCTATCATAGAAGAGATCCCAAAGTTCAATCATCTAATTTCCTTTGGAAAATTGTTAACTCTGATTCTCCAAATCGTTTTGTGGGATCCCCTTCATCTAATCCAGTTCCTCCTGCATCTCTGTCTCATCAATATAGTCCAATAAATCAAATGGTTGGAACAAATCAAACTCCTCCAGGAAATAATCCTCAAACCAATCCTCATGTCGCTCGTAGATTTGGGAACAAGGCCAAAGCTTCACCTTTGGAATTTTCCCAAATTCCTGGTTCAACCAATGATATTCCCGACAAGTATTTTGAAAATATTCCCAAGTTCAATGGGAATTGTGCGATCTCCAATGAGGACCACATTGAGAATGTTTGGGCTCACATGGAATCTTATGGGGCACAAGAAGAAGATGTTTACATGAGGGGTCTTTTCACATCCTTGGAGGGTGATGCTCATAAATGGTTCGATCATTTTCCTGCATCATTAGTCATTGGATATGATGCTTTCATAGAAAATATTAAGCATGAGTGGTGAGTCAAGTTGGATGGGCGTTTCCTTTTAAACCAAATTTTTGAAATTAAAAAGAAAGAAAACAAATCTGTCCATGAATTCAACCTCCGTTTTAATGAGATAGTGGCCAATATCCATGATCATATTAGGCCTAAAGAGAAAGCTATGTTGATTCATTACCTCAAATTGTTTGAAGGTTACCTTGGATACCATCTCAAAGATAAGGACCCTAAAGACTTACAAGAAGTGCAAGAGAATTCTAGAAGGGATGAAGCAAATGCTGCCTCTATGGGGAAGAAAATTTTCTTTGATTCAATCAGTTCTTCGTCCTCTATATATGAGCCCAAGGCTAAGAAAGGAAAAGAGACAAGTAAATATCCTAATTATATGATGGAGAGTATGAAAGAAATGATGAAAAAATTAACTCTCCTGACTAGGGATCTAGCTAAGAGCAAAGATTCGGAAAGGTATAGGCAACCTTATGGCCCAAAGCCTTACTGGAACCCACAAAATAGGCTTAATAATGAAAATGAAAGAAGAAACCATGTGAGCCAAACATCACCTAAACCTCCTGGAATTAACTGGTCAGAAGAACAGAAAGAGGATGATCCTGAGTGTCCCACGCATAGTGATGATACCCAGGATTCTCCAAGAAACATTAATTGGGTTGATAACCTACATTTTAACAAGGAATTTGGAAGAATTTTGATTAATCAAGAAGAAGAGTTTGAAGAAAGTCCTGGTCCCAGTTTTCCCATTTATTCCATTGAACAACCTGCAAGTAGTGGCCAAGCTCCTATTAGAATTTACCAGAGAAGAAAGGATGGCCAAAATCGTACCCCTTTCATTGAAAGAAAGAATAGTGAGCTTCCTAGCCCAGTGAGTGAGCCAATTCCTCTCCCAGAATATGATTTAGACATCAACATTGAGAAACAAATGGACAAAGTTATGCACACATTCCACTCACTAAACTAATGAAAATCCCATCCATTAAAGAGAAAGTTGTAAAAAAATTCAAGAGTATCCCTGAGACTACCACTAGTCATGGTGAGGATCAACTTCTTCCAGACTTGGAACCTAGTGATATGGTTGAAGAAGAGGAGAATCCTCCCATTAACATCCATACTACTTTGTATGAAAGGAAGAATGGAGGTCATCAACCGTTTTATCTTACACCTCACATACGTGACACCCTTCTTCGCAACTGTATGTTAGATTCTGGAGCTTCCATGAATGTCCTGCCTTTGCAAGTCATGGAAGCCATGGTATTAAAAATAACTAGGACTTATGGGAATCTGTGTGGGATCGAATCAAGACCAGTCCAAGTTTTTGGTTTAATTAAGAACTTGAGAGCTGACTTGTTTTACTGCCCTGATATATCCATGCTAATGGACATAGTAGTTATATATTTACCCCCGGTCAATGGAATGCTTTTGTGTAGAAAGTGGTCCACTAGATTAGGGGGACATCTTCAAATGGATTTATCATACGCTACTATTCCTATCTATGATGGGTCTTTAGTTAGGATATATCGGGAGCCATTTTATGATGGTCACCTTGAAAGTTATGAGGATGGTGTAAGGAACACGTATGGTGAGGGAGAATTATTTCTTGAGGGAATTTTCATGGTCATGGGTAGCCATAATGAGGATCATAGTACAGAAAGAGAAGATATTTGGAGATATTTTGGAGATGATAGTTCTTCTGAGGATGAAAAGGAAAGAGCTAATTTTTCTAGAGAAATAAATCTTGAATTGCATCATGGAGAAGTGTCAGTATAAATTCAAGCTTTAAACCGACTTAGTGGTGTGGATCCATAGATTGATCAACCCAACCCCATCACTGAAACAAACAACTCTGGTACTAATTTAGATCAAGTAAGAAGGGGTGAGCATATGTTGAAATATTGTAACTTTGAAGAATATTCTCCCTTGTAAGTTGGGGCAATAGATCCCCATATATTCAAATGTAATGAGGTATTTACGTCCCCTAGAGGATTCGACCTAGTCATCATTAGGTTAAGTTGTTGGGGCCAACCTAGTTAGGGAAAAATTCAAGTGGAAGATAAAGTATAAATAGGAGTGATGTGCTCCTCATTTGGACACACACACTCACTTTTTTAATTCGCATAGGAGAGAGAGAGAGATATCTGCAAGGAGAAGGATCACTTGTTTGTGGTTTTGTATTTGTGCTTTTTATCATCTATATTGAGTAAGTTTTGATGGGTTTTCTTCCCCTAGAGGGATTCCTGGGATAAATCTTTGTCTATCTTGTGATTGTGTTTCTTTCAGTGATCCTATATATGCTATTGCTGTGAAATTGAATTGAATACTTATGTTTCCTATCTTAGCATATTGAATCTTAACATGGTATCGGAGATAGCCTGAATAGGACAACTTTCACAAGGTAAAACTCTCTCTCTTCTTCCTCCTACAAGAAATTAGGGTTTCTACCAAAGTTGGAATTTTGGAAATCTGATTGCATAAAAAGATGAGCCTCTCCAAAAGCGAAAGTTAGAGCCCTAGATCGAATTTTTTGAGTGGGTGGATCTCTAGGAAATTCAAACCCTAGTTTGACTCTGGACCAGAAAAACCAGAAAATCAGTGAACCAGAAAACTACTGTAGCTCCAAAATTCGCAAGTCAATTTCGAGGGGTGAAAATTTGGAATCTCTAGAAACCAAGTGTACCAGTCAACTCGCCTCATTCAAGCACATATCCTGGTAAGGTTAGTTTTTCATTTTGATAATTTTCATTTTTTGGTGACCTCCTAGATAAGATGGCCCCAAGCACTAAGCTTGAGGATAAGCTAGAAGGCATAGAGAATTTCAGAGCATGGAAATATAGGATTGGAATCATTCTCGAAGAGAATGATCTTTCCAAATACATCAAGGATGAAGTTGCAGAACCTAAAGAGGCTGAAGCTGAGGAGAAGCACAAGAAGGACCTGATTAGGGAAAAGAGGATCATTGTTGATTCCATCAAAGACCACTTGATTCCTCAAGTGTCATCCAAGAAGACCCCAAAGTAGATGTATGATTCCCTATCCAAAATGTATGAACGAAAGAACATCAATAGGAAGATGAATTTTAGAGCTCAATTGAAGAGTACCAAGATGAGCCTAGGAGAATCCATCCAAGACTACTTCACAAGGGTATCCCAGTTCAAGGAGAAACTAGAATCCATTGGAGACTCCCTTGATGAATATGAGTTAGTTATGGTTGTTCTCAATGGTCTCTCTAGACCTTGGGATTCATTCATCCAGACTATGTGTTCCAAAAAGGAAACCATGAAGTTCGACATTATATGGGAAGATTGCATCCAAGAGGAGGCTAGAGTAGCCAATAGAGAAGTTCTACTTAAAGAAGATGATCAAGCCCTAGCCACCCATACCAATAGAAGAAGAATTCAATCTAAATTCAAAAGGGTAAGCCACAAGGAGTCTCAACCTCCCAGTAAGTTACAAAGGAAAAGAGGAAACAATTCAAGGAGAGAACACTCCAACTTTTATTGTTTCCATTGTGACAAGCTAGGACACATTGCTAGAAATTTTCCATTGAAGAGAGAATAATACAAGAAGAACAACAACAAATGAAATCATGCACACCTAGATGAAGATGAATATGAAGAAGAATAGGAAGAAGGACCTCGAAGAAAACAAGCAAAAGAAGAAGATGCATAAGAGTATGTATTATTCTTTGTACTCTCTGGGTCTGTGACACCTGGAGAAGATACTTGGTTTATTGATAGTGGTGCTTCAAAGCACATGATGGGACAAAAGAAAACTCTATCAAAGCTTGAAGAGAAGAACTCTCCCCATAAGGTATAATTAGGAGATGACTATCAATATCCTATCAAAGGAATTGGTGAAGCAAGCTACAAGCTTGATTTTGGAACCCCCATGAAAATGAAGGAAGTCTTATATGTACCAAGTTTGAAGAAGAACCTACTTTCTATCTCAGCATTAGATAAGAAATGTTATAGGGTTGCTTTCATAGATGGACAAGTACTTATGTGGCCCAAAGGAAAATCAATTGAAGATGTAGTTGTCATTGGTGAAGAAGAAGGAGGATTATATAAACTCAAGGGACATTCAGAAACAACCCTTGTTCATGAGACCACTAGCCCAAGTGAACTATGGCATAGGAGGCTATTGTAGGCACAACAGATCCCATTTTTATTGATTAAAATGGGAGCCCCACTATTATTTTTTAAGGTAACTTGATCTATTTTTGGGGTGTTTTTTTATTGTTGTCCCTATCCTTTCTTATTTCCATGCTTTGGATTTAATAAGATTTGCTGAAAAAACCTTTCTTTTGTGCGTTTTGAAAATTGCGGAAAAAATCACTTTTTCTTGAAATTATGTTGTTTTCGCAACCCTCGATCCGCAATCCGCAATGCGGATAGCGGATGATGAAAATTTTCAAAAAATAAACTTTTTATTTCTACAATCCGCAACCTGCAAATGCGGATTGCGGATGTCGAGAAAACGTTTTTAGTAAAATCAAATTTTGCTTCCGCAAATTGCGGATTGCGGAAAGCGGAAGCCACTTAGTTAAATAAAATTGAATTTTTCCTTTCCGCAACCCACAACCCGCAAATTGCGGATTGCGGAATGCGGAAAACACTTAATCGTTGAAAATAAAAATTTACGTTTCTCCAACCCGCAACCTGAAAAATTGAGGATTGCAGAAATCGGAAAACATAATAAGCGAAAGCGAAATGTAAACCCGCAACCCACCATCCGCATTGTGGATTGCAGAAGATTGATTCCTCCCTTAGTTTTTCAACGCTTCGTCTTTCCATTGCGAATTGCGGATTGCGGAAACACTAAAACACTTAAAAGTTCAACTTGCATTTCCGCAACCCGCATTGCGGATTGAGGATTGCGGAAACCAAAAATCAAAATTACAAAATTCGCTCCCGCATTTATTTTCCGCTTTTTCACTTGTTTGAATCTAAACCGTCGATTCCTTTTCATCTTATGGTCTGGATTGACCCTGTTGTTGCTTAAGTGTTTTCAATTTTTATGATTTTTCCACTGTTTTTCGAATTACGAATTTCATTTGGGCGAAAGATTTTACTGCGAATTTTTTACCAGAATTACCAGTTTTTTCTCGTCTTCGACACAGGTTGGTTTTCGAACACTTTCATCCTTATTTTCGTAATAATTCAGAGTTAAAAATTGGTTTTTATTGATTGATTTTCTCATTTTATCAAATTTCTAAGCTACCCAAGCATGTCTAAGAATACCCACTCCAAAACGGCCCTAAAGGAACTTAAAAACAAAGACCCCAACAGTGGAATCCTTTCTAATACAAACGGAGGGGTGTCTAAGACTCTTCACGTGGATTGGGCCCGAATTTATTCCATTTTTGACAATGATGCCTTTCTGAAATCCAACAAAACCAATATTTTTATGTGAACATTAGCAAGTCTCAATTGCATGCCATTGCGACTAGACCGACCCTCATGCCCTATACCGATGCCATCAAATGGATCATAGACCATGCTCAACCTCAAGACCGCTTCTTCAATGACAAGTTGGGGCACAATTAAGTTCTTTCTGGCATGAAGAGTTCGCTATAGATTATGCCCTAAGACATCCTGGCCGGTTGCTGAATGCCAAATTCCTGGACTCTGCCAAAACCCAATTCAACTTTGACGAAATGCCCAAATCATGGATGAGTAACCCCGCAAACTTCACACCCAAGGATGAAAAAGCCTACCCCATTTCCTGATTTAAAGAGTCATTCTCCCTACTGGAATCCATGCTTTGCCGAATATATGGGTTACCAGATTGCTCAGTATTCAAGGTTGAATGGGAACCCCTTGCTCATCATGTACTCACCACATGAGAGTCCTTTAATTGGGATCAAATTCTATCATTGGAGATCAAGGCAGCAATTGAGAAATACCGGAAGACCCCAACCTCTAAAAAACCCACTTTCTTTTACTCGGCATACATCATGGATATATTTTGTTTTGCTTTTTAGTTTCCTTCCATAGGATGGAGCTGGACTTTGTCCACACCTCCTGTGCATATTTACTATTCTACATTATGGGAAGGCAATTTCACGCCTCTAATATATGATATCTTTGACCATTTTGTTGGCTCAATTCATTTGATGATTTTCAAGGAGAATGATCCCACTTTTTTCTGAACATGCCAAGGCACTAGTCTCTACTATTGGTGATTGGTATGTAGGGGAATACTTCTCCTATGTCAGGATTTGGGGCAGCAACATAGCCCATATTCTACTACCCATAATTGTTCTAGACAGGCCGTTGTTGGAAGAGGTTTCTTATCAGACAGTAACAGATGGTGTCTTTCCAAAACTCACTAGGTCCAAAAGAAGAGGATGGCCAAAGTTCCCACTTCATCTTGGTCCCCTGTTAATTCAAAATTCAACCCATGCTGGATTACTTGGAAAAAATATTGTTTCTCTTAAGCTTCGAAAAGCTCCGAAGAGGATGCATGATCCTAATTCATTTCTGGTAAATCGTTTTTCACAAGAGAAATTGAAAAGTGAGTACGCTCATCAGGCCAATCCAGATGAATCCATTTACCAGGGTGTCGATTCATTTGTTGAGGTCCTGAACAAGGATTCCTCTCTGGAAGAAAAGAATTTCATTTTTCGGTATCAACATGAGCTCAAGGCTCAAGTCCTGCAATACAAAAAGTTTGTTCTATCACTTGAGGATAAAGTTCAGAAGGACAAGGAAGAAAGAAAACAAGCACCCTCTTGATGCTTACTTACCATGTTGATGACAAGGGAAAGTCCCCTATTGAAGACACACCACAACCTAGGAATTTGGGAAATCTCAATGCTCTGATTTAGTTAGCAACTGAAATGAAAATGGAATTGGCAGCATTAACCTCGGTGTTGGAAACTCATATTGTTGTTGCATCCACTCCACCGAAGAAGCAAAAGCTTGAAAGGCCTGTGCCCAAGGTGACAACGCTCCACATAGAAGAAAGTGATGAGGAGTATGAAACTCTTCCCTCTAAGTTTTCATGTACCATTGATTTTCCTGACACTCTTCCTGAAGTTATTTCAGTCACCCCAGTCTCTTCTGACCCCTTGGAGGACATAAATGTTGATGTCTTTGTTCCTGATTTTCACTTTCCAGAGGTCGTTGTTGCAATAGCTGCAACATCTCCTATGTCATTGGATGTTACAATAATTTCACCTTCTATCTCGTTTTCTGATGTCTTAACTCATGTTCTCACATCAACTGAACCGTTGGAAATCCCTGTGGTGACTTAACAAGATCCAGTTGTGGTCCCAATTTCTGTCACACTTACACAGGATGTTGAAACCCAAGTTCCCACCACATCTGTAGAAGCACCTATGATTCCAATCTCTGTTTCACTCCCAGAGATCATTTCTCCACCTTCCACATCCTCCCCCTTACCATCAGTTTCCAATATCATTTCACCTTCCATCTCCACCACCCAAATCACTATCCCAATTCCTACTTCTATTGTTTCCCAAACTCCACCTTTGGTCTCAACTTCTGATGTGTCTACTTCCACAGTGGACATAGTGGCATATTTTGGGGAGGATGTTGTAGTTTCCTTCGGAGAATATTTCTACAGAAAATCTGAGAAGGCAGTGGTGTAAAGAGGAACTAAAATAAAAATGGAAGGGACTGTCATGCAGGTTCATGTTCCCAACCAAGTCATCTGGAAGAAAACATCTACTGATGTGCAACAAGAATCCCTCAAAACTGTTGCAGCAATGGGAGCCTTTGCAGGGGATAATTACGACTCTGTTACTTCATTGAACTAAGAGATTGAGGCAAAGCAGCAAGAACTACAAAATCACAGGCAGGAGCAGACTGAAACCAATGAATAGCATCAATCTCAACTTTAAGATTTGAGAAATGAGCATGACAGTCAGTTGAAAGACCTGCAGGCACAAAATGCATCTCTCTAGCAACAGTTATAGGAAGCACAAGTGCTAAACATTGGCTATGTTGAAAATATCACTCTACTTGAGCAGCAGTTGAAGTATTCAGTGGCCAAGGCAGCCACCTCCTCTTTCTTTAGATTTTCCAAGGAAGAGTTCAAGGAGCTAGCTCTTAAAATAAATGAAGATCACAAGAAACTCTTGAATGAGCTATTTGAATCCCTGAATGACATTCAGGAGACATACAATGTTTTTTAGCAGCATTATGTTATCCTTAAATAACATAATGAGAGAAGGGGAGAAGCAACCAAGGCTATTGAAGATGTGGTTGATTGGAAGAAATACATTAAAGACAAACCTAAACATATCCCTGTTTTGGACAATTTCAAGTTCAGAAGAATTAGAATCTCCTTGGATGCATGGGAACATGCTTGTGAATCGGTTGAGGACACAATCCAAAAAGCACAAGTAGTTTTTGGAAGGAGGTGGTATGCAGCCGATAACATAATGATCATGCTAGAATTTCCAACCATGGACCTCATCGAAAAGGCCTGTCCAACTAAGCTTACAATTGAGCAAGTTGATGAGAGATGTGCACATTCCAAAGAGTGAATTCAATAGATGGAGTACATTCATATTTAGAAGTTTCAAGAATTAATCAAGGAACCCATCAGTTTAGGGATAAAGATCAACCTTTTTTCTGCGTGCATGGCATAAGATCAAGAAAAACGAGATTGAGTCTTTCACTTGTAATACCCAGGTGGCACTCAAATTGGCCAAATATCCGGATGTGGAAGAATGGTTAGATGTATGGGTCAAGTGGTGAATTTCCCTTGGCCATGTCTTAGATTAGAAATATTTTGCAATCCCTGTTTTATGGGAGATCTTTCCTTCGTAATTTGATGTAATTATTATTTAAAGGGATTAGATCTCATAGGATGGGGGGGGCATCACTAGAAGAGAACTGGAGACGCTCTGTTTCTTTGAGACATTGTAATTTTTTGCAAGCTTAATGAATTATAGGTAGTTTCTCTTTGTTGATGTATTTGTAACTTTGGAAGATATTCACTTGTATATTGTATGTATTACATTTTTACTTTATTGTATCCCCAACGGATATTTATTATTCCTCCAATTGGAAGTGTCGTCATTTGTATTTGCAAGTGTCGCAAGTTACATTGTAAGTGTCGTAACTTATACTTGATGGGTTATTAGGCCACCTTGGTGGGGTCAGCCATGTATGAGTTAAAGGGTTATTAGACCACCCTAGTGGGGTCGTCCTAGTGACAAGTGGTAATGGGTTATTAGAATCTCCTAAGGGAGGTCGGCCGAGTTAGAGTAAAAGGCAAGTAAAGGTAAAGTATAAATAGAGAGGAGCACCTCTCTATTTATCCATGCATTTCACTCACTCATCCAACTCGCATAGTAGAGAGAGAGGAGTGTACACAAGTGGAGGAGGAGTAGCTACTGAATACATATATCTTTTCGGTTTGATCTTTGTGATCTTTTTATTAGTGCTCATTCTATCTCTGAGGAAGTTGCGGGGTTTTTTCACCTTCTTGGTTTTCCCCGGTGAAATGCTTTGTGTCTCTTGTCTCTTGTGTTTCATATGTTGTACATGTTGTTCTCTCAATTAAGATCCTATATAATATTGAATTAAATGATGAAACCTAACATGGTATGAGAGCTATCCTGAAGGAAGGCATTTATGGCATTTACGACACTTGTTACACTTGCGACAAATTGGAAGCTAGGGCTTGGTTTAATAAAAACTAGTCATCGTGGAACTTTCGCTATAAATCCATTTTGGAGAAGGTTAAGGATCTTAAAATTTTTATAGGTTGAAGATGAAATGTTCATTTACCTTTTGTCCAAATATCAGCCTTATATTCGTTGTAATTTGTGAGATATGATCCATACTAGTTGGGGTTTCTGCCTCTTCCAGAATGCATCCCTAAACAGGTGACCAAGGAACAGAGGTCATATCTCGGGCTAGGAAGCTCCAAATGGAATTCCGTAAAAGTTTCCGTTAGGGTACAGACTGCAGTTTCACAGGTCCAAGTTTCAGAGGCTGAAGTTGAAACAATGACACGTGGCACTCCGTACAAGTTCGCTATGTTCTTTCATCCCAAAACAGATCATGTTGCGACACTTAACATATCTCTCTCATAGAGAATCCATTTGAGGTCAGATCTATGGGGTTGGAAAGATGATAGGTCAGTCTACCACAGGCCAAAGTTTCAGACCTTGAGGATCCGAAATTTCATAAATGCACCAAAAACAATATGGCCCATATATTTTTGTCAAAACAGAATTGGATTCTGAGCATTTTCATTTTTGGCTCTTCACTGCTGCGGGAAATTAGGGCTTTTGACAAAAGTGGAATTTTGGAGTCCTCTCAACACAATATTTCTATCCTCAGCAAAATCAAAATTTAGAGACAAATATCGAAGTTTTTGGTTGGGTAGAACCCCGAGATCTATCAAACCCTAGTTCAAGTTTTGGACTAGAAAAACCAGAAAACCAGATTTTGACAGAAGTTGCAGATCTGAAATTCGCATGTCATTTTAAAGGGTCAATTTTTGAAGTTTTCAAAATCTGAGCACACCAGCTTGCTTGCCTCAGTCAAATTCCTCTCCCTGTCCAGACATAAGTTTGAAATTCCAAGTTTGAATTTTTAGGGTTTCTCTGCCAAACCCTAGCCAGCTCCAGATCCAGTTTCAGCAAATCAAAGTGTATAGGATTGGGTTAATCCTAGAAGAGAATGAAATGGACACCTACATAAGTGAAGAAGTTCCAGTTCCAGAGGGAGATGAGGCTAAGGCCTTACATAAGAAGACTACAAAAAATCCCGACAGGTCTGACTTGAGGAGATACAGGTATGTTTTGAAATCTGTTCATGATTAAGTTTGTCTTCATATTATTAAGGTTAGTACAATCTTGATTAATTTTAGACTTGTCTTATCAACTTAGTAAAAGTATGAATTCATGTGAATGATAGAAGACATTCATTGATTAGTGCAATACCCCATTTTGACTCTTAGGATATATTAGCTTTTAATGTAAATATTGTATACATGTGATGTATGTTTTCCTAGCGTGGAGCTCAAAGCCAAGGCCCCTCTAGTGGAAGCTCGAATTTTATTTACAAGGAAAGTATTAGACATTATGTTACCCATGTGCTCTTTAGCCATGGAACATTGTAAAAATGATGTAAATAAACATCATGCAATAAAATACCAAAACTGGCTATGGAGGCAACGAATGAGAAGGGGCCATGTGTATCCACTAGGGAGTGGTGAGGGGGTTGTGGGATTGAATCATAGGCTTCCATATGTCACCTTGAGAACCCATTTGACTTTCCTTGCTGACATTTATTTCTGTTGTAAGGAAGTGGTTGAGGAATTCAGTCCATGGCTTCAATGGAGCATGGGCAACCCAAAAATTCGTATGGCAGGCTATGGGCTATGTTTTCTTGTACCACAAGTCAGTCTACCTCGGGGTGATTGCTTCTTCCTCATTCTCATTCCATTGTTGAACATCCCAGCATCAATTTTCATCCAAAAATGAATTCCCAGCAGTGAGAAAAACCATAAATCGCAACTATGAAAGAACCCATGTTTTGAAGAGCCATAAACACCTAGAATTGGTATTGGACAATGAAATCCAATGGGGGATCCATAGCTATGAACCTTGGGGCGAATTTGAGAGCATTAGCTACCCCGAAATCCATTGGAAAACCCATTTTTGATAGCTCAAAAAACTAGTGACAGGATTGAGTTATTCGTTGACAGAATGGTGAGAAATCCAAGTGTGGATGTTTGAACAGAGGATTGGATTGTTTGAATTTAGCTTGAGATGTCTGTAGCTCTGGGGTTAAGCTCACTAGATTAGCATCCTCCTCCTTTTCCTATTGCATGCTTGATAAACCCAACTATGTGTTGTCTTAGCATGACCGTTTGAGTGAATCCATGGCTGTGAGTGAGCCTGTCTAGTTCCTCCTTAGTGGATACACAGCCCAGATCGGGGGTGATCTCTCAGCTGAAAGAATACAGGCTGGACAGAGATCTATGGTTGGGTGGAACGTTGCTCTCACATAGCCATTTGTTTGGACAGCTTCATCTTCAAGATAAGTGTTTTCTGTATTTAAATTATATGCATTCTGTGTTTTGCAATGTATTCATCTTGAATGATAATTATTCATGTTAATGGAATTGATATGAAGTCTGTGCATAGCATGAGAATGGGATGGATTCTCTTCCTATTGATCCATCATCTGCCTGGGTCAAATAAGTTGATGTATTACTATTTGTGTGTATGCAATTGTGTTTATATTGATTATATATTTGCACATAGAAGTTTTTATTTATTATGAATTTCTTAGTAATGAACGGGGCTGAGATTGCCAAAGAGCCCGGTATGTTGGTCATGTTTCCTTCCAAGCACGAGATTGATGGAAGGGGACGTTACAGAGTGGTATCAGAGCCTAGCTTGCAGCACTAGGGTTGCTTGGGCCAAACTCTGATTTACAGGAAGGTGACAGAATGTTTTAACACAGTATTGGTGAGGTTGGGAGACTTTTTTATTGGCACAATGGTAGGATTAGGGTTCTCATATGTGGTAGAGGACCACCCAAGTGCATAGATCTCTGCAAGAGCTTTCCAACGGTACCAAACTCGTCCCATTTGGCCAAGGAACGAAGGAGTTATGAGCCCCGTAAGCTTAGTCATGTTTCCTTCCATGGAATGGATTGATGGAAGGGGACGTGACAGAGGAAATACTAATCACCAGAAGGGGAAGCCGACCCTTCTTCTGTGTATTGTGATTAGAGAAAATACTAATCACCAAAAGGGGTAGCCGACCCTTCTTTTGCGGATTGTGAACAGAGAAAATACTAATCACCAGAAGGGGCAGCCGACCCTTCTCCTGCGGATTGTGAACATAGGAAATACTAATCACCAGAAGGGGCAGCCGACCCTTCTTCTGCGGATTGTGATTAGAGAAAATACTAATCACCGGAAGGGGCATCTGACCCTTCTTCTGCAGAAGGGTTAAAATTTCCATATTCGCGACTTAGATTTTCGCACCCGGAAGCGCGGAATTGCGGGTTATGGGATCGCGGGTTGGGGGATTGCGGAAAGGTTAAAATTTTCGTGTCCGTGACTTGGATTTCTGCACCCGAAATTGCGGCATCGCGAAGTTGCGGGATTGCGGGTTACGGGACTGTGGGATGGAGTAGCCCCGGGTTGTAAAAGTAGCATTTCCACACCCGCAGTATGGATTGCGGGATTGTGGGTTGCGGCCTGTGTGCGGCGGGATATGAAAAAAAAAAGTATAGAGCCTGAAACTTGATTTTTGGGTAACAGGAGCTTGCGGAGTTAGATTTGGATGAGTTCAGTGGCATTCTAAGGCCATTAACGAAGGCAATAAAAGGTCCAGTGAAGATCCTGAGCTCATTATGCTCCAATTTGGTATAAAGTCAGAATGAATGGATTTTATAAATCAGTGTCCCGATGCTTGATAGAAGGTTGGATTGAGCTGAAATTGATATGGAGCAGTCATAGAGCAGGCACGGTGTTAATTTTGGAGTTTTGGAGCCAAAATCCAAAGAATTTGGAGTCGGGATGTGCAAGAAGGCCAAAAAACACTATTCCAGGCCACATTTTGGGAATCTTGAAAAACTTGCAGTGGATGAAAGTGACCCTGTAATTGGGATTCAAGAAAATTACTAAACTTAGTATTTCATATTCTCAGTAAACTAGACATATTCCGTTAGACAAAGATTTTCCAGAAATGCACCGTTTGGGAAATAGCCATTTTTGTCCCAAAAATTGAAATTTTGGAAAAATGTCAAAAGTGAGAAGTAGTCAAACCCAGAATGTTATAAAAGATGAATGGAGCATCAGAATGGAGATCCGCGAGTTGCTGAGTGTTCCTTGTTATATGGAATAACTTCTCTCAGTAGAAACATTTTTCAGAATATTTATGGATTTGCTTCTACAGGAGGCTGAAGTTGGCAGTTCAGGATAATTTACACCTGTGTAAAAATGTGCAGAATTTTGGTTAAAATTGTCATTTTTGAAGTAATGCAATTTCCACACCCGAAGTCATAATGGAGTATGTGGATAGGAATTGGAAAGCTTGTCCAACAGGGAACAATGGTGCATAGTCAGAATTTGAATGGGGTTATCATACACCATAGATAATTGGAGCAGAAAAGTGCCAGTGGCTGTTTGGAAAAATTGTTGTCAATATGGGCAAATTATAGAATTGCATGCCTGGAAGTAGCATACCATGAAATCGAACCAGCTATGATGTGGAAGAGGAATTTCATGCAAAGATGAGGGATTGGAAAGGGAGAATTCCTTAACCCCTGTCTTGCTAATTGCATTTACATTTATAAGCTTTATGTGCATAAAATTATGGCATGAGAATGCTGAAAATGCAAGAGATTAGATGAGTGGTATGAATATGCATTGATTGGCATATTAATAAACATTGCACAGTGCATGAGTATATGTTTTGCATGCATATGACATTACACATTGGTAAAAGTAGTGAGATTTTACATATGCATTGAACCACTAATGGTAAATATTATGGTTGATAATCACTATTGGTGTTGGTTTTGGTTGTAGGACCAAAGACAACATAAGCATGGCTAAAGATGTTGATGATGTTGTTGCATGAAGCCAACAACCTTATGAAGAAAAGGTTAGGGAAGCAAATCCATGATCAAGAGGTTGGTGGGAGAATGCTGCAATCTGCTGTAAGAAACCAACAAATCCGGTAACATCAAAGGTGTAAATGGGAGCCATGCAGGTAAAGGTTTACTTATGATGATTACATAAGTGTTGAAGGGGATTGGGTAAGAATCCATTGAATCATATTCGGTAATCATAAAATGGTATGCATTTAGAGTTGAAATGCATTCATGTGAACGCAATACTGCCATAGTGTGGTGGAGCATGAAGTAGTGAAGGAAAGAGGCCTCATACCATGTGGCTGTTTAGAAATTTAGATTGCATTCATATAAAATACATCATGCCATGTGTATGTTGGTTATGAGCTTAATAACCAAAGCAAGTGAGAACTGGTGGTCCTAATTATGGTAATGCATGTTATATGAGATAGTCATGATTAAGTCATAATATGCTTGAATGCATAGTACTCATGAAACAATGCAGGGTGGCATTGAGTGGATGTGCATTAAGAGATTCTATAAATCTTGTAGTTAAGCATTGAGTGAATGCATATGAAAAACTTGAGTAAATGTTGTGAATATGCATGCATGTGGATAGTTACACCTAAGGAGATGTATTGTGTGCATGCATGATTGTGATATATATTTATATATATGTTTCATTACAATTGAGCAATAGATGCAATGATGAATTAATGATAATTCTGAGATCATTTCATGAGCTTCTATGAATACGTGGGAAGAAATGCATGAAGGTAGTCATGATTGACAAGCCTCCATAGTGCTCTGTTGGAAGGACAGAGTTGTATAAATGATATGGCTATGAATTAATGAGCATTTAAAAGCTTTAAGTTGATTGCAGGGATGGTGTGATGGTGTCTTGTAATTTTACTGTGCTCTGGGTGCATATAACATAAGCCTATACATTTCATTGCATTTGAAATATTAATAGTTGAGAGCGTTTGAATTATGGAGTGTTATAATTCTGAAGATCACTTTAGTGACTATTGTAAAGGCTGCAATAAAATATTATATGCATAGAGACTTACAAAGTGTTTGGCTGGTTGAAGTTTCTAATTACAGGTAGATTGTTCAAGGCATGGCAATGAGGGTAAGACCATGATGAAGGATGGAATCTACCATGTGAAAGAGCCAAACCTCATGAGAAGGATCTCATGGCTGTGAAATAGTTTATGTGCAGAACAGATTGTCAATTCAGATTTGTAAATCTCAGAATTGGAATTCTGCTAATAAATGACTAATGACTATTTGGCTTATATAAAATGTGTCAGGAGGACATGCTGTAAGTGGATGCTCATGTATGGCAGCGGGCGTAAGACCATGATGGGAAGAGTGGTGTCACTTACAGGAGCCAAACAATATGAGGCTGACCTTATGGTTGAAACAAATCAATTTCTGTAGGAGACAGAACTATAAATTCATATTGAATTTGATTATTAGTGCCATTGATTGGTTATGAAACAATCAAGTTTGAATTTTAATGTTAAATGTTGCGGACTGTTTGGTTATTTAATAAGTGTGCCAGGAAGACACATTGCAGTAAGACCAAGAGAGAGGGCTTGCAGAAGCCAAACTTCATGGGAAGGGATTCCATGATTTGGAAATGGGTTTCGGGTGAAATGCCATTAGACATTATTAATGTCTCATCCGCACTGCATGATTGGTGAACAACATGAGTGAGACGGTGAATACTATGTCAGGAGGACATATGAGGGTTATGGAACATAAAAGGAGTTGGGATGGCAAACCGAGGGACTGTCAACTCATAAAAGGAGCCCCCATTCCTCATTAGTGAAGAGAAATTACATTTGCAAAATGGATAAGTGTTCTATAAACCCTGACAGAAATATATATGTATATCGGCATCTCTAATTGTTACAATTACTATACAGAGCATATTCCATTTGTTTATATTATTCATACTGCTTGAAGTATGATTAAGACCTAGATAGTTCACATCAGTGAGGAGTGCACACATTTCTGGTGCCGAGTTATGTTAGGGATGCCAATATTGACTACACCCTAAGGGAATGGACGCATTCCTGGTGTTTCAATGTTGGATAGTGAATGTTATGAAATAGGTTTACAGTTTTAGAGCAGCAATTGTGAAGAACCTGCAACAATTAATTAATAAGAATATGCGAAATAGCAGAAATGATAGAACTCAGAATCACTTTTATATTGATCGCAGGCCACTTCGAGGGGGAAACCTCCTTTGAGCAAGCTCAATACAAATAACTTCACAATACCTTCATAGGCTTCAACACACACTTATATACTAAGTATAGGCACCAATACTATGGGTCAAAACCATGGGCCACTACAAACTATGGATCAACAATACTACGGGCGACTTACAAAGCATATGCGCCCAACAACAATAACACAAACTATAGATCAACAAATACTATGGGACGACTTACAAAGCATATGCGTCCAACAACAATATACTAACAAAATAAAGACATGGGTTCCTAACATCCCCTCTCCCTTAAAAAAAAGCTTTGTCCTCAAAGCTTTAGATGTGGAAATCGTTGTTGAATCTGAAGGAGTGGTTCCCATGTAGCATCCTCTGGTTGCATGCCATGCCACTGAATTAAGACCTCTGTGATAGAGCGAGAGCGAAGCTGACGAGTGCGCTGATTGAGGACGGCCTCCAGCTCCAAAAGGATGGATCCTTCATTATCTAGTTCGGGTAAAATAGTTTGTTCACTGATGTTGGTGCCAAGAACTTTCTTTAGACAAGAGACATGAAATATTGGATGAATGCAGGAAGAAGGATGAAGTTCCAATTTATAAGCAACAGACCCAATCTTTTGAAGAATCCGATATGGCCCATAGAACTTTGGAGCGAGCTTATGATGCCCTTTGAGTTTCAGGGAGGATTGCTTGTACGGATGGAGACGAAGAAAAACCATATCACCTGCTTGAAAAGTGTGCTCAGAACGGTGTTGATCAGCTTGTTGCTTCATGCGATTTCTTGCCATGTGAAGATTGTCCCGCAAAATGCGAAGAATCTGATCATAGTTTCGAAGGATCGTGTCCACTTCCTGAACTGGTGAACTGTTGGGGGTGTATGGAAGAAGAACTGGATGTGCCTGACCATAGATTGCTTCATATGGGGTAATTTTAAAGGCAGTGTGGTAAGAGGTATTGTACCACCATTCAGCGAGAGGGAGCCACTTTGCCCACTGATGTTCTTGTTCAGAGGTGAAGCAACAAAGATAAGTTTCCAAGCATTTATTGATAATTTCAGTCTGACCATCTATTTATGGGTGATACCCAGAACTCATCTTCAATTTGGTGCCAGTGTGGTGAAATAGTTCTGTCCAAAAATGACTGGTGAAAGTCACATCATGATCCGAGATAAAGGAAGAATGGATGCCATGAAGATGAAAGATCTGGTCCAAGAAAATTTGAGTGACTGAGGAGGCTGTATAGGGATGGATGAGAGCACAAAAATTACTATATTTGGAGAGGCGATCAACCACAATGAGAATCACTGTCTTCCCACTAGATTTAGGGAGCCGTTCAATGAAATCCATAGAAATATCTGTCCAAATCTGTGTAGGTATGGGCAAGGGTTCGAGCAATCCTGAAAGGAGTGTTGTTTCACCCTTATTGCGCGGGTAGGTATCACATTCACCCACCATCTGTTGAATTGTCATTTTCATGCCCTGCCAAAAGAAGTTACGCCGTGCCCGTTCATATGTTTTGAGGAACCCAGAGTGCCCTGCTGATGGAGAAGCATGGAGTTCATAGAAGACAGCCTGTTGAAGATCTGTGCTCTAGGGAAGCACCAGAAGACCCTTGTATCTCAGAGAAGCACCATCCCAAGAGTAATGTGGTACAGCAGAAGGGTTGTTGGTCAAGTGTTGGATGATTTGAGATAAGGAAGAGTCATTGACATAACCCTGTTGAACAGATTACAACCAATTTGGAACAGGCATAGAAATAGCTGAAAGAGAACCTTAGGCATCAAATATGCGAGAAAGAGCATCTGCCACAATATTGTCTTTACCATTCTTGTAAGTGATCTCATAGCCATAACCCATGAGTTTTCTAACCCATTTCTGTTGTGTTGGGGAGGAGACACGCTATTCCAAGAAATATTTCAGACTCTGGTGATCATTCTTGATGCAGAAATGATTCCCTAATAGGTATGGTCGCCACTTTTGTACTTCCTACAAAATAGCCATTATTTCCTTCTCATATGTAGAGGTAGCTAAATTCTTACATGAAAGGGCTTTGCTGGTGAACGCAATGGGGTGTTCATCTTGAAGGAGAACAACACCAAGTCCATTGTCGCAAGCATCACTCTCAATAGTGAAGGGCTTGGAAAAATAGGGCATAGCTAGAATAGGTGTAGTACACATAGCTTGTTTCAGTTTGTCAAATGCACATTGAGCAGCATGTGTCCATGTAAAAGCATCCTTTTTCAATAGAGTAGTTAATGGAGCTGCAATCTTCCCATAATCCTTGACAAACTTGCGGTAGTATCCTGTCAACCCCAAAAAACCATGAAGGCTCTTGAGTGTCTGAGGATGCGGCCAATTGTTCATGGCATCGATTTTGGCAGGATCCACGCGAACCCCTTGTGCTGAGATAATGTGCCCGAGATACTCAACTTCCTTCTGTCCAAAAACACATTTAGACTGCTTGGCGTGGAGATGATGGTTAGAGAAAACTTGCATGACAAGATCCAGATGCTGGAGATGTTCATCCCATGTTTTACTATAGATGAGGATATCATCAAAGAATACCAGAATGAATTTCCGCAAGTAGGGCCGAAATATTTTATTCATTAAGGCCTGGAATGTGGAAGGAGCATTAGTGAAGCCAAAGGGCATGACCAAAAACTCATAATGTCCATCATGTGTGCGGAAAGCTATTTTAGGGATATCATCCTCATGAACTCGAATTTGATGATACCCAGAACGAAGATCCAACTTGGAGAAAAATTGAGCCCCATGAAGCTCATCAACAACAGAAATCAGAAACTTATCCTTGATGGTGAGGTGATTAAGTGCTCGGAAGTCAATGCAAAGGCGCCATGACCCATCTTTTTGGCGGAAAAGAAGAACTAGAGAAGAAAAGGAACTAGTGCTTGGGCGAATAATACCTTGCTTCAATAAGTCCCGAACGAGCATTTCAATCTCCGTTTTTTGGTGAAATGGGTAGCGATATGGCCTGATGTTGGGAGGAAAGCTGCCAGGAAGGAGCTAAATATGATGGTCTTCTGGCCTTGAAGGTGGCAATCCCACTGGTTCAGCAAAGACACCTATATATCGATCCAGAATGTGTTGTAGATCCAAAGGAGTAGTGGAGACCGCTGATGGTTGCATCTGAATGGAATGGATCTGAGCGATGACACCATGTGAATTCTTCTTGACGATTTTTTCCATGCAATGTGAACTGATGATGCTGAGAGACCCTGGTTGTAATCCTGTCAATGTGTGTTTTTGTCCATTGAGGGAAAACTGCATCCAAAGTTCAGCAAAATCCCATAAGATAGGGCCAAGTGTGCGTAGCCATTGAGCACCCAAAACCACATCACATCCACCTAAGGTCAAGGCAAACATGTCAGAGTGCAAGGTATAATCTCCCATAGAGATACGCACATTTCGACACTTCCCTTTGTAAGGTAAGGTGCCCCCATTGGCAACCATGTCTTCAAAGTTGGAGCAAGGATGGATAAAACAATCAGCTTGTTTGGCGATCCGAGGGTCAATGAAATTATGAGTGCTACCAGAATCAATGAGTATTGTAAGAGGAAGCTTCTTGAAGTAACCCCTAACCCACATTGTTTGGGGGGTGGTGATTCCAATTAAAGCATGGAGAGATATCTTTGGCTGGTCATCCTGAGACAGAGGGTCAATAGGTGGTTCCTGAATGTCGACCTGAGCATCCATTGTTTCTGGATCTTCGTCACCAATTTCAGAGGCAGGCGGAGAATCCACATCCAAGAGATAGAGCTTTTGCTGAACACATCTATGTCCCCGAGTGAATTTCTCATAACAATTATAGCAAAGCCCCTTTTATCTGCGTGCTTGCATCTCTGTTTCAGACAAACACTTGATAGGAGTTGGTCAAGGAGCCTGTGGTATGGGTGGTCGTTGAGAACCCATATTTCGGAAGGAAACAAAAGTGGGCTTGGAGTGATGTTGGGCTGCAATCTTGTCTTCTGCCAACTTAGCCAACCCTAGGGCTTCCATCATTGTGTTGGGACAGAACATTTTGACCTCAGAGCGGATGGCATCCTTTAGACCACTGATAAAACAAGTCCTATAAAAGTCATCAGACAATCCTTCAGTGTGGTTGACTAGTTTCTCAAATTTGGTTTGATACTCTCTCACAGTACCAATTTGGCGAAGTTTAGTGAGGGCTCTTGTGAAGTCATCAAAAACACTAGGACCAAATCGTTGCAAAAGGAGCTGGCAAAAGTCTGACCATTTTGGCTCTTCATGAGCCTTGATGTACCAACAGTACCATTGAAGAGCTTCCTATTCCAAATGAAAGGATGCAAGCGAAAATTTGTTGACATCAAAAGTATTATGCAGACTGAAATACTGTTATGCACGATAGATCCATCCATTTGAATCAGTACCATTGAAGCGAGGAAAATCAAGCTTCGGACCACGAAAATTGTTGGAAGAAGAAAACCCCTTGTCTGATGAAGACTCGGACTGTCGTTTGTTGTTCATAGCTAAATGTTCAAGATGGAGGCGGAGAAATTTTTCATCCAGATCCTGGAGTTTGGCTTAGATGACTGCAAGTGCTTCTTCCATGGTTTTTGCTCCTACGCGGGTGACAACCATAACCAGGAGTTTTTTTTTTTTGGTTGACTGGGTAGAAAAACAAAAACAGAAACTGCTTCAGTAAAGGAAAATCTGGATTTGGGAAAAAATCTAAAGGGTAATTGGGGTTTGACTAGGTTTTGGACACTGTCAAATAGATAAGGAAGCAAAAAATGAGGATTTCAGAAGCAGGGTGAAAGAATGAGAAAATTTGGCAGAGGGGGACAAAGAAGCAGAATTCGGAAAGGAACTCTGTGGTAAAATTTGAAGGTGATTGGGTGAAATCTGAGGAAGTTATGGCAAACAATAAAAATAGACAAATGTGGGATTTCAGGCTTTGGGAAGTGGAATTGGGGATAGGGTCCTCAGGAATGAAATATGCAGAATGGGATTACAAGGTTTCCCCGATCTGAATTTTTTTTCTTTTTTTTTGTTTTCAGAAGGGAGCGGCTACGGCTTGGAAGGGCTTTGAAATAGATAGATCTGCAACAGCCTGGAAGTGAGCAGAAACAGAGGGATTTGAAATGGCGTTGAATGGATTGAAAATAGCTGGATCTGGAATGGCTTTCAGAATGGATCTGAAACGACACAGCAGTGATCGACAACAGTTCATCTGAAAATATATATGGACCCCAGGTATGTGCGTCTTCCTAACAGTTCAAGGGTTTCACTCGGCCACCAATGCTGTCTGACGGATTGCGTATTGGGGTAGTACCCCTGACTCCACGGCTCATGTAAAAATGATAACCGCTTTGCCACAAACGACAGCTCTTGGTTTACCTCACGGGTGGGAACTAGTCAATCAGGTAGGGGTCGTAGCCCTTTTCGCTGGGAGGTCCTCTCAATGGGCCAGCTACTTCGGGGTTCCTGTGGTACTCCTCACAATGAGTTTTAGGGATTATGCCCAAGTACTTCCCATAGTTAAGCGGATAGGGATTATTCCCAAATCCGAACCTGCAACAAATGCGAAAATCTTTTTTTGGCAAAAATTTCACCCAGTGAGCCCAAGAAAGTGCTCTGATACCAGATGTGAAGAACCTGCAACAATTAATTAATAAGAATATGCGAAATAGCAGAAATGACAGAACTCATAATCACTTTTATATTGATCGCAGGCCACTTCGAGGGGGCAACCTCCTTTGAGCAAGCTCAATACAAATAACTTCACCGTACCTTCATAGGCCTCAACACACACTTATATACTAAGTCTAGGCGCCAATACTATGGGTCAAAACCATGGGCCACTACAAACTATGGATCAACAATACTACGGATGAATTACAAAGCATATGCACCAACAACAATAACACAAACTATTGATCAACAAATACTACGGGACGACTTACAAAGCATATGCGTCCAACAACAATGTACTAACAAAGTAAAGACATGGGTTCCTAACATCAATACTGATGAGATTGCTTATCCATCTTGTGTTGTCAGATTATACATATGCAAATTGTTGCTGAACATTAAAGGGAAAAGTGAAGAAAAGGGTACTCAAGAGGACTGTATGAGCAGTGGTAACCTTTGTGTAGTGTGAGTGGGTATCATGTGGCCATGATAGCCTGTAGTTAAGAAAGTCACCTAAAGAGTTCCTAAAGGGAACTGCCGGTTTACACAAGAGAAGGAGTACCACCCTTGTGTGGGTGATGAATTGTTATGCGCATTGAGGGATTGTAACACATGTGAAAGGATGATGTAAGCCTAAGGCAGAGTAGTAGAGCCTTGACCTATAATGGTCAGTGGCATAGTCACCTTCCATTGGCCGATGACCCAGATGGATGTGCTGGCTCGGCAATGGAGAGGGCCAGCCATGTATGGGACTAGTTGGGCACCACCAAATGCTTGGTAAATATAGTCGGCGTGAAGGTGTACTTGTTGGGCATTAATTATTTCATGTTTTGGAGCATCCTGCGTGTTGGCCAAACATCCCAGTCTGCAGGAAGATCCCAAGGCTTGTAAAGAAAAGCAAGACCCTATGGACCAGAGAGGAAACGCATAATACAGATAAGTATTCATTTCCATTTATTTCTTGTTTGGAATAATAAAGATTTCAGGTATAAGTCTTCTAATAGCTAAGCTGGTACACTGTTGTTTCTTGGTTGGAAACGCATAATACAGGAAGCAAGGACCCTGAAAGAACTATAAATTACTTGGTAAATCCAGAGAGTGACTGGTTGAGCATTAACTATTTGATGTTGTGGAGCAGCCTGCATGCTGGCCAAACATACAAAACTATTTGATGTTGTGGAGCAGCCTATGTGCTGGCCAAACATACAAGACTATTTGATGTTGTGGAGCAACCTGCGTGCTGGCCAAACATACAAGATTATTTGATGTTGAGGGGCAGCCTGCGCACTGGCCAAACATCCAAGTCCATAGGCGATCCCAAGGCTTGTAAAGTAAGCAAGGACCCTATGGAATAAAGTGAAGACATCCAATGCAGATAAGTATTTGGTTATCTTGTAATTTCTTGCTTCTAAATATACATGTGTATATGATTTGGTTATGATTTCCTAAACTCTTGTTTAAAGATAAATCCTATGAAAATAAACTAAACATGCAAATTGGTTCAATATTTGAGTGTAGGTATTGTTGGAAGCAAGGACTATGAAGGCATCCTAGGGATGCATGTGGACATGTAACCATCCTAAAGAGCTTAGCATGAGCAGTAATAAAAGATGGGGCTAGTGGAACTGTGTGAGTCCTAGCAGCTAAGATTTGTAGACAAACCATGTGGAGGGACTCCATGGTTGAGAGGTCTGAAATAGACCATAGACACTAAGTGTCATAGCCAAGAAGGGCAGGTCAATCATTCACGTTGAAGTGAAAGAGGCTAGGAGCATGAAAACCACAGTGGTGGTGTGGGTTCCATAATGGAACAAGACTAAGAGGAGAAAACTCTTACTGCTCTCTCTTTCCTTCTATTGATGCATTTATAAAAATAGAAAATTGTTGAATGCATGCATGGCTGAAAGTAGAGTGTGTTTATTTTGCTTGAAATAAATTGTGAATGTTGAATTAATGAATTTCCTGTGAATGGATGAACATGAAGGAATTCATGTGTATGTTGGGCAAGCATGAAAAGTGTGGAGGTCTCATGAATAGAGCATGAGCTCTCCATGTCAATTGGGGAAAACAATTGACTGATTTTTAATATTTAGGTTATGCTTGGCCTAACAAGATTTGTAATGATGAATTTCACAGGTGGAAATTGAATCAATTGGTTGTAATGGTTACGAGCAAGTGTTGCTTGTGAGCAAAGTGAGAACCAGCTGTGCACAGCGACCATGGCAGCAAACCATAGGCTATTGGAATTGGATGAAAGTCTTCTTCAAACAATTTACAAGACCCAAGAAAATCTTGGAGAGATGCTCAAGATACAAAAGAAGCAGAATAAGATGAACCGCAAAGTTTTGCAGGACTCTATTTGTCTACAAAGGGAGGTAAAAAGCATTATCGGAGCAATCAGTAAGGGAAAGGAAAGTGGATCAATGATGAGACATTCGTCCAATTGGTCCATTAAGAAATGTTCTAGACATGAAGACTCAAAGGAAATTGAGCAGGTAAAGATGAAGCAACCAGTGAATTGTTGGAAATGTGGAGGACATCATTGCCTCTGCAACTTCCCAACAAAGGAACATCAAGAGGGTAGCATCCATAAAGTTTTCAAACTTGTGGATGAGCTGAAAGGACAGAACCAGCAGGAGCAGTTTGTGGAATCCAAGGGACTTGGTCCTAAAATTTCAAAATAAAGGATAGAATGCAGGGCAGATCTGCACAAATTTTGAAAATTTTGGATGTGTAAATTGTATATGTATTCCTAAGTCTTGGAACACAGAGGACGGTGTTATTCTAAGGGGGAGGGGATTGTAATACCCCATTTTGACCCTTAGGATATATTAGTTTTTAATGTAAATATTGTATACATGTGATGTATGTTTTCCTAGCATGGAGCTCAAGGCCAAGGCCCTGCTAGTGGAAGCTCGAATTTTATTTAAAATGCAAGTATTAGACATTATGTTACCCATGTGCTATTTAACCATGGAACATTGTAAAAACGATGTAAATAAACATCATGCAATAAAATACCAAAACTGGCTATGGAGACAACGAATGAGAAGGGGCCATGTGTATCCACTAGGGAGTGGTGAGGGGGCTGTGGGAATGAACCATAGGCTGCCATATGTCACCTTGAGAACCCATTTGACTTTCCTTGCTAACATTTATTTATGTTTTAAGGAAGTGGTTGAGGAATTCGGTCCATGGCTTCAATGGAGCATGGTGAGCTCCTAATGTGGATGCCTAATGAGGGCAGCTATACCAAGAGCCTACTTTAAATGTCAACCCGGGGAACGTACAAACTTTAGAGATGCATGCACTATCTGTGCTCTTATAGGATAATCTCTTGTCACAGTTGGATGTCGCTATTGATGTTCTAAAGATTGTCTACTAAGTATGAAAACTGATTATGCTATGGAATTAAATACTGGAAAGCAATAAATCTAATTTAAAAGAATTAAAGTACCAAAAGCAGTAAATCTGTTCTAAGAAATACAAATACCAAAAGCAGTAAATCTGTTCTAAGAAATAAAACAGTAAATCTATTTTAAATAATTGAAATGCTGAAAGTGAAGGAGATGATCTTATGAAATTACTCAATGCGGAATGGTAAATCTAGAAAATGAAAATGTCATAACAGATCTATTCTAATATTTGGGAAAACGAAGTCTGTAGTTACTTTATACCTAAAACTAGAATTCTGATCTAAACCATTTTAAATCCCAAAACTAATATTGAAGTGCAATCGTTTCAAGCCATCCATATACTACTAAAGAAATTGATCACAATGAGAAACAGTCAAAAACCTCAAATATAAACCATGATATTGAAAGCAAAGCTGATACACATGCAATCGTTGATTCAAATATGCGTTGAAAGAAAGAACCTACAGGACTACTGAAACTGTTATGCTGTACTACAGAGTGTATTATAAACTACTACAGAAATAATAAATCATTCAAGCGCTTCCATATGTAATAGAATTGTTCATCAATGTAAAACGCATAATTGAAAGAAATACCTGCAAATAGAAATCTCCTGACCTACATGTTGGAGGGGCCCTCCCCAACCCGTACGCAGGAGAGAATAAAGATTAGAAATGCTGGCTAGAATTAATCATCAATCTCTTATTAAAATGTAAAATCCATGTCAAAACAAAGGTCTGTACTTCGCAGTATCGATAGGGAATAAAATGTTAAAACAATGTTTTTCTCAAAATAACATCAGGGGCCTCTCGCTACCCGAGAGGTCCATATTTATATGATTTTAATGTTGATCCTAACTGATTGTCAAAATGTCGATTCTTCTTGAAAGTGGGAGTGCGTCCTCTATAAATCAGGAAACAGGGCGCCGAGCTTGGTGATCCTTTAGTCTTCTACACGTCCATCCTTTAATGACCCTGAACCTGCTCAATCACGCTTGGTTTCCATATAATCAGTTTATTTGATACGCATTCTAACATACAAGAATAATCATAAAAACAATTTCATTAAATAATTAAAGTAAAACACTTTTCCCACAATTGAGTGTGTTTCTTTGTCATTGCTTGAGCTGGACTGTGGAAAAAGGGTTTATCAAATACCTAAAAATTGGACCCATCATTCTCTCCCCTACTTGAAGGATTCACCCATCCTTGGGTGACTTATTCAATTCGTCGATGACCTCCCTGATATCCCATGCTACCACCTTAGGTGTCCCTGCTTGCCTGAGATATCCAAAATTATGATCCTCCCTGGTCCATGCCTTCCTCTCTTCCTCTTCATTAATCTGTTCTTTGAGGACTGGGGAAAGAAAGAATGGGGGATTCAGCCTCATCCCAATCCACCTGAGTTGGTTTCTTGCCAGGGATTCTTTGTAGAGTGTGGTTTTGAAAAGAGCATCCTTAAGCCTGAGGGGAGAGTGGATTTCTCTTCTTTTTAGATCATTTGCCACCCTGCTCCACCTTTCCCTGATGGACTCATTAAATTCCTTTTGTGTGTTGTGGAGTGTAATGTCAAAATGGATCACCGCCTCCTGTTGTTTTGCGAGGAGAATGGGTATCAGTTCCTCATCCTGAGTGATGATCCTGTGGTTATAGATTATTCCCTTAGGGTGAGTTGGCTCTAGTATGATCATTAATGGGGTTTTCCATTTGGATGCAACATAGAGATGATAGTCCTAGGCTCGCTCAATTTCTTGGTTCATCCACGAACACAATGCCCTTAACTGGAAATCGCCCACATATGGGTTTGGCGACCAGTTGGGCAAGCTAGAAACTACGAAATTATGCAAGAAGAACTCACTCCATTGGTCCTTCTCTAGCACTATGGAGTTCAAAGATGCATCAATAAATTATTTGGGAGTGCTTAACTCTATAGGGAGACCTTTCTTCAACCTCTAGAGCTGGAATTCACCCCATTTCTCTTGTAAATAAAATGCATATACCGCTGACGGTGGTATGAGGTCATGCAGTCTCTCATATATGCCGATAGTAGTGGCAAAAACATCCTTAAATTTGATAATCTCCTGGTCTTTCTTTGCTAATTCGTTATGTGCTTCAGCCAACTTTTCTTGCAGTGCTAAATTCTTCTACTCGTCCAACCGGAGCTCTTCTGCATGATGCATCTTTAGGATTTGTGTCTTCTCGGCTGAGAATGGGGGAGGTGTGGCCTGGCCCAATTCTTAATGTTGCCAACTCATTTCTGAGCCTTTCCAATTCTGCTCGTGCTTCAGCGAGCTAGGAAACGACCTCAGGGTCTTCATTACGTTCTGGAAGGTTTTCCTGAAAGTTCCCTTGCTCCTGTAAGCTCTGCTCTTCTTCTTTATCCATTTCTTCTTCTGTTTCATGTTTTTCCTCTTGATTCCTTTCCTCTTCTTCATCCTCTTCTTCTTTTTCTTCTTCATCCTCTTTTTCATTTGTAGTGGGTTCCTTCTGATCTATAAAAGGATCAATGTCATCATCAGACACATTGGTAATCAGGGGGATGGGTTCCCTTTCTTTCTCCTTGGAGACTCGGATTTTAGATACCTGCGTGAATCTCTTGCTGCGCCTCTTCGACCCCTGACTTCTGGTAGGAATATCTGGGTTTGATTTGGGGGATTCCTCTTTGGAGTGTTTTATTTTTACTAAGGTGTCGGCCACACTGTCCAAGTCAATTTTTCTTTTTGCCCCTAATACAGAGGTGGTCTTACTTTTCGATTTAGGTGGCAAGATCATAGTCCTCATTCTCTGAACGTATTCAGCATACACCACGATGAACTCCTCCCAGGAGAGCTCTAGAATCTGAGATTTTAGCTCCTCACCAACTATTAGTTTGATCATCCCATGATGGGCCAAAGCATCCTCTTTCCCCTTAGCCACCTTTCTGCTCATCTCTGTTAGGGATTGGAGCAGGTAAAATGGAATGCTAATATTGTTGTTTGATGAAATGTGACTTCTGTGCCTGAGAAGCTCTAAAATATGAAAATGGAAAATGGGAACATAGCTTAATCTTCCAGTGCATGTAATATACCTCAGGACAATTGTAGCCATTTCATCCGATGGTGCTGGCATGGAGGGTATTTTGACTCCATTTTTGTCTTCATCATAAACCTCTCCACGCTCAAAGAATGCTACTTTTGTTGTGTGGTTTTCCTCCCGGTCGTTGCTGCTCCAATGCAGGCCCATCAAAAGACCAGTGTGTTTGGCTATCATGTCCTCATCCACTTTTATGCGTAACCCCTTCACCCGGGTGACGTACTGTTCATCCTTAATATGCTTGAAGTTTCTTGCGAACTCCTGGGCTACCCCTATATGGTATCCTCTCATTCCAAGGATAAATGGAATCTAGCCTGAGTTGCGAATAATCTGCAGGACTCTCGGGCTTTGATAAATGGCACTGTGATCTTCCAGTTCACTCTTGTTAAAACCCTTTGTCATTTTAGAATCTTCTTTATAACCAGACAAAATCAGGGCTTTTGGAATGCAGTTTTATACCTTTAACTTGGTCGAGCTCTACTTACAGGCTCAAGGAATACAATGGTGGCTGCTTCTCGGGAATTCCAAGTGGCTACTTATATGGAAAATCGTGGAATATTTTGCACCCTAATTCACTGCCTTTCTGCACCTATCCTTTCCATCATACCTGTACTTGCCACTTTTAATCCCCTATTTTTCATGATCGATCTCTGCCTTCTCATGATCGACCTCTGTACTTCATGTGGTGAAGGTTGCGATCATGATTTGTGAGGGTGACGGGACTTTGGTAGCAATCATGAGTTATGAAGGTCATTCCACCATGCCACCGATTTGAAATGGAAGCTGTCCACAGCTGACTGGAAACGAATGTATTGTGGGAAAATGTTTTACCTTAAGAATCAAATAAAATCGTTTTAGAGATTACCTTGGTATGTATGCGTACCTACATTGATGATCTGGTGCGTTTTTCACGCATGGTGGATTTTGTAGTATATTTTGGCGGTGTCTGTAGTTGATTTCTGCATGTCAGTAGTTACGTGCGTAGGCTACTTTTTCCGTTTTGCGCATTTTGAATTTGTTGAATATGTGCTTTTGAAAATTGTGCCAATTGTTGATACGACTCAGGCGATCGTGCTTTATATTTGGATGTTTGCATGGTTGGATGTGATTGGCTCCCTTGAATAACTTGCAGGCTCGCTTGAATATGTTTGAAAAAGGTTGGCATGGTGTGTCTTGAAGAAATCCATAGTAGATGAAGACTGATTTTTGCATGTAGATGTGGCTAGCTCGCTTGAATTGATTTCAGGCTCACTTGAATAAATGGCAGCCTCACTTGATACATTTTGCAGGCTCGCTTGAATTGATGGCAGCCTCGCTTGAATCATTATGCAGGCTCGCTTGAATAGGTTGATGCCCTGTAAACTTCCTGTTACCCCTTTTATTTCTCTTTTTTTATATATATTTATTTCTCTTTTTTTTTCATGATATGTGTTGAAGTTTACTGATTTGCAGCATGCTCTATTAGCATCAATTGTTGCTGGTAGAGTACTTGTGTAAATTCTTCTTTGGACTGTGGTTTTTTGTATATTTTTAGGCGATGCCCATTCACTATCATGGGGAACTCATCATCATCAATTGTATTAATTCTCACAGCACCATTGTCATAAATTTTCTGTATAATGTAAGGTCCAAGCCATCTAGTGGTTAGCTTTCCTTTGAATGTGTGATCTCTGGAGTCGTAGAGTAGTGCCCAATCACCTTCATTGAATTTATTATCCTTCAAATGTTGGTCATGCCATTTCTTCCTTTGTTGTTGGATGATTTCAGTATGTGTAAGTGCTTGTTGGCGGTGTTCATCCAGTTGATTTCGTTGTAGCATGCATTCTTTTTGAATGTCCGCTAGGTTCATATTTAGATCGGCTGCAATTCTTAATGTTTTTACTTCAAATTTGATTGGTAGCATGACCTTTTTCCCATAGACTAGTTCATAAGGTGTGAATCCTGTTGTTGTTTTCCATGTAGTATTGTAAGCCTAGACTGCTTCACTAAGTCTGTCAGCCCAATCCCTTTTGTGAAGTTGGACAGTTTTTGTCAAGATTCTCTCTAATTCCCTATTGGTTACCTCAGCTTGACCATTTCCTTGAGGGTGGTAGGAGGATGACTGTCTGTGCTTTACATTGTTTCTTTTCATCAAGTCTTTAATTAAATTTGATGTGAATTGTGGTCCTTGATCATAAACTACTTATCTTGGCACCCCAAATCTGTGAAATATCTGCTCAGTAAAGAATTTGGCCACACTGATTTCATTTGCAGCAGCCAGTGCTGCTACCTCTGTCCATTTTGTAAGGTAATCAGTGCATACAAGGATGTAGCTCTTCTGATTGGACTGTGGGTTGAATGGGCCAACAAAATCAAATCCCCACTTATCGAATGCGTCTAAAGAGATTTGTGGATGTAGTGGAATTTCTTGTTTTTGTGTTGGATTTCCCATTCTCTGGAAATCGTCACAATGGGACACATACTCATAAGCATCTCTGTAGAGTGTTGGCCAATAATACCCTATTTGAAAGATCTTGTAGGCTGTCCTTTTTGCAACGTAATCTCCTCCACAGGGTTCATTGTGGGTGGCATGCATTATGTCATGTACCTCATCTTCCATAATGCACCTTCTAAGTACTTGATCTAGTCCCTGTTTAAAAAGCATGCCCTCTATCCATGTATATGTGGCACTTTGTCTTATTACTTGTGTCCTTTCTTTATAACTGTAATGTTCTGGAAACTTCCTGGATACCAAATAGTTTGCTATGTCAACAAACCATGGGATTTTTATTGATATGGCAAAAAGGTGCTCATCAGGGAAGTTATCTTGGACCAATTCATTATCTTTCCCATGTGTTACTCTTGACAAAAAGTCTGCTACAACATTATGCTTGCCTGGTTTATCTATTATAGTGATGTCGAATTCCTGTAGAAGTAGCATCCATCGAATAATTCTTGCACTGGTATTACGTTTGTTCATAAGATATTTGATCGCTGAGTGGTCAGTATGGATAAAAATTTGGTATCCTGTAATGTAATGCCTAAATTTGTTGATTGCATGTATGACTGCCATAAATTCCTTCTCTATGACTGTGTAGTTGAGTTCTGCCCCAGCCAAATTGTTGCTTATATAGTATATGGCATAGGGTTTCTTGTCTTGTTCCTGCCCAAGCACAGATCTGATTGCTTTATTTGATGCATCGGTGTGAATGTGAAATGGAATTTCCCAGTTTGGGCCTTGAAGTATTGGTGCTGTGATGGTTTTCTGTTTAAGACTTTCAAAGGCTGACATGCAGTTGCTTGTCCATATGAACTCATTGTATTTTGTGAGAAGTGCAAACATGGGGGCAACAATTCTGCTATAATTCTCAATAAACCTTCTGTAGTACCCTGTCTGTCCAAGGAAGCTTCTCACATCTCTTTGTTTGATAGGTGGGGACAGTGTCTTGATTACGGATACTTTGGCTTGATCCACCTCTATACCTCTCTGTGATATATGATGTCCTAGAACAATTCCTTCTTCCATTAACATCCTGCATTTGTCATTGCTTAGGCACAAGCTCATTTCAATACATTTTTTTAATATTAATTCAAGATTTTTCAATGCCTGCTCAAAGCTCTGTCCATAAGGTGTGAAATCATCCATGAATACTTCCATTTTGTTATTCAAAAAATCAGAGAAAATACTCAGTATGGATCTTTGAAATGTTGCTAGGGCGTTACATAGACCAAAGGGTAGGACCCTATAGGTGTAAGTTCCCCATGGGCATGTGAAGGTTGTTTTATCTTGATCAGCTGGGTGTATTAAAATTTGGTTGTAACCACTAAAACCGTCTAGGAATGAAAAGTACTTGTTTCCAAATAATGTATCCAGTACTTGGTCTATAAATGGAAGTGGAAAATGATGTTTCTTCGTTGCTTTATTTAGATCCCTGTAGTCCACACAAATTCTCCATTTGCCTCCTTTTTTGGGCACTATGACTAGTGGTGAGACCCACTCACTATCAGATATTGGATAAATGAACCCTGCATCTAATAACTTTTTTAATTCCACTTTGACTATGTCTTTTAGTGCAGTGTTCAACCTTCTTTGTGGTTGCCTAATGGGAGTAGAACCTTCTTTTATGTAAATGTAGTGTTTGCAAATATCAGGATGTATTCCTTTCATATCTGCATATGTCCATGCAAATGCTTTACTTTGTTGTGTTAGTATCTTCATCAATTTCTCTTCTTGCTCCGGTTCTAAATTGGAATTTATGTTGACTGTTTTGCCAGGGTTAATTTCCACAACTTTTACCTTCTCAATCTGTTCTGGCAGCACTTTTTTCCATAAGTCATCCATGTTCTATTTTGAACTTTCACCTATTTCTATAGAAAAAAATTCTTGAATAACATGATTGTTAGGAGATATATTTTGTATAAATCTATCTATATGGCCATCTTCATCTACTGCCATTAAAGATATTGTAGCATCAATTGTTAGGATAGGTCGGAGGTTGTGATTTGGTGTGTTCTGGTAATCATCGGTCCAATTTTGATATTCTAACTCTGAGGATTTCATTGCTGGTGGGTAGATTGTGATTTTCTTCCTGGTATGTCCACTGGTGATTGTCATATTTCCTGATCAGCAACCTATGTAAGTGTCTGCAGTTGCTAACCAAGGTCTACCCAAGATAATTGGATAGCCACTAAGTTTGCTTTTGATTTTGATTATTATAAAATCAGCTGGGTATTCCCAGGACTCGATATTGATCATAATGTCTTCTAGCATTCCTTTGGGCTTCACAGTGGACGTGTCTGCTAGTTGAAGTACTATTGTGGTTGGTCTTACCATTGATTGGAGTCCTAGGTATAACATGGTTTCTTTAGTCATGACATTGATCGCAGCTCCTAAATCGATTAAGCTTTTATTTATTTGCTTGTTATTTATGGTGACGCTTACTACAGGACTACTAGGATCAATATATTTAGGATTTATTATGACACCTAGCATCAAATCGACCAATTGTCCCACTACATTAATAGTTGGTGGGTGATGCTTCCTTCTTCCCGACTTCTTTAGGCAATTTTCTCTAATGAATTTGTTGCAGATGGGCACATCCCTTATGGCTTGTAAAATCGGGATTTGGATGTTTAGGTGTTTGAATTCGTTTAAGATTGTATTCTCTTCCTCTTCTTTTGTATTCCGGACAAGTTTTTCTGGAAATGGGGGATTTCTGTTGTGTGGAAGTGGTTGGGTTTTGTCCTTGGGAGGTTTTGGTTCATCAGGATGCTGAACATAGGGTTCTGATGTGTGGTCTTGAGCTTCAGGTACAGTTTGTTGGATGTTGTGTGGGGATGTATTCTGCAACGTTTTTCCAGATCGTAAGTTTATTTCATTTATTTCTATGGTGTCTACAACATAAGTTGGGAATTGTGTGATATCAGTGTTATAAGCCTGCTGCCATTGTGGGGGTCTGTTATTATTAGGATTTGGAATTGGTTGGGTTGGAATAGGTGGAGGTCTGGGGGGTGATTGAGGTTGTGGGGGTGGCATAATGAGTGGCTGTTGTAATGGCGCTTTCCAATTTGATGGATGGGGGTACTGGTTTGCATAATTTGTGGTGGATGGAAATGGTGGGGGGTATTGAGGATAAGACGGTGGATAATATGGCTATTGATAGGATGGTTGATATGCTTGCTGGTTTTGTTGCCATTGGTTTTTATTTGGTTGTGCTTTCCATGGAGTCGGTGCAGAGTTCCAATTTGGCTGTCCTTGATTATAGTAAGTTTGCTGATATGGACTAACAAAATTATTCCTCCTCTGATTTATAAAACAGAGTTGTACTACAGTTCCTTCAGCTACTGGGTCTTGAATAGCTTCCTTATATGAGGGTAAGAGGGGACATTTATCAGTGGAATGGTCATCGGTGCAGAGACCACATACTTATATTGTGTTCAAGGTGCACTGCCCCTTCTCATGCTTCTTTCTACAACGAGGACAAAATACTGCCAAGGCTTGGTTAATTTCATCCTGTTTCTTTTTTATTTGAAGAGCATCAACTTGCATGGATAGGGATTGCAGTATGTCAGTTTTCATGTCATCCAGCAGGTTTCCTAAATCAAATTTTGTAAGTGTTGGTGTTGAGGATGATGATCCACTAGTGGTTGTATGTGTATCCCTCGCCCCATTCTTAGTTTTCCTAGATCTTGAGTAGTTTTTGAAGATTTGCAGGATCTAGTCAAAAGATTTTTGGAATATATCTCCATCTCCAAGGAGATTTAAGACTTCAAAATTCTCCTCTTTTACACCTCTGAGAAGGACAAGCTTTAGTGATTCAAGATCCAATGTGCAATGGCTGGCTCAGTTGTAGCTAAGTTGAAATCTTTGGGCATAATCTTCTAATGACTCTCTATCTCCTTATTGCATCCTAAATATTTCATCCCTAATATCTTTGGCCTTGCAATAGTCCCTAAATTTTTCTAAGAATGACTGTTTCATTTGATCCCAGCTAAAGATAATATTTCCTTCAAGGCTCATGAACCACCGAAGTGATAGGTCTTTCAGTGTGGAAGGAAAAAGCCTAAGCTTTTGTGCATCAGTAGTGTAATCAAATGATCTGCAAACTACCTCAAATTCAAACAGGAATGTGTCAGGATCTTCTGAAGTCAACCCATGAAAGTTTGACAGATTATTAGGATTGATGTTCTTCATTATGGCATCTCCGAGAGGTATGCTAATGGGAAAAGTGAAAAGCTCTCTAGGTTCTTCCTCTTCATTTGCCATTGAGGTGTTTGAGATGGAACTGGTAGTGAAGTTTCTTCTGTTTGGATCGTATTTGGAGTCAGTTTCGTTTTCAGAGTGTAGAAATTCAAACTAAGAATGGTTAGAACTGTTATTATCATTGTTGCTCATGGAATGCTTGGGCAGAAAGCGGCCAAACCTATCCCTTTGCCGACGAGGCATTCATTGGTAGAAGATATTTATGTTTTTTTTATGTCATTTTTTTTTTGTGGTTTTTAGGTGATGTCTCCTAAATGATTTAGCACCTCCCCGGCAATGGCGCCAAAAAGTGGTGAGCTCCTAATGTGGATTCCTAATGAGGGCAGCTATACCAAGAGCCTACTTTAAATGTCAACTCGGGGAACGTACAAACTTTAAAGATGCATGCACTATCTGTGCTCTTATAGGATAATCTCTTGTCACAGTTGGCTGTCGGTATCGATGTTCTAAAGATTTTTTACTAAATCTGAAAACTGATTATGCTATGGAATTAAATACTTGAAAGCAATAAATCTAATTTAAAAGAATTAAAGTACCAAAAGCAGTAAATCTTTTCTAAGAAATAAAGATACCAAAAGTAGTAAATCTGTTCTAAGAAATAAAAATACCAAAAGCAGTAAATTTGTTCTAAGAAATAAAACAGTAAATCTATTTTAAATAATTGAAATGTTGAAAGTGAAGGAGATGATCTTACGAAATTACTCAATGCAGAATGGTAAATCGAGAAAATGAAAATGTCATAACAGATCTATTCTAAGTTTTGGGAAAACGAAGTCTGTAGTTACTTTATACCTAAAACTAGAATTCTGATCTAAACCATTTTAAATCCCAAAACTAATATTGAAGTGCAATCATTTCAAGCTATCCATCTACTACTAAAGAAATTGATCACGATGAGAAACAGTTAAAAACCTCAGATATAAACCATGATATTGAAAGCAAAGCTGATACACATGCAATCGTTGATTCAAATATGCGTTGAAAGAAAGAACCTACAGGACTACTGAAACTGTTCTACTATACTACAGAGTGTATTATAAACTACTACAGAAATAATAAATCATTCAAGCGCTTCCATATGTAATAGCACTGTTCATCAATGTAAAATGCATAATTGAAAGAAATGCCTGCAAATAGAAATCTCCTGACCTACGTGTTGGAGGGGCCCTCCCCAACCTGTACGCAGGAGAGAATAAAGCTTAGAAACGCTGGCTGAATGACGCTTGGTTTCCATATAATCAGTTTATTTGATACGCATTCTAACATACAAGAATAATCATAAAAACAATTTCATTAAATAATTAAAGTAAAACACTTTTCCCACAATTGAGTGTGTTTCTTTTCCATTGCTTGAGTTGGACTATGGAAAAAGGGTTTATCAAATACCTTAAAATTGGACCCATCACAGCATGGGCAGCGCAGAAATTCGTATGGCAGGGTATGGGCTCTGTTTGCTTGTACCACAAGTCACTCTACCTAAGGGGGATTACTTCTTCCTCATTTCCATTTCATTGTTGAACATCACAGCATCAATTTTCATCCAAAAACAAATTCCCGGCAGTGAGAAAAACCAGAAATTGCAACTGTGAAAGAACCCACGTTTTGAAGAGCCATACACGCCCAGAATTGGTATTGGACAGTGAAATCCAATGGGGGATCCATAGCTATGAACCTTGGAGCGAATTTGGGAGCATTAGCTACCCCGAAATCCATTGGAAAACCCAGTTTTGATATCCCAGAAAACTAGTGACGGGATTGAGTTATTCGTTGACAGAATGGTGAGAAATCCAAATGTGAATGTTTGAATAGAGGATTGGATTGCTTGAATTTAGCTTGATATGTCTGTAGCTCTGAGGTTGAGCTCACCGGCTTAGCATCCTCCTCCTTTTCATATTGCATGCTTGATAAACTCAACTGTGTGTTGGCTTAGCATGACCGTTTGAGTGAATCCATGGTTGTGAGTGAGCCTGTCTAGTTCCTCCTTAGTGGATACACAGCCCAGCTCGGGGGTGATCTCTCAGCTGAAAGAATATAGGCTGGACAGAGATCTATGGATGGGTGGAACGTTGCTCTCACATAGCCAGTTGTTTGGACAACTTCATCTTCAATATAAGTGTTTTCTGTATTTAAATTGTATGCATTCTGTGTTTTGCAATGTATTCATCATGAATGATAATTATTCATGGTAATGGAATTGATATGAAGTTTGTGCATAGCATGAGAATGGGATGGATTCTCTTCCTGTTGATCCATCATCTGCATGGGTCAAATAAGCTGATGCATTACTGTTTGTGTGTGTGCAATTGTGTTTATTTCCACTGTGTTTATATTGATTATCTATTTGCACACAAAAGTTTTTATTTATTATGAATTTCTTAGTAATGAATAGGGCTAAGATTGCTAAAGAGCCCGGTATGTTGGTCATGTTTCCTTCCAAGCACAGGATTGATGGAAGGGGACATTACAATTAGGGTTATGACACTTATGATTGTACTTGTTAGGACTGGAATTGCACCTAGTCCCTATTTTGATTTTCTTCTAAATTTTTCATTTTTCTACTTCTATTTTGTTTTATTTTAAATTGAATAGTTTTCATTTTACTGTTATTCTATATGTTATGGATGTTATTTCATTTTATCTTATTTTTCCTCTACATATAGTGGCTTATTAAAATATTTCATTTCATTTTTTAGTCTTCAAAATACTTATTTAATATTTTCCCTAACTCCTATAATCAAAGTTTAATCTTTATGTTGAGTTTATTTTGCAAAATATTCATTGGAGACATTCCCGCAGCACAGTAGTGAAACTGCATACACTAAGGCGCTGCCACAATGTGTGTTTTTCTCTGTTTTAGTCATGGTCTTTCGGCGCAGATTACGAGAAGATGGAAAGGAGTTTCAAAAAAAAAAAAAAAACCTCTCTCACTTTAAGCACGAACTCATTCACAAAATCCTCTCTCACTTTTGCAATAGTTGTCATGGTTTGAAAGATTTGAATTGATCTTTCCAGCCTATTTTTCAGGGTTTAAAATATTAAATAAATTACTATTTTAGTCACAAACTTTCGACACGTCTTGCGATCAATTGGAGAAGAATTTGTAAAACACAACAGAGGTTTTTGTCCACAATGGACTCATTTACAAAAACCTCTCTTGGTTTTCGCACAGGTGTCCCAGATCAAGAGATATGGGAGGCTTCTTTGAGACCCATTTTTCATAAATTCGCCAAATTTCCCAGAATCCGTTTTTGCTATTTTGGGCATTTTCGACCCTAAGGTTTTGGATCTCATAAACAAGATTTGTAACTGCTGAGTAGTTTCGACCTGGCCTAAAGAAGTTGTTATAGAACTACTTCATTTTGGATCTTTGTAATTATAAAAGTAAGAACAAGATAGACTATGCAGGTTGGATTTTTGTTTCAAGAAGGGCTATAGAGCTAAGGGAATTTTTATATATATCCAGACTAATACATATGACTCTCATGTAAGTTTTTTTTTAAGACTGAGACTGATTTGAATACAAATATAAGCCACTCTTATTTATCCATTGATTTTTTTTATGGCCAGTTTGACCACTCAGCTAATGATTTCATTTCTTGATTAAATTTTTATTCATGTGAATGTTCATATGTTGTGGACAAAACCAGTACTTTGCTTATGAATGTTTATGGTTTATGTTTGTCTTTTATACATTTATATCTCAGTTCTTTGATGTTGTTTCATGATTTAGTATCTGCATTAGTTTGATGATTGATTACCTTCTTGTGAATGAAAACTTCAAACCAAAACAATACGAAAACAAATTCTGTTTTCTTTAAACTGTTTTTGAGATTGTACTAGCTTGTTCCCTTTGTAGTCTAGGGACAATTTCTAGCACAAACATCTTTGGCGTCGTTGCCAGGGAAGGAAGTGAAGTATATCTTCCCTGGGGTATTTTTATAAATCTGATTTTGGAGGGTGAACAGGATCAAAAACTCTTTCAGACTACATTTTCACCAGTTTGTCAAAAAAAAAGTAATTTTGTCTTTTGATGGTGAACAAAAGATAGATACAGAATATTGGTTGCAAAGTTTTCACTGGGCGGCTCCAAAACCATAAGACTCCACTGGAAGAAGAATTCTGCTGATAAGAAATGAAGAAGCCAAATGGAAAGACCAAGTATCATCTTGTTAGTTTTCTCCATGAAATCTTGTTCTATTAGGAACCCATGTCTTTACTTTGTTAGTATATTGTTGTTGGACGCATATGCTTTGTAAGTCGTCCCGTAGTATTTGTTGATCAATAGTTTATGTTATTGTTGTTGGCACATATGCTTTGTAAGTCGCCCGTAGTATTGTTGATCCATAGTTTGTAGTGGCCCATGGTTTTGACCCATAGTATTAGCGCCTAGACTTAGTATATAAGTGTGTGTTGAGACCTATGAAGGCACCGTGAAGTTATTTGTATTGAGCTTGCTCATAGGAGGTTGCCCCCTCGAAGTGGCCTGTGATCAATATAAAAGTGATTCTGATTTCTGTCGTTTCTGCTATTTCGCATATTCTTATTAATTAATTGTTGCAGGTGCATCACATCTAGTATCAGAGCACTTTCTTGGGCTTGATGGGTGAAATTTCTGCCAAATTGTTTTTTCGCATTTGTTACAGGTTCGGATTTGGGAATAATCCTTATCCACTTAACTGTGGGAAGTACTTGGGCATAAGCCATAAAACGCATTATGAGGAGTACCACAGGAACCCCGAAGTAGCTGGCCCATTGAGAGGACCTGCCAGTGAAAAGGGCAATGACCCCTACCTGAATGACTAGTTCCCACCCGTGAGGTAAACCAAGAGCTGTCGTTTGTGGCAAAGCGGTTATCAATTTTACCTGAGCCGTGGAGTGAGGGGTACTGCCCCAATACGCAAGCCTTCAGATAGCATTGGTGGCCGAGTGAAACCCCTGAACTGTTAGGAAGCCGCACATACCTGGGGTCCATATCTATTTTCACCTGAACTGTTGTCGATCATCGCTGCGTCGTTTTAGATCTAGTCGTTCGTCATTCTAGATCCAGTCGTTTTCAATCCATTCGACACCATTTCAGATCCCTTCTGAGCCGTAGCCGCTCCAGTATGGAAAAAACAAAACATGGGAACCCCTGTCATCCCTTGTTTTCACTCTGTTTTCCTTGAAATTTTTGGGGAACCCCTGTCATCCCATTCTGCATATTTCATTCCTGAGGACCCTATCCCCAATTCTCCTCTGCCAAATTTTCCCATTCTTTCACCCCACTTCTGAAATCCTCATTTTTGCTTCCATGTCTATTCGACAGTGTCCAAAACCTAGTCAAACCCCAATTACCCTTCAGATTTTTTCCCAAGTCCAGATTTTCCTTTACTGAAGTAGTTTCTGTTTTTGTTTTCTTACCCAGTCAAAAAAAAAAAAAAAAACTCCTGGTTATGGTTGTCACCCGTGCAGGAGCAAAAAACATGGAGGACGCACTTGCAGCCATCCAAGCCAAACTCCAGGATCTGGATTAAAAATTTCTTGGCCTCCATCTTGAACATTCAGCTATGAACAACAAACGCCAGTCCAAGTCTTCATCAAACAATGGGTTCTCTTCTTCCAGCAATTTTCGTGGTCCGAAGCTTGATTTTCCTCACTTCAATGGTACCGATCCAACTGGATGGATCTATTGTGCAGAACAGTATTTCAGTATGCATAATACTTTTGATGTCAACAAAGTTCCACTGGCATCCTTTCATTTGGAACAAGAAGCTCTTCAATGGTACCGTTGGTACATCAAGACTCATGCAGAGCCAAAATGGCCAGACTTTTGCCAGCTCCTTTTGCAACGATTTGGTCCTAGTGCTTTTGATGACTTCATAGGAGCCCTCAATAAACTTCGCCAAATTGGCACTGTGAGAGAGTATCAAACCAAATTTGAGAAACTAGCCAACCACACCGCAGGATTGTCTGATGACTTTTAGCGGAGTTGTTTTATCAGTGGTCTAAAGGATGCCATCCACTTTGAGGTCAAAATGTTCAGTCCCAACACAATGATGGAAGCCCTAGGGTTGGCTAAGTTGGTAGAAGACAAGATTGCATCCCAACAACGCTCCAAGCCCACTTTTGTTCCCTTCCGAAATATGGGTTCTCAACGACCACCTATACTGCAGGCTCCTCGACCAACTCCTATCAAGCATTTGTCTGAAACAAAGACGCAAGCACGCAGAGAAAAGGCGCTTTGCTATAATTGTGATGAGAAATTCATTCGGGGACATAGATGTGTTCAACAAAAGCTCTATCTCTTGGATGTGGATTCTCCGCCTGCCTCTTAAATTGGTGACGAAGATCCAGAAACACTGGATGCTCCAGTCGACATTCAGGAACCGCCTATTGACCCTCCGTCTCATGATGACCATCCAGAGATATCTCTCCATGCTTTAGCTATAATCACCACCCCCCAAACAATGCGGGTCAGGGGTTACTTCAAGAAGCTTCCTCTTACAATACTCATTGATTCTGGTAGCACTCATAATTTCATTGACCCTCGGATCGCAAAGGGAAGTGTCGAAATGTGCGTATCTCTATGGGAGATTATACCCTGCGCTCTGACATGTTTGCCTTGACCTTAGGCGGATGTGATGTGGTTTTGGGCGCTCAATGGCTATGCACACTTGGCCCTATCTTATGGGATTTTGCTGAACTTTGGATGCAGTTTTCCCTCAATGGAAAAAAACACACATTGACAGGATTCCAACCAGGTTCTCTCAGCATCATCAGTTCACATCGCATGGAAAAACTCCTCAAGAAGAATTCACATGGTATCATCGCTCAGCTCCATTCCATTCAGATGCAACCTTCGGCGGTCTCCACTACTCCTTTGGATCTACAACAAATTCTAGATCGATATACAAGTGTCTTTGTTGAACCAGTGGGATTGCCACCTTCCAGGCCAGAAGACCATTGTATTCGGCTCCTTCCTGGCAGCGTTCCTCCCAACTTCAGGCCCTATCGCTACCCATTTCACCAAAAAATGGAGATTGAAATGCTCGTTCGGGACTTATTGAAGCAAGGTACTATTCGCCCAAGCACTAGTTCCTTTTCTTCTCCAGTTATTCTTGTCCGCAAAAAAGATGGGTCATGGCACCTCTGCATTGACTTCCGAGAACTTAATCACCTCACCATCAAGGATAAGTTTCCAATTCCTGTTGTTGATGAGCTTCATGGGGCTCACTTTTTCTCCAAGTTGGATCTTCGTTCTAGGTATTATCAAATTCAAGTTCATGAGGATGATATCCCTAAAACAGCTTTCCGCATACATGATGGCCATTATGAGTTTTTGGTCATGCCCTTTGGCCTCACTAATGCTCCTTCCACATTCCAGGCCTTAATGAATAAAATATTTTGACCCTACTTGCAGAAATTCATTCTGGTATTCTTTGATGATATCCTCATCTACAGTAAAACATGGGATGAACATCTCCAGCATCTGGATCTTGTCATGCAACTTTTCTCTAACCATCATCTCCATGCCAAGCAGTCTAAATGTGTTTTTGGACAGAAGGAAGTTGAGTATCTCGGGAACATTATCTCAGCACAAGGGGTTCGCATGGATCCTGCCAAAATCGATGCCATGAACAATTGGCCTCATCCTCAGACACTCAAGGGCCTTCATGGTTTTTTGGGGTTGACTGGCTACTACCGCAAGTTTGTCAAGGATTATGGGAAGATTGCAGCTCCATTAACTGCTCTATTGAAAAAGGATGCTTTTACATGGACACATGCTGCTTAGTGTGCATTTGACAAACTAAAACAAGCTATGTGTACTACACCTGTTCTAGCTATGCCCGATTTTTCCAAGCCCTTCATTATTGAGAGTGATGCTTGTGGCAATGGACTTGGTGCAGTTCTCCTTCAAGATGAACACCCCATTGCGTTCACTAGCAAAGCCCTTTCAGGTAAGAATTTAGCTACCTCTACCTATGGGAAGGAAATGATGGCTATTTTGCATGTAGTACAGAAGTGGTGCCCATACCTATAGGGAATCATTTCTGCATCAAGACTGATCACCAGAGTCTGAAATATTTCTTGGAACGGTGTGTCTCCTCCCCTACACAACATAAATGGGCTAGAAAACTCATGGGTTATGACTATGAGATCACTTACAAGAAGGGTAAAGACAATATTGTGGTAGATGCTCTTTCTCGCACATTTGATGCCCAACGTTCTCTTTCAGCTATTTCTATGCCTGTTCCAAATTGGTTGCAATCTATTCAATAGGGTTATGTCAATGACTCTTCCTTATCTCAAATCATCCAATGCTTGACCAACAACCCTTCTGTTGTACCACATTAATCTTAGGATGGTGCTTCTCTGAGATACAAGGGTCGTCTGGTGCTTCCCCAGAGCACAGATCTTCAATAGGCTGTCTTCTATGAACTCCATGCTTCTCCATCGGTAGGGCACTCTGGGTTCCTCAAAATATATGAACGGGCACGGCGTAACTTCTTTTGGCAGGGCATGAAAAGTACAATTCAATAGATGGTGGCCGAATGTGATACCTGCCAGCGCAATAAGGGTGAAACAACACTCCTTCCAGGATTGCTCGAACCCTTGCCCATACCTACATGGATTTGGACAGATATTTCTATGGATTTCATTGAAGGGCTCCCTAAATTTGCCAGGAAGACAGTGATTCTCGTTGTGGTTGATCGCCTCTCCAAATATAGTCATTTTTGTGCTCTCAGCCATCCTTATACAGCCTCCTCAGTTGCTCAAATTTTCTTGGACCAGATCTTTCGTCTTCATGGCATCCCTTCTTCCATTGCCTCGTATCGTGATGCGACTTTCACCAGTCATTTTTGGATAGAACTATTTCGCCACACTGGCACCAAATTGAAGATGAGTTCAGGGTATCACCCACAAACAGATGGTCAGACTGAAATTATCAATAAATCCTTGGAAACTTATCTTCGTTGCTTCACCTCTAAACAACAACATCAGTGGGAAAAGTGGCTCCCTCTCGCTGAATGGTGGTACAATACCTCTTACCACACTACCTCTAAAATGACCCCATATGAAGCAGTCTATGGTCAGGCACCTCCAGTTCTTCTTCCATACACCCCCACCAGTTCACCAGTTCAAGAAGTTGACACGGTCCTTCGAAACCGCGATCAGATTCTTTGCATTTTGCGGGACAATCTTCACATGGCAAGAAATCGCATGAAGCAACAAGCTGATCAGCACTGTTCTGAGCGCACTTTTCAAGTCGGCGATATGGTTTTTCTTCGTCTCCATCCGTACAAGAAATCCTCCTTGAAACTCAAAGGGCGTCATAAGCTCACTCCAAAGTTCTATGGGCCATACCGGATTCTTTAGAAGATTGGGTCCGTTGCTTATAAATTGGAACTTCCTCCTTCTTGTAGCATTCATCCAGTCTTTCATGTCTCTTGTCTGAAGAAAGTTCTTGGCACCAACATCAGTGGATAAACAATTTTACCCGAACTGGATAATGAAGGATCCATCCTTTTGGAGTCGGAGGCCATCCTCAATTGGCGCACTCGTCAGCTCCACTCTCGCTCTATCACAGAGGTCTTAATTCAGTGGCATGGCATGCAACCAGAGGATGCTACATGGGAACCACTCCTTCAGATTCAACAACAATTTCCACATCTAAAGCTTTGAGGACAAAGATTTTTTTTAAGGGGGAGGGGATTTTAGGAACCCATGTCTTTACTTTGTTAGTATATTGTTGTTGGACGCATATGCTTTGTAAGTCGTCCCGTAGTATTTGTTGATCAATAGTTTATGTTATTGTTGTTGGCACATATGCTTTGTAAGTCGCCCGTAGTATTGTTGATCCATAGTTTGTAGTGGCCCATGGTTTTGACCCATAATATTGGTGCCTAGACTTAGTATATAAGTGTGTGCTGAGACCTATGAAGGCACTGTGAATTTATTTGTATTGAGCTTGCTCATAGGAGGTTGCCCCCTCGAAGTGGCCTGTGATCAATATAAAAGTGATTCTGAGTTCTGTCATTTCTGCTATTTCACATATTCTTATTAATTAATTGTTGTAGGTGCATCACATGTTCTTATTCATCAGCCCCCTACCTGATTGACTAGTTCCCACCCGTGAGGTAAATCAAGAGTTGTCGTTTGTAGCAAAGCAGTTATTAGTTTTACCTGAGCCATGGAGTGAGGGGTACTGTCCCAATACGCAAGTCATCAGACAACATTGGTGGCCGAGTGAATCCCATAAACCATTAGGAAGATGAGCATACCTAGGGTCAATATCTATTTTCAGATGATAAATCATAGATTTCCTCTGTCCAGAACTGTTGCTGATCACTTCTGCGTCATTGAAGATCCATCTGTTTCCGATCACTTCCGCGCTGTTACAGATCCACTCTGGAAAAAAAAATTGTTGTTTTTTTCGCCATATCTCCCTTGTTTTAACTTTGTTTTCCTTAAAAACTCAATGACACCCCTGCAATCCCATTCTACATATTTCATTCCTGAGGACCCTATCCCAAATTCCACTTCGCAAAGCCAGAAATCCCACATTTGTCTATTTTTACGGTTTGTCATAACTTCTTCGATTTTCATCCAATCGCCTTCAAATTTTGCCACAGTGTTCATTTCCTATTTATGCTTCTTTGTCCCTCTCTGACAAATTTCCTCATTCTTTCACCCCTCTTATGAAATCCCCATTTCCTGCTTCCCTATCCATTAGAAAGTGTCCAAAACCTAGTCAAACCCCAATTACCATTAGAGTTTTTCCCAAATCCAAAATTTCCCATACTAAAGAAGCTTTTGTTTTTGTTTTTCTACCCATTCAAAAAAAAAAAAAAAACTCTTGGTTATGATTGTCACCTGCACAATAGAAAAAATCAGGGATGAAGAACTTGCAGCCCTCAAAACCAAACTCCAGTATTTGGATGAAAAATTTCTCATCCTTCATCTTCAGCATTCATCCATGAACAATAAATGACAGCCAGACATTGGGTTCTCTTCTTCTAGCGATTTTCGTGGGTCGAAGCTTGATTTTCCTCGCTTCAATGGTAATGATCCGATTGGATGGATATACTGGGAAAAACAATATTTCAGTCTGCATACTAGTTTTGATGTCCACAAAGTTCCACTTGCATCCTTTCATTTGGAACAGAAAGCCCTTCAATGGTACCATTGGTACATCAAGGCTCATGACGAGCCCCAATGGACAGATATTTTCCAACTCCTTTTGCAACGATTTGGTCCTAGTGCTTTTGATGACTTCACAGGAGCACTATGAGAGAGTATCAGACGAAATTTGAGAAACTTCACCAAATTGGCACTATGAGAGAGTATCAGACGAAATTTGAGAAACTCGCCAATCACACAGAAGAATTTTTTGATGTATTCTACAGGAGTTGTTTTATCAGTGGTCTTAAGGATGAAATCTGCTCAGAGGTTAAAATGTTATGTCCCAACACAATGATGGAAGTCCTAGGGTTGTCTAAGTTAGCGGAGGACAATATCATAGCCCAACAACGCTCCAAATCCACTTTTGTTCCATTCAGAAATATGGTTTCCCAATGAGCTCCCATCCTTCTAGCTCCTTGCGCAACTCCTATCAAGCATTTGTCTGAAGCAGAGATGCGGGCATGTAGAGAAAAAGGGCTTTGTTATAATTGTGATGAGAAATTCACTCGGGGAAATAGATGTGTTGAGCAACATCTCTATATTTTGGATGTGGATTCTCCACCTCCCTCTGAACTTGGTGAAGAAGCTCCAGATACACTAGATGATCAGGTCGACATTCAGCAGCCACCTGTTGACCCTCCGTCTCCGTACGACTACCCAGATATATCTCTCCATGCTTTATCTGGAGTCACCACCCCACAAACAATGCGGGTCAAGGGTTACTTCAAGAATCTCCCTCTTACAATACTCATTGATTCTAGTAGCACTCATAACTTCATTGACCCTCAGATCGCCAAATAGGATGATTTTTTTGTCCATCCTTGCTCCAACATTGAAGTCATGATTGCCAATGGGGGCATGTTACCTTGCAAGGGGAAGTGTCGCAATGTGCGTATCTCTATGGAAGATTATACCCTGCGCTCTAATATTTTTTCCTTGTCCTTAAGCGGATTTGATGTGGTTTTGAGCACTCAATGGTTATGCACACTTGGCCCCATCTTATGGGATTTTGGTGAACTTTGGATGCAGTTTTTAGTTAATGGGAAAAAACACACATTTACGGGCTTACAACCAGGGTCTCTCCACATCATCAGTTCACATCGCCTGGAAAATATCCTTAAGAAGAATTCAAATGGCATCATCACTAAGCTCCATTCCATTCAGATGCACCCATCCTCGATCTCCACTACTCCCTTGGATAGATATGCAGGTGTCTTTTTTGAACCAGTGGGATTGTCACCTTCAAGAGACCTTTCCGGTAAGAATTTAGCTGCCTCTACATCTGATAAGGAAATGATGGCTATTTTGCATGCAGTACAGAATTGGAAGCCATACCTATTAGGGAATTATTTCTGCATCGAGACTGATCACCAGAGTCTGAAAATTTTCCCAGAACAACAGGTCTCCTCCCCAGCACACCTGAAATGGGTTAGACAACTCATGGGTTCTTCCTACGAGATCACTTACTAGAAGGGTAAGGACAATCTGGTGGCGGATGCTCCTTCTCGCACATTTGATGACCCAATTTCTCTTTCAACTATTTCTATGCTTGATCCAAATTGGTTGCAATTTGTTCAGCAGGGCTATGAATTTTATGAACTCCATGCTTCTCCATTGCCAGGGCCCTCTGGGATCCTCAAAACGTATGATCGGGAACAGTGTAACTTCTTTTGGAAGGGACTGAAAATGACAATTCAACAGATGGTGGATGAATGTGATACTTTCTAGGTCAACAAGGGTGAAACGACATTCCTTCGGGATTGCTCAAACCCTTTCCCATACCTACACAGATTTGGACAGCCATTTCTATGGATTTCCTTGAAGGGATCCAGTGGTAAAATACCACATCTAAAATGACTCCATATGAAGCAATCTATGGTCAGGAAATGCCAGTTCTTCTTCCATACACCCTCAGCAATTCACCAGTTCAAGAAATTGACTCGGTTCTTCGAAACCACAATCAGATTCTTCTCATTTTGCAAGATAATCTTCACATGGAAAGAATTCGAATGAAACAACAAGCCAATTAGCACTGTTTTGAGCGCACTTTTCAAGCATGTGATATGGTTCTTCTTTGTCTACAACCTTTCAAGAAATCCTCCCTAAAACTCAAAAGGCATTAGCTTCTATCTCAATCTATCACATAGGTATTAATTCAGTGGCACAAAATGCAACTAGAGGATGCTACAGGGGAACCACTCCTTCAAATTCTGCATCAATATCCACATCTAAGGCTTTGAGGACAAAGCTTTTTCTAAGGGAGAGGGGATGTTAGGAACCCGTGTCAACCCTTCTCTTTTCTTTGTTAGTATATTGTTGTTGGATGCATATGATTTGTAAGTCGTCCCGTAGTATTTTTTTATCCATAGTTTGTATTAGCCCATGGTATTGACCCATAGTATTGGACGCATATGTTTTGTAAGAAGTCCCGTAGTATTATATGTTCCATGGTATTGACCCATAGTATTAGGCATAGAGTTAGTATATAAGTGCGTGTTGAGGCCAATGAAGGCACGATGAAGTTATTTGTATTGAGCTTGCTCAAAGGAGGTTGCCCCCTCGATGTGGCCTGTGATCATTAAAAATATTATGTGTTCTGATATATCGTGTATTTCATCAATTAATTGTTGCAAGTTCCTGACAAAATGTGGTTGGGATTGCATCTTCCCTGGACATTAGTCCTAAAGTGATCCAAATATTTTTGTCTTCGAGAATATGGTTGGGATTGCATCTTCCCTGGACATTAGTCCTAAAGTGATCCGGAGACTTTTGTCTTCAAGAATGTGATTGGGATTTCATCTTCCCTGGACATTAGTCCTAAAGTGATCCGAAGACTTTTTTCTTTGAGAATGTGGTTGGTATTGCATCTTCCCTGGACATTAGTGCTAAAGTGATCTAGAGACTTTTGTCTTTGAGAATGTGGGTGGGATTGTATCATCCCTAGACATTAGTTCTAAATGGATACGCAGACTTTTGTCTCCGAGAGTGTGGATAGGATTTCATCATCCTTGGACTTATGTCCTAAAGTGAGAGGGATTGATCATCCCATAACTGGATCATGTGTGTTGCAGGTTATGTTGTTGCTAATCGAAAGATCAAGATGATGTTGTTGTTGATCAAAAGATGATGTTGTTGATGATCGAAATATCAAGATGATGTTGTTGCTGATCAAAATATCAAGATGATGTTGTTGTTGATTGAAAGATCAAGTGTTGTTGAATAATATAGAGCAATCGAGTGAAGATCAAAGATGAAGACTCAGTTCTGTAGACGATGATGCTCCAGTACTTAAGATGTTGAAGATGTTCCAGTCGTTGATATTGTTGAAGAAAACTTCCAATGATTTATAAATGTATCACCTTGATGTTGTTCATGATGCTCTCTATCCTTGCTCCTACAGTTGATGTTGTTGTTGTCAGTAGAACACCCTTCTCGTTAAGGAGGAGTGTTGAAATATTGTAACTTTGAAGAATATTCTATTGTACTTTATTATTGTAATTTATTCGGAGATGTTTTATTCATCCGTCGGGATGTTATTATTGTATTTGATTATGTAAAGTAATTGAGGTAAATCCTCCCTTGTAATTCAGGGCAATAGATCCTCTTATAGTAAAATGTAATGGGGTATTTAAGTCCCCTAGAGGAGTCGGCCCAATCAGCATAAGGTTAAGTTGTTGGATTTGACCTAGTTAGGAAAAACTTCAAGCGGAAGATAAAGTATAAATAGGAGTGATGTGCTCCTCATTTGGACACACACACTCACTTGTGTAATTCGCATAGGATATATATATATATATATATATATATATATATATATATATATATATATATATGCAAGGAGAAGGAGCACTTGTTTGGGGTTTTGATGGGTTTTCTTCCCCTATAGGGTTTCCCAAGATAAATCTTGGCTATCTTGTGATTGTGTTTCTTCCAGTGATCCTATATATGCTATTGTTGTGAGATTGAATTGAATATTGATGTTATCTATCTTAGCATATTGAATATTAATAGCATATACCTGGAACAATTACTGAATGGATTTATTTGGTTGACCTTAACATGGAAAGATAAATTCAAGGGCTTGAACATATTATTCCTTGGACAGAACATATTGAAGAAACAAATCATTCCCCCATATTAGGAAGTGATGAAGAAACCAATGAGTATCATTTTTCAGATGTTACTGATCATTTATCTCACATGTCCCTGGAAGATGGTGTGTTAAGGAAAGTAAATGAAAACTCCATGAGTTGGAAAGAACATGCCTTGGCACATGATGCTCCTGAAGGGGAGTTCTCTTTGAACAACCTAGTTATATTTCAAGAAGAGCCTCAAGCCACCATTGCAACCAGTGAAGATGAGTTGTCTTTGAGATATCCATTACTTAGGTACGTCCATAGTTTCTTTATTCCCCATGATTTACCTAATAGTGAAGGGAGTATGCACTCAATTGGTACATATCACATTCCTACTCCTCCACCAATATATTTAGACACCGAAGCTCATAATGCTTTTAACACAGTTTCGAGCCATTCGTCATTTCCCACTAATCATTTAGCATTTTTAGAAAATATGGTTGTTTCCATCCCATCTGGAGAGGGCAGTAGTAGAAGTATTGAAAATCAAAACTTACCCTCTCCAGTGGATGTGGAGGACGAGGAGGTGGTCGTTAGAGACTTTTGGATTGTGCGAGAAACTCTCAAGTATATCATTCACCCACATAGTGAAGAACCAAGAGAAAAGCATCAAAGGAGAAGAGTGATTCAGGAAGTCCTTATTGGTAGGGTAGCCATTCCTTTAGAAGGTGCCCCCCCCAGATTTGATGCAGTTCCTCCTGATAGGAAATCAAGTATAATCACACCTCAACCCCAGTACAACGCAGATGTCCATCCTATTCCGATTCGTAATGTTGAAGCCATCCCCGAGTCTGTAAATCGTCGTAGGTTTGTGTTGTTGCAGCAACACCCCTCCCCAAAATTTTGTACATATTGGGGCCCCTCCTTTCATTTTTGTAGAAAGTTTGCCTAAGAAGCCATCCCAGCCGTCAGCTGTGTTTTCAACATAAAATCTTGTTTCCCAACTGAACATCTTGCCATCAATCCTTCCATTTTTTCCCCAAAGAGCCAAAAGGGAACTTAGAATTTTTCCCAACGTTTTGGAATCTCTTGGGCAATGCCTCCCGAAACTGCGGGAGCCAAACGTCCAACCTTTCCGAAAGAAGAACTTAGATTTTCTTTGTCAAAATCGTAGACCGTGAGAAAGAAGTTACGGAAACCTTCGGTTTTTCTTCCCGAAACGGCGGGAGAACTTGGGAAAGACGCCCGAAAGACTTAGAATTTTTCGATTCGAAAGCTGCGGAAGCCATTGGGAAATGCCTCCCGAAACGGCGGAGCCCTTCGCTCAAGCCTTCCGCAACCGCGGAAAGGTTCCGGTTTTCCTCCCGAAATGGCGGGACTCATTCGCCATATCGTCCCGAAACCCCGCGAGACTTAGAAACTTTGGATTGGCGGAATCCCTTCGCAAATAGCTCCCGAAACGGCGGAAGCCTTGGCGTTATACGTCCGTAACGTGGGGCTCTTTTGCAGAAGGCTTCGAGTTTCCCTTCCGCGATGCGCCCTGAAACGGCGGAAACTTTCCTTGAACCCTTCCGCAACGGCGGATATGATTCGCAGGGTGGCCCCGCGAATGGCGGTCGCACGGAAATCGAGATATTTTGACGTGACCGCAACGGGCGGCGTATTTAAGCCACATTTTAATTGCGCCAACTACCAACCTAAATGCTCGCACGTGCCCGTCTTTTATAAATATACGGTAGGGGCTCGAGCCAATGCACCATTGTTTTCGATTGGCCAACGACGTGGAACGTCGTACAAATCACTCCAGCTCACCTCGCTCATCCGCGTTCGCGGCCACCTCATTCGAGCGATCCCCACGGTGCCAGGTAGGAGTTTGAACTTGAAATTCGCCCCTTTTTACGGTTTCCAGTTGCCGTTGAGTTGTCTTTGTTTGAAAACGATAGGTTTTGGTGGGATTTTGACGGGAAAAACACCCATCAAGGGCTATGTTTTTCCCGTCAGAAGCGGTTGAATGAAGTTATCGTCATACAAAATAGACATTGGTTAAAGCATTAACATTTTTATTTTTTTTATTGAGTAGAGACGGTTAGTTTGGGCGGTTAAACCTGTTCCATTTTTTATCCCTGGGCCGCGTGCCTCGTTGTGGGGAGAATCTGTCGAAACCCCATAGGATTTTCATGTCCCCGACCGAAGAGCTCAGGATGTAAAACCCCGGTCCTTTCCATAAAACCTCAGTCCCTCGACGCCCTCTACCCAAGCCAAAACCTAATCTCCGGCGCCATTGTCCCTGTTCAAATCCCGTAAGCGTTCAAGTCGCGCGAGCCGAAACCCAAAACCGTGGCCACCCTAACCTTTCCCGTCGGTGTGTCGCCGGCGCCGTCATCCTTGCTCGGATTAGAACTTCTCATAGAGCACCTCGGCGAGTGCCGTGCGTGACAATATCATTCGAAGCCCTCACCGAGTCGAAAGTGCGGAAGGGGCTCCCTTGTCGTCACAAAGTCTTTCCAACCCGAGTCTCCCCGCCATTAGCCTTTCAAGCCGCAGTAATGACGAAAGACACCTTCTTCCCCAGGGCGGAACCGAAAACCAATTGCTTCCGCAACTTGCCTATCGAGCCGAGAACAAAATGTGTCCGCGACATAGCCTATCCCCTCAGGAGCATTCCAAACTCATCTTTTTAAGAGATTCAAATGTTTCAATTTATGTTTCATGTTGAAATAGTGTTTTTCTTCCTAAATATACAGCTTCATTGTACTCGTCTTATTGATATATTAAAAAACAATGATGCTCTCTGTTAGAACCTCACAGTATGTTGCTCAAAGTGACTTGTATATGGGTGTTATCAGGGATAAGTCAAGATGCCGAAAACCGGTAAGAAGAAGGCGAAGATGACAGAAAAGAAACCTGCCCCTCTTAAAACTGAAACTTCACTCCAAGACACTAGGTGCACCACTCGTGTCCCTCCAGAAATCAGATGGGGTGACATCTACAGAATGATCCAGGACCAAGAAATCCCAGATATGTTGTTAGAGGAAGCACTGATTTATCTTAACATCAGAGCCTCAGGCGTAACTAGAGCCGCTACCCGCCCTGAGCTGTTCCCCCGTGCTGAAGTGATCGGATGGATACTCCAACATGCCGATGCTGAAGGGAGAGTGATAAATGATAGCGGGAAAGTGGCTATTGCCTCATTTCAACCCGCGTATATTGCGGCAGCCTACATATTTCCCCGTGTCCAACAAGCTCTGACTGACGAATGGTTGGGCCAAATGAATAACGTCGAGATGGCCAAAAAGCTGCTAATAGCGGGCAAACATTTGAGAAAAAAGGGAAGTGATGAATATGACGTACAGAACCTGAGAGCTCCTTTCAGATTGATCGCTTTAATGCTATGCAGAATCTTCGGCATGCCCGATGGCACATTGTATAAGATTCAGTGGATCCCTATCATCCACTACGTGGAATTCAAGGGAACTGTGTTTGACTGGGCCACTATCCTGTCAGATAGTCTGGCCTCGATGATAATTGCTGCTAAGGAAGGACTAGCCTTGAAGAAGGCTGAATTTTTCATGTCCTCATATCTGATTGATTGTATTTTGGCCAAGATAGATTTCCCCAAATTGGGCTGCAAATGGGATAGGGCCACCGCCCCGGTCTATATCGCATTCAATATGTTGTGGGCTCAGAATTACAAGCCCAGCTACAAACTCATCTGTGAGGGGTTCATCATGCCCCTATACGAGAAAATCTTCAAGGAAGAACCAAATTTCCTGTCAGAAAATGCTTTGGAAGTCCTTGAGGATTATGGGGACTTTTACTTTTCGGAGCAAGGTACCTACCTGAGAATGTTTGGAGGGACTAAGCCCCCATACATCTTGCCGCAGTATGCCATAGACTATGTGGTTCTCAAAGAAGCAGTAAGACAACTCTTCCTAGATGGGATTGGAGCAATGCTCCACAAGCAACACAAGGCTTCCTTTCCCCCTCTACCTTTCTGCATCGGCGCTTACAAGTTCTCGGGGGTTGCCTCAGCTGAGGAGTTTGTTCAAGAGTTGAAGGCCTTCCACTTCGGTGAGGTTATCTTCCACAGGAACGACAGGAAGGGTAAAGTGGCCGAGCATTGCAAGGATATCTATGCCCACTTCGAGTACTCCCACTACCCTGATGCCGAGGAAGAGGCATTCAGAGGCATCAGCAACATGACTGAGCTGCGGATCTGTCGCCAAGGCACGGGAGCAAGCTCTAGCTCAACCAAGGCCCAGAAGACCAACCAGCAAAAGGAGAAAGAAGCGGAGGATGCCCGAGCTCAGGAAGAGCTCAGGTTAAGAGAAGAAGCGAGGTTACAGCGGGAAGCTGAGGAAGCAAGAAAGCAGCAGGAATCTGAAAATGAAAGACTGCGGAAAGAGGTTGAGGAAGCCCAAAAGCAAAAACAGGCTGAAGCTGAACAGGCTGAGGCAGAAAAGAGGGCGGAAGAAGAATTGAAGACAAGGGAAGATGCCAAGGCAGGTGGATCCGGTATACAGGACATGGAAATAGACACCTCTCAAGCAGGTGGCTCTGGTGCCCAAAATGAAGGAGGAGACCCTGCTCAGGAAGTCCGGACCCCACCGGCAGAAGAAGACATAGACATCATAAACCGACCAATTGTCCCGTACACCCCATCGGGAAAGCGTACGGTGTCCAAATGGAATGAGTTTGTCTATGACAAGAAAAGAAAAGCAATGGTCCTCAAATCAGAAGAGAGGATCAAAAGTCCCTTCCATGAAGACATCGTTACCCACCGAGAGGTCACTATAATGCAGAATACGGACCAAGATCCCTTTGCTATGGCGACTGCAGCTGTAGCAACGGAAAAAGCATCCCTGGCCAATGTAGGCATGATGGTAAGAGACAATGAATTGACAAGGAAGAAAGCTCGTACGCTACAACAAACTGTGGTTAATGAGAAATCCCAAAGAGATCTGGCAGTGAACAAGTATAATTGCTTGTACGTTGAACATAAGGAGTTGTCAAGCAAGTACAGCCAGCTGGAGGAGGAGAAGGACCAGCTGGCACTCCAAATAATGATTGTAGAAGCGGAGAAGAATGGAGAAGAGGAAAAGGCTTCTCAGCTAGAAGCAGACAAGCAAGCATTAGCTGAGCGGTTAGAGCAGGCTGAGAGCAAAACGATGGACATGTCTCCTTTCCATGAGCTGTCCTGCAGCATTCTGAAGCAAATAAACGACACGCAGGAGCTGATCACTGACGAGGTTTGCAAGCTCAAGGCCATGATAGTCAGATTAAAAGAAATTAATGCGTAGGCCCACAGGCTCAAAGCTAAGAATACCCGTGTCAAGGAAAATGTCATAAGTCAAATGCCATGGAGAGAAGGGAAAGGGGGTTTTCCCCCGCATCTTCCATTTAAGGCTGTGGACGATTTTAATGAAGATATAGCCTTGCTAGAGTTTGGCAGGAACTGTGCCAATAAGCTGATAACCAGTGTGCAGAGAACAACGGATAAAATTAACAGTCTATACCAAAAGCTCAAAGGAGTCCATGAAAAATGCACATTGAGTTTCCCTCAGACCCTAGAAGACTTCCCGGAAAAGGAGCAGCGGTTGTCTCAGCTAAAGGAAGAGCTAGGCGTCCAAATGGAGTATGTGAAAAGGATTGATGTCCTGGCTGTGGATGACCTCCAGCATTATATCGGTTCATCATCGCTTCACAACCATCTGCTGAAGGAAGTGCATCAAGCTGCAGTAGCAGAAGTTCAAAGCATTAAAACAGAGCTCGGGAAGAATGTGACTTCTCAGAAAATCTTGTTTCCTGCTGCAGCAAACATAGTCATAAGGGACACAGGTGTGTGGTACAGCTACATAGCAGAGGAGAAAAGGAAAGCTGCAGCAGCAGCAGGAGCATCAGCAGATCTAGGATCTTCTCTCCCAGCAGCCACTCCAGCTACAGCAGTAGGTTCGAGTCCCTCTTTCCCGGCAGTCATTCCAGAGACTCCAGCTAGCTCAATCCCTCCTTCCCAGGCACAATCTGCGGCCTCAATTGACTTGGGCGACCCTTCCCCAGCTGAGGTTCACGCACAGGAGTAAAAGAGGCTGAATTTAGTTGAGCAACTCTCTTCAGCCAAACACGTGCCCAGCAGGGAAAGCTTTGGTGTTAGCCAATTTTCTGCTATGTATATTTTGAATATGTAAGGCATAAGCCATGGGACAGTTGTCCCTATTTCTGTCAGAACAATTTTGTAAAAGAAGTAATCACTTTTGGTAGTCGATTATAGAGGAAATTATTGTAAATGACAGGTGGAGGATGCTAGGTGTCAGCCCAAAGGGCAGATGTGTAGATATAAATAGAAGCTAGGAAAGATTAGAAAAGGCTTTTGGGCAGGGAATGAAATTTTGGAAAACGATACGAGCTATCTTGTATCGGGCCTGTAAATTGATTTTTCTAATAGAAGCCACTGGAGATGGACGTTTTGCATGGGATGTTGGACGGCTGTATGTTGGACTATTCTAATGACTGTTGTTCTGTAATGTGAGATCATTTTTATCATCCGAACTACTTCTTTGTATTAATGATTTTGCTCCTCAATATGCATACGATTTCTCTCTATTTTGTGAACAATGAATGCGTTTCGTAGTAAATCAGGAGCTACCTGCTGATATATTAACCATTGCTGTAGAATTCACTTTTAGATTAAACAGCTAACTGTTCTTTCTTCAAGATAATTCGTATGGCTCATTGTTCATGCCTTTAATTTGCTCCTTGCAGGGATCTTTAAATCTAATTTTAGTCTGTGACCTTAAGATCTGTTTCTGCGCTCTTACTATTAGATTAGGTATTTTTCAATTCTTTTCCATTTTATGAGCAATAGATGCGTTTCATGTTGAATTAGAAGCTATCTTCTAAAGATCTTTATCTTGCTGTAGCTTTAATTGTGAGGATTAACAGCTATCTGTTCTTTCCTTACGTCATGTGTTACAGCTATTTGCTCATCCCTTAAGCGTCTTCCCTACAGGGATAGGTAGATTTATTCCAGTTCCTAGACTTAGATCTGCTTTAGTTGCATCTAGATCGTATAATTTAGGTACTTGCATCTCATTTAAAAGACATAAAACCCAAAAGAAAGGTGGATCGGGCCATAACCGGTAGAATCGGATTTAAACTCCAAACCAACGGTTGCCGAAACCATTAACCGGACGGATTCCCTACACCAAACGGGAGATAGACTAATTGGGACCATCTCTCGGGGAGAATCCCTTTCTGATTGATGCTGCGATATCCGAGGCATCAACAGTTTGCAAGCGGGATAGGGTCGTTGTGCCTAGTGATATATTTTATATACGATCCAGGGGATCATGCAATATTTGGGTTGGACCACTCACAGTTGAGTGTTGTATTGATGATATGTGTTTCCTCACTACTGGGAGTGGGCAGCAGATCATGCTAGCTATAAATCAGAGAGAGTTAAGGGATTACATCCCCAACTTGACTTGGGTTAGGACTACTCTTTCTTATTTAGAGTAGGTAGGTATTTGAATAAGCTCGTTTGAGCAGTAGGTTTTGTGTGTCTTTCTTTTTCTGAGTGTTGAGTGTCTTTATTTTTCTGAGTGCTGAGTTCTGTTTAGTCAAGTGAGTTGAGTCTGCTCCTTTCTAAGCCTTTCTCTTCTCTTGCATTGAAATAATATAATGAAAATGTTAAATTTTTTTGAATGAGTATTTTCCGTTCATGCATTTTATTTCATTCTCTATATTAGAATTTCATTTCAGTATTTTATTTTATTCCATACATGTTGCTCATGGTAGTTTGATTCCATGTGTGTAGGAATAGGTACACTTAAAAATGAAGCAAACTAGTTAGGTGTTGGATTGAAGATTGATGCAGTTTGTGTTAGGGACCAGAGATTCTGAATTTCACAAGCACTCTCTCCCTTAGAGTACTTGTCCCATATGGATCCAGATGTTATCACACCCATAGTAGCCGGGCTACCATGATTGCAGAGCAGTTATATGCATTTTTTGAGCTTTTCCTTTACACAGTCTCAGTGAGATCAGCTATGATGAGCACTATTATTTAAGATCACTCACACATCAGAGAATCCCTATATCAGACATGCAGTAGACTTTATGCCAAGGTTGAGCCTTTTGAGCTCAAATTTGATGACCTGGATGACCTTTTAGTCCATACAGATGCAGTGCAATGTTTAGAGCTTTAGTAGCAGTGTTCTCAGTGGTTATAGTTGGTTCAGATAGTGTTAAGATTTAATATGCTAAGACAGAAAATAGCGGCATTACATTCCATTTCACAATAATAGCATATATAGGATCACTGAAGAAACAACAAGCATAGCATAAACACAAGAGACACAGATTTATCCTGGGAAACCCTCATGGGGTAGAAAACCCAGTAAAGCTTCCTCAATATAGATGACCAGCAATATACAAAGATGCAAACCAAAGACATGATCTCCTCCTCCATCATAGCAAACCTCTCCTCCACAAGTGCGCTTCTCTAGAGTGAGTGAGTGTGTAAAATGAGGAATACACCTCCTCTATTTATACACTACTCCGACTTATCTTTTACACAAAACATGTAGGCTCGTATTTAACCAATGTGTTAAATACCCCACTACAACTGACTGGGCCGACCCCTCTAGGGTGGTCTAATAACCCTTTGACCCACATAACACATATAGGGCCGACCCCCACTAGGGAATTCTAATAACCCGAGTTACCACACTCCAACGGAGGAATAAACATCTCCGGATATACAATAAGATTTTCAAGGAGGAATGAAACATCTCCAGAATAATAAAGTACAAATATAATATTCTTTGAAGTTACAATATCTCAACACTCCCCCTTAACGAGAAGGATATTATAACAGCATCTGCACGAGCAAGGAGTCATCAACATCATACATGATACATCTATAATTCATTGGAAGCTTTCTCAACATCATCAATAACTCAAGTAGTTACTGGAACATCTTCAATACTGGAATATCAACATCTTCAGTACTGAGTCTTCATCTTCTGCAGCACTCGAACAGCAACAACAACATCAACATCTGGATCCTCACGATCATCAGCATCGTCTTCATACGATCATCAGCATCGGGGTCATCTCGATCTATAGCATCTGGATCATCTCGATCTACAGCATCTAGATCATCTCGATCTACAGCATCTGGATCATCTCGATCTACAGCATCTGGATCATCTCGATCTACAGCATCTGGATCATCTCGATCTACAACATCTGGATCATCTCGATCTTCAGCATCTGGATCATCTTGATCTACAGCATCTGGATCATCTCGATCTATAGCATCTGGATCATCACGATCTATAGCATCTAGATCATCTCGATCTACAACATTTGGATCATCTCAATCTACAGCATCTGGATCATCTCAATCTATAGCATCTGGATCATCACGATCTACAACATCTGGATCATCTCGATCTACAGCATCTCGATCATCTGCATTAGTATCCACACTGATACATCTATCATCAAAACATGTATTCTCACTAATACATCTATCATCAAAAGCATGTATTCTCACTAATACATCTATCATCAAAGGCATGTATTCTCACTAATACATCTATCATCAAAGGCATGTATTCTCACTAATACATCTATTATCAAAAGCATGTATTCTCACTAAAACATAGCAGCATATCCTGCAACACACACGATCATATTATAGGACAATCAATCCCGCTCTCTTTAGGACATAGGTCCATGGATGATACAATCCAGATCAAGTTCCAGGATGATCAATCCTTATCACTTTAAGACAAGTCTCATGTCTAGGGACGATGCAATCCCGATCCAGTTCCAGGATGATCAGTCCTTATCAATTTAAGACAAGTCTCATGTCTAGGGACGATGCAATCCCGATCCAGTTCCAGGATGATCAGTCCTTATCAATTTAAGACAAGTCTCATGTCTAGGGACGATGCAATCCTGATCCAGTTCCAGGATGATCAGTCCTTATCAATTTAAGACAAGTCTCATGTCTAGGGATGATGCAATCCCGATCCAGTTCCAGGATGATCAGTCCTTATCAATTTAAGACAAGTCTCATGTCTAGGGACGATGCAATCCCGATCCAGTTCCAGGATGATCAGTCCTTATCAATTTAAGACAAGTATCATGTCTAGGGACGATGCAATCCCGATCCAGTTCCAGGATGATCAGTCCTTATCAATTTAAGACAAGTCTCATGTCTAGGGACGATGCAATCCCGATCCAGTTCCAGGATGACCAGTCCTTATCAATTTAAGACAAGTCTCATGTCTAGGGACGATGCAATCCCGATCCAGTTCCAGGATGATCAGTCCTTATCAATTTAAGACAAGTCTCATGTCTAGGGACGATGCAATCCCGATCCAGTTCCAGGATGATCAGTCCTTATCAATTTAATACAAGTCTCATGTCTAGGGATGATGCAATCTCGTCACGTACATTTTGAACCGAGGTCCATGTATGATGTAGTCCTATCTTCAATTTTTGGAGACATCAGTCTACGAATCAATTCTGGGACCTAAGTCCGAGGAAGATACAATCCCCTACCTGTTCATTCAGGACTTCATTTCCGAAGATATCATGTCTACGGCTCTTTTTTAGAACATGTGTTCAAGGATGATACAATCCCTCTTCTTTCTTGGAGACATCTGTCTACGGCTCACTTTAGGACTGAAGTCTAGGGATGATTCAATCCCCAAATGTCCACCAAGGACTTCATTCTCGGAGACATCATGTCTACGGCTCTCTTGAGGATGATGCAATCCTATCATGTCCACCAAGGACTTCATTCTTGAAGACATATGTCTACGGCTCTCTTGAGGATGATGCAATCCTATCATGTCCACCAAGGACTTCATTCTCGAAGACATACGTCTATGGCTCTCTTGAGGATGATGCAATCCTATCATGTCCACCAAGGACTTCATTCTCGAAGACATACGTCTACGGCTCTCTTTAGAACATGTGTTCAAGGACGATGCAATCCCTCTTCTTTCTCGGAGACACCTGTCTACGGCTTCTTTTAGAATATATGTTCAAGGATGATGCAATCCTCTTGTCACCTTAGACCCTGTCTAAGGACCATCCACCAACCTCTCTGTCGGCATCACTAATATAGGTATCCTCATCATCGACCTCATTGTCGATGCAGGCAATCTCATCATGAGTTATCACATCACTCCCCCTTTCGAGGAGGGTCCTTCTGAACTATATTAAGCTTGTCTCGGAAAACTTTACTTGAGGTAGAGGTTTGGTTAGTACATTGGTAACTTGTTACAAATTCAAACTTTTGGTTCCTTTCTGCACCATATCTTGGAACACTAGATTCTCTGCCATCTTGATACAACTCTGTTTGTCACATAGGATCATAGTTGGGTCTATCTCTAAGTCAAACAATCCTGAATCCATACTGCTTTATAACTTAGCAGAGCAAGCAGCCATATATTCTGCTTGTGCTAAGAGCCACATTAGATTGTTTCCTGCTCAACCACGAGATCATGGCTGATCCCAGACAATAACATCCTCTCGATGTGCTCTTCCTGTCTGATACACTTCCTGCCCAATCAACATCTGTGTAGCCATCTGAAGTCATGATCTCCAAGATAATATAGATCAAAGTCTATTGTATCCTTTAGGTACCGTATCACATGATTTGCAGCTTATCAGGTGAACACATCTAGTTTCCACTAGATACTGACTCAAGGTGTTCACAACAAAGCATATATCTGACCTAGTATTTGTTAGACACATCAATGACTCAGTATTTTGTCTGTACAGAGTTCTATCCACTAACTCTGATGAGTCATCTGCTAACAACTTCAAGAGTGGCCATACCAACACATCAAGTCCTTTTAATATTTCTCAGCATACTTTCCTTGGTTGAGAAAGATTCCTTCTGAGCCTTGCCAGACTTCCAGACCTAGGAAGTAATGCATCAATCTAAGATCTTTCATTTTCATTTCTGTAGCCATCTTCTTCTTTCTTTTCATGATCTGTTTCTCATTCTTTGTCAGAAAGAGATCATCGTCATACAATAATGGTATGATAGGTTCATCATCCACAACCTTAAGGTAAAGGTTAGGAACAACTTTAGTTTTGGTAAAGCCCAAGCTTATCAAGAAACTGTCAATTCTCCCTTTGTGACTGAACATCATTCACACTCTGCATTGAATGATCTTCTGCATATCTATCTGTGCCATCTCTCGTTAGATGGGTCTACTGATATGATCCTCAATATCATTTAAACTCTGTGGTGAGTTCCTTCTTGCATCCATGTCATCTATGTATAGAAACAATATTCAACCTTGTAGCAAAGGTTGAGATCCTCATCACCCATGGTGATCATTAAGCTCATTAATTGATTATCAATCCTGGGAACCCATACAGAACCTGATTCACACTTCTTCTTTAATTACATCATTAAGAGAATGGTCTTATCTAGCCACTTGGAGCAACAATCTCATCATGATTCTCTTCCTCTTTCTAAGAGAATCTTCTAGCCACAAGCCTTCTATAGTGTGTTTGATTTGTAAATATTTTGTTGAACATCCATCGCTTGTTCAGTGTTCATCATTCATCATGATCTTTCCTACAATTCAAAATTAAGTACATGATTAGTAATACTTCATAATCATCAAATCATATTGACATGATAACCTATTATGCATACAGATATCATTTACATAGTTATGCAACTATTTTGACCAATACTTTGGCACAACACTTTCCCATATCCTGTATGCATACAGTGGCTATCTAGATGCCTTCCATCTCTACCAGAACATACTATCGAGAGTGTGCATAGCTCTCAGCATGTCAGCAAAGAGGTTTCATTCTAGACAAGCAACAATGGAATGTTTGTCCAACTTACCAATCATATGCATATTAGTAGTATACTGTTCAATGCTCTATGAATGTTTACACTCAGCATGATATATTCTAGGAATACAAATATGCATACAAGCAATATCATTTACTATTTCAAATAACAACTCAAATACTTATCTTTTATGTTTGTGTGGTTGCCTCCCGCTTGATCTTCTATATGTCTTTTGAACTTCTATTCATTCTGTACCACTGTGCATGCTCAAGTGTGCACTAGTGTCATCCTCATGATCTCATACACAAACATACATTCATTAGTATATTCTCAAAACATTCTAATTCTAAATAATCTTGAATATGTATAGTCATGATCATTAGTATTCAGGGTTTCAAGGAAGTCTTGTTTTACTCATGCATATTCTTGTTTGATCATAGTACTCTTCTGGTTAATTAAATCATCAAGACAAGAGACATAATATGCATAAACCCTTGATTACTAACTTTATGAATAAGCATAACCAATCATACCAAGTATACTTATATAAGGGATCCTAACACAAGGTAAGATTCTAACTTGACATAAGAAAACATACCTGGATTAGTATACTTGCTTAGTTATGTACAACATACCTAAACAATCTCTTCAATGATTTAGAGATCTTGAGCTAGAACCTGCATGTCTCATAGGTTAAGCATAATATAACAAGGTCATACATACCTCGTAAGTAGAACAAAGATTATGGATGAGTCTTTGTCTTCATGTTGTCATGGTCATGGAACTTTATTTGTCTTTTGTGATGTACCTGTATCTTGTTAGCAGACAACATCAACCTCACACAACACCATAATGCATTAGTACAATCATATAGCCCTAATCAATGAATGTATTTGATCATTCACATACATCCATACTGTTACTAGGGTGATAAGACAATTCTAACATTAATCAAGATTGTACTAATAAATAATATGAAGACAAACACATCATGAACTTAATCAAGAATCAGATTTCAAGACATACCTGAACCTCCTTAAGTCATACCTGTCGAGACTTCTTGTAGTCTTCTTATGTAAGGCCTTAGCCTCAACTCCCCCTGAAACTTGATCTGGAGCTTGATTAGGGTTTTCTAGAGAAACCCTAAAAATTCAATCTTTGACTTTCACACTTCTGAATGGATGGAAGGATGTGTCTTGCTAGCATACTTCAATTTTGAAATCTCCAAAATTTGACCCCTCAAAATTGCCTTCGAAACTTCGGGATCTTCTGGACAGGAACCCAAACTAGGGTTTGATGAATCCCACCCTTCTGTCCAATCAAAAGGTTCGATCCAAGGCTCTAAACTCTTATTTTTCTGAGGAGCTTCCAGCCGTGGTTACAGACTTTAAAAATTCCAACTTTTGCTAAAGCCCTAATTTTCCATCTTTCCGATCAAAATCCCGAACTGGGGTTTGATCAAGACCGATCTTCTACCCAACCAAAAAATTCGATCTTGGTCTCTAAATTTTGATTTTTCCTGAGTAGCATTCAGCCGTGGATTCAGATTCCAAAAATTCTAACTTTCTCCGAAACCCTAAATTCTGGAAGCCATGAATGAAGGTGCTCAAAAAATAATTCTGTTTTGACAGAAATATGTACCTGATTGTTTCTACTGTAACTCCGAAATTTTTGCTCCACAGGGTCTAAAAACATTTTCTGTGGTAGCCTAACCTGTCATATTTCCATCCCAATAGGTCTGACCTCAATTGGATTCTCTGAGAGAGAGTTATACCAAATTTCGCAACGTGACCTGTTTTGGGATAATACAGGAGAGCGAACTTGTACGGAGTGCCACATGTCATTGTTTCAACTTCGGCCTTTGAAACCTTTTCTTGAGATATATCGCCCTGTTATCTTTCCATCCTGATAGGTCTGACCTCAATTGGACTCTCTGAGAGAGAGTTATGCCAAGTGTCGCAACGTGACCTGTTTATGGGATAAAACATGAGAGCGAACTTGTACGGAATTCCACATGTCACTGGTTCACCTTCGGCCTCTGAAAAAGTTTCTTGAGATAGTAAAGTCTGTGTACTACCTGTCACTTTTTACAAAATTTCATTTGGATCTTCCTAGCCCAAGTTATGACCTTTTTTCCAAGGTCACCTGATTTTGACTGAGCTCTGGAAGAGGCAGAAACCCTAACTTGTACTGATCATAACTTACAAAGTACAACGAATCTGAGGGTGCCCTTTGGACACAAGATACCTGGAGATGTTATGTACGACCGGTAAAGGTTTCAGATCCTGAACCTTCTCCAAAATGGATTTATGGTTAAAGTTCCACAATGACTGGTTTTTGCTATATAAAACCCTAACCTTCAAATTGTCGTAAGTAAAGCAAGTGTCATAAGTGCCATACGTTGCCTTCCTTCAGGTTAGCTCTGATACCATGTTAAGATTTAATATGCTAAGACATAAAATAGCAGCATTACATTCCATTTCACAATAATAGCATATATAGGATCACTGAAGAAACAACAAGCATAGCATAAACACAAGAGACACAGATTTATCCTGGGAAACCCTCATGGGGTAGAAAACCTAGTAAAGCTTCCTCAATATAGATGACCAGAAATATACAAAGATGCAAACCAAAGACATGATCTCCTCCTCCATCATAGCAGACCTCTCCTCCACAAGTGCGCTTCTCTAGAGTGAGTGAGTGTGTAAAATGAGGAATACACCTCCTCTATTTATACACTACTCCGACTTATCTTTTACACAAAACATGTAGGCTCGTATTTAACCAATGTGTTAAGTACCCCACTACAACTGACTGGGCCAACCCCTCTAGGGTGGTCTAATAACCCTTTGACCCACATAACACATACAGGGCCAACCCCCACTAGGGAAGTCTAATAACCCGAGTTACCACATTCCGACGGAGGAATAAACATCTCCGGATATACAATAAGATTTTCAAGGAGGAATGAAACATCTCCAAAATAATAAAGTACAAATATAATATTCTTTGAACTTACAATATCTCAACAGATAGCAGATACATGTATATGGACCAGCAAGTATATGATGTGCATTGGTTTATTAGCTTTCTCTTTTGGTCATTTTGACAGCTTGACTTAGTATCTAGTGATTATGATCTGGCAGTATATCTATATAAAATTAAATTGGTTATTATTGATTATCTAAATGGTTGTATTACTTACATTTAGAAGCTCTTGTTTTATACTCGTTGGTTTTACCCTCCTAAGAGTCTAGACATGATCATTCTCGCCTCTATGGCTTGCTATCTTAGGAATCACCTTCACTTTCCCCATCCATCCATTGTCTTCCCCACTTTTAGTTTTTACCCTGATTTACACCTTAGAGTGTGATATGGAGGACTTCCCCATTTCTACCTCTACGCTGGATAACAACCCTGTTAGTTTTTGTCTCGGATCTGAGTTGGAAACAAAACTTACCTTTGGTGAGTTGGATTTGATACCTTGATCACTCTAGTCGGTTGCCCCGATGTTTGGTATTGATTGTGGAAAATCCCCATAGTTGCTTGAATTGTGTTGACTAAAACCTAAAGCAAACAATACTACCATCATTTACATATGGAAACTATTATTATATCTTGTGAAAGTATATTGAAACTCAAATGAAAAACACCCTGGATGAAATCTTTAGTAGTTGTGCTTCTAAGCACATGTGAAATCCCCAAAAGGGTTTCGAAATGAAATGAATGGAAATCTTAAAACACCCTGGATGAAACCTTTAGTAGTTGTGCTTCTAAGCATAGGTGAAATCCCCAAAAGGGTTGTATAGGCCTAAAGAAAGAAGTGGCTAAAAAAATGCTAAATCTAAAGAACTGTTGGCCAAGGAAATGAAATGTAATGATGCGAATTGTAGACATTTTCCAAGGTTGAATAAGCACATCTCTAAACAACTTACCCATTTGTGAGACACTGCCATTCCCTGTTTATTGTTTATCCAACATATGCTTAGATGTGTAATACCCTTTCCCTTATCCAAAGTATCACAATGTTGAGTCATTCAATTCATCCCCCTTTTCCTAGATTTGCTTTCTTAGCCTTCACCCTCTGCTAGCAAATTGATCACGTCTACATAATGAGTATATCCTTGCGATTCTTTTGTAAGTAAACTATTATTTAAACTTATGCTTAATTATAAATATCTATTAACTGCCAGTGAAATGATACTTAATTCTTTAATTCTTTCTATGAGAATGATTAAAAGAGCATGTCTTAACCATTTTCACTTGCAGCAGCGGGCTTCTCTAGCCTGGGTCATATTTTGATCAGTTTGACTAGTCAAACCTAGTTTGACCAAGGTAAACCTTAGGATCCATGATGAGTTGGACCAGTGGTGTTATATGATGTTGATCTATGGCCCTTGTTACACCTTTTGATGACTCCATATATTGGATACAGGTTTCAGATGATGGTTGATGCACTTTTTTATTGATTATTGTTACTTCCAGAACATCATATTATTATTTTCCGGGTATGGTGGATATTACAGATGATCTTACAGGTTTCCATAGGGTGTATGGGTACTCATCCTTAGTATATTTGGGTCTTCTGGATCCATTAAGACAATCAGTTTTCAGTTTCAGACACTTTCAGTGATGGTATGATCAATTTTTTCACCTATTCACCAGTTTGGCCATGCAGAGATGGCTTGTCCATTAGTTGCTTTGATGAGGAACGTTCTCCTAGGGCTCTACAGAGGTGAGGGGTGGTCCAGCCACTTGTTATTACCATATTTACCCCCTCTCCAGACATGATGGTGTAATCAGATTTTGTGCCCAGACATCAGGTAGTGAGTTATAGGCAGTTTGATGTTTTTTCAGGTGGAATAAAAAGGTCATTAAGGAAATCGATTGGGGATATTAAGGCAAGGTTTTGGCATGAGGTATGTTCAGAGGTCATCCATGGTGTATCCCACTCCTTCCAGATTATCTTGCAGCATTCAGTGGGGTCCACAAACTCTCCGGGATGTGTTTTGATGTATTCTTCTCTCAGTTAAGGGGGGCATGATTTGATCATTTAGTCACTTGGACATGTTATTGAGTCTCATGTTATATCATTGTCCCATGGGGTGATGCTAGTGAAGGAAAATAATACCTCCTAGCCCCACCATGTGCTCCTAGTCACTTTTTCTAGTCATCTTATGTGGCACACTTGTGTTTTACTCACTTCCATGTGGTGTGCACCCCCCCTAGGGCTCTCTTTTAGTGAGTGTGCACCCCCCTTGAGTGAGTGATCCATGTTATATTGTACCAGCTCATCTTAGCCGTTGATTGTATTGTTTTATCTTTTGATCTCCACCACTTATTTTGAAAATTGGTTATGGTTTTGGTCTCTCTCCTCCTATTTAAGGAAGAGGCCCCCCTATTGTAAAGGCATCTAGATATTTTTGGCTCTTGGCTATTGGAATAGAGGAAATATATTTTGATTAAATGCTTGGATCTTGATATAGGTGTTTGGCTATGATGATTGTAAATGCTTTTCCATTGCACTAAAGGATTTTTGTAGCTATCTTGTATTTTTCTCCACTACATCGATTTGCAGGGCAAGAAGACGATTTGGAAGGAGTGCGCATTGGTGGGGAGGATCACCCTGCTATCTTCTCTCATATTTTGGGTTAAAAAGGGAGTGGTTTTGTCTTTGTACCAATCATTCTCTATTATTTTACTTCTTGTTTGCATCTACGCTCATTTTTGTTGTGCTAATTTTGCTTTGTCTCCTTGGTTTTTCGGAAGAGAGGGACGCACTTGTGGACTTGGGGAAAATGCACAAGTAAGAGAAACTACAAATTATTTCATTTGATCTTTGTGGAATTAATGATTGTCATAATCGGCATCCATATTCATTATCCAGGTACACTTGAGAGGTACATATTTTATTCTTCTAACCTATCCATTTATTCTCTAGATCTAAAACCCTTAAAATCAAAACCCTCATTTTTTATTTTTCATATCTATCGAGATCTAGCAGTCACTTGGGATTAATAATTAAAACCCACATAGACATTAATTAATACATCTCATATCTAAAATTTGGTTGGCATCCAACTCTATTTACCCCTTGATCTAAGGCACTGGGCCTCTCCAAGGGAGGTTGCACTTGTTGGGTAGATGGCCTTTTGCTAGATCCACATCGTGGGTATTGCTTGTTCCTTCTCAAATCATTAGATCCATTGAATTGAAATCCCTCTAATGCCATTTCATCTTGATCTTCACCTTGTGGACCCCATTTTTGTCATTTTCCTTAATTTAAGGGTGGGCCCCACATGGATATTTTTACTTGGCATTAGATCTATCTAGATCTACTATTTTAAACCTATAAGTGGCCTTATCTTTTATTGGTTGAACAGTTGTCAGTATCATAAGCCTCTTCAACCAATCCCTAACTCCTTGGGTCCACTAATCCATCCTAGATCTAGATCTTTTACTCTTGATCTCTTCCTACTTTATCTTCACATTTCCCTAGTAGGTCTTGAGTACATTCACTAGCCCTCATTGGATAGCTAGGGTCTCCCCCTTTGGTCTTGCTTAGGATTGATCTAAAGAGAAGAGTGCCTCAGTTAGTGTGACAACCAATTGCAATGGGAACCGTGGCATCTCTTTGGTCACCTCTTTAGTTTTCCAAAGCCTCTACCATCCTGGATAGGATAACCTTTTGAGACAACTACAAGTTGTGTGATAACACGTACCACTGATAAAACCACAACCGGATTCAATCCTTTCCAATTGATTTATGGAGAAGAGGTTGTGTTTCCAATTGAATGTGAAATCCCATCACTAAAAATAGCAATCGAACTCCTACCTAACATTGTTGTAGAAGAAGAAAGGCTTCTCCATCTTCATTCTCTTGATGAAAGTAGAAGGGAAGCTTCTCTAAACGTGGAAGCACACAGGAAAAGGGTTAAAACGAAATATAACAAGTCAACCCATCCCCGAGTCTTTTCTGAAGGTGATTTGGTTTTAGTTTATGACCAAGCCTAATACAAAATAGGAGAAAGGAAATTTGTACCAAAATGTTTTGGCCCACTCGTAGTCAAAACTATGTTAAATAGAGGAGCTTATGAATTGATCAATTATGATGGGGAACCTATGTCGGATATCAGAAATGGTCTCTATCTGAAGAAATACTTCGCATAGGCATTGATGCCTTACAACACTTGTTTTATTATGTTGTATTCTTTGTATAAACTTGTGTACTTTAGTTATTTCGAGCACACACTTATCTTGCTTGAAATTTTCACTTTGGAAGATGGCACAAGAAACCTTCACATATTTGGGATATGCGGATGGAGCCATCCATATTTCTCGGAACATTGCTTCCACCACATGAGTGATTTTCACACCTACTGACTAAGTTTTAAGTTTAGGAGGCATTTTTCTCGGATCTGCAGCCAACAATGTTGCAGAATATAGCACAGTCGTTGAATTCTTGTTGAAGCTATCACCCTTGGCATTCGAGGGATAATAGTCAAACTAGACTCAGAATTAGTCGTATCTCAGTTAAATGGTCAATATTAGGTTTGAAATCCTACATTGTTTAGAAAGTTTCTATGAGTATGTCTTTTAGAACGTCAATTGGAGTTCATTGAATATATTCACGTTCCTAGAAGTCTGAATAGTTTAGTTCATTCCTTAGCCAACTACGTACTTGATTGGAATCTAAGTCATTAACATCATACCAGAAAAAGAAAGCATGTACATTATTCATGGAAATTTAATTGAACATATCATTTAAAGACATAAGTAAAATCTGAAATAAACTAGCTTACATCATAAACCAAAAAGTGTGTTGAGGTTCTAGACATTTTGAATAGTAACTTTGCACACACCAAAAAGAATAGTGTAAATACTTGTATCTTTTTGTTTCTTTTTCTTCAAGATAAAACCCAAAACATTTCACAAAAACAATGAAAATATTCGGAAAATTCAAAAACATTTGAAACTGTTTCAAAATTTCCTATTCTGGCATGAAAACTCACCCACAACTACAAGATAACTGAATAAAGGTTCATAGCTTCTATAAATTCATGTTGAAAGGAGACGCTTCCTCTCATCCATCGGCTACACCTACAAGGAATATGGTAAAAAATGAGTTTTTTCACTTATCTTTTATTCATACATGTATAACCATATCCTTTTGAATGATAGAATAATGCACAATTCTTCATTTTTGGCTATCGTTTTAGATATTAAATACACATTTGAACCAATTTCTGACTAAACAGTTGGGTAGTTAAATGGTTTTGATTATACGACTTGGAGACTTTGATTCACTATTTGATTCAGGTAGTTGGAGATAGACCATGATTCATGATGATTTCTGATTTTGGCATTTTTCACACGACTCAATATGAAGTAAACCTCATTGACCCATTCCTACTTGGCCATTATACCAAATTCGATAACCTCAATTACATGATATTATTTCACCGTCTGTCGACACATAATCATACTTCAGATAGCCTACCCATGGAGGGAACATCTGTAAGAGTGTGCACAACTAGCTCAACCCTTATTTGCAATATGGATATTTTCCCTGGCCTGACCCATGCCCTTGAAAAATAAGTGTACTCCCATGCAACACTCATTCCCTCCAATTTACTATAGCATTCTTTATTATTTTTTTGAGCTGATAAAATTAAAAAGGCATAAAAATTAAAAAAACAAAAAAATCCAAAAAGAAGGATATTTGAATCATTTCATATTATGTCCTTGAAGAAAATGGCAACAGTCAGTCCTTGTCTCCCTTGAACACGACACATAATTTTATATCTGTTGTTAGTACACCATCCACATTTGCCTTAGGAAACTGAACCAATATTTTGAACAAATCTCCACCTATGGGTTATCCTTCCCATCACCAATGGAGATTTTGTTAATGCATATGGCATTGGTGGATTTCATTAAATTCAGTTATTCAAAGTCCTATGTTTCCAAGTGTCCATTCTGCGTCGTCTTATGTGTTCAAGGGAAGTTCAAACAGAGTCGGACATTCCTCAAATATTCCTAACCAATCATGTCGGTCTTCCTTGTGTCAGTATACAATGTTGGATCTCGCGGTTCTACCAAATTATATCAGACTATTGATCCTTTGTTTCGTATCGGTTGATGTGGGATGCATTAATTTCTCCTTCCGATGGATCTATTCCTATCGACGCCAAATCATCATTTAGGAAATGGATCTAGAAACCCAGGAGTACCTTGGATCTTGCAATCATTAGTGGAAGGTTTCCTCGCAAATGAAAGTGGGTATACATCAATGAACCCTGATTATTTGATTCTACAAGTGTTCGACTTCAGAACATCTATTCACACTTGCTAGTTTATACTCAGCACCTTAGATTCCATCATCATTATCGATGGGTCTCTTCGCATCTGTTAATGGTATACATCAATGACTGGTAATCAGATGGTGTTTTATTATGCTTGACATCAGTTCATTTATTCACATGATATAAAATTGTACTATCGTCGGTTTTTATTGAAGACCTTGGGAAAAACAGTTGTATCGCCCACCAATGCACTACCTGTGTTGCGCAAGATTAAACTACCATGTTAGAAGTTCGATGGAGAACTTATTCTCACACTCATCAAAGTGCATGCTCAGAATTCTGAAATTTTTTACTTTTGACATGGATCCATTGTGTATTGTTCGTGGCCATGCTTGTTTACTATTGAGCATGGGCATGCCCGCCTCAGGAAGATATTGTATATTTGAAAAATTGCTATGTTTGACTTGCAGGTGTTCTCTCGAATCCCGTGCCTATGAGCTAATCCTTTTTCATCATTGCTTTGATCAATAAAGAGTATCAGTATGAAAAGTATCGATATGAAGAATATCAGTATAAAAATAATGTATTTTGGCCTTAGCTCCGCTTCAGACCGCACACATTAAGGGGCATCTGTTAATAATCAAATTAACACCCTTAACAAAGTGAAAGGTAGAAGCACATTTTACTATGAACCCGCAACATGAAGACGCAAGACAAGTGCATAAGAGAACAATCCTCTCTTATCTAATCACTACTTCCATGATTGGGAGGATTGAGTGAAGAAAGAAGGATCCTAAAGAGACATGGTTCAATGATTGAACTGCTTAATTGAAGGCTCAAATCTAGTCTCCACCAGTCAACAGTGAAATGAAGTGCATAAGATTGCATTAATTGTACTTAATAATGTTGAGGTTATTACAAAAGCCTAAAAATACTGTGGAAAGTGGGTTTTTGGGTAAAAAGAATAAAAAATCAAGAAAATGGATGATCTCAGATTGAAAGATGAAACTTGAGATCCCATTTACCAATACTATAAAACAAAGGCATTTGGGGCATGGTAAGGGAGGAAAAAGGTGAAAGCAAAGGCATGTTGGGGATATTTGGAGGTTGAAAAGCTCATCTTCATCAAAATCAAGGATGGAGAAGGATGGCTCAAAGCAAGGGAGGATGGATGCATCTCAAGCACTATTTTAAGTAAGTATTTTTCTTCCTTGGCATAATATGAATCAATTCAATTTTCTTTCTATCCATGAGTTTAAATTTTTTCTTCCAAGGGTGATTTGAATTCTAAAATGGTTAAATATATTAGGGAATGTTAGATAATTGTTTCATATATGACAATGAAATTCACCTATTCATAGTAAGATAGATATTCAATGTAGATTCATCCCTTCCTTAAATGCTACTATCAACCACTTCATTCGGTTCCCTATTTTATAGGAACCAACTGAGTGTTCCAGTGCAGTCCACCTGAGTTAGATTACTCTTATGGGGGGTTGAAGCTCCAGATGCCACTGATTGTGGCCTCATGCGCCCATTTCTAATTGACATGCATGACAAACTCACTATTGCACCCTCCTTAGTCAGTTAACTGATTGTGACTTCAGTTAGCTGAGTTTAGGTTCAGTTCAGTTGACTTTGAGTCTTCAGGAGCACTCTAGTGGTGATAATCCCTATGCTAGACCAAGTGAGGTTCGAATTCTCCTGTGTGATTCAAATTCTCTCCATTGTATCATCATTGTTGACTATACTAATTATTGGATCATGTGACATTATTCTGTTCCTATCTGAGTTCTGCTGCATAATTATTTGTCTGCTCTTTTTTATTGCATTTTTAACTCTTATTCAACTTTTATGCTCATTATTTCTTTGTGAGGTATACTCAGCTCTTAGATCTATTGTGACTTAGAATTTCACACATAGTACCATTTTTCGACAATCTTTGTGGTTAATGGATTTACATGTGATGAAACCAAGTAATAGGATTTACTTATATTCATGCTTTATTGTTGCCATTAGTGATGATTCATGCATCCAAATTTAATTATTTTTGGTCTCAATCCTTAATAGTTGATTTTCACATAATTTTGATTCCATGTGTAATGATTGTGAGTTCTGCAATTTGTTGTAGTTTATGGTCTCTGATACTACCTTACTGAATAATAGTTTCCTGGTGCCTTATTCCATGAATATTGTTGAGTATTCCATCATCTTCCTAGATAGTGTCATTACATATCTTCTTTCCTTTCTTAGAAACTTTCTTGGTAATGAGGATGTTGATGTGGTTTCACACTTGATGGTTTATATTCCTTCTACACAGTCATGTCATCAGTCTTCTTTTCAGAGATAATTACACCCTCTATCATTTGTGCATGGTCTTTGATCACTCTGAACTTTGAGATAATACCCTCATATTTGACATGTACATCTTCAAGCTGGAGCTCAACTTCTAGCGTCCTTATCTCCCTTATCCTTTTGAAGTTGTAATGTGATGTCATGCATCAATGTTTGATGTTCTTCAATTCTAGATTGCATTTGTTCTTTAATTTCATCTATATTTAGAGCTTCATCAACCTTATATACATGTCCACTCACTCCACACGAGGCTCCTGCATTAGGCCAACCCATTAGATATACATCTATCCCCATATATGGCCCCCTTGGGGTCATATTATATACATTTAACACCATATATGGTCCCCATTGGGTCACATCAACTACCAACCTCAGAACTTGGAGATTTAAGTCTCTTCTATGCCCAAGCTAGAAGAGTGTGATTAGTGGGGGGAACTAAACTAGCATCTTCACTAAGTTTAGGTGGATCACTAGAATCAAGGGGAAATAAGATCTAGGCCTTTCATAGTAATTGAGGAAGGAGTAACAAACATTGGCCCAACTGAAGATTGATGTAATTTCAAGATAACATGAGGTTCAACAGACTCAGGTGGTAGAGATATTTCATTGAAATTTACTTCTCGTTGAATGATGCCATATTGAATGGATAGATCAAATAACATGTATACTTTAGAATCCTCTTTATAACCAATAAATATGCATTTATGAGATTTGGGCTCCAACTTCTTATGTTTTTCTTATGGGACATGAGCCTAACATTCACAGCCAAATACCTTGAAATTGCTAATGTCTGGTTGCATTCCACTCCACTTTTCTTCAAGAGTAACCTACAAAACTTATTTAGTAGGAATCCTAATCAAAATATGGTTATCAAAACAAATATCTTGATCCCCCAAAAAAAATTGCAATCCTTTTGAATATAGCATACATCTAGCCATTTCAACCAAGGTTTTATTTATTCTTTTCGCAACCCCATTCTATTGAGGTGTGTAAGGAACTATCTTTTGATGATGAATACCATGATTAGATAAATGTAATATCCTTGGGAAAGTTCAACCAATATATTGACTCAACTTCAAAAAATTTATAAATTTTTACTAGTAAAATTTCTATCAATTCCTTCAAACCGTGCAGGAGGTAAGTGAGGGGTACTGGGGTAAGGAATGAGGATGGTGGGATGAATATTTAATTCTGGAAAATGTATGAGGTTAAGTGCAGCAGCGGGTCAAAAGTTTCATATCGGTGATTTCCTATGCACCATGTACCAGTACCTTTTACTTTTCAACAATAGAGTTAGTCTATTGCCTACTTCGGGGCTTCCTGGGTAGCTGGCATCTACATACTAGATAGGTGGGGGTTCTGGGAGTTAATGATAGAGGTTATATCAGTAAAATGATTGATGTTTAAGTTCAGTAAGGTATTTTTGCATACTTGTGATATTTTGGGAAGTATTGGGATTTTTGGGCTCTCCAGGGATTGCTAAGCTAGTATTTTTCTTAACTTTCCAAAAAGGGTCAAGAGGATTCCAAATTCTTATTTTTAGGACTGATATGGATACTGGATTGAGTTAAGGACCATATCCAACTGACAGAATGTAAAAAGAGTGATTAAAATGGATTTAGCAGGGAAAGTGGTGAAACTAGTCTAGAATTGTCATCAATCTAGCTAGTCTTGCATTTTAACTTCACAAAATGATTTTAAGAATTAAAATATTTGCTCTGATATTAATTTTAACTCTAATATAACATATTCCATCCATAAAACTTGAAATCTGATATTCATAACATTCTTTCTTTTATTAATGCTAGCTTCTCAAATCATGATGCCTCACAGGCTAGTTTTCTGTTACAATAGTGGAGAAATAGAAAAGAGAAGAAAGAAGTTACTTTGGATCTGTACTGGAGGTAATTAATAGTCCATCTACTGATTAAATGGATGAAATTGTTGCATTCTTAACATGCTGGTCTTCAATGGGCGCCACCATCCACCAGTTCTCTCCTTTAGGGAAATCACCTCCAAAACTGGCTGTGGGAGGAGTAGGAGTAAGAGAAGAGTGGAAACTCGATCTGATCTTTAAATATGGAATATAGCAGCAACTAATCTCTGCAACTTCAGCTGATAGACTTCACTGGAGGCCCTAAGAACATCTCTCCATAATTATATTCTTCCACCAGTGTTCTTCCACCAAATCTAGCTGTGAATCTCCTCCAATGGTAGCCTCCTCTTCAATCTGACATTAGATATTCATGAATGAACTGTACTGAATGTTACTAGCTGTAATATTGCTTGTTGGACCTGCATAATACTCATAAAAAACTCATAGGGCCTTGGGGCACATCACCCAAGAGGAATTGTTGAGGCACACCTCTCAACATGTGAGTAGCTCAAAGCTCTCATTCACAAATTACAAATGATCAAAAGTGAGCGATGGAGTTAGAAACTTAGTTAAATAGAAGAGATGACTTCTTCCTCAAGCCAGCCACACGTGTGGATGAAGGAAGGCTCCTTCGTTGCTAGGATTAGAAACTTCTGACAAGAAAAAAATTGTCATCTTTTGTCTTCCTTCACTCCAATTAGCAAGTGCGCCTTAGGAAGCTTTATGGATGTTGCTAATTCTTTTCTTATAGCTTTTCTTGTTTTCTTTCTCTTTTATTCACTTTCCTCTTTTCTATTTTTGTTTGATTTTGCCAGCTTTTGTCAATTTCCTTCTTGGTTCACCTTGCCAACTTGTCTCCATTAGATTCCTTAGCTTTTCTAAGACTTCATCACTTAGGCAAGTTTGTCTCACTTACCAATTCAAATTTCCTGGCCAAGTCATCAACCACTTGGCACATTTATTAGCAATAATTATTTAAATGAAAATAATACAACTCAGAAATAATTTAACTTAGCAATTAATTAATTATCCAGTAATTAATTAATTAATAAGGTGTAATGCCTCAAAATTTTCCCAAATAATTAATTTCTCAATTAATTATGAACTTAGTCCTCTAGGGATAGGAGCATCCAAGTGGTGACCAAGGTCACTAGGAGGGGACATGACAATCCTCCCTTCCCAAGACTGCTTGTCCTCAAGCAGTTTCAAACTAGGATGCCGCAAAATCTTTTCATCTTTCCAGGTGGCATCTTCACAAGGCAGCCCCTTCCATTGTACCAGGTATTCTTTAATAATTCTATTTATCAGCTTCCTCTCTCTAACCTGCAAAATGTCTTCTAGTTCTAGGACCAGACGTCCTTCATCATCAAGTGGAGGTAGTATTCTGAAGCCTTAACTTGCTGGCCCAATGCTTTCTTCAAGCATGACACATGGAAGACATTGTGTATTTTGCTCTCTGCTGGTAAGTCCAACTCATAGGCTACTTCACTCACTCTTCTTGTTATTTTGTAGGGTCCATAAAACCTTGGAAATAAATTTCCATCCCCTTTTGTATTAAGAGTGGTTTGCCTGTATGGCTGCAATATCGGATAAACCAAGTCTCCTACTTGGAAAGTTTGATCTGTTTTATTTTTATCTGCATTGATTTTCTGTTGATTTTGTGCAACCTGCAAATTTTCTTTTAGTGCTTTAAGGATATCCTGGCCTTCTTGCAGCCAATCCTTTGCCTTTTGTGCCTTACAGTTTCCAAAAACCAGATATGCAAAAGTGGCAGACTCATACCCATACAAGGCTTTGAATGGGGCCATTCCAATGGACATGTGGAATGTGGTGTTATAGAAGAACTCCCCCAGATGTAACCAGTTGACCCATGCCTTCTGCTGCCCTGTAACATAGTTCCTAAGATAACCTTCCAGCCATTGGTTAACTCTCTCAGTTTTTCCATCTGTCTGGGGGTGATAGCTTGTACTGAGGTTTAAACTGGTATTTACCAATTCGAACAAAGATTGCCAAAAAGCACTGGTAAACTTGCTATCCCTATCACTGATTATGATTTTATGCAGCCCATGCAGTCTAAACACTTCCTTAAAAAAAAGTGCAGCAACTTGACTAGTATAAATAGTAGATGTGACAGCAAAAAAGTGAGCAAATTTGGTTAACCTGTCAACTACTACAAAAATACTGTCTTTACCCTGGGATTTGGGCAAACCTGTGATGGAGTCCATTGATATGTTTTCCCATTTCTATCTGGGAATTGGAAAAGGTTGTAGGAGACCAGCAGGATGAGTGTGCTCAACCTTGTTCTGCTGACATGCAGTACACTCACTCACATGCCTTAGAACATCCTCCTTGAGGCCCTTCCAAGTGAACCTTTCTCTTAACTTCTGGTAGGTTTTCAAAATTTCGGGATGGCCTGCTACTGGTGCATTGTGGGTAGCCATCAAAATATGTTCCTTCAACTTGGAATCGGGAGTTAGAAAAATTATTTTCTTGTAATAGATAACATCATTTATAACTTGGTAATGATCCTCCTTATTTACTCTATCTAGCAATTCACAAGCAAACTGATTTTCTGCATAATCCTTAATTAGTTGTGCCTTCCAGTCCGTAGGCACTTGCAGCAAAGAAAAAGCAGGTTTCTTAGAGAGGGCATCAGCAACTACATTCAACTTACCCTTCTTATATTCAATATCAAAATCATAAGATTGAATTTTGCTTACCCATTTCTACTGCCTGTCATTCAGCTCCTTTTGGGTTAGGAAATGCCTCAAGCTGTTGTGATCAGTTTTGACTATGAATTTGCCTCCCACCAGATATTGCCTGAATTTAGCCAATGCATGCATGATGGCTAACATCTCTTTATCATAGATAGAGTACAGCTTCTCATGGGGCTGCAACTTTCTGCTCTCATAAGCAATAGGGTGTCTATTCTGCATTAAAACTGCTCCAATGCCTTCACCTGAGGCATCACACTCCAATATAAAAGGTTGGCTGAAATCTGGAAGTGCAAGTACTCGGCATCTACTCATAACTTCCTTCATTCTATTAAAATCTTTTTCAGCGTCCTCATTCCAGCAGAAATCTCCCTTCTTAGTAAGGTCTGTCAAGGGAGAAGTGAGTTTGGAAAATCCCTTCACAAACTTCCTGTAGTATGTGCATAAGCCTATGAATCCTCTTAGAGCAATTATATTATTTGGGTTGGGCCAATCTAGCATGGCTTGGATCTTCTCCATGTGTACCTTGACTCCTTCTTGCCCAATGATATGGCCAAGATAGAGGAGATCCTTCATACCAAACTCACACTTCAATAGTTTGGCATAAAAGGATTGTTCTGCAAGTAGAGTTAGTACACTGTGTAAGTGTTGCAAATGTTCTTCCCATGTCCTACTATAAATCAGAATGTCATCAAAAAATACAAGTATAAACTTACGGAGTTGTTTGCTGAAGATTCTATTCATGCAAGACTGAAAAGTTGCTGGTGCATTTTTCAAGCCAAAAGGCATGACCAAAAATTCAAAATGCCCAAAATGGCACCAAAAGACAGTTTTCTGCACATCTTCACTTTTCATTCTGATTTGGTGGTAACCAGAACGAAGATCAATCTTGGAAAAATATTTGGCTCCATGCAGCTCATCCATGTTGGAATAATTAAGCCCTCCTACCATTCATTTATTTACATAAGATGCATTAATTAATCTTGTATTAGTTAATTATATGTAATAAATAAGGAAATTGCCATTGTGTGGACCACAAGGCAATATGAGAGGCTAAAATACATCCATGGTGTGCTTGATAAGCCACCTAGGTCACTTGGGCGCCTTCCTAAATATTTCTAGATAAGGTTTGAGGAAGAAAGGTGCACTTGTGGAAAACTGCTGCTTCTTTTACTGCTTTTTCCCCCATAGGGAAAAGCTAGTCAACCTAGGAAAGTGTTTTTTACACCAAAAACTTTCCTTAATGTTATTTCCACCCAAAATTCATATTTGGCATTTTTTTTATCTATATTTCACCTTCAGCTCACTAAATTAGCAATTCATGAGCTTTTGGGCTGATTTGGAAAGTCAACTTGCCTCCTAGGGGGGATGGGCATATTTAGCAAGTCTGATGATTAGGAGCTTTGTTTGGCATCTTTAGCCATCCGATTTTCTGCTGTATTTTATTTAATGATAGCCTATTACATTCATATGTTGGCTGATGTAATTCTATTCATGAGAAGTAATACAGAAATCTACTCTTGTGCATAATATTTGTGTCTTTTGATTAGTTGTGTGAGATTCTTTATATGAGAGAGTGTAATTTCTTGATCAGTTCTTGGATGTGATTTGATTTTCACAATCCATCAGCTCATCAGTTCTCGGAATATGATATATGTTCTTTATGGTTTTCTTATTTAAAGCTCTGTAATCAATGCACATGTACATTGTTCCATCTTTCTTTTTGACCAAAACCACCGATGACGCAAAGGGACTTGAGCTTGGTCTTATGAACCCCATCTCAAGCAGCTCTTTGATGGTCTTCTCTATTTAATCCTTGAATCTCTTGGGATGTTTGTAGGGATGGGTTTTTATGGGAAAAGTACCAGGTTTCAGCTCTATCCAATGTTCAGTACCCTTATCAGGAGGCCTTCCATGTGGCAAATCTTCAAACACATTTTTGTGTTTATGGAGCAATTTTTTGATATCTTCAGGATGTTGTGACACATCAATGGTGGTTCCTTTGGTAGAGATAAAACATTCAGCAGGCCACTCTATGTCTTCATGCCTCAAAACAGATCTCATACTATGTGCAGAAATCACTTGTTTTGGGTAGGTGTTAACACCTCTCAAAACCACTTGCTTACCTTTAGTATCTTTAAAGCATATTTGGGGAATCCTATAATTTACCACATGCTCACCAAGTGAGAACAACCATTGTACCCCAAACATAAGATTAGTGTCAGCAACATCAACAATGTAAAAACTATCAGTTACAGTATGGTCTCCAATAGTTACCTGCAGCTTGGGAATCCATATGTTGCACTGCATAGTGTTATTCTTCCCCGGAATAATAATTGTGAAACCCCCAAATTTTTCAGATTGTTCTTCTCTCCACCATGGCTGCATCAATGAAATTATGTGTGGCCCCCCCATCGACCAGCACTGAAACTTTCTGTCCTTGCACCACCCCCTTGAACCTCATAGTGTGGTAGCGGGGAACTCCACTCAAAACTGTAAATTTTGCTTCTGTTTGTGTTGGTTCTTCTTCTTCTGTTGTATTATACCCCTCTTCTATTGGTTCTTCCACTTGTACTTATGCACTCATTTCCTCCTCATCACTTTCAAAAAATACTTCTATGTAGTGAGCTTTACCTTTTGCACATTTGTGCCCTGGAACCCATGGTTCTTGGCAGGAAAAAAACAGTTTTTTCCTTCTTAACTCATCCCGATCTCGGAATGAGTATTCTTTCTTGTTTGGGGCTACATTATTTCTGAATGGTGGCTTTGAATTCTGAAATTTTGTAGGTAGATTAAACTTAGGTGGGTATCTGGTCCTTGGGATTGCATCTTGCAGATCCCTTGTTCTGCTCAAAGCTTCTTGTAAGGTAGTTGGTCGGTAGGCTTTAACTAGCCCTTTCAAAGGTTCTTTCAATCCTTCTGTGAACAAGAGGATTAACCTGGATTATGATATATTAGTGACCATCACTGCCAACTTTTGAAATTCTGATATATTTGCTTCCGGAGTGTTGGTTTGTTTCAAATGTGCCAGCTCACGGAAAGACAGCTTAGGATCCCTCCTATCAAATCTTTCCACCAACTTCCTGGTGAAATATTCATAAGACTCAACTAGATCATGTCCCAAGGTTCTCATGCCATGGAACCACCAATCACTGGCCTCTCCTTCCAAATGCAAAACTGCCATCTTGATGGCATCCTTTTCTGCCATGGGATGCGGCTGAAAATATATGTCTAGTTTCTGTCTAGTTTCTGCACCCAGGAACTAGCATTGCATTTTGTAGTCCCATCAAAGTAAGGTATCTGGACCTTACTTGTAGCATTCGTCAACTCAAAATTGTTTGTTGGCTGCCTATTATATCCCCTTAGTTTATTTTTCAGGTAAATCTCAGAGAAATATTTGAAAGTGAGATCTCTTCTGCACTCATCACTCAAGGTCAAATATATTGCATGCCTTTCCTCACAGGTAGCTACAAGTGCACCGGGGGCTTCTTTATTTTCCTCAAAGAAGGTAGGCATGGTTTGTCGAGGTTGATCTTTCAAATCCATTTTAAAGTCTCTAGGCCTATTGTGTGGACCAGTCTTAGAAAAAATGGTTTCTGCAAATGTCTTTCTTTCACCATGGTGGGAGCCACTAGCACTCCCTTCTGCCTCTTTGTGTGCAAACTGTCTACTAAGGATTTCTTCAGTTTCTTGACCATTCTGTGCCACAGTATGAGTTAGATTTTCTATCCCTCTAACCATTTTAATAAGCAGTTGTCTAAACTCATCATTAGCTTCCTGATCATACATGTCTCTATTCCCTTGTATTTCTCCTTCAGTGGAATCTACCTCTTCTTCCCTAGTGTCTTTGGGGCCTTTTCCTTTAGTGCTAGGGGTTTTTCTTGAGATAATCACCGCAACAAGAGCAGGTTCAGAGGACCATGCTCTGATACCACTGTAATATCCTTGGGAAATTTCAACCAAGATATTGACTCAACTTCAAAAAATTTATAAATGTTTACTAGTAAAATTTCTATCAATTCCTTCGAACCGTGCAGGAGGTAAGTGAAGGGTACTAGGGTAAGGAATGAAAATGGTGGGATGAATATTTAATTCTAGAAAATGTATGAGGTTAAGTGCACCAGTGGTTCAAAAGGTGCAGATCGATGATGCCCTATGCACCATGTACCAGTCTCTTTTACTTTTCAACAATAGAGCTAGTCTATTGCCTACTTCGGGGCTTCCTAGGTAGATGGCATATGCATACTAGACAGGTGGGGGTTCTGGGAGTTAATGAAAGAAGTTATATCAGTCAAATGATTGTTGGTTAAGTTCAGGAAATTATTTTTGCATACTTGTGAGAGTTTGGGAATTATTGGGGTTTTTGGGCTCTCCCGGGATTGCTGAGCTAGTATTTTTCTTAAATTTCCAAAATGGATCGAGAGGCTTCCAAATTCTTATTTTAGGACTGATATGGATACTAGACTGAGTTAAGGATCAGCTCCAACTGATAGAATGTAAAAAGAGTGATTAAAATGGATTTAGCAAGAAAAGTTGTGAAACTAGTCTAGAATTGTCATCAATCTAGCTAGTCTTGCATTTTAACTTCACAAATTGATTTTAAGAATTAAAAACTCTACTCTGATATTAATTTCAACTCTGATATAACATATTCCATCTATAAAACTCAAAATCTGACATTCATTACATTCCTTCTTTTATTAATGCTAGCTTCTCAAATCATGATGCCTCACAAGCTAGTTTTCTGTTACAATAGTGGAGAAATAGAGAAGAGAAGAAAGAAGCTACTTTGGATCTCTACTGGAGGTCATTAACAGTCCATCTACTGATTAAATGGTTGAACTTGCTGCATTCTAAACATGCCGGTATTCAATGGGCGCCATCATCCACCAGTTCTCTCATTTAGGGAAATCACCTCCAAAACTGGCTGTGGGAGGAGTAGGAGTAAGAGAAGAGTGGAAACTCGATCTGATCTTGAACTATGGAATATAGCAGCAACTAATCTCTGCAACTTCAGCTGATAGACTTCACTAGAGGCCCTAAGAACATCTCTCCATAATTATATTCTTCCATGAGTGTTCTTCCACCAAATCTAGTTGTGAATCTCCTCCAATGGTAGCCTCCTCTTCAATCTCACATTAGATCTTCATGACTGAACTGTATTGAATGTTATTGGCTGTAATATTGCTTGTTGGACCTACATAATACTCATAGGAAACTCATAGGGCCTTGGGGCACATCACCCAAGAGGAATTGTTGAGGCACACCTCTCAACATGTGAGTAGCTCAGAGCTCTCATTCACAAATTACAAATGATCAAAAGTGAGAGAAAATAATTTAACTTAGCAATTAATTAATTATCCAATAATTAATAAGGTGTAATCCCTCAAAATTTCCCCAATTAATTAATTTCTCAATTAATTATGAACTTAGTCATCTAGGGATAGGGGGATCCAAGTGGTGACCAAGGTCACTAGGGGGGGGACATGACAATAAATATGCTGCAAATGAATTCTTAGTATAATCCTCTACATTATTAGTTATACAAGTCTTGATATATTTACTAGATTCTTTTTCAAATAAGCTTTAAATTCATGAAATATAATGAATTTTTCACTTATGTTTCAAGAAATAAACCCAAATCTTCCTACTATAATCATGAATAAAAGTAATGAAACAAACCACACCTAATAAAGAAACAGACTATAAAAGACCACATATGTCACTATGAACCAATGACAATTTCTACTTGAGCATGCGGGGATTTGATTTATCCTTGTCAAACTTTTTCCTACCATAAAGGATGCAAATTTCACAAACACCCGTAGTGGAAATGACAATTTCTACTTGAGCATGCGGGGATTTGCGTAGTGGAATAGATTAGAGGTAATACAAATACCGTCTTCGACAACAATCTCATTTTTCAGTTCAAATAACTTAATATTTCATGCCACGACTTACTGTTGTCATCAATATGTGAAACATAGGAATATAATGGTTGTTTGTTGGGTGACTTAAGACCAATGAACTTGAACAAAAATCCTTTAGATGATCATTCTGAAGTTATTGTTGATATCCTTTAAGACATATCTATCAGTTCATGCTTCAACTTTATATCATTTTTTACCAGTGCCGTAAAACGAGAGGGTATTGATGGAAATTCCTTCAACATGAAAAACATGTTCCAAAACCAATTACCAATTACTAAAAGTTGCTTACAGTTGGCAGGGACTAATAATAAATATAGACAGATTTGAAATAGAAATATTAATAGAGAAGATAAATATGAAAGCCACGACCAGGTACTCAACACAACAACTCCTGGATAAACCTTTTATTTAAAATTGATCCTCCGTCTCTGCAAGTTTTCACATGGAACGATCCATGGAACTGTGATTCTGTTCTTACACTTCACTCCCAAAGACAGCAACGAAAACAAATTAGTATTACATTTCACTCCCCAAAACAACAAAGAAGACATTATTATTAATAAGGGGAAGGTTAATAAAATAACCATATATGCAGCCTCCCCTGATCATTCTGACCAATTAGGACTGTAATCACTTGATCGATATTTCACTACAAGAGCACCGATGCCTTCTTTGCTTTTCACAGCGAAAGATCCTTCACTCGCTCGCGCAGCTGTTCCACTACACCCCCGCCCAATTGCAGTCTGGGACATCGAAAGGCCCAAAGCTTCTCCAACGACCTTAAATGTTCAACGTTTGGCAACTCTTCTAGCTCAGAGCAATCATATACACTGAGTATTCGAAGCTTTGTCAGCTGCACCAACCCATGTATGCTTTTCAACTTCACACAGTCAGATGCTTGCAACTCCTCCAAAGATACTAATGTTTCCATACTCGGCAACTCCTCCAATTCTTTGCAGTCCCTAATGTACAGGGTTTGGAGCTTTGCAAGACCACAAAGCCCTTTTATTTTTCTCAGTTTATCACAATAATACAATTCCAGTTTTATGAGTGTATTTGGCAATGTTCCAACCTCCACCATAACCTTACAACCACTGACGAGGAGATATCGAATGTTGGGGCATACAGCTTCATCAAATGAGACCTGTGGTATTTCTGTGCCATACAGTTCTAAACTGTCAAGTCGAAGCAGGCAGCACTCGTCCATGGAAGAGCCCAAATTACTCAGTGTTTTTCGTTCTCTTGATTCTGTTACTGTTTCTATTTCTCCTTCGGCCTTTTTAAATGGCAGTTCACATATTGGGCAATCAAATGCCAACTCAGTCAACTGACTTAACAACCCGACGGAATTCGGCAAACGCTTCAATTCCGAGCAATTGGATAGGGTGAATTTCTTTAGGCTCCTTAGTTCACCGAGCGAAGAAGGCAGCGATTCCAGCATAGGGCTTCCTAATTCCAGAACTTCCAAATCAATTAGGTCTCCAATTGCACTTGGCAATTCTTTTAAGTCTGTCTCTACCAACAATAGAGTTTCCAAAGACCGTTGATGTGGTATCTGGAGAGGCAATACTAGGATTTTTTCACAAAAACTAAGATTCATGTATTCAAGCGTGCTTATATTCCCCAGTGTTTCGCTGGACATAGTCAAATTACGGCAAGCATACAAATTAAGAAACTTAAGCCGAATTAAACGCCCAAAGGAATTTGGAAGCCTCTCCAAACTGCTGCAGAAAGACAGATCGATGTGCTCGAGATTGGTTAAATTGCCAAAGGATTCTGGCAGTAAACCTATTTTTGAGCAGCTTTTTAACTCCAAGACCATCAACGACCGTAGATTACAAAATTCATCAGGCAATGTTTTGACATCATTCTCCCCTCTTAAGTTGATGTAAATCCGTTGCAGGTGCTTCAGCTTTCCTATGGACTCTGGAAACTTTGAAAGGGGACCCAAAATTTTTAACTCTCTCAATTGCACAGGTACCTGCAAAAGGTTCATTTGTTTCAGCAGTAAGAAAAAAAGACATCAATTCTTATCAACATTGAAACTTTAACTCGGCAAATTTCTAATTACCAACATAGAAACATTAACTCAGCAAATTTATAATTACCTGTGATTCACTTCGCCACAATGTTTTCAATTCATCTCCTTCCACTTCTAAAACCCTTAACTTCTTCATTGGAATACAGGAAGGCAGGGAAGAGGAGGGACACTTGTCCCAGTGGAGCCATATGAGATTTGGGGACTGCACCCCTCTCAAAATGTGTTCCAAGAGACCATCTTCAATGTCCAGAAATTGTAACTTTTTGATACCAACACCATGAATACTATATTGCGCATTTTGCTGTCTATTGAAAACATTCAGTAGGCATTTTTCGAGAAGATCTCGACTCCATGAAAAGCAGCTGGCATACTGGTCTTCATTATTGACATCATCATTATCTTCACTAGGAACTATTCTGATTCCCCTCACTTCAGTTACTCTCTGTTATATTTAAAAACAACAGAGAATTAAAAATTGGCACACATATTTCTATTAAAAATGTAAAAATGATTCAATGTGTGAGCACTTACAAACGATTGCTGCAACAAATCATCAATGTTCTCTGTCCCACGCCATAGACGACCTGGCAATCCTGGATGCTTTGCAATCTCTCTTCCCATATCTCTCAGATGATCATGCATTTTTATCTCATTTTCTCTGTCAGACTCCACAAAGTAATCAATTTTTAACTCATTTACATTCTCCACATCCACTAAACACTTGTTCTGTAGATTTTGAAACGCCATCCGAGCTGGCACTTGCCAGCCTAATCCGTCCCATATTCTTATAGCCATATCCTTGTTTTTTCCTATGAAAAAACAGGAAATATCTAAGAACATCTCTTGTTCCTGTTCACTAAGTGAATCATAGCTAATTTTAAGAGACTTGTGTATATCATTTTGAACTTCTATTAGGTGAAGGCTATCCTCCCAGTAAGATTTATCGCGTTTTCCACAAAAAAATGCACCAAACACTTTTAAAGACAATGGCAATCCATTGCATGCCATTAAAAACTGATCCACGAGATCTTCAAATCCCTGAAGTGGATAGGGCTGGCAGAAGGCATATGAACAGAAAAGCTCTTTGGAGTGTTTTGAATTAAGCCCTGTTAGCCTATAAATCAAAGCCTCCTCCACAGCTGACCTTGCAAGGACATCTTTATCCCGAGATGTAATCAAAATTAAGCTATCAGAACGTAAGACTTCTTTAACTTGAACTGGTAGAAGCGCATCCAACTGATCCACATGATCTATGTCATCCAGAATTAGTAAGACTTGAGAAGATGAGAGATGCCTTTTTAGCATCTCTATACCTTCATAGATGTTGTCCACAGGAAGATCCGATTGAGTCAATCCCTTAAGAAGTTTGCTCTGCACGGCATGTAAGGAGCTTTTAACTACATTTTCTCTTACATCAGCTAGAAAGAAAGATTTATTATAATTTGGGCTTTTCCTATTGAAAAGTTCAATAGCCAATGTGGTCTTTCCCACACCACCCAAGCCTGTAATGCCCACAACCTGAACCTTCCCGCTTTGCGGCTGTAATAATACTTTTGTTTCAATATCTTTTACTTTTTCATCTAAGCCTGTGGGATATTTTGCTACATTCATTGTCTTTTTAGTCTTGGAAATCTTGAATACACGTTCAACGAGCTTATCGACCATCTTTCCCTCGTCTCTAGAAATTCAGAGAATAAAAAATAAAACTAGTGGTTAGAATTGTGTGGATATGTGCAGTATCATATGCATATTGTGTGCCACATAAAGAGAGAGAGGGAGTTAAAGATTACCCGTTAAACGCCTCGAGGTCTAACCCACTTATGTCTGCAACGCTGGAAAGGGCCTTCCTCCAATTTTCAATAGTGGTGGGGCTGTATCGCGGCTTCTCTGTGTTAGTTTCAGCGTCATAGCTTTTCTTCTCTTCGAGGTCGTGGAGGGCTTTCGCGTAAGCTCTTTTGCCCCACCGAAGTTCAGCAGGCTCGACCTGGTAGAACACTGGGATAATGGGAGCTCCCGACTCCAGCATGAGTAGGAGTTCATCTAGACACCATTTTGATTCCACATATCGTGGAGAAAAGATGGCTACATGGACAAATGCTGTTCTAATGGCACCTTTTATTTGATCAATGAAATTGTCTCCCTCTTGTAATTCTGGCCTGTCCAAGAAAGGTCGGAATCCATGTGAAAGAAGTCGATAGTAGAGATGGCTAGCCAAGGTCTTTTTTACATCAGGACCACGATGGTTAATAAACACATCGTAGTTGTAAATGTTGTTGGAATCAGCAGCGGTGGAGGTGGAAGCAACTGAGGAAGAGTTGGATGCAGCCATTGCAAATTGAAAGAGACAAATAGCAATGAAGGTGATGCAAAGCTTTGGATGGTCGATGCAGAGTGCTAGGGAGGAGATAAATTAGCAGTTCTGAGCAATTATTCTTGGGGAAGACTCCTTAACAAGTGATCTTTGTGCCCATAAAACCTTTCAAGAAACCCGTAGTACGGTCCAATAAAATGTTCGCTGAGCTCTGAAAATGTTTCTCAGGTATAACTATAATTTAATGTGTTTTCTCTATTATTTTGCTCTTTGTTCTTAATGCAGCTTTTCAAGATACTACTGAGAAAATCGGTCCACTCCTACGACTACAAGAAAAAGAAAAGATGCTCAACTTTCCTTTCTGCATAACTTGACCAGCACTCCATAAAACAGGACAAGACAAGATGCTCGATGCATGATAGCTGTTGTATTTTTAACTAGGAATCTCCATCTCCACATTTAATATTCCATAAAACAGGACAAGACAAAATGCTCAATGCATAGTAGCTGTTTTTTTTTAACTAGGAATTTCCATCTTCACATTTAATATTCCATAGAACAGGACAAGACAAAATGCTCAATGCATAATAGCTGTTTTTTTTTAACTAGGAATTTCCATCTTCACATTTAATATGGATCTAGAGCATGATAGCTGTTGTTTTTTAAACTAGGAATCTCCATCTCCACATTTAATATTCTATAAAATAGGACAAGACAAAATGCTCAATGCATAATAGCTGTTTTTTTTAATTAGGAATTTCCATCTTCATATTTAATATGGATCTATAACTTAGTCTAGTTTAGTTTTAATGTTGAATAGAAAAATAATCTATCCATTCGAAGGATGTTATCATCAAATTATCAAATTTAATGTAATTTATTTTTATTCTATTTTTAATTTACTTTTATTTACTTTAATTTTAATTTATTTTTGTTTTTTTTAAGCTACTTTACTTTTATTCTAGAATGTTATCAGCAAATTATCAAATTTAATTTAATTTATTTTTATTTTATTTTTAATTTACTTTAATTTTAATTTATTTTTGTTTATTTTTAAGTTAGTTTACTTTTATTTTATTTATTTATTTTATTTTATTTGTTTATTTAATTTAATTTATTTTAATATTAGTTTTTTTTAATTTAATTTAATTTATTTTAAAATGTTTAATATTTTTATTTAATTTTTTTAAACTTAATATGTATTTCCTTTCATTTTTATTTTATAATAATATTTTTATTTATATTTTATTTTAGTTATTTATTCGTTGGATTCGCTGTCTACTAGCAACAATCACATTTTTAAATGTGGTTGATATTTGCTGATCGACTAATATCAACTACATTTAAAAATGTGGTTATTACTAATAAAAAATAAGACTATAATAACTCCTACCCTCAACACTGACCTACAATAATTAAACAAATAACCTATAGTAACCTAAGCTGTGATAACAGCTTCCCGCTACAATACCAATCAAAAAGCAGCACTGTAATATTTATTTTACCTGTGCAAGTCATTGCCATCGGCGCGTTCTCCACTTTTACATTAACCTTACTAATTAAAGTTGTAATGAGAATCAAGGACAATATCTCTACGTGTGAGGGTGTTCTGTTGAATTTGACGTATGGAATATTACCAATCAAAAAGCAGCAATGGAATCTTTATTTTACCAGTTCAAGTCATTGTCAACGGCGCGTTATCCACTTTCACATTAACCTTCATAATTAAAGTTGTAATGAGAATCAAGGACAATATCTCTACGTGTGAGGGTGTACTGGAATATCATTATGATAAGGTGAATATTTATATTATGTTAAAAAATAAAAATAAAAATATTATTTAGAATTAATATTTTTAAAAGAAAATGGTTTTGGAAATTGATTTTGAATAATAATATATAAATTTGCACACTTCATCCTAGCTGTTTGATTTCTCGATAGGAACATTTTAATATTGATTGAATATGTGATAATTTTAATGTAAAAAGAAGATGTTGAATTTTGTATATTTTTTATTTATAAAAATATCTTATATAAGTACAATATTTATTTAATGATGTGTTTTTCATATAAAAAAGTGTATCTCTATTACTAAATCAACAAGGAAAATAGCTGCAAAGCAGCTAGTCCCTGCCTTAAATATATGTTTACAATTGAGATATAATAATTTATGTTTACAATTGAGATATAATAGATGTTTATTGAAAATAAGAGAGACACAATGCATCGGTGGTAGATATATCCATGGACAGATTTGCCACTCACAGTACGATATTCTTTGCTGCCATGTGGTTAACTATACAAAACTAGGCAACAGGTTTGAAAGCAATGTGAATATACTCTTAAATAATCTTGTGCAATATAACTCCCAAGGATTTAACATGTCTGAATATGGTGAAATTCCGGACCAAGTATATGGCCTCCTCCAGGGAGACACAACAGTCGAAACATGTTACAGTTGTTCACAACAAGCGAGTACTACTCTTTCACAAATATGTGAGAACGCCACCAGCGGTTTAATTTGGCTTGATGACTGCTTCTTACGTTATGAAAACTACAGTTTCTTCGGACAAGTGGAGACTGTGTATGGATATTATATTTATAGTCTGCTGACTGTGTCCTTCCCTAGCGAATTTAATGTGGCTCTTGAGAGCATGCTATACAATTTGTCAGTTGAAGCAATATCTGGATCTAAATTATATGCTTCCGGAATAACTATAGACTCCTTCTTTCGAAATATTTACGGTATGGTCCAGTGCACGGGAGATATGTCTGCATACAACTGCTCAGCATGTCTGTCATATACAATCAATCAGATTTTGACAGTTTATGGCGGAAGGAAAGGAGCTCGGGCTTTGACGGGAAGCTGCATAGTTTATTACGAAGAAACAAATGTTTCTTATGCTTCGCCGCCCCTGCTGTCACCCCCGGCAGAAGCTCCTAACACAGATTCACCGAATTTTAACACCACACCATCGAGTAATATCACGCAAAGCATACGGCCACATCCTATAATTTGTGACAACACTTACTTCCTAAAAAGCAGCGACATTGAGAGCAATCTAAGAACAGTTTTGAATGATATTCTTCAACAAACGGTGTCACTGCCAACTCGGTTGACTTCTTCTGTGATCTACACTTCTTCAACAAACGGTGTCACTGCCAACTCGGTTGATCTGTAATTACAAGTCTATATCCCGAGCCATTTATGCAACGGGATTTAGGTAAGATGACATCTAATAGACGGTAGAGAAAATAAGAGAGACACAATGCAAAGCTTGCGGGAGGCAACGGACAGATAATGTGAAACCTAAGGGTGGCATCCCGTTAACTGCGTTGTCTTCCCTCTTGGACTCCACGCCACTTACAGGATGGAAATATCTCGAGCGGATCTCATGATGGAAAAGAAAATTCGTAGCAGAGCTGCAAAGGATGGAAACTAAATCATTTTAGGGACATAACAAATGCATGAACTGTCCTATCAAATCGTTGGTAACTACAGTCCAACGTTCTTCCAGATAAATAAATACACAGGTTTAACAAGACGAATAGCAGGTCAACGCTCTCCCAGAGGTGGATGCACTTCCAAAGGAATAAATACACCGGATCAATCGGGATCGATACTCTTCCCGGGATCAATGTATTTCATAAAGAAAATTATACGGACTTAATATTAGCAATTGAAGGCGTTAAGTCCAAAAATAATGATTAATGTCAGTTGCAATTTTCAATCACTTAACAGATGGCATTTTATAGTTTTTTTTTAATTTTTATTTTTAATTTTAATTTTTGAATCTGACAATTAATTTGCACAGCAGACTTAAATTGTCAAATCAATGCTCTTACCCAATCATAAATTAGAATTTCTGAATTTCAAATATTCAAAAAATAAATTTTATTTAAAAATAAATTAATTTAATTTATAAATATAGAAAAACTTTTGAAAACATATAAAATATTTTGTTAATTAAAGTGAAGTCAAACCCATGCAGCGACCAAGCGATCGCTATAATCCCTGCCATGGGCAGGGACTAATAAAAACAATGTTTTTTGCAGCAACAATATAAGCCATAAAACTTTCCTTTCACTTTTTTTTCTTTTCCCAAAAATGGCAAAACGTATTACAGATAGGGAAAAACGTGACTCGAAAATAAGTGATCACATTTGAACCCAATCCATGTCGTGCCCCTACTCCTTGCTAGCTACATGGTAAGTGTAGATTATGTTGTGACTCATTAGAGAAATGGGTATTTGCTTATTGATTGAGTTCCCAAAATAATATGGCATATTTGAAAATAATTGTATCCACCAATTATCGATTTCAAATGTAAGCAAACATTCTACAAATTAATATTGGTGAGCTTAATCTCCCCTTTCATCCAATTTACCACCACTATCAAGTTCACAAAGGCTTAAAAATTATGAACACCCTCCTTTCACAGTAGTTTTACTAATATTCCTAATTTGCATGAAGCTCCACAAGATTATTTGAACCTTGTCCAATATTGACTTTAAAGGAAATAAAATTAGAGTCTAAGAAATAAATAATGCTTCCTAAACCACACACTTGGTCGGTACCTTTACACACTCCATCAAATAATCCCTAGCATCAAGATTTGTCAATCTCAAGTTCGTCGATCAACCAAGGTATTCAGTGCCCCACTTCTTCCTTGAAATATTGCAAAAGTGAAAAAACTTGCGACACAAATTGAAAAGATTGACTGTCTCACTCCTCAAAGAGTTGGGAGTTACGTGTAATCCATATACTCCAAATTACAAAGAAGTGTAAACACTGGAATGGTTTTAATTATGGTCTTATCTCGAACAAAGATTTTAAACATTTTTCTTTATAGTCCCCATCCCATGGATGATTGAGTTTAATACCAGAGCTCACATCCTGCCAGACCTACTTAGAATATGCACAATGAAGAAAAAGATGAGTACAGTCTCCTCACCTTGTCATAGATAACAAATGATTGGACCTTAACTATTTATTTCCCAGAAGTAATCCCAAGTTGCGACCTTATTCATCAAAACTAACCACATAAATATTATGCACTTCAAAGGAGGCTCTGCTTTCCATATGCGCACCCACCACCACAAAGCAGGGTGTCAGTTGTCCATCATTTGGACTTGGAGCTCGCTCAAACTATATATCCACCCCCCACCAGGTTACCTATCCACACCATAGAATCAAATTCTTCGGTAATGCAAACATGATCTTGTCTTGACTCGTTGAAAAAAGAAGACCACTCTTGAACCAATTCCTCTAGCAAATGAAGAGTCTATGCACTCCTCTATCCAAATTCCACAAGTTGAACTCAATATTCTGCATAATATGGGGGAGGATATGCAAGTTCTTGACGCAAGTCACCTTACAGGCATACGTTCTTGCTTAACAATACACACAACACATACCACAACGTTTACATGAACAAGATGTAAAACAAGATGCCAGAAGTGGCTTTATATGACTCCTTTGTATTCAGTTACAAATGCAGAATAACTGTAAACAAATAACTAACTATAGTCGGCCTCAGCCGTTACAACTTAGAAGTAACTGTGGTGTGTTCTCCCTATGGGTCGACCTCACCCTCTCCTGGTTCACCTCGGAACTCTAAGCTATGGCTCGATCTCAATTCCACTACAGCGGCCGGTGTGATTCTACACAACTCCTCTCGGCTCTATTCTCTTGATGCTGCTCCTCCAAGACTGAAAATCCTAAAGTCCCTCTTACTGAGTCATTCCCTTCATCTTCTACTCTGCTGCTGCTGTTCCCGAGATTACTGCAATCCCTGAGACACACATCCTCCTGTCCATTGATTCTTCCAAATCCTGCAGACCTGCAACTGTCAGCTCCCAACTGTACTGCACAGCCTCTGTCCATGACGTCACCTATCATGTCTTCACCTACTTGCAATAACTGTATTAACTTCCTCAGCAACCTTGAATGGCTACCAGGTATAGTTCCTTGACTCTCTACCCTTCCGACTCTACTACAGTAGTCGGTCACATCTCGACCTTTTGTCGGCTTGCTCCCTGTATTCAGTGGTTCGCCCGTCCTATTGTGTCATAGCTCGACCACTTGTCGACTACCCGACGGCTTACTCCACTTGTCGTCTATCAACCACTATCCGTCGATTCTCGACTTCTTCAACGTCTGCTGCACTGCCTCAGTCGGTCGCACTCCGACTGCTTCTGCTCGACTTGTTGATTTCAACAAATCAACCTGCTCCCCGGACCAGTGGTCATTGGCACCCCCTCTGGTCGGCTTCCATCTGTCGATTAACTTCGACTGATTTGCCTAGGCTCCGATGCTCCTGCATCGGACTCCCCAGGTGAAAAAGAATTCGACTGCTCCGTCAGTCTCCTGAACTCCTCTTCAGAAATCCATGTCGCTTCCTGCAACTCGTCATCCTTCCATCGGACTAAGTATTCTTTCTTCCGCGCGCTACACGTTCTTCCAACCTCGTGCTCTTCGATCACTTCTGCGATCTCCTCTTTGTGTCGATCTGGAATTTGGTTAGTCCAATCGATGTCTATCGCTCCTTCGCTTCCACTACTTGACCCTTCAAACTTGTACAGATCTGAAACATTGAACGTGGCTAAAATGTTCAAGTCTTCCGGCAATTCCAAAACATAAGCATTGTCTGAAATCTTCTTCAGAATGTTGCATGGCCCTATCTTTTTCAGCTTCAGCTTGTTGTGAGTTCCTGTCAGAAATATCTCCTTCCGTAGATATGCATAGACTAAGTCCCCTTCCTGGAACGATTGTAGTCTCTTCTTCCTGTCGGCTCTTAACTTATACACTGCATTACTCTTCTCAATGTGCTTCCACACATTTTCATGAACTTCATGCATATTCTCTGCAGATGATTCCTCATCTACGCTCTTCCTGGTGTTTGTCGGCAACTCGACCAAATCCACCACTTTGTGTGGGCTTCTCCTCTGAACAATCTGGAATGGGCTCAATCCTGTCGACCGATTCAAAGAATTGTTGTATGCAAACTCTGCCTGTGCCAACACATTCTCCCACTGCTTGGGCCTGTCGACTGCTAAACATCTCAGAAGGTTCCCCAAACTTCTGTTAACCACCTCAGTCTGCCCATCTGTCTGTGGATGGTACGTTGAGCTAAACTGCAACTTTGTGTCCAATTTCTTCCATAGGGTTCTCTGGAAATGCCCCATAAACTTGGTATCCCAATCTGACGTGATACTCGTTGGCAACCCATGCAATCTGACTATCTCCTTGAAGAATAGTACAGCAATCCCTGTGGCGTCACTCGTCTTCTTACATGGAATGAAATGCACCATCTTCGAAAACCTGTCGACTACAACAAATAATGGGTCACTTCCCTATTGAGTCTTCGGCAATCCTAACACAAAATCCATGCTAAGATGCTCCCAAGGGCTATCTGGTACTGGCAACTGTTAACACCTAAAAAGTGCTCACTAGCTCATTCCCTTACTCACATGACCCATTTGTCCACTTTTCCACCATCTGAGCCTCTGAAACCAACAAAAGGTCACCAAAAGACCTTGGTACACCCCTTTTTCCATTAAAAAAGATTATTTTTCCAAGAAAATCATAAAAACCCTCAAAAAGGGTCCAAATTCCCAAAAATATTAAAAAGGGAATTAAAATATTATTTTTATTCAAAAAAGGAAAAAGGAGGGAAAATTACCTAAACCATGTTGGTCAATACCATTGGTTTCCACAAAACCACAAATGGTATTCCTCACCACCAAAACCTATAAAAAGGTGGTAGGGGCTCCTCATTTCACATCCATCCATTATCTCATCCTTATGCTGCTGAAATCTCCCCTGGGCATTTTAGCCATTGCAAACCACATTGGAGAAGAGACCATTGGAGATTGGAAGTTGCTCATCCTTGGAGCTATTCAACCTCACCATTAGAGGTATTGATTCCGCAAGCACTTGCTTGCCCCATACTTTCAATACAAATTCTTTATTTTATATGTTCTTATTCTTGATCTTAAATTATTTTTGTTATTTGCTTAATATCTTTGCTTAGATCCATGAATAGTCTTGTTTAATTAGTTTATTGTTATTTATTTCCATTGAAACTGCTACTACTAGTTAGTAGGTGCCCATAGCACTAAGCTTGGTTGCAAAACCGAGCCAACAGTTTTGGCGACTCCGCTTTGGTTTGAACTTTAGATCTCTAGCTTTGCCATTAAATCTTAGTTTTTATGAGTTTTTAACCATTAGATCCATAGATCTGCCATCTTAGACAGCAGATCCATTGCTGTTCTGAGGTTTGGCCCCAAAAAACAGCCCTAAATTTTAAAATTTTCGAGTTCGTTTCTCGTTTTCCGTGCACGGTTTCCGCCTCGCGGCTTTTTGCCAGACAGTCGCGCGGTCCATCGCGACTTTTCTGCATTTTTCCGCGCGGTCCATCGCGGCCTTTTTCCAGACAGTCGCGCGGTCCATCGCGACTGTTCTGTGTTTTTCCGCGCTGTCCATCGCGACTGTGCGCCCAAAACCTGCGCGGTCCATCGCGACTGTGCGCCCAAAACCTGCGCGGTCCATCGCGACTGTGCGCCCAAAACCTGCGCGGTCCATCGCGACTGTGCGCCCAAAACCTGCGCGGTCCATCGCGACTGTGCGTCCAAAACCCGCGCGGTCCATCGCGACTGTTCGGCCAAAACCCGCGCGGCCCATCGCGGCTGTTCGTCCAAAACCCGCGCGGCTGAATTTTTTCATTCGGCCATCCCGATTTTGAAAAATATTTTTTACTGTACTTTCTGCCCATAGCACATTTTTTACAGTATCAAATTCTGCATATTTTCCAGATTTAGAAAAATTTTTTACTATTTAAAAGTGCATACATAGAAATCTTTTTAAAAATTTTCAAGAAAGTGAAAGAAAGATTCATTTTGCATTCTTTATCTAGATTCAAATTTTTTCCTGTTTACTTCTTTAGAATCTTGCCCTTAGCAAATTTTATTGAAACGAAGAAATCCATTTATTTCTTTTAGAAGTTTATTATTTGCTTTCAAAAATCCAAAAAATCCATTATTTTTTTCGAGTTATTTTTTGAAAAAGCAATTTAATTTCTTTTAGTGAAAAAAGTCTTAAATATTTGCTTATTATTTTTCGAAAAGTCCTTTATTTTTTGAAAAATTTCCCTTAAAGCATTTAATTTTTTCAAGTTCAGTTTACAACACCTCACGTGCACTCACACGATCACTTAATTGAACTAAGACTTAAAACTTACCCTAATTTGAACACACTCTTAACCCCACTTGGGGAACACAAAAAGAATTCTTGTAGCTAGGTAGTATTGGGGGGATAGGTGTTCCAATAACACCCCTCAGTTCATACATCTGAGACATAGAAGTTGTCCAATTAGGGAGCTAAAATCTCTTAGTACTTTTTGGCGCGGTCACAACCGGTTTGTGGGAAGGCCTCTCCCCTAGGAGGGTTGAAGTCGCGAGGATGGTTCCGGAAGCCTGAGTGGGATACCGAAACCCATTCAGTAACCGAAGGGCTACCATTCGCAGTTCTCGGGATATCCCTGTATTGGGATATTGCGATCAAAGGACCAAACGGCAGATTTACCTTTTCTCGACGCGTCATGAACGGAGTATCCTAGTAGCCTGTCTTTTTAGGATTGATTACCCGGTGTCCCTCCCGGTAGGGGGATATCTAGCCGTTGTCTCTACATTCATATTGTCTGACTTGGATTTCATCACCTTGCAGGGGATATCGTCTGTTTGAGTCACAATACTTTTAGATTAGGTGTTTGCATGATCTTTACCACCTTTTGAGTCTAGTTACACCTATTTTTTCTAGGAGCCGCTTGCATGTTGGTATTCTGACCGGTTGTTGCATTCCTCCACTTATTGTAGCACAGCTGCTAGAATAAGTGCATTTTTTGAGGATTGATTTTTTGGCCTGTGAGCCTTCTTTTTTCACTCCCCTTTTTGCACCCTTGGTTGCATTAGGGTTTTGAGTCTTTTACATATATATCACAACCTGATACTTAAAACAATTTTTTACATAAAAACCATATTCTCACCATTGAGAATTCTAGACGTTCTCGTCGTCTACAGGGCGAACTCCCAGAGTTTAGTCCACTTGGCTCTCCACGTCACAGACGCAGAGCATTATCCCTTGATTCGACACATCGTCGATCATCTAGACGGTCATCCGATTCTGACATACCCCACTTCACCTTTGATTTGGAGGTAGAATCCGAAAACCCCACAGAGTTACTACCTACCACAATTATGTCTGGAACACCAGAAGATCCACAATTTACATTAACCATAGGTCAGACATCCGCAGACCTTTCTGCGGGGATACCATCCATGACAACACCCACCCCCTTGGGTATGCCCAATATGGGTAACACTCCACATTTAGGAATGCCTACCACAGGACCACAACCTGTCATGGGCATGCCCAACATGGGGGTCTTACCCCCTTCGGTTTCCACAAACCCTATCCCAGGAATCCCTAGTACGATTCCTAACCCAAGTGTCACTCATGTTGCACTTGGGAATGCTATCCCAGGAATCCCTAGTGCGATTCCTAACCCAAGTGTAACCCACGTTGCACTCGGTAGTAATATACCAGGAATCCCTAGTGCGATTCCTAACCCAAGTGTAACCCAAGTTGCACTTGGGAGTACTAACCCATATCAGGCCACACCTGTTGGAGGGCACATACCCGCCATACCTAGCATACCTATAGGAGCTACTGGACCCCTACACCATACCACAATGGCTAGGCCAATCCACGTTCCAATCGCCACATCCGCTAGTCTACCATACATGGCAAGTCTCAACTTGCCAGATTTAGCTAGGCTTACGAATGACCCCATTAGGCATGATCCTGCTTGGCCCCATATGCCCACTAAGCTTCCCTCTGACATCCCTAAGTTTGAGGGAAAGGCCGGAGAAGACCCCCAGAACCACATCATGTCCTTCCATTTATGGTGTTCCTCCAACTCCATAGTGGACGACTCTGTCCGCCTTCGTTTATTACAGCGCACCTTCACTGGCTCTGCAGCCAAATGGTATATCGAGCAACCCCATGGGACGCATTCCTCATTTACCTCCCTTGCCTCGACCTTCCTGCAGTTCTTTCAGCTACCAGTCCGCTATGATGCGGGCGTCGAAATCCTACTGTCTTGCAGACAGAACACGGCCACGCACATCACTGACCATATCCATGATTGGCGTCGGCGCCGAAGCCTATGCAAGATCAAATTAGACGACCGGATCTTTTTAGACTGGTTCCTTAAATCCCTCCTTCCCCTCATTGCGAAGGATGTAGCTTCTGAAAGACCCCAGTCTGAAGAGGAGGCCATCCTTAAGGCCCAACAGTTTGACCTTATCTATGCCCAGTCAGGTTACCTATACACCATCATACCTGACGCCCCACGAGGCGACTCTGCACGCGGTGACACACCGGGGGCATCACATGCCGCTGATGGCATTATTGGCCAAATTACACCGCAAGCAAAACCTTTCAGTATGGTGAGCACCATGCCCGCCCCAGACCTTTCTAGGGCTACATCCAGTTCCGGAGCGACAACTTCTTATGCTCCAATAAACCAGACCCATCATGTTCATGGACCCTCTTGTCCACAACATTGTTATGGCCAAGCGCCATCAGCATATGTACCTCCTACATACTATGCTCAACCTGCGGTACAAAACCCCATGCAGTTTCCACAACAGCCCATGCATTACCCACAACCGGTTGCACCGGCTAACCTCACACCTCCACCAGCGCAGGGGTACCAACATCCCCAACAGGCAACTGGACCACCTCCAGCTCCACCTGCATACTATCCACCGCAACCTGCTCCCGCACCTGCGGCTCCTCAGAATCCCCCCAATGCTCAAGGGCATGTGTACGCACAACAACAGCAGCCCCAATATCAAAATAACCAGCGCAACCAGGGTGGACAACCCAACCGCGGAAGAGGACGCAACCGTGGAAACAATCAAAACCGCAACCAAGCTCCACAACCTACCCAGCCCCCGCAAAACAATAACGCGGCGCCCGCTCATCAGAATCCTGATCGGCCACCTAAGCAACCTAAAAATGCTAATTTACGGACAAACCATCCTTGTTCCATTTGCAATGTCTATGGCCACTATACCCACGCTTGCCCACATCTCGAGCGAGCTCGACAACTATGGACAAATGACGCCCATCGTCAAGGGCAGGCGGCTCCTCAGCCACCACCCAACCCCCCACCACCTCCACAACAACCTCTGGTTCTCCAAAACCCCTTTCCAACACAAGGAGTGGTAAACACCCAGCCGTTAGCCCCCCAACAAGGCAACGTGCAACCACAACAAATAACTTACGCAGCTCCTGATCAACCCATGTTTGATTCAGGTACCCACCACTTATTGATGATGTCCACCGCTGACGTCAATGTCCAAACCCGTCGAAATCAATACGGACCGACTTCTGAAGCCCCCCCCGCCGAAAAGGATACCACTGCTAATCCCACTGATCAGACATTGCGTATACCTCAGGTTCCACTTGATGGCGCTTCTAAAGCACCTCGCTTCCCCCTTCGCCGAATCAACAACAACCCCAATGCACGAGCTGCATCCAATTACAACATCGTAGACGACTTAGCTCAATCTCCCGCAGCCATGTCTGCGTTAGAAGTCTTAAAAACCTGTCCTTCTCAGCGCAAGACTTTACTTTCCGCCATTGGGGCTATTGACCCAAATGATTCGAACTTGATGACCTTTGACTTAGACCAATCTGAACCACGGCTGCCTTCTACCATAGCAGTCCAAGTTTCCGTTTCTATTCGGAATCTTGTCATCCATCGATGTATCATCGACGAGGGTGCCTCCACATGCGTCATGTCCACTTTTGTTTGGCAAAAGTTGGGCTCCCCTGCTCTCCAGCAATCCACCACTGCATTGCGGGCCTACGACGGCCGGTCAGCTCAACCTCACGGTTTATTACCCAAGGTACCCGTCCAATTAGGTGGGAAGACCGTGCTCATCGACATAGAGGTCATTAACGCCCAACTAGACTATAACCTTTTACTTGGCCGCAGTTACATGTATGCCATGAAAGCGGTCGCCTCCTCCGTCTTCCGCACCATGATGTTCCCCCATGAGGGCCGCGTGGTCAAAATTGACCAGCTCACCTACTATGACCCCAACGCCCCTGCAGCACCGGAGAATGTTCTCCCCATGATTGAACAACCCGCTTCTAGTGCTGTTACCTCCTTTGTGTCTTCTGTGGCACCCGGACTGTATTCAAATACACCAATGACCTCTACATTCCAGGCCATTCCACCACCGTCACCGGAGACCCAAGTCGCAAACCTCTGTACTGTTTCGCAGAATACACAAACACCCGGCGGTCAACCACCATTGATCCCCAGTCACATCGGTGTTACACCCATCCACACCATCCCCTTCCTATTTCCTCCTTCGGGCGTAGTAAGCGCCCCGGTTATGGCTACCCTTAGCCTACCCGGGCTAACATTGGGATTACCCGTGTGGTATATTCCGCCTCCCGTTCGATTACCGACACCAGACGTCATCCTCCAACCGGTACAACCTATTGTTACCACAAATCAACCTCCCCCTGGCGTCGCGATCCCTTCGTCGGCAACGACACCTCCTCCTAACCTCAATATTCCTTCGTCGTCAATGAAACCTCCTCCGGGTCTCACGATTGCGTCGACGTCAAAGGATCCCCCTCTCCTTGCTAAGCCCACTGGGGGCAGAGGTCCACAACCCTACACTGCCATACCACCTCCTAAGGCAGCCAAACCTCCACCGGTGTTTCGAGCTCCCCCCAAATGTTCATTATGCGATGAAATTGGCCATCCAACTCATCAATGCCCACATTTACCGGCACTCCAAGAACATATGAATATGTTGGAGGATGACATCGGCATCCCAGTAGTCAAATTAGAGCCACCTCTACAGCCTCGCGACAAATCACTGCGCACTAACCATCCTTGTGCTATATGCAGTGTCTACGGCCACTACTCACACCATTGCCCTGATCTACCAGACTATAGAGCAGCGCTGTACGAATTAAACAATGCCGATTTAGAGATATCTCCTCCCCTCATCGAGGAGATTCACCCTCCACCATCATCCTCGTCAGAAGAAGTCAATACGATATATATGATTTCGACAACCTTCAAACCAGAACCCCTTGATTTATGGTCTGACTACTTCAATACTGACGAGCAGATTTTGGAAACACTCACTGCACCCGACTACCCTTGGGATGATATGCATCATCGCTCGTACTTCCTCCCGGAAGCATCTACCTCCACCGCATCCAACCAGCTATCAGTCGAGTCGAAAGACTTCATACCTGCTAAGGTCGATTGGTTAAAGGACCCCATCCCAGCACCGGATGCCTTTGAAGAAGGGAACATGTCCAACATTTCCCCCACCATACAGATAGACATTTCCATAACACCAGGGAAACCTGAGCTCATCTCGCTGGGCGCATCATGCACTCAAGCAGAAACTCAGGCATACAAAAAACTCTTTCAAGAGTTCCGAGACGTCTTCGCCTGGTCCTATACCGAGATGCCTGGTCTCGACCCCGCCATCATTGAACACCATATCGATACATGGCCGGAAGTACCCCCTGTTCGTCAGAAACAGCGACCTATTCACCCTGCCAAGCTCCCCGCTGTCAAGGCTGAAGTCGAGAAACTTCGAACAGCAGGTTTCATCTACCCTATTCCGTACACCACATGGGTGTCGAACCCCGTCCCGGTCAACAAAAAGCAAGGCACCCTTAGAATATGCACTGATTTCCGCGACCTAAACCACGCTTGTCCAAAAGACAATTTCCCCACGCCATTCATTGACCAACTCATTGATGAGTGTGCGGGCCATGAGGTCCTATCCTTCATGGACGGGTTTTCCGGATACAACCAGATTCACATCCGCAAGGAGGATCAGTACAAGACTGCCTTTACCACCCCATGGGGCACCTTTGCCTATCGAGTCATGCCCTTTGGCCTTAAAAATGCTGGTGCCACTTTCCAGCGAGCCATGACCTACTGCTTTCACGACTTGGTCCATATCCTGCGGGTCTATCTTGACGACCTCACAGCGCGTTCCCGAAAACGATCAGACCACCTTAGCGACCTCCGGCAAGTTTTCCTGCGTTGTCGTAAATATAAAATCCGCTTGAACCCACACAAGTGTGTCTTTTGCGTCCCGGCAGGCCGGTTGTTGGGTTTCATTGTTTCTCAGGACGGGATCACCGTTGATCCCCTGAAAGTCAAAGCCATCTTAGAACTTCCCCCTCCTCGCACGCTTCGCCAGCTTCAGAGCTTGCAAGGTCGGTCCAATTTTCTTAGGCGCTTTGTTCCTGATTACGCCACCAAAGTCCATGGATTCTTACGCTTACTTCGTACCCACATACCCTTTGTCTGGGACGAACAAGCAGACACGGCATTCGAATCCCTCAAGAAGGCTCTCACACAAGCCCCCTTGATATCCCCACCGGATTTTTCCCAAGACTTCACCCTTTACGTCTCGGCATCCGAACATGCCGTATCCGGAGTTTTGGTCCAAGAAGATGCTTCCCACAAAGAGCATGTAATTTACTACGTCAGCCAGACCTTGTCTGGCCCACCTCTACGTTACCCATATGAGGAAAGATTAGCCCTAGCTGTAGTCTTTTCCGTACAGAAACTACGACACTACATTTTGCTTAGTCATACCACGGTCGTGGCCGACTCCAACCCCATGGTCTACCTCCTCACCAGGAGACTCCTTCAGGGTCGTGTCGCTAAATGGGTCATTATCCTCCAGGAATATGACCTTACTTTCAAGACTCCCAAAAGCACCAAAGCCCTCGCGCTTGCTCACTTAATTACAGATCTCCCGTCCTCTTCGACATCACCCGTTATCCATACGGACCTGATTGACGAGCAGATCTTCGTCATTTCGTCGGACGACCCTTGGTACGGAGACATTTTGACTTACCTCCGTACTCAAAAATTCCGACCACACATCGATCGTGATGGACGCCGTCGCATACGACACCACGCACCCCGATACCTACTTATTGGAGATGTACTTTACCGACGCGGCGTTGATACTATCTTACGCCGCTGCCTATCCCATAGTGAGGCAGAACAAGTCCTCAATGATTGTCATAGCGGGGCCTGTGGAGGCCATTTCTCCGGCATGGCTACCGCCCAGAAAATCATTCGGGCAGGTTATTTTTGGCCATCGTTGTTTACTGATTGCATCACCGCAGTCAAGCATTGCCAGAACTGCCAGCTCTTTGCCCCCAAGGCAAGAACCCCCCCTGCCCCCCTTCATCCAGTCATCACTGTTGGACCATTCTGCAAATGGGCCATAGACTTCCTCGACTGCAACCCCCCGTCAGCCGGCGGTCACAAACACATCATTGTGGCCGTAGATTATTTCACCAAGTGGGCAGAAGCCATGCCAACCTATAACTGCAAAGCCGACACCGCGGCGCGGTTTTTCTTCAACCACGTCATCGCTCGTTTCGGAGTACCACAACAGCTAGTCTCTGACCACGGCTCTCACTTCGAAGATGCCGTCTGGAAAGAATTATCAACCATGTTGAAATTCGAACACCATTTCTCTTCCGCTTACTACCCCCAAGGAAACGGCCAAGTCGAAGCGATCAATAAAATCTTGAAGACCATTCTCCAACGCACTGTAGACAAGCACAAGTCCAATTGGCATCACATGCTTTTCCCAGCACTCTGGGCTTACCGCACATCAACCAAAACCGCCACCGGTTTTACCCCTTTCCATTTAGTTCACGGTGTCGAGTCTGTCCTCCCTATTGAGTGCCAGATCCCAGCTTTACACATCGCCGTTGAGCTCCTACCAGATACTTCCCCGATCGAGCAACGTTTACTGCTCCTAGAGCAGGCCGATGAAGATCGGCGCACAGCCATTCAAAACATGGAAGCCGCTAAACAAAGATCGAAACTAAGTTACGACAAACGCGTCCACCCAAGAACCTTTTCGGAGGGAGACCTTGTCCTCGCTTACGATCAAGCTCATGATAAAACCGGAAAAGGGAAGTTCGTGTCTATGTGGCAAGGCCCATACATCATACACACCTGCCTCGGGCAGGGGGCATACATTCTGACCGACTCAGAAGGCAACACCTTACGCAACCCACGCAACGGGTTGTACCTTAAAAGATTTTACCCATAGAAAATCTCATGGACACCATCGTCCACTTTTTAGTATAGGCATACGTTTTTCGTTCACAAAAAATTTTCAAAAAACCTAAAATATTTGTTTTCCCTGCATGACCACAGATGGAGCCTCTTCCACTCTGCCATATCGGTTTCGCTGATGGTGCAAGCCGTTGGTCTCCCAATCTCGCCTCCGCAGCTTGGGTAATATACTCCCCTTCACATGAGTTAATTCACATCGATGGAGTATGTTTAGGTGCCGCCACCAACAATCAAGCTGAATACGATGCCGTGACCGGTCTCCTGGCCGCTGCTCTCCAGATGAGCATACGTCACCTCAACGTTTTCTTGGACTCACAGCTCCTAGTTTCCCAGCTCAACAATGATTACCAGGTACGCGATCCCTGTCTGTTCAGAAAATTCCTGCGCACTAAACAAATGGTTAGACAGTTTGAATCCATTACATTCACACATGTCCCAAGACACCTCAATAGTGTAGCGGATTATATGGCCAACAGTGTCCTCGACTGGCACACCAATCACATCATGTCATATCCATAAACAAACATGCACCCAGGTGCAAAACATGTGCCTCCACGGGCATATACAAAAAAAAACAATATTGCATCCACGTGCATAACATGTGCCTCCACGGGCATAAAACAAACCAAAATAATGCATCCATGTGCATAGCATGTGCCTCCACGGGCATATATAAATCTACAAACACACTGCATCCACGTGCATACACATCAAAATATCCAAAATATATATCCACATATATATACGAACCAAAAAGGTCTACATGTCATAAGTGCCCTCAGCACTCGATATACACAAAATACATCTGTCATACAAAAATGCTTCCCCATATGCTCATGAGCATTTGGGGGCAAGTACAATGACGTCTAATCATCAGGATCCTCCGGATCCTCAGGATCCTCCTCCGGCTCCTCCTCCGACTCCACTTCCGCTGGCCCAGCCGGGTCACGACGACCCCGAACTCGCCGCTCGGCTGGCCCTGCTGGGTCGTCCCTCAGACGTATCCTCCCCGGTGCCGGCTCTGCCGGAGCATCTCCTCCACCACCCCCGTGTCTCGCAGCAAGCACCGCTGCCCTCAACAACAGTGACTGCCACTCGGGCGGTGCACCGAGACATCCCTGCAAAATGTCCCGATCAAGGTCCCTCCAGCCATCCTCCGGAAGTCTAGCTACGATCCGGGCCAAAGTCCGTCGAACACCATCTATAGCATCGTCCTGAGGGCCAACCCCTCGCCCACGGGCTCCAAATCCTCCACCACGAGGAGGACGTACAGGTACTGGAGGACGCGCAACCACTATCGCCCGCCCCTGCCGAGCCACATAGTCAGGTGGTGGTACCGGACCAATATCTGCACAAAGCAAGTAGAACCATCAGATACTATACAACAGACATCATCATGATCAAACATAATACATATGGTATAAACATCACATAGGACACAAAAACATACCGTCTAAGCTCCAGGCCTGTCCTGGGGCACGTGGCATCTCCGGGTCTCCCCGGTAGTCCATACCAGCGTATGGATAGTCCTCGATCACCAGTGGCATCTGCTCCCACTGCTGGAAAAAATCCTCTGTAAAGAAGCCACGGATACCACCGCCAGCACGAGGCATCATCTGCCCCCACCTCATCATACGAGGCTCGCTAGGTAGACCAGCACGAACCGGTACGCGTGGCCGTAGGGTCGGCACCCGCTCAAAGAAAAAACAACATAAAAATGAGGCGTAACAGAACTCACCTCCCTCTCTCACGGCCTTGTCCAGATCTCTCCGGACACCGGCCAAGAACATCTGAGCCCAAGCATAGTAAGTACCCCGTAGAACGGAGTCCACCATCACCGTCTGCCCCCCAGACATACGATGTGGTGCAGCAGCACCCAAAACCCTCAGAACGCAGGCACCAACGGCCCGCATATCCCACTCACGTAGGAACTTCAGACTGATAGAGCTGTTTACCAAAACAGCGTCATCCCCACAAAAGGTCTGTAAGAGGTCCTCCATATCCACGCCTGGAGGCAACCTCGGAGAGATATCACCCACCTCACCCAAGCGAGGCAAACCGGTCAAAAAATATACATCAGTGAGAGTAATCTCCAACCTCTCACCACCAATAATAAAGGCACCCTCTGCCGGCACCCACCACTGAACGAGCTTGTTCAGGAGTCTCCTCACTGAACGGATATAAGGTATCTGAGCGAACTTCAAGAGTCTGCTCATGGCTAAAGTCTGTCTCACCCCCCCATCATCCTCGATCCTCGCCACAATCTCGGCATCAATATCTCTCTCCCGCCATACGGACTGAGCCCTCCGCAACATCCTGCCAAGAAAACACAGAAAATTTTAGCCCCAGCATAAAAATTTTTGAAAAAATCTCATCGCGACTTTTTCACAAAAAGCCGCGATGACCATCGCGGCTTTTCCACAAAAGCCGCGATGACCATCGCGGGTTCCATGAAAAAACCCGCGATGAACATCGCGAGTTTCGTCCAGACAGTCGCGATGAACATCGCGACTGTCACCCATGAACACGCGATGAACATCGCGGGTTCCGACCTCACAGTCGCGATGAACATCGCGACTGTGAGTCTAAAACCCGCGCGGTTCATCGCGGGTTCCGCCCCGAAACCCGCGCGGTTCCACGTTGGAGAGTCAACGTGGAGATTCGCGGCTTTCGGGGGCCCACCGCCAACTAAAAAAGACATAATTGACTAGGTTAAGGCGAATAGAGTTACCTGCAACTCGCTAAATCAAAAACCAACGGTGAAATCTCCCGGAAATCGAGAAATAGCTCTGACTGCTCTATCAAACTCGCACGTGACAATGACAAGTCATATTGGGCCCCACGTCCTATTTATAGAAATTCCACAAATTTCAAACAACCATTGCGGTGTCATACGAAGTCCATTTCTCAAACCGTTGGTACCGTTGGGATCAGCACAGCGAGAACTTCATAGAGGTTCCTTCCGTTTCCCGTTTTTTCCCGGGGTCCATTTATGACCATTTTTTAGCCCCTCTCGTGGCCTCGGTTTGCGTGCCACATCGGCCGTACTCCGTTTTCGAGGTGCCTTATATGGCCGGATTCAGTTTTCCGCGCCCTTGATGATGCTTGAGACCATTTCTCGCTCTCACCTTTAGATTTTCCGGGCATTTTTTCCCACGCCCCCTCGTCGCCTCGGTTTGCGTGCCACATCGGCCGTTCTCCGTTTTCGATGTGTCTTATATCGCCGGATTCAGTTTTCCGCGCCCCTGATGATGCTAGAGACCATTTCTCGCTCTCACCTTTAGATTTTCCGGGCATTTTTTCCCACGCCCCCTCGTCGCCTCGGTTTGCGTGCCACATCGGCCGTTCTCCGTTTTCGATGTGTCTTATATCGCCGGATTCAGTTTTCCGCGCCCTTGATGATGCTCGAGACCATTTCTCGCTCTCACCTTTAGATTTTCCGGGCATTTTTTCCCACGCCCCCTCGTCGCCTCGGTTTGCGTGCCACATCGGCCGTTCTCCGTTTTCGATGTGTCTTATATCGCCGGATTCAGTTTTCCGCGCCCCTGATGATGCTTGAGACCATTTCTCGCTCTCACCTTTAGATTTTCCGGGCATTTTTTCCCACGCCCCCTCGTCGCCTCGGTTTGCGTGCCACATCGGCCGTTCTCCGTTTTCGATATATCTTATGTCGCCGGATCCAGTTTTCCGCACAGATGACGATGCTTGAGACATTTTCTCATCCTCGTCAATCCTTTTTTTGTTCGGTATGATTTTACCCCTTTTTCGGGCCGAGCAACCCCTTTTACGAAAAAGGCACTTAGGGAGTTTCTGTTAAGCTCTTTTCTGACTCCTAAAACAATGAAAAGATCGCCGAGCAATCTTGCTTCCTTTCATGCTCGATAAACGTATCTGAAAGGGCGTCTACCCTGGTATAAGTTTACCCCTTTTCCGGACCTCGTAGACTAATTACGAAAAAGGTATACTCTAGTCACATCGGCTAGAAGAGTTCTCCATCCGCATCATTTTATACTTTTTCGGGCCTCGGAGACTAAACTTACGAAAAAGAAACACCAACAGAGTCCACTTACTGTTTTCAGACTCTCTAAACATGAAAACAACCATGAGCATGCGCCGTCCTGGGCTCACAAAATCCACAGGACCGTACCATTTCAGAGCACACTTTTATCCCTTCTTGAAGCTCATTAAAACTATGAAGAAGGAAGAAGGGTGCCTCTTGGCGCCACGACAGATCATATCTGCTCGCTAACAGCCTTCCCCTTTTGGTCGCCTTTGTTCAGAGTATTCTGCAGTATGTCACCCTGAAACTCTCTCGACAGCTACCATCAGCTTGTCCTCCCCCCCCAGAGTCAATATATACCATTCAGTCAAAGCTATGATCCCTGCACCTACAAGTCAGTTCCCTACCCTGCCAGGTCAACCATGTCATCATGCTCTGAACAAAGGAAGTTTTGAGTCTACCCATTTTTTGACCCAGTTATTTCCCATCCCCACAAGTATGTCAGTCCTACCAGCAGTACTACATCACTTCAGTTCTACACCTCGTGCTCCTATCAAGGAAACATCATTGCCTGGTTAGTTGCTGGTCCCCCCTCTGTCGACGACAACCACATTGATTCCAGAGGATAGACTTAGAGGTCCCTGTGTCTTGGACTCATTACCATTTATGATGAGTGCCGACGAATCATTTCGAGAGGAATCCTTACTGCCTCTCCAAATGGTTGCTTCTCACATGCTCGACTTCAACACCTTGATCGCATCGTTGAGACTCGCACAGGGTAATTGGTTCGTTCAGTTATTAGTCGAAGACCCCGGATACCACCTGACTCCTCCACATTTGAGAGTCTACCTATGGATACAACCAGTTACATTTTTTCTATACATATCCGGGTTGCGATATGGCGACAGTATTCAGTGTACCCCAGTTTTCTACTCCTCGAGTATACAGATACAAATACTTCTCAGAGATGGCTCACAGTCTTTGAGTCCCTACAGATGTTGGACACCTTCAGTTTCAGCAGTTCCACAGTTGATTCCAGTGTATCAGTTATTGCGATCATTCATGATCATGAGTATATCCCACCATCATGTCCCCTCTGGACCATTATGATGTACCAGTATATTTCTTCACGTATTAGATCCCCCTTCTTGGGACTAATTGTTTTGTATATGCCTTGATACGAGCATGGGAATGCCCGCCTCGTCCTTTATCAGAGATTATACCTCATTCATATTGAGGCCATGTAATATTTTTTGTTTTTGCAGCTTCCAAGGGCCGTGGCTCCAGTCTCCAAACGGTCTCTTCTCTCCCCTAAAACCCAGAAAAAGGACAAAAGAACTATGATGGTCTATCGGCCATACGATGAGCTCCTGCCCTCACACATCAGGGGGCAATCTGTTAACACCTAAAAAGTGCTCACTAGCTCATTCCCTTACTCACATGACCCATTTGTCCACTTTTTCCACCATCTGAGCCTCTGAAACCAACAAAAGGTCACCAAAAGACCTTGGTACACCCCTTTTTCCATTAAAAAAGATTATTTTTCCAAGAAAATCATAAAAACCCTCAAAAAGGGTCCAAATTCCCAAAAATATTAAAAAGGGAATTAAAATATTATTTTTATTCAAAAAAGGAAAAAGGAGGGAAAATTACCTAAACCATGTTGGTCAATACCATTGGTTTCCACAAAACCACAAATGGTATTCCTCACCACCAAAACCTATAAAAAGGTGGTAGGGGCTCCTCATTTCACACTCCTTCCATTATCTCATCCTTATGCTGCTGAAATCTCCCATGAGCACTTTTAGCCATTGAAGCAACCTTGGAGAAAGAGACCTATTGGAGTTTGGAGCTACTCATCTTGGGAGTTGCTCAACATCAACCTTCACCATTGGAGGTAATATCGCAAGCACTTGCTTGTCCCCCACTTTTCAATACAAAATTTATTTCTTATGTTTCTTGTTCTTGATTTTTGAAATATTTACATTATTTGCTTAGATTCTTGTTTAGATCCATGAAAAGTATTGTTTATTTAGTTTATTGTTTTTATTTCTATTGAAACTGCTGCTACTAGTTAGCAGGTGCCCATAGCACTAAGCCTGGTTGCAAAACCGGGCCAACAGCAACGATGTGTACAACCCTGTGTTTTGACTCTTTCCTTTTTTCCAACTAGCAAATTTGACATTGTCGAACCCACTTTCCGACATCTGTCGACATCCCTGGCTAGAAATACTTTTCTTCGACCAATGCTTTAGTCTTGTCTATGCTAAAGTGTCCTGCTAACCCGCCATTATGCAATTCTCGGATTAGGTTCTTCCTTACTGATCCTCTGGGAATGCACAACTGACTTCCCTTGAACAAATAGCCTTCTTGAATGAAGTAACTCAGATATGGAGTCCTGTCGATACCCCAAGGTTCACGACAAGCCTTCCATGTTTTCGCAAAATCCTTGTCGGTCTCATACTCCGTCTTTATCAACTCTATCCCTGTTGCTTGAACCATCGTCGTGTTTAGTAGTGCAACTCTCCTACTCAAAGCGTCAGCAACTTTATTTGACTTGCCCGACCTATGTCGCAACACGAATGTATACCTCTGAAGTAGCTCCACCCACTTCATGTGTCGTTGATCCAACTTCGACTAGGTGTTCAAATACCTCAGTGCTTGGTGATCTGTGTATAACACAAACTCCTTGGGCAACAGATAATGCCTCCAATTCTTCAGCGCTTGAATGATAGCATAAAACTCCTGATCGTAGACCAAATATTTATGCTTTGCCCCATTCATCTTTTCACTAAATAATGCAATTGGTCGGCCCTCCTAGCTCAACACTGCTCCAATTGCTGTTCTGCTCGCATCACAATCGAACTGGAAAACTTTGTTAAAGTTTGGGAGCACCAAGACTGGGCTCTTAGTGACCGTTTCCTTCAACTCGTCGAAAGCTCCTTGGGCTGCGTCCATCCACTTGAACTCACCCCTTTTCATGCACTCTGTTAACGGTGCACAAACCCGACTGAATCCCCGAAGGAACTTCGGGTAGAAACTGGCAAGTCCATGGAAACTCCTTACTCCAGTCATACTTGTCAGTTCCAGCCAATCTACTATAGCCTTCACCTTCTCTAGGTCCATCACCAACCCTTTATTCAAGATCACAAACTCTAAGTACACCAACTCCTTCTTCATGAAGAAGCACTTTTGTAGGTTCACCATCAGCTTTTCTTCCTGCAATTTCTGCAATACCTGTCGAACATGCCCCAAGTGCTCTATCTTGGTTTGACAGAAAATCAGAATGTCGCCTAAATAGACTACGACAAAATTTCCCAAAAACGGCTTCAGCACCTCATTCATCAATCTCATGAATGTGTTGGGTGCATTAGTCAACCCAAATGGCATAACTAACCACTCGTATAACCCTTCCTTGGTCTTGAATGCTGCCTTCCATTCATCTCCTTCTCTCACCCTGATCTAATGATATCCCCTCTTCAGGTCTATCTTTGTGAAGTATGTCACTCCACTCAGGAAATCCATCAAGTCATCCATCCTTGGAAATGGAAATCAGTACTTGATCGTGATCCTGTTGATGGCTCTAGAGTCTATACACCATTCTCCACCCTTCTTTGGTGTCAATACTGCTGGTACTGCACACGGGCTCAGACTTTCTCTGATTAACCCTCTGTCCAACAACTCTTGGACTTGTCGGTTGAGTTCCTGTCCCTCTATTGGACTCATCTGATATGGTGCTTTGTTCGGCAGACTCGATCCTGGAATCAAGTCGATCTGATGGGATATGCTCCTAGTCGGCAGCAATCCCATCGATTTCTCATCAGCCATTATGTCGCTAAACTCTTCGAGCAACTCCTCGATCTCGACCGAAATATCCACCTCCCTGGTCGTCCTCTCGACATAAGGTCCTTTTGGAATGATCGCAAAACATCCCGACTACCTTTCCTCTTCTGCAAGGAATTCCTTCACGGTGCTCATCAACACTCGCTTCTCCCAAAGATTGCTCTCGCTGTTCTTACTGTTAGCACGCTCTTCACGCCTCGGCTTAAGAGTTCTTTTCACGCCAATATTCCACACTGTGACTGTGTTGGCTCAACCATCATAGATCATTTTTCGATGATACTGCCATGGTCTTCCTAACAACAGATGGCATGCATCCATGGGAACTACATCGCATAGTACACTGTCTTCTAGTCCTTCAACTCAGAAGTTGATTAGGCACTATCTGGTCACCTTGACATGGTGTCCTTTCTACATCCACGAGATCTTGTAGGGGTGTGGGTGTCCTCAACACTTCAACCCGATCTTGTCGATGACTTCCATCGACACAAGATTCTCCGTGCTCCCACCATCAACTATGGTCTTGCAACGCCATTCGCCAATCTGCACCTTCGTTCGAAATATCGCCTTCCATTGTGCTGGCTCCCTCGGGTCGCGTTGATCTTCCTGGATCAAGGCTCTTTGAACTGTCAGATTCTGATTCTTCTTCTTCTCACCTCCATTGCTATCGGATGTCGATTCTTCCCTCTCGTCGACTTGCTCATCCTTCCGACGTCTGGGTTTCGACTCCTCTACAGCATGTAGGTTCTTTGGGCATTCATATGCCTTGTGTCCCGTTCCTCGACACTTGTAACAGATTATGTCCGGTCTGTTAGCTCCTTTCTTGTCGGATGGACTAATTCAACTGTACGCACCTTGACCGCAGTTCTCACGACCATCGCGTCAATTTTCCTGCGCTTTCTCCCGTGTCGATGTCCCTTCCGTGTGTCGGCTATCTTCGACACTTTCCTTCCTATACCCGCTACTTTGACCTTTCACGGAGACAGTCTTCGCACCTCGACCAGTCATCTTTCCCCTCGTCGCTATGGATTTCCATGATAGTTTCTCTTCTGCCTTCAGAGCTAACTGGTAAGCTTCTCCAACTGCTCTGAATCTCGACATGCTGAGTTCATCCTGAATAGCATACTTCAAGCCATTCACATACCTGGTGACAGCTTCTTCTCCTTCATCAGTTTGTCCCGACCGAATCGACAATTGGTAGAACTCCTCCATGTACTCCTTCACGGTCATCTCTTTCTGTCAAAAGTTTTGCAACTTCTTGAACAAGGAAATCACATAGTCATTTGGCAAGAATTTCCCCTTCAACTTGGCAACCATTCTATCCCAAGACTTAATTTTCTCCTTGCCCTTCTTGAGTCTGTCATCCTGCACGTTGTCCCACCACAACGAGGCATGACCCTTCAACCTCAGACATGCAGTCTTCACCCATTTAGGATCCTCGATCTGCTCTATGTCGAAGTATTTCTCCATCTCTCTGAACTAGTCTAACAAATCTTCTGGTCCAGGCTTCTTGAGTACATACGCACATCTATCTTCGCCCGACCTCTCATGTCTGTCAAAAGTTTGATTAGTTTTTCTTCTGGTTCCTCTACAGCCTCTTCCTGAGCTTCGACCTCTTTGACTTCCTCGTCGATGTGGTCTAGCACTTTAGGAATACAACCACGCCTCTGGCTCTCTTTGATCGCTGTGACTTCATTTGTCAAAGTTCGCATCATTCAGACGCATTCATCGAACATCTCACGATCCACTGTGACAGCTGTTGCACCAGGCGTTCTTTGTCCTTGGACATTAACGCCTCTGTGAGCCATTTTCAACCTCTGCTGAAACTCCCACGCGTCCAATCTCAACCGGACTTTAAACAAGTCGTGTACAACTCTACCCAACAGCAACTGGAGCTGTCTAACTCACTTGCAGGCTCAATATCACGAACCTCCTACGAACTTCGAAGGATTCTTTCACTTCACTACCAACTGACGCAGTAACGCAAGTCAGGTTGATATAGTCATCTCCAACCAGACTTCCTTTTGGGCTCTGATACCAACTGACGCAAGTTAGGTTGGTATAGTCATCTCCAACCAGACTTCCTTCTGGGCTCTGATAACAACTGACGCAAGTCAGGTTGGTATAGTCATCTCCAACCAGAATTCCTTCTGGGCTCTGATACCAACTGATGCAAGTCAGGTTGGTATAGTTGTCTCCAACCAGACTTCCTTCTGGGCTTTGATACCAACTGACGCAAGTCACCTTACAGGCATATGTTTTTGCTTAACAATACACACAACACATGCCACAACATTTACATGAACAAGATGTAAAACAGGATGCCAGAAGTGGCTTTATATTACTCCTCTATATTCGGTTACAAATGCTGAATAACTGTAAAAAAATAACTAACTATAGTCAGCCTCAGCTGTTACAACTTAGAAGTAACTGTGGTGTGTTCTCCCTGTGTGTCGACCTCACCCTCTCCTGGTTCACATTGGAACTCTAAGCTATGGCTCGATCTCAACTCCACTAGAGCGGCCAGTGTCATTCTACACAACTCCTCTCGGCTCTGTTCTCTTGATGCTGCTCCTCCAAGAATGAAAATCCTGAAGTCCCTCTTACTGAGTCCTTCCCTTCGTCTTCTACTCTGTTGCTGTTGTTCCCGAGATTACTGCGATCCCCGAGACACGCATCCTCCTGTCTGCTGATTCTTCCAAATCCTGCAAACCTGCAACTGTCAGCTCCCAACCGTGCTGCACAGCCTCTGTCCATGACATCACCTGTCATGTCTTTCACCTACTCGCAATAACTGCATTAACTTCCTCAGCAACCCTGAACGGCTACCAGGTACAGTTCCTTAACTCTCTACCCTTTCGAATCTTCTACAATAGTCGGTCACATCTTGAACTTTCGTTGGCTTGCTCCCTATCTTCATTGGTTCGCCCATCCTGTCGTGTCGTAGCTCGACCACTTGTCGACTACCCAAAAACTTACTCCACTTGTCGTCTATCGACCAGTATCCGTCGATTCTCAACTTCTTCGATGTCTGCTATGCTGCCTCAGTCAGTGGCACTCTGACTGCTTCTGCTCGACTTGTTGATTTCAACAAATCAACCTGATCCCTGGACCAGTGGTCATTGGCACCCCCTCTGGTCGACTTCCATCTGTCAATTAACTTCGACTGATCTACCTAGGCTCTGATGCTTCTACATCAGTTCTGCAACTGCAATGGGAGTAGAATATCAAGAGAAAGGAACCCCCCCTGCCCACAACCCATGATCGCATTGGATCCAAGTTGCATTGACTTGCCATCACCTACCTTCCATGCCAAATAGGAAGTTTGACACAATTTAATTCCAATGCGAGGAGCCACCTTTGCAATTTTTATCATCCCAACAAACCCAACCAATGATAGAGTAAGACTCATCATACTCCTTTAACATGATCTTTTGCCAAAAACCATTTTTGGAAATAAGATTCCAGACTAATTTTGTAGCAAGTGCTCTCCCAAAGGAAAAAAATCACTTTCAAGCCCCAACCAACCTTGACTTGCTGCTTTGCAATAGAACCCCAACTATTCCAATGTAATCCATGAGAACTTTTGCTGCACCATAAGAAATTATAGCTCAAATGGCATATCCTCTCTAAGACACCTTTCAAAATATGAGCCAAGGTGTGCCAATAAACCAACATAGCTTAAGGACATCTTTTACCAATGCAAGTCTACCTCTACAAGTAAACCCATCTTTTTTTTTCACCAAGAAAAAAACTATACTTGGTATTTATTACTAAATCAAAGTATACAATGAACATTTTCACAACATAAATGTTGTTTCTAGTCATCTCTTCATAGAACAGTAAAACACCCTATGAAAGGGCTTCAAAACATATCACAAACTCCAAAAAAAAAACCAGCCGGAACCAAAAACACGTAGTGTTCTGCAGACCATGTCAAGCAGAACGAGACCGCGTAGTCTAGAGCCACTCAAGAACAGAAACCAGGGGGCATCACTGCCATTCGTGAGCTAAACACACCATAAGTTGATTTTGTTCTCAAATTGGACAATCATCCATCCCCATCGATTTTTCGATATTCATTAGATTTAATAGGAAACCCAAGTACATCAACCAATGAGAAATATAACAAGAATTGAATGTGAATAAATGCCAACACTTTCTATTCTAGGTAGAGAATCAAGGTATGGCTAGAAATACAATCATTACAATAAGGGCTCAACGAGAGCATCATGTCACTTACAAGAATTGAACCTGGACAACAATCATTTCTCCCAACCACCTAAGCTACAACCAATGCACATACCATTAGTTGTATACATGTGGCCTAAATGTTCTATTTATTTAATAATAATTATGAAGGAAAAACTATTTTTAATGAACGAAATTGTAAATAACAATCATTAATATTACAAATGGAATTATTAAATCTATTTATTATTTAAAATAATCATTTTAATCATTTTAAAATTACAGTTAAAAATCAAAATTATGTTTACTACTTTTTAATTACGTCGAAGAATAAGAATATTAAAGTTTTGTTGATCGATTCAAATCATTAAAATTATAATTATTTGTATAATAAATCCCAACGAATACAAGTAATTTGGGTGCCGTCTCTAAAAACCAAAAAGATAAAATGGAATTATATCGTTTCAATTTTTTAATAAAAAGTGGATTAATATTTTTATATTTAATTTTTATTTCATGAAATGATTAATATTTAAAAATTTTAAAAATTTAAAAAAATGGATATTTCTTAAATTTTTGTGAGTTAAAGGATTTGTTATTTCCCCCCCACAGTGGGTGCACCATGGAATTTCCACGTCTACAACCACCACTGCAAAGAGATCTGCATGCAGTAGCCACCCCACAACCAGCTCGACGACGGGAACTGCTCCCAACACCAATCCCGGCCACATGCCCTTCACTAGCCCTGGCCACGCGCCTGCCAACATGCATGCCCAGTCTGCAGTCCATGCACCTTCTCACGTGCCCTCCCAAACGCCTGCCAGCACCACCTCCAGGCTTGACCACGTGACGTCCTCAACCATCCATGTGCCCCATGATCTTTTATAACTGCTCCATTACTTCACCTGTCTGGAGCCTTGTTTCGCTCCTGCTGCTTGACCTTTCCTGCGTCCGCAAGGTCTAGTCCTATGCTCTATATCTGATTTGGGCTCTAACATTGATGACTCCCATGCCGGAGATTGATTGGGGTCGTCCTTCTCTGCTCATAATTTTTAATGGCCCTCCGGTTGATAATTACTCCCCCAGACCTTCAGATGCTCGCTTGAGAGCTTTGCTACATAAGGGATCCACTACGAATTATCGGGAGGGGGTCTGTTTTCTCAGTGAGATCATTTCCTGCAACTGCTCCATGACCTATCACTTGGGCTCTCATCCTCTCCTGCTCCCTGGTTCTCAATTTATTTGGCTGCTTGCATTTTCTTTGGCTTCATGGATTGTGTGGGTTCCAGAGTCCTACTCAGTCGCCTGGCTCATTTGCTTCCCTCTCAGTTTCGGTCTCTCTACAACTATGCCACCCAGGAATCAGGCCCGCACTCACCAGGCCACCTGGTAGGCCAACGCTCAGCCGCAACGCTCCTCATCCTCTCCACCCATTAGACTCATGCGGGGGGTAGTGGACAAGGATTATAATTACCATTCGAAGATCCCTACTCAGGCTCAAGCTGAGATCACCAACGTTGAAGAAGATGCCAGAGTCTCTCGGCGCTGCTTGACTGATGACGAAATTCGTGAAGAATTTGAGGCCCTCATCCTTGACCCCGACAATACAAAGGGCCACGCCACTCTCTACCAGAAAACCCTAGACCTGCACTGGACTCATAAGCAGGTTCTAGGTAAGACGCTCACTGATCGGAATGAGGCACAGGTAGAGATCCTGATGCAGCTTGACGAGATGCAAGACATGATGAAGCAACTCCTGTACAATCAGCAACAGTTCACGCGTCGGTTCGGGATTACGCTTGCCAAAGATCCGACCACTCAACCTGACCAGAAGGACTACACCAGTAGTTAAGTCATGCCGGCTGTCTTGGTCTTTTTTGGTTTTCGACCAACTTATCTTGCTGTTCAGTTATTTCATTTTCTAGTTATGATAGCTCTGATGATTGTTTTAAAGATTATTGTATTAAGAGACATATCCAGTATTTCTTTAGGTCTATTTTCTCTACCATGAGAGGACCTAGGGATTCTGAAACTCTGTATATTTTGATTCTGATAATATAAGGACCTACTACTAGCTTATAGAACAAAGGATCTATTATTTTTTATAAAACTATGTGTTAAAGATGGAAAGCATTTCCTTTTAGATTGTCTTGTATGTACTCACATAAAATCTTATTTCAATTTTTTTGTGACAACACTAACGTGTCCAATCTTCTATCTCATCAAATTATGGTAATTTAAGAAAAGTACACGCCAAGTTTTTTTAGCACATTGATCTAAGTGAACAATAAATAGCATCATCATTATTATTGAATTTAAAAAATATTATCATTAAAATATAGTAATTTTTATAGAATAATATATCAATATTAACATTTTTATACAATATTTTAATATTAAACCCAAATTATATAAAATATAAATTAAATATTATATAATTTTGATGATGATGCCGTATCACAATTTTTGTAATTTACTCATTTCAAGGTGTTTATGCCTTAATGCGAGGACTATGGTGTTTTTTTTCTAAATGAAAAAACAATAATTTGATATTCATTAAGGAATCAAAGTTACAAATATCCCCTTCTTGTACAAAAATTACTAATCTGGCCATACAAAAGGATCCCTTCTTTACATATATTTCATATGTAGTAAGTAGAAACTGACGTAAAGCCAACATCTCATACCACCATCAAAAAACAAAATGCATAGGCATCTTAGTAGAACTGAATAAAACCATAATCTATAAGGTGGTTAGAGATGTATTCTTCATAAAAGATAGAACCGTTCAATGGTCTCAAATCCAATTTCGAGAGACGATCAACCTGCATATTCGCTTCCCTATAGATGTGATCAAAGGAAAGCTCATCAAAATCTTCCATTAATTCATGAATTCTAGCCAACTAGTGTTCGAATTGATCATTGCTCATCTTGTTCTATTTTTTTGTCCAATCAATAGCAACCCTAGACTCACCATATATCTTGATCATGAAAATTCATCTATTCCTGGAAAACCACAGAAGTTGCCAAAGTGGAATAACCTCAGCTTTAGCATTACTAGCTTTTCTCACACCCATTATCAAATTGATCTGATGATCCATTTTAACATAGATGATCATTCTTGCCCCAAAAACACCATCTTTTGATGCACCGTCGAAATAGCCTGATGAATAACCATCACACTGAATTGGAAACCTAATATATCTCTGCTTCTTAGTTTGTTTATTGTCAAGAAATTCAGATAGGGAGAAAAGTACTTTGGAACGGACATAAACAACAGAAGGCTTGATGTTTTCAAAAACGTATCTATTCCTGGTTTTCCATACCTCATGTGGGGTAAATCTTTGAAATTTACCTTAGAGTGAAACCACTTAGTCAAACATCCCATATAATCTTACTATCTCAAGCATCTTCATGTTTAAGTTCAAATTTAAGATACTACCACGCCATTTTGAAAAAAGCACAGTCACAAAATAAATGAGAAACAATTTAGCCTAAAAACATAATACACATTGATTTCGGCTAGGCAATTAAGGTATGCATGGCTTCGACACACTTGGTAAAGTAATCAGCGACCACAATGATGTACTTATGGCAATTGGATGAAGTAGGATGACACTGCATGAAATAAATGTCCCACTTACAAAAGAGACCGACAATAACAACCGAATGGAGTGGTGCAGGAGGTGTTCTTGCCTTTGGGGAAAAAAGTTGGCAATTGCGACAGTGCTTAAATGCCTTGATGCAATCGGTGAAAATGGTCGACAAGTAATAACCAACGTGAATGACCTTATGGGCGGTAGCCATTCCGGAGAGATGGCCACCGCAGGCTCTGCTGTGACAGTCATTAAGTACTGTTGGGCCTCATCGTGAGTGAGGTATCTATGCAATATGGTATCAACACAACATCTATAGAGGACATCGCCAATGAGGAGATATCGAGGGGCTTCGTGATGGACACGACGTCGATCATCATGGCTAAGGTGAGATCCTAACTTATGGGTGCATAGATAAACAAGGATGTCTCTGTACCATGGGTCATCAAAAGAGATAGTGAACAAATTTTCATTGGGAAAATTGATGGTTATAGGAGATGAAGTAGACGAAGATGGTAGTGTTGGTTGTGGAGCATGTTCTTCCTTATTCAGAGGCCATGTTTCAGCCATGTCTGGATCCCAACCCATGATTGGGGGGGGGTTTGGGTGGGATTCCCCCCCCAATATAGTCACCACAGGGTGTCTAAGAGGGGGGGGGACTACATTTTAGGATCCCTTTTGGTGGGGGTTCGGGGGCATCGCACATGTAGCAAAAATTTTAGAAAAAAAAAATTGCCTTGTAAAATGTTATAATTTCATAGTCATGACTTGGTCAATAATGGGTGATTTACGAGACCATCGTAATCCCTATTTAAAAGGAAGGCATTGTAATACAGTTGTGTATTGTAGCATTTTAAAGATATCTATGATTGTGTAAGAGATTCTGTGAGAAAGTGAAGAGGAAATTGCAGTGGATGTGCTGCGGGTTGTATCCCTTCATTTTGATGGATGATATAATAATAAAAGGACTAGAAATTTCTCCGTGGATGTAGCCCAGATTGGGTGAACCATGTATATTGGTGTCTCTCTTGTATTATGTTTATGTGTTTTATATTTGCATCTTGCTAATTGTTATTGCTCTGCGATCATGTTTTTCTAACAATTGGTATCAAAGCCAAAGGTCTATTTGGAAGATAAACTCGCAGGAAAGAAGGGTTCATGTTTCGATTGGGAGCAATGGCGGAAGAAGGGAGGTTTAAGGTCGAGAAATTTAACGGCCAAAACTACTAGCTATGGAAGATGTAAATGGAGGACTATCTGTATCAGAAGGATATATTCCTACCATTGGGAGGAAAAGCAAAACATCTGGCGACTATGAAGGACAAAGAATTGGAGGTTCTCGACAGGAAGGCATTGGGAAAAATACAGTTGTGGTTGGATTTGTCGATGGCTTTCAATATTTCAAAAGAAAAGACAACGGAAGGTCTGATGAGCACATTGGGTAAATTGTATGAAAAACCCTCAACCTCCAACAAGTTATTTCTAATGAAGCATTTATTTAATATGAAGATGTCAGAAGGTGGATCTATTGTTGGCCATTCATTTAACTGAATTTAATACGATTACAAATCAGCTAAGTTATGTAAAAGTGAAATTTGAAGACGAGGTTAGGGCTCTTCTAATCTTGTGCTCATTGCCAGAAAGTTGGAATGGTTTGGTCATGGTTGTAAGTAACTCTGTCTCTGGTTCAAACACTTTGAAATTTGATGATGTTGTTGGTGTTATTATTAGCGAGGAAATGTGAAGGAAAAACACTAGTGATACATCAGGTAATGTGTTGACCATGGGGAGCAGGGGAAGAAAAAGGGAGAGAGGAAAGAGCCTAGGTAATTGCAGCAAGTCCAGGAAGAGAAGATCCAAGTCTACACTGGGAAATATAGAGTGCTGGAACTATGGAAAGAAAGGACATCTGAAGAAAGACTGCGTATCTCTAAAGAAGAAAGGATATGGACAACATAAGACTACTCAGGAAGCAAATCTAGCAGGTGGTGTGTTACAAGATGATTTGATTCTTGCATTAGATAATACTAGTGATTACTAGGTAGTAGATTTAGGGGCTTCATGTCATGCTACACCCTATGGGAAATTCTTTCATGATTATGTTCTAGGTGATTTTGGACATGTTTTATTGGGTGATGATGAATCGTGTAAAATCGTTGGAATGGGTAAAGTACGGATAAAACTAAAGAATGGAGGTGAATGGATTCTGAAAGATGTAAGGCATATTCTTGCTATAAAAATAAATTTGATCTCAATAGGGAAATTGGGAGATGGTGGTTGTTTATCTATGTTTGGAGAAACGTGGTGGAAGATCACTAAATGATCGATGGTGATAGCAAAAGGATACAACATAAGCGCGTTGCATTTATGTCCTCATAATATTGATTGCTCTATCTCTTTAGCTTCCATAGGAACAGTTACAACATTGTGACATCATAGGCTTGGATACATGAGTGAGAAGGGGATGCAGATTCTCCACTCAAGGAAGTTGTTGCCATATCTGAAGCGGGTAAGTTTGGAATTTTGTAAGAACTGTGTTTATTGAAAACATAATAGAGTCATATTTCTTAGGGTTGGGAAACAGAAGAAGAGTGAAAATTTAGAGCTTGTGCATACAAATGTATGGGAAGAAAATCAGGTACAATCTCTTGGTGGATCTCGGTATTATGTTACATTTATTGATGATGCAACTAGAAAAACTTGGGTTTATTGCATTAGACAGAAATATGACGTGTTTGGTACTTTTAAGAAATGGAAAGATTTGGTTGAGAATGAGATAGGAAAAAGGTTGAAGTGTCTCAAATCTGATAATGGAGGTGAATACTACGGAAAAGAGTTCAATAGTTACTGTTCATACCATGGGATTTGTAGAATGAAGATATCCCCAGAAACACCACAAGAAAATGGTGTGTCAGAAAGGATGAATAGGACAATCATGGAGTGTGCAAGCTGTATGAGATTGCATGCAAGGTTTCCCTTATAGTTTTGGGCAGATGATGTAGATACTATTGTTTACTTAATAAATAGAGGGCCTTCAAGTGCTTTGGATGGTGGGATTCCAAAGAAGGCATGGACAGGTAGAAAGGTAAACTACTCATTTATGAGAACTTTTGGTTGTGAAGCATTTGTCCATATTGATAAAGAAAATAGAACAAAGCTTGAGGCTAAATCCAAGAAGTGTACCTTTATTAGATACGGGGTTGATGATTTTGGTTATCGCTTATGGGATTATGAAAATAAAAAAATCATTATGAGTAAAGATGTGGTATTCAATGAAAAATTGATGTATAAATATCAGTTGCAGAGAAAGAAAAAGGAAAAATAAAACACATAGTACACAGTGCTTGATGAAATTAAAGAAAATGAAGTTCCAAAGGTGTTAGAAAATCAAGAACAACAGTAGGTACCTCAAACTCCTTCAAGTGTTAGAAAATCTACTAGGTCAAGTAGAACTCCTGAATGATACTCTCCTTCAATGTATTATTTATTGATGACTGACTCTAGTGAAGCAGAATGTTATGAAGAAGCAATGCATGTGGAAACTAGAAAGAAGTGGGAGCAAGGCATGAATGAGGAGATGGACTTAGTGGTAAGAAACCAGACTTGGGATTTGGTTCAATTTCTTGCAGGTAAAAGTGAATTGCAGAATAAATGGGTTTACAGGTTGAAGGAAGAAGATGGAGGAAAGAATTGGTACAAGGACATACTTATTGTAAATGGTTTTGAATAGAAGAAAGGTATAGATTTTGATGAAATATTTTTTCCTGTTGTTAAAATGACTTCAATTAGAGCTATTTTAAGTCTAGTGGCAGTAGAATATTTACATATTGAAAAATTAGATGGAAAAAAAAACATTTCTCCATGGGGATTTTGAGAAAGAGTGGTAGGAACCCATGTCTTTACTTTGTTAGTATATTGTTGTTGAATGCATATGCTTTGTACGTTGTCCCGTAGTAATTGTTGATCCATAGTTTGTGTTATTGTTGTTTGGTGCAACATTTCTCTATGGGGATTTTGAGAAAGAGTGGTAGGAACCCATGTCTTTACTTTGTTAGTATATTGTTGTTGAATGCATATGCTTTGTACGTTGTCCCGTAGTAATTGTTGATCCATAGTTTGTGTTATTGTTGTTTGGTGCATATGCCTTATAAGTCACCCATAGTATTGTTGATTCATAGTTTGTATTGGCCCATGGTTTTGACCCATAGTATTGGCGCCTAGAATTAGTATATAAGTGTGTGTTGAGGCCTATGAAGGCACCGTGAAGTTATTTTGTATTGAGATTGCTCAAAGGAGGTTGCCCCCTCGAAGTGGCCCGCGATCAATAAAAGTATTTTTTGATATGATATATCATGTATTCATCAGTTAATTGTTGCAGCTTCTTCACATTTGGTATCATATCACTTTCTTGGGCTCGTTAGGTGAAATTTCTGCCCATTTTTTTTTTCACATTTGTTGTAGGTTCGGATCTGGGAATAATCCCTATCTGCTTAACTGTGAGAAGTACTTGGGAATAATCTCTAAAACTCATTGTGAGGAGTACCATAGGAACCCTGAAGTAGTTGGCCCATTGAGAGGACCTTCCAGTGAAAAGGACAATGACCCCTACCTAATTGACTAGTTCCCACCCGTGAGGTAAACCAAGAGCTGTCATTTGTGGCAAAGCAGTTATCAGTTTTACCTGAGCCGTGGAGTGAGGAGTACTTCCCCAATACGCAAGCCGTCTAACAGCATTGGTGGCCGAGTGAATACCTTGAATTATTAGGAAGCTGAGCATACGGGCTCCATATCTATTTTCAGCTGATAAATCACAGATTTCCTCTGTCTAGAACTATTGTTGATCACTTTTGCGCCGTTTCAGATCTATCTGTTGCCAATCCCTTTAGCGCCATTTTAGATTTATCTATTGCCAATCCATTCAACGCCGTTTCAAATCCATCTGTTGCTGATCCATTCCGCGCCATTGCAGATCCATCTGTTTCTGAAACCTTCTGCAATGTAGCAGATCCATTTTGAAAAGAAAAAAAAACAAAAAAAAAACTTCCTTGTTTTCACTCTATTTCCCTTGAAACTTCCCTGGAACCCCTGTAATCCCATTCTGCATATTTCATTCCTGAGGACCCTATCCCAAATTCCACTTCCCAAAGCCCAAAATCCCACATTTGTCTATTTTTAGGGTTTTCCATAACTTCTTCAGATTTCACCCAATCACCTTCAAAATTTACCACAGAGTTTCCTTCATAATTCTGCTTCTTTGTCCCCCTCTGCCAAATTTTTCCATTCTTTCACCCCGCTTCTGAAATCCTCCTTTTATGCTTCCCTGTCCATTCAACAATGTCCAAAACCTAGTCAAACCCAAATTACCCTTTAGTTTGTTTCCCAAATCCAGATTTTCCTTTACTGAAACGGTTTCTGTTTTTGTATTTCTACCCACTCAAAAAGAAAAAAAAGAAAAAGAAAAACTCGTGGTTATGGTTGTCACCCACACATGAGCAAAAACCATGGAAGAAACACTTGCAGCCATCCAAGCCAAACTCTAGGATCTTGATGAAAAATTTCTTGGCCTCCATCTTGAGCATTCAGCCATGAACAACAAACGACAGTTCGAGTCTTCATCAGACAATGGGTTCTCTTCTTCCAGCAATTTTCGTGGTCCAAAGCTTGATTTTCCTCACTTCAATGGTACTGATCCGACTAGATGGATCTATCATGCAGAACAATATTTCAGTTTGCATAATACTTTTGATGTCAACAAAGTTCCACTTGCATCCTTTCATTTGGAACATGAAGCTCTTCAATGGTACTGTTGGTACATCAAGGCTCATGGAGAGCCAAAATGGACAGATTTTTGCCAGCTCCTTTTGAAACGATTTGGTCCCAATGCTTTTGATGACTTCACAGGATCTCTCACTAAACTTCGCCAAATTGGAACTATGAGAGAGTACCAAACTGAATTTGAGAAACTAGCCAACCACATTGAAGGATTGCCTGATGACTTCTACCAGAGTTGTTTTATCAGTGGTCTAAAGGATGCAATCCGCTCTGAGTTCAAAATGTTCTATCCCAACACAATGATGGAAGCCTTGGGGTTGGCTAAGTTGGCAGATGACAATATTGTAGCCCAACAACGCTCCAAACCCACTTTTGTTTCCTTCCGAAATATGGGTTCTCAACAAACTCCCATCTCGCCAACTCCTCAACCAACTCCTATCAAGCATTTGTCTAAAACTGAGATGCAGGCACGCAGAGAAAAAATGCTTTGTTATAATTGTGATGAGAAATTCACTCGGGGACTTAGATGTGTTCAGCAAAAGCTCTATCTCTTGGATGTGGATTCTCTGCCTGCCTCTGAAATTGGTGAAGAAGCTTCAAATACAATGGATCCTCAGGTCGACATTCTGCAGCCACCTATTGACCCTCCATCTCAGGACGACCAGCCAGAGATATCTCTCCATGCTTTAGCTGGAATCACCACCCCCCAAACCATGCGAGTCAGGGGTTACTTCAAGAAGCTTCCTCTTACAATACTCATTGATTCTAGTAGCACTCATAATTTCATTGACCCTTGGATCGCCAAACATGCTAATTGTTTTATCCATCCTTGCTCCAACTTTGAATTCATGGTTGCTAATGGGTGCACCTTACCCTGCAAAGGGAAGTGTCGTAATGTGCGTATCTCTATGGGAGATTATAACCCGCGCTCTGACATGTTTTCCTTGACCTTAGGCGGATGTGATGTGGCTTTGGGTGGTCATTGGCTATGCACACTTGGCCCTATCTTATGGGATTTTGCTGAACTTTGGATGCAGTTTTACCCCCATGGAAAAAAGACACATTGAGAGGCTTACAACCAGGGTCTCTCAGCATAATCAGTTCACATTGCATGGAAAAACTCCTTAAGAAGAATTCACATGGTATCATCACTAAGATCCATTCCATTTAGATGCAACCATCAACGGTATCCACTACTCCTTTGGATCTACAACAAATTTTGGATCGATATACAGGTGTCTTTTCTGAACCAGTGGGATTTCCACCTTCAAGGCCAAAGGACCATTGTATTCAGCTCCTTCCTAGAAACGTTCCTCCCAACATCAGGCCCTATCACTACCCATTTCACCAAAAAACAGAGATTGAAATGCTCATTTGGGACTTACTGAAACAAGGTATTATTCGCCCAAGCACTAGTCCCTTTTCTTCACCAGTTCTTCTTGTCCAAAAAAAAGATGGGTCATGGCTCCTTTGCATTCACTTCCGAGCACTTAATCACCTCACTATCAAGGATAAGTTTCCAATTCCTGTTCTTGATGAGCTTCTTGATGAGCTTCATGGTGCTCATTTTTTCTCCAAGTTGGATCTTCATTCTGGGTATCATCAAATTCGGGTTCATGAGGATGATATCCTTAAAACAAATTTCCTCACACATGATGGCTACTATGAGTTTTTGGTCATTCCCTTTGGCCTCACTAATGCTCCTTCCACATTCTAGGCCTTGATGAATAAAATATTCCGGCCCTACTTGCGAAAATTCATTCTTGTATTCTTTGATGATATCCTCATCTATAGTAAAACCTGGGCTGAACATCTCCAGCATCTGGATCTTGTAATGAAACTTTTCTCTGACCATCATCTCCACGCCAAACAGTCTAAATTTGTTTTTGGACAGAAGGAAGTCGAGTATCTTGAGCACATTATCTCAGTAGAAGGGGTTCGCGTGGATCCTACAAAAATCGTTGCCATGACCAATTGGCCGCATCCTCAGACACTCAAGAGCCTTCGTGGTTTTTTGGGGTTGACTGGCTACTACCACAAGTTTGTCAAGGATTATGGGAAGATTGCAGCTCCATTAACTGCTCTATTGAAAAATGATGCTTTTACATGGACACATGATACTGAGTGTGCATTTGACAAACTGAAACAAGCTATGTGTACTACACCTATTCTAGCTATGCCTGATTTTTCCAAGCCCTTCACTATTGAGAGTGATGCTTGCGGAAATGGACTTGGTGTTGTTCTCCTTCAAGATGAACACCCCATTACGTTCACCAGCAAAGCCCTTTCAGGTAAGAATTTAGCTGCCTCTACATATGAGATGGAAATGATGTCTATTTTGCGTGTAGTACAGAAGTGGGGCTCATACCTATTAGGGAATCATTTCTCCATCAAGACTGATCACCAGAGTCTAAAATACTTCCTGGAACAACGCGTATCCTCCCTAGCACAACAAAAATGGGTTAGCAAACTCATGGGTTATGACTATGAGATCACTTACAAGAAGGGTAAGGACAATATTGTGGCAGATGCTCTTTCTCGCACATTTGATGACCAAGGTTCTCTTTCAGATATTTCTATGCTTGTTCCAAATTGGTTGCAATCTGTTCAACAGGGCTATGTCAATGACTCTTCATTATCTCAAATTATCCAACGCTTGGCCAACAACCCTTCTGCTGTACCACATTACTCCTGGGATGGTGCTTCCCTAAGATACAAGGGTCGTCTAGTGCTTCCCCAGAGCACATATATTCAACAGGTTGTCTTTTAGGAACTCCATGCTTCTCCATCGGTAGGGCACTCTGGGTTCCTCAAAATGTATGAGCGGGCACAACATAACTTCTTTTGGTAGGGCATTAAAAATACAATTCAACATATGGTGGATGAATGTGATACCTGCCAGCGCAATAAGGGTGAAACGACACTTCTTCCGGGATTGCTCGAACCCTTTCCCATACCTACATGGATTTGGACAGATATTTCTATGGATTTCATTGAAGGGCTCCCTAAGTCTGGAGGGAAGATAGTTATTTTGGTTGTGGTTGGTCGCCTCTCCAAATATAGTCATTTTTGTGCTCTCAGCCATCCCTATACAGCCTCCTCAATCGCTCAAATTTTCCTGGACCAGATCTTTAGTCTTTATGGCATCCCTTCTTCCATTGTCTTAGATCGTGATGCGACTTTCACCAGTCATTTTTGGACAAAATAATTTTTCCACACGGGCACCAAACTGAAGATGAGTCCAGGGTATCACCCACAAACGGATGGTCGGACTGAAATTATCAATAAATGCTTGGAAACTTATCTTCGTTGCTTCACCTCTGAACAACAACATCAGTGGGCAAAGTGGCTTCCTCTCACTGAATGGTGGTACAATACCTCTTACCACACTGCCTCTAAAATGACCCCATATGAAGCAGTCTATGGTCAAGCACCGTAAGTTCTTCTTCCATTCACCCCCAGCAGTTCACCAGTTCAGGAAGTTGACACAGTCCTTCGAAACCGCGATCAAATTCTTCACATTTTGTGGGACAATATTCACATGGCAAGAAATTGCATGAAGCAGCAAGCCGATCAGCATCGTTCTGAGCGCACTTTTCAAGCAGGTGATATGGTTATTCTTCATCTCTAACCGTACAAGAAATCCTCCCTGAAAATCAAAGGGTGTCATACGCTTTCTCCAAAGTTCTATGAGCCATATCGGATTCTTCAGAAGATTGGGACTGTTGCTTATAAATTGGAACTTCTTCCTTCTTCCCGGATTCATCCAGTATTTCATGTCTCTTGTCTAAAGAAAGTTCTTGGCAACAACATGAGAGGACAAACTATTTTACCCAAACTAGATAATGAAGGATCCATCCTTTTGGAGCCGGAGGCCATCCTCAATAAGCGCACTCGTCAGCTTCACTCTCGCTCTATTACAGAGGTCTTAATTCAATGGCACGACATGCAACCAAAGGATGCTACATGGGAACCACTCCTTCAGATTCAACAACAATTTCCACATCTAAAGCTTTGAGGACAAAGCTTTTTCTAAGGGGTAGGGGATGTTAGGAACCCATGTCTTTACTTTGTTAGTATATTGTTGTTGGACGCATATGCTTTGTAAGTTGTCCCATAGTAATTGTTGATCCATAGTTTGTGTTATTGTTGTTTGGCGCATATTCCTTATAAGTCGCTCATAGTATTGTTGATCCATAGTTTGTATTGGCCCATGGTTTTGACCCATATTATTGGCACCTAGAATTAGTATATAAGTGTGTGTTGACGCCTATGAAGGCATTGTGAAGTTATTTTGTATTGAGCTTTCTCAAAGGAGGTTTCCCCCTCGAAGTGGCTTGCGATCAATAAAAGTATTCTATGATCTGATATATCGTGTATTCATCTATTAATTGTTGCAGGTTCTTCACAAAGAGATTTATATGCAAAAGCTACAGGGGTATGAGGTCAAAGGGAAGGAGAATTAATTATGTAGGTTGAAGAAGAGCTTGTATGGCCTGAAGCAATCTCCAAGGAAATAGTATTTAAAATCTGACAGGCTTATGATAGAACAAGGTTATAGTAGATGTCATTCTGACCATTGTGTTTATTTCAAGAGGCTAGATAATTGAAGTAATATTATCGTGTTATTGTAGGTGGATGGCATGCTTGTTGTAGGGTCTAACATGAAGGATATAAATGTGCTCAAAAGGAAGTTAGCTAATTCATTTGCGATGAAGGATTTTGGTGCTACAAAGAAAAGCCTTGGTATGAGAATAACAAGAGACAAGAAAAATCGCAAATTGACATTGTCTCAGGTTGAGTACATACAAAAAGTGTTGGAGAGGTCTAGAATGCATAATGCAAAAAAATTAGAACATCTTTGGCCAACCATTTCAAACTAAGTAAGGAGATGTGTCCCAAGACACAGGAAGATATAGACTACATGTCTAGGGTCCCTTATTCATCAACAGTTGGTACCTTGATGTATGTCATGGTGTGCACAAGGCCATATATTGCACATGTAGTGGTATTTGTGAGTAGCTATATGAACAATCTAGGTAAAGAACATTGGAAGGAAGTACAATGGATTCTCAGGTATTTGAGAGGTACTACCACTCATGCATTATGTTTTGTAGGTTCAAACACTATTCTAAAAGGATATGTTGATGCAGATATGGAAGGTGATAAAGATAGCAGGAGGAGCACCATATGGTATGTTTTTACTGTAGGTGGAACAACAGTAAGTTGGATTTCGAAACTACATAAGGTTGTTGCACTTTCAACAACGGAAGCAGAGTATGTTGTTGCTACAGAGGTTTGTAAAGAGATGATTTGGTTACAGAGGTTCATGGAGGAATTAGGTAAGAAGAAGGAGAATAACATGTTGTATAGTGACATCCGGAGTGCCATTCATATTGCAAAGAAATCAACCTTCCATTCTAAGACTAAACATATACAACTCAAGTACCATTTCATACGATCTGTTCTGGAAGATGAACTGTTAAAGTTGGAAAATATACACACTAGCTAGAATTCCGCAGCGATGTTGACAAAGGTAGTAACCAAAGAAAAACTGAGTTCCTGCTCGGTTTCAATTGGCCTTCAAGCATGAAGGTGAAGATGAGAAATTTTTCAGGTCCAAGCTGGTTCATAACATAGTCCAAAAGATGCAGTAGCGATGGATTTTTTGTGATCAGTCTCCAAGTGGGAGATTGTTGGTTGTGGCGCCTAATATTCCTTATTCAAAGTCCGTGTTTCAGCTGTGTCTAGATCCCATCCCATGACAGGAGGGTTTGGGGCCCCCCAATATAGTTCCCATGGGGGGTTCCAGGGGGGGAGACGACTACATTTTAGGATCCCCCCTGGCGGGGGGTTCGAGTCAGCACCCCCAAAGTGAAAAATTCAGAAAAAATTCTTTGTAAAATGTTGTAATTTCATAGTCATGACTTGGTCAATAATGGGTGATTTACGGGCCCATGGTATTGGGTGTCCCATAGTATTTTCCCATGGTAATCCCTCATTAAAAGGAAGGAATTTTAATACGACTATATATTGTAGCATTATAAATATATCTATGATTGTGTAAGAGAGATTATGAGAGAGTGAAGAGGAAATTGCAGCGGATGTGTGTTGCCTTGGATTTCTCCCAAGATTGTGCTAAAGGTGCACCTGCTAACTTGTAGCAGCAGTCTCAATGTGAAAGTAAAAACGAATGTAAAGCAGTAAATTTGATCTAACATGTGCAAGGAAATAAAAACTAGATTTAAGAACAATAAACAATGAGATCCATAAGAGGAACAAGAAATAAAGAATTTAAAATTTTTCTATTGATGGGCAAGCAATGGCTTGCAAAAATATACCTCAATGGTGAGGATTGTTGAGTTGGGGCAGCTGCAATGTTGAGATGCTCCAATCTTCCAAGGGCCTCTCTTCTCCAAGATGCTGCAATGGTTGGGAAAAGATCAAAAGGATGGGAAAAGATCAAGAGGGATTTTGGTAGCGTGAGGATAGGATGAATATGGAATGAATAGTGAGGAGCCCCTATCACCTTTTTATTGTTTTTGGTGATGGGAAATACAACCATGGTTTGAGGAAACCAATGGTATTGCTAAAATGGTTTAGGTCTCTTTTTCCCTCTTTTTCCTTTTTTGAATATTTTGCGAATATTATTCTCTTTTAATTGATTTTTGGGAAATTTGGACCCTTTTTTAGGCTTTTTTGTGTTTTTTGAGGAAAAATACATATTTTGAGGGGAAAAAGGTGTATTATGGTCTTTTTGGTGACCTTTTGAAGGTTTTAGAGGCAAAAAATGGTAGGAAAAGCGGACAAATGGGTCATGTGCATAGGGAAATGAGCTAGTGAGCATTTTTTGGGTGTTAACAATGTGCTGCAGGTTGTATCCTTCATTTTGCTAGATGGTATAATAATAAAAGGACTGGAAATTTCTTTGTGGACATAGCCCAGATTGGTTGAAACATGTATATCGTTGTCTCTCTTATATTCTATTATGTGTTTTATATTTGCCTCTTGTTTATTGTTATTGCTCTACGATCCTGTTTTTCTAATAGGCAGATTTGTAATAAGGTTTTCCAAATCTAGGGCTTTGGTACTCTTCGGGGTGGTGAAATCAAGATCATATTCTTGAAGGATAAAGATTCATTTAGCAATGCACCCTTGAACAAGACGGTGGCTCAAAATATATAGCATGATATTTGAGTCGGCCACAACTTTGGTTTGACTCATAAGGATGTAATGGTGCAACTTTTGAACCAAAAAGACGATGACAAGGGCCAATCTCTCTTCGTACGCATATCGTAATGTTGGACTGGATAATGTTTGGCTAATGTAGTAGATCACATGATCATGACGAGTGACATCTTCTTGGACTAGAAATCCTACAATGGCATATTCAGATGCCGAGACATAAAGGATGAAATCCTTCATGAAATTTGGGGAAGAAATCAAGGGAGCAGAAGACAGAGCTTGTTTCAATGCATCGAAAGAAACTTGGGACTTTTCATTCCAAACAAAGGGAATGTTAGTTCAGAGCAAGCGCAAGAACCCATGTACCCTCGTTACATAGTCTGGGATGAACCAACGAAAGAAATTGGCCTTTCCTTGGAGACTCTGCAGCTAGCGCAAAGTGCAAGGGGGTGGAAGGTCGGTGATGGCTTGCACCTTGAGGGGATCAATAGTGATTCATTTGTTGGAAATGATGAATTCCGTTAGGAAACTGACAAGAACACAAAACACACTTGAGGGGGTTCAAGCAGATGTTATACTTGCTAGTGGACTCCAGGAATGGATACCTATTTGGGGTAGCTAAACCAGAAGTATACTTTAAGTATACTGTCTGTGCACTATGAGAGGATCTTTGTCATTTTAACTGTTCTAGGGAAGCAGGAAATATTGTTCTTAGGAAAACTAGAAAGCATAAAAATGAAAGAATGTAAATCTATTCTATTGAATCAAATGCTGAAAGCTGATACGTCTATCTTATAAAATTGAAATGCTGAAAACAATTAAATCCTATTTTATCAAATTGAAATGTTAAAAGAAAATAACATCTATATTATAAAATTGAATGTTGGAAACAATTAAATCAATTTTATCAGATTGAAATGTTGAAAACAATGAAATCTTATTTTATCAAATTGAATATTGAAATCTGATAAATTGATTCTATTAAATTGAATGTTGAAACTTATTAAATCTATTCGATTAAATCAGGAAAAAGGAAGCATGCATAACTCTGATTTAAAATTCTTGAATCTAATCCAAAAAGGTAGAGGTCCATTCAATCAGTAATCATGAATTATTATCTTAGAAGCGTGAAAATATAAATATAATCTTTTTATGGAAATGTTGTAAAAACGTGGAAATTCAAATATGAAATTCGCTTGTGTGGATGGCATGTACAGGACCACATACAGTGTGTTACCAAACTACAGACGCAGTGTTATCAGACTACGGAAAAGAAGTGCCTTTGCTGAAATCAAAATCTGATATTCTAAATGAATGTTGAAGTTGAATCACGCAAAATGATAACAGAAATAACTAATAGAATGCATGAGAAATACCTGAAACCAAAGCACGAAACTCATGATCTACGTATTGAGGGGGCCCTCCCCAACACGTATTTCAGGAGGGAAAGAAACTTATAAACTCACAAGATTAATAGAACACTAGTCTTTCATTGTCAGTTCATAAATCCAGGTTACAGAAACTGTAAAATGAAAATTTCTTAACTGCAAAAATAATGAAGATTGTTTTTCAGAAATGTCTCCAGACCCCCTTGTTAGCACCTATATATTTTTTCTCTTTTGTAGCATAAAAAATTGAATATGAAAGGTGGAAGGTTGAACAACTACCTGAAGGAAGCTTGAAGTACTCTCCATCCTCGAGGGCCAGGTGATAAGACAAGAAAGGAAGAGGTCTAGAAAGGACCCAATGCAATAAAAATGGAATAATTTCGAAGTATGGGTATTAATATGCAAGTGAAATTGAGTAATGGGATAAAAAGACCCTAAGTCCTATAGTCCACATGTAAATAATGGAAAGGTTAAGTGCCATGCAGGTAGGAACCGTTGAATGGGCGTAGGCGCAAAATCAACGGCTCCTGTTGATAGTCACATGGCTGAGTAGCAAGGAAGAAAGGGATTGGGCAGATGCGAGGGGCTTTTCCCGTTGGACAGATGTCAACCCTGGGAGGCATCGCGAGGAGGAAAGGCGGTAAAAAGAGGCCATTCCAAGCCCATGCAATGCCACGATGGTGGAGAAAGACATTAAAGATCTACAACGGAGAATCCCTCGCCTCCAATCGGACGGTGCATGACGTATGTGGTTCGTCAATATATAGGTTCCCCCAGATCGACGGTTCGGATGACAAGGAGAGCCACATCAATGGCTAGTGGAGGTTGGAAGCACACAGGAGATAATAGGAAGGACCCCACCAGCAGACGGATGATTTAAGAGTTAAATGGAGCATAAAGCCTCACCGTGGATGCACGTTTGAGAAGAGATGAACGGTTCTCATAGATAGTTGCATCAAGAAATAGCACGCTGGATAGCGGCAAGGCGGATGTGATGGACCTTTCCTGCTAGACAGGTGTCAACTCTAGAACCTGTCGCACGGAGAAAAGGTGGTATAGGAAACCTTTTTGGGGGTATGCGATACCACCTCGTAGATGCATGAGGATAAGATGAACGGCCCAGATGAGAACTAGCAAGATGATCCGACGGTGTAGATGAATGAGTTGTCAAATTAGTAGGTAAAGGGAAGCCAGATCCGACGACAGAAAGTAAGCACGTGGGAGATCAATGGTTGAGATTGAAAGACAATTGGCCAAGGAAGTCGGAGGTTATGGAAACACGGTCATATATATAAGGATGCCCGTGAAGGTTGACATTTGTTTCGAAGCCTGTCGAAGTCAGAAAAGTCTCTCGGCGTGGGGAAGATAAAGAAAGCGACTGAGGAATCATTTCAGGGTTTCTTAGTGATGGGTAAGATCCTATGGCCTTGGCTGTCATTAAATATAAGCCCATTCACAGCCAAAAAGAAGATTAGGGACTAGTCTCGGGAGATGTTGAGGTTAAATCTGCCCTGGGAGATAGGGCTTGAACGCGCTTGGTATAGGGTTTCAGAGGTCTATGCCTGAAACTTGGGGGAGAATGGAGGTTTGGACATGTATAGGAGCCTTAGTGGATTTTTTCCCTTTGTCACATCTGTCAAATTCGTGCTCTTCTCTAAGTCTAAGTTTAACCGCCCAACCCTTTCGGCCGCCTATGTTAAATTTGGGACAATTAGCTAAAAGATGCCTACCGTCAAATCGGTATGTGCGATGGGATGTTGCAGAATTGGAGGTAAGATGAGTGCTAACATGGTGTTAAGAAGGCGAGTAGGTGGTAGTTGAGCCGACGATGGAGATGAGGTTTCAAGTGTGTGGATGGACAGTCAAAACGTTTCCACTGTCATCAAAATGATTGCAAACGCGAGGAGGGCCACCTCAACATCGTCATACACCCCATCGTCTATCTGGGGATCTTTTCCGAGCATGTTGCACGTCAATTCGAACCTCGGGCATCATTTTTTCTTGATTGAGAGGCTCGGGCAGGTTATCATGGCGAGTATGGCCACATGTAGCTGCTATCATCATCACAACGGTTATGGTTATGGTTTTCACGTCCCCTGTTCGAAATTGGTATATGGAAAAGGTGGTGCACCTGATAGTCCGAGCATCTTTCAGTTGGGATTGGATCATGGAGAAAGAGTAGGAATCCGAGGTAGTGTTTATGCCAGAAAGGACATGGACCAGGGTGGAGGAAGAGCATGCTCCTTCGTCTCCTATAGTATTTGGCCACATAGAATCCAGCTCTGCTAGTGAAGATGAAGGACCTGAAAGACGACAGGTGTACAAAAGAGTTCGGCGTCGAAGAAAGAAGGAGGTCCCGGAAATTAAGCAAGACATCCAACAAGACACAAAAATTCTCCAAGATTTCATGATCTATACTGAGGAAGTGCCACCTCCCCCTCTAGTTGACAAATCACAAGTTGAAAGCTCTTTTAAGGTAGAGGATTTCTTTGACTCGCAAGGCCAGATGAAGACTTAGGAATGAGGTGGTGCCCTGCTCATGATACTTCTGTTTCCCATCTTAATCAATCCGTTTTGAAATTGACACATATGTAATATTCCCGATTTGGGGGTGGTCAAGGTGGCAGCGCAATTTTTGTTTGTTTCCTAAAGACCAATTCAAGGCTGAGAGCCTATATAAACATTGTAATAAAATGTAGAAGGGTTGAAAATCTTATTGGAAAATTTTTGGAATTTTAAGAATTAGTCTATAAGACATTTTTGAACTATTTAATAAAGTTTGCAGAGCTGAGCCTGTGTTTTTCAGGGATTCTTGTGTAATTGGTCTAGTAGTCTGTCTTTTCTTTTTCCTATGTTAATTGTGCTTCTTTCATTGTTATTCCATGTCTATAATATTTCTTCATACTTGGTGCAGTGTAGTAGTTAAGTGGAACTCATAGAAATTATGCTCTTCTTAGTCTCATTCCAAGTATTTCACCATTTATTCTCTTCTAAAGTTGGTGTAGGATTCATCATCGTATGCCTTACATCAATGGATTGTTCTTGTCTCTTCTATTTCACCAATAAAAATATCTTTGACTACTAGCTACTTACTACCTCGCCCCTGTGTGAATGCATTCGCTGAGCCTTTGTGAATAATTTTAAAGGATTGTTTAATGTGACTCCATTGCCCAAATAGAGATTCACATGTTTCAGCCAAATGACATTTAAATCATTTTTGTTCCAGCAGAAATCCAATCTTCTGTGTATGTTGTAATTGAATATTTTTTATGATCAATACTGGTGTACGTTTTCATTGTTGACACCTTTGATTATTCTAGTATTTCATGAGTTTATAGAGAGAGCCCTCTCTGTTTGCGTTAGGTCAGAAACATAATCCAAAGATTGGTTAGCGGTTACCCCAGCTTGCCCTCTCCCACAACCTAGAGGGTCATTTTGGGTGTTAACACCCCTGCTACCCAAGAGGTCCCTATTTATCATTACTTCTAACCTAGCTCTACATAGAAAATAACGATCTTGTTCAACAGGATTCTTTCCTATAAATTAGGAGGAAATGGGATCATTGTCTCTCCTACGATCTTCAGTTTGGAGCTTGGTCACTTGATATTCTTCCATGTCACATGCACCCTATCACACATGTCTTTATTCATATGATTAGTAATTATAAACACTAAAACATAAGAAAAGATAATCTCTAAATTGCTTTATTTAATCATCAACCAAAATGCATTCTCCTGTACAAAAGAGGTGCTTTCTTATCATTTCTTTGCTTATGTGTGTCATAAAAGGAATCCATGGAGTACCTATATTATGAGCTCATAATCTCCCCCATACTTGAAGATGTCTCCCATCCTTGGGTGACACATCCTGCTCCATGATGACCTCCCTGATTTCCCAGGAAACAACTCTAGGAGCCCCTTCCTGTCTATAGCATCCTTGGCTCATTTCTTCTTTGGCCCATGCTCTCTTTTCCTCATCTTCATCAATCTATTCCTTAATAGCCAGAGGAGAAAGAAAGGTGGAATTAATTTCATTCCTATCCATCTGAGTTGGTTCTTTATTAAGGACTCCATGTATAACCTTGCTCTGGTGAGTGAGACTTCCACGCTAAAGGGGGAGTGAGGCTCTCGCTTTTTCAAGTCCTTTGCGATTTTTATCCACCTCTCATGGATAGCTTCATGAACTTTGCTGTAGGTGCTTTTGGTGGTGTTTTCAAAATGTGATATTGCTTCCTACTGCTTTTCGAGAAGTATGGGAATTAAATCCTCATCGGAGGTTATAGCTAAGTGGTCCAGAATTACCTTCTCGGGATGTGTAGCTTCAGCCCTGATCCATAGTGGGTTCTGTCATTCTTCTACATGGTAGAGATGAACGTCATGGGATATTTCTATTTCATGATTCATCCAAGAGCACAGTGCCCTTAGTTGGAAGTCACCCATGTAGGAGTTCGGTGACCAATTGGGTGAGTTCGGTACCAGAAAATTATGCAGGAAGAATTCACATAACTGATATTTTTCTAACTCAGTGAAAGTTAGGGAGGTGTCTACAAACTAATTAGGAGTGGTTAATTCCAAGGGTAAACCTTGCTTCAGCCTCTGCAATTGGAACTGACCCCATTTTTCTTTTAGATAGACTGTGTAGACCCTGGATGGTAGCCCGAACCCCAATATTTCTTCATAAATTTTGGCAGTGATGGCTAAAGTGTCTTCCAACTGTAGGATTTTCTTGTCTTTTTGGGTCAATTCCTCCTGGGCTTGGCCCAATTTTTATTTTAGTGCCAAATTCTGCTGCTCCATCAGCTTTAATTCATCCCGCGTGCTGCATTTTTAATATTTGGGTCTTTTCATTCATAAATGGTGGCGATGCTGGTGACACGGGTTGGATTCTGTGGAGCCGTGCTTCGATTTTTAAAGTGGCCAGCTCCTCTCTAACCTTTTCCAGCTCGTTCAATGCTTCAGTCAGTTGCTCATTCTTTTTAGTGTTCATTTTCTCATCCCCAAAGTCCTGCTGGAAGGTGTCTTCTTCAATAGGTGTAAAAGGATCTTCTTGTCCTTCCCTGTTATCTTCAGAGTCCGACAGGTCCTGTATTATGGGGCTTGTTTCTTTTTCTTTCTTTTTCATCAGCTTGGCTCTAGTCTGCCATGCCAACCTCCCGCTCTGCCACTTCGACCTTTTCTTTCCGGCAAGTGTCCTTGAGGTTTTCTGGTGGGAGGTATCCCTGAAGTACTTTATTTTGATAAGAGTGTCAACCATCACCTCGTTATCACTGTCACTGTCTAGGTCGATTTTTCGTTTGGCTCCTGGCACAGTGGTGGACTTTTCCTCCTTTTATCCTGAGGCAGGGGTTATGCCTATACTCAACATGCCTTTCATTCTTTGAACATCATTAGCCGACACCAAGACGAATTCCTCCCATGAGAGTTCTGGGATTTGAACCTTCAACTCTTCGCAAATGATTAACTTGATTAGTCCATGGTGAGCCAACGTGTCCTCCTTTCCTTGCACTGCCTTCTTGTTCATCTCCCAGAGGGACTGCAGAAGGTAGAAGGAGATACTGATGTTGTTGTTCAGACTGATATGGCACCTTTTCCTTAGGAGGTCCAAAATTCTGAAGTGAAAAGTGGGAATGTAGCTGAGCCTTCCCATGCATGTGATATATCTCATGATGATGACCGCCACCGCATCCCATGGTCTAGGCATAGTGTCTCTTTTAACACCATTATTATCTTCTTCGTAGCTCTCACCCTGTCCAAAGAAGGTTTTTTTTTTCCCTCAGGTTTGCTTCTCTGTCATCCCTTCCCCAATGCAGCCCCATGGGAAAGCCTGTATATTTTTCAATTGACTCCTCATCTAATCTGATGCGCAACCCCCTTACCCGAGTAACATATTGCTCCTCCTTTAAATTTTTCAAGTTCTAGGCGAACTCTAAGGCTACTGTGATGTCATATCCCCTTAGGCTAGTAATAAATGGCATCCATTCTACTGTGCGGAGGATGGTCAATACCTGAGGTTTTTCATAAATGGGTGTATGGTTGTCTGGCTCACTTTTCTTAAATCCTTTTGTCATTTTTGTAATTGCTGAATAGCATCAAACCACAAAGCTTGGGGGCGAATGACTTACTTTCCTACTTGGGATCGATCGATGGTCTGTTGGTTGAGTGTCGAGTTCTTCCTTTTGTATCCTCCCTTTCTGAGAAAACTCGTATCTCCCGCTAGATCTTATACTTATCCCTTTCTGTCTTATTTGTTTAATTTATGCATTCATTCTCATCATTGCACAAACTCTTGTTGGTGCCTTGATTATCAAAGGATATGGTGGCGAGATATGGAGGTCGTCATTTCCTTGACATGGATGAGGTAATTCATCATGACTCAGTAAAGTTACTTGTGGTCAGTCATCATTTATTCAACAGGGATACTCTGAACCGTGCCGCCAAACTTACTTGAGATCTTTCTTCAGCCGAAAAATAGTCGTTTTTGTAGGGAGAATGATTTGATTGGAAATACAAACAAAGAATTTAGTGATTACCTTTTATGCTTAGCATACCTTAGCGGATGATGTGGGATTCTTCATATGGGCATAGGGTTCTGTAGTAGGTTGTGTCTTTGTCTGTAGTTATTTTGGGCATATCAGTAGTTATGCTTATTATTATTCTTTGTTGCTGGCTCGCTTGACTTTTGTCATTTGCTTGCCTAATTTTCTGTGTTGGCTCACTTGATTTGACCTTTGATTTTGTTGAATCTTTCTCTTTGTTGCTTGTTCTGGCTGAGTTGATTTTTTTTAGTATGCTTGGTTGATTTCTGTGGTGGCTTGCTTGATTGGATATTTGATTTTTATGACTATTGCTTCTTGATGCTTGTTTTGGCTGAGCTGATTTTTTTCGTTTGCTTGGTTGATTTCTGTGTTGGCTTGCTTGATTGGATTTTTTTAATTTTCTGACTATTGCTCCTTGATGCTTGTTCAAGCTCGCTTGATATTTCTTCTTGTATAATTTTCTTCTCTGTTGGCTCTATTGATTTGGCCTGCTTTGCTTCAATTTGATTTTAGTTGCGTAGCTGCTGGCTTGTTTTATTATGTTTTTTTTCTTTTTTCATTTTTTCATGTTTTCCTTTTCTTTTTTCTTCTTTTTTTTCATTTTTTTTAATATATATTTTTTTAACAATAATCAGTGATTATCTATGTCCTCTATCAGCATTAGATTTTTCTGATAGAGTGTTTGTGTAAACTCCTCCCTCGAATGTGGTTTCTTATATAATTTGAGTCTATGTCTATTCACCAACATGGAGAATTCTGTTTCATCTATTGTTTTTATTTTGACTGCTCCATTGTCATAAATTGTCTCAATGATGTAGGGTCCGAGCCATCTGGTGGTGAGTTTTCCTTGAAAAATTTGAAACCTGGAATCATATAGTAGTGCCCAATCACCTTCTTTGAATTTCTTCTGTTTGATGTTCTTGTTATGACATTTCTTTCTCTGCTGCTGGATAATTTCAGTGTGGGCGAGGGCTTGTTGGCAATGCTTATCCTACTGGTTTAGCTGGAGCATACGTTCTTCTTGTATTTATAAAAGTTGCATGTTTAAGTTGGCTGCAATTCTCAATGTCTTGATTTCAAATTCAATGGGGAGCATTATTTTCTTTCCATATACCAACTCATATGGGGTAAAACCTGTTGTTGTTTTCCATGTTGTGTTATAATCCCAAATTGCTTCACTTAATCTGTCTTCCCAATCCCTTTTATGTAGTTGCATTATTTTTTTCAAGATTCTTTCAAGTTCTTTGTTTGTAACCTCAGCTTGACCATTAGCTTGTGGGTGGTAGGATGAGGACCTTCAATGATTAACATTGTTTCTTCAAAGTAGGTTCTCGATGAGGTTTGAAGTAAACTGCTTTCCTTGGTCAGAGACTAACTCTCTTGGAACTCCAAATATGTGGAAGATTTTTCTGTAAAGAATTTTGCTACATTTGTTTCATTTGCTGCTGCAAGTGCTGCCACTTCTGCCCATTTTGTAAGGTAGTCAGTGCATACTAAAATGTAGCTTTTCTGATTTGATGGGGCATTGAATGGGCCAACAAAGTAGAGGCGCCTTCCAAAGATATTTGGGGATGTAGAAGCACCTCTTCTCTTTGTGTAGGCTTCCTCATGCGTTGACAATCATCACAATGAAATACATAATCATATGAGTCCTTGTGCAGTGTTGGCTAATAATATCTAGTTTGCAGTACTTTCTAGGTTTTTCTTTTTTGCAGCATAATGGCCTCCACAAGGCTCATTGTAAGTGGCATGGAGTATATCATGGAATCCATCTTCTCTGATGCATCTCCTTAATATTTGGTCAGGACCTTTCTTGAAAATATTTCCTTGTATCCATGTATAATTTGCATTGTGCCTTATGATTCTGCACTTTTCTTGATAGCTATAATGTTGTGGAAATTTGCCAGATACCAAGTAGTTTGCTATATCAGCAAACCATGGAATTTGAGTGGAGATTGCAAAGAGGTGTTCATCGGGGAAATTATCATTGACCAACTCATTGTCCTGTCCATGGGTTAGTCTAGACAGAAAATCGGCTACCACATTATGCTTGCCTGGCTTGTTTAGGATTGTTATATCAAATTCTTGCAAGAGGAGTAACCATCTAATAATTCTAGCACTTGTATTGGGTTTATTCATGAGGTACTTGATTGTAGAATGATCAATATGGACAAAAACTGGGTACCCCGTGATGTAGTGCCTGAATTTATTTATAGTGTGTATGACAACTAAGAATTCTTTTTTGTGAATGTATAATTGAGTTCTACTCCTGCTAAGTTCTTGCTAATGTAATAAATTGCATAAGGTCTTTTTTCTTCTACTTGCCCGAGTATTGATCCGATGGCTTTGTCTGAAGCGTCCGAATGGATGTGGAATGGTAGTGTCCAATTGGGTTCTTGAAGGACTAGGGCTGTGATTGTCCTCTCTTTGATTTGATCAAATGTTGACATACAATGTTTTGTCCAGATGAATTTTGTATCTTTTGTCAGAAGGGAAAACATAGGTGCAACAATTTTGCTATAAATTTCTATAAATCTTCGGTAGTAGCATGTTTTCCCAAGGAAACTACACACATCCCTTTGTTTGATAGGTGGGGGAAGTGTTTTAATAATTGTGACTTTTGCTTGATCAACTTCAATGCCCCTTTGGGAGATATGGTGTCCCAGAACTATGCCTTCTTGCATCAGCATCCTGCATTTATCATTACTGAGGCATAAGCTCATTTCAATGCATTTTTTTAGTACCAATTCAAGATGCTACAATGCTTCTGAAAAATTCTTCCCATATGGTGTGAAGTCATCCATGTAGACTTCCATCTGGTCATTAATAAAATCAGAAAATATACTCAAAATGGCCCTTTGAAATGTTGTAGGGGCATTACAGAGTCCGAAAGGTAGTACTCTGTATGCATATGTGCCCATGGGAAGGTAAATGTGGTTTTATCCTGGTCATCAGGGTGGATTTGGATATGGTTGTATCCACTAAATCCATCCAGAAATGAGAAGAACTTGTTTCCACTAGGGTGTCCAACACCTGGTCAATGAATGATAGAGGGAAGTGCTCTCTTTTAGTTGCTTTATTAAGATCCTAGTAATCCACATACATCCTCCACTTTCCTCCTTTCTTAGGGACTATTACCAATGGTGAGACACACTCACTATCTAAGATTTGGTAGATGAACCCTGCATCTAATAATTTTTGTAGTTCCATTTTAACTATGTCTTTCAATGTTGGACTCATTCTTATTTGGGGTTGTCTAATGGGTACAACACCTTCTTTGATATATATGTAATGCTTGCAAATGTTTGGGTGTATGCCCTTCATATCAGTATAAGTCCATGAAAAAACCTTGTTGTTTTCTGAAAGTACTTTCATGAGGTACTGCCCCTGTTCTGGCTCCAAATTTGAGTTAATATTGAATTTTTTTCCAAGCAGGATCTCGACTATTTTGACTTGTGGTGACTGTTGTTCTTGAGTGAGAGCACTTATGCCCACATTTTGTCAGTGTTGTGGAGAGAATCCTGAACTTCCTGTTGCTGATCTGTTTCAAAAATTTCTGCAAGAATATCATGATTACGAGATACATTTTGAATAAATCTATTTAAATGACCATCTTCATCGTTAGCCTTTACAGTTAAGGTTGCTTCTATAATGAGAACAGGTCGTATGTTTTGATCATTTAAAACGTCATAGTCATCTATCCAATTTTGATATTCCATGTCTGTGGATTTTCTTGTTGGTGGATATATCGTCATCTTTTTCTATCCTGCCCACTCGTGATTGTCATGTTTCCCGATCGACAACGTATATAGGCCTCTGCAGTTGCTAGCCATGGCCTCCCTAGGATGATTGGGTACCCATTGAGTTTACTTTTGACCTCTATAACTACGAAGTCAGCTAGATACTTCCATGACTCAATATTGATGATGGTATCCTCAAGTATTCCTTCAGGTTTGACAGTGGAGGTATCAGCAAGCTGTAGCACCATACTGGTTGGCCTGATTAGTGATTGAAGACCTAGGTATATCATTGTATCCTTTGTCATTACGTTGATTGCAGCCCCTAGGTCGATTAGGCTGCTTGAAATAGGTTTGTCATTTATGGTCACATTGACAATAGGGCTGCCTGGGTCGAGGTATTTAGGATTAACAATGATACCTAACATAAAGTCTGCTAGTTGGTCTACCACGTTTATAGTTGGTGGATCTTGTTTCCTTCGCCCAGGCTTCTTTAAGCAAATTTATTTTATAAATTTATTACATATTGGCATGTCTCCGATTGCTTGCAGAATGAGGATTTGTATGCTTAAATGCTTTAATTCATTGAGTATAGCATTATCCTCTTCTTCTTTGGTGTTTTGTATCATTTTCTCATGGAATGGAGGGTTTCTGTTTGGTATTTGAGGTCGAGTTTCTTCTTCCTAAGAGTGTGTCACAATTGGTTGTTGTGGTGCGGGATATGTGGTTTGTTCCTGCTGCATATGTTCTTGATTATCTTGTGGATGGGTGTTCTGCAACGTTTTTCCAAATATAAGATTGATTTCATTTATTTCAAGTGCATCCACGACATAAGTAGGAAATTGCACCACTTCATTGTTATAGGGTTGTTGCTTCCCTGCTTTATTTTTATTTGGGTTTGGAACCAGTTAGGAAGGGATTGGAGGTGGTTTGGGGGGTGGTTGGTTCTGTGGAAGCGGCATGATGAGTGGCTGTTGCGGTGGGGTCCTCCGATTTTCTGAATATGGATATGGATTTCCATAATTCATCTGTGGTTGAGAAAAGGGGGGGGGTATGGAGAATAGGGCTGTGTGTAATATGGTTGTTGATACAGTGTTTGGTTTTGCTTCCATTGGCTTGGAGCTGCTTGAGGTGTCCATGTAGTTGGTGTTGAAGGGTTCGAATTTTGTTGATTACTCCCCTGATTAAAATATGTTTGATTGTTGGTCTGGAACGGCCTAGAAAAATTGTTCCTTCTCTGATTAACAAAGCAGAGTTGTTCCATAGTACCTTCTAATGTAGGATCTTGTATGGAAGCTTTGCATGATGGTAGCAAAGGGAAATTATCAGTAGTATGATCATCGGTGTAGAGGCCGCAGATCTCTATTGCATTTAATGGACATTGTCCCTTTTCATGTTTCTTTCTGCAATGTGGGAAAAATACTACCAGTGCTTGGTTGATCTCATCTTGTTTCTTTTTTATTTGGAGTGCATCTCACTACATTGCTAGGGACTGAAGGATATCAGTTTTCATATCATCAAGAAGATTTCCTAATTCAGACTTTGTGAGGCATGGTCTTGAAGAGGATGATCCTCCTGTTAATGGATGTGTATCCCGTATCCCATTTTTACCTTTTATGGATCTAGAATAGTTCTTGAATATTTGAAGAATTTGATCATAGGTTTTCTGGAATATATCCAAATCTCCTAATAGGTTCAAGAATTCTAGATATTCCTCTTTGATTCCTCTAAGAAGGACATGTTTCAATGATTCCTGATCTAGGGTACAGTCACTAGCCCGTTTGTAACTGAGTTGAAAGCGTTGTGCATAGCCTTCTAGGGATTCTCTTTCTCCCTGTTGCATCCTGAAGATTTCATCTCTTATGTCTTTTACTTTACAGTAATCCCTATATCTTTCCAAGAAGGATTGTTTCATCGGTCCCATGTAAAAATATTGTTTCCCTCCAGACTCATAAACCATCTGAGTGATAAATATTTTAATGTAGAAGGAAAGAGTTTGAGTTTTTATGCATCAGTGGTATACCCAAAGGACCTACAAACTACTTCAAATTCAAATAAAAATGTGTCAGGGTCCTCTGAGGTTAGGCCATGGAAATTTGGCAGATTATTGGGATTGATATTTTTCATTTTGGCATCCCCAAGAGGTACTAGGGAAAGTAAACAGTTCTTTGTGTTCATCTTCCTCCTTTGCCATGGTATTGTTTGAGCTAGAGCTAGTGAAGAAGTTATCTCAGTTTGGATCATAGCTAGAATCAACTTCTTTTCCATAGTTGAGGAATTCAAATTGAGAATGTTTAGAACTGCTGGCGCTCATAGGGCGGTTAGGAAAAAAGTGTCCAAATTTATCCCTCTTTTGTCGAGGCATTCATGGTAAATTTTTTTGATTTTTTTTTTAATAATATGTGTCTCCTATAGTTGAAGAACCTCCCTGGCAATGGCGCCAAAAAGTGGTGGACTCCAGGAATGGGTACCTATTCGGGGTAGCTAAACCGGAAGTATACTTTAATTATCGACCAGGGAGCGTACAAACTTGAGAGGTACTCAGCACTGTATGTCCACTATGAGAGGATCTTTGTCTTTCTAAGTGTTCTAAAGAATGTTCTAGGGAAGTAGGAAATATTGTTCTTAGAAAAAACAGAAAGCATAAAAATGAAAGCATGTAAATCTATTCTCTTGAATCAAATACTGAAAGCTGATACATTTATCTTATAAAATTGAAATGCTGAAAACAATTACATCCTATTTTATCAAATTGAAATGCTAAAAGCAAATAATATCTATCTTATAAAATTGAATGTTGAAAACCATTAAATCCTATTTTATCAGATTGAAATGTTGAAAACAATGAAATCCTATTTTATCAAATTGAATATTGAAAACTGATAAATCGATTCTATTAAATTGAATGCCGAAACTTATTAAATCTATTCGATTAAATCGGGAAAAAGGAAGAATGCATAACTCCGATTTAAAAAGCTTGAATCTAATCTAAAAAGGTAGAGGTCCATTCGATCAGTAATCATGAATTATTATCTTAGAAGCGTGACAACATAGATCTGATCTTTTTCTGGAAATGCTGTAAAAACATGGAAATTCAAATATGAAATTTTCCTGTGCGGATGGCATGTACAGGACTACAGACAGTGTGCTACCAAACTACAGACATGGTGTTATCGGACTACGGAAAAGAAGTGCCTTTGCTAAAATCAAAATATGATATTTTAAATGAATGCCGAAGTTGAATCACGCAAAATGATAACAGAAATAACTAATAGAATGCATGAGAAATACCTGAAACCAAAGCATGAAACTCCTAATCTACATATTGAGGAGGCCCTCTATAATATCCCTTTTTCAAATTTTTTTAAAATGCCCAATTTTCCACTTTTTTTCCCAATTTCGACCTTTGACTAGTTTTACTGTTTTGACCTCCAAATCAACCCAAATGCTCCCAAATCTTCTATAGGAGTGTATGAATGGTATTTAGAATTGAATATAAGGTTCAGGGATGTTTTATGGCCCTCCAAATACTGCTGCAAACTTTATTTGTATTCTGATCAATATATGTAATTTTGACCAGTAATTTGTGCATCAAATCCCCCTCGGGTAACACTGCAAATGACCTTCCAAATGCCTCCAAACTCCCACAAATTTATGAACAGAGGTATATAATGTGTTAAGTATGTGATTAATATCTCATATGCACCATTAATTGATTTTTAATACTGTTCTAACTCTCTCACATTCAACAGCAAAAACCCCCAATTCGACCCTTGGGGAAATGGCACTATTTCACCTCCCAATACAACTAAACTGAGTAAAAATGCTTCAAATGCTCAAGTACAGTACATGAAACTTGTAGAAGACATCCATGGCAGTATATTTATCACAAATATATCAGAGAATCATCCATCCATTCGAAATAATCAACATTATAGTGTCATACATCAATGCATTGGGGAAATGGACATTGTTTGCTCATTAATCAATAGTTTTGCATACAACCAGTGGGTATTTCGACCTGAGAATTTCTGAATATGAATAACAGAGGATATTAAGCTATTACAATCATAAATATATAATGAGAATCTCTCTCAAGAAGCACAAGTGCTCACCAAAAACGCCTTCCCTCAAGGAGCACGAATATGCCTTCAAAACTGGAAACGGTGGAGAGAAAGTGCTGCACTAAACCAAACCATGAAACTTCCTGTAGCTGCTACCTAAAAATACAAACTCCATTAAAGCACCATGAAAGACCTGAGTGGCCTCTCCAAACACCAACTTGGATGGGAATCTTTCACCCTCGAAATTGGCTAAGGCAAGAAACTAGTCATCCACTAGCTCTCTCTTCACAAATGCAATTTTTCTCAAATCATCAAAAGCCATTCTCATACTTGTTTTCTACATTTTATAACCAACATTATCCTTCAAGGGGTCGAAATCCTCTCAATAGATTCAATAATTTTCCATTTAGAAAATATTCCTCATTTGCCACTTGTCTCCTAGTTCCAACCTTCCATCTTCTCCCAAATTCGAATTTGAGTCTCTTTAGATTCCTCCAACTCCATGAGCGCCTTCTTGAGCCTATTTTTGGGGATGACATGTCATAATGGTCAGGTGTAAGAAGTCAGGTCTGAATTTTGTCATAAAATGTCATAGATGCTTCATTATTGTTGTCATAAAACTAGGGAATCTAGCCCATGTGTCATAGTCTCCAATTTGACTCTTCCTCTCCCATGGAGGTTACTATTCCTTCCCATTTCGACCTAATATGCTCAATGCCATGTGTTATGACTTACCAACTCACCCAAGAGTGTTCACCTTCCCATGAATTTGAATTGGCAAGAGAGAGCTGCCATGTGTCATTGAAAAATCAAGCTAGTGTGGGTCCCACCACCTCCATATGTCTCCAAAACCACTTGCCACCTAGAATTTCTCTTGAATTTATTTATTCATCATATTTATTAAATGCTTGAACCCTTCTAATGTCTAAATATCATTTATTAGTTTCCTTATTACCATCCCACATGTGCCCATCCAACCTAGGAAACTAGTAGGATTGATGGGATTGTCTTACTATGCACTTATTTGAATGGGGACATTACAGTCCTCCCCACCCAAGGTTGCTTGTCCTCAAGCAATTTCAAATTTGGATGCTGCAAAATATTCTCCTCTTCCCATGTGGCATCTTCATTTGGTAAGTCCTTCCATTGCACTAAATATTCTTTGATGATTCTACTCCTCAATCTTCTTTCCCGTGTCTTCAAAATCTTTTCCGGAACAAGTGTGAGATAACCTTCATCATCCAAAGGAGGAAGTATTTCTGAAGTGATGATTTGCTGACCAAGAGATTTCTTAAGACAAGAAACATGAAATACATTGTGGATTTTACTCCCTTCCAGAAGTTCTAGTTCATATGCTACTTCTCCAACCTTCCGCACTACCTTGTATGGCCCATAGTACCTTGGTTTTAATTTTTCTGCTCCATTCTTTTTGAGAGATGTTTGTTTATAGGGCTGCAACCTTAAATATACTAAATCATTGACTTGAAAGGTTCTCTCTTCTCTATGTCTATCAGCATATTGTTTTTGCTGATTTTGAGCAACCTGCAAATTGTCTTTCAAGAGCTTTAAAATTTCTTGGCTCTTTTCCACCCAATCTTTAGCCTTTGGGGCTCTACTATCACCAAATATAATGTCAGCAAATGTAAGTGCATCATAACCATATAATGCTTTGAAAGGAGACATTCCTATTGACATATGATAAGTGGTGTTGTAGCAAAACTCACCCAAGTGTAGCCATTTTGCCCATGCTTTTTGCTGCCCTCCCACATAGTTTCTTAGGTATCCTTCCAACCATTGGTTTACCCTCTCTGTTTGTCCATCAGTTTGTGGATGATAGCTAGTACTTGGAGTCAATTGAGTGCCTACCAATCTAAAAAGTTCTTGCCAAAAAGCACCCATGAATCTACTATCTCTATCACTGACAATGCTCTTGGGGAGCCCATGCAATCTGAAGATTTCTTTGAAAAAAATATCAGCCACTTGTGCAGCACTAAAAGATGATGTAGCAGCAAAGAAATGAGCAAATTTTGTCAACCTATCAACTACCACATATATGCAATCCTTACCTAAGGATTTAGGCAATCCGGTGATGAAATCCATGGAAATATTGTCCCATTTTTGCTCCGGAATGGGCAATGGTTGTAATAGGCCGGCTGGACATGTAAGTTCTGATTTGTTTTGTTGACATGCTTTACATTCATTCACATACTTCTAAACATCTTCCTTCAGCCCCTTCCAAAAAAATATTTGCCTCAACTGTCTATAAGTTTTGAAGATCCCCGGATGGCCCACTAGTGGGGAATCATGTGCTTCTTGCAAAATTCGGTACTTGAGCTTGGAGTTATGAACTAAATAAATTCTTCCCTTATAATATATCAGCCCATTCAAAATCCTATAATTATCATCCCCTTTGATTCCATCCAACACATCACAAGAAAATTTGTCTTTGGCATATTCAACTAGTAGCATGTTTTTCCAATCCTTGGCAATATCCATGAGAGAAAAGAAGGCCTTCTTGACAAAGCATCTGCTACTATATTATTATTTCCTTTGAGATATTCAATATCAAAATCATAAGCTTGAATCTTGCTTACCCACTTTTGTTGTCTTTCATTTAGATCTTTTTGGGTGAGAAAGTGTCTTAGACTATTATGGTCAGTTTTCATCACAAACTTGCTGCCCACCAAGTATTGTCTGAATTTGGCCAATGCATGCATAATGGCCAGCATTTCTTTATCATAGATGGAGTAAAGTTTTTCATGAGGCTGCAACTTTCTGCTCTCAAAGGCTATGGGGTGTTGGCCTTGCTTTAGGACAGCCCCTATTCCTCCACCTGAAGCATCACATTCCACAACAAAAGGTTTAGTAAAATCAGGAAGTGCAAGTATGGGACAACTACTCATTACCTCTTTCATTTTTTGGAATGCTTTTTCAGCCTCTTCATCCCACTTGAAAGAATCCTTCTTAGTCAAATCAGTGAGTGGAGAAGTCAACTTGGAGAACCCTTTCACAAATTTTCTGTAGTAGGTGCATATGCCAATAAAGCCTCTCAATTCGGTAATATTTTTTGGTGATGGCCATTCCAAGATAGCCCTGATTTTTTCCATGTGTAACTTCACTCCTTCTTGCCCAATAATGTGCCCAAGATACAGTAGTTCTTTCATCCCAAACTCACATTTTGATAATTTAGCAAATAAGGACTCTTCTTGCAAGATTTTCAACACAATCTCTAACTGTTGCAAATGCTCTTCCCATGTTTTACTGTAAATGAGAATATCATCAAAGAAAACCAAAACAAACCTTCTTAGTTGCTTGCAAAATATCCTATTCATACATGCTTGAAAGGTGGTTGGAGCATTAGTTAACCCAAAAGGCATGACAAGAAATTCAAAGTGGCCAAAATGACATCGAAAATCGGTCTTTTGCACATCTTCATCTTTCATTCGAATTTGGTGATACCCTGATCTAAGGTCAATTTTTGAGAAGTATTTAGCCCCATGTAGCTCATCCATGAGCTCATCAATCCTAGGAATAGGATACCTATTCTTGATAGTCTTTTTGTTCAAGGCTCTAAAATCTATGCACATTCTCAATGTTCCATCTTTTTTCTTCACTAGCACTACTGAAGAAGCATAAGGGCTAGAGCTTGGTCTAATGAGCCCCAACTCTAGGAGTTCTTGGATAGATTTTTCAATCTCATATCTAAACCTTTTAGGATGTCTATAAGGTGGTATTTGAATGGGTGAAGCACCCTCCTCCAAAACAATACTGTGCTCAACCCCCCTATCTGGTGGCCTACCATGTGGAAGGTCTCTAAAAACCTTTTCATATTTTTGCAAAAGTCTCTCTATCTCCTTTGGGTGTTTGAAAATATTTATAGTTGGCTTGGGAGATGTAATATGACATTCAGCAGCCCATTCTATATCCCCATGCCTCAATATAGATCTCATGCTATTGCAAGTCACTACTTGATTTGGATAAGTGTGTTGCCCTCTCACAACTCTTTGTACTCCTTTTGAATCTTGGAATTTCATTTCGGGAATTTGATAATTTACTGTATGCTCTCCTATTGAATACAACCATTGCACTCCCAAAACCACATTAGTATCAGCAACATCAACCACATAAAAACTATCAACAAAAGTATAGTTACCTACGGTGACTTGCAGCTTTGGAACCCATGTTTTGCATTGCATTGTGTTGTGACCGGGAATGACAACTGTGAAGCCATCAAATGGTTCAATAGGTATCTTTCTTTTCTCTACCATCTCTGCATCAATGAAGTTATGAGTGGCTCCTCCATCTACCAAAACTGAAGTTCTTTGTCCTTGTACCACACCTTTGCATCGGATAGTATGATAGCGAGGTACTGCTGAAAGCACTGCCATTCTTGCTTTGTCCGGTGAAGGCTGATTTTCTTCTTGTCTTTCCTCTTCTACTGCTGTCTCATATGCCTCTTCTTGATCTGAAATATGTCCATCTTCATCCATGCCCCCATCATACCCCTCATTATCAGAAAATACTTCTATGTATTGAGCCTTTCCTTTGGTACATTTGTGCCCCGGTGTCCATGGTTGGAAGCATGTGAAGCATAGTTTCTTTTTTCTAAGTTCATCCCTGTTTAGTCCCTCTTTTTTATTCCTCTCAAATGACTCTCTTTGCCAAGGTTTCTTATCATATCCATCCCTTTGCCAAGGTTTCTTTTCAAATTTATAGCTAGGCTTAGGAGGAAATCTCATTCTAGGAAGCACATTTTGGAGATCCCTAGTCAAGCTCATTGCGTCTTTTAATGTAGTTGGCTTGTGGGCTTTGACCAAACCTCTTAAGGGTTCAGCCAAAGCTTCAGTGAACAGCAATACTAATCTTCCCATAGATACATCATCCACCTTGACTGATAATTTTTGAAAGTCCAACATATATTCGGTAGGGGACCCAGTTTGCTTCAATTGAGCTAGTTCTTTGAAAGGCCATTCTGGATATTTTTGTTCAAATCTTTCTAGTACCCTGTCAACAAATTCTCCATATGTTTTAACCTGATTATGACCCAAGGTTTTCAGCCCATGAAACCACCATTCATTGGCATCTCCTTCCAAATGCAAAATGGCCATTTTTAATGCATCCTCTTCCAACATAGGATTCAGCTGAAAATATACATCCAATTTTTGCACCCAAGTGTTAGCAGAATTTTGAAAAGAACCATCAAAAGTAGGAAGTGACATTTTTCCAATAGCACTATTCAATTCTTTGTTTTGGAATGGACTCCTATTGTCTCCCTTCATTTTAATCTTTTGCATAGCATCAATGTAGTCACTGAGTGGTACACCTCTTTTACACTCTTCGTTCAAATCATTCCAATCATTTACTAGTTTCTTGTAATCTAATTCAAGATTGGGCTCTTCTTTGGGTGTGAGAAATTTAGGTGCAGTATGCCTTTGTGTGCTTTGAAATTCATCAGGTCTATTATGAGGTCCTGTACTTGAGAAAATATGCTCATTCCCTTTCATCTTTTCCCCTGAGTGTGAACCACTATTATCTCCTATCATCCCTTTGCCTGAAAGTTGGCTACCCAAAAATTCGAAACTTTTCATCATTTGTTTATTCATATCTAGCATAACCATGGTAAGTCCTTCAAAACATGGTTTTAAGGCTTCAATAAATTCCTCCTTATGTCTTAATTTTTCCTCCTCCTCTCTACCCATTGTTTTAGAAAAAAACTCTTTTTCTGCTACTATCTCTTCTTCAACCAAAACTTCTTCAACTACTGATTCAAAGGGTGGTGTTTTATTTGTTTGGCTTCTTGTTAATACCATCAGGTTCTAAGACCATGCTCTGATACCACTTGTAATATCCCTTTTTCAAATTTTATTAAAATGCCCAATTTTCCACTTTTTTTTCCAATTTCGACCTTTGACTAGTTTTACTGTTTTGACCTCCAAATCAACCCAAATGCTCCCAAATATTATGTAGGAGTGTATGAATGGTATTTAGAATTGAATATAAGGTTCAGGGATGTTTTATGTCCCTCCAAATACTGCTGCAAACTTGATTTGTATTATGATCAATATATGTAATGTTGACTAGTAATTTGTGCATCAAATCCCCCTCGGGTAACACTGCAAATGACCTTCCAAATGCCTCCAAACTCCCACAAATTTATGAACAGAGGTATATAATGTGTTAATTATGTGATTAAGATCTCATATGCACCATTAATTGATTTTTAATACTATTCTAACTCTCTCACATTCAACAGCAAAAACCCCCAATTCGACCCTTGGGGAAATGGCACTATTTCACCTCCCAATACAACTAAACTGAGTAAAAATGCTTCAAATGCTCAAGTACAGTACATGAAACTTGTATAAGACATCCATGGCAGTATATTTATCACAAATATATCAGAGAATCATCCATCCATTCGAAATAATCAACATTATAGTGTCATACATCAATGCATTGGGGAAATGGACATTGTTTGCTCATTAATCAATAGTTTTGCATACAACCAGTGGGTATTTCGACCTGAGAATTTATGAATATGAATAACAGAGGATATTAAGCTATTACAATCATAAATATATAATGAGAATCTCTCTCAAGAAGCACAAGTGCTCACCAAAAACGCCTTCCCTCAAGGAGCACGAATATGCCTTCAAAACTAGAAACGGTGGAGAGAAAGTGCTGCACTAAACCAAACCATGAAACTTCCTGTAGCTGCTACCTGCAAATACAAACTCCATTAAATCATCATGAAAGACCTGAGTGTCCTCTCCAAACACCAACTTGGATGGGAATCTTTCACCCTCGAAATTGGCTAAGGCAAGAAACTAGTCATCCACTAGCTCTCTCTTCACAAATGCAATTTTTCTCAAATCATCAAAAGCCATTCTCATACTTGATTTCTACATTTTATAACCAACATTAGCCTTCAAGGGGCGAAATCCTCTCAATAGATTCAATAATTTTCCATTTAGAAAATATTCCTCATTTGCCACTTGTCTCCTAGTTCCAACCTTCCATCTTCTCCCAAATTCGAATTTGAGTCTCTTTAGATTCCTCCAACTCCATGAGCGCCTTCTTGAGCCTATTTTTGGGGCTGACATGTCATAATGGTCAGGTGTAAGAAGTCGGGTCTGAATTTTGTCATAAAATGTCATAGATGCTTCATTATTGTTGTCATAAAACTAGGGAATCTAGCCCAGGTGTCCACTAGTCTCCAATTTGACTCTTCCTCTTCCATGGAGGTTACTATTCCTTCCCATTTCGACCTAATATGCTCAATGCCATGTGTTATGACTTACCAACTCACCCAAGAGTGTTCACCTTCCCATGAATTCGAATTGGCAAGAGAGAGCTGCCATGTGTCATTGAAAAATCAAGCTAGTGTGGGTCCCACCACCTCCATATGTCTCCAAAACCACTTGCCACCTAGAATTTCTCTTGAATTTATTTATTCATCATATTTATTAAATGATTGAACCCTTCTAATGTCTAAATATCATTTATTAGTTTCCTTATTACCATCCCACATGTGCCCATCCAACCTAGGAAACTAGTAGGATTGATGGGATTGTCTTACTATGCACTTATTTGAATGGGGACATTACACCCTCCCCAACATGTATTTCAGGAGGGAAAGAAACTTATAAAGTCACAATATTAGTAGAATGCTGGTCTTTCATTATCAGTTCATAAATCCAAGTTACATAAATTGTAAAACGAAAATGTCTTAACTGCAAAAGTGCTGAAGATTGTTTTTCAGAAATGTCAGCAGAGCCCCTGCTACCCAAGAGGTCCCTATTTATCATTACTTCAAACCTAGCTCTACATAGAAAATAAAGATCTTGTTCAACATGATTCTTTCCTATAAATCATGAGGAAATGGGATCGTTGTATCTCTTGCGATCTTCGGTTTGGAGCTTGGTTACTTGATATTCTTCCATGTCACCTGCGCCCTGTCACACATGTCTTTATTCGTATGATTAGTAATTAGAAATGCTAAAACATAAGAAAAGATAATCTCTAAATTGATTTATTTAATCATCATCCAAAATGCATTCTCCCATACAAAAGATGTGCTTTCTTATCATTTATTTGTTTATGTGTGGCATAAAAGGAGTCCATGGAGTACCTATATTCTGAGCTCATCACTTGCGGAAACGTAGAAATACTTTTCTAAGGTCTTCTAAGTATTGGGAACGTTTCTTGGACTGAGCCATAAGGTCATCCAAGTAAACAAGGATAATATTTACCAATTCATGGAAACAAAAAGTCATATCCCGTTGAAAGGTGGCTCCAACATTTTTAAGGCCAAAGGGCATAACTCGGTAAGTGTAGGTACCCCATGGAGTGGTACAACTAGATAGAATGCCAAAGGACAAGTATATCTTCTAAATGTAAGTAGAGTACAAACTCTATTGAAACATTGACTAAGTGAGTAAAATTATGGATTAAAATTCAGATAAGGATCCACAATAATGCATTCATGTCAATATGAAGCAAGGGCACCTATTATATTATTTCCATCAAATAAAATCCATGATTTGCTTTCCAAAAAGGATAGCAAGGACATGCAATTGTTGGGTATTCTTCCAATGTTACAGTCCAATCTTCCAATGTTACAGTCCAATTTCAACATAATATTGAGAAATGGATTTTTCAGATGTTATTCTCATAAAGAACAACTTCATTGGAAGGTGCAATAAATCTATCTCAATCATCAACACAATTAGAACCACCACTAATCTAGCCAAAGTAAAATGGTTCAAGCTATCACCCACAAATTGAAATCAAAGAAACATCTTATCACTTACTTAAAGCATTTTTCATGGCAATATGGACAATGCAAATACCTCTACACCAAGGTTGGGTAGAAAGGAAAAGGTTGTTAGTAGTGTCATGAATCTGTTAATTTATTTGATTGGCATGCTTACACATGGACACAAGGCTAGGAGATTCAACTACTTCATCCTTTCCTTTCTAGATATGGGCTCAAACTTCATTGTGACTTCATTAACTAATGCATATAGGTTCTCAAAGAACCAACGATGAATGATATGTGGATTTTTTTGTACAAGAGAGGATTCACATCAAACCACCCGCTGCTTCATGCTATATCACAAACCAAATTTTATGAAAAATGTTTGGTATACAAGTCAGATGATATGCAACCTCATGAGGTGAGGGTTGATAGTACAAAATGTGATAGGTCAAATAGAAAATTCGCTTTGGTTTTATTGTTGCAAATGGATAATTATGAGAGTGATAGAAAAACATGGCTATACGTTTTCATTTTTATCCATTTTAACAACGAGGGTGTTTGACATTGTTGAAGTTGGTATACTCCAGGTGGGACACACATGAAGACATATATGTAATTTATCGGAGGTTATTAACTCAAATAAAGAGAAAATTCATATTTTCATTTCCTAAGATGATGTATATTTATAGGGCATGTGAGGACGACAATTATTTCCCTCCCATATTTAATTGATGAATTATTTGATTTTAAGAGATTTGCAAATCCACACCTACTGAACAATAACTACAAGGTAATTGGTATCAAACGATGTTGATACTTCAAATTCTAGGTGGTTGATGGCATGCCAATTATGCAATATATAAATCCCTAGTTTGAGATGAAAAATGGTTACCACCTATTAATGTAGGGAACTTATTTCTTGATGGTAATCTAGCCTCTAACCTAGAGGGAAACCTATGCTATAAAATCTACAAGTAAAGAGACCTTCTAATACCACAACAATGGATCATCCATCATTAAACAAGGTCGAAACGACCTATATGTAGGGATTTTTGTGGCAGATGATCGCAGGTAGGTGTATTGTATTGTATCCTGGATTGATCATTGGCCAATCTTGCTTGTTGGACTGTATCCTCCACATAATGATTATATCAGACTAAACGAGAAGAAGGAAGGTGGGTGTTTTATTGGATTGAGGGTGGTTTTCTTTATTTGCGCTTGCATATTATATTTAGCCTGGATCAACCAGAACTGCCATGAATATCCTACTAGAAAAAGTAATGGGATATGACACTCCCGTAGGCTAGTTCATGGTAAATGGAGTGTTGGGAAAAAATATTCTTCAACATGTTTTCAAGAGCGAGAAGCTACGGGAACATTTCGAACATTTCATTTGGTTATTGGTGTCGCATAAATTTGTGGGAAAAGAACTATTGCTTGAAATATGAATATAGATCAAACTCTCTCCAATTATGGTCAAACTTACAATGTTCTGCATCCATGCATTCTTTGACCTTGCGGATCCTTCATAGGAGTTGACCAACATTGGCCAACACATTATAAACAAGTGTGCCAAATTACCATTGGTCATGGAAACAATAGAAACGTCTATGGTGACTTGCGAGAGTAGGGAGGCTTCCTATTCATCAGGAATCAACCTTGCATAGTTTAAATCAACTGAACTTCATGGGATACCGCGTAATACACCTTTAAAGTTAAGTTATCACGCATTGCCTTACCATCTGAAGCATTGTTTTGTTTACTGTTCTGCTTTCCAATAAATAGTGAAATAAAATCCGAAGTTTTAGAGTATTTGTGGATTGCTCCAAGGATTTGTTTCTACACAAGATGTTGCATAGGACATATACGATCTAGGATACTCTTAATTGAAGGAACTTATAAATAAATGCTTGATGGAAGATTCATGAGGTGGCTTTTGCAAAATGCATGATTTAGTTCTTTCTAAATCTGTCAAGGAAACCAAATTTTTGGTAAATTACTAGTGGAAGAGTGACAAGGTTTGCTTAGAATTTCATTAAATCAAGAATGTCATTGCTCTCCAGGTCTCCGCACTTTATTGTGATCTTATAATAATGATTATAATTTAATGATCTTATACAATATGTGCAAGATTTTTCGACAATTTGAGACATCTAGCTGTATTAGTTTTAAGTTACACTTCTATCAACAAATTGCCAAAATCTAGAGAATTTAAGGCATTCAAAGATCCTAAATTTATCCTACACACGCATTTGGATGTTGCATGAGTCCTTCATGGTCTCACATGCCTCCAATTTATGGATGTTAGCTGCTATAAATGTCTCAGAATGTTGCATTTAGGGATAGGTAACCACAAATTCATGTTGCATCTAAATGTGAAGCACTTCCCACATTTGGAATGCTTTCCTATGGGTATATCGAAGCTCATCTACCTACATGCTTTGAAGGGCGATGTATTGAGAAGGAAAATTGCAATTGAGGTATCTCAAAAGATTCACCCTTCTCCAACACCTATCACTATTAATTGATATTGATGCCTCCTCGTCATTAAAAGAAGATATTGTTCAGCTAGAGGAGGGGACTTTTGTGGGCATGACTAGTGGATACCTCCAATTATAAAAAAAGTTTTTTGAGTTTCCCAAATAGTGTATATATATATGCTAAGTGAGATTGGATTTTCTAAGAGGATAAATACATATATATGCATGCAAGTGCAGAGTGGAAGTATGTATTTTCTAAAAACAAAGATGTCTCAACGTCAGCAACAACTATCAACCATAGGTTGGGATATTGGTCTACAAATCATGTTATATAATGGTTTCAATTTAAAGAGTGATTATTTTCCAGTATTAAGTATTGGTTGATGATTTCTTCATGTATATGGGTTGAACAATAGTTTTTAACTTAAAACAATAGTATTCAATCTAATGCACATATCTCTATACTATTATTCAATGTTAATGGTAGTTTTTAACTTAAAATTACATTATGGAAGGGTAAATTTTTAATTAAAAATTTATTATCGAAGGGCTAATTTCTTATTAAAACTTCTTTATTGAAGACCAAAATTTTAGACAAAACATTATGTGATGGGGGAGTATAAAAACAAAAACATAAAAAAAAAAATTGTATGAAGGACAAAGATGAATACAAATTCCAACCCCAACTCCTATAACTAGATACAACTTAACCACATTCTTTAAAATAGGAAAAAATGCTCTAAACAACTATCCTCAACAATACCAACCAAAACTCAGCGAAGGAATCTAGATTTTACCCGTGCAAGTCCTTGTCATTGGCCCGTTCTCCACTTTAACAATAACCTTAGTAATTAAAGTTGTAATGAGAATGAAGGACAATATATGTGTGGGGGTGTAGTGTTGATTTTTGACCTACAATATATATATATATATATATATTTTTTACCACTGGAAAATGCCAACACCTGCTATTCTGAAAGAATCAAGGTATGGCCAGATTTACAATCATTACATAGAAAGTCGGCTCCCAAGGAGCAAGTGTCACAAAGCAAGATTTGAACCTGGGTGGGGAGGATAACAACATTCCTCCCAACCACTCGATCTACACTCAATTGACATACAAAATATTTATGATAGGACACTTTCCTTGGTAAATAGTTATAATTGTTTATTATAAAAAAAACAAATAATAAAAGAATTTAATTATTTTTTAAAACTAATATTTTAAAATTAAAATAAAATGCTTTTTTAATAATTTTGATTGGATTTAGGACAATTTTAATGTAAAAACAAGATATTGTATTTTATATTTATTTATTTATAAAAAATATTTTATATATTTATAAGGAAATATTTACAATATTTATTTAATGATAATTTTAAAAAAGTGGACTTCTATTACATTAGAGGAATAAAAGCACATTTTTCAAGCATTGAGATTATATATATAATGTTTTTGCAACTGTCATCTCAACCATATAATTTTTCCTTCAATTTTTCATTTTTTTTTATTTTGACCAAAATGTACTAAAATGGCAAAAGAGTATTATAGAACAAGGGAAAAAAGTGAGTGGGATATAGTGATCGGACTTGAACCCATTCCATGTTGTGCTACTACTCCTCCCCAACTACATGGTAAGTGTAGTGATCGGACTTGAACCCATTCCATGTTGTGCTACCAGTCCTCCCGAACTACATGGTAAGTGTAGATTATGTTGCGACTTAGAAGAGAAATACCAACTTTTGAGAGGGTATATGTTGATTTGAGTTCCCCCAAAAATATGGTATATTTGAAAAAAATTATATGTGTTAGCTATTGATTTCAATGCAAGCAAAGGTTCTACAAATTAATATTGGTGAGCTTAGTCCCCCCTTCATCGAGTTTACCACATCAAGTCCACAAAGGCCTAAAAATCATGAACACCCTCCTTGTAGCTAGGGTTTTCACCCTAGCTTGTGCAAATGGGCACCTACTAAGGAGAAGGGACTCCTTAGTAGCAGTTCAAATAAACAATAAAATATGACAGTACAGTAAAATAAAATTAAACTAACATGAGCATTAATATAAATAACAAAACATGAAAATATGGCAAAAGATTTCTCTTTTTTGTATTAAAAGTTACCTCAGGTGTAGAGGTTGGTGGAGCCTTTGCAGCAGTCCAAGAGGGTTGCTTCCAAGCTCCAATGTTGTTCATTTCTCCTTCTCCAAAGGGTTTTGGAAATGGGCCAAAAGGGCACTCAAATGTGAAAATAGTTCAAAAGGGTGAGCTAGGGTTTCAGGAGTGATTTTGGCAAAGTAAGGATAGGGATGACTGTGGATGAAAAATGGGGAGCTTCCATCACCTATTTATAGGTTTTTAGTGGTGGAGTGCTGACCCATAGTTTTGGGCACCATATGGTTTAGGTCATCTGTATAGGGTTTTTGCTTCCTTTTTTCCCTCTTTTCCCTCTTTTTTTGTATTTTTTATTCCCTTTTTAGAGGGTTTTTGCTATTTTTGGAGGAATTTACTTTATTTTGGGGGAAAATGGGGTTTTTGGCCTTTTGGAATCTTTTTTAATGGTTTTTTGGCCTTTTGGAGGCTTTTTAATGGGTTTTTAAGGTTTTGGAGGCAAATATGTTAAGAAATATAGACAAATGAGTCATGTAATGGGGTAGATGAGGTAGTGAGCACTTTTTGGGTGTTAACACTCCTCCCATGCTAATTTTACTAACGTTCTTAATGCATGAAGCTCCACAAGATTATTTGAGCCTTGTCCAATATTGGCTTTAAAGGAAATAAAACTAGAGTCGAAGAAATACATAATGCCTCCTAAACCACACACTCGATTGGTACCTTTGCACACTCCATCAAAGAATACCTAGCATTGGGATTTGTCAATCTGGGGTTCACCGATCACCTAAGGTATTATGTGCCCCACTTCTTCCTTGAAATACTACAAAAGTGAAAAAACTTGTGACACAAATTGAAAATATTAAACGTCTCGCTCCTTAAAGAGTCGGGAGTTACGTGTAATCCATATACTCCAAATTACAAAGAACTGTAAACACTGGAATGGTTTTAATTATGGTCTTATATCGAACAAGGATTTAAACATTTTTCTATGTATTTCTCGTTCGATAGATGGTTGAGTTTAATACCAAAGCTCAAATCCCGCCAGACTTGCTTAGAATATGCACAATGAAGAAAAAGATGGAGTACAGTCTCCTCACCTCGTCATAGATAACAAATGCTTGGACCTTCATTATTTATTTTCAAAAGACATCCCAAGTTGCGATCGTATTCATCAAAACTAACCGCATAAAAATTATGCACTTCAAAGGAGCCTCTGCTTCTCATATGTGCGCCCACCACCACGAAGCAGGGTTTCAGTTGTCCATCATTTGGACTTTGAACTCGCTCAGACTATATAGCTAGCCCTTGCTAGGTTACCTATCCAAACCATAGAATCAGATTCTTTGGTAATGCAAACATGATCTTGTCTTGACTCATTGAAAAAAGAAGACCACTCTCAAACCAACTCCTCCAGCAAATGAAAAGTCTGTGCACTCCTCTATCCCGATTCCACAAGTTCGACTTAGCATTTTGTGTAATATGGGGGAGGATATGCAGGTTTTGCAGTTGCAATTGGAGTAGATCATCAAGAGGAAGGAAAACCCCTCTCCCACAGCCCATGATCTCATCGGATCCAAGTCGCACTGACTTGCCATCACCTACCTTCCAATCCAAATAGGAAGTTTGACACATTTGTATTCCAATGCGAGGAGCCACATTTGCAATTTTTATCATCCCAACAATCCCAATCAATGATAGAGTGAGACTCCACATACTCCGTTAAGATTTTGTTTTCAAATTCCATTTTTGGAAATAAGATTCGAGAGTGAGAGTGATTCCAGAATGAGAGTGATTTTGCACTCCCAAAGGAAAAAATCTCTTTCATGCCTAAACCAACCTCGACTTGTGGCTTTGTAATAGAAACCCAACTAGTCCAATGTAATCAAAAAGAATTTTTGTCACGCCATAAGAAATTATATCTCAAGTGTCGAAACCTCTCTAAGACATGTTTCAAAATATGCGCCAAGGTGTACCAATAAACTGACATAGCTCAAGGACATCTTTTACCAATACAAGTCTACCTCTACAAGTAAACCCATCTATAACACCATAAATTTATTTTGTTCCCAAATTTGGCAATCATCCTTTCCCATTTTTTCTGATATCCATTAAGTTTATTAGGAAACCCAAGTACTTCAACCCATGAGAAATATCAAAAGAATTGATTGTGAATATCTCATGCAATATACGTTGAACCCATTCACTCACTGAACTAAAATAGAAAGCAAACTTTCTAGTATTAAATTTCATACCATTAGTTGTATACGTGTGGCCTATTTTAATGAATGAAACTGTAAATAACCATCATTAATAATGAACGAAATTGTAAATAACCGTCATGAATATGACAAATGGAATTATTAAATTTATTTATTATTTAAAAAATAATTTTAAAATTAAACTTAAAAATCAAAATAATATTTATTGCTTTTTAATTACAAAATAATTTTAAAATTAAACTTAAAAATCAAAATAATATTATTACTTTTTAATTACATCAAAGAATATTAAAGTTTTGTAGATAGATTCAAATCATTAAAATTATAATTATTAGTATAATAAATCCCAACGGATACAAGTGATTTAAGTGTCGTCTCTAAAAAGAAAAAAGATTAGATGGAATTATCTGTGTGGTATCGTTTAAATATTTTAATAAAACACGGATTAAAAAATTTATATTTTATATTTAATTTGTATTTCATAAAAATTATTAATATTTAAAAGATAAATTTTTAAAAATGGATCTTTGCTAAAAAAATTGTAAGTTGAAAGGATCTGTCATCTTTGTAACATTATGAAATTATGAATGTTGAGGATGAAAAGCACTTCCTCTTAAATTGCCCTGTATACACCCATATAATATCTCATTTTAAATTTTTTGCTACAACACCTAACCTTCTACCTTATCAAAATTATAGTGAATGTTGCTCTCCAAGTTTTTTGAGCACATAACTATAACTTTAAAGCAAACCAAATAGTTTTTTACTTTTCCTTTTGTTCAATTTTTCCAAGTTCAACAAGAGATGTTGTGGCCTAAAATTCACAATTGTACAGAAATGTTGAGATAACTAAGGTATTATTTTTCTTATTCCAATCTTAGAGTTCAACATTTGGAAACTTAATTTCAATACCATAATAGGAATATGAAAATTGAAATATGTGCCCAAGTATATGTATCATTGGACCTCTTCAAGGTGTTATCATCATACAAAATTTGGGATAACTTCTATTCTTAAATATAATTATCACTATTTTGGTTTTATTAATATTGATACTGTTGGAATTGATTTAATACTAAGAGGGGGAGTGAATCAATATTAGCGCAGTTATTAGTCATTTATACTTTCTTTAACAGATTAGTCTTTGCTTAATCTTTATCTTTAATTATGAATCAGTAAATAAACATCCACATATATGTGCCAACATAAACAACACATAACACACCGGATTTTTACGTGGAAACCCAAACGAGAGAAAACCACAAAATGCTTCTTTATAATGAGAAATAATACATTCAAAGATGCACTGAATTCCTGTGTTTACTAGCACCATCTGGACGGAGGCAACAACCCCTTGGTTTTACAGGATTCAACTTGAAAGAAGCTACAACTCCCTGTGTTTCTCCAGCGCCGACTGGAAGGAGGCACCAACCCCCTGTCTCCTTGTTGTTTTACAGGAACCAACCTGAAGGAAGCTCCAAATCCCTGTCTCCTTGCCCCGTCCAACAGCCCTGATGTCCAATACGGGTTGTTGTCTTACTATACTTCAAATTCGCACACTCTTTTGATCTTATACTGATGATTTTGATTTGTGATGTCTTTGTATGCAATCTATACTCTGTCAGTGTGCTGCATACATCACTTGACTTCTCGAACTTCTCAAATCACACTTCTGTTGATGACTTAATTTTTGTTATGTGTGCTCGATGATACTACAATTTGCATTACTAGAATTCTCCACATTCTGCTCTGCGTGACTGCCATAACCAACTGATACTGTGCTTTCAATTGATAGTTTGTTGTTCTGAGATGAAGCACTAGTAACAGATGAAACTACGCACTTTCTGATGTGTTTGTTTTGTTTAAGTGCTACAATTTGCGATGTCCTATGCATCAAATGATTCGCCCTTTCTGTTTAACCCACTCGTCTCAGATATTTTGCATCATAATGTGCCTATTAGATCCTGTTGTTGTTTTTCGTTGCGCATCAGATAGAGTCCTCAACTTCGCACACTTTCACTTCTGCTCATATGCATTAGCTAGACATCTACGCATTGTTTGATAAAATTCGGTTCTGTCTATGTGCTTCTATCTCTACAAAATTTGTGACTATCGTCGTGTTGACTGTAATGTTATCCTTCGAAACATCAAGCACTTGCGCATACTTTAGTATTTATTCCTTTCAGTACTCACACATCTATCATAGATTTACAGCATCGTTATGCGCACCATCAAAAACTCAATTCTACTGCATGTGCGCATTCAAATCCTCACTTAGATCATTATGTTCTGTCCACGAGCCCCTTGATGCTCCGAAAATCAAACTAAAAATTACACTCAAAGCTCTTACGCTCTCGCCACCAAGCTTGCTTCAAATCTCCAATTTGCATCTCTATTTATACAAGTCATGCACGGATTGTATGTTCACAAGTTGGTCATGACATCCCTTCTTCCATACTTCATGGATTGTGTATATGCCACGTGTCATCTTCTGTGCTATTAATGTGTCATCTTTGGTGTGTCAAGCACCCACATGGTCCACAACTTAGTGGGACTTTACACCTTGGTGGTATACCTTTGCGCTCTTGATGTACCATTTCCTTAAGGTATGTGCACATTCTTATACTTCATCTTGATGTGTCTATGACCTGTGCTTTACCATCCCTTGTAGGTAATTCGCCCTTGCGGTATTGATGCTTTGCAAAATCTGTGCATACTCTAACTTCTTCTTAGTGGGACTTTGACCTTTTCCTTGTCATCCCTTGTGGGGTTTGCACACCTATTGTGCAGACGGTTGTGGAATTTACTCATAGATATTATTCAATCGTTGTATCCTTCTAGGAACTTATGCACGTTACACTTTCTGAAATCATATTCTGGTTGTCTAGGTTTGCGTGCTTTTAGGAATGTCCAACCATTTGTCGTTTCTAACTTCTTGCGCACTTCCAACCATTGACAAAGCAATGCTCAGGCTTGCTTGCGCACTCATATCATTTGTTCAACCAACTTCTTGGTAGCTTGTGCACTTGTACCATTGTCCAACCAACTCCTTTGACTGCTACCATGAAATAGTATGACTTGGTGGACTTGATATCTGCGCAAGGACCACATGCAGTAGGATACATTACTTATGTTCTTCTGCATGATGTATATTCCTTGTGTACTTATTGATACTCATCATGTATGATGTATCCTTGGACACATATCTTAAGAATGGATGCAACATCTAGATATACTTTTTCAGAATGGAATCCATATCTGCCACCATCACCATCTCGCGCATATACTTCTTCAAAGTGGCTTCCATGTACTTCTTCATACTTCTGTAGAAATGTTGTATCCACTTTGACATCAGTTGACATCAATGACTCACACTGAATAAATTGACATCCTCTTTGACATTGGTTGACAGTCAAACACTTGACATCATCTCTAGTTGACATCAATGACAACCAATTCTCAACAGATACCAAGCTCATAATTTTGTAGAATTCATGGAACATTGAGTTTGTTATTAACATCATTAAGAAATTTTGCAAGAAGAACAATATCATTGCCATATAAGAGAATGATGAGAAGAAATTAGCAATGCCTTTCGCTCAACATTTACAATGCTACAACCTTGAAGAAACCTTGTTCCTATGTACTTTATTCTAATTAGATTTACTCTCTTATTAACCCATTACCTTCTTTTTAATAATACCCCTATTAGTATAAACTCACCTACATTATTTTAAAACACACATTGAATTTGGAATTAAAGAGTGGAAATAGATTTTAACCTTTAGTGATATTTAGTTCTAGAACTAATATTTCATTAAATTTGGAACTAAACATGGTGTCATCGCATATTTGGTCCTACTGATCATTAAATGACTTGTTGGCCATGGAATCACTACTATAACATTATTCATTGACACCATTGTGTCTTTGATGCTCATTGTTTGACTAAAACAAGGTATTTCCACAATGTTGAACACCTTAAGCAACCGCTCACACAAATATATCTCAAATCAATACATCGATGTTTTATGTGGTTAAAATCCTTAGAGAGGCAAATGGCCCATTTCCCCATCCAAATAGATACTTGAGGAAATATATTAAAGCAAAAGGAAAAAATATTTGCCAATGAGTTTCTCACAATCAATCACCAAGCAAATGACCCTTCATGCTCTTTAAATAGGGATCATGGACTGATCGAGTGTTAAGCCACAGATCAATAGTCGTTAAGATCAAGGTGAAGATGAACAGTCAGATCACTCTATTTCTAGAGCATATAATGACTATTGGATTACATAAGTACCAATGCATACTAATCCATACTAAAGAAACACGATTTACCTAAAGACATGTTTGACTAAGTTGATCTAAACTAACTCCTAAGTGTCTAAATATCCTAACACCCTCCCTTAAGAACAATGTGGGATAGGATTGATGGATTTCCAATAGGATAAGGAAGAAGGCATTAGATCCTATTTCCCTTTAACACATTCTCTAAATCCTAACATAGATCAAAGTTTAGAAAACTTCACTTCTTTAAGAGACTTTGTGAAGATGTCTACAACTTGGTTATCTATAGGAAAAATGAGCACTTTGAGAACACAATCCTAAATAAGCATTCTTGTCAAGTGCATATGTAACTCAATTTGTTTTCCATGTTGATGTTGATTTGGATCTTTGTCCAGCTTGATGGCACTCTAATTGTCATGTTGATGTATATGTAACTTCAGAATGTATTTCATCTATGTATATTGTACTCCTATAGAGATGGTATTATTCCTCTATAGGGAAGTTTCGTCATTTGTATTGACAAGTGTCGCAAGTGTCGTAACTTGCTGTGATGGGTTATTAGACCACCTAGTGAGGGGTCGGCCCGGATTAATGTAACCATGGGTTATTAGACTCTTCTAGATAAGTCGGCCCTGCTAGTGTATTAGGAAAGTTGGGACAAGTATAAATAGAGAGCGGGAGATCTCTATTTGTTCATCTCATTATTCAATTCTACATCACTCGGAAAGTGGTGCACTAGTTGAAGACGAGGAGTAGCTGCTAGTAGAAGACTATCTCTTGTACTTGGGTTGTATCATTGCTCTTTCTATCTCTGAGGAAGTTGTGGGGTTTTTCACCTTTATGGTTTTCCCCAGTGAAACTCTGTGTGTCTATTGTCTCATGTGATTGCTTGGTGTGATTGATATGCATTGTTATACTTGATATGCTATACATGTTATTCTCTCAGTAAAGATCCTAGAGTATATTGAATTAATTCTCAAAAATTAACATGGTATCAGAGCTAACATGAGAAGAAGACTTTGTGCAGTGGCAGAAACTAGGGTTTCTTGTTTATTGGGTTTCTTTCCACAGATTTTGGAAAAGAAGCAAAGTAGATTGACTCTACTCATCAAGGAGAATCTTTCTGTCCAATCAGAATTCAATTCTGAGCACTTTCATTTTTGGCCCTAAAAATTAGGGTTTCCACAAAAATAGGAATTTATTCAATCTGAAGACATAGCTGGAAGCTCCTTGAAAAAATTGAAGTTTAGAGATTTGGATCGTATATTTTGGTTGGGTGAAGCTCCAGGAAACTCAAACCCTAATTCAAGGTCCTCCCAGTAAATCTGGGAAGACTAAAAGGCATTTCTGAAGGGTGAAACTTTGTAGTTCTCAATTTATGACTATACCAGGCTGATCAACTCATCAAGGTGCATCTTTCTATCCTTTCAGAAATTTGAAATTCACATTTTGAATTTTTAGGGTTTCTCTGACAAACCCTAATCCAGGACTAGATCCAGTTTTTAGCAAATCAAGTGGTAAGACCTAAATCTTTTCTATTTCCATTTGAAGTACTCTTTAATATGTCTCACCACACCAAGCTTGAAGATAAGCTTGAAGGGGCTGATAACTTCCGAGCATGGAAGTATAGGATTGGGTTAATCCTGGAAGAAAATGAATTAGATACTTACATAAGCTCTGAGGTCCCTGTCCTAGAGGGAGAAGAGGCTAAAGCCCTCCACAAGAAGAACTTGGTCAAGGCAAAGAGGTTCATTGCTAATTCTATTAAGGACCATCTCATTCCACATGTGTCATCTCTGAAGACACCCAAGGAGATGTTTGATTCCCTAACCAATCTATTTGAAGGGAAGAACATAAATCGGAAGATGACATTGCGGAACCAATTGAAAGGGGTGAAGCTTCAGAATGGAGAGACCATTCAATCTTATTTTTCTAAAGTCTCTCAGATCAAGGAACAACTCGAAGCTGTGGATGAAGTAGTGGATAATGGTGAAGTTGTTATGACCACATTGAATGGCCTACCTAGGTTATTGGATTCCTTTATCCAAGGAATCTGTGCAATAAAGAAGTTGGTATCCTTCAGTAGACTGTGGGAAGAATGCTCTCAAGAAGAAGCTAGTCTTGTGGCCCGAGAAGAAAAGATGGGGAATGAAGATCAAGCTCTCACAACACATACCACGAAAGGTAAGTTCAAAAAGGAGTCATCTCATAACAGAAGACCTTCATACCACCACCACCATAAAGATAAGAAAGATCTCAGATGCTTCACATGCAATGAGAAGAGACACTTTGCTGCAGATTGTCCTAAGAACAAAAAGAATAGCAAAAACAACTCCAGCAATAAGAAGAAAGTCAACAAGAAGAGGTGTCATGCTCATGCTGTTGAGGATGATGAACCTCCCAAGAAGAAGGCTAGAACAAAAAGTGATGATTCATCAAGTGAAGATGAATATGTTCTAATATCCGCTCTCACAGGTACCATCTCTTATGGATGTAATGATTGGCCATTGATAGTGGGGATTCCAAACACATGACTGGGTTTAAAGAATCTTTTGTAAATCTATCTGAACATGAATCACCCCATAAGGTGAAACTTGGGGATGATTATCAATATCCCATCAAAGGAAGTGGTGAAGCCTCCTACAACCTAGACTTTGGAAAGTCCTTGAAGGTGAAAGAAGTATTATTTGTACCTGGGCTCAAGAAGAACCTACTCTCCATATCTGCATTGGATGCAAAAGGCATGAGGGTTGCATTTGTAGATGGCCAAGTCCTAATGTGGCAAAAGGGTAAAACCATAGATGATGCAGTAGTGATTGGAGAGCAAGAGGGAGGTTTGTACAAATTGAAGGGACAACCTGAACATGCCATGGTACATGAATCCATGGATCCAAGTGAACTTTGGCATATAAGGCTTGCACATGTGCACTATATAGCACTACCAATTGTAAGCAAAGTTGTAGAGGGTCTTCCTGAAATCAAGTCAAAGCATGAAGGTGTTTGCAAAGGATGTGCAAAAGGAAAGAACATTAAGAAGGCATTTCCAAGCAGTGAAAGCAAATCAAAAGGAATCTTGGAGATTATCCACTCTGATGTATGCGGTCCAATGTCATCCAGTTCTCTGAGTGGGTATGTATACTATGTCTCTTTCATTGATGATTTCTCTAGGAAGACTTGGGTCTACTTCTTAAAGAACAAAGATGAAGTATTTGATAAGGTCAAGGAATTCAAAGCCTTAATGGAGAATCAAACTGACAAGAAGATCAAGACATTCAGATCCGACAATGGCAGAGAATTAATTTCAGGTGATTTCAAGAAATTATGCAGTGATTCAAGGATTAAGAGGGAGTTGACTGCTCCCTACAATCCACAACAGAATGGAGTTATAGAAATAAAGAATAGAACAATCATGGAAGCAGCACGGGCAATGTTGCATGAACAGGATCTTCCTATGCATCTATTGGAAAAAGCATCTAGGACAACTGTATATGTGCAGAATAGAACACCTCACAAGATATTGGACAACAAGACACGAGAAGAAGTCTTCACTGGTAAGAAACCTGAGGTCAGCCATCTCAGAATATTCGGTTGTACAGTATATACACATGTTCCAAAGGAAAAGAGAACAAAGCTAGATCCTTCAGGAAAGAAGGGTATCTTTGTGGGGTACAGTGAAATCTCGAAGGCTTACAGAATATACTTTCTAGGGTTCAAGAAGATTGATGTTAGTAGGGATGTAACATTTGATGAAAACTCAGCTTTCATCAAGTCAAGGAAGGAACCTGTTGAAGATCATGAAGAACCAAAGGAAACCAAATTTCAAGATACCACCATGACTGAAGCAATTCCAGAAGCAGAACGTGAAATTGAAGATCCATAAGAACCTGTAGATCCACCTGTTAGGAACTTGTGTCAACCCTTCTCTTTACCATGTTAGTATATTGTTGTTGGACACATATGCTTTGTAAGTCTTCCCATAGTATTTGTTGATCCATAGTTTATACTAGCCCATAGTATTGGACACATATGATTTGTAAGTCATCCCATAGTATTATATGTCCCATGGTTTTGACTCATAGTATTGGGCATAGACTTAGCATATAAGTGTGTGTTGAGGTCATTGAAGGCATCGTGAAGTTAATTGTATTGAGCTTTCTCAAAGGAGGTTGCCCCCTCGAAGTGGCCTGTGATCAATATAAAAGTGATTCTGAGTTCTATTATTTCTGATATCTCGATTATTTGCATTAATTAATTATTGCAGGTTCATCACATTTGGTATCAGAGCACTTTCTTTGGCTCGTTGGGTGGAATTTCTGCCAATTTTTTTTTTCGCATCTGTTGCAAGTTCGAATCTGGGGATAACACCTATCCGCTTAACTATGGGAAGTACTTGGGCATAAGCCCTAAAACTAATTGTGAGGAGTACCACAGGAACCCCAAGTAGCTGGCCCATTGATAGGATTTGTCAGCTAAAAGGGCAACGACCCCTACCTGATTGACTAGTTCCCACCCGTGAGGTAAACCAAGAGCTGTCGTTTGTGGCAAAGCGGTTATCAGTTTTACCTGAGCCATGGAGTGAGGGGTACTACCCCAATACACAAGCCATCAGAAAACATTGGTGGCCGAGTGAATCCCCTGAATCGATAGGAATCCGCACATACCTGGGGTCGATATCTATTTTCAGTTGTACTGTTTCCCATCACTTCCACTCTAGATCTAGCCATTTCAGATCTATTCTGAAAGTCGTTCCAGATCCAGTCGTCATTTCAGATCCAACTATTTTCAATCATTTCCACGTTGTTACAGATCCATTTGTTGCGGATCCCTTCCGCGCTGCTGTTGTCGATCCATTTCTGGAAGGAAAAAAAAAAACCTATTTTTCGGCCATATCTCCCTTGTTTCAACTCTGTTTTCCCTGAAACTTCACTGACATCCTTGCAATCCCATTCTTCATATTTCATTCCCGAAGACCCTATCCCAAATTCCACTTCCCAATACCAGAAATCTCACATTTGTCTATTTCTAGGGTTTGTCATAACTCCTTCAATTTTCACCCAAACGCCATCAAATTTTGCCATTGTGTTCCTTTTGTAATTTTGCTTCTTTTTCATTCTCTACAAAATTTTCTCGTTCTTTCACCCCGCTTATGAAATCCCAATTTTTTGCTTCCCTGTCCATCAGAAAGTGTCCAAAACCTAGTCAAACCCCAATTACCCATCCGAGTTTTTCCCAAATCCAAATCTTCTTTTACTAAATAAGCTTTTGGTTGTGTTTTTCTATCCATTTCCAAAAAAAAAAAAACCATGGAGGAAGTACTTGCAGACATCCAAACCAAACTCCAAGATCTGGATGAAAAATTTCTCAGCCTCCATCTTCGGCATTCGGCCATGAACAATAACCGACAGCCAGAATCTTTTGCAGCCACCGGGTTCTCTTCTTCCAGCAATTTTCGTGGGCCGAAGCTTGATTTTACTCGCTTCAATGGTACTCATCCGATTGGATGGATATACCGAGCAGAACAATATTTCAGTTTGCATAATACTTTTGATGTCCATAAAGTTTCACTCGCATCCTTTCATTTGGAACAAGAAGCCCTTCAATGGTACCGTTGGTACATCAAAGCTCATCTCGAGCCAAACTGGACATATTTTTGCCAACTCCTTTTTCCACGATTTGGTCCTAATGCTTTTGATGACTTCACAGGAGCACTCACTAAACTTCACCAAATTGGCACAGTGAAAGAGTATCAGACAGAATTTGAGAAACTGGCCAATCACACAGAAGGATTGTCTGATGAATTCTACAGGAGTTGTTTTATCAGTGGTCTCAAGGATGAAATCCGCTCAGAGGTCAAAATGTTCTATCCCAATACAATGATGGAAGTCCTAAGGTTGGCTAAGTTGGTAGAGGACAAGATCGCAGCTCAACAACGCTCCAAACCCACCTTTGTTCCCTTTAGAAATATGGGTTCCCAACAACCTCCCATCACACCTGCCCCACAACCAACTCCTATCAAGCATTTGTCTGAAAGAGAGATGCAGACACGCCGTGAAAAAGGGCTTTGTTATAATTGTGATGAGAAATTCACTCGGGGACATAGATGTGTTCAACAAAAGCTCTATCTCTTGGATGTGGATTCTCCGCCTGCCTCAGAACTTGATGAAGAAGCTCTAGATACATTAGATGATCAGGTCGACATTCAACACCCACCTGTTGATACCCCATCTCAGGAAGACCCACCCGAGCTCTCTCTCCATGCTGTAACCGGCATTACCACCCCACAAACAATGCGAGTCAGGGGATACTTCAAGAAGCTCCCTCTTACCATACTCATTGATTCTGGTAGCACTCATAACTTCATTGACCCTCGGATTGCCAAACAGGTTGATTGTTTTGTCCATCCTTGCTCCAAATTTGAAGTCATGGTTGCCAATGGGGGCACTTTACCTTGCAAGGGGAAGTGTCACAATGTGCATATTTTTATGGAAGATTATAACCTACACTCTGACATGTTTGCCTTGTCCTTAAGCAGATGTGATGTGGTTTTGGGAATTCAATGGTTACGCACACTTGGCCCCATCTTATGGGATTTTTCAGAACTTTGGATGCAGTTTTTAGTAAATGGGGCACAACAAAAATTAATGGGCTTACAACCAGGGTCTCTCTGCATCATCAGTTCACATCGCCTGGAAAAAATCCTTAAGAAGAATTCACATGGTATCATCTCTCAGCTCCATTCCCTTCAGATGCACCCATCAACGGTCTCCACTACTTCCTTGGATAGATATGCAGGTGTCTTTACTGAACCAATGAGCTTCCCGCCTTCAAGAGACCTTTCCTGTAATAATTTAGTCGCATCTACCTCTCAGCAGGAACTAATGGCTATTTTGCATGCAGTACAGAAGTGGCAGCCATACCTATTAAGGAATTATTTCTACATCAAGACTGATCTCCAGAGTCTGGAAAATTTTCTGGAACAATGGGTCTCCTCCCCAACACACCTGAAATGGGTCATCCAACTCATGGGTTATCCCTATGCGATCACTTACAAGAAGGGTAAGGACAATATGGTGGCATATGCTCCTTCTCGCACAATTGTTGACCCAGTTTCTCTTATAGCTCTTTCTCTGCTTGTTCCAAATTGGTTGCAATATGTTCAACACGGCTATCTCTTCTACGAACTCCATGCTTCTTCATCAGTAGGGCACTCTGGGTTCTTCAAAATGTATGACCGGGAACAATATAACTTCTTTTGGAAGGGACTGAAAATGACAATTCAACAGATGGTGGCTGACTGTGATACTTTGCAGGTTAACAAGGGTGAAACGACACTCCTTTCAGGATTGCTAAAACCCTTTCCCATCCCTACACAGCTTTGGCCAACTATTTTTATGGATCTCCTAGTAGCACTTTGGTGGTACAATACCACATCTCAAAGGACACCATATGAAGCAGTCTATGGACAGACACCACCAGTTCTTTTTCCATACACCCTTAGCAGCTCCCTAGTTCAAGAAATTGACTCGGTTCTTCAAAACCGCGATCAGATTCTTTTCATTCTGCAGGACAATCTTCACATGGCCAGAATTCGCTTGAAACAACAAGCCGATCAACACCGTTCTGAGCACATTTTCCGCACAGTTGATGGGGTTCTTCTTCATTTATAGCCTTCCAAGCAATCCTCCCTGACACTCCAAAGGCATCAGTGGCCCGAAATGCAACCCGAGGATGCTACCGGGGAACCACTTCTTCAGATTCTGCAGCAATTTCTCCAACCAAAGCTTTGAGGACAAAGATTTTTCTAAGGGAGAGGGGATGCTAGGAACTCGTGTCAACCCTTCTCTTTACTATGTTAGTATATTGTTGTTGGACGCATATGCTTTGTAAATCGTCCCATAGTATTTGTTGATCCATAGTTTATATTAGCCCATAGTATTGACCCATGGTATTGGACACATATGCTTTGTAAGTCGTCCTGTAGTATTATATGTCCCATGGTTTTGACTCATAGTATTGGGCATAGACTTAGTATATAAGTGTGTGTTGAGGTCATCGAAGGCATCGTGAAGTTAATTGTATTGAGATTTCTCAAAGGAGGTTGCCCCCTCGAAGTGGCCCGTGATCAATATAAAAGTGATTATGAGTTCTATTATTTCTGATATCTCGTGTATTTGCATTAATTAATTATTGCAGGTTCATCACACCACCCCGTGAGAAGGACTCTCACAAGAGGAAACCTGCATGGGCTAGAGAGCTCATTCAAGATGCAGAAAGGTATGGCATTCCAGAAGAAGAACACAGAGCAAGGAAGAGAATTAGATCTCACACCAGTTATGTTGCCTTACTCTGTGACATTATGAACAAAGAGCCTTCCAGTTATGAAGAAGTAGCGGAAAAGAAAGAATGGAAGGATGCCATGGTTGAGGAGTATCAGTCGATCATGAAGAATGATGTTTGGGATGTAGTCCCTAGACCTTAAGGGAAGTCTGTTGTGACTGCCAAGTGGATCTATAAGATCAAGCATGCTGCAGATGGCAGTATAGAGAAATACAAAGTGAGATTTGTAGCTCGTGGCTTCTCCCAGAAAGAAGGGATTGATTATGAAGAAATTTTTTCTCTTGTAGCCAGGTACACTTCCATCAGATCAGTACTTTATCTGGCTGCAGTGATGAAATGGAAGATACACCGGATGGAAGTCAAGACAGCTTTCTTGAATGGTGTAGTCGATGAGGAAGTGTATGTGGAGCAGCCACTTGGTTTTGAGACACATGACAGAGAGTCATATGTGTGCAGGTTGAAGAAAGCCTTGTATGGATTGAAGCAAGCTCCTAGGACTTGGTATGGTAGAATGGACAACTTTCTATCCAGTTTGGGATTTACCAAGAGTAAAGCAGATTCCAACTTTTACTACAAGGTTGAGGAAGGCATCCAGTGATAATACTTCTGTATGTGGATGACCTATTTGTTACAGGAGAAGATAGTTTGATTGTTGATACCAAGAGGAAGATTGCCGCCGAGTTCGAGATGAAGGACTTGGAGATGATGCACTATTTTCTAGGCATGGAGGTGTGGCAAAGTGCAAATGGGATCTTCCTTGGACAAGGGAAGTATGCAGTAGAGATCCTGAACAGGTTCAAGATGATGGACTGCAAGGCCATGGCCACACCTATGGCATCGAACCTGAAGCTTCTGTGTGATGCTTCATCTGAGCCGGTTGATGTCACTATGTATCGTCAGATGATTGGGTCCTTGATGTACCTGACAAACACGAGACCAGATATTTGCTTTGCGGTGAACACATTGAGCCAGTTCCTGACAAATCCGACGAGTGTTCACCTGGTTGCTGTAAAGCATATTCTCAGGTACTTGAAGGGTACAGTTGATTATGGGCTTAAGTATGATGCGAATCAAAAGTTTAACCTGCAGGGTTATGTTGATTTAGACTGGGAAGGTAGTGCTACAGATAGGAAGAGCACTTCAGGGTGCTGCTTTAGTATAGGATCAGGTGTGATCTCTTGGTTTAGCAGGAAGCAGTCCTGTGTAGCACTAAGTACAGCCGAGGCAGAGTATGTTGCAGCTTGTTCAGCTAGTTGTGAGATAGTATGGCCAAGGAAGATACTGTCTGAATTATTTGATCTCCCGTTGGATGATACTGGTATCTTTTGTGACAACTAGAGTTGTGTGAAGCTGTCTGAGAACCCGGTGTTCCACGATAGGTCGGATCACATTGAGATCATATATCACTATATCAGGGATATGGTGCAGAGAGGAGCAGTGAAGCTCCTGTATGTTGCGACGGATGAGCATGTTGCAGATGTGCTAACGAAACCACTAGCCAGAGTGAATTTCGAGTACTTCAGAGAGAGGATTGGTGTTCTTCAGATTGACGACACTTCAAGGAAGAAGTGATGGACACATTTGCTGGAGCCATTCCAAGCATGGTGAGAGGAGGATCCTTCACATGGTTGTGGATGTAAGCGTTGGATGATGTGCATAAGGACGATGCTCCAGTTACTGCTCTGTATATGCATCATGTTGGATGCTTAGTATGAACAGTTGGATCATGTATATGTATATGCATCATGTTGGATGCTTGTTATGATTAGTTGGATCATGTATATGTATATGCATCATGTTGGATGCTTGTTATGATCAGTTGGATAATGTATATGTATATGCATCATGTTGGATGCTTGTTATGATCAGGTGGATCATTTATTTGTGTATGTATCAGGTGGATACATTGTATGATCAGGTAGATCATGTATAATGATATGTATAAGGTAGATACTTGGTATGCATTAGGTGGATTTATAGTATGATCAGGAAGATCATGGATGATGAGATTTAGGATGCTGCTCCTGATGATATGCATCAGGATGATGCTATGATGATGATCAGGATGATCATGTGTTGATGTACATTAGGATGATGTATGGTGAGTATCAGGACGGTACTCTGTGGCTGTGGACACATTGTGTAGATGAGCGTATAAGTAGACCTGGGAGATCTGACAGGTATAGCCGTGTGCTCGTAACAGCCTGGAATGCTCTTTCGAGGCATTGCTCTAGTAGGACATATAAGTAGACCTAGGAGATCCGACAGGTAGAGCTGTGTGCTCGTAACAGCCTGGGATGCTCTTTCGAGGCATTGTCTTATGGCATATAAGTAGACCGAGGAGATCCGATAGGTTGGGTTGTGTGCCCGTAATAAGTCCTGGGATTCTCTTTCGAGGCATTTCCATGACCACATGTAATAAGTCAAGGAGATTTGGATAGGTTGTGCTAGTCACGTAAAAGGCCTCAGATGTTCTTTAGAGTTCTTGATTGACACTCTTTTAAGGTTTTGTGGTGGGGGTCACATGTAATACGTCCTAGAGATCCGGACAGGTTGTGCTAGTCATGTAAAAGGCCTCGGATGCTCTTTAGAGTTCTTGCTATGTTAGAAACTCTTTTAAGGTTTTGTGACAGTCACATGTAAGTGGGCCTGGGAGATCTTGTTGTTCGTGCTTCAGCACATAAATGGTCCTGGGATACTCTTTCGAGGCATTGTGATGCACGTAATAAGTCCTAATGATTCCACAGTATGGACAGTGATGATGAAGACCTGCAGGTGGTGGGCCTACATCCAGTATGAAAAAGGACTGGCTCTGTAGAACTTCTTATGACAAGTAGATTGGAGATTGATTGAGATAGCAGCAGCCGTGACAATGACGATGATTCGATGACGATGATCCAGAGAAGAAGACTTGTGCTAGCAGATATGTGTCGAGAAATACCTTCCTAGTTAAGAGGGAGTGTTGATGTATATGTAACTTCGGAATGTATTTCATTTATGTATATTGTACTCCTATAGAGATGGTATTATTCATATATACGGAAGTGTCGTCATTTGTATTGGCAAGTGTCGCAAGTGTCGTAACTTGTTGTGATGGGTTATTAGACCACCTAGTGAGGGGTCGCCCCGGATTAATGTAACCATGGGTTATTAGACTCTTCTAGAGAAGTCAACCTTGCTAGTGTATTAGGAAAGTCGGGACAAGTATAAATAGAGAGTAGGAGATCTCTATTTGTTCATCTCATTATTCACTTCTACATCACTCAAAAAGTGGCACACTAGTTGAGGAGGAGGAGTAGCTGCTAGTAGAAGACTATCTCTTGTACTTGGGTTGTATCATTGCTCTTTCTATCTCTGAGGAAGTTGTGGGGTTTTTCACCTTTATGGTTTTCCCCAGTGAAACTCTGTGTGTCTATTGTCTCATGTGATTGCTTGGTGTGATTGATATGCATTTTTATACTTGATATGTTGTACATGTTATTCTCTCAGTAAAGATCCTAGAGTATATTGAAATAATGCTAAGAAATTAACATGTCACACTAGAGGTACCTAGTTGGATGTTACTACTAGAATCCAAACTTTAAAAGGATATATTGAATCCACAAGGATTCTTGACTTGCATTAACACTAGCTTGATACTCTACTTCTACTTAAGAAAGATCAAGAACTTGTTGTTTCTTACAAGCCCAAGTGATAGATTTTTAAAAAAGGTTGTAGCAAAATTTCTATCATCAGGATCAACCCAATCCGAATTAGTGAAACCAACCAATAAAGATATCCCCCTTAAACTATAATGAATCCCGAATGGAGCTATACCCTGGATATACTAAAGTATCATTTTTACTTCTTTCAAATGGTTATCATGGGGTGTTTGCATATATCAGGAAACAAGACCAACAAAGGAAATATCAGGATGGGTATGAGTGTGATTGAAGCATGTAATTTCCTAAGTTATAAGATAGATAGTTATTAAAGAATAAATTGGCCTAAAATATAATTTATAAAATACCTTAAGCTTGTATATGAGACCACTAGACATCCATTAACACATTCTAACACTCCCCCTTAATGATGACTAGATGACTAGAATATAGTTGGAGGAATATTTCATAATGCTAACATTCCCTTTGATGACAAATTCTCGCATCCCCAATAGGTTGCAAAGATGGAGAAAATTTTCCTTTATCAACCAAGCAATGCTTAGACTTGCTTGTGCACTCGTACCATTTGTTCAACCAGCTCTTTTGCTACTTGTTCACATGTACCACTATCCAACCAAATCCTTTGATACTTGTGCATATGTACCATTGTCCAACCAACTCCTTTTATTGCTACCATGAGAGAGTATGTACCATTTTCCAACCAACTCCTTTGAGAGCTACCATGAGAGAGTATGACTTGGTGGACTTAATATCTGCATAAGGACCACATGCAAAAGTATACATTACTTGTGTTCTTCTTTGAATTGGATCTGCATGATGCATCTTCCTTGGACACACTTCTTCAGTCTACTATCTTGCGCATATACTTCTGGTGTTCATGCTCTTCTTTATCTTTCACATATACTTTTTAAAACTGGCTTCCATATACTTTTTCAAACTGCTGTAGGAATGATGTATCCACTTTGACATTAGGTGATATCAATGACTCATACTGAATCAATTGACATCATCTTTAGTTGACATCAATGACAACCAATATTCAACAGTTGACTCCATCAAGGATCACTTGATCCCACATATCTCATCTCTGAAAACTACGAAAGATATGTTTGATGCTCTGAAGGGTCTATTTGAAGGAACTGACATCAATAGCAAGATGACCTTGAGGACTCAAATCAAGGATATGAATATGCAAATCAATGAAAGCATCCAATCTTACTTCACAAGGGTCCCCCACATCAGATCTTAATTAAGTGCCATTGGAGAGAAGGTTGAAAATGCAGAACTAGTAATGAATACCTTGAATGGTCTTCTAAGATCATGGGAGTCATATATTCAAGGGATATGGTCCAGGAAGAAGCTTAGCTTGTTCAGTTCACTATTAGAATCATGCACTCAAAAGGATGTAAGGATTGAAGCCAGAGAAAAAAAATTAGGAGATGAAGATAACAAAGCTCTAGCATCTCATTCCAAGAGAGGCAAGAAAGAATATCATCATCATTACAAGTATAATAGATCCCACAAGGGTGGAAGGCCTCCTATATATTATTCAAGTATCAGATGCTACAATTGTGATGAGATGGGACACTTTTCAAGAAATTGTCCTAGGAAGAAAGGAAGCAAGAGAGGAAACAAGAAAATACATCATGTTCATGCAGTAGAGGATAATGAACCCATAAGGAAGAAATCAAAAGAGGATTCTTCAAGTTATGAAGAATATGTTCTGATCTCAGCACTTACAAGTACGGTCTCTCTTGGTAATAATTATTGTCTTGTTGATAGCAGTGCTTCTAAGCACATGACGAGATTCAAGGATTCTCTCAACAACCTCGTAGAAATGTACTCACCTGATAAGGTGAAACTAGGAGATGGTTATCAGTATCCCATAAAAGGGGTAGGAGAAGCTTCTTACAAGCTTGAATCAAGTAATCCTATCAAGATGAACGATATCCTATATGTACCAGGACTGAAGAAGAATGTTATCAGACAATCCACTCGAGCGAACACGAGTAGGATCTCCCTATCTCAAAGTGAGTCTAGAACAAATAGAACAGACTACTAATGCATTTCCTAGATCTACTAAAGGATCGAGTATTAGACGTCTTACCTTTCACTTTGCAATCCTTTTCTCCTGAATGCTACTCCATGTCTCATGGTCATTAGATCCAAGCTGCAAGACCTGTCAAGACAAGAAACAAGAGAAACAAGTAAAATACATCTATACAATAAGAGATCCAAGTAAACAATTAAGCAGGTAAACTACTCAATATCATTACACACATGAACAATATTGGTGGAAAGCATTTGTATTACTGTAAAAAGAGAGGAGTACATAATAGAGATATAGAAATACAACCAATGCTTAACGTTGTAGCCCTACTCTGACAAAGCCAATTGCCATATCCTTCCAAGGAAGAATGAGTTCCCCAATAGGTGAGTGGAGATGTTCCAAGGGTGATTTCACCAGCATGTAGATACCATAGACTTCCTCCTCTTGGGATGGGAGTGAGATTCAGTCATATAGGACTAAGTGGATAAGGTATGGATAGGATAGGTTGAGAGATGATAGGAGAGGCTTAAGGGATCTCTCCAAGGTGTTAAAAACCGAGTGCCAACTCCTCCAAGAGGTCAAGGATAGGGTCCCAAGTCAGCAAGCTTTGAGAAGGAGCTCGAAGAAGCTATTTTTGCCATCTAACTGACTTCGTCGCACCTTGTAATGGGGCACGTTGCGATGTCGCATGTTTCTCATGTGCAACCTGCGACGACCCTTCAAAACCTAGCACAATTGGGTACAAATCTTCTCTGATTGATCACTTAGTCAAGATATCTTCAGGGGTGTATACATTGAATCTTATGATGAGTAGATTTTGGGTGTAATAGAATGCCCCCCAAAGCATGAAGCTGTTGAAGATGGACAGGTGAAGTGCTTTGATAGAAGTAATGGCAATAGACTCGCCGGACAAAGGACACTGCTGCAGTACAACTGACTCTGAACTGACAATCTCATATAAAGTGCAACATGGATGTCGACCAATACAGTGCAGATCCATGGTAGTAATGTCCGACTGAACACAATCATGGCTACTAGACACAAGCATAGATCCATGATGAGATGATAACATAGCCACGACCAATACAAATGTGGATCTGTGCGATATAAATCAATACAAACCCCATCGCAACCTGGGTAAAACATGACTCCCCAGGGTCTTCAAGCTGAACCCGCAATGATACGAATCTATCCATGTGATTACAAATGTCTTGATGTCAAACATGGTAGAAACCACCTGATTACCGGCCATTAATGTAAATTGTTATAAAGTGCAAGGGAGATCACCATTGATGTCAATGATTCCCAAGGTATCACAATACATGTCATCAAGCATGAATAAATGAGTTGAAGTCGAATGCAATATGAAATATTTCAATCAAGAGTCAATGATGTAAACTCATGTTGAAAGCGAGGTAACCTGCCATTGAGGCATGCAGGGCCAAGGTATTTGATTGGTTTCTAGATTCAATCCTCGGATGATGAGTTGAAGTCGACAAGGATGAATCCGTCGAAGGAGGGCCATGATGAATCCCCCATTAATCGACACGAAACATGACAAAAATGTATAGGGTAGATCAAATGGTACAATAACATGCAAGACTGATTCAGAGTAGACCGACGTGATGGCGGGTGTACTGACTACAAATGATAAATGATAAGACATATTCTTGAACATGGGCATGGCATGACTTGGCAGTATTGACACAACGAGTGCGACAAAAATTCTCAAAGTGACTGATGATGGAAGCCTTTCTTTGAATGACTCAAAGGAGTAACAAGACTCAGGAAATAAGTGGAACTCGAGGACAAATGGATGATCTAAGTGATACACGCAAATGCAGATGAGAGCCATGTTCAAGAATGATTACATATTGCCACTAATAAGGTATGTAACACAAACGCTTTCCTTTTTCCCCATCATGAATGATGAGTGGCTCATGTGTTTTTTACGAGCTTGATGAGGGTAACTAGATGCTCGGTATAGCTCATCTCATAGATGAGTCCAATCCCAAATATTTTCCGAACCTGAGATAGGAGGGGTTCGTCCCATGACGGGCCCTTCAATGTGAAAATTTTAACAAGTCCATAGAAGGTAACTCGGTCGTCATTTCATGTTTAGAGAGTCTGAAAAGAACTAAAGAAGACTCCAATGGTCATTTTTCGTAAAGTTAGCCTCATCGCCCGAAAAAGGGTAAAACAATGCGGGAGAGGACTCTTCCAGTCATGATTGGTTGGAGTATACCTTTTTCATAATTAGTGCCTCCTAGTCCGAAAAAGGGGTAAACCATTCAAATACTTTAACAAGCATGAACATGACAAGTTCGCTTGGCAATGTTTTCATTTTTCAAGAGCCTGAAAAGAGCTTAACGGTAGAATCCGCGGGGTGTCCTCTTCTGTGGAATTTTAACGAGCCCGAAAAAGTGATAAATCATAACTCGGTACTTGTTCTCATAGTTTCATGAGTACGAGAACAAATGAAGAGTAAACTCATCATCACGTAATAATTACAAACTAACTGTTGCAAAAATAATGACAAAACGTTCAAGGCAATGTTCATACCTGTGATGACCATTGTGATACAAGAAACGGCATGAAAGATTACTTACAACTCCTGCACACTAGAAAATGTGTCAAATAGCCTCAAATATGACAAAAATGGTCAAACACTATGATAAATGGCCCAAGAGCATCAAAATATTTGAAAAGGAATATTCCATTCTATTTATAAATAGAAAAATAGGCCAAAAATAGTTTTCATTGTTTCATTGCCAATTTGGGAGGAGAATTACCAATTTGGAGCCAAAACTTCCTTTGCCAATTCTAGGAGCTACGATCCGCCATTTCACCCACTGTTAGGAGTAGGTAAGCCTAAACTTCATCCAGCAATTTTCCAGTGGATTAGATTTTGTTTTTAGGTTCATTTTTTTGGGTTTTTTGATGAATTCATGGGGGGATATTGCACTCTCGGCTCGTCACAGTTGGCCCTTTCGGGAACTACGACGAGACCGAATTGTCCCTAATGAGGTAAGTGCGACGACATCGCACTATATGCAAAAGTACAATGCGACGATGGAGATGCACTTCCCAAACATCAAAATAAACTCAAAAAAAGAACTTGTTGTAGTTGAAGTAGGATCTAACAGTGTTTAAATGTCCCTTTTGGCAGGTTGCTAGCAAGCCAACATGGTTTTAGAGTGGTGGGAGAGAGAACATGAAGTAGAAGATGGACAAGCTGCCAATGATCCAGAATGCATGGATGCCTTGAGGAACTGCAGTTTGCTCAAGTTCTTTCAGATTCAGGGGATGAGATCCCGAATCCCGTTGCTATCACACATGCTCCAGAGTTGGGATGCGTCCCAACAATATTTCGTGATTGGTCAACACATCCTCACAATAGATGTTGAGGACATCTATTTTCTCACAGGTTTGTCCAGGAGAGGGGACCCTGTATTTCTTACTGGAACATGGGCCAGTGACCGCACAGTCGATGACATGGTGTCACAGCATTGTACCACTCTTGCTCGATCTTCCAATGGGAAGATCCTTATTAGGGATGATGTGAGCTTCCCACTACGTACCATACTAGTTACTATTACTAGAGTGGCGGGAAGCCAATCCCCACACACGGCTACTAGGACTCAAATGTTTTATGCGGAGGATTGCATGTCCCCCATGGTTTTCAACTGGTGTGAGGGTCTCCTCGCAAACCTCCGAGCTCAGCTGACCAAGTGTCGACGGGGAGAGCTCAAGCAGTTTGGTTATGGATCGATCATGGTATCGTTCCTCTTGGAGCGGATCCCTCTCTTGCGTCCATAGCTAGTAGTAGATGATAGGGAGCCTAGAGATCCCCACATGCTCAGATGGGTTGAGGTGATGACCCGTCATGGTGGAGGACCTATCATCATCTTTGGTCTTGAGTTCTTCATCTGGCTAGAAGACCAGTTACTCATGGTTGAGGACTTCCCATACAGTGGTACGAATTTCAGAGAGGATCCTGACTTGGTGTTGCACGAGGGTGCAGCATGGGGTGACATAGGTAAGAACAAAAAACCCTTGTACTTTTAGTTTTGCATATTTATCATTTTTTTTTATGTAGTACTGACAAGTATATAACATGTGTGTGTAGATGTGGGGCCCATATGACCGGTAGGACTTTCCCTTCTCACGAGGAGAGACAGAGGTGGGGAAGCAGTTGTGCCCCCAGGTGCTCAGGCTGCCATCGAGGAGATGGATGAGGTATATAGGAACTTGTCCCAGCTGACAGTAGAGGTTCTTGAGCCAGCGATAGATGACCTGCTGAGACCTATGCAGAGGTTTGGGGTTGGAGCGTCCGTACGCTTCAATGCCCTACTCCGCAAGGTAGCAAGGACCGTAGATTGCTTCCTTACCCAGCGACAGTGGGATGTTCATGCTAGGGGTGGTGTATGGGTCAGGCGTCAGGCCTAATGACACTATTATACTTGTACTGAGAGCTTAGATGCCTCAGATTTTGTACTACTAAAAGCTACAATGCTTCAGATTTTGTAGAGACTTGCTGAAAGCCATCATGCTCAAATTTTGTACCAGCACTACTTTTGAGTGATATATATATACAGACATTCTTGATGATTTATACATTATGTGTTTTAAAATGATGAATGATGTGATCTTGTTTACATGTTTTCTTTTATACAGTGCATTATTTACATGTCGTGAATGCTTTTACATATTATGGATATTATGTGTGTGTGATGTACCAATCCAAAATGAAGTTGGCCATTGAGTCGGCAACTGTGTTTAACTCTCGTGGAATGTGTAGGTACTAAACGGATTCAAATGACCTTTCCAGGAGACGTACTTGTCTGAAGAAACGGAGTAAGGTGGGATCACAGATGGCATAAACCCGGTTAAGATGGGAAACCACTAATTGAGAATCCATGTGGATGACAATGTGGTTCATACTCAAGGAAATGGTGCTAGCTAGGGTTCCGATTACTGCCTGATATTCTGCGGCATTGTTGGTCGCAAACCCTAGGAAACTTTCTCCTGAGCTAATGAGCTCACTTGTTGGGGAATATAGTATCTAGGCTGCCGAAGCAAGGTTATGAGTATGTGGGCTGGCACCATCCGTGAATCAATAGAACGTTGCCATCTGAACACGCAGACAGAACATGGGATACGGAGCGGAAACAAGATCTAAAGACACTCAAAAATAAAAGCGTCACAGCACACAAAAACACAAAAAACACGCCATGTACAGTATATACAAGAAAGTCAAAGCGTGACGAGTTTACGCATAGTATATCTTCAGGTAAATCCCATTGCGGGGTTCACCCAAAGAGATTCCGTCATAGTCTTCAAGGTCGTAAGCTCCCTTATCCAAAACACGGTTGACAATGTAAGGTCCATGCCACATGGATTCGAACTTTCCTGCTCCTAGTTTGCCGTGCTTCTGGTCATAAGTGAGGACCAGGTCACCCTCGTTAAAGATACAAGGTTCAATCGACTTGTCATATTGGGATTTGATGTGTTTCTTGTGCGCTTCATTAGCAAGAGCGGCATCTCGGCGGGACTCGTCAAGTTTTTCTAAGTGCAAGAGACGTTCTTCTTCGACAGTAGTATTAGGAAGAAGTTCGACAATGAGTTGTAGAGATGGAATTTCGCACTCTATAGGTAGGACAACCTACAATCCGTAGACTAGTTGGAAAGGAGTGTAACCTGTGGAGGTTTTAACGAAGGTTTTGTAGGCCCATAATGCTGAAAAGAATATGTTATTCCAATTGAATTTCTGCGTACCTACCATCCTTTGGACCATAGTTTTCAAGACTTTGTTAATGGCCTCGACCTGTCCATTGGACTGCGGGTAGTAGGGTGTTGAATTTTCATGGCGAAAACCCAACCTATCTCTCAGTTCATCAACCATATGGTTCTGAAAATGAGAACCATGATCGGTAACAATCGCCTGAGGAACTTCGAACCGCACTATTACATGATTGAACATGAAGAGTGCGGCGGTTTTGTTGTCATTATGGTATGTAGGCATAGCTTCGGCCCACTTTGTAAAGTAATCCACAACTACAATGATGTAACTATGCCCCCCGGCAGAGGTAGGCTTACAATGCATAAAGTCAATGCCCCATTTTGCGAAGGGGCCCATGACAATAACCAGGTGTAATGGGGTGGGATGGATGCACTTCTTCGTATCGAAGTGTTGGCAAGGAGGACATTTTTTTACGGCCTCAATACAATATTTGAAGATAGTAGGCCAAAAACATATTGCGTGCAAAATCTTATGGGTTGTAGCCATCCCAGAGAGGTGACCGCCACATGCCCCAGCGTGACAGTATTTCAGAATGCGTTCGGCTTCATCGTGAGTGAGACAACGTCGAAGAATTGAATCAATGCCATGGCGATACAAAGTATCATTGATTATTAAATAATACTTCACATGGTGATGTATCTTATGACGGTCGTCGCGAGACAGTTGAAGATTGAAGCATTGGGTTTGAATATATAATGAGATATCTCCATACCATGGATCAGTCGTACTAATGAGAAACAATGATTCATTCGGAAAAGAGTCATTGTGCTCAATTTCTGCATCAGGACGGGGAAGGTCACATATCAGCTCGGAAAACACCAAAGACTTTTTTGACTTGGATTTCTTGAAGAGAAGATCAAATTCTTGCAGTATCACGATCTAGCATGAATACTTGCCCCCAAGCACCTGACGTGTCAGGACGTGGTACATGGGGTTCGAATCTATGATGATGGTGGTGGTGCGGAGCAAGATATAGTGACGAAACTTTTGGACGTCGATGACCGCTACGAATGTGAATTTTTCAACATGTGAATATCTACTTTCAGTGTCAGTGAGACCCTTACTTGCATAGTATATTACATGTTCCTGGGCGTTTTGATCCTCCTGTACCAAAACCATGGCGATAGTGGTAGCAGAAGCGGCGAGATATAAGATATAATCTCGATAATAATTGGGCGATTGGAGCACGGGGGCATGCGTGATGGCATGTTTGATACTGTCGAAGGAATTTTGAACTTGGTCATCCCAAATTAATGGGATGTCCTTCTTGAGCAGTCTCATGTACCCCTGAGTCTTCTCTGCGAAATTACAAACAAAACGTCTTAAATAATTCACCTTCCCTTGGAGACTTTGAAGTTCCGTCACATCAGTCCAGGTGGCAGGTTGATGATGGCCTCCACCTTTAAGGGATCAATGCAGATCCCATCCTTCGAAATGATAAATCCTAAGAGGCGTCTGGACTCAACGCAAAAGATACGCTTATGGGGATTCAGACGGATATTGTACCGTCTGTATCTGAGGAAAATGGCCGTCATATGATCAATGTGGAACTCGCATTGCTTTGAATGAGTAGGGAGATTGTCCAGGTAAGGTTCCACAAAGTCCTTAATGTCATGGAAGGCATACGACATAGCTCGCTGAAATGTGGTGCCAACATTTTTAAGGTCAAACGAGAGTTTACGGTATGCAAACGTTCCCCACAGGAAGATGAAAGTCATCTTGTGTTGGTCGGCGAGGTTGATCTCAATCTGGTTGTATCCAGAAAAGCCATCTATAAATGAGAAGATGACGCTTTCGGCACAATTGTCGATAATCTGGTCAATGAAGGGGGTCGGGTAGTTGTCTTTTGGACAAGCCCGGTTAAGGTCCCGATAATCGACACAGATGCGAATGGTACCCTGCCTTTTGTTCACAGGGACAATGTTTGAGACCCAATCCATCAATGTGATAGGATAAATAAAACCAACCTTTAAGATCTTTTCAATCTCTGCCTTGATTGCCGCCGTCTTCCGGGGGTGTACAAGTTTGATGTCGGGATAGGTTTTTATTTCATGGGAACAATCACAGGGTCTATCCCAGGAATCTCCTCATAGGACCAAGCAAATACGTCTCGAAATTGCTTGAATAAGGTTGTGCTAGCAGCTATTTCTTCAGGGGAACACTTCTGGCCTATGCGAATGTGCTCCACTATACCAGGTTTCATCGAGATGTCTACCGAGGTGGTTGGCTCAATGTTGGCCAAGTTTCCCTCCGTGTTCGTAAGACATGTAAGAATGGGGGAATGAGGGAACGGGTAGATGTCTGGTGAAAAAAGGGTGTGGATGTTGTCCTCTATGTACTCCAAAGGAGGAAGAAAAGATGACCTATGGTGGAGATCATCCCACAGACCATTGTCAACATTCATAACTTCCATGATGGACTCGTCTGAATGGAAATTCCAAAGTAAGAGATCAGGTAGAGATGACGTTCGTCATAGAGAACATGATGGAGAGGCCACGGTTAAATGGTCCTCTGGTGTTGATTGGAAAGCCTCATAAATACGTTCAGTGCATGAAGGAGGCATTATATATCCAAGCAGGTGTGTTGTGGCTTCATCCAGTACAAGCCAAGTATCGTTAGAGTGAGATAAAATCTCTGTGGAGATCATGTTCGCCATAGCGACATGATTAGGGGGGTCTGTCGCCGGAAAAATGCCCATGAGAGATGAATCTTTCAAAAGGACAACCCCTACACTCTCATACTGTTTTGACATTTGTCTAATGGAAGGAACATGGTCACTAGGATGAGTAGTCGCATCTGGTGCGCAAAAATCTAATTGGTCAATAGTAACAATTCATCCTTGGTGAGGGAATTGTACTATGCGGAAGACTGAAGAAGCTACCGCTTGCATGGCATAAAACCAATTGCGACCAAGCAAGAGATTATAATCTATTGGGGCTGAGACGACTTCCATGTTAACGGTTACGGTCTTTCCTCCCAACTCAACTACAAGATCTTGTAAGAGCCCATGAGATTGAAAGCACGCCCGTCGAATGCTTTCAACGTGGTGGGAGAACGATTCAATTTGGGGGAGCCAATGGCTCTCCAATAGGCGATCGACATGACAGAAGTGGAGGCGCCTTCGTCTAAAAGGGTACGATGGACAATCTTCCCAGCAATGTTCACAGAAACTTGGAATGCGAGCTGGTGGGAGAGCCTCGGCTTGAAGTGATCAAGTCGGAACATGATGGTATTCGAGGAATCAGGGTCGAATGCACCGATGGCTGCAAGGAGATTTTTTCGTTGATTAGGATGATTCTACAAAACTTCCAGGGTAGACATGGCACAAGGAGCTTGTGCCAAGTCTTCTATGATATTGTAATTTTGTGCAGCCCGAGCGTTAGGATTGAAAACAACTTTTCGAATCATACTCTTGGGTGGTCGCAATATCGAGTCTAAGGATGGATTCTCAATGGTGAGAGAAGTTGATGGTACAGTGACATCAGTCAAGGAGTCAGAAGATTTTTTAGCATTACTTCCAGTGGATTCCTTCGAAGGGACTGTTTCGTAAGATCGTGAGCGAGTGTTCAAATTGATCATCTCGTTACGCACCAGGAGAACATGCGCGATATTGGATTGTCCCCCCTAGGCTGGGGGGGGTTGAACAATCATCTACTGGGTCTGAGTAGGAAACGGATCATTGAGGACTGCGGGAGTTGGTTTACCCTGAAGAAACTTTTGTATTTCGTTTCTATGGGGACATTCTTTAGAGAAGTGGTCATCTCCACACAGTAAACAAGGATACTTTAGTTTCCGTTTTTGCTTGGTATCGTCAAGAGTGCTCTTTTGTTCTTGCTGGGAGGAAGACTTTTTGGGTTTCCCCTTGTTCTTCTTCTTGCCGCCAGACTTTTGAGATGAAGCTGATTGGACAGAATTCACCGCTTCAGTTAGAGCAGGAGTGGTGGATTTGGTAGTGCTGTGGCCAGCCTGAGTCGGTAATGGGGAGGAACCGTGAAGGTTGGATGATCCAACAGTGCTAGAAGCAGGCTGGGTGTTAAGGGAACCAATGATTCCGTCAGTTTGGAGTCCCTTATGTGGTTTCGTGGGGTCATTAACGTCACGGGGTGCATCAGGAAGAATATCAAACAAAGTGCTGGATTGAGTGTAGACTAGGTCTAGTACATGGGCACTTGCGATGGCTTGTTCTTCGGTGACATCACCTCGCATGGCAACATCTCTTGCTATGGTAGGGATGAGGTATTTTGTAAACTAGTTTGCTAGGAGCTGATCTGGAATATGAGCTTTAATGAGACATCGTCTACTTCACCACTCGTGGATATGATCCGAAATATGAGTGGCGGTATTCTGACGGAGCAAGGTTAAAAGCTTGGTACCAGTTTCATACCGTATGGGCAGCTAGAAATGTGTCAAAATTTCATGGCAAGAGAACCAAAATCAAGAAAAGAGTGGGGTGGCAACTCAATGTACCACTTGGCAGCCGAACCAGTGAGAGTCCTTTGAAACAATCTAAGATGAATTGAATCGTCCATTAAGGAATTAGATGAACACCATAAGTGGTATGTCACACGTAGTTTTTAGGGTCTTCACCCGACTTGCCGTTAAATTTGGGAATATCAGATGGAAGTTTCACCGAAATTGGTGGCCAGTTAGATCCGTGGTAAATAGGATCGTTGTTTAAACGGGATAGGTCAGGCAAGTCCAAAGTAGCCAGGAAAGGCAACTGTGGGTTAGGCTGCGCGTATTGATAATACGGATAAGGCATGTATGGACCAAAATGGCCGTAAGGTGTACTGGGAGGAAACTGGCCATAGGGGGTGTGCTGCCTGGACCGTAAGGGGGTCCACCACCATAAGGTGGTCCATTCCAATAAGGTGGGGGTCCACCTCCACCACTGGGAGGGGGTGGAGGTTCACCGCCACCACCGGGAGGAGGTGGGGGTCCATAACCATAATAAGATGGCCCACCACTGACTCCGATTGGAGGGGGTGGTGGACCACTTCCGCTTCCAGAAGGATGGGGGCCCCCACCACCTTCGCCGCTAGAAGGATGAGGGTCTCCACCACCACCGCCACCGCCATAGTCATTAGGTCCTCCATCGCCTCCACCACCCGAAGGGAAATGTCCTCCTCCACCATGATAGGGTGGTCCCCCGCCGCCTCTGCCGAGAGGGGTTGGTGGACCATTCCCGCCACCGTCGAAAGGGTGAGGGATATTGTTGGCAAAATGAGGTGGGACTCCACTAAGGTTAGGTGGGGGACCACTGCCTCCAACAGGAGGTGGGGGAGGACCGATCGGGGGTGGTGGTACTTGAGGGATAGTCAGTTGGGGCCTGTGTTGCAACACAGGTTGTTGCCCCCATAGAGTGTATGGATTCCCGGGATAAGCTATCCCGTATGGTGCGTTTCCGAGATTAGATTGGACCGGTGCAGGGTTAACAGAACTTGGATACGCTTGACTCCATGAGGGTTGATTTGTATTGGATGACCCCCCAACATGAGATAATCCCATGGTGGATGGTCTAGCGGGTTGGGAAGGTCCGTTGGGGATTCCACTGCCTATGTTCTAGTTAGGAAATGGGGGTTTCCCCCCAGCCACAACAGGTTGACCACTATTCAAAGGGGTAACCAACATAGGTTGTTGACTAGCTACCGTAGTAATAACATTACCAATAAGATACTCCGGGGGAATGGAATATCCTCCCCTCTAATTTTGAGTTGGCGGAGGAACTGGTAAAGTAACTGTGGTAGTAACAGGTGTGTTGGACTGTTGTCCTTCCACCGGTTGGTTCACTTGAGGTGCAGGACTAGACTCTTGTGAGGGTTGACTAGTCTTATCAACAGTCTCGTGGTGGGAAGATTGTTCCGGTGATCCAAAAGATATTGGATGATCTGAGATGGGTCTATCGTCAAATATTATTTGGAAGTTCCGATTTCGAAACTCTTCAGAGTGTTGCTCGAGACTCTGTCTTCGAAGGTCATCACCCTTAAGACGTAACTGTTCCACACATTCACGGATAGGGCCGAAAATCTCGGCGGGGTAAAGCCTGTAGTAGGGTCTAGAGAGCTCTGGAGTAGTCCAGTTAGGTGGGGATGAGATGAAAAAATGAGCCACTGGGTGGTCTGTAGAAGAGGTCCAATAAGCTGTTGAAGGACCAACAGCTACTGCAGGGTCGTCCTGGGGTCAGTTTATCCATTCCAATGATCCAGGTTCTCCCGGGATGACGGGAGAAAGGTCTTGTGAAGCAGGGATTTGTGCTCCTTCATCTTGCGAGGGATGAGAGGAAGGTGAATCCGGAGGAGTTTGTGGAAATAAAAGTCCTCCAACATTCAGAGTGGGGTTTTCCACTTCAGTAACTATGACCGTGTTACGCTGATCCATTCTTACCCTCAAAATAACCTCTGGATTAAGGGGATATTCGGGTGATAATTTTAAGATCCTATGGGATCTTCTCCAGGGAAAATCCACCAGAGCATCAGGATAATCAGCCAGGATGGCTGAAACAGTGTTTCTCCTAAGGGTATGCTAAAAGAAAAGCAGTCCAAAAAAACCTACTCAAACTAAGGAAACATGCAGACTTATGTGACAGAGTGGATTCAAAGGTCTGGAACCTCACGGGATTATCAAGGCATCGCAAACAGCGATATACTGTAGGGTCCAATGATATGATGCGATAAGGAGGATTGGGACCATACCCTTGCCTGCATACCCGATTACTTGGACAGTACGTGCGTGCTAATCTCCCCAAGTGTTGTTCTCTGTGTATTTCTTTGCCAAGATAGCCAAATGGTTAACTCAGTTGGTTTCAAGAATCCTAGTGGTGTCTCCTGATATATGCAAGGTACGTGGGAGCTCAAATCCATAGTGGCGCTATCTAATGCACCACCGTTCGGCAAGAGACCTTTCGATATACTACCAAGTACGTGATACACCCTTCGATATACGCCAAGTATGGATTATGGTACTTGGTGGGTACGTGAAGGAGCTCGATATACCGATAAGTATGTGGAACAATACAATACCCCGGGGATACAGTGCTGGCAAATAATGACAACTGCCATGCTTAATGACGCCGGAACACATCTCTAACTTACACACAAGTTGCTAAAAATTTTACCCTGTTCTACCGTTAATTTTATCTTGGATGGTTAGGTGAATGCATGAGGTGAGTACATAATTGGAAGCATAATGCAAGCCCTGGCTACATGCACGAAATATTCTTTTCTTTCAATGAATTCTAGCTGTGGGAAGGAGAAATATTTTTCCAATAGTATTGCCAAAACAAACTCAATGCAACACAATCCCAATTCAAACAAAACTTGACAATGAGAGTATTCTTTTCCTTCTTCCAACGAAACACAAAATACACAGTAGTACTATCCAAATCACAACATTTTTCCTTTTCTTTTTCTTTTCAAAGAAAAACGACACTAGGTAATGAAAAGAGAGGATTTTGAAACGGAATATGAAAGTTTTTCAATTTCACTTTCAATGGTCTAAAAGCAACAAAAAATTAAAAATGCATCTATCTTTCCTTAGCATGGAATCAATTTTGCAAAAATCGAAGCGTACTTTGAGTCTTTCAAGAAAACGAGAGATTCATAATTTGAGAAAAACACAATAGATCATACATTCACTCAATTTTTCCAAAACACAAATGAAAATGTTCCAATGCAAAACAATTTTATTCAATAATGCTCAAGAAATGATGGGAAAGAAGCGCTTTTTAACTTTTCAATGGATGCATCACATAATAAACTTGATGGCAATTGAGCTTTCAGATCTAAATGACTGAAAAGAAAACACTACTTGTAGCACTCAATACACTTAGAAAAATCGAGAAAAGACAAGCACTCGATCAAGCTGAAGGACACACTTAACTCAAAATCAAGCAGCAGCAAGCAAACCAAGCAAGCAAAGCTCAAACAATGATGAAAACGAGGTCTAGAAGTTGATCTAATGTAATGATTAGATCAGGGATGGAAGGAAGGGAATGCAAGGGTGAGTGGATGAAGGTGGAGGAGACAAAAGTATCCACCACTACCAGTCTTCAAACTTGTCCAAAACGGAAGCCAAAATCAATCCAAACAGAATCAAACTCTCAAAACACAAATCATAGGTGGGATCCCTGGATGGATCTTGCAGCACAGAGGGAGTTCATACAGCAAACCAAAGTCCAGACTGTCAAATGGAGATGAGATGCCTGCATGCCAAATTTTGACAAATCGACGCACTCTGTGCTTGTACATAGTGCGAAGTCACAGTTTACCTACACGGGAAGTGTGGCGATGTCGCAGTTTACCAATGCAAGGGATGCGACGAGTAACTAACAGGTAAAGAACAGAGACTCAAAAATGACACAGTGTTTCTCTGTTCCCACTACCCAGGTGCGACAGACGAAGTCTAGATCAAAAATGAATCAGATCTCTAAGAAATGAACCATGGAATGGTTTGGGAATGAGTTGTATAAACTCAGAGGAAGTAGATTGGAGTCTTCAATGTGAAGATCCAACAGTGAAATCAACTCCAAGAAGTAAATGGAAAAAATAAAAGGATTGTGTCAAGCAACCAACTGAAAATGACTCTCAGATTGACAACTACTGACCAGATTCTATACTGTCCCCAGCGGAGTTGCTAGATTTGTTATCGGACAATCCACTCGAGCGGACGCGAGCAGGATCTCCCTAGCTCAAAGTGAGTCTAGAACAAATAGAACAGACTACTAATGCATTTCCTAGATCTACTTAAGGATCGAGTATTAGACGTCTTACCTTTCACTTCGCAATCCTTTTCTCTTGAATGCTTCTCCACATCTCATGGTCGTCAGATCCAAGCTGCAAGACCTGTCAAGACAAGAAACAAGAGAAACAAGTAAAATACATCTATACAATAAGAGATCTAAGTAAACAGTTAAGCAGGTAAACTACTCAATATCATTACACACATGAACAATATTGGTGAAAAGCATTTGTATTACTGTAAAAAGAGAGGAGTACATAATAGAGATATAGAACTACAACCAAGGCTTAATGTTGTATCCCTTCTCCGATGAAGCCAATTGCCATATCCTTCCAAGGAAGAATGAGTTCCCTAATAGGTGAGTGGAGATGTTCCAAGGGCGATTTCACTAGCATGTAGATACCATAGACCTCCTCCTCTTGGGATGGGAGTGAGATTCATTCATATAGGACTAAATGGATAGGGTATGGATAGGATAGGTTGAAAGATGATAGGAGAGGCTTAAATGATCTCTCCAAGGTGTTAGGAACTGAGTGCTAGCTCCTCCAAGAGGTCAGTGATAGGGTCCCAAGTCAACAAGCTTCGAGAAGGAGCTTGAAGAAGCTATTTTTTCCATCTAACTGACTTCGTCACACCTTGTAATGGGGAAAGGTGCAACATCGCATGTTGCTCATGTGCAACCTGCGACGACCCTTCAAAACCTAGCACAATTGGGTACAAATCCTCTTTGATTGATCACTTAGTCAAGATATCTTCAGCGGTGTATACACTGAATCTTATGATGAGTATATTTTGGGTGTAACAAAGAACCTACTTTCCATCTCAACATTAGATGAGAAAGGATTATGAGTATCATTCGTCAATGGAGAAGTACTTATGTGGCCCAAAGGTAAAACCTTTGATGATGCGGTAGTGATTGGAGTGCAATAGGGAGGATTATACAAGCTCAACGGTCAACCAAAACAAGCCTTGGTTCATGAAACTATGGAACCAAGTGAATTATGGCATAGAAGGTTTTCTCACATTAACTACAAGGCACTACCAATCATAAGAAAGATGGTGAATGGTCTACCTGAGATCCATACTAAGCATGAAGGAATATGTAAAGGATGTGTGAAAGGGAAGAATGTGAAGAAGCCATTTCCAAGCAGTGACAGTAAAGCTGAGGATATTTTGGAGCTCATACATTCAGATGTTTGTGGACCTATGTCTTCCAACTCATTAAGAGGGTATGCCTAATTTGTTTCTTTTATTGATGATTATTCTCATAAAACATGGATCTATTTCTTGTAATCCAAAGATGAAGTATTTAGAAATTTTAAGGAATTCAAATCCCTTGTAGAAAGTCATACTGAAAAGAAAATTAAAACCTTAAGATCAGATAATGGAGGTGAATTTAGCTCATAAGACTTCAAAACACTATGTAAAGAATCAGGGATTAAGAGGGAGATGAGCACTCCCTATAATCCACACCATAACGGTATTGCAGAAAGGAATAATTGAAAAAAAATGGAAGTAGTGAAGGCCATGATCCACGATCAAGACCTTCCAATGCATATATGGGAGGAAGAAGCAAGAACAACAGTATATGTTCAAAATAGAACTCCCCACCTGTACTTGACAACAAGACACCTAAGGAAATGTTTACAGGAGAGAAGCCAAAAGTCAGCCATCTCAGAATAGTTGTCTGCCCTGTATACATACATGTTCCCAAAGAAAGGAGAACCAAGTTGCATCCTTCGGGAAAGAAGTGCATCTTCGTTGGTTATAATGATTCATCAAAGGCATACATAATATATATACCAGGCTTCAAGAAGATTGAGACTAGAAGAGATGTAACCTTTGATGAATATACAACCTTCAACATATCAAGACAGATTCACTCCAACGAAGAACATGAGACTCACTGAGTTCGAGACACTATGATGGAAGAGAAAAATCCAAAAGAAACTGAATATCATGATATCACTAAGCCACAGAGACCTGTAGATCCATCGAGAGAGGTGAACACACACAAGTGAAGACCATCCTGGTCACAACAGATTATTCAGGATGCATAGAAGTATGTTTCTCCAGAAGGGACTTCCATAGAAAGCAAGAGACCTCGACCATACTCCAATTATGTGGCATTATTGTGTGACATCATTGATGTTGAACCTTCTAGTTATGAAGAGGCAACTGAAAATAAATTCTAGAAGGATTTTATGATCGAGGAATATCATTCGATCATGAAGAATGATGTCTAGGAGGTGGTTCTGAGACTAGAAGGGAAGTCAATAGTGTATTACAAATGGATATACAAGATAAAGCATGCGACATATGGAAGTGTCGAGAAATACAAGGAAAGATTTGTGGCTTGAGGTTTCTCCTAGAAAGAAGGCATATATTATGAGAAGACATTTTCTCTCGTGGCTGGATACACTTTTATTAGATATATACTTGCTATAGCCAAAGTGATGAATTGGAAGGTACATCAAATGGATGTGAATATTGCCTTCCTGAATGGCGTAGTAGAGGAGAAAGTATATGTGGATTGATGGGTTTTTTATGAGCTTGGGATTTACCAAGAGTAAAGTGGATTCCAACCTTTACTAAAAACTTGAAGAGGGAAATCTTGTGATTCTACTGTTATATGTAGATGACATTTTTTTAAAGGTAATGAGAAGCTCATAGCAGAAATGAAGAGGAAGCTTAATGTAGAGTTTGAGATGAAAGACCTAGGTATGATGCACTATTTCTTAGGTCTTGAGGTGTGGCAGAATCTAGAGGAAATTTTCCTTAGTCAAGAAAAGTATGCAATAGAGATCCTGAAGAGATTCAGAATGATGGATTGTAAGGCCATGGCCACACCTATGGCATCGAATCTGAAGTTGTTGAGTGATACTTCTTCAGAACTAGTGGATGCCACAGTATATAGGCATATGATTGATCCATTGATGTACTTGATGAACATGAGGCCAGATTTATGATTTGCAGTGAACACTTCGAGTCATTATATGGTAGAGCCGAGACGAGTTCACCTATTTGTGGAAAAGAATGTGTTGAGATACCTGAGCGGTACGGTTGATTATGGCCTTAGATATGCATCGTATTATAGGATTAAACTACAAGGTTGTGTTGATGCGTATTGGGTTGGGAGTGTCATGCATAGAAAGAGAACATCAGGGTGATGCTTCAGTTTGGGATTGGGTATGATCTCATGGTTCGATAGAAATAAAACGAGTGTGTCACTGAGTATAGTTGAAGCCGAGTATATGGTTCAGCAAGCTGCGAGGCAGGGTGGATTCAGAATTTGCTTGCAGGGTTGTTTGATCTCAAGTTAGAGGTGACTTGTGTATTTTGTGAAAACCAGAGTTGTTTGAAGATTTTTGAGAACCTTTTGTTTCATGACAAGTCGAAGCACGTTGAGATCAGGTATCACTATATCTCAAATATGGTGCAAAAGGGAGCAATGAGGCTCTATTATATAGAAACAGGGGAGAAAATCATTGATGTGTTGACCAAGCCTCTGCCGAGAGTGAATTTACAGTACTTTAGGGAAAAGCTTGGAGTTGTACAGATCAAGAGGGATTGATGCAACACTGACAAGGTAGAAGGTAGTCATGGTTTATGTGACGTAATTGAGTGTCCTAGTATACGAGATGATCTGGACGTGTGGTGAGGTAACACAAGTGGTTGCAGTGTGCAACATAATATATTCTCCTGGGATGAACCCACTGGATGTCTTGCTTGGTTCATGAAAGAAGAAAGTTGCATCCAGTGTGAAAAGGGACTAGTTATGCAATATAATTGCATCTAGTCTGAAAAAGGACTAGCTCTATAGGAGAGTTGCATCTAGTACGAAAAAGGACTAGCTCTGCAAGATAGATACATCTAGTAGGAAGAGGACTGGCTCTATAGAGGTGCATCCAATATGAAAGAGGACTAGCTCTATAGGATAGCTACATCTAGTATGAAAGAGGGTTGGCTCTGTAGAGGTGCATCTAGTATGAAAGAGGACTGGCTCTGCAGGATAGCTACATCTAGTATGAAATAGTATTGGCTCTGTATAGGTGCATCCAGTATGAAAGAGGACTGGCTCTATGTTAACACCCAAAAAGTGCTCACTACCTCATCTACCCCATTACATGACTCATTTGTCCATATTTCCTACCATAAAAGCCTCAAAAACCTTAAAATCCCACCAAAAAAGCTTCCAAAAGGCCCAAAACCATTAAAAAAGCCTCCAAAAGGCTAAAAAACTCCTTTTCCCCCAAAAATAATCCAAAATTCCTCCAAAATAGCAAAAACCCTCTAAAAAGGGAATAAAAAAGATAAAAAAAAGGAGGAAAAAACCCTATATAGCTGACCTAAACCATATGGTTCCCAAAACAATGGGCCAGCACTCCACCACTAAAAACCTATAAATAGGCGATGGAGGCCCCTCATTTCATATCCACAGTCAAACACACCCTTACTCTGCCAAAATCACTCTTGAAACCCTAGCTCACCCTTGAGCTACTTTCACATTTGAGTGCCCCTTTGGCCCATTTCCAACCCTATGGAGAAAGATAAAGGAGCAAAGCTGGAAGCTTGGAAGCAACCCTCCTAGACTGCTGCAAGAGCTCCACCAACCTTCACATTGGAGGTATAATCAATACAAAAAACCTTTTTTAATATCTTGTCTTTTCTGTTTTATGCACATGTTTAGGATAATTACCATTTTAATGTATTGTCTTTCATTTAATGTTTTTCTGGACTGCTACTAAGGAGTCCCTTCTCCTTAGTAGGTGCTCATTTGCACAAACTAGGGTGAAAACCCTAGCTACAGTTTTGGCGACTCCCCTTGTGTTCCTTTCAATTTCTGGTTATAGTTTTTAAATTTTTAAACGTTTTTTATTTTCTGCAATATTTTTCTGTTCGGCTGTCCCTTTCAACTGCCGTAAACCACATCTTTTACCCCCTGCAGTTGCGTTCCGACCGCATCTTTCAGGCATTTACCTGCAATCCGACCACGGCTCTCAGACTGTTTCTGGCGACCTACTGGCGGTTTTCAATTTGTTACCTGCGATCCAACCACGGCTATTAGATTGTTCGGGGCAATCCGACTATAGCTGTTAACCCTTTTTCCGCGTCCTGCTTGCGGCTTTCAGCCATTTTTCTGCAACCCGCTGGCGTCTTTCGGTCATTTTCCCACGTCCCGTTTGCGGCTTTAAGCCATTTTCCTACAACCCACCTGCGCCTTTCGGCCTTTTTCTCACGTCCTGCTTGCGGCTTTCAACCATTTTCTTACAACCCACCTGCGCCTTTCGGCCTTTTTCCCACGTCCTGCTTGCGCATTTCAGCCATTTTCCTGCAACCCGCCTATGCCTTTCGGCCTTTTTCTCGTGTCCCACTTGCGGCTTTCATCCATTTTCCTGCAACCCGCCTGTGTCTTTCGGCCTTTTTCCCGCGTCCCGCTTGTGGCTTTCAGCCATTTTTCTACAACCCGTCAGCGTCTTTCGGCCATTTTCCCGCGTCGGCCATTTTCCCGCGTCCCGCTTGCACCTTTCAGCCATTTTCCTGCAACCTGCCTGCGACTTTCGACCTGTTTCCCGCAGTCCGACTGCGTCTTTCATCCAAAATCGCGCAACCTATTCGCGACTGTTGAGCTGTTTCCCGCGGTTCGACCGCCCAGATTTGCCACAGACCTGCGGTCTTTTTTTTGCACTTTTTTCCCTGTTTTGAACCCAGCACTTTGCTGCGATATTTTTTGCACCTGCACAGCCATCTGTCTTAACTACAGCCATACTTTCCTACAGCCTTTTCTGCAGTATTATTTCTATTCCATTTACATAATATTTTATAAATTTCAGCATTTTAATTGAAAAAGAGAAAATTTTGCATTTCAAAGTTTAAATTCTGTATTGTTATTTTTAGTTAGAAAGTTGCCCACCCCGTGGCATTTTTAATTGGGTTCATCATCTCACACGCACACACTCTATCACCTAATTCAAGTGAGCCCTAAAAATACTACTTAACACAACCAACATTCTAACCCCACTTGGGGAACACATAATAATTTTGTAGTTAGGTAGGATCGGGGGGGATCGGGGGGATAGGCATCCAAATAACACCCCTCGGTTGCTTACACTTGAGACATAGTTGTTGTCCATTAGGGAACCAAAATCCCCTAGTATTTCTTGGCACGATCAAAACCAGTTTATCAGAGGGTCTCTCCCCTAGGAGGGTTGAAGTCACCAGACTGGTTCCGGAGGCCTGAGTGGAATACCGCAATCCATTCAATAACCGAAGGCTACCTTTCACAGTTCTTGGGGTATCACCCAAAAGGGGATACCACGGCGATAGAACCAAACGGCAGATTCACCTTTTCTGGACGTGTCATGAACGGGGTATCTTAGTTGCCTTTCTTCTAGGATTGACTACCCAGTGTCCCTCCCGGTAGGGGGATATCTTTAGCCACTTGGCTCTACTATCCATATTGTCTGACTTGGATTTCATCACCTTGCAGAGGATATGTCTAGTTGAGTCAGAATACTATTTAGCTAGGTGTTTGCATGCTCCCTTACCTCCTTTTGGTCTAGTGAGTCACTATTTTTATTTTTTAGGAAACCTACTGCTTGTTGGTATTCTGACCATTTCTATTGATACTCCACTTATTGTAGCACAACTGTTATAGTAATTGTTTTGAGTTGGTTGTTGGCCTGAGTGCCATATTTTTTTAGCTCTCCTTCTACACACTCGGTTGCATTAGGGTTTTTGAGCTATTTTTCACTCAACACAACCGCCAAATATTTGACACCATCTGTCACCATTGAGTCCCCGAGACATTCTCGGCGCCTTCGGGGCGAGCCCCCATAGCACGGTTCACTTGACACCACCCGTCATAAACATAGATTTTCATCACTTGATACCACTCATCATCGATCTCAAGACTTGTCACTTGACTCCACTTGTCAACGACATAGAACTCCATCACCCGAGCTAGACGCCCCTTATTTTACCTCTGATTCTGAGGCAGAGTCCGAGAACCCCATTTACACTACACCAACCAGCCCCATGGCAGGCGTGACTTCCACCCCTTTCTTTGTTGGGACCATTGGTGGAGCATCCACCACCACACCAGCTACCACACCTGCTTTGGGTATGCCCTCGACGGGGCCCACATCTACCATTCCGATCACTGCACCCATTCCAGTAGCTGGCATACCCATTCCCACTCCATCAGTGACTCACACTACCCTTGGTGGTGCAGGATCCCATACCAATTTCATTCCTCCACTTGGGGGCAACATCCCAAACCCAGCCCTTCCACTTGGGGGCATTGGCCCCACCATGGTCACACCCACTAGTATGTCACATCCTTCTACTAGTTTTCCATTCATGGCTAGCCTCAACCTTCCTAACCTAGCTAGACTGACTAACAATCCCATCAGACACGACCCTGCGTGGCCTCACATGCCCACCAAGCTCCCCTCTGACATACCTAAGTTTGAGGGAAAGGCAGGTGAGGACCCCCAGAACCATATTATGTCCTTCCATCTATGGTGTTCCTCCAACTCCATAGTGGACGACTCTGTCCGCCTCCGTCTGTTACAGCACACCCTCACTGGCTCTGTAGCTAAGTGGTACATCGAGCAACCCCATGGGACCCATGCCACCTTTACTTCCCTTGCCTCGACTTTCCTGCAGTTCTTTCAGTTACTTGTCTGCTATGACGCGGGAGTTGAGATCCTTTTGTCTTGCAGACAGAACACAGCTACCCACATCACTGACCACATTCATGAGTGGCATCGACGCCGCAGCCTATGAAAAATCAAGTTAGATGACCGTATCTTCTTATATTGGTTTCTAAAATCCCTCCTTCCTGTCATTGCCAAGGATGTGGCATCCGAACGAGCCCAGTCCGAAGAAGAGGCCATCCTTAAAGTCCAGCAATTTGACCTCATTTATGCCCAGTCGGGTTATCTATATACCATCATACCTGACACCCCTCGCGGCGATTCCTCCCAACACAATGCACTGGGGGCATCCCATGCCGTAGACAGCATCATTGGTTGTGTTGCCTTGCATCCCCAACCCTTTTCCATAGCACGTCCTAGCCATGGTCCTGACCTTTCGCGGGATACATCTCAATCCGGAGCAACCAATTCGTATGCTCCCATGGCACATCACCACCATTCCCATGGACCCTCCTGTCCACCTCAGTGCTTTGGTCATGCATCCCTCGCTTACGCCCCCCCCCGGTCGCACCTCATCCATATTACCACCCACAGGATGGACCAGCTCTTGTGTCCTCTCAAGCCCAACCTGCTTATTACCTGCCACAGGAAGCCCCTGCGGAAAACCCACAACCCGTTCCGCAGACGTATCAGCAACCCTCACAAGGTTTAGCACCTGCGCAGCCTCCACCTACTTATTATCCACCATAGCCTGCTTCCGCACCTGCACAACCCCAGAACCCACCTGCTTCCCAAGGGCAAGTATACGCTCAACATAATCGGCAGCAGAACCAAAATAACCAGTGCCAACAGGGCTAGCAAAACTGTGGCAAAGGCCGTAACCATGGGAATAACCCCCCTCCAGACCAAGGTGGCCAACCTCCCAATCCCCCAAACAACAATAACGTGGCACTTTCCAACTAGAACCCTAATCAACCGCCCAAGCAGGCCAAAAATCCTAATCTACGAACAAACCATCCTTGTTCTATTTGTGGGGTCTATGGCCACTACACACATGCTTACCCACATTTGGAGCGAGCTCGACAACTCTGGAATGATGATGCCCATCACCAAGGGCACGCAGCTCCTTAGGCGCCACCCAACCCCCCACCACATCAGCATCAACCTTTGGTGCTACAAAACCCCTTACCAACCCAAGGCGTAGTGAACACTCAGTCGTTGGATCCCCCTCAAGGCAACACGCCACCACAACAATAGCTCACTTATGTCGCTCCTGATCAACCCATGTTAGACTCAGGAACCCACCATTTGTTAATGATGTCATCAGTTGATGTCAACCTCCAAACCCGTCGGAACCAATATGGCTCCACCGCTGAAGCCTCTCCCGTCGACAAAAACACTAACGCTCATCCCACTGATCAGATGTTACGTATACCTCCAGCTCCACTAGATGGCGCCTCCAAAGCACCTCGCTTCCCACTTTGTCGCATCAACAATAATCCCAATGCTTGCGTCACGTCAACTTACAACATTGTAGATGACTTAGCCCAATCTCCCACAGCCATGTCTACGTTAGAAGTCTTAAAAAATTGTCCTTCACAGTGCAAGACTTTTCTCTCCGCCATTGGTGCTATTGACCCAAATGATTCACGACTAATGGCCTTCGATTTGGACCAGTCCGAACCACGCCTTCCTTCCACTTTAGCGTTCCAAGTTTCTGTTTCCATTCGGAATCTTGTCATCCATCGGTGCATTATCGATGAAGGTGCCTCTACATGTGTTATGTCCACATTCGTTTGGCAGAAGTTGGGATCCCCTACTCTCCAGCAGTCCACCACTGCGTTGCGAGCCTACGACGGTCGTTCGGCTCGACCCCAAGGTCTCTTAGCTAATGTCCCCGTCCAGCTGGCTGGTAAAACCATGCTCATTGACATAGAGGTCATCAATGCCACTGCTACATGTATGCCATGCGGGCGATTGCCTCATCCGATTTTCTTACCATGATGTTCCCCCATGACGGACGCGTGGTCAAGTTCGACCAACTCACCTATTACGATCCAAATGCCCCCGCTACACCCGAGAATGTTCTCCCCATGGTTGAACAACCTGTTGGTGGTACAACTACCTCGTTTGTTTCCTAAGTGGGACCCGGAGTTTACTCAGATACGTCGATGTCCTCAACATTCCAATCCATTCCTCCCCCGTCACCTGCGCCCCAAGTATCTGACCTATGCACCCTTTCCCACAATACACAAACACCCAACAATCAACCGCCCTTGTTACCCAAACCACCATTGGTACCTAGTCACATTGGTGTTACACCCATCCACACAATCCTCTTCCTATTCCCTCCCTTGGGCGTAGTAAGCACCCCGGTTATGGCTACTCTTAGCCTCCCCGGGTTAACCTTGGGTTTACCCGTGTGGTATATTTCGCCTCCCGTTCCCCCGCCGACACCTAATGTCGTCCTACAACCGGTGCAACCCATTGCCACTACTAGTCAACCACCTCTCGGTGTCACTACCCCCTCGTCATCTACGAATCCCCCCCTCTTATCAAGCACACTGGGGGTAGAGGACCACAACCATACACCGCCGTACCCTCGCCCAAAACAGTTAAACCCCCCCGTGTTTCGTGCTCCCCGCAAATGCTCATTATGTGATGAGTTAGGCCATCTGACTCATCAATGTCCACAATTACCTGCATTACAGGAACACATGCAAATGCTTGACAACGACCCCAACATCCCGGTTGTCGAACTCAATCCAACCCCTAAGCCTCATGATAAATCACTGCGTACCAACCACCCTTGTGCAATATGTGGTATTTACGGCCATTACTCACATCACTGTCCTGATCTCCCGGATTACAGAGCATCTCTCTACGAGATGAATAATTTGGACCTTGAGACGGCACCCCCCAGTATCACCCTCATCCGGAGAGATTCACACCATTTATATGATATCTTCGACTACCACTCCCTCGTCAACCGATTTGACAACTCAAAGTTTCCGTAATGATGAGGAGATTCTAAAGGCTCTCACTGCCCCAGATTATCCCTGGGACGACATGCAGCATCGTTCCTATTTCCTCCCAAAAGACTCCTCCTCCACCATAACCACCCAATTTGCGGTTGAGTCCAGAGATTTCCTTCCCACCAAATTCGACTGGTTTAAGGATCCTATTCCCGCTCCTGATGCCTTTGAGGAAGGTAACATGGCCAACATCTCACCTTTCATCCACATAGATATCTCTGACCCACCTGGTGCTCTTGAAATCATTACATTAAGAGCCTCCTGCAGTGAGTATGAGATCGGAGAGTACAAGAAACTTTTCCAAGCGTTCCGTGATGTCTTTGCCTAGTCCTATACCGAGATGCCTGGTCTTAACCCCGCTATCATAGAGCACCATAGTAACACCTTTGAGTTAGGGGGCATAATAGATTACCTCGACCGTGGGATAGGGGGCATGATCAATCAATTTGAACCTTCCCCATCACATCTATCTTAGCATGTCAATGAACCCATTGTTCAAACCAACACATATGTTATCCACAATCATAAACCCCATGCACATAGCATGGGGGCAAGTCATTAACCCTGCTCACTTTTTCATATTTGTGATCTCAACCATTTTTTGAGGTCACATGTCACTTGTATATTTGATTTGATTTGATATGCCTATTATTTCGCCCCCGCGGGCCATCATTTCTCCCCACCACTGCATCCTTCGCTTGGTGGGCTCACCTTTATTTGTAGCCATTTTTTAACCTAGTTATTTTCTTTGACCATTGTGGAGTCCTTATGAACTCCGTTTTTCACACCATTTTCATCGTCGGATTCATATTTCCATGCCCGTGATGATGCTTGAGATCATTTCTCACTCTCACTAAAAAATTTCGGGCATTTTTTCCATGCCCCACGCCACCTCGGCTTGCGTGCCACATCGGCCGTAGCCCATTTTTGATATACTTTATATCATCGGATTCATTTTTTCGAGCCCATGATGATGCTTGAGATCATTTCTCGCTCTCACCCCCAGATTTTTTTTGGGGGGTATTTTTTCCAAAACGCCCCCCATCACCTCGATTTGCATGCCACATCGGCCGTTATCCATTTTTGACACTTTTTATATCGTCGGATTCATTTTTCCAAGCTCATGATGATGCTTGAGATCATTTATCGCTCTCACTAGGTACAATTTCACCATTGTGTCCTGACACCTTGCTACCTCGATTTGCGCACCACATCGGCCGCCATCGGATTGTTCCACATTTTTACATAAGCCATTCACTCCTGTCATACTGCAATTATTTCATTATTTTTCCACCACTCATTATCCCGCAAGGAGGCCCACCAGTGCTCCCCCCTACCCTCATTCTTGGTCATCATCAATGTTCCTTGATTGAGCACTTCCTCCTTGCCTGGCCATTCCTTTTGTTCGGTATAATTTTATCCCTTTTTCGGGCCGGAGAAGTCCTTACGAAAAAGGAACTTAGGGAGTTTTTGTTAAGCTCTTTTCTGACTCCTAAAACAATGAAAAGATCACCGAGCAATATTGCTTCCTTTCATTCTTGTTAAAGTACCTAAAAGGGCATCTATCTGGTATAAGTTTAACCCTATTCCGGACCTGGTAGACTAATTACGAAAAAGGAATACTCTAGTCACACCGGCTAGAAGAGTTCTTCATTGCATCCTTTTATGCTTCTTCGGGCCTTGGAGACTAACTCATGAAAAAGAAACCCCCTGGAGTCTTCTTATCACTTTCAAACTCTCTAAAATTGAAAGCACCCACGAGCATGAACTGTCCTGGGCTCGTACAAATCCACACGATAGTACCATTCCATTATTTCGGAGTCTTCTTATCGCTTTCAGACTCCTTAAAATTGAAAGGAATCACGAGCATGAACTGTCCTAGGCTCGTATAAATCCACACGACAGTACCATTTTACACACACTTCTTCTAGTCCCTTAATTCGTGAAGAAGTCCCCCCATGCCTCTTGGCACTATGATCGATCATCTTGGCAGCACCCCCAATCAGGTCACCTTTGTTTAGAGTAGTCTGCAGTCTCCTGCCATTTTACACCAGCTTGAGTATCACTCATCCCAGTCACTATCCTTTATCCATTACAGCTATGATCCCTTTCCCATAGTCAGTTTCATATGCTTCCTGATCATCCTCGCCATCATACTCTAAACAAAGGAAGTTTGAGTCCACCTACTCTACTTGCCCAGTTATCCCCCACAGTATGTCAGTCCTACCATCAGTACTCTCATGCTTCGGTTCTCCACCTCGCGCTCCTATCAAGGAAACATAATTGCCTTGCTAGTTGCAAGTCTCCCTCTGTCGACGATAGCCCCTCTATTCCAAAGGATAGACCCAGAGGTCCCTACGCCTTGGACCCATCACCATCTGTGGTGCGTGCCTACAGACCATTTTGAGAGGAGTCATCATTGCCTCTTCGAGTGGTTGTTTCTCACATGCTCGACTTCAACACCTTGATCGCATCGTTGAGACTCGCGCAGGGGTTATATCCCTTCAGTTATTGGTCGAAGACCCTGGATTTCCCCTGACTCTAGCACATTGGTGAGTCACTTCGGAACAACCAGTTATATGTTCCAATGGATGTTCGGGTTGCGTTGGCAATTGTATTCGAAATCCATCCAGTTATATGCTTCCTTGAGTACCCAGTTCAGTTCCAGTTCAGTGTATCGTTTAGGGTATGACTCCCCATCACTATGATCCAGCAACTCATCAGTTCCTCTTGTACCCCACTCAGCAACACTGTTGTTATTCCAGTGTATCAGTTCTTCAGCTCAGACATGGTCAGCCCAGCAGTATGTCCCAAATTTGTGTCCCCTCTGGACCCTTATGATGTACACAATGGTTCTCTATGTATCGTACAGGTCCCCCTTTTCGGGCCTCACAGTTATTTTTTATGTATCTTGATACGAGCATGGGTATGCCCGCCTCGTCCATATATTGAGATTCTTCCTCATTCCTTATTTGAGGCCATGTATATGTCAGGTCCCCATATTTTGGACCCCATTATTATTATTGTTCTATATCTTGACACGAGCATGGGAATGCCCGCCTTGTCCATATGTTCAGATTATTCCTCATTCATTATTGAGGTCATGTACTTTCAGTTTTTGTAGTTTGTTCAGGACCATTGTTCCGAGCTCCAGTTTGTTTCTTCTCTTCTCCACACCCCAGGAAAACCATACAAGACTTATGATGTCTATCGACCATACGATGAGCTCCTGCCCTCACACATCAGGGGGCAATCTGTTAACACCCAAAACATGCTCACTACCTCATCTACCCCATTACATGACTCATTTGTCCATATTTCCTACCATAAAAGCCTCAAAAACCTTAAAATCCCACCAAAAAAGCTTCCAAAAGGCCCAAAACCATTAAAAAAGCCTCCAAAAGGCCAAAAAACCCCTTTTTCCCCCAAAATAATCCAAAATTCCTCCAAAATAGAAAAAACCCTCTAAAAAGGGAATAAAAAATATAAAAATGAGGAAAAAACCCTATACAGCTGACCTAAATCATATGGTTCCCATAACCATGGGCCAGCACTCCACCACTAAAAACATATAAATAGGTGATGGAGGCCCCTCATTTCATATCCACAGTCAAACACACCCTTACTCTGCCAAAATCACTCTTGAAACCCTAGCTCACCCTTGAGCTACTTTCACACTTGAGTGCCCCTTTGGCCCATTTCCAACCCTTTGGAGAAAGAGAAAGGAGCAAAGCTGGAAGCTTGGAAGCAACCCTCCTGGACTGCTGCAAGAGCTCTACCAACCTTTACATTGGAGGTATAATCAATACAAAAAACCTTTTTTAATATCTTGTCTTTTCTGTTTTATGCATAGGTTCAGGATAATTACCATTTTAATGTATTGTCTTTCATTTAATGTTTTTCTGGACTGCTACTAAGGAGTCCCTTCTCCTTAGTAGGTGCTCATTTGCACAAGCTAGGGTGAAAACCCTAGCTACACTCTACATGATAGTTACATCCAGTATGAAAGAATCCTATATCTGTAGCGGTGCATCCAGTATGAAAGAGGACTGGCTCTGCATGATAGATACATCCAGTATGAAAGAGGACTGTCTCTATAGAGGTGCATCCAATATGAAAGAGGAATTTCTCTATGGAATGGCTACATCTAGTATGAAAGAGGATTGGCTCTGTAGAGGTTTTCATCTAGAACGAAAGAGGGATAGATCCCCAAGATAGATACATCCATCATGAAAAATGGTTGCTTCTGTATAAAGGCACATCCAAGATGAAAAAGGGTTGGCTCTGTGGAGAGTTTCATATAGCATGAAAAAGTGTTGGCACTGCAAGGTTAGATACATCCAACATGAAAAAGGGTTGGCTCTATGAAACTTCTTATGACATATAGATTCGAGATATGTCAGATTTCATTAGTTAGAGTACAGAAGTGCAGTAGTTGGAAGACGATGGTGACGGTGTCAGAAGAATACCTTCCTTGTTAAGAGGGAGTGTTGAAGAATGTAACTTCAGAAGATATTCTTATTGAATTATTTGTATTGTACTTCCTTCGGGAATTATTATTGATGTAATTGATCATGTAAAATTCATTGAAAGATTCAATCTAAACCTTAACTGTTATGTCGACCTAGAAAGATCTAGAAAAGAGTATTTTATTGTTAACTGAACAAGTCATCCCTATTAGGAGAGTCAAGTTGGCCCTGTTGCGAAAAAAGTTCAAGTCACTGAATAGTATAAATTAAGATATCTCCCTCCTCATTTGGTCACCTCACTCACTCATTAAGTTCACATGAGTAAGGGAGAGAGAGAGTCAAGAGAGTAGATACTTTGGAGTCTTCTTGTTTTGAGTTATTGCACGAGGAATACTATTGTACATTCTGACAAATCTATATAGAATCATTTTGCTAGATTTTTCTTCCCCGCAAGGGTTTTCCCAAGATAAATTACTGTGTAGTATTGTATATTTTGTGCTTTTTTATATTTCATTGATCCTTATTGTTACTGCATTTAAATTTATAACATTGCATGCATTGCATACATCCATTGCATAGGAAATCAAATGGAGACATGAGGTAGTTGCGGCAGAATTGTACAAAATCTAGAATGAGAGGGAATCCCTATAAGAAGAATTCTCTAGGATGAATATAGAAAAAGAAATGGTTGTGCAAAAGACATAGAAATTAGAGAAAGAAGTAGAGGAATTGGTCACAAAAGGTATCTTATGATGCAGGAAATTGAAAAAATACAGCAGGATACCTGGAAGTGCAAAAGGTAGTAGAAGAAGTGTATAATGTGCTTCCAGAAGTTTAAAGCAATGAAGAAACTTCTCCAAAAAGGGAAATGGTAAAGATAGGTGAGGCTATTCAAGGAATACATACCAAAATTGAAGATCTTTCACCAAAACAACCACTAGGAACTCCTCCAGAGGTCAGAGCAGAGCGTCAAAGTAGGTAAAAAAGAATAAACATTGCAATTGAAAACATTAAGACCCCGGAGTTGAAATGTGCAAAGCTGCATGAAGAGAGTGTGCAACTATGGACGAATCTGGTTGAAGACAAGCAGCTGAAGGAAGTAAATAAGAGGCTACAGACTGCACAAGATTTAGAGAAAAAGATCCGTGATAGTTTGGCCTTCCTTCCAACTACAAGTATATGATAAAAATGGGAGAGTGCAAGAAGTAGCAGCAAGAAGTAAACAAGATATGGGATTAGCAATGAAATGCAATTAATAGGATTTAACCCTTATAGGAATAAGCCTTCAGCATCATAGAATCCTTCCCACTATTGCAAGGGGAAATCAAAGAAGCAATTGATGATTTTTTGAAAGCTCTAGAATCAGTTCCTAATGAAAAGGTGGAAGCAACTATTATGGCCAAGGAAGAGGAACTGAAAGTAAACGTTGTGGGTGTAAAGACGAATCTGCAAAAGTTTAAAACTACGGTCCATGCTGGGACGTAAATAGAATACCCAACAAAAGAAAGAAGCATAATTATAGGGTGGGTTATCTTAGCAAGCATATGAATGAAGGTCAGCGCAAATCAAAATAAAGGAGATCCTATAATTGTACAGAAATGGCACTTCTTTGCCATTAATGTCAAAAGGGGATAAAAGGCATGAAGATGATCATTGTCATGTCCCCAATTTCAGTTCATCCAGTCCCATGGATGGAAAGGGGACAAAATAAACCCCTAAGGGAATTAAATTGCATTAATTCAATTTGCTTAGAATTAATTTTAGCCTAAGTCCCATAAAGTGGCAAATTTATTTATTAAAATTAATTTTGATAAATAAAATTAATGGATAATGAGCAAGTGGGCCAAGAGGACGCCCTGTCTAGATGATGTTGCTAATATGGAGTAGGGGGTGAAGATACGGAAAAAGATGAAAAGAAGGAAGGTGGAGATAAGGTTTCCAAAATCTGAAAAAGGAAACAACTAGAAAAGCTAAGGAGGGCACACTTGCCAAAAAACAGTCCAGTTTACCAAATAGGAAACATCCTGAATGGTGTAGTTTCCATTTCAATGCCCAGTTCACAAAGCAAGCAAGTGTTGTTGCAAGAAGGAAACATCTAAGGTCAAGGAGGGCGTAGTTTCCAAAGGGATAAAAACATTTCATAAGGAAAAGCAGTAAATTTCATCCACCCAAGGGGGGGTGCATTTGTGAAGGGTTCTAGCAAGTCACCCAAGGGGGGGTGCATTTGTGAAGGGTTCTAGCAAGTCATCCAAGGGGAAACTTGTTGAGGAGTCATCAGAGATTCTATAAAAGAGTGCTTCCAAATCCCACTCGCATATTTTGACTATTTTTTAATTGAATGTGAGAGATTTAGCTTCTATTTTTTAGTGATGTGCCTCAACTTGCTTTGGGTGATGCTCCCCATAGCCAATCTTGTCCAGTTTATTCTCTTCTTCTCCCTCACTCTCTCTAACAGGTATTGAAGACTAATGAGCAGCCATTGAAGATATATTTGCAGCCAGTGAAGATACGTTTGCAGCCACTAAATTTTTGATATCAGGATGGGGTCGAATTGCTTTAGAGGATTTTAAGAGTTCAAGAAGAATCCTTCTCAGTATTCCCTCTCTTCTTCCCCATCCTTCAGTATTACAGGGTGTTGGTGGAAGGTTTGCTCCATTGGAAGATTTCCAGTGATCAATAAGATGAAGGATTTATTGAATGATGGCCATATTCAGATATGAATTTGAACTTACAGCCATTTATTCGACTTCTATCATGTCCAAGTGATTCCAGTTCGAGATTCCCCAAGGGTGTCATGTTTTGTACTCAAGGAAGTGAAAAAATGAAGGATTGAATCCTCTTTCCTTCTGTCATTGGAGAGGATGGTTTGGTAATTTTTTGTAGCCATAAAATCTCTGTAATAAACACCTAAACTCTTTCCTAATATTCTCTTCTCTTCTCATATGAATATGCCCAAGAGGCTCATGATGTGCTAGTTGTTTCCAGTAGTATTTTCCTAAGCTAGTTTGGAGTAGTTTCACCCTTCAACACTGTATTTTTGGATGGTATGTGTATGAAGATGTATGTATGGTTTAGAAATATCTGATATAAATATACTAACCCCTTACATAAATATTTGTGGCCATATACAATTTTTATTGAAGGATTGGGTAGACCTAGGGGGGTTTTGAAGGTTTTTATGGCATATAAGTTCTCTAGAAATGTAATGATGTGATGTAAAGTTTTATTCTCTGTATTTTAAATCACATATGCTATAATAGGTCCATTAAATACAGTATTAAATATTACAATGGTCAAATACAAGTTTAACTCTTCCCCATATAATCATCGGGCACTTTTGGAGGACTAGTTTTAGCATAAATTGCATAAAACGGGTTCTATTGGTCAGAAACCAATTATGCTAGTGGATTTTATTCATGTATAGACCCTAGAACACATTCCAACCTTAAAGTATTGAATTTGGGAGGTTTGTACCATGTTTTGGAATTCAACCATTAAAACTAGCTCGACAGTCCAAGTCATAGCAATTTTCCCCCAACTCTTCATCTAGTGTTTAATTTACGATTTTTGATGCCCATAGAACTCCATGAACACAAATATCACATAGGAAGCCTTGATGTGTACTTTGGCAATGTCGATTTTCAAAGCATAAACGGTCTCCTTCCCAACTCCATGATCTATTTTGTATATGCGGATATACCTAGGAAGCCTTGATGTGGACTTCGGCAATGTCGATGTTCAAAGCATAAACGATCTCCATGATTTGTACAAAGGATCCTAAAATTTTTCCTTCTGTCTAAATTAATGCTGAAAACTCTCCCATGTAAATTCCATAACCTAAACCTTTCCAAACTCATTCCCCGAACCTTCTCAATCACCCCTTGACTAGCTTTCCCAATACTAGTTTTGCAACTAGTTTTCTTGTTTACTAGTCAGTGTCTTAAAGTTTTAATTTTGGTATAAATTTTAAGTGATATATGATCAGGGATATTACAGTGGTATCAGAGCACTTTACTCCACCCCTATGGAAAGAAATAATCTCTCTTTTTAAGGAATATTGTAGATCTTCTCAAAGTTGTAGTATGAGGCTCACACAGGCAGATGATGATGTTGGTTTTGAGGAACCTGTGGAAGAAGAAATCATCTATGTTGATGGTGGATTATTGAAAGAAAATGAGGATGAGTATTTCCTATGTGACACAATGAATAGTGCACATGAAAGTCCAAGTCCACTTGGATTGAACATTGTGGATGGCAAAGTACTTCCGAATATATCAAGCTTTGAGCACACAAATCCAAGAACTCTTATATTTTTGAGAGTTTTGTAGCTTGGAGGTTGGGCATACATTATGGACCCAGGATCCTATTGGAAATCATGAAAAGAGAATAGAAAAAATTGTCAATAAGGTGTGCCATGATGTGGAGAAACTAGTTCCCCATAATGAAGCATTTTCATCTCAATGCTTAGATCCTCAGAAACCGATGACTGTGGGAACATCAGGAGACCCTCAAAGTGTGGAAGAAAGAGGGCAGACCATGGTTAGAGATCATCCTATTTGTAGAAGACATAAGGTTGATGAGACACCCAACCTTTCATCTGAAGAAGACAAAGAAGGTCAGTGCACTGTGGAAGATCCAACAGTCAAACATTTGATTGTTGGCAATGTGGAAGGTAAAATCACTCCCAATTTCTTCGTGGGTTATTTCAAGATAAGTGCATAAGAGATGGGGCATATTGATGATGGTGAGGCATCTCTAATCCAAAGGATGAGCATAAATTAGATTCATAGTCACCTCTTCAGCTTCATCAGGAAGTAGAAATCAAGCACACCTCAGGGGGGTGTGAATCAGAAAATTTGGGAGAAAATCATGATGCCATAAACTGTTAGGAACCCGTGTCAACCCTTCTCTTTACTTTGTTAGTATATTGTTGTTGGATGCATATGCTTTGTAATTCGTCCCATAGTATTTGTTGATCCATAGTTTGTATTAGACCATGGTATTGACCCATATTATTCGATGCATATGCTTTGTAATTCATCCCGTAGTATTATATATCCCATGGTATTGACCCATAGTATTGGGCATAGACTCAGTATATAAGTGTGTGTTGAGGCCAATGAAGGGACAGTGAAGTTATTTGTATTGAGATTGCTCAAAGGATGTTTCCCCCTTGAAGTGGCCTGTGATCAATAAAGTGATTCTAAGTTCTGTTATTTCTTCTATCTCGTGTATTTTCATTAATTAATTGTTGCAGGTTCTTCACATCTGGTCTCATAACACTTTCTTGGGCTCGCTGGGTGAAATTTCTGCCAAATTTTTTTTCGCATCTGTTGCAGGTTCGGATCTGGGAATAATCCCTATCCGCTTAACTATGGGAATTACTTGGGCATAATCCCTAAAACCCATTGTGAGGAGTACCACAGGAACCCCGAAGTAGCTGGTCCATTGAGAGGACCTGCTAGCGAAAAGGGAAATGACCCCTACTTGATTGACTAGTTCCCACCTGTGAGGTAAACCAAGAGCTGTCGTTTGTGGCAAAGAGGTTATCCATTTTACCTGAGCCATGGAGTGAAGGGTACTACCCCAATACGCAAGCCATCAGACAGAATTGGTGGTCGATTGAATCCCATGAACTGTTAGGAAGCCGAGCATACCTGGGGTCCATATCTATTTTCAGCTGATAAATCACAGATTTTCTCTACCCATAACTATTGCCGGTCACTTCCGCGTCGTTGCAGATCCATCTGTTTTTTATCACTTCTGTGCCGTTGCAGATCCATCTGTTGTCGATCACTTCTGCGCTATTGCAGATCCATCTGTTGCCAATCCCTTCCGCATCGTTGCAAATCAATTTCTGTTTTTCCACCATATCTCCCTTGTTTTAACTCTGTTTCCCTTGAAACTTCCCTGACACCCCTGCAATCCCATTCTGCATATTTCATTCCTGAGGGGCCTATCCCAAATTCCACTCCCCAACACCATAAATTCCACATTTGTCTACTTTTAGGATTTGCCATAACTTCTTCAATTTTCACCCAATCGCCTTCAAATTTTACCATAGCGTTCATTTCATATTTCTGCTTCTTTGTCCCTCTTTGCCAAATTTTCTCATTCTTTCACCCGCTTCTGAAATTTCCCTTTTCTGCTTCCTTATCCCTTTGAAAGTATCCAAAACCTAGTCAAACCCAAATTTCCCATCAAATTTTTTCCCAAATCTAGATTTTCCTTTCCTAAAACAATTTCTGTTTTTGTTTATCTACCCACTCAAAAAAAAAAAAAACTCTTGGTTATGATTGTCACCCACGTAGGAGCAAAAACCATGGAGGAAGCACTTGCATCCATCCAAAACAAACTCCAAGATCTAGATGAAAAATTTCTCAGCCTCCATCTTCAGCATTCGACCATGAACAATAACCAATATCCAGAATCTTTTGTAGCCACTGGGTTCTCTTCTTCCAACAATTTTCATGGGCTGAAGCTTGATTTTCCTGGCTTCAATGGTACCAATCCAACTGGATGGATATACCGGGAAAAACAATATTTCAGTCTGCATAATACTTTTAATGTCCAGAAAGTTCCACTTGCATCCTTTCATTTGGAACAGGAAGCCCTTCAATGGTATCGTTGGTACATCAAATCTCATCACGAACCAAACTGGACAGATTTTTGCCAACTCCTTTTGCGACAATTTGGTCCTAGTGGTTTTGATGAATTCACAGGAGCACTTGTTGACGTCCATTTTTGTCACTATTTTTTATCATAAAATCACTCTGAATGGTGTTATTTTCATCATCTTTTAGCTAAATAAGTTATTACTTTTGCCATTCAGACCTTCAAACAGACCAAGTATGCGTATATTTACTTATCACGTGAATTTCGATCAAATCTTGTTATATTATGATTTGTTAATGATTAATGTGACATTACTATGCATACTTGGCATCTAGTTATGTTTTATAGGCTGTGTTTCTCAAACAGACCTTCATTCAGACCGCGTGCTTACGTTGCTAAGTTCAAACGTGTTCAGCTCATCGTTCAGCCCGCGAAATCCACGGTTGGCTTACCTCAGACCGTTAAATGCAAAAAGGGGCACGTGGGTTCTGTTTGCCACACAATGGGCATGGTTAAGGAGCCATGGTTCTAGAATATCCCCTCCTATGCTCGCTAAACGTGACAATGCATCCCACGTCTTCATCAATAATCCAAGCCCCGATTTGTTTGTGCATTCAGCCGAGGATCAAGCACGCCTGTTCTTGACTGTGCACGCCATTGTTCTGGAAGGAGTCTATCCTGTTCATGCTCATGTTGCCAACGTAACTCCTGTTCCAACATCGACTCTCCAACACGTGCTTCTATCCACATTTTGAGGAAACAAATGCTCAGATGTTCGTGTTTGGTAGGGTCAACGTCGTGAAAGCAGGCAGATTCCCTATGCATTATCACACAACACCAAGCAGTCATTGAAATCTTAAAAGACCTCTATTTTTAGAGAGGTCGACTCTGTCGACCTTCTCACCCATTTGTAAACTTATAAATAGATGCTCTCTCTGAAGAAAACGATAGGAATAGATAGCGTAGTAGAACCAGACATTTATGCTGTATAATTTTCTTAATTGAATGGAAGCTCCTGTGTTTTTCTATTCTGTTGGTGGTGACTAAGTTAATATAGTTTCGACCTCTATTGTTGGGAAGGCCCCCTCATCAACCGGAGGTCTTGTTTATATTTTTCTGCAATTTTCTTTTATGCAAATAGTTAGTTTCTTTTTCTTGTGTATGTAATCAATTTCATTTTTTCCTGTACATGTTATTTTCATCACTGCTTTGCAATTTTTATTCTACTGCTAACACAATCTCTTTTTCAGGATTAGGAATGGTCAACCAAAGATTAAATCGTTTTGTAGTTTGTTTTCAATTCTTCTTCCATCACCTTTAGTTAGATATTGCTTCCAAATTCCTCCATAGTTAGTATTAGCTTCTTTCTCTTCTCCTCTATTACTTTTTCTTCTATTTTGCTATAGGTTAACTCTCTCTTCTTCCATCTTAAACTTCTTCCTATATCTCATAGAAATCATCCGTCTACTTAGATAATGATTAGAATAGATAGCTTCTTGTTAACTTAGCTTCTAAATAATCTCTCTACTGCTTCCTTTGCACAGTAGGATCACTTGCATAAGCCAGTTGGTAACTAAATCATCCAAAAACTCTTCTTTCCCTCACTTTAAAACGTTTTCCTCCATTTAGACTGTCATTCGGACCTCCATTCAGACCGACATTCGGATCGTCATTCGGACCTATATGTTTTCTGTATTTTTTTAGGCCTTTTTCAGAATCTAATTTCTTCTACCTCTCAATCATCATTCTTCTTGCTCCTAATCAATGGTTTTAGATGTAATTTAATTATTGTTTTATGTTATGTAGACTTCTTAATTAAACTTCATCATTATTTCCTCCTTTCTCTTACTTCTTCCTTAACCCTCTTTCAACCTTCTTCCATAGTTAAATTCTTCATATCTAATTTTCTAATTAGTTACTGTTGTAGAATTGATCAGTCTTGTTTTCTTAGTTTGTTTTCAAATCATAGTTAATAATTCTATTTTTTCGAGTTGTTTTAATTGGTTAATTCTAAGACTAGTTTCCATTCATACAAATAATGAAGATGCTCATGATATAAGATTTGGATCAGAAATTAATATCTTTATCAAGTTTTCTACTTTCCAAATCAAATCCAATTCAGATTAAAACATCTTTATTAAGTTTTCTACTTGCTTCATTTGTTAATCAGTTTCCTATTTTCATAGATAGAACAAATTCTTGCATTTGAATTATGAAAGTCATGCAAGTGATTTAAAATCATATAGTTGCATGTTAGCACATTTGCATCTTTAGTCAGCTTAGGTTAGTTCAAACCTTCAATCCTGCACATATAGTGTTTGCATCTCATAAGCTCCCTTCCCGGGTTGACAATTAAATATTGGAATTATTTAACACATAATAAAAACCAACAACACTCACTAAACTTCTCCAAATTGGCACAGTGAGAGAGTATCAGACATAATTTGAGAAACTAGGCAATCACACAGAAGAATTGTCTTATGAATTCTACAGGATCTTTTTTATCAATGGTCTCGAGGATGAAATCCGCTCAGAGGTCAAAATGTTCTGTCCCAACACAATGATGGAATTCCTAGGGTTGGATAAGTTGGCAGAGGAAAAGATCGCATCCCAACAATGCTCCAATCCCACCTTTGTTTCCTTCAGAATATGGGTTCCCAACGACCTCCCATCACGCCAGCTCCTCGACCAACTCCTATCAAGCATTTGTCTGAACCAGACATGCGGGCACGCCGAGGAAAAGGGCTTTGTTATAATTGTGATGAGAAATTCACTCGGAGACATAGATATGTTGAGCAAAAGCTATGTCTCTTGGATGTGGATTCTCCTCCTACATCTGAACTTGGTGAAGAAGCTCTAGATACAATAGATGATTAGGTCGACATTCAGCACCTGCTTGTTGACCCCCCATATCAGGACGACCCACCATAGATCTCTCTCCATGCTGTAACCGACGTCACCACCCCACAAACAATGTGGATCAGGGGTTACTTCAAGAATCTCCCTCTTACCATACTCATTGATTCTGGTAGCACTTATAACTTCATTGACCCTCGGATTTCCAAACAAGATGATTGTTTTTTCCATCCTTGCTCCAACATTGAAGTCATGGTTTCCAATGGGGGCACCTTACCTTGCAAGGGGAAGTGTCACAATGTGCGTATCTCTCTGGAAGATTATAACCTGCGCTCTGACATGTTTGCCTTGTCCTTAGGCGGATGTGATGTTGTTTTTAATGTTCAATGGTTATGCACTCTTGGCCCCATTTTATGGGATTTTGCTGAACTTTGGATGCAGTTTTTAGTCAATGGGACACAACACAAATTTATGGGCTTTCAACCAGGGTCTCTTCACATCATCAGTTCACATCACCTAGAAAAAGAAGAATTCACATGGTGTCATCGCTCAGATCCATTCCATTCAGATGCACCCATCAACGGTCTCCACTACTTCCTTGGATAGATATGTAGGTGTCTTTCCTGAACCAATTGGCTTGCTGCCTTCAAGAGAACTTTCCAGTAAGAATTTCGCTGCATCTACATCTCAAAAGGAACTAATGGCTATTTTGCATGTAGTACAGAAGTGGCATCCATCCCTATTAGGGAATTATTTCTGCCTCAAGACTGATCTCCAAAGTATGGAAAATTTCCTGGAACAATGGGTCTCCTCCCTAGCACACCTGAAATGGGTTATCCAACTCATGGGTTCTGCCTATGCGATCACTTACAAGCAAGGTAAGAAAAATCTGGTGGTCGATGCTCCTTCTCGCACCCTTGATGACCTAGTTTCTCTTACAGCTATTTCTCTGCTTGTTCCACATTGGTTGCAATCTAATCAATAGGGCTATCCCTTCTATGAACTCCATGCTTCTCCATCGGTAGGGCACTTTGGGTTCCTCAAAACGTATGACTAGGAACAATGTAGCTCCTTTTGGCAGGGACTGAAAATGACAATTCAACATATGGTGGATGACTGTGATACTTTCTAGGTCAACAAGGGTGAAACGACACTCCTTTCAGGACTGCTCAAACCCTTGCTCATCCCTACATAGATTTGGACAACTATTTCTATGGGTTTCCTTGAAGCACTCTGGTGGTACAATACCACATCTAAAATGACACCATATGAAGCAGTCTATGGATAGGCACTGCCATTTCTTCTTCCATACACTCTCAACAGTTCCCTAGTTCAGGAAATTGACTCGGTTCTTCGAAACCATGATCAGATTCTTCTCATTCTAGAGGACAATCTTCACATGGAAAGAATTTGACTGAAACAACATGCTGATCAACACCATTTTGAGCGCCATTTTCACGCACTTGATATGGTTCTTCTTCGTCTATAGCCTTCCAAGCAATCCTCCCTGAAACTCAAAAGGAGTCAGCTTCTCTCTCACTCTATCACAGAGGCATTAATTTAGTGGCACGGAATGCAACCCGAGGATGCTACAGGGGAACCATTCCTTCATATTCCGCATCAATTTCCACATCTAAATCTTTGAGGATAAAGATTTTTCTAAGGAAGAGGGGATGTTAGGAACCCGTGTCAACCCTTCTCTTTACTTTGTTAGTATATTTTTGTTGGACGCATATGATTTGTAAGTCGTCCCATAGTATTTGTTGATCCATAGTTTGTATTAGCCCATGGTATTGACCCATAGTATTGGACGCATATTCTTTGTAAGTCGTCCTGTAGTATTATATGTCCCTTGGTATTGACCCATAGTATTGGGCATAGACTTACTATATAAGTGTGTGGTGAGGCCAATCAAGGGATGATGAAGTTATTTGTATTGAGCTTGCTCAAAGGAGGTTCCCCCTCGAAGTGTCCTGCGATCAATAAAGCAATTCTGAGTTCTGTTATTTATGCTATCTCGTTTATTTTCATTAATTAATTGTTGCAGGTTCTTCACATAAACCTGTCTCATGAGAAGCATAATTGTGCACAGAGGCATGACTACCATTATGATTTTTGAAGGCCTTTGTTGCAGCCCCATATGGAAGCCACTACTAGTGGGATGATTGGTCTGGTTGACTCCTATAGTAGTTGGGTTCAAGAATCACGGGAGGTTGAATTGAAAGAAGTAGAAGAAGAGGTTCACTAGCTAGAACTTCTTTCCCTGATTGGACCATTGAAAATGAGTGAGGGAAAAATCAAGGAGGCACTGAAAAATATCCATGAACTTAATTCTTTGATCTCTCACTATTGTTGGAGAATTGCATCAATGGAGGAGCAACCCTCTGTTGAAGATTTTGTGCACATTCAGGAAGCAGTAGGAATCCTACGAGGAAATTTCTCTCAGCTGCTTTATGATAGAGATCACTTGCTGGATCTTGTAAATATGTACTATAATGTTGCAATAAGGAATGATGAGGATATCAGCAAGCTTTCTCATATGTTGGAAACCACCCAGGATTCTCTGATTGGTACTCATGGTGCTTGTCAAGAATCTAAGAATCAGATTGAGCATCTTAATGAGAAGTTTCTAGAATCAATTTTTACCTCCCAGCTTTCACAAAGTCACAATAACATGGCTGAATTATTTCATGTTCCAAGGGAGTAACCTCATGATTTGGTGGATCATGAGGAACGGTCTATTTGGTATGTAATTGAGGAATGTGCAGACAGAGTTGATGAAAGACAAGCACATGAACTTTTCTAGAATGAACTTGAGAGGTTCGTTGAAGAAAGTCACTCTTCCAAGGAAGAGGCACACGAGTACACCATAGATGGATCAGCCATCAATGGAGAGGATGCATCCACAACTTTAGTGGATGAAATGTTCAGAAGAATGGCTCACCATCCTTCATTCCCCACTTCACATTCAACCACAAATTTTGGGAATGAAAATTGGGCAAAAGGATTCTTCCTCCTTGTGTCACATGATGAAAAAAAGGATCCTAAAATTGAGGCTGAGGACATGTTCCTTAACCCGCAGGAATTAAGGCATCCCATGCATGTGTGTGCAACCACTTTCGACAAGAAGGCATCAAATATACACTTACCTTCAATGTGTGGTTTAATTGATGGAGTTTTGCACCCTTGGATCAATGGCAGAGAGTTGAGCCATTGGATGAAGAGGGGAGCACTTGTAGAGTTCCATAGATATCATGAGATATCTTTATTTGAGGAAGACATACATAAGGATGATCACATTCCATATGGTTCAGCAAATAAAAGTGCTTATTCATCCATTGGTTGGATGGGTAGAGGCATTATTGCAGTGAAGACCTTGGGAGGTAAAATATTTTCTTGTTTCTGCAATACATTTTTTTTATAACTGACATTTTCTTGAATTGTGAACAGCAACAAAGATATATTTTGCAGCCATTAGATATATCCAGTACACATGCACAAGAGATGCATTTTGATGTGCATGCTGTCTAGAAGTTTTATGTTTGGTGGCGAGGTCTCACAGCTATTCATTTTTGCATTGGGAGTGGCATACTTCCAGTAGGGTGGATGGATCCTGGCATACCCTGGAGTGACAAGTTATCACAAGTAATAGTGATGATGGAGGGAATTCATCAGGGACCATGGGATCCAGGCATTCCTTGGAGCGACAACTTTCCAAAGGTGGCAGGTGTTGATGTATATGTAACTTCGGAATGTATTTCACCCATGTATATTGTACTCCTATAGAGATGTTATTATTCCTCTATACGGAAGTGTCGTCATTTGTATTGACAAGTGTCGTAACTTGATGTGATGGGTTATTAGACCACCTAGTGAGGGGTCGGCGCAGATTACTGTAACCATGGGTTATTAGATTGAGTTAGACAAGTCAGCCCTACTAGTTTATTAGGAAGCTCAGGACAAGTATAAATAGAGAGTGGGATCTCTCTATTTGATCATCTCATTACTCACTTCTACATCACTCGTAAAGTGGTGCACTAGTTGAGGAGGAGGAGTAGATGCTAGTAGAAGGCTATCTCTTGTACTTGGGTTGTATCATTGCTCTTTCTATCTCTAAGGAAGTTGTGGGGTTTTTCACCTTTATGGTTTTCCCCAGTGAAACTCTGTGTGTCTATTGTCTCATGTGATTGCTTGGTGTGATTGATATGCATTGTTATAATTGATATGTTGTACATGTTATTCTCTCAGTAAAGATCCCGGAGTATATTGAATTAATGCTCAAAAATTAACAGCAGAAAAATTTGGGTCCTTACAAAGGAAGCAGTGGGATCCAGGAATTCTACTCACTTATCTTAACTGTGTTAAGATTTTTTGTCATGATTTAGTGCATATAGAGTTTATAGTGCAGTTTATACTTCATAGTCATCTTGCATTTTTTTTAGATATTTTTGAAGGCCCCAAGTTTAATTTTCAGAAAGTTCAGTCAATGGGGAAAAATATAATTTGAGTGGTGCAACAAAAGCTTAGTGGAATCCTAACATTACTTGAGGACAAACAATCTTGGGAAGGGAAGACTGTCATGTCCCCAATTTTGGTTCATCCAGTCCCATGGGTGGAAAGGGGACAAAATCAACCCCTAAGGGAATTAAATTGCATTAAGTCTATTTTCTTAGAATTAAGTTTAGCCTAAGTCCCATAAATTGGCAAATTTATTTATTAAAATTAATTTTGATAAATAAAATTAATGGATAATGAGCAAGTGGGCCAAGAGGGCACCCCATGTGGATGATGTTGCTAATATGGAGTTGGGGGTGAATATATGGAAAAAGATGAAAATAAGGAAGGTGGAGATAATGTTTCCAAAATCAGAAAAAGGAAACAACTAGAAAATCTAAGGAGGTCGCACTTGCCAAAAAACTGTCCAGTTTACCAAATAGGAAACATCCTAAATGGTGTAGTTTCCATTTCAATGCCCAGTTGACAAAGCAAGCAAGTGTTGTTGAAAGAAGGAAACATCTAAGGTCAAGGAGGGCGTAGTTTCCAAAGGGAGAAAATCATGTCATAAGGAAAAGCAGTAAAGTTCATCCACCCAAGGGGGGGCACATTTGTGAAGGGTTCTAGCAGGTCATCCAAGGGGAAAATTACTAAGGAGGTCTTCTATAAAAGAGTACTTCCAACTCCCATTCACATATTTTGAATATTTTTTAATTGAATGTGAGAGATTTAGCTTCTCTTGTTGAGTGATGTGCCTCAACTTGCTTTGGGTGATGCTCCCCATAGTCAATCTTGTCCAGTTTATTCTCTTCTTCTCCCTCACTCTCTCTAACAGGTATTGAAGACTAATGAGCATCCATTGAAGATATATTTGCAGCCACTGAAGATAATTTTGCAGCCACTAAAGTTCTGATATCAGGCTGGGGTCGAATTTCTTCAAAATATTTTAAGAGTTCAAGAAGAATCCTTCTCATTATCCCCTCTCTTCTTCCCCATTCTTCAGTATTACAGGGTGTTGATGGAAGGTTTGCTCCATTGGAAGATTTACAGTGATCAATAAGATGAATTATTTGTTGATTGATGGCCATATTCATATATTAATTTGAAATTACAGCCATTCATTCGACTTCTAACATGTCCAAGTGATTCTAGTTCGAGATTCCCCAAGGGTGTCATGTTTTGTACTCAAGGAAGTGAAAAATTGAAGGATTGAATCCTATTTCCTTCTGTCATTGGATAGGATGGCTTGATATTGTTTTGTCACCATCAAATATATGTAATAAACACCTAACCTATTTCCTAATATTCTCTTCTCTGCTCATATGAATATTCCCAAGAGGCTCATGATGTACTAGTTGTTTCCAATAGTATTTTCCTAAGCTAGTTTGGAGTACTTTCACCCTTCAACACTGCATTTTTGGATGGTATATGTATGCATATGTATGGATGGTTTATAAATATCTGATATAAATCTTATAACCCCTTACATAAATATTTGTGGCCATATACAAGTTTTATTGAAGGATTGGGTAGACCTAGGGGGGTTTTGGAGGTTTTTATGGCATATAAGTTCTCTGGAAATGTAATGATATGATGTAAAGTTTTCTTCTCTGAATTTTCAATCAAATATGATTTAATAGGTCCATTAAATACAGTATTAAATATTACAATGGTCAAATACAAGTTTAACTCTTCACCTTATGCTCATCGAGCACTTTTGGAGGACTAGTTTTAGCAGAAATTGCATAAAAAGAGTTATGCTGGTCAGAAACTAGTTTTTTCAGTTGTGGTTATTCATGTACAGACCCTAGAACACATTAAAACCTTAAAGCACTTAATTTGGGAGGGTTGTACCATGTTTTGGAAGTCAACCATTAAAACTAGCTCGGTAGTCCAAGTCATAGCAATTTTCCTCCAACTCTTCATCCAGTGTTTAATTGATGATTTTTTATGCCCATAGACCTCCATGAACACAAATATCAGTTTATTAATCCTTCCCAACTCCCTGATCTAATTTTTGTATGCAGATGTACCCTGGAAGCCTTGCTGTGGACTTCGGCGATGCCGATGTTCAAAGCATAAATGGTCTCTGTGCTTTGTACAAAGGATCCTAAAAATTTTCCTTCTGTCTAAATTTATGCTGAACACTCTCCCATGTAAATTCCAAAACCTAAACCTTTCCAAACTCATTCCTTGAACCTTCTCAGTCAGCCCTTGACTAGCTTTCCCAAGACTAGTTATGCAACTAGTTTTCATGTTTACTAGTCAATGTCTTAAATTTTTAATTTTGGTATAAATTTTTAAGTGATATCTGATCATGGATATTACAATCATGAAAAACATGAAGCGGATCGTGAAGTAGGAGAAAGAGCATGAAGATGATCATGAAGCATGAAGCAATGCAATGAAAATTATCATGAAGCATGCAGCCTGCATAGAAGTAATACGAAGTAGAAATATCAGTTACAACAAAATGCACAGATGACAAAGGATCATAGTGGAAAAGAACACAGGGTGATTATTGCGATTAGCATAGATGAAACTTACAAACTTCAGGAGATGAATATGCACAAATTCATAAATCATTGACATCAATGCCAATGGGGGAGATTGTTGAACCTTGGTTGTCATTGTTGTCAACTAATGTCAAAGAGGAATCAATATCCGTATGCTAGTTTGAAGAAGTATATGCACCATCAAGTTGAAGAAAGATATGGATTCTAGTCTAAAGAAGTATATCCAAAAGTGCATCAAACATGTCCAGTTTGAAGAAGTACATAAGGAATACATCCTATATCTCATGGTACATGTGCAGATGTCAATTCCACCTACTCACATTTCCTAAAGGTAAAAGTAGAGTTGGTTGGAAAAAGGTTTTGGATTGCACATGTTGGTTGTGGAGCCTCATCTTCTTGATTTAGAGATGTTTTTGTTTTCAGTCGTGTATGTACCCCAGTTTTATATGTTGTGCAGGTGGAATGTACACTCATCCCAGGGGAAGGGTGTGGGGGGGGATCTCCCCCCAACATGGGTCTGGGGGCCAATGGGCCCCTTGTGGGGGTTAGGGGGAAAATCCACCAAAATAAAAATTTTAGGTTGTTTGTTGGCCAACAGTTTATGGGCCCATGGTATTGGGTATCCCATAGTATTTTCCAATGGTAATTCCCCTTTAAAAGGAAGACATTGTAATACGGTTGTGTAATATATTTTAGCATTGTAAATATCTATGTGATTGTGTAAGAGAGACTGTGATAGAGTCAAGAGGAAGTTGCAGCGAATGTGCCGCACATTGTATCCCTTCATTTTGCTGGATCGTATAATAATAAGGACTGGAAATTTCTGTGCGAACGTAGCCCATCTTGGGTGAACCATTTTATATTGGTGTCTCTCTTGTAATTTTTTTTATGTGATTTATATTTGCATCTCGTTTATTGTTATTGATTTGCGATCATGTTTTTCTAACAGTTGGTATCAAATCCAAAGGTCTATTTGGCATATAAACTTGTAGGAAAGAAGGGTTCCAGGTTCAAGTGGGAGCAATGGCGGAAGAACAAACGTTTAAGGTCGATAAATTTAACGGCCAAAACTACCAGTTATGGAAGATGCAAATGGAGGACTATATGTATCAGAAGGATCTATTCCTACCATTGGGAGGAAAAGAAAAACAACCAACGACTATGAAGGACGAAGAATGAGAGGTTTTTGACAAAAAGGCACTGGGAACAATACAGTTGTGCCTAGATTCATCGGTGGCTTTCAATATCTCAAAAGAAAAGACAACGAAGGGTCTAATGAGCACATTGGGTAAGTTGTATGAAAAAACCTGAGCCTCCATCAAGGTATTTCTAAAGAAGCATTTATTTAATATGAAGATGTCAGAAGGTGGATCTGTTGTTGATCATTTAAATGAATTTAATACGATTACAAATCAACTAAGTTCTATAAAAGTGAACTTTGATGACGATATTAGTGTTGGAATATTCTCACCATCAGTTCTATACTGCATGCATTTTTCCATGCATTCTTCATGCATGCATCCAGTCATCAGTATGGTAGTCTCCCAACACCTAGTCCTTATTTTATATCCCCCAGAAGCTTGTTTCTGCTTAGTTTTATCCCTCCTAGCCACTGATGCGCCCTTGTTTTCATCACTGGAGTACAAGTGCAGCCTCTTCCACCTATTTAGGAGATTCTTCAGTTAGTTCCATGATTAGTGGATCTGTTCCTTGATTTGAGGACTGATTACTAGTTTAACTGACTGAACCACTTAGATAGACCTCTAGATACTAGATCAGCTATACTGACTACTGACAGCTCCTCATGTGCCCTCATTGGGGTCTCCTTCCCTATATTAGTGCTCATGCACTCAATTAGACTCATTTGACTGACTATTTGACTATTGTGAGTACTACCACTGATTTGAGTGATATCTCCAATGTTATCCAATCCACACATTGAGGAGAATTCGAATCAACTTTGAGGCATTCGCATCTATTTTATTGTATTCAGTTATTATTCACTATTCAGAGTGCCAGCTTACTACTGATGTATGATACAACAATTTTTTTCATTTTCTGTGTTAATGAGTGATTATTGATTCATCGTTTCTTCTTCTCTTCTCTGCTATTCTTGAGTGAGTATTAGTGAGGTTTGATCCAGCTGTGTGATCTCCCCTGTAAAATATAGCATGGTATTAGAGCTGGAGTTAGCTATTCGAATTGCAGCATCAGCAGTTGTAGCAATTCTTTGAGCAGTTGTCTTTCATTGAGCACCAAAAGCCTCTAGATTTCCACAGCAATTCCTGGTGCAATTGTATTGAATTCACTGGAGAAATCCAGTGAGTTCTATCCAGGTGTGAAGGATCCAGTCACATGTGCTCATTGTCCTAAGGCAGTGTTCAATTCGAATTGCAGCAGATCTCCACTTACAATTCTCATTTTTTTGCAGGTTATCTCCATCATTCAAATTCATCTTCAATTCGACTTCGACAGCTACCAATGGATCTAAACCTGAATTCATTCAATTATTTCGAATGGAGAGCCAATATAGAAATATTCATGAAGTCCAAGAGCCTCTTTAGAGTTTTGAATGGCTCTGCATTTGATCCCACTGGTGCAGTAGAGAAATCCAAGTACTTAGACAAGCGTGATGAAGTAGTAGCACTGCTGCTACTTAGCATTTCTAAAGACCTACATTTTCATGTTATTGAACTAAAGACTCCAAAGGAGGTTTGGGACAAGCTCGAATCTTTTCTTGGTCAGAAGGATGAATTTAAAGGTCAGAAGTTAGAAAATGAGCTCATGTCCTTGAGCCCAAGCAGTTTCGAAACTATCATTGTGTTCCTCAATAAGTTCAAAAATCTCATTTCACAATTGAAGAGATATGGGATTGAGAAGGAAGAGAAACAACTCATCCTTGCCATACTATCCAAATTAGGGCCTCACTATTCAGTGTTTGTCTCTAATTTTCAGTCAGCAAAGTTGTCAATTCCAAAATGGAAATTCCCTACACTTGAAGACTTCATCCAATCCCTCACTCTCAAGGAGGAGAAGTTAGTTCACATGGGGCTGATAAAACCCAAACTGGATTCATCTCTTGTAGTCACTGAGATGAAAAGAGCAAATGGTGAGAGTAAACAAAAAGATTTTGAAAGAAGGTTGAATCACCAAACGTAGAAGGAGGCTCCAAACTCATCAGAAGGAGTTTCGAATCCAAAGAAATACAAGAAATCTCAGAAGGGAAAATCCAAATGCACATACTGCAATAGAGGATATCACCCTGAGAGTTAATGTATGAAGAAGACCATAGATCTCATGGATTCACTTATTGAAAATAATAATCTTCATGTACCTACGTGTGATAAGAAGAAAGAAGGTGAACCGTCAAGATCAGAGGACAAAGAGAGATGCCATGCTCTCATGGCAGGTTTATCAACACAATGCTCCTTCATCATAGATTCAGGAGCATCAAGACACATGTCTTCCTCCAAATATCTCTTACTGGTTTCGAATCCATTATTGGACCATCCATTATGTTGGGGAATGATTCTGAGTTATCCTCTGAAGGGATTGGAAGAATCAAACTTGATCATGGGTACTTCTTAGATGTGCTCTATGTCCCTACACTTAATGCTAATCTACTTTCAGTATATCAGATGACCCATACTGGATATCCCAAGAGGGTGATATTCTCTCCAAATGAGGTCGAGATCCAAGACATGGTATGAGGATCTACCATTGCAAAAGGTGTTGCAAACCACAAGTCGAAACTCTATGAGTTATCCCATTTTCTACCTCTCTCTAAACAGTATGCTCTTCACACTCATGCAAATGAAGAGAGTAGGCTATGGCATGAAATATTTGGTAATCTCAACTATCAGTACTTACAAGACATGCATACTCAAGAGATGGTTGAAGGGTTGCCAAGGATCAAGTTTTATAAAGGAAACTGTCATGGTTATTTGATGGGAAAGCATCCAAAAAAGAATTTTGAGAACGGGAAGGCAAGGAGAGCTTCTCAACTTCTAGATCTGATTCATAGTGATGTTGTAGGGCCATTTCCAGAACTATCCTTAAACAAATAAAGGTGTATTCTTACTTTTATTGACGATTATTCAAGATTTACATGGGTATAATTTCTCAAATTAAAATTAGAAGTATTTGGATACTTTAAGTTTTTCAAGTCTTATGCAGAAAATTTTTCAGATAGAAAGATCATGTCCATTCGCACTGATAATGGAGGTGAGTACATCAAGTGTGACTTTCAAACCTTTTGTGCTAAAGAAGGCATTGAGATGCAACATACTGATCCCTATACACCACATCAGAATGGTGTTGCTGAGAGGAATAACATAACATTGAAAGAAATGGCCACCTACATGCTAAAGTCGAAAGGGTTGCACCCTAATCTTTGGGAAAAAGCCATCAATTGTGCCACCTATCTTCAGAACAGAGTTCCTTACAAAGGAATCAAATATATGACTCCTTTCGAAGCATGGATGTGATACAAACCTGATGTGTCTCATCTAAGAGTGTTAGGATCCAAAGCATGGGAAAGGATTCCAACAGAGAAAAGGAGAGCCCTAGATCCACAAAGCGGAGAGTGTATTATGGTGGGTTATGTATTAAATTCAAAGGCCTACAAGCTTATTGATCCTTCTACTATGACAAAATTAATTGATAGGAGTGTACAGTTTGAGGAATGGCCTCTACATGATGCTCATCATGTTGAGAAAGAGAGCTTTCCTACCACACCTCCACTGCTTGATGAGCTCCAAGAGAGAGAACCTTCATCACATGACAGTTCAAATTCTGAGTATGAGAGTGAATATGATGAAGAGAAAATGCTAGATCCAGATCCACAAGAACTTGAATATCTAGCTCTTATTAGTGAATATGAGCAAATGGAAGACAAAGATCCAGATCTACAGCTTGCAGATCCTACTCTTCCTAGATGGGAAGCCACTACTCTTAGATCTGCCGTAGATCTTGTGGGAGATCCACTTGATCAAAGGAGGACCAAATCTGATCATCAGAATGGAAAGTTTCATCCTTCTCACATTATTGATCCATTTTCTGTCGACAGATCCTTCTTCGGTGGAGAAGTACACTTACCTTAGTTCTCTTCTCGGGGTGAGTGATGTACATGATTGATTACCTTCTACAGTCTATCTTGAGGGGGGGCTTTATTCCCATTGCTTTTTTCCTCTTTCCTCACTTTATTTTAGATTTGTTGTATGGGGTAACCTTTGGTCTCAATTACCAAGGCCATACAGTTTTCGGTAATGTGTTACCTCATAGTATAGCTTTTGGGGGGGTGTTGGAATATTCTCACCATCAGTTTTATACTGCATGCAATTGCATGTATCCATTCATCAGTGTGGTAGTCTCCCAGCACCTAATCCTTATTTTACAGCCCCTGAGAGCCTGTTTCTGCTCAGTTTTAGCCCTCCTAGCCACTTATGCGCCCTTGTTTTCATAACTAGAGTACAAGTGCACCCTCTTCCACCTATTTAGGAGATTCTTTAGTTAGTTCCATAATTAGTGGATCTGTTCCTTGATTTGAGGACTGGTTACTAGTTTAACTGACTGAACCACTTAGATAGACCTCCAGAGAGACTAGATCAGCTATACTGACTACTGACATCTCCTCATGCGCCCTCATTGGAGTCTCCCTCCCTAGATTAGTGCTCATGCACTCCGTTAGACTCAGTTAGACTCATTTGACTGACTATTTGACTATTGTGACTACTACCACTGATTTGGGTGATGTCTCCAATGGTATCCAAGCCCCACATTGAGGAGAATTCGAATGACCTTTGAGGCATTCGAATCCATTTGATTGTATTCAGTTATTATTCACTATTCAGAGTGCCAGCTTACAGCTGATGTATGATATAATAGTTTTTTTCATTTTTAGTTTTAATGAGTGATTATTGATTCAACATTTCTTCTTCTCTTCTCTTCTATTCTTGAGTGAGTTTTAGTGAGGTTTTCTCCAGCTGTGTGATATCTCCTGTAAAATATCAGAGTTAGGGATCTTATTATCTTCTGCTAATTGCCAGAAAGCTGGAATTACTTGGTCATGGATGTAAGTAACTATGTCTCTGGTTCAAACACTTTTATATTTGATGATGTTGTTGGTGTTAATCTTGGTGAGGAAATGCGAAGGAAAAGCACATGTAATACATCAGCTAATTCTTTGACCATGGATAGCAGGGGAAGACAAAGGGAGAGAGGAAAGATCTCAGGTAATTGCAGCAACTCCAGGAAGGGCATATCTAAGTCCAGACTGGGAAAGATAGAGTGTTGGAACTGTGGAAAAAAAAGACATATGAAGAAACAATGTAGATCTCTAAAGAAGAAAGGAGATGGATAGCAGGAGACTACTCTGGAAGAAAATGTAGTAGGTGATGTGTTACAAGATGCTTTGATTCTTGCAGTAGACAATACTAGTGATTATTGGGTAGTAGATTCAGGAGCTTCATGTCATGCTACACCCCATAGGAAATTATTTTATGATTATGTTCCAGGATATTTTGGACATGTTTTATTGGTTGATCATGAACCATGTAAAATTGTTGGAATGGGTAAGGTATGAATAAAGTTAAAGAATGGTGAATGGCTGCTAAAAGATGTAAGGCATATTCTTGTTATGAAAAGAAATTTGATCTCAATAGGGAAGTTGGGAGATGGTGGTTGTTTATCTACATTTGGAGAAACAGGATGGAATATAACTAAAGGATTGATGATGATAGCAAAAGGAGATAGGATAGGTACGTTGTATTTATTCTCTCATAATACTAACTGTTCTATCTCTTTAGCTTCCACAGGAACAAATACAACAATATGGAATCATAGGCTTGGCCACATGAGTGAGAAAGGGATGCAGATTCTCCAATCAAGGAAGTTGTTGCTAGATATGCAGCAGGTAAGTTTGGAATTATGTGAGAACTATGTTTATGGAAAACATAAGAGAGTCAGTGTTCCTAGGGTTGGGAAATAGAAAAGAGTGAAAAGTTAGAGCTTGTGCATACAAATGTATGGGGATAAGCTCAGGCACAATATCTTGGTGGCTCTCGTTATTATGTTACTTTTATTGATGATGCAACTAGAAAAACTTGGGATTATTGCATTAGACAGATATCTAATGTGTTTGCTACTTTTAAGAAGTGGAAAGCATTGGTTGAGAATGAGACAGGAAAAATGTTGAAGTGTATCATTTCTTATAATGGAGGTGAATATTGCAGCAATGAGTTTGATAGTTACTGTTCATACCATGGGATTCGTAAGGAGAAGACAGTCCCAAGAACAACATAGGAAAATGGTGTGTCAGAATGGATGAACAGAACAATCATGGAGCGTGCAAGGTGTATGAGATTGCATGCAGGGTTTCCCTTACATTTCTGAGCAGATGTTGTAAATACTTCTATTTACTTAATAAATAGAGGACCTTCAAGTGCTTTGGATGGTGGTATTCCAGAGGAGGCATGGACAGGTAAAAAAGTAAAGTACTCATTTATGAGAACTTTTGGTTGTGAAGCATTTGTCCATATTGATAAAGAAAATAGAACAAATCTTGAGGTTAAATCCAAGAAATGTACCTTTACTGGATACGAGGTTGATGATTTTGGTTATTGCTTATGGGATTATGAAAATAACAATATAATTAGGAATATAGATGTAATATTCAATGAAAAGTTCATGTATAAATATCAGTTGCATGGAAAGAAACATGAAAAGGAAAACACATAGTACACAGTGCTTGATGAAATCAAATAAAATGAAGTTCCAAAGGTGTCAAAAAATCAAGAACAACAACAGGTGCCTCAAACTCCTACAAGTGTTAGAACATCTACTAGGTCAAGTAAACCACCTGAACGATACTCTCCTTCAATGTGTTATTTATTGATGAATGATTCTGGTGAACCAGAATGTTATGAAGAAGAAATGCAGGTGGAAACTAGAAAGAAATGGGAGCAAGGCATGAATGAGGAGATGGACTCATTGGTAAAAAACCATACTTGGAATTTGGTTCAATTTCTTGTAGGTAAAAGAGAATTGCAAAATAAATGGGTTTACAGGTTGAAGGAAGATGATGGAGGCAAGAATCGGTACAAAGCTAGACTTGTTGTAAAGGGGTTTGCACATAAGAAAGGTATAGATTTTGATGAAATATTTTCTCCTGTCATTAAAATGACTTCAATTAGAACTATTTTAAGTCCTTAACAGAATTTTGTATGTGGGTTGAAGAAGAGCTTGTATGGCCTGAAGCAAGCTCCAAGGCAGTGGTATTTGAAATTTGACAAGTTTATGGTAGAACAAGGTTATAGTAGATGTCATTCTAACCACTGTGTTTATTTCAAGAGGCTAGATAATGGAAGATATATTTTTTTTTATTGTATGTGGATGGCATGCTTGTTGCAGGGTATAACATGCAGGATATAAATGTGCTCAAAAGGAAGTTAGCTAATGCATTTGCGATAAAGGATTTGGGTGATGTAAAGAAAATCCTTGGTATGAGAATAACAAGAGACAGGAAAATTTGCAAATTGACATTGTCTAGGGGTGAGTACATACAAAAGGTGTTGGAGAGGTTTAGAATGTAGGATGCAAAACCCATTAGTACACATTTGGGAATCCATTTAAAACTAAGTAAGGAGATGTGTCCCAAGAAACAAGAAGAGATAGATTACATGTCTAGGGTTCCCTATTCATCATCAGTTGGAAGCTTGATGTATGCCATGGTGTGCACAAGACCAAATATTGCACATGCAGTGGGAGTTGTGAGAAGGTATATGAAAAATCTAGGTAAAGAAAATTGGAAGAAATTATAGTGGATTCTCAGGTATTTGAGAGGTACTACCACTCATGCATTATGTTTTGGAGGTTTAGACATTGTTCTACAGAGATATGTTGATGCAGATATGGAAGGTGATAAAAATAGCAGGAGGAGCACCACAGGGTATGTCTTTACTGTAGGTGGAACAACAGTAAGTTGGATTTCAAATATGTAAAAGGTTGTTTCACTTTCAACAACGGAAGCAAAGTATGTTGCTGCTACAGAGGCTAGTAAAGAGATTATTTGGTTATAGAGGTGCATGGACGAATTGGGTAAGAAGTAGGAGAATAACAAGTTGTACAATGACAACCAGAGTGCCATTCATATTACAAAGAACTCGGCCTTCCATTCTAATACTAAACATATACATCTCAAATATCATTTTATACGGTTTTTTCTGGAAGATGAACTATTGAAGATGGAAAAGATACATAGTAGCCAGAATCCTCCATACATGTTGACAAAGGTAATAACTAGAGAGAAACTGAGTTCCTGCTCAGTTTTACTTGGCCTTCAACCATGAAGGTGAATATGATAAATTTTCCAAGTCCAAAGTTCATAGCATAGTCCAATAAGTGCAACAGCGGTAGAGTTGTTGTGATCGGTCTCTAAGTGGGAGATTCTTTATTGTGGAGCTTGATCTTCCTGATTTAGAGGTGTTTTTGAATCAGCCATGTTTGTACCCCAATTTTATATGTTGTGCAGGTAGACTATACACTCATCCTAGCAAGGGGTTGTGGGGGGGAATTTCCCCCCACGAGGGTCCAAGGGCTAGTGGGTACGCGGTGGGGGTTCCGGGGCGGCCCCCCCAAAAGAAATTTTTTGGGTTGTTCGTTGGCCAATAGTTTATAGATCCATGGTATTAGGTAGCCCATAGTATTTTCTCATGGTGATTCCCGTTTAAAAGGAAGACATTTTAATACGGATTTGTAATTTATTGTAGCATTCTAAATATATCTATGATTCTGTAAGAGAGACTATGAGAGAGTGAAGAGGAGGTTGCAGCGGATGTGCTGCAAATTGTATCTCTTCATTTTGATGGATGGTATAATAATGACTAGCAATTTCTGTGTGGACATAGCCTATCTTAGGTGAACCATGTTATATTGGTGTCTCTCTTATAATGTGTTTTATGTGATTTATATTTGCATCTTGTTTATTGTTATTGCTTTGCGATCCTTTTTTTCTAAAAATTGGTATCAGAGCCAAAGGTCTATTTGGCATATAAACTCATAGGAAAGAAGGGTTCCTGGTTTGAGTGGGAAAAATGGCAGAAGAAGGAAATTTTAAGGTCAAGAAATTTAATGGCCAAAAATACTAGTTATGGAAGATACAAATGAAGGACTATCTATATCAGAAGGATCTATTCCTACCATTGGGAGGAAAAGAAAAACAATCGGTACTATGAAGGATGAAGAATGGGAGGTTATTGACAGAACGACACTCAGAATAATACAATTGTTCTTGGCTTCATCTGTGGATTTCAATATATCAAAAGAAAAGACAACAGAGGGTCTGATGAGTGCATTGGGTAAGTTGTATAAAAAACCCTCGGCCTCCAACAAGGTATTTCTAATGAAGTGTTTATTTAATATGAAGATGTTAGAAGGTGAATCTGTTGTTGATCATTTAAATGAATTTAATACGATTACAAATAAGCTAAGTTCTATAAAAGTGAATTTTGATGGTGAGGTTAGGGTTGTTCTAATCTTGTACTCATTACCAGAAAGATGGAATTTCTTGGTCATGGATGTAAGTAACTCTGTCTCTGGTTCAAACACTTTGATATTTGATGATGTTGTAGGTGTTATTCTTAGTGAGGAAATGCAAACAAAAAGAACAGGTGAGACATTAGGTAATGAATTGACTATGGAAAGCAAGGGAAGAGAAAGGGAGAGAGGATAGAGCTCAGGTAATCACAGCAAGTCTCGGAAGGGCGTATCCAAGTCCAGATTAGGAAATATAGAGTGTTGGAACTGTGGAAATAAAGGACATCTGAATAAAGACTACAGATCTCTAAAGAAGAAAGGAGATGGATAGCAGGAGACTAATCAGGAATCAAATGTAGCAGGTGATGTGTTACAAAATGCTCTGATTCTTGTATTAAAAGATTCAGGGGCTTCATGTCATGCTACACCCCATAGGAAATTCTTTCATGATTATGTTCCAGGCGATTTTGGGCATGTTTTATTGGGTGATGATAAACCATGTAAAATTGTTGGAATGTGTAAGGTACAGATAAAGTTACATAATGGTGAATGGTTGTTGAAATATGTTAGGCATATTCTTGTTATGAAAATAAATATGATCTCAACATGGCAATTGGGAGATGGTGGTTGTTTATCTACGTTTGGAGAAGCATGGTGGAATATCACTAAAGGATCGATGGTGATAGCAAAAGGAGACAAGATAGGTACGTTGTATTTATGTCCTCGTAATATTGATTGTTCTATCTCTTTAGCTTCCACAGGAATAGATACAATATTATGGAATCATAGGCTTGGCCACATGAGTGAGAAGGGGATGTAGATTCTCCGCTCAAGGAAGTTGTTTCCAGATCTAAAGTAGGTCAGTTTGGAATTCTGTGAGAATTGCATTTATGGAAAACAAAAGAGATTCATATTTATTAGGGTTGGGAAACAGAAAAAGAGTGAAAAGTTAGAGCTTGTGCATTATACAGATGTATGGGGATGAGATCAGGTACAATATCTTGGTGGCTCTCATTATTATATTACTTTTATTGATGATGAAACTAGAAAAAATTAGGTTTATTGCATTAGACAGAAATCTGATGTGTTTGCTACTTTTAATAAGTGGAAAGCTTTGGTTGAGAATGAGACGAGAAAAAGGTTGAAGTGTCTCAAATCTGATAATGGAGGTGAATACTACAGCAAGGAGTTTGATAGTTTCTGTTCATACCATGAGATTTGTAGGAAGAAGACAGTCCCAGGAATACAACAATAAAATGGTGTGTTGGAAAGGATGAACAAAACAATCATGGAGTTTGCAAGGTGTATGAAATTGCATGCATGGTTTCCCTTAAATTTTTTGGGTAGATAGTGTAGATATTGTTATTTACTTAATAAATAGAGGACCTTCAAGCATTTTGGATGGTGGTATTTCAGAATAGGCATGGACAGGTAAAAAGGTAAATAACTCATTTATGAGAACTTTTGGTTGTGAAGTATTTGTCCATATTGATAAAGAAAATAGAACAAATCTTGAGGCTAAATCCAAGAAATGTACCTTTATTGGATACGGGGTTGATGATTTTGGTTATTGCTTATGGGATTATGCAAATAACAAAATCATTAGGAGTAGAGATGTGATATTCAATGAAAAGGTCATGTATAAAGATCAGTTGTAGGGAAATAAATAACAAAAGGAAAACACATAGTACACAGTGCTTGTTGAAATCAAAGAAAATGAAGTTCCAAAGGTGCCAGAAAATCAAGAACAACATCAGTGACCTCAAAATCCTACAAGTGTTAGAAGATCTACCAAGTCAAGTAGACCCCCTGAACAATACTCTCCTTCAATGTATTATTTATTGATGATTAATTATGGTGAAGCAGAATGTTATGAAGAAGCAATTCAGGTGGAAACTAGAAAGAAGTGGGATCAAGGCATGAATGAGGAGATGGACTCATTGGTAAGAAACCAAAATTGGGATTTGGTTCAATTTCCTGCAGGTAAAAGAGAATTACAGAATAAATGGGTTTATGGGTTGAAGAAAGAAGATGGAGGCAAGAAGCGGTACAAAGTTAGACTTGTTGTAAAGGTGTTTACATAGAAGAAACATATATATTTTGATGAAATATTTTCTCTTGTCATTAAAATGACTTCAATTAGAACTATTTTAAGTCTAGTGGCGGTAAAATATTTTCATCTTGAACAATTAGATGTAAAAACAACCTTTATCCATGGGGATTTGGAGGAATATATTTATATGCAGTAGCCACAAAGGTATCAGGTCAAAGGAAAGGACAATTTGGTATGCAGGTTGAAGAAGAGATTGTATGGCCTGAAGCAAGCTCCAAGGAAGTGGTATTTGAAATTTGACAGGTTTATGGCAGAACAAGGTTAAAGTAGATGTTCTGACCACTGTGTTTATTTCAAGAGGTTAGATAATGGAAGATATATTATCTTGTTATTGTATGTGGATGACATGCTTGTTGCAGGTTCTCGCATGCAGGATATCAATGTGCTCAAAAGGAAGTTAGCTAATTCATTTTTGATAAAGGATTTGGGTGCTGCAAATCAAATCCTTGGTATGAGAATAGCAAGAGACAGGAAAAATCGCAAAGTGACATTATCTCAAGGTGAGTACATACAAAAGGTGTTAGAGAGATTTAGAATGTAGGATGCAAAACCAGTTAGTACACCTTTGGCCATCCATTTAAAACTAAGCAGATGTGTCCCAAGACACATGAAGAAATAGATTACATGTCCAAAGTTCCCTATTCATTAGCAGTTGGCAGCTTGATGTATGCCATGGTGTGCACAAGACTAGATATTGCACATGCAGTGGGAGTTGTGAGCAGGTATATGAACAATCCAGGTAAAGTACATTGGAAGGAAGTACAGTGGATTCATAGGTATTTGAGAGGTACTACCACTCATGCATTATGTTTTGGAGGTTCAAACATTATTCTATAGGGATATGTTGATGCAAATATGGCAGGTGATAAAGATAGCAGGAGAAGCACCATAGGGTATGTCTTTACTATAGGTGGAACAACAGTAAGTTGGATTTCAAAGCTGCAAAAGGTTGTTCCACTTTCAACAATGGAATCATAGTATGTTGTTTCTATAGAGGATAGTAAAGAGATGATTTGGTTACAGAGGTTCATGGAGGAATTGGGTAAGAAGCAGGAGAATAATAGGTTGTACAGTGGCATCCATAGTTCCATTCATTTTGCAAAGAACTCAGCCTTCCATTCTCATAATAAACATATATAGCTCAAGTATCATTTCATATGGTCTTTTCTGGAAGATGACCTCTTGAAGCTGGAAAAGATACACACTACCCAGAATTCTGCAGACATGTTGACGAATGTAGTGACCAAAGAGAAATTGAATTCCTGCTCAGTTTTAGTTAGAATTCAAGCATGAAGGTGAAGATGAGAAATTTTCCAAGTCTAGGTTGATAACATTGTCCAACAAGTGCAGCTGCAGTGGATTTGTTGTGATCACTCTCGAAGTGGGAGATTGTTGGTTGTGGAGCTTAATCTTCCTGATTCGGAGATGTTGTTTCAGCTGTGTTTGTACCCCAATTTTATATGTTGTGCAGGTGTAATATACACTCATCCCAATGGGGTGGTGTTGGGTGGAATCACCTAACCATGGGGTCTGGGGGCCAGTGGGCCGTCGACGAGGGTTCGGGGGTGAAGCCCCTAAAATAATTTTTTTGGGTTGTTTGTTGGCCAACAGTTTAGGGACCCGAGGTATTGGTTATCCCGTAGTATTTTCCCATGCTAATTCCTCTTTAAAAGGAAGACATTGTAATATGGTTGTGTAATGTATTGTAGCATTGTAGATATCTCTATGATTATCTAAAAGAGACTGTGAGAGAGTGAAGAGGGAATTGCATCGAATGTGTTGCACGTTGTATCCCTTCATTTTGTTGGATGGTATAATAAGAATGACTGGCAATTTCTATGTGGACATAGCCCATCTTGGGTGAACCACGTTATATTGATGTCTCTCTTGTAACATGTTTTATGTGATTTATATTTGCATCTTTTTTATTGTTATTGATCTGCGATCCTATTTTTCTAATAGGGAAAGAAACCCAAAGAGTTGAATGGAAAAGGTTTGAGAGTGTACAAGCAGCTTGGAACAAGAAATTATTGAATAGTTATGCAAGTCCCGAAAGCGCGCAAGACTCACCAATCGGAATATGCTTTCAGTAGTTAAAGCACGTACTAGTACCAAAAAGGGTGTAGCAGTTAAAGATATCAGATGCAAAAGTTCCACAAACAATAGTACATCAAAAGCGCAAGACCAAACCACGTGGGTGCAAGTCCCACTAGCCAAATGATAAAGTATGCGCAAGACCCACAAGAGATAACACCTCAGTGGCGTAGAAGATGAAAAGTGGTGGAAGCATGAAGTAAGTAGAACCATGAAGCGAGGAATAAATGGCATCACAACTAACTTGTGGAAATCACCATATGCGCAAAAGAAGTATAAATAAGAAGCAGTGATGGGGAATCATGCAAGCTTGAATCTTGAGAGATTGAAGATGTAAGTGTAAGAGAAAATATGGAAGATACAGGTTTATATTTTTTAGGGCATCAAGGGATCGTGCATATAGAACAAAATGATCTAGATGAAGATCCAAGTGTGCACAAGCAAATGAATGATATAACTAAAAGTGCACAGAATAATGCGATGAATCTATGACTGTTGTGTGAACATAGAAATAAGAAGTATAGAAGATACGTAATTGCATGAGGACTGAATGACAGTATCACAAACAACACTCAAACAGTCACAGATGTTCCAAGATAGAAGCACAAAGACAGATTTGAAGTGATATGCAAGGTTTAGCTGACGCACTCAGACAGAGTTGATGTGTGTGAAGTAAGGCAGTCAATCAGATGTGCAAAGACAAAGTTGCAGTACATTCAAAGGTGCGCATCATGATGAGAATGATCTGAGGCAAGTGCACTAAAATAGAATGGACATATCACAATTGATGCAAAGTTTGTCACAGGTGATTTAAAGGTTGTTGCACCAAGTCATAACAAACATATCTGTGATGGTGTGCAGTTACACCTGATACTGTTGCACAAAGTCGGAACAGAAGTTTATGATCAAAAGCGTAATATCAGTTGAGATTGCAGATGTGCAGTAGCAGAACAGAATATTGAACCTTGGCGTAGACTGCAAAATTTTATGAAGAAGCACACAGTATATGAAGTGTGACGTCAATTGAAGTGAAGTGTTGAGTGTGAAGTCAAGTAATGTATGCAGCACAGTGAAAGAAATATCATAGCATACAAAAGGTGCGCACAGCAGAAGGAACAACATAAGATCTGAAGTGTGCACGTATCAGAAGTACAGTAGTGTTGGCACTCCAACAACTCCCCTTGATTTTGCAAAAATAAAAGGGACCCCGTTAGAATTTTGTAAATATTTAGCTATGGTTTTCATTTTATCTTGTTTGATTTGGTAAGTGATTTCATGCTCTTCTTTCTTTGATCCTACACTTTTGCGCTGCTTGTTCTTTGACTTGGTTTTCTTTACATGAAGGTCGGGTAATTTGGTTGATCTTTGACATTGATTTTTCTTCTAGTAATTTAACAACACTTATATGCTTTCATTTGACCATAGTCATTTAGATTAGATGCCTCAGTTTCAAGAAATCAAAATGCTACTAAAAAAGTAAGATGTCCAAATTTTCAGAACTCTTTATTATTTTCAAATTTGATTCCTCTTTTCCCTACATTTATAATGTTTATGGAGTTCTTTATTTTATTTGATAATCCTAAAGTATTTGCAATAATTTCACATTTTAAAACTTTTTATATAAAGGTGCCTACATGTCAATCATATTTAAAAGAAAATATATCATTTTCTTGTTTTTGAGAAAATGAAGAAAAATGTATTTTAATTTATTGACATTTATCACTTGCATTCACTAAACGTATTCACAAATACTTTATTCATTGGAATTTTTTTTTACTTATTACCTTTTGTTCATTTGGTTGAAGTGTCAAAAGGGATATAAAGCATGGGATATTCTATTAATAACTTACTTGTGCTTACGAGAGGACTATTAACCTTTATTTTAATGAAAAGAGCCCAAAAGAAATATCATGTCACTCTTAAGAATTCTTGAAAACGATTTTGCCAGGTTGATGTGATTCACAACGTGATCTTGGTGGAAATTAATTCCCTTTACATTTAATGGATTTCTAATTTTTGGTTTAATTGTGTGCAGAGATCATTTTTAACGGAAATCACTCCCATGTCATCAAATCTTTCCGAGCAATAGTTCACCCATGAGATATCACCAAGAACAATTGTGTATACACTATTGCATAGATTAAGTTGATTTATTCTATCGTCAACTTGTAGCTGTCACAGTATGACTGGACTTCGATGAAACTTCTTTTTTCGCTTGCTGCAACTTTTGTGGATGAGACTATTATTAATCTCCACTTTCTATATAAGAAAGGCGATTCAGATTGCAGAGGGGAGAGGCTCTGCAAAGTTCCAGGGAATTATTTCCCAGAAATTCTGTATTATTTCTCTGAAAGAGGAATTGATTGCTGCAACTTTTGTGGATGAGACTTAATCTCCACTTTCTATATAAGAAAGGCGATTCAGATTGCAGAGGGGGAGGCTCTGCAAAGTTCCATGGAATTATTTCCCAGAAATTATGTATTATTTCTCTGAAAAAGTTCAAGTGGGAGCATAGAAGCAGACTTATAGGAGTTATTTTAAATACTGTTACTTTATCTCAGTTGGAGATCTTGTTGAAGATACCATTCTGTGTGCAGTCACGGTACTTCTGTTTGAATTTTATTTCAACACTCGCATATGACTCCTATTGTTCAATCTGTGTATCTTTATGAATTCTGAGCATGCTTTCTGTGGAATTGTTGCTTCAATTTAATTCATTGCTGCTTGGGCATATATCATTTTAAAAACTTTTGTTTATAAGAATTATATGGTCATGTAAAAATAAATTTTCATTATTTTTTCTATGATTCATATAGTTTAACGTAAATGCTTTTCAGTTAAATTATTAATTGGATATTGATCTTTAATTGATGGCATCCATTATTTAAAAGAATAAGAGCTTAAAATGGTGTTAGTTTTCAATCTCAACTCCTCGGGATTGGTAGTCTTTTAAAAATAGATTAATTAGAATTTCATTTTATTTTATTTTTGAAATTTCCAAAAAATTTAGCAGCAGTTTACAGAAAATTTATCAGCTATTAAATTTTTTGTTTTCAGCTATTTAAAATTGCATCATAGATTAGATTAGATTGCATCTTAGGATTTTAATTGCATTTTTAGGTATTTAGATCACTATATTGAGAGACTCTCTAGTTGAGAGCAAATTTGTAAGGCAGCAAGGCCTATGTTCCTGCCAGAGGTAGCTAATGCAAACATTCAAGGAGCTGCTTTAAGCAATCTGAGTGGGTTATCTTTCTTCGTTGGCTACTGGACAGAAAATCCGGCCAACAAGTAGGGCCATATATTATTTTTGTATATCTAGGCGGCAGGGTGGGGCAAGGAGTAGGAGGTCTTAGCCTCCTTCCAGTTGGTGTAGAGAACTCAAGGAGTTGGTGCTAGAGAATTCGAGGAGTTGGTACTTCCTTCAAGTTGGTGCCTATAAAACTAGGGGGTCAGTGCCTCCTTCCAGTTGGTGCTGGAGAAATTAGGAAGTTGGTGCTTCCTTGAATTTAATCTTTTTTTTTCCATAAAAGAGAATTCCGTGGTTTTCTCCCGTTTGGGTTTCCACATAAAATCTCTGTGTTATGTGTTTTGTGTTTTTTCGCATATGTGGATGAATGTTTATTTATGATGCATGCATAATTGAAGAACAAGATTAAGTTCATATTAATCCGTTAAGAAGTTAAAAACTGCACTAACACTGATTCACCCCCCCCCCTCCCTTCTCAGTATTAAATAGATTCCAACAAAAAAATTACACCTCGTGAAAAATTGGATCCCTCTCGGTGCTTCATATATCCAGTTTAAGATGGATATTTTAACATATATGGAAGAATGCTTCTTGATATTCAGCCTCTTCCATTTGACTATAGAGCACCTCAATGTGCAATAACTAGACTAGTCAAAACTTGAATCCTCGATTTAATAATAATTTTGGGACAGGTAAATTTTTGGGGGTAAAGTTTTGCGCAGTTTAGGTGTGAACAGGTCCAAGGGGAAGTGGTCCATCAAAGAGGAGTCAACTCTGACGTAGCGGCCGAGAATATAGGAAGTTGGGTATTTTTATTTTTTCAAGGGTAGATTTGAGTGAGTAATTAAGGGTTTTATCCACTTAAATTTATGAGTGGAGTAGTTGAGTAGTAAAGTAGTGGGAGTGGGGTAGGCTACGTGCACCCTATAAATATGTAAAGGATTGGGATTTTTGAGGTTGTTAGTGAATTAGTTAGCCATTCTATGGTAATTCTTTAGCTAGTCGATGTTCAATATTTTTTAAGCCCTATTTTTGTATGACAAAGACATTGAATGCTATGAGGAGAAGAGTCACATGATCTACAAGTTGTGTGTGCAGATCCCTTGTAAAAGAAACAGAAAACATGTAAGTCATTGTAAGACATGAAGTGCTTAGTTTGACTACAACTCATGAATAAAGAAAGAGCTTCCATGGTTTTCTCCCGTTTGGGTTTCCACATTACATATGGTGTTCATTGTGAGTGTTTACTTTGATGATGTGATATGTATACTGTTATATATTTGAATATTGTTGAATAATTGTGGATCAATGTGTATGAATGGCATGTCAATGAATATAATTCATGGTATTTTAGTGAAATATATATGTTTTATGTCGAAGTTTAGAATATCATGGATGTTAGTTTCCTATCACACCCCTTCGCTTCTGCAGAAACTTGGTTCCTGCAACTCCCATAGGTACCTTGGGTGAGACTTCAACTGCTCTGCAAGTGATGCCGAAAGGGTCGGTGTCTTAGGGTTTGTTGGTGTATAATTGAGTGAAGCTTAGTCGAAGTAAATATGTACCAAAAATATATATAATATATAATTATTATATATATTATAGTTTATTTGTAATATTAATATATTATACATATATCTATATTAATATAATCAATATATGATATTAATATTAATATACAGTTAAAAAATTATTATATATATGTTAATATTAATATATAGTTAACATATAAGTTAACATATAGCTATATTAAGCAGGAAATCCAAGAGATCTATGATTTGGAGATCCAATCTCAAGCGATCTAGGGTTTAAGCAATTCAACCAAGGAGATGTGCGACCCCATTACACTAAAGAATCTCTACGGTATTTATGGACATTCACGCAAACTTTGGGATCCAACCATTCAAGTGAACCCCATTACAAATCCATATTGATCCAAATCCGTGGCCCCATTATTGTTGATGTAATTGTAACTTCGGAATGTATTTCACCTCTGTATATTGTATTCCTATAGAGATGTTATTATTCCTCTATACGGAAGTGTTTGTATTCCTACAGAGATGTTATTATTCCTCTATACGGAAGTGTCATCATTTATATTGTAAGTGTCATAACTTATACTTGATGGGTTATTAGACCACCTTGATGGGGTCGGCCCTGTATGAGTCATGTGGGTAAAAGGGTTATTAGACCACCCTATTGGGAGTTGGCCATGTTAGCATTATGTTATGTAGTTAAGTTAAGGTCGACCTAGTAAAGGTTATTAGGCAAGTCAAGTCAAGTATAAATAGAGTGCAGGAGGCACTCTATTTGATCATTCACTTTCTCACTCATACTCTCATTGGAGAGTGGCGCACTAGTGGAGGAGGAGAAGCTGCTGCTAGGAGACTATCTCTTGTACTTGGGTTGTATCATTGCTCTATGGAGGAGGAGAAGCTGCTGCTAGGAGACTATCTCTTGTACTTGGGTTGTATCATTGCTCTATCTATCTCTGAGGAAGTTGCGAGGTTTTTCACCTTCTTGGTTTTCCCCGGTGAAACTCTGTGTCTCTTGTGTGCTTGCATTATTGTGTCCATGATTGATATGCTGTAGATATGTTGTACATGTTATTCTCTCAGTTAAGATCCTAGATCAAATTGAAATTTCTGAAAAACTAACATGGTATCAGAGCTAACCTGAGAAGAAGACATTGTGCAGTTACGGAAGCTAAGGCTTATTGTTTTTGGGTTTCCCTCCATAGATTTTGGAAAGGAAGTAGGGTATATTGACTCTCCTCATCAAGGCTAATCTTTCTGTCCAATTAGAATTCAATTCTGGGCACTTTCATTTTTGGCCCTAATAATTAGGGTTTCCACAAAAATAGGAATTTCTGAAATCTGAGACCATGGATGGAAGCTCCTCTAAAAAATATAAGTTTAGAGCTTTGGATTGAACTTTTTGGTTGGGTGAAGCTTCGGGAAAATCAAACCCTAGTTTGGGGTCCTGTCTAGTGAAGCTGGAAATTAGGGCTTCTACAAAAGTTGGAATTTATGAAATCTGAGACCATGGCTGGAAGCGCCTCTGAAAAATCGAAGTTTAGAGATCAAGATTGAAATTTTTGGATGGATGAAGCTCCGAGAAAATCAAACCCTAATTCAGGGTCCTCCCTGGTGAATCCGAAAGTTTGAAAAGCAAATTTGAGGGGTGAAACTTTGCAGTTTTCAAATTTTGAGTATACCAGCTTGATCAGCTCATCAAGGCGCATATTTCTATCTTTTCAGAAGTTTGAAATTCAAACTTTGAACTTTTAGGGTTTCTCTGACAAACCCTAATCCAGCTCGAGATCCAGATTTCTGCAAATCAAGTGGTAAGACCTAAATATTTTCTATTTCATTTGAAGTTCTCACCACACCAAGCTTGAGGATAAGCTTGAAGGGGCTGATAACTTCCGAGCATGGAAGTATAGGATTGGGTTAATTCTAGAAGAGAGTGAGTTGGACACCTACATAAGTGAAGGGTTTCTTATCCCAGAGGAAAAAGAGACTAAGGCCTTACACAAGAGTAACTTAGTCAAGGATAAGAGGATCATTGTTGATTCTATAAAAAACCATCTCTTGCCACATGTGTCATCTCTGAAGACACCTAAGGAGATGTTTGATTCCTTGACCAAGCTATTTGAAAGGACGAATATAAATCGGAAGATGACCTTGAGGAATAAATTGAAGAATATCAAGTTCCATAATTACAAAGACTATGTAGTCTTATTTCTCAAGGGTCTCCCAGATAAAAGAACAACCTGAAGTTGTGGGAGAAGTTATAGAGAATGGAGAAGTGGTAATGACCACTCTTAATGGCCTTCCTAGGTCATGGGATTCCTTCATCCAAGGAATTTGTGCTAAGAAGAAACTTATCTCTTCCAGTAAGTGGTGAGCTCCCGATATGGATGCCTTAATGAGGAAAGCTATACTAAGAGCCTACTTTAAATGTCAACCCAAGGGACGTACAAACTTTAGAGGTGCAGGCACTATCTGTGCTCTTATAGGATAATCTTTGTCACGGTTGGATGTTGGTATCAATCTTCTAAGGGTTGCCTACTAAATATGTAAAACTGGTTATGCTACGGAATTAAATACTGGAAAGTAATAAATCTAGTTAAAAGAATTAAAGTGCTAAAAGCAGTAAATCTGTTCTAAGAAATAAAGATACCAAAAGCATTAAATCTATTTTAAATAATTAAAATGCTGAAAGTGAAGGAGATAATCTTATGAAATTACTTAATGCAGAATGGTAAATCTAGAAAATGAAAATGCTATAACAGATCTATTCTAATATTGGAGAAAACAAGGTCTGTAATTACTTTATGCCTAAAACTAGAATTCTAATCTAAACCATTTTAAATTCCAAGACTCAAATTGAAGTGCGATCGTTTCAAGCTATCCATCTATTACTAAGCAGTCAAAGAAATTAATCACGATGAGAAACAGTCATGAACCTCAGATCTAAACCATGATATTGAAAGCAAAGCTGATACACATGTAATCGTTGGTTAAAATATGCGTTGGAAGAAAGCAGCTACAGGACTACTGAAACCGTTCTGCTATACTACATAACATATTATAAATTACTACATAAATATTAAATCACTCAATCGCTTCCATATGCAATATAACTATTCATCAATGTAAAACGCATAATTGGAAAAATACCTGCAAATAGAAATCCCCTGACTTACGTGTTGGAGGGGCCCTCTCCAACCCGTACTCAGGAGAGAATGAAACTTATAAACGCTGGCTGGAATTTAACATCAATCTCTCATTAAAAAATATAATCCATGTCAAAACAAAGGTTTGTACTTCGCGGTATCTCAATAGGGCAGAAAACATTAAAACAATGTTTTTCCAAAATATCAACAGGGGCCTCTCGCTACCCGAGAGGTCCATATTTATACGATTTAATGATGATCCTAACTAATTGTCTAAATGCCGATTCTCCTTGAACAAGAGTGTGTTCCCTTTAAGTCAGGAACAGGGTGTTGAGCTTGGTTATTCCTCATACTTCTACGCATTCATCCTTTAATGCCCTGAACCTACTCAATCACGCTTAGTTTCCACATAATTAGTTCACTGAATATGCATTTTAACATACATGAATAATCATCAAAAACAATTTCATTAAATAATTAAAGCAAAACATTTTTCCCACAATTGAGTGTGTTTCCTCACCATTGCTTGAGCTTGATCATGGGAAAAAGGGTTATCAAATACCTGAAAATTGGACTCATCGTTCTCTCCCCTACTTGAAGGATTCACCCATCCTTGGGTGACTTATTCAATTCGTCGATGACCTCCCTGATATCCCATGCTACCACCCTAGGTATCCCTGCCTGCCTGTGATATCCAAAATTCTGATCCTCCCTGGCCCATGCCTTCCTCTCTTCCTCTTCATTTATCTGTTCCTTGATAACTGGGGAAAGAAAGAATGGGGGATTCAGCCTCATCCCAATCCATATGAGTTGATTTCTTTCCAGGGATTCCTTATAGAGTGAGGTTTTGAAAAGAGCATCCTTGAGCCTGAGGGGAGAGTGGAGTTCTCTTCTTTTCAGATCGTTTGCCACCCTGCTCCACCTTTCCTTAATGGACTCATTAACTTCCTTCTGTGTGCTTTGGAGTGTGATGTCAAAATGAGTCACAGCCTCCTATTTGTTTGCAAGGAGAATGGGTATCAGTTCCTCGTCCTGGGTGAGGATTCTGTGGTTATAGATTATCCCTTCAGGGTGAGTTGGATCTGGTATGATCATTAATGGGGTTTTCCATTTAGATGCAACATAGAGATGGTAGTCCTGGGCTCGCTCGATTTCATGGTTCATCCATGAACATAATGCTCTTAACTGGAAATCGCCCACATATGGGTTTGGAAACTAGTGGAGCGAGCCAGAAACTACGAAGTTATGTAAGAAGAACTCACTCAATTTGTCTTTCTCCAGCTCTGTGGAGTTCAAAGATGCATCTATAAACTCTTTGGGAGTGCTTACCTCTATAGGGAGTCCTTTCTTCAATCTCTAGAGCTGGAATTCGCCCCATTTCTCCTGTATATAAACTGCATATATTGCCGACGGTGGTGTGAGGTCCCGCAGTCTATCATATATGCTAATAGTAGTGGCCAAAACGTCCTTTAATTTGGAAATCTCCTGGTCTTTCTTTGCTAATTCGTTTTGTGCCTCGGCCAACGTTTCTTGCAGCGCTGAATTATTTTGCTCCGCCAGCCGCAGCTCTTCTACATGATGCATCTTCAAGATTTGTGTCTTCTCGACTGAGAATGGGGGAGGTGTGGGCTGGCTTCCCGGCCCAATTCTTAACGTTGCCAACTCATTTCTGAGCCTTTCCAATTCTTCCCGAGCCTCAGCAAGTTGGGTAACAACTTCGGGGTTTTCATTATGTTCTGGAGAATTCCCCTGGGGGTTTCCTTGTTCTTGTAAGCTTTGCTCTTCTTATTTATTCCCCTGGGGGTTTCCTTGTTCTTGTAAGCTTTGTTGTTCTTATTTATCCATTTCTTCTTCTTCATCTCGTTCTTCTTCTTCGCTCTTTTCCTCTTCTTCTTCTTCTTCTTCATCTATAGTGGGATCCTTCTGGTCTATAAAAGGATCAATGTCATCATCAGACACATTGGTAACCAGGGGGCTAGGTTCCCTTTCCTCCTCCTTGGAGACTTGGATTTTTGATACCTATGTGAATCTCTTGATGTGCCTCTTCAACCCTTCACTACTAGTAGGAATATCTGGGTCTGTTTTGGGGGAGTCCTCTTTTGAGTGTTTTATTTTTACCAAGGTGTCGGCCACAGTGTCCAAGTCAATTTTTCTTTTTTGCCCCTGATACAGAGGTGGTCTTACTTTTTAATTATGGTGGCAAGGGTGTAGTCTTCATTATTTGAACGTCCTTAGCAGATACTAATATGAACTCCTCCCAAGAGAGCTCTGGAATCTGTGCTTTTAGTTCCTCACCAACTATTAGTTTGATCAGCCCGTGATGGGCCAAAGCATCTTCTTTTCCTTTAGCCACCTTTCGGCTCATTTCTGCTAGGCATTGGAGCAGGTAAAACGGAATGCTAATGTTGTTGTTTGCTGAAATGTGACTCCTGTTCCTGAGAAGTTCTAAAATACGGAAATGGAAAATGGGAACATAACTTAACCTTCCAGTGCAAGTAATGTACCTCTAGAAAATTGCAGCCATTTCATCCCATGGTGATAGCATGCAGGGTCTTTTGACTCCATTTTTGTCCTCATCGTAAGCTTCCCCTTGTTCAAAGAATGATGCTTTTGCTATGGTTTGCTTCCCTATCATTGCTGATCCAATGCAGGCCCATTGGAAAACTAGTGTATTTGGCGATCAGGTCCTCATCCAATTTTATACGCAACCCTTTTACTCGGGTGACGTATTGTTCATCTTTGATATGTTTGAGGTTTCTTGCAAACTCCTGAGCTACCCTTGTATCGTATCCTCTCAGTCCAAGGATGAAAGGCATCCATCTTGAATTGCAAATGATATGCAATATTCTCAGGCTCTGATAAATGGCGCTGTGATCTTCCGGTTCACTTTTCTTGAAACCCTTTGTCATTTTAGACTCTTCTTTTTTTAATCAGACAAAAACCAGAACTTTTGAATGTGGTTTATACCTTTAACAGGTCGGGGCTCTGCCTACAAGCTTGAGGATTGCAATGCTGGATGAGTGAGCACATTAGCTTTGGTCTGTTGCTTCTCGGGAATTCCAAGCGGTTCCTTATATGCAAAATCGTGGAATATTATGCAGCCTTACTTGTCGTCTTTCCGCACCTATCCGTTCCATCATTCCTGTACTTGCCTCTTTTATTCCTCTTTTTTTCATGATCGATCTCTGTATTCCCATGATCGATCTCTGGACTTCATATGTTGAAGGTTGCGATCATGATTTGTTGAGGGTGACGGGACTTATGTAGCGATCATGAGTTATTAAGGTGATTCGACCATGCCGCCGATTTAAAATAGAAGTTGTCCTCAGCTGACTAGAAACGAATGTATTGTGGGAAAATGTTCTACCTTAAGAATAAAATAAAATCATTTTAGAGATTACCTTGGTATGTATGCGTACCTACATTGATGATCTGGTGCGTTTTTCATGCATGGCTAATTCTGTAGTAGATTTGGCGGTGTCTATAGTTGGTTTTTGCATGTCAGTAGGTACGTGCGTGGGTTGCTTTTTCTTTTTGTCCGTTTGAATTTGTTGAATTATTTTCTTTTGAAAATTGTGCCAGTGGTTGATATGACTCATGTGATGATGCTTTGTATTTGGATGATTGCATCATTGTATGTGACTGGCTCCCTTGAATAACTTGCAGGCTCCCTTGAGTATGTTGAAAAAGGTTGGCATGGCGTGTTTGAAGAATTCCGTAGTAGTTGATGATTGATTGCTGAATGTAGACGTGGCTGGCTCGCTTGATTTAATTTCTAGCTCACTTGAATAAATGGCAGCCTCGCTTGAATGGAATTGCAGGCTCTCTTGAATGCATATACGGCTCTCTTGATTGTGGTTGATATTTTTCTTTGCAACAGAAATGCTGGATTTTCATAGGGATATACGTGGCCCTGTAATTTTCATTTTCTCTTTTTTTTTCTTTTTTCTTTTTTTTTTCATTTTTTTCTTCTCTATTTTTTTTTTTTATTATTGAAAATGATTTGAATCTTACTGACTTGTTGCGTCCTCTATCAGCATCAATTGTTGTTGGTAGAGTACCTGTGTAAATTCTTCTTTTGACTGTGGTTTTTTGTAAAGTTTTAGGCGATTCCCATTCACTATCATGGGGAACTCTTCTTCATTAATTGTAATAATTTTCACAACCCCATTTTCATAAATTTTCTTAATAATGTAAGGTCCAAGCCATCTAGTGGTTAGTTTTCCCTTGAATGTGTGAAATCTGGAGTCGTAAAGTAGTGCCCAATCACCTTCGTTGAACTTTTTATCCTTTAGATGTTGGTCATGCCATTTCTTTCTTTGTTGTTGGATGATTTCAGTATGTGTAAGTGCTTGTTCGTGGTGTTCATCCAACTGATTTAGCTGTAGCATGCATTCTTTTTAAATTTATGATAGGTCCATATGTAGATCTACTACAATTCTTAATGTCTTTATTTCAAATTCGATTGGCAGCATGACTTTTTTTCCATAGACTAGTTCATAAGGTGTGAATCCTGTAGTTGTTTTCCATGTAGTATTGTAAGCCCAAACCGCCTCACTAAGTATGTTAGACCAATCCCTTTTGTGAAGTTGGACAGTTTTTGTCAAGATTCTCTCTAATTCCCTGTTGGTTACCTCAGCTTGACCATTTGCTTGAGGGTGATAGGAGGATGACTATCTGTGCTTTACATTGTTTCTTCTCATCAAGTCCTCAATTAAATTTGATGTGAATTGTGGGGGCCCTGATCAGAAACTACTTCTCTTGGCACCCCAAACCTGTGAAAGATCTGCTCAGTAAAGAATTTTGCCACACTGGTTTCATTTGCAACAGCTAGTGCTACTACCTCTGTCCATTTTGTAAGGTAATCAGTGCATACAAGGATGTAGCTTTTCTGATTGGACTGTGGGTTGAATGGGCCAACAAAATAAAATCCCCACTTTTCAAATGCCTCCAAGGAGATTTTTGGATGGAGTGGCATTTCTTGTTTTTGTGTTGGTTTTCCTATTCTCTGGCAATCGTCACAATGGGACACATACTCATAAGCATCTTTGTGGAGTGTTGGCCAATAATACCCTGTTTGCAAGATCTTGTAGGCTGTCCTTTTTGCAGCATAGTGTCCTCCATAGGGTTCATTGTGGGTGGCATGAATTATGTCATGTACTTCATCTTCCCTAATGCACCTTCTAAGTACTTGATCTGGTCCCTGTTTAAAAAGCATGCCCTCTATCCATGTATATGTGGCACTTTGTCTTATTACTTTTGTACTTTCTTTATAATTGTAATGTTCTGGAAACTTCCCGGATACTAAATAGTTTGCTATGTCAGCAAACCATGGGCTCCTTATTGGTATGGCAAAAATGTGCTCATCAGGGAAGTTATTGTGAACCAATTCATTATATTTTCCATGTGTGACTCTTGACAAAAATTCGGCTACCACATTATGCTTGCCTGGTTTATCTATTATAGTAATGTCAAATTCTTGTAGAAGTAGCATCCATCGAATAATTCTTGCACTTGTATTAGGCTTGTTCATAAGATATATGATCGTTGAGTGGTCAGTATGGATAAAACTTTGGTATCCTGTGATATAATGCCTGAATTTATTGATTGCATGTATGACTGCCAGAAATTCCTTCTTTGTGATTGTGTAGTTGAGTTCTGCCCCAGCCAAATTTTTGCTTATATAGTATATGGCATAGGGTTTCTTGTCTTGTTCTTGTCCAAGCACAGATCCGATGGATTTATCTGATGCATCTGTGTGGATGTGAAATGGAATTTCCTAGTTGGGTCCTTGAAGTATTGGTGCTGTGATTGTTTTTTCCTTAAGACTTTCAAACGCTGTCATGCAGTTGCTTTTCCATATGAACTCATTGTCTTTTGTCAGAAGTGCAAACATGGGGGCAGCAATTCGGCTATAATTTTCAATAAACCTTCTGTAGTACCCTATCTGTACAAGGAAACTTCGGACATCCCTTTGTTTGACCAGTGGGGGCAGCGTTCTGATTACTGAGACTTTAGCTTGATCAACCTCTATACCTCTTTGTGATATGTGATGTCCTAGAATGATGCCTTCTTCCATTAACATCCTGCATTTGTCATTGCTTAGGCACAAGCTCATTTCAATACATTTCTTTAATACTAACTCAAGATTGTTCAATTCCTGGTCAAAGCTTTGTCCATAAGGTGTGAAATCATCCATGAAGACTTCCATTTTTTCATTCAGAAAATCGAAGAAAATACTCAATATGGCTCTTTGAAATGTTGCTGGGGCATTACATAGACCAAAGGGTAGGACCCTGTAGGCATAAGTTCCCCATGGGCATGTAAAGGTCGTCTTATCTTGATCCGCTGGGTGTATTAAAATTTGGTTGTACCCACTGAAACCGTCTAAGAATGAGAAGTACTTGTTTCCAGATAATGTATCCAGCACCTGGTCTATAAATGGAAGTGGAAAGTGGTCTTTCTTGGTTGCTTTATTCAGCTCCATGTAGTCCACACAAATTCTCCATTTGCCTCCTTTTTTGGGTACTATGAATATTGGTGAGACCCACTCACTATCAGATATTGGATAGATGAACCCTGCATCTAATAAATTTTGTAATTCCACTTTGACTATGTCTTTAAGTGCAGGGTCCAACCTTTTTTGTGGTTGCTTGATAGGAGTAGAACCTTCTTTGATGTAAATGTAGTGTTTGCAGATATCAGGATGTATTCCTTTCATATATGCATATGTCCATGCAAACGCTTTACTTTGTTCTTCTAGTATCTTCATCAATTTCTTTTCTTGCTCTGGTTGTAATTTGGAATTTATGTTGACTGATTTGCCAGGGTGAATTTCTATGACTTTTACCTTTTCAATCTGTTCTTCCAGTACTTCTGTCCATAAGTCATCCATGTTCTATTTTGAACTGTCACCTGTTTCTATGGAAAAAAATTCTTGAATAACATGATTGTTAGGAGATATATTTTGTATAAATCTATCTATATGGCCATCTTCATCTATTGTTTTTAGTGATATTGCAGCATCAATTGTTAGGATAGGTTAGAGGTTGTGATTTGGTGTGTTCTGGTAATCATCAATCCAATTTTGATATTCTAACTCTGAAGATTTCACTGCTGGTGGGTAGATTGCAATTTTCTTCCTGGTATGTCCACTGGTGATTGTCATATTTCCTGATCGGCAACCTATGTAAGCATCTACAGTTGCTAACCACAGTCTACCTAGGATAATTGGATAGCCACTAAGTTTGCTTTTGATTTCGGTTATTATAAAATCAGTTGGGTATTCCCAGGATTCAATATTGATCATAATATCTTCTAGCATTCCTTCGGGTTTCACAATGGACGTGTCTGCTAGTTGGAGTACTGTTGTGGTTGGTCTTACCATTGATTGGAGTCCCAGGTATAACTTGGTTTCCTTAGTCATGACATTGATCGCAGCTCCCAAATCTATTAAGCTTTTATTTTTTTGCTTGTTATTTATGGTGAAGTTTACTACAGGACTGCCAGGATCAAGATATTTAGTGTTTATTATGACACCCAACATCAAATCGACCAATTGTCCCACTACATTAATAGTTGGTGGATGCTTCCTCCTTCCTGGTTTCTTTAGGCAATTCTCTCTAATGAATTTGTTGCAGATGGGCACATCCCTTATGGCTTGTAAAATCGGGATTTGGATGTTTAGTGCTTGAATTCGTTTAAAATTGTATTCTCTTCCTCTTCTTTTGTACTTTAGACTAGTTTTTCTGGAAATGGAGGGTTTCTATTGCATGGGAGTGGGAGTGGTTGGGTTTCGTCCTCGGGAGGTTCTGGTTCATCAGGATGCTGAACATAGGGTTCTGATGTTTGGTCTTGATCTTCAGGTACGGGTTGTTGGATATTGTGTGGGGATGTATTCTACAACGTTTTTCCAGATTGTAGGTTTATTTCGTTTATTTCTATGGTGCCTACAACATAGGTAGGGAATTGTGTGATATCAGCGTTATATGCCTGTTGCTGTTGTGGGGGTCTATTATTATTAGGATTTGGAATTGGTTGGGTTGGAATGGGTGGAGGTCTGGGGGGTGGTTGAGGTTGTGGGGGTGGTATAATAAGTGGCTGATGTAATGGCGCCCTCCAATTTGATGGATGGGGATATTGATTTGCATAATTTGTGGTGGATGGAAAAGGTAGGGGATATTGAGGATAAGACGGTGGATAATATGGTTGTTGATAGGAGGGTTGATATGGTTGTTGATTCTGTTTCCATTGGTTTTGGTTTGGTTTTGCTTGCCATGGAGTTGGTGCAGAGTTCCAATTTGGTTGTCCTTGATTATAGTAGGTTTGATTGCTCTGCTGATATGGTCTAACAAAATTATTCCTCCTCTGTTTTATAAAACAGAGCTATTCTATTGCTCCTTCAGCTGCTGGGTCTTGAATAGCCTCCTTACATGAGGGTAAGAGGGGACATTTATCAATGGAATGGTCGTCGGTGCATATACCACATACTTCTATTGTTTTCAAGGTGCACTTCCCTTTCTCATGCTTCTTTCTACAATGAGGACAGAATGCTGCCAAGGCTTGGTTAATTTCATCCTGTTTCTTTTTTATTTGAAGAGCATCAAGTTGCATGGCTAGAGATTGTAGTATGTCAGTCTTCATGTCATCCAGTAGGTTTCCTAAATCAGATTTTGTAAGTGTTGGTCCTGAGGATGATGATCCACCAATGGATGTATGTGTATCCCTTGTCCCATTCTTAGTTTTCCTAGATCTTGAGTAGTTTTTGAAGATTTGCAGGATTTGGTCAAAATTCTCCTCTTTTAAACCTCTAAGAAGGACAAGTTTTAGTGATTCAGGATCCAAGGTGCAATGGCTAGCTCGTTTGTAGCTAAGTTGAAATCTTTGGGCATAATCTTCTAATGACTCTCTTTCTCCTTGTTGCATCCTAAAGATTTCATCCCTAGTATCTTTGGCCTTGCAATAGTCCATATATTTTTCTAAGAATGCTTGTTTCATTTGATCCCAGCTAAAGATACTATTCCCTTCAAGGCTCATGAACCACCGAAGTGATAGGTCTTTCCGTGTGGAAGGAAAAAGCCTTAGCTTTTGTGCATTAGTAGTGTAATCAAATGATCTACAAACTACCTCAAATTCAAACAGGAATGTGTCAGGATCTTCTGAAGTCAAACCATGAAAGTTTGGTAGATTATTAGGATTGATGTTCTTCATTCTGGCATCTCCTAGAGGTATGCTAATGGGAAAGGTGAAAAGCTCCCTAGGTTCCTCCTCTTCGTTTGCCATCGAGGTGTTTGAACTGGAACTGGTAGTGAAGTTGCTTCTGTTTGGATCGTATGTGGAGTCAGTTTCGTTTTCAGAGTGTAGAAATTCAAACTGAGAATGGTCAGCACTGTTATTACCGTTGTTGCTCATGGAATGCCTGGGTAGAAAGCGGCCAAACCTATCCCTTTGCCGACGAGGCATTCATTGGTAAGAAAAAGTTTTTAGGTTTTTATTTTATGTGAATTTTGTTTTCTTTTTGTGTTGGTTTTGGGTGATGTCTCCTAAAAGATTTAGCACCTCCCTGGCAATGGCGCCAAAAAGTGGTGAGCTCCCAATATGGATGCCTTAATGAGGGAAGCTATACTAAGAGCCTACTTTAAATGTCAACCTGGGGGACGTACAAACTTTAGAGGTGCATGCACTATCTGTGCTCTTATAGGATAATCTTTGTCACGGTTGGATGTTGGTATCGATGTTCTAAGGGTTGCCTACTAAATATGTAAAACTGGTTATGCTACGGAATTAAATACTGGAAAGCAATAAATCTAGTTAAAAGAATTAAAGTGCTGAAAGCCGTAAATTTGTTCTAAGAAATAAAGATACCAAAAGCAGTAAATCTATTTTAAATAATTAAAATGATGAAAGTGAAGAAGATAATCTTATGAAATTACTTAATGCATAATGGTAAATCTAGAAAATGAAAATGCTATAACAGATCTATTCTAATATTGGAGAAAACAAGGTATGTAATTACTTTATGCCTAAAACTAGAATTATGATCTAAACCATTTTAAATTCCAAGACTCAAATTGAAGTCATGAACCTCATATCTAAACCATGATATTGAAAGAAAAGCTGATACACATGTAATCATTGGTTAAAATATGCGTTGGAAGAAAGAAGCTATAGGACTACTGAAACCGTTCTGCTGTACTACAGAACGTATTATAAATTACTACAGAAATAATAAATCACTCAATCGCTTCCATATGCAATATAACTATTCATCAATGTAAAACGCATAATTGGAAAAATACCTGCAAATAGAAATCCCTTGACTTATGTGTTGGAGGGGCCCTCTCCAACCCGTACTCAGGAGAGAATGAAACTTATAAACGCTGGTTGGAATTTAACATCAATCTCTCATTAAAAATATAATCCTTGTCAAAACAAAGGTCTGTACTTCGCAGTATCTCAATAGGGCAGAAAACGTTAAAACAATGTTTTTACAAAATATCAACAGGGGCCTCTCACTACCCAAGAGGTCCATATTTATACGATTTAATGTTGATCCTAACTAATTGTCTAAATGTCGATTCTCCTTGAACAGGAGTGCATTCCCTATATGTCAGGAATAGGGTGTCGAGCTTGGTGATTCCTCAGACTTCATCGCATTCATCCTTTAATGCCCTGAACCTACTCAATCATGCTTAGTTTCCACAGAATTAGTTCATTGAATATGCATTTTAACATACAAGAATAATCATCAAAAACAATTTCATTAAATAATTAAAGTAAAACATTTTTCCCACAATTGAGTGTGTTTCCTCGCCATTGCTTGAGCTTGATCATGGGAAAAAGGCTTATCAAATACCTGAAAATTGGACTCATCAATAAGATGTGGGAAGAATGCTCACAGGAAGAATCTTGGATTGTAGCTCAAGAAGAGAAGATGGGGAATGAAGATCAAGCTCTCACGGCACATACCAAGAAGAGGACACTTTTCATCAGATTGCCCTAAGAACAAAAGGAACATCAAACAACAACTACTACATGCAATCTGATAGGTATGACTTATAGGTATGTTTTGAAATATGTTCATGATTAAGTTTATAATATGATTGTCCTCATGTTATTGAGTTTAGTAACAATCTTGTTTAATTTTAGACTTGTCTTATCACCCTAGTAAAAGAATGAATGCATGATAGAAGACATCCATTGATTAGGGCTATGACACTTATGATTGTATTATGTTTGTACTAATGCACAGTGGTGTTGTATGAGGAGAATGTTATCCGCTAACATGAAAGGTTCAAATCAAGCTCTAGATCAAGACCATGATGACATGAAGACAAAGACTCATCCATAGTCATGGATCACATAGAGGTATGTATAATTTGGTTCTACAATGTTGATGTATATGTAACTTCGGAATGTATTTCATATATGTATATTGTACTCCTATAGAGATAGTATTATTCCTCTATATGGAAGTGTTTGTATTCCTATAGAGATGTTATTATTCCTCTATATGGAAGTGTCGTCATTTATATTGTAAGTGTCGTAACTTATACTTGATGGGTTATTAGACCACTTTGTTGGGGTTGGCCCTATATAAGTCATGTGGGTCGAAGGGTTATTAGACCACCTATTGGGGGTCGGCCATGTGGGTCAAAGGGTTATTAGACCACTCTATTGGGTGTCATCCCAGTCAGCATTATGTTATGTGGTTAAGTTAAGGCCGACCTAGTAAAGGTTATTAGACAAGTCAAGTCAAGTATAAATAGAGTGTGGGAGGCACTCTATTTCATCATTCTATTCTCTCTCACACTCTCGGGAGAGTGGTGCAGTTGTGGAGGAGGAGAAGCTGCTGCTAGGAGATGTCTATCTCTTATGCTTGAGTTGTATCATTGCTCTATCTATCTCTGAGGAATTTATTGGGGTTTTTCACCTTTATGGTTTTCCCCAAGTAAACTCTGTGTCTCTTGTGTGCTGGCATTATTGTGTTCATGATTGATATGCTGTATATATGTTGTACATGTTGTTCTCTCAGTTAAGATCCTAGATCAGATTGAAGTAAATTTTGAAAAATTAAAATACAATGGTTAAATTATGAGCTATGTAGGTCATTGAAGAGAACAAGAAAATATTTCTAGACATAACTAGCAAATATGATGACCAGGTATGTTTTTCCTATATCAAAGGATCTTATACTTTTGTATGATTGATAATGATTACTCATGAAGTTAAAAGTTTGAGTAATCTAGGGTTTATGCATGTTATTTTCCTTACTTTTATTAATGATATGAATAAACAGAAAAGTCCTATATAAACCTTGAATACTAATGCTTATTATCTATGTTTGAAATTATCATGACTATACATGCTTAAGATTATTGTGTTTTGATAGTATTAAGATTATACTAATAAATGTATGATTATGTATGATATCTCGAGGATAATACAATGATGATACTAATAAGCATGCATAATGATTGAGGATGGATATAAGTTCAAGGACAGGTAATCCAGGAAGCAAAGATCAAGAGGGAGCACACTCCGGTAGTTCCTACAAGGAAACAAAGATTGAGAGGGATTCCACCCATCAAACAAACAAAGATAAGTAATTGAATTGTCATTTCTTGTATATTTGATTGTTTAAATAATAATGTTCAAAGATGTATATAATTATGTTCCTAGACTTAGGCTGTGTATTATGCATATTAGAATAATTGCATTAATGAATAGTATACTACTAATATGCATGTAATGGCTAAGTGGCCTATGGCACTGTACAACATTCTATTGCTACCTATCTAGAATGAAACCTCTTTGCTGACATGTTGGGAGTTGTGCACACTCTTAACAATGTTCTGGTAGAGATTGGAAGGCATCTAGAAAGTTACGGGATATGGATAAATGTTGTATTAAAGCATTGGCTAAATTAAATGCATGACTGTATGACATATTTCTTTATGTGTAAGAATTTGTTCTGAAAACTATGAGATGTTTTCTAATCATGCAATTTAACTTGTCTTATAGGAAATATCATATGCCATCACCTACAAAAGAAGGACTACAACATTTGTTCCAGCAACAAAGCTATCTATTGAAGATATTGAAGAATCTGAAGTTCCCAGGATTCGGGAAGAATGCCATGATCGAGGAATACCAGTCGATCATGAAGAATGATATTTGGGATGTGGTCCCAAGACCTGAAGGGAAGTCTATTGTGACTTCCAAGTGGATCTATAAGATCAAGCATGCTGCAGATGGTAGCATGAAGAAATACAAAACGAGGTTTGTAGATCGTGGCTTCTCTCAGAAAGAGGAACTCATGTGTGCAAACTGAAGAAAGCCTTGTATGGCTTGAAGAAAGCTCCTAGGACTTGGTGAGGATAGATTGATTTCTGACACGAAGAGGAAGCTTGTTGCCAAGTTCGAGATGAAGGAATTGGGGATGATACACTACTTTCTAGGTATGGAGGTGTGGCAGAGCATAGATGGAATTTTCCTTGGACAAGGGAAGTATGCAGTAGAGATCCTGAAGAGGTTCGGCATGATGGACTGCAAGGCCATGGCCACACTTATGGCATCGAACCTGAAGCTTCTTGTGATGATTCATCTAATCCGGTTGATGCTACTGTGTATCGTCAGATGATTGGGTTCTTGATGTACTTGATGAACACGAGACCAGATATTTGCTTTGCAGTGAACACATTTGAGCCAGTTCTTGACGGATCCGAGAAGTGTTCACCTAGTTGTTGTAAAGCATATTCTAAGGTACCTAAAGGGTACAATTGATTATGGGCTCAAGTATGATGCGAATCAAAAGTTTAACCTGCAGGGTTATGTTGATTCAGACTGGGCAGACAGTGTTGCAGATTGGAAGAGCACTTCTGGGTGTTGCTTCAGTATGGGATCAGGTGTGATCTCTTGGTTTAGCAGGAAGCAGTCCTGTGTAGCACTGAGTACAGCCAAAGTAGAGTATGCTGCAGCTTGTTTGGCTAGTTGTAAGGCAGTATGGCTTAGGAAGCTACTGTCTGATTTATTTGATCTCCTGTTGGATGCTACCTGTATCTATTGTGACAACCAGAGTTGTGTGAAGTTGTCTAAGAACCCGGTGTTCCATGATAGGTTGAAGCATATTGATATCAAATATCACTATATCAGGGATATGGTGCAGAGAGGAGAAGTGTAGCTCCTGTATGTTGCGATGGATGAGCAGGTTGCGGATGTGTTGACGAAACCACTAGCCAGAGTGAAGTTTGAGTACTTCAAAAAGAGGCTTGGTGTTCTTCATATTGAAGATAATTTGAGAAAGAAGTGATGGGACACATTTGTAGGAGCCATTCCAAGCATGGCGAGAGGAGGATCCTTCCCATGGTTGTGGATGTAAGTGTTGTGTGATGAGCATCAGGACGATGCTCTAGTTACTGCTTTGTACATGCATCATGTTGGATGTTTGATATGATCAGTTGGATCATGTATTTGTATATGTATCAGGTGGATCATGTATTTGTATATGTATCAGGTGGATACATTGTATGATCGGGTGGATCATGTATAATGATATGTATCAAGTAGATACATTGTATGCATCAGGTGGATGCATGGTATGATCAGGTTGATCGTGGATGATGGGTATCAGGATGATGCTCTAGATGATATGCATCAAGACGATGCAGTGATGATGATCAGGATGATCATATGTGATGATATGTATCAGGTAGATACATTACATAATCAGTTGGATTATGTGTGATGAGTTCTGAAGACATAGATGCACATGGGCCATTCGAGCATGGTTGAAGTATGTCTTCCCATGGCTTCGATATAAGTGTTGGGGCCATTCCGACATGGTTGAAGTGTTTCTTCCCATGGCCGTTGATGTAAGAGATGTGCCATTCGAGCATGGTTGAAGTGTGTCTTCCCATGGCTGTGATATAAGTGTTTTGCCATTCTTAGCATGGTTGAAGTGTGTCTTCCCATGGCTATGGATATAAGTACGATGCCATTCTTGCATGGTTGAAGTGTGTCTTCCCATGGCATAGATATAAGTGCTAAGCCTTTCATGGATGGTTGAAGTGTGTCTTACCATGCCGGTGAATGTAAGTGTTGTGTGATAAGCATTTGGGTTGTGCTTCGTGAACAATGTTATGATCAGTATGATCATGAGTATCAGGATGATACTCTGTGGCCGTGGACAGGTTGTGCTTGGGAGGACATGTAAGACCTGGGAGATTCGATAGGTTGGGCTGCGTGCCCGTAATAAGTCCTAGGATGCTCTTTCGAGGGTTTGTCCTATGGCATGTAATGTGACCTGGGAGATCCAATAGGTTGGGCTGTGTGCCCGTAATAAGTCCTAGGATTCTCTTTCAAGGTTGTGCCATGACCACATGTAAGACCTAGGAGATCCGATAGGGTGGACTGTGTTCTCGTAATAAGTCCTGGGATGGTCTTGCGAGGGTTTGTGACGCACGTAATAAGTCCTGAGGATTCCACAGTATGGCCAGTGATGATGAAGACCTACAGGTGGTGGGCCTACATCCAGTATGAAAAAGGACTGGCTCTGTAGAACTTCCTATGACGAGTAGTTCAGAGATTGATTGAGATAGTAGCAGCAGTGATGATGACGATGATTCTATGTCAATGATCTAGTGACGATGATCCAGAGAAGAAGACTTGTGCTAGAAGACCTGTGTCGAGAAATACCTTCCTGTTAAATTTTCAGAATTTACTTCAATCCGATCTAGGATCTTAACTGAGAGAACAACATGTACAGCATATCTACAGCATATCAATCATGGAGACAATAATGCAAGCACACAAGAGACACAAAGATTTACTTGGGGAAAACCATAAAGGTGAAAAACCCCAATAACTTCCTCAGAGATATATAGAGCAATGATACAACCAACCAATAGAGATAGCCATAACCTAGCAGCAATTCTCCTCCTCCATAAGTGCGCCTCTCCTCCTTGAGAGCATGTGTAAGAAGTGAGTGAGCAAATAGAGTGCCTCCCGCACTCTATTTATACTTGACTTGACTTTCCTTTTTACCTAACTCATGTCGACTCGAACTTAACCACATAACATAATGCTGAGTGGGCCGACCCCCAATAGGGTGGTCTAATAACCCTTTGACCCACATGACTTATACAGGGCCGACCCCAAACAAGGTGGTCTAATAACCCATCAAGTATAAGTTACGACATTTACAATATAAATGACGACACTTCCTTATAAAGGAATAATACCATCTCTATAGGAATACAATATACATATATGTGAAATACATTCCGAAGTTACATATACATCAACACTCCCTCTTAACTAGGAAGGTATTTCTCAGCACGGTTCTTCTAGCACAAGTCATCTTCTCTGGATCATCGTCACTGGATAATCGTCATCGAGTCATCATCATCATCGCCACTGCTGCTGCTATCTCAATCAATCTCTGAATCTACTCTTCATAGGAAGTTCTACAGAGCCAGTCCTTTTTCATACTGGATGTAGGCCCACCACCTGCAGGTCTTCATCATCACTGGCCATACTGTGGAATCCTCAGGACTTTTACATGCGTCACAAAACCTCGAAAGAGCATCCCAGGCTGTTACGAGCACACAGCTCTACCTATAGGATCTCCCAGGGCACCGAATTACATGTGACCTCACCACAAAAACTCGCAAGAGCATCCCAGGATGTTACGAGCACACAGCTCTACCTATAGGATCTCCCAGGGCATCGAATTACATGTGTTCATGGCAAAACCTCGCAAGAGCATCTGCCAGATATCCCAGGGAACCGAATTACATGCCATAGGCAAAACCTCGAAAGACTATCTGCAGATCTCCCAGGGCACCGAATTACATGCCATAGGACAAAACCTCGAAAGAGCATCTGCCAGATATACCAGGGAACCGAATTACATGCCATAGGCAAAACCTCGAAAGACTATCTGCAGATCTCCCAGGGCACCGAATTACATGTCCTCCCAGAGCAAAACCTCGAAAGAGCATTTGCCAGATGTCCCAGGGCACCGAATTACATGCCATAGGCAAAACCTCGAAAGACCATCTGCAAATCTCCCAGGGCACCGAATTACATGCTCATCTGCACAACCTGATCCACGGCCACAGAGTATCAACCTGATACTCACCATACATCATCCTGATGTATCCATGATCATCCTGATCATCATCACTGCAACGTCCTGCTGCATGTCATCTGGAGCAACATCCTGAAGCTCGTCATCTATGATCATCCTGATCATCACTGCAACATCCTGCTGCATGTCATCTGGAGCAACATCCTGAAGCTCGTCATCTATGATCATCCTGATCATCACTGCAACATCCTGCTGCATGATCCACCTGATCATCAATGCATCTACCTGATGCATACCAAGTATCATACATGATCCTCCTGATCATCAATGTATCCACCTGATACAAATACATGATACATATCATCATACATGATCCTCCTGATCATCAATGCATCTACCTGATGCATACCAAGTATCTACCTGATACATATCATCATACATGATCCTCCTGATCATCAATGCATCTACCTGATGCATACCAAGTATCTACCTGATACATATCATCATACATGATCCTCCTGATCATCAATGCATCTACCTGATGCATACCAAGTATCTACCTGATACATATCATCATACATGATCCTCCTGATCATCAATGCATCTACCTGATGTAAATACAAATACATGATACATATCACCATACATGATCCACCTGATCATACAATGTATCCACCTGATACATATACAGATACATGGTCCAAGCATCCAACATGATGCATATACAAAATACGTACACATGATCCAACTGATCATATCCAGCATCAACATGATGCGTACATACAAAAAATGATCCAAGTGATCATATACAGCATCCAACATGATGCGTACATACATAAAAAATGATCCAACTGATCATATCCAGCATCCAACATGATGCGTACATACATACAAAAATGATCCAACTGATCATATCCAGCATCCAACATGATGCGTACATACATACATAAAAATGATCCAACTGATCATATCCAAGCAGAAACCAGAACATCATCCTGATGCTCATCATCCAGCGCTTACATCCACAGCCATGTGAAGGATCCTCCTTCCAACATGCTTGGAATGGCTTCAGCAAATGTGTCCATCACTTCTTCCTCGAAGTGTCCTCGATCTGAAGAACGCCAAGCTTCTCTCTGAAGTACTCGAACTTCACCCTGGCTAGTGGCTTCGTCAGCACATCTGCAATCTGCTCGTCCGTCGCAACATACAGGAGCTTCACAGCTCCTCTCTGCACCATATCCCTGATATAGTGGTATTTGATCTCTATGTGTTTCGACCTGTCATGAAAGACTGGGTTCTCGGACAGCTTCACACAACTCTGGTTATCACAGAAGATACCAGTAGCTTCCAACGGGAGATCAAATAACTCAGACAGTAGCTTCCATAGCCATACTGCCTCACAACTAGCTGAACAGGCTGCAACATACTCTGCCTCAGCTGTACTCAGTGCTACGCAGGACTGCTTCCTGCTAAACCAAGAGATCACACCTGATCCCATACTGAAGCAGCACCCAGATGTGCTCTTCCTATCTGCAGCACTGCCAGCCCAATCTGAATCAACATAACCCTGCAGGTTAAACTTTTGATTCTCCTCATACCTGAGCCCATAATCCACTGTACCCTTCAGGTACCTCAGAACATGCTTTACAGCAACCAGGTGAACACTCCTCGGATCCGTCAGGAACTGGCTCAATGTGTTCACAGCAAAGCAAATGTCTGGTCTCGTGTTCGTCAGGTACATCAAGGACCCAATCATCTGACGATACAAAGAGACATCAACCAGCTCAGATGAAGCATCACATAGAAGCTTCATATTCGATGCCATAGGTGTGGCCATATCCTTGCAGTCCATCATCCCGAACCTCTTCAGGATCTCTACTACATACTTCCCTTGTCCAAGGAAGATTCCATATGTACTCTACCACACCTCCATGATAAAAACAAATAGTGCATCATCCCCAAGTTCTTCATCTCGAACTTGGAAGAAAGCTTCCGCTGCGTGTCGGCAATCAATCTATCTTTACCATACCAAGTTCTGCACATATATGATTTCCTATCATGTGTCTCAGAACCAAGTGGCTGCTCTACATACACTTCTTCTTCAACTACACCATTCAAGGAAGCTGTCTTGAATCCATCTGGTGTATCTTCTATTTCATCACTTTTATATTTCTCAATGCTGCCATCTGCAACATGCTTGATCTGATAGTTCCATTTGGAAGTCATAGCAAACTTCCCTTCATGTCTTTGGGATTACATCCCAAACATCATTCTTCATGATCGACGGATCATGGCATTTCATTTCCTCATCCCAGATCCTGGGAACTTCAATATCTTCAATATCTTCAATAGATATCTTTGTTGCTGGAACAAATGTTGTAGTTCTTCTTTTGTAGGAGATGGCATATGATCTTTCCTACACAACAAGTTAAATTGCATGATTAGAAAACATCTTATAGTTTTCAGAACAAATTCTTACACATAAAGAAATATGCCATACAGTCATGCAATTATCTTAGCCAATGCTTCAATACAACATTTATCCATATCCCGTAACTTTCTAGATGCCTTCCAATCTCTACTAGAACATTGTTAAGAGTGTGCACAACTCCCAACATGTCAACAAAGAGGTTTCATTCTAGATAAGTAGCAATGGAATGTTGTACAGTGCCATAGGCTACTTACCCATGCATATTAGTAGTATATTGTTCATCAATGCAATTATTCTAATATGCATAATACACAACCTAATTCTAGGAACATTAGTATATACATTATTGAACAGTATTATTTAAGAAATGACAATTCAAATACTTATCTTTGTTTGTTCGTTGGTTGGACTCCCTCTGAGTCTTTGCTTCCTTGCAGGAGCTGCTGGAGTCCTAATCTGAGGTAGCTTCACCTTTCTGTTGTGAAATGTAGAGAGATGATCAACTCCCTCTGAATATCTGCATCCTTGCAGAAACTACTGAAGTGTGCTCCTTTGCTTTCTTGCAGGAACAACTAGAGTGTGCTCCTTTGCTTTCTGGCAGGAGCAACTGGAGTGTGCTCCCTCTTGATCTTTTCTTCCTGAATTACCTGTTCTTGAACTCATATTCATCCTTGGTCCCTATGCATGCTTATTAGTATAATGAATGTGTTATCCTTGTGATCTCATATAAAACCATACATTCATTAGTATACTATTAAAACACAATAATCTCAAGCATGTATAGTCATGATCATTTCAAACAGAAATAATAAGCATTAGCATTCAAGGATTCTTATGGTTAGTCAAATCATAAGAAACATAACATGTCTAAACCTGTAATTACTCAAGCCTATGACTCTTCAGGTTAGTTGAATCATCAATCAAGATAAGAGATATAAAATGCATAAAACCTGTGATTATTCAAACCTATACCTTCATGATTCTTCTGTTTAGTCATATCATCAATTATGGTAAGAAACATAATATGCATACAACCATGATTATTCAAACCTATGACTTCATGAATAATCATTATCAACAACAGTATAAGATCCTAACACAAGGTAGGATTTTAGCTTGATATAGGAAAAACATACCTGGATTAGCATGCTAGCTATTTATGTCTAACATACCCGCATAATGTCTTCTGGTTCTCTTTAGTGACTTGTGCTAGTAACCTGCATGTCTCATAAGTTAACCATTATAAAACTAAGTTATACATACCTCGAGAATGGATCTTCTATGAGATCCATGGCAATGGATGAATCTTTGTCCTCATGTCATCATGATCATATGTTCTTGAACTAGAACATGATTTGTCTTCTTGGTGTTCCTTTCATGTTAGTAGACAACATAAAACTCATACAACATCACAAAGTGTTAGTACAAACATAAGTTTCATACTCCTAATAAATGAATGACTTCTATCATGCATTCATAATTTTATTAAGGTGATATGACAAGTCTAAAATCAAGATTGTACTAACCGTGATAATATGAAGACAAGCATACCTTAAACTTAATTATGAACAAATCTCAAAACATACCTCGATGAGTCATACCTGTCGAGATCACTTGTAATCTTCTTATGTAAGGCCTTAGCCTCATCTCCCTCTGAAACAGGAACTTCTTCACTTATGCAAGTGACCAATCCATCTTCTTCTAGGATTAACCCAATCCACTTGATTTGCAAGAACTGGACCTTGAGCTGGATATGGGTTTGTCAGAGAAACCCCAAAAATTCAAACTTTGAATTTCAAACTTCTGATAGGATAGAAATATGTGCCTTGATGAGCTGATCAAGTTGGTATATTCAGAATTTGAAAACTGCAAAGTTTCACTCCTCAATTTTGCCTTTGAAACTTCTAGATTCACTGGACGTAACCCTGAACTAGGGTTTGATGAAGCCCACTCTTTTGCCCCATCAAAATGTTTGATCCAAATCTCTAAGCTTCTATTTTTCTGAGGATCTTCCAGCCGTGGCCACAGATTTCAAAAATTCCCATTTTTACAGAAGCCCTAATTTTCCACTTTTCTGATCAAAGTCCCGAACTAGGGTCTAATCAAGCCCGGCCTTCTGCCCAACCAAAAATTCTGATCTTGGTCTCTAAATTTCTATTTTGATGAGTATCATCCAGCCGTGGTCACCGATTACAAAAATTCCAACTTTCTCCAAAGCCCTAAATTCCGGAAGCCATGAATGAAGGTACCAAAAAATAATTCTGTTTTGACAGAAATATGTACCTGATTGTTTCTGGTGTAACTCCGAAATTTTTGATCCACAGGGTCTGAAAAAGTTTCCTGAGATAGCCTGACCTGTTATCTTTCCATCCTGACAGGTCTGACCTCAATTGGATTCTCTGAGAGAGAGTTATGCCAAATGTCGCAACATGACCTGTTTTGGGATAAAACAGGAGAGCGAACTTGTACGGCGTGCCACGTGTCACTGTTTTAACTTCAGACTCTGAAAAAGTTTTCTGAGATATCTCGGCCTGTTATCTTTCTATCCTGATAGGTCTGACCTCAATTGGATTCTCTGAGAGAGAGTTATGCCAAATGTCGCAACGTGACCTGTTTATGGGATAATACAGGAGAGCGAACTTGTACGGCGTGCCACGTGTCACTGGTTCAACTTCGGCCTCTGAAAAAGTTTTCTGAGATAGTACAGACTGTGTACTACCTGTCACTTTTTACTAAATTTCCTTTGGAGCTTCCTAGCCCAAGATATGACCTTTTTCCCAAGGTCACCTGATTTTGACTCAGATCTGGAAGAGGCAGAAACCCTATATTGTACAGATCATAAATCACAAAGTACAACGAATTAGAGGTTTTCCTTTGGATACAAGATACCTGGAGATCTTATCTTCGGCCTGTAACAATTTCAGATCCGAAAACTTCGCCAAAACAGATTTATAGCGAAAGTGCTACGATGACTGGTTTTTGCTATATCAAGCCCTAGCATCGTAAGTGCAACAAGTGTCATACATGCCATATCATGCCTTCTTTCAGGCTAGCTCTGATACCATGTTAAATTTTCAGAATTTACTTCAATCTGATCTAGGATCTTAACTGAGAGAACAACATGTACAGCATATCTACAGCATATCAATCATGGAGACAATAATGCAAGCACACAAGAGACACAAAGATTTACTTGGGGAAAACCATAAAGGTGAAAAACCCCAATAACTTCCTCAGAGATAGATAGAGCAATGATACAACCAACCAATAGAGATAGCCATAACCTAGCAGCAATTCTCCTCCTCCATAAGTGCGCCTCTCCTCCTTGAGAGCATGTGTAAGAAGTGAGTAAGCAAATAGAGTGCCTCCCGCACTCTATTTATACTTGACTTGACTTGCCTTTTTACCTAACTCATGTCGGCTCGAACTTAACCACATAACATAATGCTGAGTGGGCCGACCCCCAATAGGGTGGTCTAATAAACCTTTGACCCACATGACTTATACAGGGCCGACCCCAAACAAGGTGGTCTAATAACCCATCAAGTATAAGTTACAACATTTACAATATAAATGACGACACTTCCTTATAAAGGAATAATACCATCTCTATAGGAATACAATATACATATATGTGAAATACATTCCGAAGTTACATATACATCAACACTTCCTAGTTAAGAGGGAGTGTTGATGTAATTGTAACTTCGAAATGTATTTCACCTATGTATATTGTATTCCTATATAGATGTTATTATTCCTCTATACGGAAGTGTTTGTATTCCTATAGAGATGTTATTATTCCTCTATACGGAAGTGTTGTCATTTATATTGTAATTGTCATAACTTATACTTGATGGGTTATTAGACCACCTTGATGGGGTCGTCCCTGTATGATTCATGTGGGTAAAAGGGTTATTAGACCACCCTATTGGGGGTCGGCCCTGTCAGCATTATGTTATGTGGTTAAGTTAAGGCCGACCTAGTAAAGGTTATTAGGCAAGTCAAGTCAAGTATAAATAGAGTGTGGGAGGCACTCTATTTGATCATTCACTTTCTCACTCATACTCTCATTGGAGAGTGGCGCACTAGTGGAGGAGGAGAAGTTGATGCTAGGAGACTATCTCTTGTACTTGGGTTGTATCATTGCTCTATCTATCTCTGAGGAAGTTGCAGGGTTTTTCACCTTCTTGGTTTTCCCTAGTGAAAATCTGTGTCTCTTGTGTTCTTGCATTATTGTGTTCATGATTGATATGTTGTAGATATGCTATACATGTTATTCTCTCAGTTAAGATCCTAGATCAAATTGAAATTTCTGAAAAACTAACAATTACACCAAATAATCTATCAAGTGATTTAATATTTAAATCTAAAGCGATCTAGGGTCTAAGAAATTCCAGCGATCTACCAAGACAATCCACGAGATCTACATTGGAGATCCAATATCAAGTGATCTGGGGTTTAATCAATCCAAGCTAATAGTCTATAAAGAAAAATTTCGAGTTGCATCTCGATTTCAAGAGACTTATTACCCACCTCATACTGCAACTCTCATTATTGCCAAGGTGTATTGATTTCATACCGGCCTTAAAGGTTCAACATTTTGGCAATGGTTGATGAAAGAACTGGGAAAATCTAATCCTTTCTATCTAGTGGAGACAGTTGATCTAGCTATGGACATGTGATAAAAAGCACTCAGTACAAATATTTTACAGATAAGTCTTCATCTTACAGCGTTACTATGTATAGTATTAGGGGGTTTCTATTTTGTCACTATCGATGGATTGAAATGGTCATTTACTATTCCTTTTTGACTTGTATCCTTCTCTAGAATGTGGGATTCTACAATAAAAAAATTCATTTACATAAATATAATAAAGAAGATTGGCCTAGAGAGAACAAAAATGGATTTATTAATATCTGTTAGCTACCCAACTTGATAGACGATGAGTCCTCAAAATGAGAAGTCGTTTTCAAACTGCACTAAAAGGCCATTGAATTGTACTGTGAATCCTAACTAAAGTGTTATTTATTATCATTGGTATAAACCAAGAAATGTTATTTTCATTGGTGGTATGTACTTCCTGCCCCACCTGTTGATACTTGGTTCCTCTATGTGGTCTACCTGTGCAGAGAATCAAAGCATAGATATTATTTTAAGCAAAACATAGATTATACCACAACATTCACACATAATACACAGAGATTTACCCTGGAAACCCTTAACCGGGAAAACCAGCAAACCTTAGAGCCGCACCTCTTATTTTCTCCTTCTCATTATGAATCACTCACAATACAATATAGGTATTCCGTAGAATCCAATACCCTAATATGTTAACCTAGATTAGAAAATAGACTCTAATTCCTTAACCAGCATTAAATTACATATTTTTAGAAAATTCCCAAAAATAGATGAAAACATTCCAAAGGTGTCGGAGGGATCGTCAGGCACACCCACCCCCCACACACATGCAAAGAATATAACACACTCCCAACATTCTCCCACTTGTTGTTTTCTTTGCATACCGGGGGTACAATATTTTATTTGATCAACAATCCAGTGCATGAATTCCGATTGCTCCTTTACACTAAGAGAACTTCTCAGTGCTCATAAATTTTGTCAATGAATTTGCAACATTCTTCAAAGTGTCGAATTTATCCAGTAACACCTTCTTGTTTTCAACCATGTCTCTTACAAAGTGAAATTGCACATCAATATGCTTCGTTCTTGAGTGATAAGCAGGGTTCTTTTCTAGGAAAATTGCACTCTGACTGTCACAATCTAACCTTACATCTTGTTTTTCAAACCCAATGTCCAAACACAATTTGTACAACCATACACCCTCTTTACTTTCATGAGTGGCTTCCATGTATTCAACTTTTGTAGTTGATAGTGCCACTATATCATGCCTCTTACTCATCCAACTAATAGCACCTCCAAATAGGTTAAATACATACCCACTTGTAGATATTATATGATCCATATCTCCAGCCCAGTCAGCATCAACAAATCCATGTACATTCAACACTCTGTCATGTCCATTTATTCCTTGGTAACAAATTCAATCATCTTCCATTCAAATCAAATACTTGAACACCCTCTTCACAGTTGTTAAATGTTCCTTTCCTAATTTTGACATATACTTGCTCAAAACTCCCACTGTATGGGCAATTTCTAGTCTAGCGCATACCATGGCATACATCAAGCTTCCAACTGCACTAGCATAAGGAACATGGGACATGTCTTCTTTTTCTTCATCTGTCTCAAGACAATGTTGTGCAGATAATATTACCCTATAGGAATATGAACTTTTACTGGTTTACATTCCTACATATTAAACCTGTGTAGTATTGTTTCCACAAATTTTCTCTGTTTCAGGAAAGTTTCCTTTCTACACGGATTCTCTTGATATTTATCCCCAAGATGAAATTAGCAGCATCAAGATCCTTCATGTCAAACTTGGAAAATAGCTTCATTTTTACCTCCTTGATAACCTTCATGTTGTTTCCAACCAACAACATGTCATCCTCATATAGCACTACATAAAAAACAAATTCCAACCTACTTGCAGTAGACATGGTGATCACCTTTGCTTCTCACAAATGCCAATCCCAATATGTATGTGTCAAACTTCTGGTACCACATTCTTGAGATTTTTTTAGACCATAAAGGGACTTCTTCATCTTGCAAACAAGCTCCTACTTACCATTTACTGTAAATACTTCAGGTTGCTTCATGTAGATTTATTCTTCCAGATACCCATGTAAGAACGTTGTCTTCACATTCATCTTCTCTACTTTAAGATCAAAAGCAGCAGCAATAGAAAGAAGAAATCTAATAGAAGTTAATTTTGCAACTGGAGAAAATATTTCTCCAAAATCAATTCTCTTTACCTGTGAATAACCCTTTTCTACCAAGCGGGATTTGCATTTCTCAACTTTACCTTCTACATTCAACTTCTTTTTAAATAGCCATTTGCTTCCAATGGATTTTCTTCCAACTGGTAACTCAACTAGATCCCAAGCTTTGTTTTTTTCCAAGGAATCCATTTTTTCAACCATGGCCTTCTTCCAGAGATCATTAATCTCTGAATCAACAACTTCCTTCACATTTATAGAATTATCATTAGTAATAGATAAAGCAAAACTAGATCGAAAATCAGGAGGGGAATACCTTTCAAGTTTCCTTATTTCTCGAGATGATCCCCTCAAAATTGGGGTATGAGGTTCTTCTTCTTCTTATTCAGCTTCTTCTGTTGAGCCAGATTCTTCATCTTCTTACTCAAACTCTATATTCTTTGGTTCCTTTTCCATTTTATTCACTTCCTATCTGGGAAGTTCTTTGACCTCCCTAAACGCAACATCTCAATTGTAAACAGTCTTCCTAGTTACAGTATTCCAAGGCTTATAACCTTTCATACCATCTTTATAACCAATAAAGATACATTTTCCAGCTTTATTGTCTAGCTTACTCCTTTTCTCCTTTGGAACATGTACATAATCATCACAACCAAAAACTTCCAGATGTTTAATAGAGGGTTTCTTATGATTCCATACCTCTTGTGGAGTTTTGTCAATCAATGTTGATGTGGGTGTTCGATTTACCAAGTAACATGTTGTCTCCACTGCCTCTACCCAATATTCTTGTCCTATCGCGACATTGCTTAGCATGCTCCTTGCCTTTTCCATCAGCGTCATATTCACCCTTTCAGCAACTCCATTATGTTGAGGTGTGTATGGAGTAGTCTTCTACCTTTCTATACCGCACTTCTTATAGAAATCCTCGAATCCATTCTTGCAAAACTCTCCACCATTATCTATCCTCGACACCTTTCTTTTCTTTTCTGTCTGATTCTCTACAAGAGCCTTAAATTATTTAAACTTATCAAATACTTTGGATTTCTTTCGAATGAAATAAATCCATGTGTTCCTTGAGAAATCATCTATAAATGAAACATAATACACAGATCTACCTAGTGATGGAATAGGCACAGGTCCAAACACATCAATGCGTATTAACTCTAAAATTCCCTTTGCTCTTGTAGCACCAGATGCAAATACTACTCGATTCTATTTTCCATATATGCAATGTTCACAGAAATCAAAATCTAGACTGCAATCAGTCAAACCTTCAACCATACCTTTACCTTGTAATGCTCGAATGCCCTTTTCTCTGATATGCCCCAATCTTTGATGCCATAGCATTGTTTTTCCTCTGTCATGTCCCCAATTAAATGGTTTTTAGATAAATAATTAAGTTGGCCTACCTAATTCCTAAGGGCTATGTGGAAGAATTAAAATACTGACATTTAACCCCAAGATCTATAGTTTCTCATGAAAATTCAATATCCTAAATTGATGATGGAAACATAGGCCAATAAATTATGGAATAAATGTTAAATGCTCCAAAATGAAGTGGCATTGGGTCCTAGTTGGACTTGGGGGCGCATAAGTGGACATGTGGGGTCCACATGAGAGAATATTCCTCCTTTAAACATGGGTCCATCCCCAAACTCAACTTGGAAGGAAATATGTAACATTCATGAAGGAAGAGGAAGATTCATGGGCTAAAATAGGCAATGACAGATTCTATGGCAAGCATTATGACACTTATGACAAATTCTATGACACCTATGACACTTACGACAGATTATATGACATCTATCACAGTGTAAGAGCTAAAAATAGACCAAGAGGGTGCATGAGAGGAGTTACACGTCTCCAAAGCATCCAAGAGATTACCCAATTCGAATTCATGGGGGAGTTGGAGACAAAAGACGAGCCAAGTGTCATGTGGGGCCAATGAAGGGTCATAACTCCCACTAATTCGAATTTCATGAGTAATTAGGAGATAATTTGAGTTCTAAGGAGGTAAATGAGTCAACTAAAGTTATTAAAAGGAGGCCGAGTCGAAATGGAGCAGCTTTTGATCATTTTTTATTTGCATCTTTGCAATTTGGAGAGCTTCAAGCTTGTCCTTGCACGGTGGATGTTCATCCTCCCTGCCTTAGTACCAATTTCGAGGGTGCAATATTCCCATCCAAGTTGGTTGATGGAGAGGACATTCAGAACTGTCAACAAATATTCATGGATATTTTTTTATTCAGGTTCAACCCCCATCTAAGTTCAATTTCATATTCTCTCTTCCTTCTCTACTATCATTCTCCTATCTTTCTCTCAATGTTCATGTAAAGTGAGATAGCGCACTCTTTGTTGCATATAAATAATGGAAGGATGTCTTTTCGACCTTATGAAATTGTTAATGTATGAATAAATATTTAATGGATAGTGTTGGGACTCAGAAATGTCCTATTTTCATCCACCTTACCTTCTACTATTCTTCACATTTCATCATCCCATTAACCTTTCATCATACCATTTCCATACATGTACTTGAGTTTCATCTTATTATTTTCCACTTTATTCATTTTAGTATTATAAGTGAATTTATGATTAAATATTGGAAAATAACATGTTTTTCACTGATATCTCAAGTATGGATGAGCTTTGTAACATGTATGAATATGGAAGGATCAATTCAAAGAAAGACTCCTCGAATATCTCCTCCACTTCATGGAGATAGTTATTCAAAGAATATTCCAAGGAAAATATCATGGAGATTTGGTTGGCATATCTTATTTAGGATGTATAAGAAACATGTGGAGAATTTGTGAGAGACATGTGGAGGATTTGAATGGATCATATTTTGTAATAATAGAAAATTAGTTGAGAGTGGTTGAGAGAATAGTGGATCTATCATAATGAGATGGTTATCTCCTTCTCAAAGAAATTCATGTATAAAAGAGAGTGCTCTCTCTTCATTTTGGGAGATGATATGTAGGTAGTAGTAGATTAGGAGGAGATTAGTCTCAAATTGTAGAAGTTAGTCTTGACTTTGTAATATGGAGAAGGGGATTCTCAACTTTTGTTCATAATATTAGTTTTGATGCTTTCATGATTTTCTATTGATTCTTGTGATGTAAATTAAGTTTTCTTTATTGTTAATGTGAGCTCACATGTGTTGTTTGGTTGCTCTTCATATGTTGTCTTTCTTTTATGCAATTTACTTTCAGTAGTGTGGTGTGTTTCAGCTTCAGCATTAGATTAGCAATTGTTTGTTTCAGCTTAAGGGGGAATTAGATTAGCAATTAGCCATTAGCAGGGGGGTTAGATTAGATTAATTTCACTTCAGTCTTGCATATAATTTGCATGTGCTTCGTAAGCCTATGAACCTCGGATTGACAAATTGAATGGTTGGGAAATACTACAATGGAATTAAACGACAATATTTCAGCCTAACAGATAGATCATGAGAGCCACATCTCTAAATACTAAGCACTTCATGTACTATTTCTCCAAGTAACATTGATATTCGAGCTAGTTTCCTCTCTCTCTCAATGTCATGTAAAAGTGTGATGGTGCACTTCCTGTTGAATCTAGCTAATGGAGTATTTCTATTTCTAACTTATGGACATGTTAGTTGTTGAATAAATATGTAATAGACATATCATGAGAGCCACAGCTCAAAATCCCTTGGACCATATAAGAAAACTCAAGCAAAAACTACCATTTTGAGCCATTGCGCCCTTATATACATTTATGAAACTTTGAGCATTTATATATCAGTTTTGCACCAGACTTATTCTGATTTTTGTAGCTATTTTGTAAGCCTATTATTTAATGTACATGAGACATAAATTTTATGCAGACCCCTTTTTCATTTGCTTAGAATTCCATGTAAAAATCTCTGCTATATTGCTCACAATTTCCAAGCAATGAATGCATTTTGCAACCTTCTATTTTAAGAGTGCCTTATAAAGCTATAAATCTTAATCAATGGTGCACCTAGGTTTTTTTTGTGTTCCTTGATATGATCCAAGTGTCTTTTCTGAAATTTTGTAGTTTCGTACATCATTTGGGAAGCCAAATGAGTCATCTACCCTTGGGGGTTTTAACATCGATTTTCCTAGTATTTTTTCCTTTCATTCTCCAGTTGTAAATGCAAGTTGATGAAGTCTTTAGGAAGTGTCCAAGAATCTAATAGCTGAATTAGTGTTTCCTAATACATCTCAATCCACTCCATACATAATTCGAAACCATTTTGGATCATTTGGGACAGTTTCGGGTTTCACTAGTCCAAGATTCGAAAATTGGCCAAATTGAGTAAAGTTTCAAATTTGGGATATTACAGTGGTATCAGAGCATGGTCCTTGCGCCTGTGCATTAATATAATCCATTGAAGAATAATTTTCATCCATGTCTTACTATTATGATGACTCCTATGAGTACAATGCTTATGAGCAGTATGAAGATGATTATGAGCAATATGAAGAAGAATGTGAATGGTATGAGGAAGAGGTGCCATTGTGAAACACTTATTACAACTTCATAAGGAATGAAGGTTATTCATATGACCCTATGTCTGATGAATATGAATGTTTCATACCACCAGAGGATAATTCTATGAATGAATTACAAAGATTGAGAGCAACATGTAAAACCTTGCCCCAACAATATCAGGCATATCTTGATCTGTATAAGGGAGATACACAAAACGCCATTCCTTTGGAAGAATCTTTTGATTGGGTGTTTGGACATAGAACCAAGAATGAATATGTGGAGTTAGTGAAGAAATGTCTATGCCTTTCTTGCAAAATACCTTGGATAGCAAATCATATATGTTTGAGTGAAAAGGAGGAGACCCATGAGCCACCTAGTTCTGAAATAGGTAAAGCAGAAGAAGCATTACATGAAGAGGGTCGAAAGTCACTCCCAAGTGACTCTGAAAAAGATGAAGAAACATCACATGAGCATGAAGAATATTCCATTGAAAACAATGAAGATCATTTTGAGACACACTCTACTTTGGACATGAATCAAAGAGCATCTATTGATGGATGCTTGAACTATGAAGGAGTACCTACCGATGGGTGCTCACACCTCTATGTTGGTGACATAGAGATCACTTTTGAAAGTGTTGCTGCAATAAAAATTTGCGGTAAGCGTGAAAATGAAGGCCTTGTAGCAGTTGAAGAAAAACCAATATCAACTTCCCCATCACCACTTGAACTTAATGAAGTTGGTCCAAGAAGAAAGTACAAAGAAGAGGAGGTCCCTCTACAAGAGCCTCTTTTTCTTGAAGGGTCATATAATATGAATGAAAAGAATATACAAGAGACCCTTAGCATACTCCATGAAACTCAAGCATTGGTGTCAAATTCTTGTTGGATAATTTCTTCATTGAAGGATCCATCCTTCCTTGAAGACATGGAGAATATTCAAAGAGAAATGTGCAACATCGAAGGTAATGTCATGTCTTTTATTTTTGATAGAGAAAATTTCTTTGAGCTTAATGAATGGTTACATGGAGCATACTTGAAGAATAATGAGGATATTCATAAGCTCAAAATGCAAAATGAGCAACTTCTTGATAGGTTTCAAGATACTTGTTCTTCCTCCAATGTTTTAGATTGTCAAATGGTAGATTGCTTGGAGGGTTCTCATGACATGATGGATCATGAGAAACATGGAAACTTGCATGTGCTTGATGTGTTTTAAAGATGATCTTGATGATATCCAAGCACTTGTTGTGGTGGAAGAGGAACTTGAGTTGCCTCTTGGAAATGGTTACGCACTTTTTGAAGAAGTGTATGATTCCACTACCTTGGAACCAACCTATGAGGAAAGTTTTGCACTTTTGAGGGAGGTGCATGATCCTACCATTATGGAGCCTTCACATGATGACACTTTTGCATTTTTTTATCATTTGGGTGAGTTGGTTCATTCTCCTATATCCTACATTTCCATATTTTTCAACATTCGTCCTAATGAAGTATGGGTGAAACGTTTCTTTTTGAAGGTGCCACATGAGGAGTATAAAAATACTATCCCCCCTTTTGAGGATGACATGAATAAAGCACTTTATTCTTTACATTTGCAGCAGCATCCTTTGTTAATTTATGATGGTACACATCTACATGGATGCACCTATGATGTTCACTTAAGTCACTTGAAGAATCATGATTTTCCTTGCTCCTTGTTTAGTTCAATTGATGTTGGAGGAATTTCATCCAATACTTGGGTGAAGAGATATATGATTGGAGCACATTTTTATTGTCAGCAACATCCTTTGTCATTTCTTGATGATACAACAATCCATGGATGCATAAATGGTACTTCTGTGAGACCCTTGAAGGCTCATTGTTTTCTTTGCTCCCTAATTGGTTCAGATTTTAGTAGAGGTTCTTCATTCACTTCTTAGATGAAAGAACACATGCATGATTATTTTGTTGCATACTACATTATTTTGGAGTAGCATGGAAATATTTTCTTGTGGGATGATTCCTACTCTTTTGGTGATGAGACATGGGACTTTCACCCTTTTCCTTTGAGCTTCAATGGTCTCACTCTTGATTCTTGTGTGCATTTGGAACATGAGGACTATCTGGTTGATTGGGGGAGACTTGTTTGCATTCATCCTCACTTTGAGGATATGTATTTGATGATGGAGAGTCAATATTGGTCTCGTCCCAACCTTGAAGAAGTTCATATTTTTATTTAAGGGCCCTCAAGGTTTCAATTGTGCATTGGAAATATTGAACTTTCAGTGTGGTGGTATGATCTTTACATCCTTCCTTGCATTTTTCATAGTGAAGAATTTTTATTGTTGTTACTAAAGTTTGGAAAGATGCAGATGAGACAATGGGATTCTGGCATTCTTTGGAATGTTATTTTTCCACATGTGCCACTGCCACTCAAATATTTGCAACTAAGGCAGTGGGATCTAGGAAATCTTTTGCCTACAAGTTTTTGTGGTAGAGCATGCCTATCTTTTGGAATGCAATACAAGCAATGGGATCTTGGTGTTGCCTAGTTTTAGCTCACTTGGAGTAGCATTTCGATTGTTGGTTTGAGAGAGAAATCCAACCTTCAGTTGTTTGAGTTCATCTTTGCAGAGCAATGTTCCAGTTTCCTATGTGAGAGACCTTTTGAGAGATGGATTCAATCTTCACATCTTTGGTGTTCATGGCATTTCATACTAGAAATTTCACACCATGCATCTATCAGGATCATTTGGGACCTTGGGATAATTTTTTGCCTCATTGGTTTCAATTTTGAAGGGAAACAAGTAGTATGGGAGATTGAGTCACCACTTGAGAAGGTGATTGTAATCAAAGTAGTGCAAGAACAAGCATGGTGGTTCCTCTCTAAAATTTTCATGGAATATTTAAGACACGAAGTTGGGAAACTCAGTGGAAACTTCAAAGAATTATACAGTGAGAAAAAGGGTTGAAATTTCAGAAAGGGTTCCCAAAATATGAAAGAGTACATGAGTGCCACTACTCAGAGTTTTGGAAAGAAAGCATTCTTCAACATCTATTTTTTTAAATTGCTTGAGGACAAGCAATCTTGGGTGGGGAGGAATTTCATGTCCCCAGTTAAATGGTTTTCAGATAAATAATTAAGTTGGCCTACCCAATTCCTAAGGGTTATGTGGAAGAATTAAAATATTGACATTTAACCCCAATATCTATAGTTTTTCATGAAAATTCAATATCCTAAATTGATTATGGAAAAATAGGCCAATAAATTATGGAATAAAAGTTAAATGCTCCAAAATGAAGTGGCATTAGGTCCTAGTTGGACTTGGGGGTGCATAAGTGTACATGTGGGGTGCACATCAGAGACTATTCCTCCTTTAAACATGGAGCCATCCCCAAATTCGAATTGGAAGGGAAGAGGTAACATTCATGAAGGAAGAGGAAGAGTCATACGGCTAAAAATAGGCAGTGACATATTCTATGACAACTATGACAAGCATTATGACACTTATGGTAGATACTATGACACCTATGACACTTATGACAAATTATATGACATCTATGACAACGTAAGTGCTAAAAATAGAAAAAGAGAGCACATGAGAGGAGTTACACATATCCAAAGCATCCAAGGTATTCCCCAGTTCGAATTCATGGGGGAGTTGGAGACAAAATATGATCCAAGTGTCATGTGGGGCTAATGAAGGGTCATAACTACCACTAATTCGAATTTCATGAGTAATTAGGAGATAATTTGAGTTCTAAGGAGGTAAATGAGTCAACTAAAGTTATTAAAAGGATTCCAAGTCGAAATGGAGCATCTTTTGATAATTTTTTATTTTCATCTTTGCAATTTGAAGAGCTTCAAGCTTGTCCTTGCACGGTGGATGTTCATCCTCCCTGCCTTAGTACCAATTTCGAGGGTGCAAGATTCCCATACAAGTTAGTTGATGGATAAGCCATTCATACCTCTCAATAGAGATTCATGGATATGTTTTGATGCAGGTTCAACCCCCATCTGATTTCAAGTTCATATTCTCTCTTCCTTCTTTACTATCATTCTCCTATCTTTCTCTCAATGTTCATGTAAAGTGAGATAACACACTCTTTGTTGCAAATAGCTAATGGAAGGCTGTTGTTTCGACCTTATGAAATTGTTAATGGATGCATAAATCTGTAATGGATATATCATGAGAGCCACATCTAGAAATACTAATCACTTCATGTACTATTTCTCCAAGTAACATTGATATTCGAGCTAGTTTCCTCTTTCTCTCAATGTCATGTAAAAGTGTCATGGCGCGCTTCTTGTTGCATATAGATAATGGAGGATTGATATTTAGACCTTATGGACATGTTAGTTGCTGCATAACTCTGTAATAGACATATAATGATATCCACAACTCGAAATCCCTTGGACCACATAAGAAAACTCAGGCAAAAACCACCATTTTGAGCCATTGCACCCATGTATACATTTATGAAACTTTGAGCATTTATATATCAATTTTGCACCATACTTCTTCTGAGTTTTGTAGCTGTTTGATAAGCCTATTATTTACTATAAATGAGAAATAAATTTTATGCATATTGTTTTCCCTAAAGTTTGCTACCTAGACTACAGGAGCAGCAGTGTTCAGGCACCTCAAATAAAAGTTGGTTTTTTGTGGATGATAATGTAAATAGGATTGCTTTTATGGGTTTTTGTGGATAACAATGTAAAATATGATAAGGTATAAACAAGATACGAGGTTTCAACAAACTGATAACATCAGACATCAAAAGTGTATGGCAAGAATTTGCAGAATGGATGAAATTAAGACATGAAGCTCAGGAGAAAGGTTTTAAAACACACATACACAAAGCATAAACAAACAGTTCATAATTTGTATAATATGTAAAGGTACAGACATTTGAAATAAGATTTCATATATCAAATAAGCATTAACATTCACTTGCAAACATAACATCTATATAGAAAACATCTACATAAATATCCATGCAAACAGGGTTCAAACAGAACCAAAGAATATCACACAATATAAGTTCAAAACCTAGCTCCATATAGATATCGATTCATCATTCAAAACAAAGAATTTCTTACACAGATAATGGTCGCAAAGCTGTACAAGCTTCCAGCATATCGACTCCCATGTGTCCCCCCAGTTTTTCAAAAATATTACATAATATATAACAAAATCAAAAAGTAGGAACCCTGAAGTTTGTTACTATGATCCACTTTTTAAGGCAGAATTTTCTAAATATAGCAAAAGCAGAATCATGTAAAATATCTAGTCATTCAACTGTATTTGACACATGTCAATGGTAAAGAACCTTTTCAAAGGTTTCCCACTGCTTCTGCCAAGATGGCAAGTCCATCTGGAGCTTTTGATTTCCTTCATAACATGTTTAATTCTTGTTGCATGAGCTTCATCTTCAACTTGAGTTCTTCTTGATTTTTCTCCAGTTGTTCATTTTGTTCCTACACAATCTTCCTCCTTTTGACCGCTTTATCTGCTACTTGAACTGCCTCTGCATAATTTTGATTCAGCTCCTGTAAATCTTGCTTCAGCATTACATTGGCTTTCATTAAACCATCGTTTATCATGCTAATGTGCTCATTTTGCTGATTGACATGATTTATCTTTGCCTTATTTTCCATTTCTACTAACTTTTCCAGGTTCTCCTCAGGTTTTTCAAAAGTCATTTCTTCATCATTTAACGCTGGAACATAATCTGACATTCTTTGGGATGGTTCTCCAACTTCTAAAACTGAGAGGACAGGATTTGAATGTTCCATACTACTTTCATTTCCAAATGTTTGGGTATGACCTCTAGGCATGATTTCAAGAACTTTCTTGAGACTTTCTTCAATACTATCCAAAACTTGTCGCATAGCAGACTCCAATTTTTTAGCTTTTTCATCTTCCTCATCTTCAGTAGAGGACTCCTGCAAATCAATACCCTGATCTTTCTTGAATTTTGGATCTAGGATAGCTTTCATGTTCATTCGAATCTTATTAACAGCTCAAGTTTTAGGTTGAATACAAACTCCATCATGTTCAAAAACGTTTTCTGTGTGTTCTGGTGATTTTTGGAAGGAACAAACTCCATCAGGTTCTTCAACTGGGTTCTTCTCTGTATGCTCTGATAACTTCTGAGAGGAACAAACCCTATTGAACTCTTCATTCTCTGTGGCATCTATCGGACTAATGATAGGATGATCATTTTCAGGGACTTCTGTTTCATTAATTTCCTCTTGTCTTCCATCACTTTCGGGTTGAGAAACCCTTTCTTCACTGTTCAAACATTCTTTAGGTTTTTCCTTAGTCGGTTTAGGGTTTTTCTTTCCTTTAGATTCTATCACTTCTCTCTAAAACCAGACCAAAACAAAAAATAGGACCATGTCTTCTCCCTTTTTCTCAACTCTTGTTCAATCAGTAATTTAACGAGACCATGATGATAAATGTTATGGCTATCAGAGTTTCGATGCTGATGAACCCTAGCAGACATTCTTTCCAGACTTTTAAACAACAAAAATGGGAGATTAAGTTTCTTAATACCTGAAACGTGCTGCAGTAGCCTCATGTGATACCTATATACAGTCGCAAATCTCCCCTCACAGGTGATATATCTTTGGATGATGTAGAGGATATCTTTCCACTGTGTCTGTAAGAAACCCCTAGGGATCCCCTGACTCCGGTCTAAATCTTGATGTGCCGGTAGGAGGAATTGGCTAAAATATTCATGAATAGTGTGGCGCTTATACCATCTTTCTCCCACAGGTTTTACACCAATGGCTTGGGAAACAAACATTTCTGTTACAGAGAACTTCAACGTGCCAATTTTAACCATCGACCCATTGAAATTTCAGCAAAAAGCCCTAGTAACTTGCTCATGATGTTCACCCTTTCTTTTGAACATATTAAACGACCCTATCTCCTTTATTTTTTTTGCATGACTGTAAATGAGATTGAGGATGCAATACTAGAACACTGAGGAGATTTTTCTTGTAACCCTAGCACCATAATGTTTTGACTTTCTGAGTAAAACCCCATTTATCAATCTTCAGCAATCATGAGAAGGGAATGAGGCTCTTGTTGCAGTACTATCCAGGACTCTCATTCCTCCAGATCATGATTCATTCGCATGATTGGAGTTTGCTATCGAATGTAGATGGTAGCATAGAATTATATCAAATCATGGCTCCAAACACATGTTGCATTTAGGGAACTAATAGAACCAGATGTCCTCCCTCGAAACAAAAATCAATTCCAAATCCATTTGATGAAATGATGGCACCTGCAAAAACATAATTTTTTGGGAAAGCTGGCAGCGTACCACTATTTTCAAAAACCTAACACCTGCTGTCAAATCATATGGAAATATGTAAACTTGAACCTTTAATGAAAATCAATCAAAAACCCTATAGGAGCATAGGCTAAAACTTTATTATTGCTGAATACTTTAGAAAATTGAGAAATATAATCAAAACTTAAGACAACAACTTTAGGATAAAAAGACAAAGAATAAAAATTAAGGCTTTGTCAAAACTTAAAGGCATCAAAGAAAAACCTAACAAACAAGGTGTCAAACCTAGGTCAAACACTGGCTCCAACTGGGGGATGGCATTTCCCTATGATTTGCCAAGAACTTGTAGTTCCAGTGCCTTATTCTTTATCCATTGGGCCATGGAGTCTTATTCAAACAAATTGCAACTTATTGGGTATAAAAATGCTTTAGGAACCGTCCATTGACAGGTCCTGCTAACTCATCACCTTCCAAATTCTGAAGGACAAATGTATTATTTTCCAAACTTCTGACAATTCTGAAAGGACCAAGCCATAAGTGATCAAACTTACCATGTTTTGATTTTTCCTCTTTCCTTGCATCCCATCTGAGTACTAAATCATCTGGAAAGAAATTGTTTTCTTTGACCTTTTTATCAAAACTTTGTTTTACCTTGTCTTTATACAAATGGGCCTTTTCAACAATCAGTTCTCTTTCTTGCTGGATCTCAATCATTTGGAATATTCTACGTTGTATTTGATTTGGTTCTTCAAGATCATTTTGCATGAATTTCATAACAGGGAGACCCAATTGTATAGGAAAGATTGCTTCAGTTCCATAAACAAGCTGAAAAGGGGAAGTACCAATAGCCTTTTTTGTAGTAATACGATCAGCCCACAATGCATATTTTAATTTACTGTCTCAGGCCTTTTTATTTTCTGAAAGTAACTTTTTTATGCTATTGACAATGTTCTTGTTTGTAGACTCGGCTAACCCATTACCCTGTGGATAATAAGGAGTAGAATGTTTTAACAAAATTCCACACTTTTCACAGAACTGAATCAATTTCTTTGACGTGAAGGCAGGGGCATTGTCTGTAATTAATTTTCCGGGGCAACCGAATCATCTTAAAATGTTTTCTTCTAGAAAATTAATAATAACTTGATCAGTAGCCTTTTTGTTAGGAATTGCTTCTACCCATTTTGTAAAGAAATATGTTGCTGTTAAAATATACCTGTGTTTCCCACTGGAATGTGGATTGATTTCTCCTATAAAATCCATCCCCCGTTGACTAAAAGGAGCTTCAGTTGAAATAGGTTTGAGAGGTAAGGAAATCAATTTCTGCTTACCTACAAATTTCTGGCATTCTGCACAAGCTCTTACATAGGAAAAAACATCTGAGAAAATTTTGGGCCAATAATAACCTGCTCGCAAAATTTTAAAAGCCGTGGCTTTCCAGTAACGGTGTCCACCACACACTCCCTTATGCATTTCATTTGTAACAATTTCTACTTCTTCATTGTCAATACATCTAAGCAGAATACCTGCAGGATCTTTCCAGAATAGATTGATTTCAAAAATACAGTAACTCATGGATTTTAACTTCAGAGATCTAAATTTTCCTTTGTCCAAATCTAGTGGGGATTGTAGAAACAAAAGAAAATATACAATATCACCATACCAAACCGAATCCATATACTTCTGAAAAATCTTCTCTTTTTCCATTTGATGCTGTGCACTTTCTTCTTCAGACATTTCATAACAAACAGTATTCAGTCCTAATGCTTGACAGTTAGAATCTGTAAGCAATTTGGCCAAACCTTGGCCCTTAACAAGTTTAGTTGGCTTGATCTCAATATCGTACTCCATTATTTTGGCAATCCAACGACCCCTCTTTCCTTCAGAATCAGGCTGGGTTAAAATTTCTTTTACTGCTGCATTTGTAACATAAGCTGTGATTTTTGAATGCAGTAAGTAAATCCTAAAAAAATTTAAAGCTTTAACTAGCGCATAAGCCTGTTTCTCCAAAATGTTGTATTTCAATTATGAATCCCTTAAAACTTTACTAAAAAATGAAATAGGCTACTCAAGACCCTCAGCATTCTTTTGTAATAATACAGCTGCTATGTTGTCTTCAGATGCAAAAGAAAAAGTAATAAAGTCTTTAGAAAAGTCAGGGCTTGCCAAAACTGGTGCTTCTATAAGTGCTTGTTTTATCCTTTCGAAAGATAGCTTTGCTTCTGGAGTCCACTTTACCTATTGATCCTTTCTTAACATCTTTGTTATTTGCTTGAAAATATCTGCAAAGTTAGGAATAAACCACCTAAGGAAATTGATTTTTCCAATAAATGATTGAATTTCTTTTTTATTCCTAGGAAATGTGATTTTTAAAATTGCTTTCACATGTTCTGGATCAATTTTAATACCATCTGCAGAGACAATATGACCAAGGAGCTTTCCTTCCTGCATGGAAAAATGGGACCTTTTTGGATTTAGAGACAACCCAAACTTCCTGCATTTTTCAAAGGTTTGTTCTAGGTGCTTAAGATGACTCTCGTCTGAATTTGAGAAGACTGTTATGTCATCAAGATAAATAACCACAAACTTCTCTCTTTCCTCTACAAACGCTATATCCATAGCCCTCTGAAAAGTTGCTCCGGCATTCATTAAACCAAATGGCATTTTGTCATACATAAAGGTTCCCCAGGGAGTGGTAAAAGTAATTTTCTCCCTATCTTCAAGATGAACAGCAATTTGGTTGTACCCTGAGAATCCATCTATCATTGATATTCTCTGAGCTCCAACTACCTTCTGTAAAATCTGGTTTATCTTTGGCACAGGATAATTGTCTTTTAAAGAAGATCTGTTTAGATTACGAAAATCTACACATAATCTAATTTCACCATTTTTCTTTCGAACAGGGACCAAATTTGCAACCCATGTTGAATACCTGATCGGTACTATGATTTTTGCATCAAGCAATTTCTTCACCTCCTTTTCAATAACTGGCAATAAGGCAGGATTGATTCTTCTGAGTTTCTGCCGAAAAGGTTTAGTATTTAGCTTTAGAGGGATTTTATGTTGAATGATGCTAGTATCATATGTTTTGAGATCACCATATGACCAAGCAAATATATCCATGAATCTTCTAAGTAAACTGATATCCTTTTTTCTGTACTCCTTTGTCAGTAGTTTTGACAGTTTAATGTACCTAGGCTGATCTTCAATTCCAATGTTATAATCAACAGTATTTTCTTTAGAAGATTTTACAGTAGGTTTTTCCAATGTATCGTCTTTAAGAAACAATCTTTCAAGTGGAACTAAACCTTTTGGGATGAAATTCCCATTCAGTTCAATTATTTTATGATCAGCAATTGATTGTTCAAGAAAAGAAGGAAATTCATTTGTATTATCATCATGTTCTTCATCAATCTAGGAACTTGAGAACTCACCTGTCAATTGCAGGAATCTCTTGATTTCCAAATCATCTTGAAAGACCCTCTAGTGATTTATGTTATTGGGAATTGAAGGCCTATGCCTGACTTCAATCGGATACCTAAGCTGAGTCTTCTGTGGGACTTTAAAAAATGTTGCTGCTAAAGCCAAAGAGTCTGCAGTTTGATTATGATCTCTAGGAACAAAAGAGATATTAAATGCTGAGAATAAATTATCCATTAAGTCCCAAACTTCATTTCTGTAAACTTTTAAAAGTGGTTGCTTTACCTGATATCAATTTCTGACCTGCTTAACAACCAATTCGGAGTCGCCAAAAACAGCCAACTGTTGGATTCCTAAATCCTTTGCAGCTCTTAATCCCAACACTAATGCTTCATATTCTTCTATATTATTAGTTGTTTGGAATTCTAATTTATACATCAAACAAATATTTTCTCCTTCAGGAGATATTAGAACAATTCCTGCTCCTGCTCCTTCTTTAGATGAAGAACCATCAAAATACATTTCCCACAATTAATATTTTCTTGTAATATGAATTGATTCTTCTTTTTCAACCCTCAAAACACCAGATGTTTCTTCATTCAAATGCAGAATACATGACCCCAAGTCTTCCTCTTCAGCATATACTGGATGATTTTCTGAGTTATTGTTGTTACTTACTAAGTAGGCTAACTGTACCTCTCTGTAAAGCCTCTTTTGTTCTCCTCCAAAAGTTGGAATAGTGGCATAAGATAAATCCATTTGTAAAGTGCCCCCCACTCTTTTTTCCCATGATCTAGAAAGCTACATACCAAACTTGGGTGTAATATCGGCAACAACCACATCCATCATAATGCTTTTCATAGGTAATTGTGTCAAATTAACAACCAGGTCTTTTATCACCCCTAAACACTTAACTGCTCTGGAGTCAAAGGCAAATAAATCATGATAAGGTCCGGTGACACTTAGACCAAGGGCTTCCATCACATATTTAGGCATTAAGTTATGAGAAGCTCCTGAATCCAATAAACAGTTATGAAGTAATTGATCATGAACTGTTAAAGTGACATAGAAAGGAGGAAAAGAATCTGTTTTCTTTTTAACTTTATGCGGTAAGGCAGAACCAATTAAAATAGTAGGATGCTCATCATGTAAATTGATGACATCAAAAGGAAATTCATTAACCTAGGTTTTCAGCATCCTACAAGCAGGGTCTCTAAATGAGGGAATCTTCATGAGTTCTGTCAAGGGAATAGGAATCTTAACTTTACTTAGCTCATTTTCAAAGTTAAAACCCTGATTACTCCTATTAACTTCTTCCACTTCTGTAATCTTAACTTTATCAAACCTATGATTCTGTTTTTTCTCTAATGATGGATCCGGATATTTTGTGTTAGGAAAGGAGACTTTCTTTTTAGGAACCTGAGTCACTTTTTTAACTCCAGATCTCAGACTATATGACTTTTTCGGATCTGTTTGATAGATATCAGCTAGAGAAGTATAATACATAGTTTCAGAATTTTGATATTGGTCTTTGGTGAGGAAACTTTCATATGACTCTTCTTCAAGATGGTTAACACTCTGATCCACTTCTTGATATTCTAATTCCTCAATCTCTTCTTCTTCAACTAGATTATTCTGAAAAGGAGGTTGAACCCTTTGATCTTCATTATTATTTATTTCTCTTTGAATATCATTGTTCCTCCTTTCCCGGGGCACAAATCTTGGTACAAAAGGTCGTTTGTTCTGATTAGGATTTCCTTCTAGCAAAGGTCTGCTTAGATTTTTATTTTCCATTTCTAATCTGTTGAGTTTGGTAGACAAATTCTTTATTACCTTATTCATCTCCTCTACTTTGTCTAGTGCCTTACCCGTTGAAGCTGATGGCATCTCTTTCTTTCCTTTTCTATCTTGGTGAAAGTATTCTAATTGTTCTTTAAGCTTCTTTGATGCCAGCATATTGGATTCTACCTCTAATGCAGCTTCCTGCATGTTATATAGGGTCACTTCCCTTCTTTCTCTCAAATGCAATGAAAACTTAGAATCAAATGAGTTTGCATAGGTAAGTTTAGCAGAGGTTTCTATAGGTTTAATTTCTGCTGGTATTTTGCTGTACATTTTATTAAACCTTTTTGAGAATTCAGCAACTGGTTCATCCTTCTTTCTTTTAAGAGCCCCAAATTCAGTAATGTAGTACAAAAGATCTTTGGTATCACCCCATCGCTTCATGAATATTTCCTCTAATGCTTCTATGCCATCTATTGATCCCTCAGGAAATTCCCTGAACCACTTTCTAACTTCACCATCTAAGCTCTGAACGAACATTCTCATTCATACATCCTGAGCTTCGGTATTCAAATTATCAGCATAACTAAAGAAAGCATTCCAATGCTCTTCTGTTGTTACCTCCCCTTGACCATTAAATTTAGGGAGATATTTCTGATAGTCTCCCCCAGGTAAAGCATGAAGAGGTTGAGGCATAACCAGTGGGGCATACCTCGCAGCTATTATTCGTTCCATGTAGTTGAGAGGTTGACTAGCCATTTTTGAGCTAGTGGGATTTGGCTTAATTGAACTTGAAATGGATTGATTTGATTCAGAAGGGGAAGTCTTAAACCTGGATTGAGGGATCAGAATTCTGCTTGTAAGAGGGATATAAGGTGAAGATAAGAACTCAACTTTCACTTCTTCTTCAGATAATAAAGGATTTGTAAAAACTTGGAAGTTATCAATCTGAGAAGTGGGAAAAGACAAATCTAGTTCACTCTTTTCAGTGGGTGGATCTTCAGAGGGAAAAACAAATTGTGAAGGATCTGGGATTTCTAAGGATAAAGGATTCACAAATTTTCCTAATGCAGTAGAACTTAATTTCTGTCTATCATCTCTGAGTATTTTTTCGGGATCTGGAACTTCTGGAAGAAGAGGCGATGAAGGGTTAGCCCTTGTCCCAATTTTTTTCGGAGCCACAGCTGCTCCCTTTTATTAAAACCAGGTGAAACTTTGTAGTCTAACAACCATTCACTGATATTGTTCACCCAACAATTCAGCTCTTAGTCAATTTCAAACAGAGGAAGAAACCATATACTTCCTCCCCAGTATCGTCGCCAAAAGATGTTTTCCCTAAAGTCTGCTACCTAGACTACGGGAGCAATAGTTTTCAGGCACCTCAAATAAAAGTTGGTTTTTTGTGGGTTTTTTGTGGATGATAATGTAAATAGGATTTTTTTTATGGGTTTTTGTGGATAACAATATAAAATATTATAAGGTATAAACAAGATACGATATTACAACAAACTGATAACATCAGACATCAAAAGTGTATGGCAAGAATTTGCAGAATGGAAGAAATTACGACATGAAGCTCAGGAGAAAGGTTTTAAAACACACATACACAAAGAATAAACAAACAGTTCATAATTTGTATAATATGTAAAGGTACAGACATCTGAAATAACATTTCATATATCAAATAAGCATTAACATTCACTTGCAGACATAATATCTATATAGAAAACATCTACATAAATATCCATGCAAACAGGGTTCAGATAGAACCAAAGAATATCACACAATATAAGTTCAAAACCTAGCTCCATATAGATATCGATTCATCATTCAAAACAAAGAAGTTCTTACACATATAATGGTTGCAAAGATGTACAAGCTTCCAGCATATCCACTCCCATGTGTGTCCCCAGTTTTTCAAAAATATTACATAATATATAACAAAATCAAAAAGTAGGAACCCTGAAGTTTGTTACTATGATCCACTTTTTAAGGAAGAATTTTCTAAATATAGCAAAAGCAGAATCATGTAAAATATCTAGTCATTCAACTGTATTTGACACATGTCAATGGTAAAGAACCTTTTCAAAGGTTTCCCACTGCTTCTGCCAAGATGGCAAGTCCATCTGGAGCTTATGATTTCCTTCGTAACCTGTTTAATTCCTGTTGCATGAGTTTCATCTTCAACTTGAGTTCTTCTTGATTTTTCTCCAGTTGTTCATTTTGTTCCTACACAATCTTCCTCCTTTTGACCGCTTTATCTGCTACTTGAACTGCCTCTGCATAATTTTGATTCAGCTCCTGTAAATCTTGCTTCAGCATTACATTGGCTTTCATTAAACCATCGTTTATCATGCTAATGTGCTCATTTTGTTGATTGACATGATTTATCTTTGCCTTATTTTCCATTTCTACTAACTTTTCCAGGTTCTCCTCAGGTTTTTCAAAAGTCATTTCTTCATCATTTAACGCTGGAACATAATCTGACATTCTTTGGGATGGTTCTCCAACTTCTAAAACTGAGAGGACAGGATTTGAATGTTCCATACTACTTTCATTTCCAAATGTTTGGGTATGACCTCTAGGCATGATTTCAGGAACTTTCTTGAGACTTTCTTCAATACTATCCAAAACTTGTCGCATAGCAGACTCCAATTTTTTAGCTTTTTCATCTTCCTCATCTTCAGTAGAGGACTCCTACAAATCAATAACCTGATATTTCTTGAATTTTGGATCTAGGATAGCTTTCATGTTCATTCGAAGCTTATTAACAGCTTGAGTTTTAGGTCGAATACAAACTCCATCATGTTCAAAAACGTTTTTTTGGTGATTTCTGGAAGGAACAAACTCCATCAGGTTCTTCAACTAGGTTCTTCTCTGTATGCTCTGACAACTTCTAAGAGGAACAAACCCTATTGAACTCTTCATTCTCTGTGGCATCTATCAGACTAATGATAGGATGATCATTTTCAGGGACTTCTGTTTCATTAATTTCCTCTTGTCTTCCATCACTTTCGGGTTGAGAAACCCTTTCTTCACTGTTCAAACAATCTTTAGGTTTTTCCTTAGTCGGTTTAGGGTTTTTCTTTCCTTTAGATTCTATCACTTCTCCTCTAAAACCTGACCAAAACAAAAAAAATAGGACCATGTATTCTCCCTTTTTCTCAACTCTTGTTCAATCAGTAATTTAACGAGACCATGATGATAAATGTTATGGCTATCAGAGTTTGGATGCTGACGAACCCTAGCAGACATTCTTTCCAGACTTTTAAACAACAAAAATGGGAGATTAAGTTTCTTAATACCTGAAACGTGCTGCAGTAGCCTCATGTGATACCTATATACAGTCGCAAATCTCCCCTCACGGGTGATAAATCTCTGGATGATGTAGAGGATATCTTGCCACTGTGTCTGTAAGAAACCCCTAGGGATCCCTTGACTCCAGTCTGGATCTTGATGCGCCGGCAGGAGGAATTGGCTAAAATCTTCATGAATAGTGTGGCGCCTATACCATCTTTCTCCCATAGGTTTTACACCAATGGCTTGGGAAACAGACATTTCTATTACAGAGAACTTTAGCATGCCAATTTTAACCATCGACCCATTGAAATTTCGGCAAAAAGCCCTAGTAACTTTCTCATGATGTTCAGCCATTCTTTCAAACATATTAAACCACCCTATCTCCTTTAGTTTTTTTGCAGTTGTGGGAAGTTACTCCATCCATTCTATATTCTGGGGTTCAATTCTGAGCAAATGCCCACTGGGCCGAGACTTCTTCTTCTCTTCCATGATTGTAAATGAGATTGAGGATGCAATACTAGAACACGGAGGAGATTTTTCTTGTAACCCTAGCACCATAATGTTTCGACTTTCTGAGAAAAACCCCATTTATCAATCTTCAGCAATCATGAGAAGGGAATGAGGCTCTTGTTGTAGTACTATCCAGGACTCTCATTCCTCCAGATCATGATTCATTCACATGATTGGAGTTTGCTATTGAATGCAGATGGTAGCATAGAATTGTATCAAATCGTGGCTCCAAACACATGTTGCATTCAGGGAACTGATAGAACCAGATGTCCTTCCTTGAAACAAAAATCAATTCCAAATCCATTTGATGAAATGATGGCACCTACAAAACATAATTTTTTGGGAAAGCTGGCAGCGTACCACTATTTTCGAAAACCTAACACCTGCTCAACTCATATGGAAATATGTAAACTTGAACCTTTAATGAAAATCAATCAAAAACCCTATAGGAGCATAGGCTAAAACTTTATTATTGCTGAATACTTTAGAAAATTGAGAAATATAATCAAAACTTAAGCCAACAACTTTAGGATAAAAAGACAAAGAATAAAAATTAAGGCTTTGTCAAAACTTAAAGGCATCAAATAAAAACCTAACAAACAAGGTGTCAGACCTAGGTAAAACACATACCTCTTTTTTCATTTGCTTAGAATTCCATGTAAAAATATCTGCTATATTTCTCACAATTTCCAAGCAATGAATGTGTTTTGCAACCTTTTGTTTTAAGAGTGCCTTAGCAAGCTATGAACATGAATCAATTCTGCAAATAGGTTTTTTTGGAGGTACTTTATATGATCCAAGTGTCTATTTTGAAATTTGGTAGGGTCGTACAGAATTTGGGAATCCAAAAGAGTCATCTACCCTTGGGGGTTTTAACATCGATTTTCCTAGTATTTTTGCCTTTCATTCTCTAGTTGTAAATGCAAGTTTCTGAAGTCTTTAGAAAGTTTCCAATAATATAATATAATAATTGCATTAATGTGTCCTAATACACCTCACTACACTCCATACATAATTCTAAACCATTTGGGATCATTTGGGACAGTTTGGGGTTTCACTAGTCCAAGATTCGAAAATTGGCCAAATTGAGTAAATTTTAAAATTGGGGATATTGCATCCTCCTAATGCATGCAAGGTTTTGTCTTCCATATATCCCCCCTCAGGCACAACAAAACTGTTACATTCAGCAATGATGGTTCTTCCCAATAGTTTGTACAGATTTCCATACCGAACTCCCCTCATCAATACCATTGATCCTCGAACCATTTTCCAACCACCATCTCCACACACATTCTTTAAACCTGCAATATCCATATTTTCGACAGATATAAATATTCTCTCTAAATTTGTAATGTGTAGTACTCCAGGGAGAGTTCTAATCCTTCCATCCTTGAGTTTCAACTTGACTCTACCATGCCCAATGATATTGGATGGTGAATCATCTCCCAAGAGCACATCGCCTCAATTACACTTTTCATATTCACATAATCACTCCCTATGAGGGGTCATATGACATGATGCACCTGATTCAATCAACCATATATCATGTTTTGAATGATTACCAGTGGAAGCTAGGTACACATCCCCTCCTTCTTCTAAGGAATTCTTTGCCTTTGTGGTAGAGGTATCCTCGGATCCCTTTCCTTTCTCAACATTCTTAGATCTACAGTCCTTTTTATAGTGCCCAAATTTACCGCATTTCCAACACTTCCTTATAAATTTTCCTGGGGATTTAGATCTGCCCTTATATTTAGATACCCCCCCAGATCCCTTATTTTTGTTTCTCTCCTAAGGGCGACCTCTCATAGACAAGGCATCCATGCTATGAGTATCCAAGGTTTTCCGCCTCATCTCTTATGATATCAGGGATGATATTATTTCATCAAATTTTAAATTCGCTTGATTAGCATTCCATATTGCTACAATTAGGTTGTACCAGTATTCTATCAAAGAACACAATAATGTAATACATTTATCTTATTTAGCCATTTTAATGCCAACAGAGGTTATTTGACTTACCAGAGTATTGTAGACATCCAAATGCTATGTCATTGTGCCATTATCATCCATTCTGAGGTGAAACAGTTTCTTTTGCAGAAACAACTTGTTTACAAGGGATTTTGATTGATACAAACTCCCTAGTTTCGCCCAAATATTTACCGCAATATCTTCTGCAGATACATTCAACAACACAGAGTCTGATAAGCACAGTCGGATTGAACTCCTCACCCTTCTATATAATTTCTCCCAATATTCTTTTGACATTTCAGTGGGTTGTGTACCTGGATCCACAGCAATCCAATGTTCCCAATCTACAAGAATATCCTCCATTCTGAGATTTCAGAGCTCAAAGTATTGGCCGTTAAATTTCTCGATATCAATTCTTGAACTACTTGACATTCTCTTTCAATGCACAAATCAAATTTGCAAATATCCCACTGAACTCAGGTTTATCACAAACTCAATATCAATCAACCACATCAAACCCTCAACAACAAAGGCGTCCCCCTAAAGCCAATAATCAAGCTCTGATACCATATGTAAGTTTTAAACCTGTGTAGAGAAGGAAAGCATACATATTCTTTTAACCAAAACAGAGATTATACCACAACATTCACACATTATACAGAGATATTTACCCTGGAAACCCTTAACTGGGAAAACCAACAAACCTTAGAGTTGCACCTCTTATTTTCTCCTTCTCATTATGAATTGCTCACAATAAAATATAGGTATTCGACAGCATCCAATACCCTAATCTGTTAACCCGGATTAGAAAATAGACTCCAATCCCTTAACCAAGATTAAATTACATTTTTTTAGAAAATTCCACCCCCCACACACACATGCAAAGAATATAACACATACCCAATATAAACCCGGAAAGGCTCTTTTTATTGGTGGTCTATACTTCCTGCCCCACCTATCGATACTTGGTTCCTCTATGTGGCCTCTTCATGGCCTCTATACACTTCCCTATGGTAGTCTCTTGGGTGTGCCCCATGGGATCATCTATAAGGTTTATTTCCTTACACATATTGATCACACACTCACACTCATGCTTTTTATTTCTTGTAAAGAGCTACAAAGTAATGACTCTAGTTGTGCTATGGTATGGGTATCATAGAATTAAGACCAGCTAAGTACTGTCTTATTTTTCTAAAAATATTATGAATTGTTGAAGTATGTGTGGTAGGAATCATGACAATGCTTGACCCATGTTGCATAAGCATATTCTCACCATGGAATATGGCATAAAACCACGGATTGTTAACATGTAAAGAATCCATTGTCCATCTGAAACTCTAAGCAATTTGATATATCATTCTACCAAACTCTTCCACATAAATCATGTATGATCCAACCCATCACAAGGGGATTTTTAAGGGTGAATCTCTTCTGACTATTGTTGTTTTCCTTACACACACACTATAAAATTCAGTATAGGTGATAAATTAAGAAATCATTCTTGTCTAGGATTTTAAACTTTAGAAATAAAATAAAAGACCAAAAAATGCACCACTTCACATTATATCTAGTACCTACAATTGTAGTTGTTTGCGAGTGTTGAAATTATTATGAATTCCAAATAATGGCACCAACAGAACACATGCTCAATAGTTCAAAATGACTCAGTTGAGAAGAACTCTACACTCTCCTCTCAAACCAAGCTTAGAAAATATATGATTTTATAACCATCCAACATTCTGGTTGATAAGCCCTCAGGCTGTATGAACACTTAATCATGTGAACAAATAAGAAATAATTTAACAATGTTCAAGATCACTAAATGATCTCCTATTAAATCATGTTAGACAATGAAGAACAAGAAAAAAAAATATGTTTAATGTTGTAACTTGTGATCATGAAGTCTTAAAATTCAGAACAAATCCAAATCCTTGATATTTATTCTATGCTTTGAATCTAACGCCATCAACTTAGTTTGTAACCTGACTACTTTCAATGTCCTAATACACCCATGATTCCAACCAAGTCATTTAAGGTTCATTTTCAAAGAATCAATCATCTAGTAATCAAAAAGGTCATAAATATATGTCATTTTTCCTCAACAGCTGTCAAATGATAATATATTTTCCAATATAGGTTTGCATAGTAGGTAGTTTGAACTATGGTAACAAATAATGACTGTATAAGACCATGATAGTCTCTTTCAAGTTTTATTTAGTCAAAAATTCCTGCAATCCATCCTTGCAGTGTTGTGATTCTATGAATGAGCTAAAATCCCCCAATATTCCTAGAAACATGCAACTTCAAACACTTTTAATTCATCAATTCATCAATTATATATTCAATAGTATGCCTAGTGCCCATTTTCTTCTATGGACTACTGCTCATCAATCTCCTTGAAGTTTTGTTTCTTCTATATTAACTGGAAACAAAATCAACATCATGTTGGCTTTTAGCTCCTATGTATTCTGAAATGGACATGCTTTCCTACTATAAGGATGAAGTTGCGAGTTGAGATATGCAAGCTTCTACAGTCGATGAAAATAGCATGATCTCCTCTAGAAGTTGAGGTAAACAATCTGATATGCATCACTTATTTTTGGAAGATGGGGAATACAGAAAAAAAAAAAATCATGCCCACAAAAAATGAACCTGAATATATAAAATTTGGCAGTTACTAAAAATTGAAAAAGTAAAATGTATTCATGCTAGAATTACATGCCATAAGATCAGTTTGAGCTTAAAACTTGAGAATTAGGCGCTTTAAGAAAGGATCAGAGAGAAGGCGTGCCCAAACCAAGTCAAGTGAGTTATACATTGTGAGGGCTTCTCCCTATTTGAAAATAAAGAGGAAAGCAATTTGTCTACTTGGTTTTATACACCCTACACATATATTTACTAGACAAAATATGAACCACCCAAAACCATGGTTGATCAGACTAAATACAACATCAATCATTCACTTATGGATATGTCATATGCATCATTAAATAATAGATCTTGTTTTCTCTCAGAGTTCTGGTTCAATATGATGGCTGAGTAATATAACAATGTGCATTTCCCTCCCTAGTCCCATTATTGGGGACTTACCTAATATTTTCGAGGGGATGATGATGACAATGCTTATGATTATCATCCTTCCTTGATGAACTATTCCTTCGTTTTTCTTTCAGATTTCCTGATCTTTACAACAAATTTGTGTTTGATGCACTAATGAAACTTGCACTCCCCATTTTGAAAATAAAGAGGAAATCAATTTGTCTGCTTGGTCATATACACCCTACAAAATTATAGAAAAACTATAATTTATTATGTTATCAAAACTTGAGTTGATGGAATTTATGTTTAATGCAGAGAAACTCAATAGATTAACAAAACCAATTTGCAATAGATAGTTCCAAAACTCATCATCCCTAAATTTGTTGCTAAGAGACCAACCAGTCACTAGAAACTTGGTAAGGGAGCTGTAAGGAAAAATGTAAAAAGTATCCCATTATTTTGATAATAGGAAGAATCTATAGGTGTGCTTCCATGGGGAGGTTGCACCCTCGGGGAAAGAAATAATATAGCTAGCTCCCCTTGCTCTGCAATTTTGATTTTAGCTCATTCATGTTCACATCATAACAGATTTGGAAATCAATTTTCATGTTCGATAGTAGTGAGAATCCCTGTTATGATTGGGATAAATAATTACTTGTGAGTATATAGTATGCCAAATTGCAATGATTTCATCTTCTCCTCCTTTGTTCCGTCTTCTCATCTTCCACCAATATTAGTATTTTGCAGCAAATAATTGATGAAGAACGAAATGCTTTTCTCCCTACCTTAAATTTAAAGAATATCTAAATCAAAATTATGAATTACGATATTTACCCCTCTTTCAAATAAGTAGAAATAATAGATAATAGAGTATATTGGTGAAGCGATCCCAAGAATTTGAAATCCAGGGACATTAGGGATTCCTTCAATTACACTAATATATGTACAATGGCATTCCTAAAACATTGCTTAAAGGAGATTGTATGGCCTTGTTACATATATTAACATTTTGGACACATATCACCCAACATATATTAACATTTTGGACACATATCACCCAACTCCATATTTCCATAAGGATGGTAAAATCTACAAATTTCTATAAGGGTGAGAAAACCTATAGTAGTATAATGCTGTCATCTAATGAAAAATGATGGCTTAAATTTGTATAGAAATAGAATTAAACATACATTGTACTTCCTCTCATGGGTGAACCTACAACATATCAGGATGGGAACAAATGATAATAGATAGGCATGCACAATGTAAAATTTATTCTCTATCATTAATGTTGACTCAAACCCAGTCGACAGGGGTTCCCATCACTATCGACATCCGATCCACCGCGATCTCCCTGAGCACCACCCCAGACAGGTTTTACCCTGTCCAGCAACACCTACGGAGCAGATGAGGTCTCACCCGAGATGTTCAAGGGAGAGTCAACGGAACCATGTTTCTGCCGAATGAAGGAGGATGTTTGCGGCAACAATAACTTAACTTATCGCGACATTCAAAGATAGATCTATGCATTTAAATTTAACATCATTCATATTCGTAGCATCATTCAATAGGATCGCAACAAGTATAACATTAAAGCATTAGCTGTAGCAAGAAACATAGCATCATTCATGAATTGCAACATGCATTACCATAAAATATACACAGGTAATTTCACCAAATAGTTCTGTCATGCCATATTACTTCAGCAAAACCCGGATACAATATCTCCGCAAAAACACAGATCTCACAGACGCATCACAAGATCAGATCTCACCTTCACATTCCACTTAAGTTCTAGATCTGGATCTCTCTTGGATGATCTCTAACACATATGACTCTATGACTATAAATAGGCTTCCACCTTTACATTGCTTGTCCACTTATTAACAACTTCCTAACTGACACTTTGAGAAAATGACCCAAAATCTAACTGACACGGTCCAAATGACCCAAAAACATGCATATTGCGGTACAATTAACCCCAAATTACATAACATATGGTCCAAATGACCCAAAACCCACATTCTACGGTACAATTCACTCAAAATTACATAAAATAATCTTCTTTGCGCCCAGGTTTCCGCCTTCTGCGACATCTTCTAACGTGTCACAGCATCAGCGATGCTGCAACGCTACCTTACCAAATCACCTACCAATAGGCCCCCAACACAATCTTGTGGCTCACCCTCGAGCCACGTTAGCAAGACATAGTGTACTCTGTGGTCTTGAATTTGAAATCCTCGTACTGCTGCTCAACTATCATCACCTATTCCTTTGCTTCCGTAGCCTCCTCCTGACTGTCAATGACATCCTGGGTAGATGGGTGCTCGGTGAGCTTCGCTGCCACTTGTTGAGGACGTTCTTGCACTGCCTGGAAAAATTCTCCAGCCTTTGTCATGAACTGACCGCCAACATCCTGGAACTCCTCCAGCTGCGCAACATGCTTCTTCTGTCATTTGTCAGCCTTGGCGACACATTGCTGCAACTCTTTTAAGTCTGCAAACTTGGCAACCTGCTCCATGGGTGGAATCATGTGCATTGCCTCTTTTAGAGTCGCCAACTGCCCCTCTGCTTCCTGCTGAAACTTCATCAATTGTTCAACCTGCTCGTCCTGAATAATTCAACCCCAAAATTGCACAGTGTCGATCGTGAGCTTCGTGGCTGCCATTTCCAGCTCTTCCATCTACGTTGCTATCTCCTCAATAGCTCATTTGTGGTCGTCCACTTTTGCTTGAGGTGTACTAGGATTCACTAGAGATTTTAACTCCTGATTATCGTGCCTCAACTGGACAATGACAGTCCCCAGTCGCTGCACACATTGAAGCACATCCAACCCTTCAATCGGCTCTGGTACATGGTGATAAGCCTCCGCAATGGCAATCTCTACCCGCACACTTTCATCCCACATATGGGCCTTCTCCGTGATGAGGTGGTCCTGTTCTTTTTTCAATTCTTCGACCTCTCGAGCCTTCTCAACTCGTTCTTTCTTGATGTCCTCTTCTAGCTCGTCCACAGCCTTCCACACTATAGCAGCACTTCATGTTAACTCTGCAATTGCTTCTTGCGCAGCTGCCTCGTGCTCCTGCAATCGCATACACTTATCGCTAATCTAGTGCATTCTGTCCGCTAATTCCCGGCTAGCGATCATCTACACAATTGTCAACCCTTGTGCTGGAAATGCATTAATGTTTATGGTCACTTTCTTCAACTGCTGCAGCAAGGCATTCAAATCCTCATCATCAGTCACAATCGCAGTCAAGGGAATCTCCACATTCCTGACCCACGGCTCAGTGCTGATTGTGCCAACTGGTTGTGCCAATGCTTCTTCTGGTGCCTTCCCTGAAACCACATCGCACAAGGAGTCCATACGAGCAGTGAGCAAATGGAAACCTTCATCTGTCTTCATTGTCATCTTGTGAGCCACTGCGGTGGATGCATCAGTGATTGCTTTTATTAGTCGGCCCAACTACGCTTCCGATGACAGGGGAAGCCCACTGATTGTCATAGGGTGTTGGTGCCTTTTTTTTATGTTTTCTTCAAGGGCCCGGTCACTGTCATCATCTGTCGATGTCTTTATTGATTCTTGATCTGAGTCATGATGACTGTGTTGGTCCTGTGCCGATAGGTGATCATCTGGGCCTTTCACTAGTTCTCCATCCTCAATCTCCGCCAACCCCATGGGTTCGTGCCATTCCGGCAGCCAATCATTCACAATGGAATCCAGCGCTTCTTTCGTCACCTTGTAAGGGTTCAATAGCCATTTCTTACCTGGGTCCCGTCTATCCTGCACATAAATGGCATGCGGTCGAATTACGAACACCATAATCGGCCTGAACTTTTCCGTGGTTTCCTCAAATAGCTGAGGCACTTATACTACTGCATCAGAAAGCATCTCCCAATAAAGCCAAAACTGCAATGCGCAGTCCCGAAGTCACTCTTGTTGACGGACCCACCACAAATTTTGATATTGCGCATCTCGGCACTCTTTCGCAGCCTCAACCTCCATACCTTGATAAGTGCTGGGATCCTTCCAGGAAACTAGTGTGATCAAAATTAACAACCAGCTATATGTGAAGGAGCCCTTCCCAACATGGACAGTAGCGGCATCCTCGGCCAGCTGGTTCAGCAAAAATAAATACCAATTCATCTGAACGCCCTCCGCGCATTGCACCGTGCATGCCATGATGCCCGAATTGCATTGATTAGGTCGACCGCCCCGAACCACCTTGCAGGACAATATATTAGTGTTGGTGAGAACTGCTTTATCATTGATACTACTGGTACGATACCCACGGCCATCTCGCTCTAACCCATAGTAGTCCACCAACTGCTTCGCCCTCTTTTTTTCATTCTCCTTCCCTCGGAAGTACTACGACGGGTCTACCCCAGCTTTGGGAAACCCGATAATGGTCACAATTAGGTCGACAGTGATCGAAATCTCTCTGTCTAGCCACAACGAATCGTCGTGGAAGCAGGCTAGCAGCTGCTTCACACAGGCGTTAACCTCCGATAGTCATCCGAAATGCGGCATGTTAATAAGGCCCAACAATCTGGCCTGTTTCAACCCCCACACCCAGTCTTGCGGAATTGGCGTCCCTATGATTTGTGACTCTGGCACATAGGGGTCTGACGTGATTTCTGGGTAGGCCACCATATCATGATCATCGTACTTCAAGTGCATCAACACTAGCACAATATCAGTGGAGCACTCCATTCCAGCAAGGAGAGATGGCATCTTCAACGGATACTTCTGATTTTTGTGCACTTTGCGCGGTGGTGCACCCGACTGACTAGGTGGAACATACCCAGGGATGTTGGCAGCGGACAATCCCTCCCACGCAGCGGACTCGTTAACTCTCCGACTGGACTGTCCCATATGTACTTGAACCTCTTCCATCCCCGTAGTGGATGACCTAAGCTGCCTCTTGCTCTGTGGTGACTCGGAAATATGACCTCCTCGACACTTCTTGGCGATCACTGATGCTCCAACCGGCATATTGGAAACTTCCACCTCAAGATTCACTTCATCCTCCACAACAGCAATAGGATTGAATGGAGACTCTAATTCGCTGGAGATCTCGACCATCTCCAGCTCTCCTGGCATCCCTAACTCAACTCGTCGAACTCCAAGGGATGGCACAGCACCACGCACAATCTTAACTTGGCTCCCAACACCCGTACTCTGCAAGTTCAACTGAACCTTGCCCGACTCACAACTGCACTCACTAGGAAGCAATGACACTCTACAACGCTTCACAATCACACTTAACAACAGAATTCTCATGGTGCCTTACGGCCAGCTTTGACCCGTTCGTATAGCATCCAACCCGATCCTTCGTAATAATTACTAAATCCTGCATTAACTCGGTCGAAATTTCGTATTAATGACTCAAATCCGTCATTGATCCTGCCAGCCGATCGATCGGATCCGCCATTAATTCCCATCATTCGAACAAGCATCGTTAATTAACTGTCTTAACTTTTTTGCATTTATTGTTGATTTGACCTAGTCGCAACCCTGCCACGGTTGTAGACCACTCCTAACTTGTGGCACAATCCTCCCTGCCTGCGCATTCTGTTCCTATCGGTGTGCCAACCTGCCACCGATCAACCTGCATTTTTTTTTTTCAATGCGACTCAGGAATTGCGTTGTTCCAAGCCTGACCAATAGGGCTTCAACCTGCTACCATTAATCAACTTTGGGAGCATCGCTCTGCCCAACTGCTGCAACTGTGTTGCTCCTCCTTAAGAGATGCTACTGATGCGATATGGACCAAGCCAATGCATCTACAGTTTTCCTGGATGTTTCATAAACTTGTTGTCATACAACAGCACTAATTCACCTTATTGAAAATGTTTTTTTTTTATGTGGCGATCGTGCCATGCCTTCTGACGATCCTTCTCCACACCCTGGTGGAATCTTGCAATAAAGTGATCTTCCTCCAGCTGTACTAACTGCGCTATACATTCTTCTAATGCTGCTGCAGCATCCATACCTATTGCTGAATCTATATGCAGACTCGGAACGATGTACTCCATTGGCATAATCACTTCTTGTCCATACACCAGCTTGAATGGTGTCTGTCCCGTCAACCTTTACACGTGGTGCGATACGCCCACAACACTGTTGGGATTTTCAGATTCCAATCATCGCGGTTCACATTGCACACCTTTGTCAACACATGTTCCAATATTTTGTTGAAGGCTTCCACCGTGTCGTTTTCCTGCAGATGATATGGCATACTCTTCTTATGCTGTATCTCCAGTTCCTCTGTCAATGTGCTAATGGTGCGACTGAGAAAGTGGCTTCCTTGATCACTCAACAATATCTTAGGGTAGCCGAAGCAAATGACAATGTTCTAAAACAAAAACCGCGCAGTCATGGCCGCGGAACAATCAATGACTCGTGCATTTTCCGCCCATTTGGTCAAATAATTGGTCGCCGTGATGATATATCTTGCACTAGTACGCTTCCCTGGTGGATTGATTGGTCCCACAAAATCCACAACCCATTTTTCAAATGGCTGTAGTGTTATCTGAGGCATCTCGTCCCTCCTGGATGGCTTCCCAGTTCTCTAACAAAAATCGCAGGACCGCGCATAGTCTGTCGCATCATTATGCAGTGTAGGCCACCAGAGCCCCGCACGAAGCACCTTCCTGGCAGTCGCCCGACCGTCGTAGTGCCCTCCAGCCACTCCTGTATGTGCTTCTGCCAAGATCTGCGCTTGCTCGTGTGGTAAGACACACCGTCGCAATATCTCATTTGAGCCTAATTTGTACAACTCGCCTGCAATGAGATGGAAGTCTATAGCCTTGACCACCAACTGCTTCTTTTGACTCGTGCTGAACTACTCTAGTGCAGTACCTGTTGCAATAAACTAAATTATTTCTTCAAAATAGCCATCGGCTACCTCAACCTTGAACAGTTGCGCATCAGGCAACCCATCTTCAATGTTAGTTGGCTCTTCTCCTGTTTCAATCTGCGATAAATGATCAGGTCCATCATTCAACCACCCTGGCTTCACAATCACTTCAAAATTGAACTCCTGAAAAAGAAGTAGCCATCGACATATCTTCCCCCCCAACACAGGATTATTGACCAGATATTTCAATGTAGAGTGGTCTGTGAACATCTTAAAATGTCCGCCCAATAAGTAGTGTCGGAACTTCTACAACGCATAGACCATCGCCAAGCCTTCCCTCTCAGTAGTGGTATAGTTACTTTCTGTGGATGATAACTTCCGACTGGAGAAAGCAATAAGGTGATCAAGATCCCCCTCTCCTGGTTGCGCTAGCACCACACCTAGTGTGATCGACGATGCATCAACATGGACATGGACTTCCTTACTCCAGTCCGGAAATACTAAGATCAGTGTCGAAGCCATCTTAGCCTTTAGCTGCTCAAAACTATCATGACATTCAAGGCTCCATTTAAATACTATATCTTTCTTCAATAGCTTCTCCATAGGGGTGGTGATCCCTGCATATCCCCTGATGAACTTGCGATAATACCCAGTATGGCCCAAAGTCGCCCTCAAATGCTTAATGTTGGTTGGCGATGTAAAACTCAAAATGAGCGCAATCTTTGCTAGATCGACTAACAACCATTGTTTACACACAATATAACCCAGCAATATCCCAAACGGTGCACAAAAAATGCACTTCTTCAAATTCAACGATTTCCGGTGTTGTCGGCAATGCTCCACCATCAATCGCAGATTGGCCAGATGATCACAGATCAAACCATAGACTGTACAGTCGTCCATGTATACGTGCAAAAACTTCTGAATGAAATCCCAGAACGCGGCAACAACAACCTGTGAGAATATCGCAGGTGCATTCTTCAACCCAAATGGCATCACGGTATACTGAAAACAGCCCCATTCTGTCACAAAAGTAGTCTTGTGGCGGTCTTCCTTTGCGATGCCGCTATGATGATAGCCTGAGAACCCATCCGTGAAAGAATACATCTCCTGGCCACCCACTCCTTCGAGTACTTCATCAGTAAACGGGGTTGGAAAGGGATCATGCAAGCAGGCATCCTTCAACTTCCGTAAATCGACACAAATGCTCCCCTCCCCAGTCTTCTTGTCCTGTACCACCATGGGACTGATCCATTAAGACTCTTCAACCGATTCAATGATAACAGCATCCAACATGTGGTCAAGTTCTACCTTGACCCTCTCCTTATGTCGTGGATTTAGCCGATAGGGTCGCTACCTGATCGATTTAGCATCTTCAAGGGGATCTTGGAATTCATGCAGCAAATCAGTGACCTTCCCCATCATCTCATCATCCCAATAATCTCCAACATTCGCGAACTTGGGAGTGGCCTCCGTCCCAATATTGATCTTGCAAAGATTCAAGGGCTGATTGAATGGATCACTTGGCACATCCGGTGGTACTACATTGCGACTTCCTTCAGACTCTAGAATCTTGACATTCCGCGGATCATCACCGTCTTCGGGCCCACCGGTGATGTTGTAACATTCCATCATGGATTGAATCTGGAAATGCGCATGCGGATCCGTGGGATATTTCACTGGGACAACTTTCAGAACCACATCGCGGATGAGCTGCAAAGCGTTGTTGACATCAGGGTTGGCATCCGCGAAGGTGAACATATGAGTGAAGCATACCGTCAACTCCAGCCAAGTGGTAATTTCTCCTCACAACTCAGCTGTAGTATACCATGAGTGCAGCATCTCATCTAAGGTATGAAAGGCATGGACCCACTCATCTCGCAGTCGCGATGCCCACAATGTATGACACTCCTTCAAGTGATTCCTAGGGTTATTCGACCATCATATTTTCCTGTGTGGTAGACCTTGGTATTGCCAAAACAAACCGTCATCAATCTCCTACATTGTGACCACCCGTCAATTGATTTCTTGTGTGTCGCCCACCAGCATGCTGGAGCAGCCTTTAGTGCTTCCTCCAATGCTAGCAAACGCTATGGTTCTAAAACTCATTCCTCAAATTCTGTCAGAAAGTCGGACAAGCCAGGAAGCCCTTCATATACTGCTAATGTGACCGTTTCAGTGGCGACGCGACATAGAGATTGGGTGATTAACCCACACTTACAGAGCGACACCTCATGCAAGCAGTTCTGCCATTGTTCTAACGCATCATCATAGTCGGAATACACAGAGTTGTCACTGCACCATCCCAACTCACCGTTGGCAGTCGGATGAATATAGTCTTCAGAAATGTTAAATGCATGGTCCTATCCAATGGGATCTTCGTCCTTTACTAGCTCTATGTATCTGCGTCCTTTAGCCAGATCCAACGGGGCTATGAATCTGAGATCGCAGTTTTCGAAAGTCATCATCCGTCGCTTGAAGTTGATTACTACTCCACTGTCTTTATCCCATCTGATCCCCAGCAACACGGGATACGAACTTCCTCCTTCAACCACTTCGATGACATCGAAGTCAGCATAGGTCTTCATGCCCTCAATGTCCACCACCAGACGTGGAACTCTCCCAATCGGTGTCACTTTAGCATTATTAGCTAAATGGAGTTGTACAGCAGACCAACTCAATGGGGGGCTCCCCATTTTCTGCCATGCCTTCTTGGTTAAGATGTTGACATCCGAACCAAGATCCAGAATAATTGAATCAACATCATAGTCCCCAATTTGGATATTCATTCGCATCTCCTTACCTGTCTTCCTCCGTTGTAAGGAGTTTACCGCGGAATCTTACCGTCCCCTAGCTGGACGCTGCAAAAACCCCTCAATATCAACAAGGGCCGCTGGATCTCTTTCCAACAATAAATAGCTCTCAAGAAACTTCTGCAAGGTTCCAGACTGCGCTGATTGAACTGCCTCTGAAGTAGCATAAAAAACAGGGGGCATGTCGCAAATGACAACTTTACCACGATCCTGGTCCATCGCATGACATGCCTGAAAGAACGTATCATGCTCGGAATCAACGTCAAATGATACCTTCTTCTGCTCGGCCAATCGAATATCCTCTCCTGTTGCTGCACCTCCCCGCGTGGTGACTGCGACAGCCGCATCTTGTGGTCTTGGCTCTTCAGAAATTGTCGCAACATTCGCACCTTGATTCTGATTTGGTGCCAAGTTCCCTGGTTGGTTTACATTTTGATTAGCATTTTGAATTGGACATTGGTTCTGGTTCTGCACCGATTGCTGCACCTGATTATGTACTGGCTGTTGTGCCTGGTTTAGATTCTGCAACTATGGAACATTCCCTGCTTTCCATCGTGCAATCAACTGTGGGCAGTTTTCCACTATGTGGTCTATAACAAAGAAAAATGTACACTGCGTCTACAATAGTGGGAAATCGTGCTGATATTGTCCCCATACTGCATAATGATAGCACTGAACAGGTCCACAACCTCCTCGTCCTCCTCCGTGACCAAATCCTCCACCACGTCCACCCCGGAATCCTCCACGGAATCCACCCTGCTGTTGGTACTACGGTTGATTGTACTGTTGTTGCATCGGATCTGGTTGCATGCCCTGCCCTTACTGCGCATACTGCGGTTTTTGAACGTACTATGGCTGCTGTGGAGCCATTTGCATCGGAGCATATTGGGGCATGAACTGTTGTGGTTACTATTCCGGTACAAACTGTACCTTTGGTTGAGGTAGTGGCTGGGCTACCTGCGGCTGCGGTTGAGTTTTTGGTTGTTGTACGGCACGCTGGTCATCCTTTACATAGAATGCATCATACGTTCTCTCATGAAGCAACCCATATGCCCAACAATCTTTGTCATCGTGTTCCACAGATTTACAGAAAGTGCAATACAGATTCATCAGTTTGGTGACCATCTTCTGCATGTATGGACATTCCTCATGGCGGTGCCCGTATACCTGACAAACGCAACACCATGGCATGCCACCACCACTCAATGGGTTTGGCGCTCCTGAAACCAAATAGCTGCACAAGTCAGGGCAATTGTCCTTAGTATGCCCTTCCCCTCGACATCGCGTACACCATACTTCTTCACGTTGCTCCTTCCTCTTCCTCAGATCTTGCAATTGTATGGTCAAGTTATCCAGCTGTGTCTGTATCTGCGACATCCCAGCTGCATTTTCACCAATCGGTGATGCCTCCAATCGCATTGCAATCTCCAGAGCTTCACTGGGCATCGCGATGTTCTGTTGCATTAGTGGTAGTCGAATGTGCAGTAGCATTGCTGCAATGAACCATTATTTATGTTGGACAACGCTCATATCAAAACTAACCCTCGCCATCAACGTTTTGAACCGCTGGTCAAAATCCCACACCATCTCATTGGATACTGCTTAATTTCATTCAATTCTATAATATATTGTGCTTCAAACTTGGGTTTTCGAAATTCTGCAATTAAACCGTCCCTGATATCGTCTAGTGTCTTTTCCAGAGCTCCTGTCGGGACTAGAACAAACTTCATAAACCAATCTAATGCGCGACCTCGCAGAGTTGTTTCTAACTGTCCTTTCTTAGCGTTTATCATCAGTGATCTGTTTTGCAGTCCATACCGCTTCACACAGAAACCAGTACTACTCAAGGTTATTTGTCCCATTCCCATGGAATAGCGACAACTTAGAATCCTCGCCCGCCATCCTGGGCTTCCTTCCTGCAAGCACTGAACTACCAGAAATCAATTTTTGTTGATCCGGTGGAGTCGAAGTTGTGTTTCTTACCAGTTGAAATATAGTGAGCGGAGGTGTGGGTACATTGCTGCTGGGGTTTGGTCCTGCCTCTATTCTGGGCGTAGCCTGGTTGTCCTTGTCCGAACTGTGAGTTCGCTTTGTCCTGTGTGGTCTTCCTTTGCAAACTTGCGTTTCGATCGCAGCAGTACCTTCTCCTATCCTCTGCCTCTTTTCCTGTTGAAACCTCGCTCCTCCCCTTGTAAGACCACTCTCTTCCTCGGCTTCACTCATAGTCTCGTCATGACCTGCACCCATCTACCCCTGATCATTCCATGTACCGCCCCCCTGCTGTCGCGATACCCACGGCCTCCACCCACCAGGCTGCTTACTGATCTAGATGCATCTTCAATATACCCTTCTCGCAAATAAGCACCTTAATGGACAGTTGGAGCGACAGCAGAAACCTTCCCCGGGGTTCGCGGAAGAAATATCTTTCAACTTCACTATAAGACTTTTGCGTATCAACCGCAAATTCAGTGATATACCCTTCCAAGATGCTATCAAGCCACACTTCGACAGCCCGTGATGCTTTGTTGTCGAATTCCTGCAGTTCTTAGATCAATTCCGAGGTCCAGTTCGTCAGCTCACGACCTCGGTGGTTCCTCTTCTGAAAGGTCAACTTTGCCATCCACTCGAACAAAAGGACCGGGAATTCATAGAAAAACCATTCATGCGGACCGTCGTGAATATATCTGTCCACCCACTGATCGACTGTTAGTCAAGTGTTCTGACTTTATTCTTCAGCAAATTCCTGCAACTTCTGATCAAACTAGCTTTGTATCTCCGGTTGCGTCGGATGCCACAACATATCCTCCTTTCACTTCGCACACGGTCCCAGCAACGGAACCATTTGTTGAATCAAACCTAGTCGACAGGGGTTCCCATCACTATCGACATCCGATCCACCATGATCTCCCTGAGCATCGGCCCAGACAGGTTTTACCCCGTCCAGCAACACCTACAGAGCAGATTAGGTCTCACCCGAGATGTTCAAGGGAGAGTCGACGGAACCATGTTTCTGCCGAATGAAGGAGGATGTTTGTGGCAACAATCACTTAACTTATCGCGACATTCAAAGATAGATCTATGCATTCAGATTTAACATCATTCATATTCATAGCATCATTCAACAGGATCGCAACAAGTATAACATTAAAGCATTAGCTGTAGCCAGAAACATAGCATCATTCATGAATCGCAACATGCATTACCATAAAAGATACACAGGGAATTTCACCAAATAGTTCCATCATTTTATATTACTTCAGCAAAACCCTAATACAATATCTCCGCAAAAACACAGATCTCACAGACGCATCACAAGATCAGATCTCACCTTCACATTCCACTTAAGTTATAGATATGGATTTCTCTTGGATGATCTCTAACACATATGACTCTATGACTATAAATAGTCTTCCGCCTTTACATTGCTTGTCCACTTATTAACAACTTCCTAACCGACACTTTGAGCAAATGACCCAAAATCTAACTAACACGGTCCAAATGACCCAAAAACCCGCATACTGCGGTACAATTAACCCAAATTTACATAACATATTATACGGTCCAAATGACCCAAAACCCGCATTGTGCAGTACAATTGACTCAAAATTACATAAAATAATCTTCTTTGCACCCAGGTTTCCGCCTTCCATGACATCTTCTGACGTGTCGCATCATCAGCGATGTTGCGACGCTACCTTACCAAACCGCCTGCCAACAATTAACATGATATCTATTCTCTATCATTAACATGATCTATTTTCCAGTTAGATGCAATGTGTACAAAATAATCTTGAGAATGGGGTCATAGGTTGGTGAATATAGAGTTGCATGGGGAAAAGAATAGTTGCAGCCAAAGTTGATATAAATAAGAGAATGTAAGAAGAGGATATGGAACTTGCTTTGAAGTCCTACATGCAGCCCTTGCACTTCACGCTTTACGTGGATACAATTATATAGGGAGAAGTCAACTGTGAGATACAATCCATCTAAGTGCATTCTCTCCTTTAGAGGATACTTAGAAGCAAATGTTTCTCTAGTTCCATACTTTTGTATCGATGCCAACATTTAAGGTCCATCACATAATTGAATAGTTTTAAAGTAGGTTGGGAGAAACACTATCCCTTTGGTTTTAAAAGGGAAGCGAGTTTACAAGGTATTCAAGTTTGGTCTACTCAAAATTGTTCTCAATAATGAAAGCAGTCTAGATGAATTGGAATAGAGCTCGATTTGAAGATAAGATTCCTATTTAAGATTCAACTTGCCCATGCAATGTTCAAGTGTTAACTCATGCATTCTCATGAGTACATATTCTTCTAGTGTTTGAGTTCATGCCATTTTCCATCTATAGATAGCATGAACAACAAGGAAATCAATCGTAAATAGCAATCAAATTATTAAGTCATTGCTACCATCATGAGATTTGTTTCAAACTTTTGCAATACCAAGTCACGATTGGGCAGTGAAGAGAAGAAATGATCAGGGAAATATTTTGCAATGCTTTACTATGCAAGGCTTGGACTCCTTTGTTAATGGACTTAGTGCAGATAGCAACACTAGTAGAAATGTTTCTAGAAATTTATTGTAGGGGAGGTTCAAATTTTTTAATATGTAGTTTGAAGAGCTTAATGAACAACTAACTAAATAAATTGTTCCTAACAATGAGATGCTAGAAAATAAAATCACATCTAACTATATAATTATTGCGCCGAGAGGCGCTCTACATCCCAGTATGGGGGAGATCGTGTAACATGTGTCGAGTGTTTGGCGAGTTTGTCGAGTGTTTGTCGAGTTTGTCGAGTAACAAAATAATACAAAGTAAACAAAAAAGAATAATACAAAGTAAAAAGTAATAAATATTATGTCGGCCATAAACAAAAAAGAACAATACAAAGTAAAAAGTAAATACGAGACTTAAACTAGAGAATTAGAGCTTAGGATTAGGTGGTAAATATTATGTCGGCCATAAACAAAAAATAATAATACAAAGTAAAAAGTAAATATGAGACTTAAACTAGAGACTTTACTTTTTACTTTTAATACAAAGTAAAAAGTAAATATGAGACTTTAGAGTGTTTGTCGAGTTTGTCTTAGAGCTTAGGATTAGGTGGCTAAGGTATTGTACTCAAGGAGCTATTCAAGGAGAGGTTTGCACCTCGAGAGATTTGATCCCTCTCGGTGCTTGATAGAGCCTAGGATTTGGATCTAGACTGGTTTCCTAACAATGAGCTACTAGAAAATAAAATCACATAAACATATACTAGGAAAGAAGGAAGAAAAAGGCATTCACCATTGACCATATTCTTCTCATACATTTTTACCCATGAAAGAGGTGTTGTTTTAAAGAGGGAGCCTAATATGTGCGCATTCCTTAGCCTACATCCAACATAAAGGCACGGGTATTGTAGGAGAATAAATAAACAGCAATATTTCTACTCTTTTACCAAGTTTAGAAGGTAGATTCAGAGTGTTATTTCTTCCATATAGATCCATGTATCTATCAATGACGTCTTAATCATGATAGTTTTCCAGCTTCACAACTTTATTTTGACACAATAATTTAATTGATTTCTTCCGCGGTCCATTCTTAGGTGACCACCAATTACAAGTTTATTCGTGTACATCAAGTATTTGAATCAAAACTACACATTGTGGGTCCTTGATGTTGGAAGCAGTTAATTACTTCACCGCCATAATCACTAAAAGGGAAACACCGCCTTAATTTTTAACTTATTTTATTTTTGAAAAGTCATCACCAAATACAAAATTTGAAGAGACATGAACCAACTCATATTTTTTACTATTCAAATTTTTGAAGAGACTTACACTGCCACACTGACCTAAACATCAAAATTTGAAGGGACATTCACCAGCTCTGTTGCAGTCTGTCAAAGTTCAAGGAGGCAAAATATTTACTGCTGAAGAATTAAAATTTTTTTTAGTTGCAACGAAGGGACAATTCAAATCAAATGATCAACTATGTTTTTGATGTATAAATACCTGTGCAATCTTGATTTTGAAAATATAGTGAGTTATATGAATTATTAGTTGAAGCTGAAAATAGAGGTTTTACTCTGTACTGTTGATGCTCTGTTTTTACTTATGAGTTTGTAAAATCTTGTTTAATTTGAAGTGATTTTGCAGTAGCACATGATAATTTTTTGAGTTGTGTGATTGACTGTGGGAGTGTTAAATCAATATGGTTGTTGAAATAGAGTATCTGTCTAAGTTTATGAATACAGGGGTTATCAAAACAATGTTTAAGTTACTTGATGTTACTCATTTCCTGTAGGATGCAGTCTATTGTTACTCTATTTGTGTAGCTTGGAGTTTGTTGTTACTTGTGCATATTTTTTATTTACTTGCTAAAACCCGTCTTGTAGGTGAAAGTTTTGGAAAGTGTTGATGTAACTGAGAAAAACACTCCCATGCCTTCTCATAGTGGTATCAGAGACAAGTTGATCTCTTTCTCTCATTTTTTGTTTACAATGATTTGGAATTTGATTTGTGATGGCTACTAACAGCAGTGTAGTGCAGCCACAAATTCCTGTGTTTACTGGGAAATTATGATACATGGTTTATTAAAATGAGATCCATTCTACGTGCTCAGGATCTTTGGGAGTTTGTTACGATTAAATACCCAAATCCAGTTGATCAAGTTGCAAAATTAGCTCTGTCAAATATTGAGCGTGTCCTGTTGAAGGAAAACAGGAAGAAGGACAACAAAGCTCTTGGCCTTATTCAGCAAGGCCTAAGTGAGTCCATATTTTGGAAGATATCAAGTGTTGAGTCTTCAAAAAAAGGTTGGGACACTTTTGAAACTTGTTATTAAGGTGTGACCAAGGTGAGGAATGTTAAGTTATAGAACTTGAGAAGGGACTTTGAGAATTTGAAGATGAAGGACAATGAGACCATTGATCATTTCATAACTCAAGTCATGAACATTGTGAATCAACTGAGACAATATGGTGAAGACCTTTCAAACTAGTGAGTGATTGAGAAATTGTTGAGATGTTTTCCAAACAAGTTTGAAGTTGTTGTTGTACCCATAGAAGAGTTTAAATATCTTAGTCAAATGCACATTGATGAGTTGATTGGTTATTTGATTTCTCTTGAATCAAGAATGAATATGTATGATGATATTCCCTTAGAGAATGCTTTCAAATATCAGTTGTGTGTTACTAGAGGTAGAGGAAAGGGAAGGTCTAGTAGTAGAGGAAGGGGAGGTCAAACTGTTGATCATAGTAACAATAGAAATGATTCGTAATTTGAGAAGTCTCAGCAGAATACTCTTAGTGTAAGGAGGAGTAGAAGTAGAACATGGAAGCCAAGAAATCAAAGGTATGATAGATCTAAAGTCCAATGTTCTTATTGCAAGAAATTTGGGCATTTTGCTAAGTGTTGGAAGAAGCAAGTCGATACTAGTAAGTTGTCTACACACATTATGAAGGAACCTAAAAATGAGGAGAATATTATGTTTTTTACTTATAATTCCACACAGGAAATTTCAAATGATGTATGGTTTTTAGACAGTGCATGCAGCAACCACATGACTAGAAATAAATAATTGTTTTCAAGTCTACATATAAGTATTCAGTCTTAGGTAAATCTAGGTAATGACAGTAAGGTAAAAGTTAATGGTAAAGGTGTGATTGTTGTATATGCCAAGAATGGTGAAAGAATAAAAAAACATGATGTTTAGTATGTTCCTGGTTTATTGTGTAATCTATTGAGTGTTGGAAAGTCGTTAGAGAAAAAGTATAGAGTATTCTTCAAGAACAAGGTATGTACTATTTATGACAAGTATCCGAGTAAGTAGTTGATAGCCAAAGTAGAGATGACAAATAATAGAATGTTTCCACTTGTTACGAGGAATGATTTGACTAACTCTTTGAATGCTTATAAAACTAAGTGTTCCGATCAATCATGGCTGGGGCATTTGAGGTTTGGCCATTTACATTTTGGTGGCTTGGATTTGTTATAGAAGAAGCAGATGGTGAAAGGGATGCCTGGTATTTAGCAGCTAGAAAGCTCATGTGAGAGATGCATATTAGGAAAGCATCACAGAGAAAAATTGGTCTCAGGAGTTTCGTATAGAGAAAAAAACCATTGGATCTTATACACATGGATTTGTGTGGACCAATGCAAACACCTTCTTTAACTAGTGATGTTTATTTTATGACATTCATTGATGATTTTAGTTCAAAAACTTGGGTGTATTTGTTGAAATAGAAATCTCAAGCTTTTGATGTGTTTAAGAATTTTAAAGCCATGGTTGAAAAGGAGTGGCAGATTTATTAAATTCTTGAGATCAGACATAGGAGGTGAGTATATGTTAAATGATTTTTTTGGAATTTTTTCAATATTATGGAATCAAGAGACGGTTTATAGCATGCTACACTCCACACCAAATGGAGTGGTGGAAAGAAATAATCGAACCATTATGAACATTGCTTGAAGTATGTTGAAGGAGAAGCATCTTCTAGATGAATATTGGGGAGATGTTGTTACTTGCTCAGTGTATATTCTAAACAGAATCCCAACTAAGAGTGTGAAGGGCCTATTTCCCCATGAAGCATGGAGTGGTAAGAGTAGCAGCATATCTCATTTGAAGATTTTTGGGTGTGTGGCTTATGCACATGTACCTAAAGAGATGAGGAGAAATTTGGATGACAGAAGTGAGAAGTGTATCTTTGTTGGTTACAGTGAAGAGCCCAAAGCATATAGACTCTATAATCTCATCATTAAGAAGTATGTTGTAAGCAGAGACGTTGTGTTTAAGAAAAAGGAATATTAGGATGGCAGCATAGATAAATTGGTTGTAGAGGACATTGTTACACCTCACACAGAAGATGAAAGTGATGAGTAGGGTGTACAAGGTGGGAAGTTGACTCCACATACGCCTACACTAGCAACAAGAACACCTATAAGATAGCCATCAAAAGTCAGAAGGCCCAGAACACAAGAACGTGGTGAACCATCAAGTGTTGGTGGACAGCAAGCAACAGGATCAGAGGTGAGTAATGAATCAAATCCTACAGCAGATTCATTAAGAAAAGAGTTAGAGGTCAGAAGAATATAATTTTAAGAGAATTGTATGAGGAAAATGAATAAGTAGATCAAGTTTCAAATTTTGCATTGATTGCATGTGATCCTATAAATTTTGATGAGGTTGTTAAAGAAGAAGTTTGGGTAAAAGCTATGAAAAAAAAAATCGTTTCCATAGAAAGAAATAATACTTGGGATCTTGTAGATTTACCTGATAATAAAAAATGTATTGGTGTTAAATGGATTTACAAGACAAAATTGAATGTTGATGGTGAAGTTGAAAAATACAAAGCAAGACTTGTAGCTCAGGGGTTTAGTCAACAACTTGGTGTTGATTATAATGAGACTTTTGCACATGTAGCCAGACTTGGCACAGTAAGGATGGTGTTAGCTATTGCTGCTCATAATAAATGGAGTGTAAATCAAATTGATGTTAAGTCTGCATTTTTGAATGGATTTATGGAAGAAGAGGTTTATGTGAGACAACCTCCTGGATATGAAATTGATGGACATGAAGACAAGGTCTACAGGTTAAAGAAAGTGTTGTATGGATTGAAACAAGCACCTAGAGTATGGTACAACAGGATTGATGAGTAATTCAATAGTGAAGGATTCAGCAGAAGTCCAAGTGAGCCAACCTTGTATACAAAGGTAAGCAAAGAAGGTAAAATATTGATTGTTTGCTTGTATGTTGATGATTTGATTTTCACTAGAGATATTTTAAGAGATGAGTTTAAGATAGCTATGAAAAGAGAGTTTGAGATGATTGATCTAGGAATGATGAAGTATTTTCTTGGTATTGAAGTAACCCAATCTGAAGATGGCATTTTTATCAGTCAAGTATGCAAATGATATATTGAGAAGATTTTGTTTGATGAATTGTAAGCTAGTTGTAACTCCAATCGCAACTGGCACAAAACTCAGTAAGAATGAAAAATGGTCAAAAGTTGATCCAACATTGTATAAGATACTCGTTGGAAGTCTCATGTATTTGACTGCAACAAGGCCTGATATAGTGTTTGTAGTAAGCTTGATTTTGAGATTTATGGAGTCTTCGAAGAGCACACATTGGCAAGTTGGAAAGAGGATCCTAAGATACATTGTTGGAACAACAAATTTTGGTATACATTATACATCAAATTCATATTTTAAGTTGATTGGATAAACTAATAGTGATTTCGCAGGTTCTACAAATGATAGGAAGAGCACATCGGGACACGTGTTCAGTTTTGTATCGAGACTAGTAGCATGGAATTCAAAGGAGAATCCCATAGTGAATTTATCCTCTATTGAGGTAGAGTATGTTGTAGAAACAGTAGTTGCATGCCAAATTATGTGGATGGGAAGAACTCTTTCTGAGTTGGAGCATGAACAAGAAGAACCAACTCAGATTTTTTGTGATAATAAATCAACCATTGCACTATCAAGAAATCATGTCTTCCATAAAAGGAGTAAGCATATCGATACAAGGTATCATTTTATTCGAGAATTGATAGACAAGAATGAAATTAATGTGGACTTTTGGAGATCAGAAGATCAGTTTGCAGACCTATTTACCAAACCATGGGAAAATAAATGTTTGAATTTCATAGAGAAAGCATTGGGGTTTGTAAGCTGTAACAATCTTTTGGTTAGCAATAAGATAGTTTTGCATAGTTTTGTTTTTGGGTGAAGTAATTAAGGGGGATAATGTTGGAAGCAGTTAATTACTTCACCACTGGGTCCCACAACCTCTTATGTGCCCTCATGATCCAATGCCACCTTATTTTATTTTTACTATTATTTATTTGACCCATTTAATGTGCATTTGTAAGTATAAGGTCACTTTGGGTCTTGTAGCTTCTTCACTCCAACTTTTAATGCTTCCACCCCCAACCTAGGGAACTAGTAATTTTCCTCCATGATAATTCATTTGGATGGGAATATTACAACTTTGAATTGGGATTTTTCTCTTAATGTGAACCACCTTGTCCATTTGGATCTAATTTTACATTATTACTAACTTGGACATCATCCTTCGCAATTATTTGACCCTTAGCATCAATTTGACAAACTATCATGAATATGGCCAAGGGGCTCAGGCCATTGTGACCCAATGTAAAATTTGGGACATGACAGTGAAGCTACCAGAGCTATGATTTGTGATCTAGATATTCCACTATCTCTATGGGCTGAGGCTACTTCCACTGCAATTTACATCCAGAACAGATGCCCTCATATTATCTTGGGGAAAAGACTCCAGAAGAAGTGTTCACAGTTAAGAAGCCAACAATTGATCATATGAGGATTTTTGGCACCCCTGTCTATATTCATGTGCCAAAAGAAAAGAGAACAAAGTTAGAACCTTCCGGAAAGAAAGGTACATTTGTTGGTTACAGTGAAAGCTCAAAATCCTATCATATCTATGTTCCAGGTCAGAGGTACATTGAGGTTAGCAGAGATGTGATTTTCCATGAAAAAGTTGCTTTCCGTCGATCTAACGAGCTTCCAGTTGCCCCAAATTTTCCCTCTTCAGAAGTCCCAGATTCTCCTCTTTCAAATGATCAAAGGGAAGAGGAAGATGTGCATCAAGTTCAAGATGGTGCAATAGAACCAGAAATGCCTACTGAAGATTTGCTTGAGGCTCCTCCTTCCAAAAGAAGACCTACTTGGTTTCGTGAAACTCTTCAGGAAGCGGAAAAACATAAAGCTCCTTCAAGGACTTTCAGAGAAAGTAATAAGCCTCAAAAGTACTCCAGTCTTATTATTCAGTTGGGACACCTCATTGATGCATAACCTTCCACTTATGAGGAAGCAACAAAATTATAGGTATGGAAAGTTGCAATGACAAAGGAGTACAACTCCATCCTAAAGAATGATGTATGGGAAGTGGTCCCTAGACCAAAAGGGAAGTCTGTAGTAACTTCCAAGTGGATTTACAAAATCAAACATGCTGCTAATGGGAGCATTGAAAAGTATAAAGCAAGTTTTGTAGCTCATGGATTTTCTCATAAGGAAGGAATATACTATGACGAGACCTTTGCTCTTGTTGCGAGGTATACTACTATCAGAACAATTATCTCCCTCGCTGTAGTTTTTGGATGGAAACTGTACCAAATGGATGTAAAGATTGCCTTCCTTAATGGAAAAATTGAAGAAGAGGTTTATCTAGAGCAGCCATAAGGTTTTGTGATCCATGGGAAAGAGTCCTATGTTTGCAAACTGAAGAAAGCTTTGTATGGATTAAAACATGCCCCAAGGGTCTGGTATGCAAGAATTGACAGTAACCTTCACAACTTGGGTTTCTCCAAGGGTACTATTGACTCTAACTTGTATTTCAAAGTTGTACAAAGTCATCCTCTGATTTTGGTTTTATATGTTGACGATTTGTTCCTTATTGGGAAGGATCAATTGATAGCTCAGTGTAAGAGGGAGCTCACTTCATAATTTGAGATGAAGGATTTGGGTCTTATGCATTATTTCCTTGGCCTAGAAGTCTGGCAAAAGCCAGATGAAATATTCCTTGCACAAGAAAAGTATGTAGTTGATATATTGCGAAGATTTGGGATGCAAGACTGCAAGCTCATGAACACACCAATGGTGTCAAATTTGAAGAAGCTACATGAGACAACTTCTTGCTCAAATTCAGTGGATCCTACTTCATACCGTCATTTTATTGGATCTTTGATGTACTTGGTACATACTAGACCAGCTATTTGTTATGCAGTAAGTGCACCAAGTCAGTTTATGTCTGAGCCTAAGCACATACATTGGGTTGTTGCGAAACATGTGCTTAGATATGTGCGGGCACTATTAATTATGGACTCAGATACACTTCTGGCAGTGGAGTAATGTTACTTGGTTATGCAGACTCTGATTGGGTTGGTAGTGCTGTGGACCGAAAAAGCACATCCGGATATTGTTTTAGTTTGGGATAAGCCATGATCTCATGGTCTAGCGGGAAATAAGGCTCCATAGCTCAGAGCACTGCAGAAGATGAATATATTGTTGCTAGTGATGCCTGTAAAGAGGCAGTGTGGCTTAGAAAGCTACTAACTAATTTGTTCGGTGGAAAGCTTGAGCCAACTGTTATCCATTGTGATAACCAGAGTTGCATAAAGCTTTCAGAGAACCCATTGTTTCATGACAGATCGAAACACATTGAGATGAAGTATCACTTAATCAGAGATATGGTACAAAGAGGTGCCATGAGACTTTAGTACATGCGTGCAGATGAGCAAATAGCTGATATATTGACCAAGCCTTTATCATTGACGAAGTTTGTGTACTTCCGAGATAAGATTGGCCTTTCATAGAATGCCTCTCTCACTGAGAGGAAGTGTTGATTTTTTTAGTAGCATCAAGAGCCATTCTCTAGGAGAATGGAGGCACCTGGTCAGTTACCAGGGTTGATCAATATGTCCAGTCTGGGACTGAAGCTCAGCCTAGGGCTGAGGACCATTCCTAGAGAATGGGGGACCTAGTCAAGGACCAGGGGATTGATCAAAATGTTCAGTCATGAGACTAAAGCTCATCCTGGGGCTGAGAGCCATTCTTCAAGAATGGAGGCGCTTGGTCAGTTACCAAGTTGTTGACCTTGGTCAACCTTCAGCCTAGGGCTGAAGAACCTGGTCAGGGACCAGGACCTGGTATGGGACCAGGACGTTGATTTGATCAACGTGAAGTCCTAGATTGGATCTAGGCAAGTATTGCACTTCTTCTCGTTGGTCAGTAGAGCTACAGGATCTTCTCAAGGGATTGGCCACCCCTTGTTGATGTACCTAGCACATGACCTTGGTTCAGTAAGAAGAGCAAGAGAAACAATGATAATCTTCCCTATATATGATGATGTACTTGAATGGTTGACTAAGAAACCCTTTGATGGTCCAAGAACCCCAATAAATAACCAAGAGACCCTTTAAGGTCCAAGAGCCCTCTTGTTGAAAATCAAAAGCTAAAAGGTCAAAGGTTAAAAGGTAAAGTTAAAAGTTAAATTTAAAAGATTAAAATTAATTTTTAATTAAAGGATAAAAATTAAAAATTAAAATTAATATTTTAATTTAACTTAATTATAAAAATTAAAACTTAAAATTATTTTTTAATTAAAACTTAAAATTATTTTTTAATTTAATTTTTAATCTTTTAATTATTTCTAAAACTAAAGGACATGTTCCTTTTGTACTCTATAAATTAAAGTGGCTCCTTCATTTGTAAATAATCTCAACACATCAAGTTCTCTGATCCATCAATAAAGTCGTGGGGCTTCATCTCTCTCTGAAGTTTGGCAGCAGCAGCAGGTCTATTTTTTTATTGTTTTTGGACAGCCAAATTAGAGCAGGCCGAATTCAGTGACAGTGTGGCAGGCCGAATTCTGTGTGAGGCAGGTTGAGATCTGTTCTATGTAACCAGCCCTATCTAGGGCTTCTTCTCTTGCAGCTGAGGCCTTTGTTAGGGCCCATCACTTACTGGTCAGTCCTGTTAGGACCTAGAAGACTAGTGACTCAACAATTTCAGTCAGCTGCAGTCAGCAGAAGCATTACTCAGTCAAACTCAGACTCAGCCAAGTCAAAGACAGTCAATAGAAGTCACAGTGCTCTTCTCTGGTCAAACTTTCTTTTATCAGCAGTTGGCATGGGTAATGTTTGATGACAGTGGTCATCTTGTACAGACTTGAATGTACAGTTTTGATATGTATGCCCTAGATGCAAAGTTAATGTAAAAGTCTGTAAATTCAGTCATGTCTTGAGAAAGATTAAGGTTTTATTCCTTGAAGTTTCCCCATGAAATTTTGTGTGTTCATGTGGATTCTTGGTCTTCTATTTTTAAAGTTGATGTTATACTGCTGCTATTTTTACTTGAAGTCTACTACTGGTTTTCATTCTCAGATCTATGTTAACACCCTTCCGCTCTTAGCATTTTTTATTATTGCAATTAATTTTATGTGAATATGAGAAATATTTGAAATATATATATATTTTAAATCTTGAGAGGAAGCATGTATTTTTATATAATGTACTCTTTTAAGAAACAAACTTTATAATAACTGTAGAATTAAATTACATAATCAGCATACCTGCATGGACAATGTATTAAAAAATACAATACAATTTACAATCTCCATATAATCTTATGCATACAATATAATGAAGAATTATATAGACAGATCTAATTTTAATAATAAAATAACAATAGAGCCCATGAAAAAGCATGAAGCATGAAACTTTATAATAACTGTAGAATAAAATTACATAATCAGCATACCTGCATGGACAATGTATTAAAAAATACAATACAATCTACAATCTCTATATAATCTTATACATACAATATAATGAAAAATTACATAGACAGATCTAGTTAATAAAAAAAACAGTAGAGCCCATGAAAAGGCATGAAGCATGAGTTCAGCTGTATGACTAATGCTGTGCCAACCCTTCAATCAATTGCAATGGAAATTAGTGTTCAGACAAATGGGCATTGTCTTCAAGGCCATTTTGTGAACTCCAGGACCTTAAGTACTATTTCGATGCCAGTTGGTATCTGCCAAATAAAGAGTAGAATATTGATAGCATTTAAGGCTATATGAAGGTTTCTTGCAACCTCATTACCCTTCTGCATTGCGGGAACAAGCGCAGCAGCCCAAGCCCACAAAATGGTCATACCTGCCATGGTATACATTTGGTGTCAGACATAAGACTAAAGAAAAGTAAAATCATTGGACCGAATTATGTTTCTGAATGTGGTATTAGAAAAACGTTTCAGAAATTGATAAACACCAGAAACATTTTTTGTTATTGAACTCCTGCTGCAGAAAGGTTACACTGAAATTCATTACTGAAATGTTAGAAATGCGAATATGCAAACTATAATTGATTGCGTAAGAAAACACACAAATTCTTTCACATAATGTCCAGAGAAACACGTTTTTAAAAAAAATTTCAATCACAATATTCTTGTTTCCTTCTATTTTTAAGATTTAATCGTTGTCAGTGGGGCTGCGGCTTACTGGTCAAGTAGGTGGGATGGCAGGCCACCTACCAAGGCTAAACCTCAAGATTAGTTGAGGCCAGGTGCAAGTCCAGGGTGAATTCCTCCCTTCAGTTTGGATTGGTTCCACCTTTAAAGGCTGTTTAACCCACTGCAGGTTGTAGTGCCTGACCTCTTCAGGGCAATTGTAATGCCTTCAGGTTGGTCGTAATGCTTCTATCGAGTTTAGAGGAAGCACTTCAAAAATTCAATGGTATATCTGTGTTCCATGCGTATGTAGATTCCCCTCCCTGGAAGAGATAATTTATTTATTGCTTGGCAAGGCTTTGTGCACTTGCACCATTTAGACAGTCAAGAGGGGCTGGACTCATCTCCTCCCAGTGCCATCAACATGTGGTGGAAATGAAGTTTGCCATGTGCAGTCAATAATTTGAACGACTTTGCCATTTGTCCACATTCCGTTTATAAAAAAATTAATGTCACAGTTGGATGCCATGCTTACAGATCTTTTACAATACCCTGTTTGTAGAAAGTGAAATGGATATAATTGATGCATTTGGCATCTTGGCCGTTACACTGGAAAATGTTATGCATATAAATGAAAATGGCCTTATGAAGAAGTTGTACCTAAAGAATCCTAAAATGACAATAGTGATAGGCATGCAACATTTTGACTGAACAAAAAAGCTTATCTTCGAGCTCCTAATGATTGTTCTAAAAGTAGACAAGATACACAGCCAAAATAACAAATAGAAATCAAAGAAGAATGAAGTGCAGAGCCAAAGGCTCACACAAACACACAGGAATGGTAAATACCAATTCAATTAACTATTGAAATGAGATTACAATATATAGGTGTAGATAGTCACAACACACCAAACCATAGATCCAAGAAGTGTGGATCTCAAACCTCTACATGCTAAATATAGAATAGACACATCAACCCAATCCCAATCAACCTGCCTATCATTTCAACATTATTATTCTAACATTCCCCCTTAATGGAGAAATGAATTCAAACTAAAACCATAGATATTTTAGCTTGCCTAAATATGCCCACGGGTTTGAGTTCCACGCTACACTACTTATGAATAAACCATCTTCATTTTTTAATATGCTGTGACATCTTGGAATATGCCACTTTGAAATGATACCTCTTCTTCATTGGTATTGTAAACTGATAACCTGCGTTGTTTTTGTCTTACCATGAACACCATATGTGAGTATTGGTTTAACATGTGGATTTGAACTAATTATACCATCAAACATAACCTTTAGCATGCATCTTCTCCAGAATGTAGATAAATTCTACAGCAATGCATGCAACCATCTCAGTCGACATCGCTTGACCAGATGTATTCCAAACATCCCATAGACTTGGACCCAGCATATCCATAACCATAACAAAATAGTCCCCATGATGACCTTTAAAGTGTACCCGTGGAACCCCATGATTTCCACCAAGAGTGTTGTAAACTTGCCACTCATTTGGGGGACCATAATTGCAACCTTTACTAGTTCTGTGTTCAAACTTTATAGCAACCTCAACAGCACCACGACCAGTAGTTCGGTCAGAGCAACCAAACATTCGGTGTCCTACATAAACTTGTCCAAATTCACCTTTATCCAGTTTCCTTTCAATCTTATACACAAGAGAGCTCACTATACTCACCTTCTCAGTGAGAGGGGCAGTGTTGGCCTCATCCTCAACAACAACCACCTTATCATCACCTTTTTCTACACTTTCGTCATCCACTTCAATAGCTACAGGGTTATCATGCAAATTTGAATTTGATTCCAGTGAGATCTCTTTGTCTCCTTCATCATTTATGGAAACTTGGATGAAGTAATCCTCTTCCTCTTCATCTTCAAAGATGCTTTCAAAAGCAAGCCTCATTAAAAAATCCATTTTTCAAGAGAAAAAATAGGCAGCAGCTACACGGCAGTGGCGCAGGAGCAAATCCGCGTAAGTGTAGTGATCAACTACCGCGCCCAGGCAGAGTGGCGACCCGCGGTAGTGCAGTATCCCCGAAGTGCCGCGCCCTAGCAGACTTTCAGATCGCGGTAGTGTAGCAGTACCGCGTCCCCTCTGCCAAATTCAACTCAGGTCTCCTCTTTGCAACCTGACGGCTCTTCTCTGCAACCAGCCTTTCGGTCTTCTCTTATAACTCCTTCTCACCACAGCTCATTACAATTGGCGATTGGATAATTTCAACAGCGGCTCTCACAACCGGCCACTTAGCTTCAATAACTGCAGCTCCGTTGATTGTTCTGCTCAACTGGCAGAGCACAGCGATTTCTTTACAGCAATGTCTCTTCCATAGGGTGGATGGCTTGTCTTCGCAGCTACTAATCACCGGATCTAACAGGCTATGATTTCCAACACATGCAGCGGATAGCGATCTGCTCCACAACCTTATCTGAAATCTCAGACAGTGATTTCCTCTCCGCAGCCTCAGTTTGATAGCGGATCCTTGTTCTCACTTTCGGCACTCATGCAACAGCGATCTTTTCTTCATACAGCGGCGATCTCCTGGTCTGCAGTCTCCACCAGTCGGCTCCTCAAGCTTCACACAGCTTCAGTCAACACAGGCTCTTTTAAACAGCCTCTTCTGCACACAGCGCCACAATGGGCTTCTTACAGCCACTAAGGGCTTCACACAACTTCTCACAGTAGGCTAATCAGGCTCTTCACACACCAAGCCACTCAGGCTCTGATACCAAAATAGAAATCAAAGAAGAATGAAGTGCAGAGCCAAAGGCTCGCACAAACACACAGGAATGGTAAATACCAATTCAATTAACTATTGAAATGAGATTACAATATATAGGTGTAGATAGTCACAACACACCAAACCATAGATCCAAGAAGTGTGGATCTCAAACCTCTACATGCTGAATATAGAATAGACACATCAACCCAATCCCAATCAACCTGCCTATCATTTCGACATTATTATTCTAACAATAACTGCTGTTCATTAAACAAGCAACAGAAGGCGACTAGATTTGCTTGGTTTTTATCTAACATGCATGGATAATCTCAAAATGGTTTTGATTTTGTGACAATGCCAAAGATAGTTAGCTGAAGCTTTCACTTGAAAAGTTGTTGAGATCCCCAGGGAGTTTTTGATTTTATGACAATGCTAAAGATAGTTAGCTGAAGCTTTGACTTGAAATGTTGTTGAGATCCCCGGGGAGCATTGTCTTTGAGATTTAAGATCTATATCATTTGATGGCCCCTCGATGGAGAAGGGCACTGAGGCTAAAAGGTGTTAGAACTCTAATTGCTATCTTGCACTTGTGTCTGGAGAATAAGTTATCTACTGGCCAGGAATAGAGCTGTTCATCCAAGGTAACATCCACAATTGTCTCAGCTGGAACTGAACATATCAGTGATCTAGATATAATTTATATATCTCAAACCACAAGGTTTCCATGCCAACTATCAAAAAAACTATAAGTTTAAGACTTGAGTAACTGCTGGATGAAGAACTGTTTAACTGATAACATTCTTGTTTACTCTGGTTAGTAAATAGGCTATTGAAAACCATAACACTGATTTCTATGATTCCATCTTCATTTCTCATTTGAAAAGAATGAAGATGACCAAAAATATCTTAGATTTTATATTTGGTATACTTTCAGTTTCCTACAAAGTTAAAGCATGTTTATCCAAATTTACATAGTCCCACTATTGAAGAAGCCTGAATGCATAGGTTTATCCAATTTCAATCTGTTAGGGTTTCCATTTGTTTATCAAAGGTGTAAAGCAATGTCCAGATTGCATCCTTGTTTTTAAGAAGTAGATTTGTTTCCCAGTTGTGTTCCTGATTTTAGGGGCAGCACTATTTCTTGTTTGTACAATCTTCATAAAAGAAAAGAAAGCAAGGCAGACAATGATTTGTCTGCAGAGAATGAATTTCTTTTGTTGTTGCTGTGTATGCTTCTTTGCTATGGCTGTTTTGTTATTTTGAATTTCATTTTTCTGCTGAATATGTCTGTGTTGTAGATTCTTCTCCATTTGCTTCAGGTTGCTCAAGGTTTAACAATTGATATCAGAAAAGTTATTCACTTCAAGGGGACAAAAGCCAGGTTCAGGAAACTCAATTCATAGAATCTTGGGTTGCTGAGGCTGTGTTTTGAGGTCTTGATCAGGGAGCTAGACAGATTTGATTGTCCAGGTTAAGGAACTCATACCAGACAGTGCTGTGTCACTGCAACAGTGATTTTGAGGTATCTGTCATCAGTGAGAGGTTGGAAAGATATCTATGGTAAAAGAAATGGTGTCTAGATAATAAGAGCTTGAGCAACCCAATGGCCACTTCAATTTATGGAAGTTGATGATGGAATATCTACTTATTGAAAGAGAGCACAAGTTGTCATGAAAGACACAAAGCCCAACACCGTGAAGAAGGGGGTGTTATCACATCCATAGTAGCCGGGCTACCATGATTTGTAGCGCAGATTCCTGTATATTTTTGAGCCAAGCCTTTACACATTTTTGATGAGATCAGCCTATGATGAGTAGTACTTTTGTTGATCACTCACATATCAGGGCAGCCCCAGATCAGATATGATGAACCTTATGCCAAGACTGAGCCTCATGACCTCAGATTTAATGACCAAGGTAACCACTTTTGCTCCATATAGAGCATTGTAGTGCCCGGAGTTTTCACAGCAGCAGTGTTTCCAGTGACTATTGATGATCCAGATGGAAGATACAGGTATATGGCCCAGCAGGTATAAGGATGTGCATTGGTATGATTGTTTTGCTCTTTTGCTCATCTTAGTAGCTTGACTTGGTATCTAGTGGTCATGATCTGGCAGTATATATATATGTTATGTAGACATGTTTGTTTTAATGATTATCTAAATGGTCTAATTACTCATATTTAGAAGCTCTTGTTTATACTTATTGGTTTTATCCTCTTAGTAGAATGGACGTGATCATTCCCACCATTTATGGCTTCCTAGTTTTGGCATCACCTTTCATTTTCCCCATCCATCTGTTCTCTCCCATTCTTGCTTTCACTTTGACTTACACCTCAGCCTGTGATATGGAGGACCTCCCCACTTTTGCCTCTGTGTTGGATAGCATCCCTGTTGTTTTGTGTCTCGGCTTTGAGTTGGCAACATAACTTACCGAATCCTTGATCCTTCTGGGCCAGGAGAACCCATTGGTGTTGGTTCCTAAGCTTAGATGAGTTGGATTTGATGCCTTGACCTTTCTAGTCGGTTGCCCCGATGTTTGGTCCTGATTGTGGATAATCCCCCTAGTTGCCTAAGTTGTGTTGGCTAAAACCTGAAGCAAGTTGTACTACCATCATCACATACATGAATGAACTATTGCTATATCTCTTGCACAAAGCCCATGGAAATATTTTAAAACTGTGTTTCTCAACAGAATGAAAGAGGGCTATGAAATGAATTGAAATGAAATGTAAAGTATACTGGATAAAAGCTGCAATTAGTTGTGCTTATAAGCATACAAGAAATCCAAAGGGTCCTGAGGCCTAAAAAAGCAGTGGTTAAATATATGCTAAATCTAAAGACTGTTGGCCATGATATTATGTAATGATTAAATTCCTCACGGAGCCTACGGGTTGGGATGTAAGATGGAGTAAGGGACAACTAATTCTAAGTGTCCCCTAGAACCTCAAGTTACGGTTAGTTGTGCACCTAGTTATGGTGGTTCTAGAGAAGATCCTCATAGAGCTGTTCCAGCTTAGATGTGAGTTGTAGACATTTGCCAAGGTTGAATAAGCACCTCTCAAAACAACTCATTCCATTTGTGAGATACTTCCATTACACGTGTGTTATTATCTAGCATATGCTTAAGTGTGTATTCCTTTCCCCTTATCCAAAGTATCACAGTGTTGAGTCAGTGAATTCATCCCCTTATCCTAGCCTTGCATTTTTCACTTTCACCCACTTCTAGCAAAATGATCACGGCCATGAAATGAGTATATTCTTGAGGTTCTGTTTTAACTAATTGATTGTTATAATTTTGGTCTTATATTTTGATTATTGTTTAACCACCAGTGAAATGACACTTTATGCTTTAAGTCTTGTTGTTAGAATGATTAAAAGAGCATACCTTATCCATTTGCACTTGCAGCATTAGGCATTTTAAGGCTGGGTCATCTTTTGATCAGCCTTGACCTGGTCAAACCCAGTTTGACCAAGTCAACCATAGGATCTAAGATGAGTTGGACCAGTGATGTTCGAGATTGATGATTTATGGTCCTTTGATGCCCATTTGATTGTCCCATGCAGCGGACACAGGTTTCATATGATGGTGTGATGATTTTTTATTGGTTATTATTAGTTACAGACCATTATTTTTATATTGTTCGGGCATGGTCGAGACTACAGATGATTATACAGGTAGCCATAGGGTGTATGGGTACTCATATCTAGTACATTTGGAATAGGGTCAAATGGACTTCAAATGCGAATGATATGGCTTGTTGAAGTTTCAAACGGAAAAAGGCTAAAATCAAATTACATGATTAATATTTGAGAACTATATGCTTTGTATTTTTCTCTCAAAATGTCATGAGGAACTAATGAAAAAGATACGTAGAATTCTAGTTTCCTAGTCTCATGGAGAATTGAGATATTCACGGAGAGTTGAAATCTTCATGGAAATGTTGAGATTTTCTCTCATCTTATCCGTTGAGTTGTGCCTAGATCCTAAATTATGGGATCTAGAGAGATCTTTTCTCCTTGATATGTTGAATTAGTTCTCATCCATGTAAAGCTATAAAATCCCCTCGCTAAGAGAGGGATAGGTAAGCGTTTTGTTTGGAGAGAAGAAGCAAGGAAGTCTTGCTTGTTTTAGTTCCAAGATGGGAGAATGTGCCACTGCATGTGAGAGCCTTATGTCCTTTTGTTATTAGGAGAAGGTTGCCCAAGATGGGAGAATGAGCCACATGCTGTGAGAATTCAGCCATTGGATTTGTAAAGGAAAGCATCTCTTTGATGGAGAAATTAATGGAGCGGTTCGTCGATTGCTCGAGCCCAAAGACGTAGGCAAGGTGTCTAGCAAACTCCATTATCGATTCTTTTCTTGCACATTGTGTTATGTGTTTTCTTTTGCTTAATTCCAGTTTTGATATGCTGAGTATGGATTAATGTTGCCAAATTTCATATTAATGATGGGAATTTGAGAAACTAATGAAGTATCTGTGAAGGGCTAATAACTGAATCAGTTGTTCTAATGCTCATTTTTGGATCAGCTTGTTTCTATGGGACTTTAATCGCAACTGCTAGTTTGGGAGGTAACAATGTGTAAATGGACAAATATTGCACATGCTATGGGAGTTGTAAGTAGGTGCATGGCAAATCCAGGGAGAGATCATTGGCAAATTGTTAAGAGGATCTTTAGGTATCTATGGGGCACCAGTGACTATGCTATTTGATATTAGGGATAGATCACTGGACCTTTGTCAAGAGGATCTTTAGGTACCTATGGAGCATCGATGATTATGTTATTTGCTATTAGGGAGATGGGAGCAAGAAGCTTCAAATGTATGGGTTTGTTGTTGTTGACTGCGCAAGTGATGTGGACAATGCAAAGTCCACTGATGCATATATAAGTATTTTTTTTTAAGGAAAAATGAGTTGGGGGAGTATTACCTTACAAATCTACACCAGCAGACCTGCTTAATAATTATAGGCCACCTAGCCCTCTCACCACTAGATGCATCTCTGTTTGGACAGGCGCTTTTCCAGTCTCAGGGGGTTGTCGCTAGGGATTGTATGTTGCCATCAAACAAAGAAATCCAATATGATTAGCACACAAAGACTTGCTCTTGAGCTGCCTGTAAATAGTCAAGAGTGATGATAAACTTTAATTAAAATCAAGAATGGCTATGATGAGATCCTAAAGACAATTGTAACAACAAATTAATAGATCAGGGTGAAGTGAATGTGCACCTTAGGGGAAGATAAATCAAAATAAGTGCAACCTAACTAACCGTAACATTGCAATACAATTTAACCCATGACAACCAATAGATTCAAGAAGCTTGAACAAAGCATAATTGGACCAAATCATATGTTACGCAAGAAATTGATTGCATCATAGTGAGTTACAAGCAACGGGCTGGCCATAGATCTCTTCACACAATGATGGTAGTAGTGTGAGGCCTGGAAGGTGAGAGAATGAAGAGTAGTCTGCTGCTACAAATTGTTCTGAGAATAATACTGTTCAACCATCCATCTGTCCCTCAACTCAACATATATAGAATCCATAGCTGCCTGTGGAAGATGGATAGAAAAGATGCCAACCCTGACAAAGTTTTGCATGGCTGCCAACTGTGCTGTCTTATGCCTTTTTTGAGGACGTTTTCCTGTCGTTAAGATGGCTTTTCCTTAAATAAAAACTGCAATATGACTCCAAACCAGCGCTGGCTTTATCTGCAGATAATCTGCTGTTTGCTTGGAATTTAATTGGCATAAAAGCAACCTTTTATTAACTGCATTGATAACCTGCTAGGAATGAATCTTCTCACAACTGTCTTAGTCACTATATTTCAGAGGTTAGGTGACTGCTAGAAGGGCAAACTACAGTACAGACAAGTCCCAAGTAACACCTACGAATTAGACCTTGAAAGCAACTTTTCCAAAATCGTTAAAAGATGCTGTAAATATCCTCTCTTTGCAGCTAGAGTTTCTATGATTAAATGCTAGAAATGCCATGTCATAGGACAGCTGTGTAAGCGTATTTCCTGTATCTGTTATATCCATAACCTTGTTGTGAAAACAACAAGGTTATGGATATAACCATGACATCCAACCTATACCTACCATACCTACCAATGACCATACATAGAAACTATAAATTATAGACATGCCCAAAGATAAGTCTTCCTCTGAAAAAGAAAAATTAGGAAAGTCTGATCATGGAGATGACCTTTTTATCTCTGAAAAGAAAAAAGCAAAAACCAAGACATTGCTAAAAATAGCAACATCTCACATGTGGGAAAAAGCAGTCTCATTAGACTCGCTTTTTTACTATGAACCTGAATATACAAACATCTCATTCATGCGGGCCCAGTTCTCGGGCTCTTGGAAGAAAACAAACTGCCAAGAACAACAGTTTTCTTAGAATCTGGGGAAACTTACTCTAGAATAAGCTTTTATCAATGTCAATGTTTGAAGGCACCTGAAATGGAACCAGCCTGATGGAATCTCATTGGATCTTAACCCTCTAGTACTGTAAGCACAACTGGGGGTTAACAAGGAGTAAGAAGCAACAAGTAGTTTCCCATTCTAGTACTGAAGCAGAGTACATTGTAACTTCAAAGGCTTCCAATGAAGCTATTTCGTTGGAGCAAGATACTGGACTTGAACATGGACCCATGCCTATTTGTTGTGACATCGAAGTGCAATTGCTTTGGCAAAGAATCCCAAGTTTCATCCATGGCCAAAGCATATCAAGGTGAAATTCCACTACATCAAAGAGGTGGTGGAATCCAGTGAAGCAACTATACTCAAGGTTATGACTCATGATAATGTGACAGATTCTTTAACTAAGGCAGTGGATAGAAGGAAATTTGCTTGGTGTAGGGAGTAAGGTAGGGATTCAACATTGGTCGATGTAACTGCCAAGTGGGAGATGGTTAAAATATTGCCAGCAGTTCCATTTGGATATGGAATGTGTAAAGCAATGTCCGGATTGCATTCTCGTTTTTCAGATGCAGAGCCATTTCCCATTTGTATTCCTAATTTTTGGGCAGCGTTGTTTCTTTGTTTGTACATTCTTTATAGAACAAAAGAAAACAACAAGGAAGACAATGATGTGTTCCAAGAGAAGGAAAAACTGTGTTGTTGTGTGTGCTTCTCTGCTATGGCTGTTCTGTAATTTTGAATTTGATATCCCCACGAATATTTAAGCGCTGTAAATTCTTATACTACTGCTGCAGGTTTCTCTCAAGATTTAATACCATTATGGATGTAAGAACTATTCATAATTATCCGAAGTGCAAAATTGTAAGCAGCTAGATGTGACGATCAGAAATTAGTATGTGGACAGTGCAGACCTCCTAAGCCATAATGAAAAAGAAAAACTGAAGAGGATAAAAACATACCTGCTCCTGCAAACAAGTGAGGTCCGGGAAAAAGCTTTCCTGTTCTCGCCCAAGTGTTAAAACCCCCACCTATGGCCTCAAAAACTCCAAATCCCAACAGGATTGAACCAGCATTAAAATGTCTCTCTCGGAATGAGCCCTTGAGCAGCCCTTTCCTCTCCTAAAAGACAAATAAATAGTTGGATTCAGTACCGAGCTAAGTGCCCATTTGGCCACCTAAGAATGCATATAATACTTGGTCCCAATGGCCACGGTTTCTCTGTCGGCATTAGAAAGCAAGAACAACAATACACGCATAACATGGAAGAACCAAGAAGAATGAAAATTAACATATCTACATACATAACCTACACAAATTTAGACAGGTATTTGAAGAATAAATAAAAATTATAAAGGAAAAATATGTATGAGCGAACTAACCTCTGTAAGTTGTTGGATTTTTGTTTCTATTGGTGAAGGTGGAGATGGTGGATCTCCTTCTTTCTTGGGCTGAGGCTTCACTTGCTTTTTCAACTCGTTGATTTCATCTTGAATGGTGCGAACTCTTCTCCATTGCCATCCAAGAAAGCCGGTCCACGTAGTATAAACAAACAAGCCACCCATTACAATAGGGTGGATCAAAGAAGCAGAACGACCCTCCAAAAGTCCAAATTCCCCACTAATTGCAAAAGCCTTCTGCAGCAGCCACATAGAACTTTTTAAGAGTAAGAAATTGATAAACGGGATTTATAAATCTTTATATTCATATTCATAATTGATATTCATTGCCTCCAGAGGCGCTCTACAGTTCAGTACGAGGGAGATTTTGTATGTAGATATTATTGTAGACCATTAATAAAATGTAATAACAAAAAGTAAAAAATAATAATAAGAAGAAGGAGATCTTGATAGAGCCTAATAGAGCCTGATTCTGATTTGGATCTAGGCTGATCTTAATCCCAGAGTTCTAATGCATAAGAAAAACATCAAATTCCTCATGGTAATAATTGTTATCTGCATAAGTCTATCCATATTCATGGATTTGTTATGCTATGAGATGTACTTGTCATGGATTTGTTATGCTCTGAGATATATCAAATTCCTCTATGTTGCAGTTGATAGCATTTGATACCTTGAGGAATTTGATACGTCTCTGTTCAGATCCAAATTTAAGATCCGTATTAACAACCTTCATATCAATATAGTTGACCATCTTATTCTCCAAGTGTATTTCAAAAACTAAATTAACATATATAAATAATAAGTCCCCTGAAGACACCACCCAACATAACCTGATTTTAACCTTTCTCATGGCTATGGCCTGTTTACTGTGTATATCTTGTACAGGGGCCAAACAATAATATAATTAGCTTAGTTTGGGGTCTAAGTTGAACATTAGTCCTTGTTTTTGTATTGCCCTGCTATAAGTGTGGCAAATTTTCATGTATATCTGATCTGTTATACTATCATTTTTATTTATCCAAAAATCAAAATCTGTCGAGACTCCAAACTCTTACACAGAGTCTGCTGTCTCTCCATCTAGTTGGGCTGGGCTGTAAAATGACCCCCTCGACACAATTATCATTTTGCCATTATCTATTCACCGGAATGCAATGCAGATAAATCAGTGAGCCAAATATCAGTATGTTACTTTTTTATCCAACAGAATGCAATGCAGACAGAATAAGCAAGCCAAATGCAATGCAGAAAGAATATAGAAGAATTGAAGTGAATTCAATGAGCCTTAATCATATCAGGCTATGTTTCTTGTTTCAGTAGTTAGCATCTTTATGCAAATTATTAGACTGACGATGCGCATTTATCAGGAATTCAAAGAAAAAACAATTGCACTAACCTCTGTATCCACAAGAAATGGTACCAGTGCCACTACTCCAGTAAGAGCACTCATCCTCAGCAAATGTAGAGTTTCATTCTGGCTTTCTGGTCCCTTAAACTCTCCCAGTTTCTGCATTTTATATTTTCCAATGCGGGCTGTATCAATCTGCTCATATTCGCGACTAGAGGACTCTATTCGGGATCTAGCAGTGAAATGTCTATTTCTAGAGTTTCTGGTGACAGATTTTATTGCAATTTTGGTGGCCAGAATGTTGGACAAGAGAGGTGTGTGATGGGTTGAATGGTAAGGACTGATATGCAGGGGACAAGGGGATTTTAAGGCACCCAAGAAGACTTTTGTTTGTGGTGGTGCTTGCAAATCTATCATGTTTGCCATTGCTAAAACCATATCCACACACAGAATCGCCTGTGAGCTTGCACGATGACTTGGGCTTTCATGGAATTTGAGCTTGAGATAACGTGGATAGGTGAAACTGGGTTTGATAAGATTTCGGGGTAAGGATTCGTACAAATTATTTTCGTTAAAGTTGATTGGTGAAGTTTGATAAACGATAAATGAATGAGGGGGGAAATCTTTGGCTTCATAGGAAAGTCCTTAGTGTGAGAGGTATACAGCCTTGGTTTATTTAATGAATAGGTGAAGTTGTATTTGGTTAAATATGTTTTGTAAAATGATTTCAGAACCAAAAAAGTCTTATAAAAATTATGTTTAAATTATATATTTAAAATTATTATTTTTAAAGAAAATCAATAATAAATATTGAAAAGAAAGAAATGAGTTATAAGATGCATTTATAATTTAGATTTATAATTTAGGTAGAATTTTAATATATGTAATTGTATACATAAAAGTAAGGTAAGATTTATAGTATAAGGTGGATGAGATGCTTTACTTAATTTAAAATGCTTAAAGTGAAGAAAGAAACAAAACATTAAATTTGATGTTTAAAAGATAATTAACCTAAAAATATGTTACTTATAATTTCATAATTAGAAAGAATAATCCCTACCTCATTCTCCTTATGGAAGCCCATATGTCCCCCATTGAATGTGAAGATCTAAAATGTTATATTCTATACAAACACAAGTTCAATAAACTTACCAAACATGTTATCCAGCATTGCCATATATTTGAGCCTAGTCCATTTTTGTTTAAAAAAGAGGTTGGGAAAATGATTTTGATAAATAATTAAAACTTTGGGACATCTAAGAGAGATAAGCTTCTTCTATGATGAAAACCTAAAATTGAGAATTAAAAATAAAGTATCTAATTTCATATGGAGTGATGAAAATATCAAAGATAGAACAAAACTATGGTATTATACAAACATCATCAATCACAAGCTTGACCATCCTTATTACCTTAATAAGGTTGCAAGCCTCAAGTTTAAAATGATGATTTCTAAACTAAGAACTAGCTTGCATATGAAACTAGTAGATGAACTATTTTGAAGAAAAAAATTGTTATTTATACAACATGGAGGGGATTGAAGATGAAACTCATTTCCTTATGAGATGCCCTTTATACTGTAATATTATATGTCCATACACCAATATCTACAATCAAAACTTGGTTTATGAAATAATAAACCTAGACAACCAAATTAATATTTGAGATTTTATTGTGATTTTAAACTAACATTGAAACAAGTTTTTAAATAGATAATTTTAGGAATTTAATTTCTTAGTTTTCTTTGTTCATTCTCTTCTTTTCAGGTCCTACAAATCAAGTTGGTCTAAAGGATGTTAAAAGACAACATCATCATAAATCCATCTTTTGACCTTAAACATTTTAAGCATCCAATGTTTGCTTCAAGATTTTTTGTATCCTTCTCTATGTTTAATAAATTTTGATTTAAGATGAATATATGCTAGTCTAAAAAAAAAATCACTACCTTATAAATTATGTGCGGACAAGAGCTTGATCAAAATGAATCTTGATTCATAAAAATAAAATTGACAAAAATGGAACTCAAGAAGTACTTATTTTATTAAATCCTAAAAACAATACAAAATGGGGATATGTTAATGCGGAAATCCATGTCACTACCTTGTTTTGTAAATAAAAACATTAAAACTTATTTTTCTTAAGTAATGGTTATATTATATTGCCAAACAAAACATTATGAAGACATACAAAACTCTATGCTTACTCGAATAGATTATCCTTTTACATTGATGAGTATAGCAAAGTCTGACAAATTGACTATGCAATAACACATAAAACCAATGCATTTAAAATAAATGCATCCCCTTCTTAACTTTGGCCATGTCATCCATTAGTAACTTTGGGGCTCATTTTGGATTTTGTGTTGTTCACTTGAGTCCATCCCTCCATATTTTCCCTCAATAGGGTGTCTAATGCTTGTGTTGGGGCAACATTTGCTTCACATTCCATGGGGGCGACCTAGATTTCCTTTTTTTTCTTTTTTTCTTTTTTTTCTACTAAGGGAATCAACAACTGGGGATGAGAATAGTATTAGTGTGACATGGGGTCCAGGGATCCAATCTCGCTACCACTATACCCCTAGGTGCATCCACAGTGCCCGAACCATAGTGCACGAGTAAGTTTGGGGGGGATTTGAACTTGGGACCTTCCATTTACAACCATTTACAACTTTTCAACTTTACCACTTGCTCTGCCCCCCATGGGAAATTTCCTTTTTTGTTAGGGGATGGGGATATTCACTATTTCCTCTTCCTCATCACCCCAACATCATTTTGGGGGCTTGCATATTTGCTGCAATTTCTTTGTTGTGAGGATACTAATTATTGTTATTTAAACACCAATTTGGTTTGGTAGTGTCTTTATACCTAACAATGCCAAACATTTTTTCTTAGATTATGAGATTGGTTTCAGGATTCCATTTTTGTTTGGCATGATCAAGGCTTCATTCATGGCATACATATGTCCTTCTCACTAGCATTATCCACTTTCTCCACCAAGGATTTTATTGGCAAAGACTTTTGGTCCATTAGGTGATACATTGTTCCTTTATGCCTTTCTAGAAGGTGGGTTTCCTTTTCTTCATCTCATCGACTGAGATGCCATTCATAAGAATTGATTCTACAACAAAACACTATCTATTTATAATCTAGGAGTTGAGTCTAAACATAGTTTTTTCAAACTAAACTTATTTCCTTTATGATACCTCTAGAGAAACCCATCTCCATACAAATTTAGGCATATGTTATGATATGCCCCTTTTTAGTTTCTGTGCTTTGAAAATGGATTTTTCTAATGGCCTTGTCTATTTTCCTTAAAGATTTATATGATCAAAATAGAAGGGGAAGAATAGGGAGTCTTACTAATAAGAAAGCCAATGAAAGAGTATCTAAGACATGATGAAATGTGGGGATCTATGGCTTCATAGACAAGTCAACATGTCTCTAGAACCAAGGCCCTAAGTTGAGGATGAGATACACATTTGAATATGAGTCAAGATCCATAATGAAAAAACATTTGGCACGATGATATATGTCTGCTTCGTCTTGGATCAAGGATTTCTAAGCAATGGAGATACATTAGCCTTCACCAAAAATCATTAAATTGGTTTATCAAACCATGCCTAAGGTAAAATTTAGTTTGTTCAATGGCTTCCAAATCCACTAAAATGGAGGGTGCAACCAAAATTTAAGTGGAATCCGCTTGGATTTTTCTTTCAGAGGAGATATTTGAGACTAGAGATAATCCCACCAAATTAACTAAGGTAAGGGCCTCTTTAAAATAGTTTGAATGGTTTAGTGCATCCAATCTAGTGTGAGACAAGGTTGTCACTTGAGCCTTCTTAGCTTGATTTGCAATTGAAGAGGAGAGGGAGGAAGGACCCAAGGAAGGTCCTTCTTGGGACATGATCAAATTTATTATTGTTGCACAACCTAGAAGGCTTGGGAGTACAAGGATTAATCGACTGCTAAACTAGAAAAACCTCAGGATACTACCCCTAAGTGTCACATAGGAAGGGTCCTCTCTCTTTAGGTTTCCTAAGTCCACCTAAGCATACCTGAACTAACCACAAAAGGTGTCCCTAGACAAACTTTTTTGGGTACTTTCCAGAAGTTATCTAGCTTTCCCACAGTACTGGCATGGTTGATTTCTAAGGTTAACAACGTGCCTGAGAGATTTAACAAAAAATTGAAATATAGCACATTGAGGATGAAATAACGAGTTCTCAATTTAAGAGATGGAAATACCCCCTAGGTGAAATATGGATAACTAGGGTAACTTGGTGAGATATAGAGATAAATGTGCAAGCTACCCTCAATATGAACCGTGACAAGGATTTAATGTCTTGGCTAGTAATTATATTAAGGGTTGTCTCAAAAGGATCAAATGTGCTTAAACTATGTTAAATTCGTACCATGGTTAGTTAATGTGTTGAGTTTGAGATATTACCAACATTGAGTTAAGGTCTTATCTTCATGCGTATTCAGATTTAAAAGTGTTTGTGGTAATAATGGTGCTCGTTTGAGTTTAAGAAAGGCTCAACACATAGGAACATCTTGTTGGTTTAAACATTTATGAGTATAAAAGCTTGTAACAACAAACAAATAAGTGCACACTAAACTAAACAAACACAGCTGTGCTATATGAAATGATTTTTTTTTTTATTTACAATGTCTTTCATAAGGTTTATAAGCATAGATTTGGTTCATATTTTATGCCTATGATGCAAAGAAATTCTAGACTAGCAATGCATATTTATCCTAGTGGCTAAATAAGTTATAAAAGCGAATTTAAAAATAAATAAATTAGAGCATAAGAGTTTAAAGAAATATCTGACCTGTTTCCTTAGTGTTGGGATATGGAGTCAATTCACCCATCCTAGTTGACTGGCATGAATATGAGATCCACAAACTATAGAGACCCTAGAGCAATCCACAATTTTGACCTAGTTGAGGCACCCTTTGGAACTCTACACTCATTCAACTTGTAAGATTGGTTGAACCTTGAAGATGGAAATCGATTAGATGTTCCTAAACTTGTGAGACCAACAAAGAATTTAGAGAAATAATGATGAGCGGTGAGGAACAAAACCCAAAAAGGAAGGTGAATGCAATAAAATTATGAGTTGTGTTTCTTACTAGAAAACTTCAAAGCATTAGAGCAGTTGCAATTTCCAAACTATACATGAACAAACATTAACAATATTGCCTCAATTTGGATCATATCATAATAGTAGTGGAAAGCAAGATCTAAAATCCAACTACAAATCACCATGAATACAAGAGAAAACTCAGTAAAATCAAAGCTCTTCTATTATTCTCAAAATTGCATCTTAACAAAATGAGTTGCTCTCTCTCTCTCTCTCTCTATTATTCTCAAAACTGCATCTTAACAAAATGAGTTGCTCTCTCTCTCTCTCTCTCTCTCTCTCTCTCTCTCTCTCTCTCTCTCCCTAAAAAGATGAAGGGTTGAGATCTTCATTTGAGTCTCAATTTACAATCAGTGGCTAAGATTACATCTTAAAATGATGATTTGTACAATTGGCCAAGTCACCATCCTCATGTGGGGCACACTTGGTTGAGATGGAGAATGTTGGGATCAAATAAGGATGTGAAAGTGTCAAAAATGTATGGATGTTACCTCATCAATGTTGAATGGTTGAGTTGTATTTAGTGGGCCATATGAGACGATCTTCCATATTGAAAAGTGCCCTCCTTGGGAAAATTCATCGGCTCTTCAAAATCTCCATCTAGCGAGGCCCAAAACACATGAAAATTTTCCTCAAAATGTTGATTTATCATTCTTGTCATATTTGAGAAGGACCCACTTCACCAAATTATCAAATTGGATTTCCTCATTATGGTTTAATTTTTGGTTAGCCATACTTAGGCATTTTTAAAATCAAACCTTAGAAAATTTGATTAATAATTGCCTATTAATCCATTTGATGAAACCGTGAAAAAAATGCTTGGGAAGTGCCTTGGATGATGTCCATGATGTCCTAGAAGCTCATACCAATCATTTCCATGCCAAAATATGATATGAATATATCATTCACAATCTGATCCAAATTATTAAAATTGGATGTAGGCATTTTTAATCTATAACTTTAGGAAAAACCATTAATGATTGCCTGTTAGTCCATATAAACTTTAAAACACATTTGGAAGGATCAAAATTGCTTCCAAAGTCTTCAATGAGCTCAATTATGATGGCATAAGTGTATGTGTTGATTGCTGGTCCCATTGACCAAGCCAAACTACCCATTTGACAAAGTCAAACTGTTGAAAAAGTCAACTTTGGTCAACGTCGGCCAAACTTATCCAATGAATGTATGGAGCCTTTTATGCCTCTAGAAAGAGTATTGTCATCTTATATGACTTGGAATGATGAAGTATTTGAATTATAAATTTATATACAATTATTGTTGATATGAATCATCACATAGCTTCAAACATAGATCATGTTACATAGGTTTCATAACGAATGTGGGATTAGTCTTTTATGAAAAAATAAAAATCCTTGCAAAGATTATTAAATTGGATAGAAATTCCAAGTATGCAGTGAAGTGAGGATTGGTCAAAGGCGACTGAATGACTCAAGATAAGGGGATATGGAGATCTATGTGATCTTCACCAATAGTGCAAACAATAGGGAATGTGCCTCACAATTGGCTGTTGTGAAATGAGATACTTCTCCTTTTGACCCTAGAAAGCCCCCCTTTCAATATTTTAATTTTTCTCTTTGCATCTTTTCTTTTTGAATTTTTCTTTTTCTTTTTTTGTTGCACTTTTATTTGGATAACGATTGAAAGGTACTGGCCCTAGATACCTTCTAGGTACCAGTGATGACATGGCCTTAGATTCACTTCCAACGATCGTCCATGGGCCTAACATAGTTTCAATAGTAATTCTTGGTTAGATAAAATTGGTATTACCTCTTAATTCAAGGAGTACTTACTCTTCCAATCATTAAGCATTTTCAAATATACATCGCAATAGGGAGACTTGTTTCAGGTCTAGGGAGAAAATTGATTAATAAAAAATCTTCATGTCTATTAATTAGTTAGCCCCCGGATTTTACAAGTGATTATCTTGAACCATTGCAGAATTTATCACAACACAAGCATGCATGAGATACAAGGGAGAACATAGAGGCATTCATGGTGAAGGGAACATAGGGGGGGATTTAAGAATCAACCTACCATGCTCCAGCCAATGGGATTTTAAAACCAGGTGGAGTGGTATGGATATGGTGGTAAGGTCAAGGTGTGGATCCAAATGAGAGTTATAACCCCTATAAATACCAAGAGTTGTTAGATAATGATATGTTCATAAAACAAAAATCTCTACTCATTAGCCTATGGAACATCTTGACTGACCATGCTTATTAGAATCACTCATTATAAGTAACATGAAAACAACTTGCAATACAATCATCAATCCAATTCATAATCCACAAAGTACATCTTTAGGCATGTCATGGCATCAATGAATACATAGCATGGCATTATCACAAGGAAAAATATGGTACCAACTATTGGCATCTCATCATTGATCACATCTAAATGCTTTTAACTATGGATCACATCCGGATCTTTGAGCCAAAAATATGGTAAAAAATCCCCATACATTAAATGGTATATTAGTTACCGAGTAGTAAAGTAACTAGGGAGAAATCCTAGTTGTGTCATGGAGTGTTTCTCTTCCTTTCTTGCTTAATCCTTTATAAGATTAAATTGTGGTCATGATGATTAATTCCCAGTATCAAGAATAACAAGATGGTGGGATTTGATTTACTTATGTGTACATGAGAAGTGCAATGCAAGCCTTAGATGTTCAACCATTACCTTGAGTTCCCTCATGCTAACCTCAGGAGTCGAAATCTCGAGTCATAGGAATTGAACATTGGTCGTTGGTGAAAAAATCCTCATTTCACATTGGTAGATCTAACTCCTTTAGGAGACAATTGCATGCTATCATAAATTAAAAATTTATAATATAATAATCAATTGGGTCATTGACACCTATTAATACAAATTAGGGGTATGATATGCACTAGGTGACTTGTTCAAGTGCACTGGAGAAGCTAGGAATAATGATGATTGCCAAGGTATGAGTCAAAACTCATTGTTGAATAATCATTGTATGCACATTGCTAGATAAAGTATATACTTGCCCTATAATAATTATAGGGCCATCTTGTTTCCCCTTCTTCCTTCAAACAACCTTCTACTCAACCAAAGAGAGTAGACTCAGTGGAGACTCCTGTGAAAATACGTGTTCATCATATCACAATCAAGACCATCCTCGGACTTAAGGGCACTATCCATTTTGAATTAGAGTTATTTGATTCACGTAACAACTTCAACCTTCTTGAAGGGTTGTGTATTTAGATAATTTGCATAGTAGGGTTGGATTTGGTTTACATGAACGGAGTATATTTCCCATCCCTTGCCACAAGAGGGGAAACGTGGTCCTAAGTTGATGTATCAATCTTGGGTCGAACATCTTCCTTTGTAGTAATTACTCTTAAATTCAAATTCTACTCTTCCCCTTTCTCAAATTCATAAAATTTTGATCTTAACACATGCATCTTTTAAATAATCATTTTCTTAATATATTTTACATGCATGATTATAAATAATCATAATCTAATTCCAAATCAAATAACATCATTTTATTCCAAAACAATCTTATCCAACAAACTTTAACCCAAATCAAAATCTTCACAAAGTATTTCATTCTTAATTAACAAAAATAATACATATGACCAATAAATCCATAGTTAATAAAAACCAACATAGATCCATCTTAAACCTGGATTTACAGAAGAAATTTTATCCCTTTCTATACTTGATAAATTCAGGTTTAAAATAGATCTATGTTAGTTTTATTAATTTATTTATTTTATAAATTGTTTTTTATTTAATTTTTATTTTTATTTTATAAACTTACATTAAGTATTTTTTATTTTATAAATAAACGTAATGTTACGATGATAACATATCCCATAATGTAATAGTCCTTTCAACTATACTTACAAGTTCAACAAAGCCTTTCTAATGGTCCTTAGAAAAAACAATATGCATTGCTTCATGTTTCATTACAATATTCATTCCCAACCATGTAAATTCTTATATGGCCTTTATAGAATGTTCTAGCTTATTTTTTTCTAATAGCATATAACTTTAATAAATTCTTATATGGCCTTTGTAGAATGTTCTAGCTTATTTTTTTCCAATAGCATATAACTTTAATAAATTCTTATATGGCCTTTGTAGAATGTTCTAGCTTATTTTTTTCCAATAGCATATAAGTGTAAGTTTCATTTGTTATCATTCATAGGTGGACTCTTTTATTTCTTGGAAAGATAATAGTGGACTTTTTTCTTCGGAAATGCTAGCCTTGCTATTCAACATTGAAATCAAGGGCCAGACAAATTATCATTCATAGGTAAATAATAGTGGACTTTTTTCTTCGGAAATGCTAGCCTTGCTATTCAACATTGAAATCAAGGGCCAGATAGATTATCATTCATAGGTGGATTCTTTTATTTCTTGGAAAGATAATAAAATTATCATTCATAGGTAAATAATAGTGGACTTTTTTCTTCGGAAATGCTAGCCTTGCTATTCAACATTGAAATCAAGGGCCAGATAGATTATCATTCATAGGTGGATTCTTTTATTTCTTGGAAAGATAATAGTGGACTTTTTTCTTCGGAAATGCTAGCCTTGCTATTCAACATTGAAATCAAGGGCCAGACAGATTTGAACCTTGGTGGGGACAAAAACATTGTTCGGCCCCACCAATTGACCCACCTCAGAACCTTGGTCGGGACTTTTTCGCTTGTTCGGAAGATAATATGTTGCGCTCCACAAATATCTTTTGTCATGCTTCATGGTTGAACTTTTTGTTTGTTTGTTGAGATGATAATGTATTGCCTGAACTTTTTGTTTGTTTGTTGGGATGATAATGTATTGCGTGGGGAATTCCTAAGAAAGGTGGGATATAAATAAATGGATTTAAATTTTGAATTAAGTGTAATAATTAATAGAATAAAAAATAAAAATTGTTCTACAATAAATTAATAATAATAAAAATATTATTTTTATTTTGAAGTGATAAAAATTAAAATAAATTTATATTATATTAATATAAAATTAAAGTTTATAAGTTTAGATTTTAAAAATATAAAAATTATTCAAATTTTAAAAAATATTATAAATTTTAATTGATTTGAAATTATATGTTACTATCATATATTTTCGTAAGCTTCTTTCATTGTATTACATTAAACATATGAGTACAACAATTTTAAAAAGGGTCTACCTTATGGGAGCCCAGAACAGAGATACAAAGATTGACAGATCTTATGAGGAGTTATGAATGTCTTAGAGTTTCTTAGACTAAAAACAAATGTATTGAAGTTACTATAACTAAGTTATCCTTATGATTATGATTGTCTACTAAATATGGATCATACCTAAGTGATAAGATGATTAGAAAGCAGAAAACTAAAACCCAAAACTAAAAATCTAATATGTGTTTTTATCATCATAAATAGAGATGTATGGCATCTTTCCATGTCCCAAATTTTGCATTGAGTCAAAATGGCCTAATCCCATTGGTCATATTCATGAGAGTTTGTCAAATTGATGCTAAGGGTCAAATAATTGCCAAGGAGGAAAATTACTAGTTTCCTAGGTTGTGGGTGGAAGCATTGGGATTTGAAATAAGAAGGATAATAAATTATGTGTGGACTTTAGAAGAGCATAAATATTTAATAAAGGAGCTAAATAAATATATACAATGGAAAATCAAAGTGGCATTTGATCATGAAGACACATGGAGGAAGTGGGACCCACATAAGCTAGATTTTCTATGCCACATGGCATTCTCCTCTTGTCATTTTGAATCCATAAGAAGTCAAAGGTTATTGGGATGAGTTGGAAGGTCAATATACTTGGCATGAGTCATGTAAGGTCGAATTGGAGTGGAAGAATAACTCCCATGGAAGAGGAAGAGGCAATTTGGAGCTAGTGAGACACTTGGACTAGATTCCCTAGCACTATGACAACAATGATGAAGATGCTATGACACATATCACACAAATCAGACCTGAAGGCTGACATCTAACAATATGACATGTCAGGGATAAAAATAGTCTCCAAGAGGGCGCTCAAGTGAGTTAGGGCAGCCAAAGAGACACCAATTCGAATTTGGAGAAGGAGAGAGCTAGAATTGGAAGGACAAGTGGCATACTTGGGAATCTCTTTCCAAATTGAGTTGGCATGAATCTCCTGGAAGGAATTCAACCCATGGAGGACATTAGAAGTTTACAAAAGTCATGAACAAAGAAGAATAGTGGTTTTTTATCATTTTTAGAATTTGCAATTGCATTTGTGAAGAGGGAGAGCTAGTGGATGACTAGTTTCTTGCCTTAGCCAATTTCGAGGGTGAAAGATTCCCATCCAATTTGGTAATTGGAAAGGCCATTCAAACCTTTCATTTAGAGCTTTAATGGAGTCATTTGTTGCAGGTGTAAGCTGCAGGGCAGATCATGGTTTCTTCTATTGCAGCTCATTCCTTCAACCATTTCCAGTTTTCATTACATATTCTTGATCCTTGAGGGAGGGAGTTTTTGGTGAGCTATTATACTATTTGGGGGAGCTTCTAATGCCCCATTTATTTTATAATATGAATTAAATACTCTGTTCTTCATCTCCAGAAATTTTCAGGTCGAAATATCAAGCGGTTGTATGTAAAATTGATGATTATTGAGCAAACAGTGACCATTCCCCCACTAGATTGATGTATTTCAATGTATTGATGATGATTTAGAATGATATATTTATGATGTATGGACTGCCATTGATGAGTATTACAAGTTTCATGTTCAGAACTTAAGCATTTGGAGCCATCTTGCTCAGTTTTATTTCATTTGAAGAAGATTTAATGCTATTTCCCCCAAGGTCGAAACTAGTCTTTTTTGCATTTGATTTAAGGGATTTAAAGCAGACATTAAAATTTGAATGGTGATGCATATGAGTTCATGTTGATGTACTTTATATGTACCCTTCTTCCATTCAGAATTTCTAGTTGGATTGAGTTCATTTGGAAAGTCATTTTCATCATCTACCCCTAGGGGGATTTGAACCACAATTTACTAGTAAAACTCCATACATTGATCATATTTTCAAAGTGAGTTGCAGAAGTCATTTTATGGTTAAAAAATAACTATAAACACCATTTTTATGTATTAACATCATTCATACACCTACGGGTACAATTTGAGAGCATTTGGAGCTATTTAGAGCCATCTACCATTGGGGGTTTGAAGCTCGAAATTACTAGTAATCTTCCCTACTTTGTCCAAATTGTAAATGAATGTTGCAGAAGTGTTTTAAGGATTTTTAAGTATCCACGAGCCTTTGTTATATGTATTAATACCTCTCAAATACCTTCAGACCCATTATACAATCATTTGGGGTCATTTGGAGACCAAGAGATCAATACTAGTCAAAGAGGAATTGCTAGTCAAACTCCCTACTTTGGCCAGAATTAAAAGAGGATTTGATGAAGTAATTTAAAGGTCATATATCATCCCTGAACATCATATTCAAGTCCTAATATCAGCCATATACCTTCTCAGAATATTTGGGATCATTTGGAGAAAATTGGAGACCTAGAAATCAAACTAGTCAAAGGTCGAACTAGGGAAAAAAGTGAAAAATTTGTCATTTTAATAAAAGTATTATAAAGGGACATTACACATCTCTTGATCATGAGAAGACTCTAGGGTCGTTGTTGGACCTGAAGTAGAGGCTGAGGGGAAACTAGGTGTAGTTAATCCATCCCAATCATTTCCTTGTACATATGAATTTGTTTGTCCAGGACTTGCTTGACCTCGGATTGGATTTCATCCATTTGAAGCAACATTTAGTTCCTTTCCTCTTGAATTTAAAGCAAATATTTTCCTAACAAGGATTCAATGATCCATTAAAGGGTCAGGGTCTTTTAATATTTGGTCTCCCTAGACTTGGTATGGCCTAGGGTTTCATCTCTTTGGAAATCTAGTCCGCATTGATCCCCTCTTTCTCAATCTTCACCTGAATTTCATCTTGAGAAAGCTTGTCTCAGACTTGACTAGGGACATGCTCCAGATAAATGTTGTGAGACTCCCCCACTTGCTGCTAAACCTGAGTTTGAGGAGTCGTCTTTCTACCTTTTCAGGTTCGACAACATATGCCTTGAACATATTTATCCATAGAGTATTTATCGTTATGTCTGTGCCTTTGTTGAGCCATGTCTATACCCATGAGCTAATGCAACATACAACATTGTTAACCACCACTAGGACAATTCGACCAAGGAGAAAGACAACCCACTCGGCCACACTGCGTTTAACCACAACTACAATGGGGATGAGCTAACAAAGACTTTCCAAAATAAAAGACTGAGATGCTTACAGTAAAAGTAGTGCTAGCCTTGACTTAGTAGAGCAATAAACCAATCTACAATCTCGGCCTAGAAAACTGAATGGAGGGATAATAGTCTTACCCAAAAAATTAAGGAGTGTTTGTGTCGACTTTTCCCCACAAGAATGTCTTCCCTTATTGCTATTCACCAGTTGAAGCAAGTATTAGAGCTACTCTCCACATCATAATCCACCATATCTTCCATCATAAATTTAATAGGGTTGAGTTCTACCATCTTCCTACGTTTCTACCTATGCCTGTACATCCCATAGTCCTCCCTCTTCCACTGTCTTCTATGCCTGATCATTATTTCAAAAAGGGGAGGTGTATGCCCTCCTTTGTATATCGTGGTTGTGGAGGTGCCAACTGGATGGCATGCCCACCACTGTGTTGCGTCCTCGCCACCCCATCCAAGATACACATCACCATCACATTAAACTTCACTCTCAAGTATAATTTTTATATTTATAATGAAAAAGTTATAATTTTTTATTCAATATTATTTAAAACACAAATTTATCCCAAAACAATTTACTTATAAAATTAGTGGAATCTCTCTCTCACACACATCATTACTTATGACAAGTTCAATTAATAGAGAATCATTAATTTATGATATGAAAAATAGTTGCTATAAATCATATAAAATTAAATTTACATATTAATTATATATTGATGTGATAAAATTAGGGAATAAGTGAAACTTCGAAACGTAAAATTGTAGATCAATAATATATTCATTGGTCAACTCTTTAAACCGTTGATAATCTCAAAACATAGCACAAATAATCTATTTAAAAAGTATATAAAAATAAAATAAAAAATAAAAAATATTTTGGTTTGTTTATAATCACCAAAGCAAAAGCATAAACATAATGTACAAAATTCCAAAAGAATAAAAGACATAATGAAGAAGATGGCCTATGACCTAAAGTGATTGTTGCACTTCTATGCATATACAATATCACAATCATAAAAATAGACAATAATATTATTGGATTGCAACACAATATTAATTTACGGTCTTATAACATTAACTTCTATTAATTTATGGGCTTACATCATTAGCTTTTATGATACAAATACAAATACAAATATATATATATATATAGTTTTTTTTATGTAATCAAGAAAAAAGTGTATATTAAGCAGGAACCTTCATTACAAAAAAGATCAAGTATCACAGGGCCTTTCATGCCCAGATATTCTTTCACACCATCCTACAACATGATTCATTTGTGCTTCTGAGACTTCTACACAGGACCTATCTACTCCCTTGACCCCATTACATAAGCCCATAGCAAAAACTATCTTAAAAAAGGCCTACAGACTTCGCTTGAAAAACCAACAGACAGGATATTACAACCGAACTGGAGAGAAAATACAAAGGTGGATACTACAGGTGAAGCCCGTCAACACCATAAACAACCTATCCAAACTAAAGTAACAGAAAAGCGAGACCATACAAAAATAATCATAAAAAAAACAAACCGAAAACCCATCATTTGGGAGCCTGGGCAACGTTGTTATGGATCATAGTGCCTGAGCGGAGGCCGGCAAGCTTGTTGTCATCTGCAGGAGAAAGTTGGCCAGCCGGACCATGAAGAGGGAAGGAGACTGGAAGGCGCAGAGCGCAGGGTACCAGCAGCAACAAGAGAGGCTTCCGAAGAAAGGCCGAGTTTATGAGTAATCCGGTCAATTGTTCGTCGCATAGAGCAATTATCCTCCAAATGCGCTTTCCAAGTGCATGCTGGTTCAGCCTCTCCCAAAGCCTTGTTTTCCCGGTCCATCATGACATGGAAGAGGATCTCCTTAGTAACACAATAGGTGGTAACTATCTTGTCATAGGAAGACAGACAACCAGTAGTAGTCCTTGGGTCACTTATCCATTCTTCAACCTCTTCTTTGACAATATCAATATCCAGGGCTTTGACATGCTCCCATAGGTCCTTCTCAACACTTTCAATTTCCTCCCTGATAATCAGAGGGATTCGCTTGCGAAACAATTGGGTCACCTGCCCTGCTTTCTAAAGATCACGGGTAGTTTTCCGCCGACCATCAACCTTTTTACCCTTACTTACATTCCGCTTGGGAGCCATCTCACCAGTCACTCGGGAAATAAGATAACACCGAATTCTCACTTGATATCCCCCAACGACACTATACATAGAATACATAATGCAGGGCGTAGGGGTTTGCTCAAAATAAATAATTGAATGGTGCAAGCGAAAACCGGTAACCATGCTAAATCCGTTCATCATTCTAATGAGTTGCACAAGAAACCGTACCTCTCTCGACTACTATGCCTGACGCTGTGTACCCTTCCTTTCAATGGCCGAAGGAGGTTGCAGGATCTCCCCATAATTGAGAATCGAGGTGAAATCATGGGAGGTTATGTCTCGGTTTAATACTGATGCACCGACTTCGCAAGATGATTGTTGATTGGATTTCCCACAGGTGTTAATCGAGCTAGACAGATGTGCATTCATCATGGTAACCGAGGAAAGACACGTGCATCCTACCGTGTTCTAGTACAGTCTTATGTCATTAGCTTCCAGGTGGGTGCATTGGGTATGTCAGTCATTACGTCCCTCGTCCGATATTTGTCCTTCATCCATTCTAACCCTGTTGCATTCCCAAATGTTGGCTATTAGGTCAGCCACCTTGTTACCATCACGTTTAACATGGGCTCAATACCAAGTGTGGAAGCCACGGAGGAGGTTCGTGACCCACTCGACCCGAGACATCAAACGCCAGCTCTTTACAACCTTGGCTACACTTTTTCCAACCTGTATATTCTTGGCCATATGGATGATGACATGTGAATCCCCTTAAATGACCATGGGTTCCTAGTTATTGCGAATGGAAATTCTGATTCCATGCAACAATCCTTTTAGTTCAGCCGCATTGTTGTTGTCGAAGCCAATATTCCCGTAAAAGTAGTGAAGAACAACGCCTTCACTATTTCTGATAACTCCTCCAAATCCGGTCGGACCGGGGTTTCCTTTGGAAACCCCCTCAAAGTTTAGCTTGAATGGCCCCTGGGAGGAGAGTGCCATAGATGTGGACTTGCATGAGCCACTGGTCGAGCCTGAAGCCGTCTCCAAATCTATGGAGAACAGTCCAAACCCCATCCTGTGAGAACCATTTTTCTTGGTCGTCCATTTCCCAGTTTCTGTTCGTCCATGGGCTAATTTTAATGGTTTCCTGAATATACTTGTTGACTTGGTTCCAGACAGTTTGCATCGAATTCTTCTTACCCTCAAATATCCTGCCATTTCGCTCCTTCCATATAGCCCACATTAGAGAACCCGAAAACATGAGCCAAATCTTAAGGATGACAGGGTTTTTGAATGCCTCCTTATCCCAATTTTTGATAGTTTGGACTGGTTTCCCTCTGACACGGTCTGTCCTTCTGAAGATTTCTGCTCCACAGTCCCACAGAGAGGAGGCCCAAGGGAAAGATTCTAAGAGATGGTTTATAGATTCATCCTCTCATTCACAGAGAACACACCAAAAGGGACCATGCATACCTCTTCTCATGAGGTTCTTTCCTGTCAGGATGCGCTTGTAAGAAACCAGCGAGATGAGGGTTGCTATTTTGGGCCAAGGGTTGAAGTCCCAGACCGACTTCTAGTCCATCCCAAGAGGTGGATCCTCTTGGTTAAATTACAGGTCATAGGCCTCTTTAGTGGAGTAAATTCATTTTGTTTGGAACCCCCATCTGAGTTTATTCGGTTGGTTCTAGATTCGAATGCAACGATCCTACAGGGTATCCATAATCTTAGGTATCTCTTCTCCTGGGAAACGTTGGTCCCACCAAGTTTTTGGTTTCCATTCGTGAAAATATTCATGAACCTGTTCATATTTCCAAAATTGGAAGACTTTTGTTAGGCCCAAATCCTTGGCACGAGACCAGCTGTTATGGAATTCTTGTTAGTTAATGATTCTTGGCAACTATTGCCAGGAATCACTCAAAAAATTGGCATTCTTACCATCCCTGACTTCCCAAAAACTATGACTTTGGATAATCCTTCTGTTTTTATGGGAATAATTACATATATGGGAACCCTGTAAGTTTTCATTGAATCTAATCAGATCTTGTTTGAGTTTCCCCAAGGCATACTTACTGTGCCAGAGTTTGGCCCAAGGTTCTTCTTTGTGTGACACCCAATGCCACCAGATATTTGCACCAAGAACTTCACTATTCTTCTCTGGATATCTCAACCGAAGACCCCCTTGAACCTTTGGTTTGGAAATAGTGTCAGAGCTAACCAAAGCCCGTCGATGTTTTTTTTATTACCTCCCCACAAGAACTATCGTTGAATTGATCTTATTTGATTGAGGACCGCTTTAGGGGAAACCAAGGTGGAAAAAAGATAAATAGGCATGGCTTGGAGAACAAATTTCACAAGCACAGTTCTACTGGCCAGGTTGAGATATCTGTAAGCCCAATTATCCAGTTTTCATCTTAATTTCTCCAGGAGGTCCTCCCAGGAGAATTTCCTAATCACCCCATCAACAAGAGGAGCACCGAGATATTTGGATGGAAGGGAGATCCCTTGGAAGCCCAGGATACAAATAATATTCCTCTGATGTATCTTCAGGGTATTGAAAAAGAAAATTTGGGATTTAGTATTATTCACTTCTAGCCCATAAGCTTTGGAAAAATAATTCAAACATTTATTTAAGACCCTCGCTTCTTACACCGAAGAATGCTCCATCAACATGGTGTCATCCACAAATTGTTGGTGTGAAATAGTCTCCAATCCAGGATGGAGGTTCAGACCTTTAATCTCCCTTTTATCAGTTCGATCTTTGATAACTCTACTCAACCCTTCCGCCATGAGGATGAACAGGAAAGGGGACAGAGGATCTCCTTGTCGAATACCCCCATGTAGGACTAAAAGTTCTGGTGGGGGAGCCATGCAAAAGGATAGAGAAGAAGATTGTAGAAGTGATATTCATAATCCAATGGACCCAATCCTGATTGAACCCAAAGGACTCAAGCATCTCTTTCAAAAACGACCAACTTAATTTATCGTAGGCTTTTGAGATGTCAAGTTTTAACAACATACCGGGTTTCTTAGTGGTTTCAGAGAATGGATAAATTCATGAACTAAAATGATACCATCCAAGATTTGATGCCCTTCCACAAATCCTGATTGTTCTGGGGAAACAAAGTCAGGGAGGAGAGGCTTCAGCCAATTAGCTAACACTTTAGTAATGATCTTATAAATGACATTACAAAGTTCTATAGGTCTAAATTTCCTAGGTGAATCAACGCCCTCCTCTTTGGGTATGAGAGTGAGAAAGGTAGAATTGAGAGCTCTGAGAACTCCTTTATACTTACGCGATTCCTCCACGATTCTCCAGACATCATCTTTGATCAGATGCCAGAAATGATGAAAAACATTGGTGATAAACCCATCGGGTTCGGGGGCCTTCCCATATTTCATTTGATTGACAACATCCTCCACTTCCTAGAATTCCATAGGCTTCATTAATATGTCATTCTGGGAAGCTGTCACTAGCCGGGGGATATGTCTAATGACCATCCTTATATGGGCAAATCTATCTTGGTGGAATAATTTCGTGTTTCGTTCCCCCTCCTGAAGCCACTGATTGCGGTATTTTTGTTTCCACAAGATCTCCTCTTGTCGTTCCCTAGCATTAAGTTTCTCAAGGGTGGCTTGTTCACGTTGTTTCAGATCTTGAGAGTACCCAGAATTCATGCCTTCTCTTTGAATTTCCTCTAGCTTTTTAGTTAGATACTTTTGATCTTGGAATATGTTCCCAAATTCCTCCTTATTCCAGGTACGTATTTTTTCTTTTAATTTTTTAAGTTTTTGCTAGAATTGGTACATCAAGGTGCCCCTGGTAGGTTCCAACTCCTCCCATCATTTACTGACAATATATTTGAAGTGCTTATGTTCAAGCCATAATTGTTCAAAACGAAAAGGTCATCTAATGGGGGGACCAACATCATCCCAAACCAGACTTACTGGCCAATGATCGAAGCCAGCCGAGGGAAGGACCAGAGCGGTCGCTTTCTTGTCCCTGATAATCATAGCCTCAGGTACAATGAATCTGTCTAAACAGGAGGAAACATGATGCTCACCACCTCTCTTGTTATTGCATGTAAACCAACCATTCCCTCTCTCGATGTCCACTAAACCATTCTCCTAGATGAATTTTTGAAGGATATATTGGTTGCATCCATACTACGTCTTCCTCCTTTCTTCTCTTCCAAAGAAGTGATCATGTTGAAATCACTGCCCATAACCCATAGACAACCTTCATTCTCATGGGCTTCCATAGCTAAGAAGGATAAGAAAGAAGGTTTTTGGGCTAAAACATTGGGGCCATAGAAATTAGTTAGAGTACCTCTTACCTCAGAATTATCAAGTTTAAAATTGACACTAATATAGAACCTAGAAGCACGGAAGCAGGTTAGGGAGATTTCCATGGGGTTCCATAAAATGGAAATTCCACCAGCCGCTCCTTGAGCATCAATAGAAATTACCTGACTTCCCCACCAAAGTTGTCCCCCTAAAACCTGCATAGTCTCCAATCTTCATTTTGTTTCTTGCAAGAATAAAACATTTGGTTTTTCCTTAAATTCATCTTTAGGGTCTTCATTTTCCTTGGATTGTTAACCCCATGGATATTCCAGGTTATAATATTCATTAGATACTCTTGACTACTTCAGAGAAGGTTGCCCTTATTGTTGGGTATTGTCCTGATTCTACAAGTCTGGTCCCAATCCCCACAATTCTCTATCGATTCGTCTTTCATCCCTGTTTTTCCCCTTCCTCTGGTTGTTTCCTTTTGATGCCCTTCATTGGATCCTTATCTATACCCAGGTGTGGGGATGCTTTGGTTTCAAGGATAGCCTACTGTAGAAGTTCTAGCTTCCTTCTGAAAACATACCCTTGCCCTTTTTTGCTGCATTCCTTCTCGATCTCATCCAGATCTAGCTCTCCCAGGTCCATATATTCATTTTCCTCCATCGTTTCTTCCTCCATGATTTCCACTATCTCATCCATAGGCCTGATTGTGGATTGATTACCTTCCTCAGTGGTAGTTTTATCCTTTTGAGGACCTTCGTCCTCGATCTCCATGTTACTCAAAGTTGCAAACCTATTCTCGCTCTGATTCAGTTTGTCGGTACTTTGTTTTGCGGGAGGGGGATGAGGGGTCTTTTTATTTTTCCTCTTGTGATTCCAAACCTGTGTAAAACCCTCATTGTCCTTTTATTTTTCTTTCTTTTCCAGGGGGAGAGAGATAGTGTATTTTAGGGTTGGACAATCATTGCTTAGATGCCCATATTCATGGCATTGTCTGCACCAAAAAGGTTGTTGTTCATAGTCCAAAGTTTGGACCCAATCCTTATCTTCCCAATTCAAATTGATAGCCTCTGTAGATCTTTGGATAGTTTCATGTAAATACAAATGCGAGCATAGGTGGTGTATCGTTGTAGCCTTGTCCATTCTGAAGCTTTCACAAACTTCCCCAAGGTGTTCCCAATGGCCTCCAAGATTTCAAGTTCCCAATACTCACACGGGAGTGAGTAAATCTGGATCCAGACTAGAACAATACTTAGATCCTTCGTATCAGGGTTAAACCTCTCCTTCCAGGGGCGCAGGAATAACCCAGACGAGTAAAAGAAGTAAGGACCACCCCTAAGGACACGGTCATGATCTTCTTGGTTGAAAAAGATAATGGTAAAGAAACCCTTAGCTCCCAAGTGCAGATCATAATGGCCTTTAGGGTTCCAGGTGATCTTGATCCAATGTATCAGATCTTTCTCTTTTGGCCAGATGCCAATGAATTTCCTGATGAGGGATTTCTCCTTCCATTGTTCAACCCAGGTTCGGAGCTTGTCAGAGGTGATCTGTAGAGATGGGTTCTCAACAGATCTGGGTAAGCATAATCCTCGGGTCTTTTTCCTATCTGTTTCCATGGATTTCTTTGCTGCAATACTGTTACCAATTTGAAGCGTGGTGGGTATCTGTACACTGCTAGGGAAATCCGCGGATGTGGAGGGGGATCCTCCCCTCCGAGCGATGCCGTGCTCGACCCTAGATACAAGCTTGCTTCGCACTCCTCAATGATCTGAAACCTACCACCGTAGCCCACAGTCGGGCCGAGCCCTAACGCGGACAACGCAGACTCTGACCGTGGGATAATTAGCTACTACCCGGAATAACACCTCTCCAACTCTCTCATCACTTCAAACACATAAAATGTATAATCAATAATGATTATAATCCTCAAATATATATATATAGTTATTAAAAACTTGAAAATTTAATTGGATTTAAAAAATTGACAATAATATTATTGGATTGCAACACACTATTAATTTAGGGTCTTGTAACATTAATTTTGATTAATTTATGGTCTGACCATATTAACTTTTGTGCTACAACTATATATAGTTCTAATGTTTGATGATATATATAGTTGTTAAAAAGTTGAAAAATTAATTGGATTTAGAAAATTAAAAATTGGATTTATATGGCTTCAGAAGGAATCACTCAACCACAAACCACTTGATTACACTTAGGATCATCACAGAGGAGTGTCGAAATAATAAATCCAATCTTTTTTGTTGTTTCGTGGACTTTCAGAAATCCTTTGATGCGGTGCCTAGATATAACCTTTGGAATAGATTAGAAGAGCTAGAAGTTCCTCTCGAGTTGAGGGTTGCGACCAGAAGGTTATATGAGAATGTCATTGCTAAATTAAAAAACACTAAAGGTTGGTCGCAATTTATTAATTGTAATAATGGAGTTAAGCAAGGGTGCCCCCTTTACCCTACCCTTTTTGGCATCTACACGTTTTGGCATCTACATTGATAAGCTTGAAGAATATCTAGAAGAGGTAGGTTGTGCGGGCACGACCTTGGCAGGAATAGTCATCATGCTACTTCTCTATGCTGACAATATCGTTCTTATGGCAAGGTGCCCTTATGATATTGAAAATCAATTATGAATTCTCAAAGGTTTTTGCACCAATATGGGCATGACCATAAACATCGACAAAACAAAAGTCATGATTATCAAGTCCAATAAAGGTACTTATGACAATTTTTCCTATGACAATCGAATCTTAGAAGAAGTAACATACTATAAGTACTTAGGAATTGACTTTCATCACAGGCTCAATTGGAACTATAGCATTGAAAAGAGGATAAATGGAGGATAAAAAGCCTACTTCAGCCTTGAAAACAATTGTAAAGCGGCAAGCCTTGTGATGTGAGACAAAAAGAAATCCATCTTTCAAACACTCGTCACTCTCGTTATTCTACATGGTTGTGAAGCTTGGGGATGCATCATTTCCAGAGAGTCTTGGAGAAGAATTGAGCAAATCCAAAAACGATTTATTACTTATAATATTAAAATTAAGAGCAACACACCCTATCCTATTCTCCTCTTAGAAGCAGGGCTCTCCCCCATTGAAAGCATGGTTATGATTAGACATCTAATGTACAAGAACAAATTAAACAATATAGGAGATTATCGACTTCCTAAAATTGCTCTTAACTCCAGCCAAAAGCACCTTCGCCTCAAGCGGGGATGGCTTAAAGATGCCACAACTTGGTTAAACTATTGGAGGATTAATGAAACTACCACTCTACAAAATATTGATAACATTAATTACATTATTACTTTTTACTTCAAAGAGAAAATGTGGTGCAAAGAAGAGTTAGAGGTAAAACTAAAGCTTCGGTATTACAAATAGATAATTAACCCTAATCTCGAGGATAAAAAATATATTTCTATCTTAACAAGCTCAAAGACAATAATTAACATTGCTAAGAGTAGAACGAACTCTCATGAGCTTCATAGTGAAACCGGGCATTGGACAACCTCTAAAATTCCTTGGGCTGAAAGAATTTGCCATTTATGCAATTCCATGAGGTTGGAAGATAAAAATCACTTTCTCTTAGAATGCTTGCCTTTCACTCACATTAGATCTCAATTTCAAAATATTTGCTTCGATACTAACCTCTCTAACCTTCTAGATCCTCAAAACTATAGTGAGCTAGGGATGCTCATTTGCAAGATTTTCGAGCATAGAAATAATATTTAAAAAAAAACAATTAATCCCTATCTTCTTAAGGTCTGATAGACCAAGATTGGTCTCAGTGAACGTTAAAAACCATCATCATCATCATGATTAGTAAACTTGAAAAGAAGCATTCTTAAATCATTATAATTTTATTGAATTAAAAAAATCATTATTATACCAAATATACAATCATTTAATGAATTTCTTTTTAATACAATTTTTTTAATTATAAATTTAATTACTTAATTTGAAATACCTTATAAATAGAATAATATCATTTTAATTATTAAATGCCAATTTTATATATCAATTTCTTTTTAATAGAATTTTTTTAATTGTAAATTTAATTACTCAATTTGAAATACTTTATAAATAGATAAATAGAATAATATCATTTTAATTATTTAAATGCTAATTTTATCTTTTCTAACAATTTGTTTTAGTTATATATTTAATTAATCAATTTCAAATTTCTTATAAATAGAATAATATGTTTTTATTTATTTTATTATGATTCAATTTATCGAAAATTGTTGAGATAGGCTATGTTCACGAGAATAATTTGAACTTTTAATTTCGATTTAATGATAACTTGGCCACAAAAGCTCTAACCAACTGAACTTCCCACAAAATTAAATAATATACTTTTAATTATCTAAAATTTGTCAATTATATTTCCTCCTTCATAGTTTAGTTATTTTAATTTATGGAAAAAATAAATGTACATCTTTTTTTACTGGACACGATTGGTACTACACACGTGATTTACATACTTTACTTATTTTAATTTAAGGAAAAAATAAATGTACTTTTTCTTGCTCGACAAATTTGGTGCTACACACTTTATTTAAACTCATAGAAAATATCAATAGAGTTTTCTTTTTCTTTTTAAGATTTTAAATAAACTGGTACTTCATTATCTCTTTTTAGTCCCTGCTCTGCAAGGTTTATAGCGATCGGTTGGTCGCCCAATTTGTTGACCGTTATTGTTTCAATTTTTTAAACCTAATGTTGATTAAAGTTTTTCAAATCTTTATTATTAAAATCAATTTACTAAAAATTAAAAATAATTTTTTGAAATTTCAAAATTAAATTATTTATTTTTTGATTGGTGCAGCACACAGATTTGACAAATTTCCCCTGGTGTGCAAAATAATTATGAAATTATAAAAATAATAAAATATATAAAACTAAAAAAAAAACAAAAAGTTGCCACGTGCAAAATAATTATGAAACTATAAAAATAATAAAATATATAAAACTGAAAAAAAAAATTATGAAATTATAAAAATAATAAAATATATAAAACTGAAAAAAAAAACAAAAAGTTGCCATTTGCAAAATAATTATGAAATTATAAAAATAATAAAATATATAAAACTGAAAAACAAAACAAAAAGTTGCCACGTGCACTTGGCAACAACCATTCATTTAATACATAATTATGAAATTATAAAAATAAAAAATATATAAAACTGAAAGAAAAAAAAGAGTTGCCACGTGCACTTGGCAAAAGCCCTTCATTTAATACATTTAACGTGATATATGAAAGATTTGACAACCTGTTGTGTTGTGTCTCGCTCCAACACCTTGCTAGGCTTAGCCACGTCACGCTCAAGCATTGAGCTTGAGCACTGAGAGCATTATATTCCAGAAATTGATCACTTAGTCACGCTCACTCACTGAGAGAGAGCATTATATTCCAGAAATTGATCACTTAGTCACTCTCACGCACTGAGAGCATTATATTCCAGAAATTGATCACTTAAATCTCCTAATTCGAACATACCAGGCCTCTGATCATCCAACACAGCACTAATGAACGCCATGAGAAGGCCAAAGAACTTTGAGACAAATATAGTGGCCTGCCCCTGGGATTCCGGGGACTCGATCCATTGCAGACAAGGCCGAAGAATGCAAGTATGCAGAACTCCACAGCCGTTGTAGCTCATCCTTTTCCGACCGTCCGCATCCTGCTTCCTGCTAAAGAAGGTCAAAATCTCATCATCCGCACACAGACATTGACACTCCTGTGTTTTTATAAGATTAATAAAATGTAAACTTACTCTAACACAACTATGTAATCAACAACTATTAGATATCCATGGCTGCAATATCAAAACCATAATTCAAAACTCACAATAAAGTAAATGCAAATCAACAGGCTAAATGATAATAACTCAGAAGAAACAATTCTAAAACAATTATAATTGAAGTTTGTCTTGATATCTATATAATTAGATCTATGCCAAACTAAAATTGAAGCCTACAATATGGACCAACTTTAATTTTTCAAAAATCTCATCATCCGTAGACATCCATCCAGCTTAATGATTTGAAGAAAAAAAGGTAAAGAACAAAGAACAAAAGCTATCCATGCAATTCATCCATACCTTTGAATAAAAATATTGAGTTCTTTGGCTTGAACTCTAATGGCTCACTCGAGATGGTTAGGTCTCTTCCTATTGCCCATGCATTTATCAGCACCCGAGTGTCCTTGAGTATAACATATCCTGCTACTTCACAAGTGCTCTATGCTCTGTGAGGTAGTAGCAGAGGAACTGTCGGATGCAAACGAAACACTTCTTTCACCAGTGCATGAAGATAAGGCAGGCGATCTATATCACTTTCCTCAACTCTTAAATCTTTCCCGATCACCTCCTCCAATTTTTCCTGAGCTTTTTTCATTATCCGGGGATTGCGAATGGTCTCAGCTATTGCCCATTCAATCGTTGAACTTCTCGTTTCGATACCAACTATAGACAATTCCTACACATCAACAGTCAGAACAAATTGAGACTAAATTGTAACTTCCACCTTAAACTAACTAAATTAAAGCAGCTTTCAATAGCGAGAAGTAGATTTACATATAGAAAGGGAATAATATCTTTCTTGGTGAATGTTTCTCCGCTCTCGCTTCTATAAACGAGCAAAATGTCCAGAAAGTCATTTGCCTTGGCAGGGTTGTGCTCATTCCTGCTCTCTTTTCTACTTTGAATTTGAGCCTCTATGGATCTGTCCATCAACCCAAATACCATTCCCCTGTCTTTGGTTATCTTGCATCTCACGCCCTGAGGATGCAAAATACGGAGAAAAGGAAAGTAGTCAAGAAGGTTAGGTTTTCCTACGAGTACCATTATCTTCACCATTATCTTCGTCACCGTTTCTTTGAATTCTTCAGCGGCCTGAGAGTCCCGTTCGAACATGTTTTGAGAAAAAATCAAGTTGCCCAACAGATTCAGACTGGTAACAAACACAGTGTGCCCGATATTCACACCCTTGGCCTTTGTAGAACCCTAAAAAATGGATTGAATGGTGGAAAAGACCTGATCTCTCCTAAGATACAGCAAGGTCTCTAGTCTCTTGACGCTAAAGAGCTCAGTGTTGCAGAATTTGCAGAGCATATGCCAACTAGGCCCGCAGTTGTTCCATATGATGGAATAATTGCTTTGGGAGAAGAATTTGGCTACTTCAGCTGTGATGGTGTGTCTAGAAAAGAATTTGTCATGAGTCTTCAATACTTCCTTGGCCATGGTCGGAGATGAAACCACAATTGCTGTTTTCATTCCAAGATGAAGGGTCATTAGAGGACCGTATTTTGCAGCAAGGTGATACAGAGACTAGTTGGGATTCTCGCCGAGCTGCAGGAAATTTCGAACAATGGGCCATCCGGGAGGCCCTGGAGGCAGCTTGCCAGCGCGCTTTCTTGAGATGAACTTTAAAACCAACAATAATGTCATGAAAATCGTTGTATAATAACAGAAACCACTATTTCTCTCCATTGTTCTATTGCTCTCGAGTTCAGAGAAATCCTGAGACTGCGTGTGAGCAATGACCATACACAAACAGATATATAATCAATTTCAAGTTCATCATCAACTGACCAGACAGGTATTATTTGTAAGTTTGTAACAAGAGATTTCCAATTCCGTGCGTACACTTTGATGAATATATGTTTGAATATGACGGAAAGGAATGATCTGTCATCCAAATACTATTTTACAGTGCATGTGCGACAAGTCAGGGAATGATGAAAGGCATGGTTGCCATGTGGGTTTCTCTCCATGCACCAGGATTCTTATCTTTCACAAGGTTTGTGTACGATGCAAGGTATTCAATTCCTTAAATCCATATGTCGAGATCTTAAACAGAGTGCAGAATGGATGGACCTATATCTCAGCACTGTTTGGAGATCACTGTAGCTTTCGAGAGAGATCACTGTAGCTGTAGATCACTATGTTTGATAGTTGGCTTTTATATGGTTTTGTTTTTTTATATTTTTTCAGAATTAGGTAACTGTAATATTGTTGTAGATCTGTGCATTGACGTGAGAGCAGCTTCGTTAATGTCTTTGCTAGTTGTTGCTAAAGTGCTTTAATTTATTGCCATTCTCACATTGCAAGAGCGGTGGTGGGCAATGAGCACGATTTTTGTATATAGTGTGGCATATGTCAATGTTTTTATGTTTGTTCACTTCTGTCCTATTATGATTTTACTAAATTTTCAATGGCATTGTTCCTTTATAGGGAGCATATTGGTTTAAGAGACTAAGATTAAATAGTTTGTTATTAGTTTCAGGAATCTCATATCAAATATTCTATTGTTATTGTGCTTTGAATGTTTTTGAGATATGCTCCTATTCCTATTTTCCATACATATATGTTGTCCATACATTGATGTGCATATCGAGGAACATGGAAACAAGGGAAAATGACACTAAACACAATGCAACGACTGCTAGTACCAACTGTCAAGTTGATCTCCAAACTGTCTTGCAATTGCATGATTGTTTCGCCTTGACAATTTTGTTTATGTTGTTAGCAATTGTTTCTTTGACTCTTTTCATATCCTCTTAAAATATAAGTACATGTCAATTGAATTACGTGAAGGGACAATTGCGTGCTTCTGGATTAGACTATTCAATCAGTATGGAAGTTAAACAAACTGTATAAATACCCAATCTCAACATATATGCACATATATTTGGAACAATAAACAATATTCACAAGCTTTGAGAGCATCATAACAGTCCTCAGAATTGCATAGATCCTCAAAATGTGAGCAAAGGAAAATTAGTGCCAATTTACTGTAGTGTGTGGATACTCAACGAAACAAAACACAATAACGATCCCATCAGACTATTTTAATTGATGAATCAAAACCAACCAACGATCATAAATTCATAATAATGTCATTGTGTTTAGCAAGTAAAAGCAATGGCTATAGATGCATTATTACTCAACTAGTCAATTAAACCAACGAATGAGAAAAATGGTGACTAGGCAGTGTCAATGGTTTTTTTTATGCCATTGTAGTCCTCTCTGAACTATACAAAGTGCATTGCCTCTTCTTCTTATCCCCTACACATTATATGCACAATGTGTATTAATTTTATATGATCTATGACATTATCATATTCAAAATGCATGGAATTTGGATCAGACTGGAAGCCAATTGCATAACATAGAAGATCAAGATAGGTTGATCTAAAATGTTACAACATCTCCTTCATACTAAGTTGTAAAGCACCTCGCTACTCTCGGTGCAATAAATAAGACAAAAAATGAGCTAGTAGAATGTGTGTGTGTGCGCGCACGCAGACACACACATACATATACAAGTACCTGCACACCACACTATATGTTAACCATGAGTCTTCAGAAAGAAATCACACACAGACAAGTATCTGCATGCAACCTCTCACCACCTTCCTTCCCAAAAGATTGGTGTAATTAATACTTTAATAACGAGGGCCCTCATAATATCATATAAGGATCATGTGGAAGATGAGTTGTGATATCTATCAGAGGTCTTCAGTAGAAATGGTTATAATAAAAAACTATTCAACATGTTGGCCCAAAAAGCAGGAAGACCCAAGCCTATAAGAGATGAGGATGCTGACATATGTAAGGTATCTCTCCCTTACATTAAAGTGACCACTGACAAAGTGGCCAAGATACTACATAGAAGAAACATAAGTGTCACATTCACACCTCCAAGTACCTTAAGAAGGATCATTGACTCGGTGAAAGACCCAATTAGAGAAGGACCTAGAAAAGGCATATATTGCATTCCTTGTTTGTGCGGAAAGGTCTACATTGACAAGACTGGGAGATCTAGGGAAGTAAGGTTGAAAGAGCATATCACAGATATAAGACAACATAATTAAAAGCTCAACCCTCGCAGAACATGTAAATAATAGAAAAAATCTTATATATATTGATAATACAAAAATCATAGCCACAAATGTCCATTACACAAAAAGAATGATTAGAGAAAAGGTTGAGATCAAGCTTCATCTTGAAAATGTCAATAGCGATGAAGGCACTAAAATCAACGAAACATGGAACCCTCTATTGCACATCCTAATAAATAAAAGAAATAACACCAACCGACATAAAAATTCAATGATCAAATCATAATTATATATTTATGAGTCCATAAACCAAAAATTTTTCCTTGATCCCTTTGAGGGATAGAAACGTTGAGGTCAAAATCAGTAGAATTAATGTCAAAATCAATAGAATTTGAAAAATCAACTTAGAGTTTGGGGTTGGGGTTTTATATGCTTTAGAAATAAATTGAAAAGCAATGCCCATCATAGAAAAATGTAAATCAAATTAGACGATTCTCCCACTTGGCAAACATTCAAAAAATACGAAAAGGGCCCCCAAAAATATCAAGCTTGCTGGAAGATGATAGAACATTATTTCGATAGCCAAGTAAACACTTTAATTGATGTGGTGAACCCTATCTTCAATCCACTGGTTGTCAACATTGTTTCAATTTGCAATAAACATAACCCAAGTGCTGGAATCTGGTAGATGATGATATCATGACAACAAATATGAGTCAATTCCTTTCTAACAAGTGTAACCATGACTCCTATTGTGTAATGTTTCAACTTCCACAATTCATTTGAGCGAAAATGCAATGTCTCCAACGATCTGACCCTTGGAAACTAAGATTTTAGTGATTGGATTATGCTTCTACAAACTCGGTGGTGCTTGCTTATAGATTTTATGTTGGATAATATAGATCTTTGTTATTGCATGGCAGCTCGGTGAATTCCTTTAAACTACTCATACATGGAATCTTTATCAAACTCTAGCATCTAGCACCAAATCTCATCTTAATGACACTTTGATAACATAACACATTATGGAGAAAACTTCTGCTTATTCCTACTCAACATGGTTTTTAATCTTGTAATCCCTTATTCATGCCAAATCTTTGTATTAAGATAAGCTGGCAGTGAGATGACCAAACATGAAGATCTTTGTAGAGTTAACGATGACAAACATGGCAGTTCAAGTCTTGTAAACTACGGAGTTCAACCTCTGTAATCAACCATCTTTAAATTGATATGTTTCTTTATTAGTGTTATGAAAACAAACTCGATGGTCTTCTGAAAACTAATTTTGTAAAGCAATATAGTAACAGTAAAAGAAAAGGTTAACATATTCATGATAATAACCTCTATGTATACGTCAATCAAAATATATTCTTGCTTTACATATATGCATCATATGAAATATAGGCATCATACAAAATAAAAAGTTTAAATATGGAATGTTTTAACATTCAAATAATTTTTATGTGTTGCTTATTCCATATGGTGTGAGAGTTGAATCATGAAATTTATTTCATTTATTGATATAAAGAAAATTACCATGCTCCTTAGTTGTATTTAAACATTATACTGTTTTCTCTTTCCCCATTGTTTTTGTCTTCTCCCTTAGTTTGGTCAAAATTCAACCATAAAAACATTTAAACAAATATTTAATTTTGGTCAAAATTGAGCGATACAATAATTTAAGCAAATATTTATTATTATATTTTCATGTGATTTATATCAGAGATATATATTGTTAAATTTCATATTATTTTATACTTAAAAATATATATATTATTTCATACTTAGTATATCATAGTACTTTAAACAACCCGTTCCTATTTAAATGGATTTATCATAGTACTTTATCTTCTATTTCTGAATTTTATACAAATAAAACACACACACACACACATATATATATCCACTTGAGGATTGACCAACTAATGGAAACCACTACTTATACAAGAATCTTTATAGATGACTAGCTAGAAGCCTAAAGATAATCACCCAGACCTTGGGGTTGTGGCAACTTGTCTTAATTTAATGATGATTATACTTATTGTTAACAACTTTACTATATTATGATGGTTTTTTTGCATATTTAATGCCGTGAGTTTTTTTTTTTTTTTTTTTTTTTTTTTTTTTTTTTTTTTTGTGTTCTTTTTTACTTCATGATGGTGGCCTTTTGTTTTTGCAACTCTGTACATGTTGTTATGTTAATTGGAACATGAAAAACTTTAGATGGTAGTTTTTTGGTTTTGCAACTCTGTACATGTTTTTTTTTTCGGCGAGAAAAAAACTATATTTTTGTTATTCAAAGGATTTGAATAAAAACTTGTACATCATCAAATCAGTTCAAAGAATCCATCTTACATCATCCACCATATGGAATTCTTATCAAAGCAGAGTATCCCAAAAATGAGATCAGATCTCAAAAATATAGAAAGAGCCCCGATCTATCAAAGATGACTTTTCAAAATCCTTCCAAGTTAAAAGGCCCTCTCGCTCCATTAGTGCTTCTTTAGACAACATGTCAGCCTCATAATTTACCTCTATGAAAATATGCTTCAGCTCTGAAGTTGAAAAAACTGAGAGAAGCCTAATCTATCTTAATAAACAACTTTATGAGCTTATTAATATTTTTTCAAACTTTTTTTTAAGAAAGTGTTCACATATTAATTCTTCTTAAAAATATTTACAATAATAAATAAACAATAAAACTAATATCATAAATATTTTATTTTCAATAAACATATATCATATCTCAATTATAAACATAAGTTTAAAGCAGGGACTAGATGCTTTGCAACTATTTCCCTTGTTTCTAAACAAATCATTTCTTAGATATCCACATTTTTTATTGTGTGCTTCTCCTTGAAGTAGTTATTATGTATTGAAAGATATTTTTTCTTTTTTCAACAGAAACAAATATATACTCTTGCTATTTATTGAGAATAAAAAAGTATATCAATAGTTTGATCAGTCATAATAGTGTTGATCATTCAAAACAATGATCTAAACAGGCAACAAAACATCCGAGACATGTAGGCATCAATCAACCATCACATAAAGACATAAATCGAAAGATATTTTTTCTTATATTGCCTTTTTTTTTTAAATACATATACAAATCGCTATTATATAGTGAGGGATATTTTTCTCTTATATTTAGAATAATAAATATACATATATTTACACAGAGATAAGTGTTTATACCTTAGAATTTGGGGTGGACCATGGACTACCATTTATGTTTTTCCTAAATTGAAGGAGGATGGGACAAGTGTACTGTCCAAATTGATTTTATGGGCGTTATTCAAAATTCTAAATAAATAATTACAAAAAAAGAAATATAAAAAATAATTCGGAGCCGATGCATGGATAACAGGTAGTGACATACAACCCATTTAACTAAAGAAGATAACACGTAGTTGAGATATAAACAACAGGTAATTACAACTAAACATAGAGAACAAGTAACATATAACTTATTCATAACACTTAACTTGTGACCTATTGGTGTTCACCGACTATAAATTAAGTGACTATACTAGTTATCTTACTCGATTAAATTAAACATATTATAATAAAATAAATTTTATTAATAAATTAAATAATAAAAATATTATAATGCGTATAACACTAAAAAGTAGTTAGAACATAATAATTTATTTTTAAGAAAAAATATACAAATTAAATTCATTAAAAAAATTATAATTATTTACTTTATAATGTTTTCAAATATTTAAAAAATGTAAGAAGCATAATCTTAACTTGATTCGTGTTAAGCAAGAACTTCAAGTTGGATAAACTTAGTTATTTGAAAGAAAAAAAACATTGTCAAGGTGCTTTTCGCTCAATATTCTATTTAGCGGTTCAAAAGAACATTAGAAAACTAAGTCAGTATTTAGTGGTTCAAAAGAACATTAGAAAACTAAGTCAAAATGCAATTAAACCCTAACATTAGGGCTTTCTTTTTTTTTCTTAGAAAAAGAAGATCATAGTCCAAAATTTGTATTAATTATGTATCATGGTGTTCAATTGGCACTAGTGCCTTACATATATCTTATGTCATATTGTTATATCCATAATGTCATATATATTAGCTAAGTTACATTATTTTGGTTTGTCAACATACTAAAAGATCATTCATGAAATGGCTCCATGGGTATGAGTATTACCTATGTACAATAATTTTGCCAAAAAAAGTCTTGGATCTATCTCTTTGATCTAGTCCTTGTCTCTCTCTCAGGAAACTCCAGCTCCTTTAATAAGTAGCAACTTCGCTTTGGATATTTCATTAGCTTTTGAATTATGTTCCCTATAGATGTGTTTAAGGGAGACCTCATCAAGGGTTCCAATAAGCCTATATACTTCTTCGAATAAATGATTTATAAAGATATGTTTGGGAGGCCTATTATCCTTGAGCCAATTGATCACTAGCTGTGAATCACCAAATATTTGGAGATCAGTAACACCCATATATACCACCAGTTTCAGGAGAATCAAGAGCGATGTCATTTTTGCCTTATTGTTGGTGGTAGGACCAATATTGGCTGAAAAATTATACTAGTGTGTCTTCGAAAAATGAAGTATTCCCCCGGTACCACCAATGGTCGGTTTGCCCTATGATGCTCCATTGAAGAAGCACTAGGCCTTTGATTTGTCTATGGAAACAGACTCGATCCTACACCTATGATTCTTTGGTTTCAGTTGTGGGAAGAAACCAAGTATAACACATCTCTTGGCAGCATAAATGTGAGGAGGAATGTTGATATCTTGGAAAACCTGTTTGTTACGGACGAGCCATGCACCCCAAATGTGAAGCACAGGTAAATCTTTGTGACAATGAAAAGATGAGTTGTTGAGCCATTTCTGGAAGCCCCCCTGAACATCATCGCTTTCCCATATGAAACATATACCCAAAGTCTAGGAAGCACACCTCCACATTTCCACAATATAAGGATATGTAATAAATAAATGTGTAAGTGTCTTACCTTCCAGTCTGCATAGAGGGAAACGACTCGGTCCATCTCCAAAATTCTTTATTAGATGATCATATAGGGAGTCGGGCCTTTACCTGCTAGAAGGAGCCATAGAAAAATATTTTCCTTGAGGGGACACTGGAAGGACCAAATTTGTGTGAACCACCACTCTGAAAAAATATGATAAAAAATATCATGACTCCAAATTTGCTAAAAAATCATGACTACAAATTTGCTAGTATTAAGATCATTTTTATAAAGCCACATAATGACCACTTTGATCAACCTAAACACCACTTAATCATATAAATATTGGATGACAATAATAAAAAAATTATCAAATTAATTTTAAATTAATATGTTTTTTATATAAATACTGGATTGCTATAATAATTTTTTTTTTTTATCAAATTAATTTGGAAAACGTTTCTTTTATTACACCAAAGGCATCTTTTAGGGTGAGACACCCCTCTTGACATACTTGTGAAACTTGTCGTTCTAAAACCACTCCTAGCCATTTTCATAAATTTGCTAGCTATCTCTTCCATGTGTTCATTCCTTCTTCCATTTGTTTGAGGCAAGTGTTAGCCATGTAACTCCCAACTAACTTCTGGATGTTCCTCGACCACCCTGGGATGCTACCTTTGTCCCACCACTGTGGTCCTTCCATCCCTTTCAAATATTCTCTTTATTTAGACAGTTTGTTGTACAATTATGTGTCTAGGATTTTAAATTTAGTTGTTGTGAGCTTTCAACACTCTCATATCTCCCTTGCTTTGTGGATTCCTCAGAGGCACCGTTCACTTCCTCTTAAACATTTGATAATTGCATTCAAAAGATTCTATCCCTGGCTCGATGATGTAGGAGTGCATGAGAAATTCAACATTAGGATCTAGTCCATGAGATTGGACCGGTGTTGTGCCTATAAGAGTTGGATTTCGGCCCGGAATTTCAAATTCTCCATGCTTGTCAATTGAAAAAATCGATGACAATTTCATGTTTTTAGTGCTTGTCAATTTACATTCTATGCAAGTTCAAAGAGTATCAATTTATTTTACCTATGGGAAAATATAAGACTGCACCTCCACCCATTTCTGGTTATTTTTACTATTTTTTTCTACATCCTCTTCACCAATTTTCTTCCTGGATGAATTTATTAGACTGCATTGATGATCCTTGAATTTATCAACATATGGGTGGCCATTTGACCCTTTCTCAACAAGTCAAGGTGAATCACACTCCTAGATAGGAATTGACACTCTTGAGCCTTCGAAAACTTCTCTTGATGTTTAGAAGCAATCAAGAGAACACGAAGGGATATTTACTCTCACAATGATCCATTTCCTGCTATGCATTAGTGTTTCCAAAATGTTGTCAATCTAATAAATAAGGGCAAATTCCAAGAGGAGGCATTGTTTATTCCATAGTAGCATAATTCAGCTGTATTGAAATTTCACGTATGGAAATTCAAGAGAGCTAGAATTCGATGAATATTCGACATAATAAGAATAAGGTAAATTTTCCCATCATTAAATGATAATTATACATTTTTGACATGTATTATAAGGTAAGACTTAGTGTTAGTTTTATATTTTAAAAGTTTAAAGCTTTAAACTTTATAATATATATTTTGTAATATATTATTAGAAATTTGTTTTATTGTTTTATCGGTATTTTAATTATTTAATATTTTTATAATTAAATTTATAAATGGATTATTAGATTTAGATGTCTTAAGATATCTATTTCAAGTTCTTTTTAATGAAAAATGAATGTTACATGCAAATATGGAATGGTTTATCTATATTTTTAAATTTTTTAAAATTTGAAAAATATGTTTTTTAATCTATAAGCAATCTACTTCCGTATTTTTTCCATACTAGATTTTTTTGTTACATATTTTTTCTGTATCGAATCATATTTGAATCCGTATTCGTACTCGAATTATACTACTATGGTTTACAGAATGAGAATAAAGTAGTAGGGGATAATTTCCCCTTCATTTAGATGCCTTTAGGAACAATTGTAAATGCAAGGATTGGAATTGCACAGATCAAACCTTAGACCTTTGTGTTTGTTGTAAAGAACACCCAACTCATGCAGTACTTGAGAAGTGTGGGGAGATGGGATTCCCCACTAACAATACATGGCATGGAGTAAATTTTTTTTGAATTGGACGGAGAGCCAACGATTGTATTAAATATACAAGTGAAGTAACATAGTAGGTCGTGGGTTCAAAACTAAATATTTTGAAGTAACCTACCGAACAGAGCAATGAAGAACAACCAGTGCAGAGGGTGGGACTGCCACAATGGCCATGGTAATTATATGTTATAGGCTATAGTCACATAGAGGTTGAAAATTCTTTTGACAGGAAACATAAAATGATAGACGTTGATTTGACGTTTCCAATATTTTCATACATGTCATTGTTGATGCACTCATTTCAAATCTAACTATAGAATATATTTTAAAATGAAAACAAGTGAAATAAGTAGCAAAGCTACTTAGTAACTTTTTTTCCACAGAAGAAAAAAAAAAAATCATATTCTTTTCATTCATACTGAAATAGAGAATACATTCCTCAGGTGCTTCCGCACTGTTTTCATCTTTCAGGTTTTTTAAAGTCTTTACATAAAACCTCGATACAGTCAAAATACCCAAATGTTTCATTACAGAAATTCACAAAAAGTTCAAAATTTCAAAAAATTGATAATCCTTAAGAGAGCATTATCATTTATCTGTCAGTCCAGAAGTCCATTATCATCCTTTTTTGTTCCTGTAGTCCATTCTTTTTTATCGTTACTAGACAAACTTCAGATTCAATATGCAGTCCTTCTTTGGATAAGGCATCGACTGCCTCATTTTTTTCCCTGGAAACATGGTTGTAATCGATGCTGCTAAAAGAGGATGCTATCAAGTCCAAGTTTTGTCCTATGTTTTGCAAATGCAGATTTCTAATACATTGTTCCTTAATCATATATTTAATCCAAAGCTGTGAATATCCATATATCTTCAGGTTATCCACTTGTTCATCTTTTGCACTCTGTAATAATGATCTCAAGGCTAGACCTTTAGATCAAGTATTTGTACCTTTCCCACCATTTGTTTTTAAATCTATTGAATCATTCTATGAGAGAAACAAAATTCCTCCCAAACCATAGAGTCTTTCATCGCCCTCGCAGGCTCCATAAAAAATCCAAGAATATCCTTCTTGCCAGCTTTAATCTCTTTCATTATCCTAACCTTTTTCTTATTGCCCTGATCAATAAAATGTTTTTAGGTTTCTAGTACCTGGGAAATGACATAGAAAGCTGGATAATGAAAATCCTCAAAAATTGTAGCATTTATGACTATCCAAATGTACCATAACACTAGAAAAGGGATGCATCTTAGAGATTTCAATATATGGATCTCAAACCAGGATTTTAAATTGGCAACAATAGAATCTGCTTCCCACAAATGTTCCAATCTAAGAGTTCTCCCAAGGACTAACCACATTTGTTTTAAGAATGGACAATGCATAAATAAATATTAGTAAGTTTCTTCTTCACTCCTACATAGGCTGCACCAACTTGGACCACACATGTTTCTTTTCATCAAATTTTCCCAAATCAATACCTTTCCATTCAGTATTAACCACACAAATATTCTGCATTTGTGGGGAGCACATACCTACCATAGAATTTTCCACCACCAATGGCCTAGTGGATGAAGGCTTTTACAGAACAACTTGTAGGCAATGTTGACTGTAAACTTACCTCCTTCCTCGTTTCCGCTCCATTTCAAACAATTTGGATTTTTTTTTAGTCAGATAAAACCTTTATTCAAATCAGTTATCCATCTATTCCACTGTTCTGTCCACCTATCGGGAAGTTCCAGTTTTGCCGCTATGTTCCAAGCCTGAACATGTATGCCCCCCCTTCCTCTACCTACAACATCAAATAGTGTTGTGAAACCCCGATCTGCAAGATACTCAATCAGAGCTTCCGAGAGGTTTCTTTGGTATTTAATTCCCACTATTTTTTCCTTACCGATCAGTACTTCTCTACCATTACCAACATCCCAGGCCAAAAGATATCTTATGACTCGAAAAGAACCCACAATAGCCTTCCAAAACAACGAGCCTCCCCTGCTAGATTTCCTAGGATCCTTGATCCACTCGATGATAGTCTTGTTTTTCAAATATTTCTTATTTAAGACAGACTTCCCCTTACCATATTTAGAGATAAATTTCCAAACAGATTTTACTGCCAAAGCAGTTCCAAAGCTATGTAACTCCTTCAGTCCCCATCCTCCCTCCTCTTTCGGTTTTGCAATAGAAGACCAAGCAAACCAGTGAATCTCTTGATCAGAATTTCCTTTCCATAAAAACCTAAAAAATAATTTCCTCGAAGTATTCAAAACTCCTTTCGTAATTTTAGCTATTATCATCCAGTAAACTGGTATTGCATTAAGAACTAATTGTATCAACACAGATTTTACACCCCTAGATAGAAACCTGTTACACCAAAAGTCTATTCTCCTTTCTACCTTTGAGAGCGAAATAATTAAAAAAAAACAAAAACAAAAACAAACAATAAAAAATAAATGAAAGAATAATTTACAAATATATATTTATATTATTTTTAATATTACTAATTAGATTTATTTAAATTTAATCAAAATTTATAAAATCAAATAAATCCATATATTTAATAGAATTAGGTTTAATGTCTTTCAATAAATCCCACAACAAACCCATTTTTATAATTTTGAATCCTGTTTATAATTATAATTTAAAATAAATTATAATTTAAGTATTTTATATTTTTTTATAAAATAATCATTTGATGTGTAACTAATCTTATTACTAAATATTGATATATGGTAAATATAATTACATAGCATATGAATGGAGTGTCTTATTTTTGTGAGAATAAAGAGCACAATTTGAGGAAGGCTTGTACCTTAACACATTGGATTTCTCTCCATCTTTATAAAAACAATTAAGATGGTATTCAAGACATCTACAACTTAATTGAAACTGAATAAAAAAATACACCATGTTTTTAGCCAAAAGTGATTTTTTTTTTCAATCGAAAAAAAAACGTACTATTGCTATTCATTGGAATCAAATAGTACAAAGATAGTCAACCTTATACATCAAGGTTTTTGCATCATGTTCATGGCTTCTTAACAGAAAGTCCAGAAACTTCTATCATATCCTAAATACATACAAAATTAACATATCGGACCCAAGTTCCAGATTTACAAACTTCAAAAATCAGAATAACCGCAGACAACACTTAGTCATAGAAGACAACATCACCCTTGTCTAGCAGAATGGAGTCCATCCATTCCTCCCAAAACAAATGACCTTCTAAATCCAGAAGAGCTAGCTTGGATAACTTATCAGCCATATCATTGTGCTCCCTATAAATAGGATTGAAAGATATGCACTCGACCTTAGCAATTTCCTCCTTTATGCGCATGCACCATTGATTAAGCTCCAAAATATTGAGTTCATACTCTCCAATTGCCCATTTTATAGTGACTCGAGAGTCACCAAAAACCTTTAAATTTACCAACCCAAAAATATTTGCACATTTTAGGACACTCCACAAAGCTAACAGTTCTGCCTTCATATTGCTTCCATTTCCACAGTTCAGCCTTAGTGAGAAGCGATGATCCTTGTTTAAATATATGACACCACCAGCTGCACAGTAACCATTCTTTGTAGCCCCATCAAACAGGAGAATAGGTTGGTCAAATTTCAAGGAAAACTGACCAATATTTCTTACCCCAACTGGGTCCTTCACCGATTTGAATTATTGGGCAAGTTTAATAGCAATCATCCCACACGCCTTAATATCCAAATATTGACCTTGAAAAGTAGCACAATTCCTGGCATACCAAATTGCCCAGGACACAAAAATGGGCAGAAATAATGAGTCCATTGAATTTCTGTACTAGTTAAGAAGAGATTGACCAAAATTACCCGCATCCCATCCATTATTGACTTTCATTTCTGTACAACAAAAGTTCCATACCATCTTTCCAAAAGAGCAGGAAACAAACAAGTGACAGATGTTTTCAGAATTTTCCTTGCACAGTATACACCAATTTGGACCACACCATCCCCTCTTCAGAAGATTATCCCAAGTTTTCAATGAACCTTGCAAGGCATGCCAAAGAAAGCATTTGATTTTTAATGGGACATCCCACTTTCAAATCTTCTTATACCACCATTTTTGTGGAAATATGTATCTCTCTTGCATAATTCTGTCATAGGCTAATTTTGCAGTGACCATACTAGTTTTCCCATTTCCACACCAAACCAATTTATCAATTTGAGTAGACAAAGCACAGCCAGCAGTGTTAAGGGCATGAACATAATTATCCCAGACAGTAGCATCATTACCATCCAACCCCAAATCTTTGGATTTATACCAATATGAGTCACCATTACTACTTCTGATATCTTTTAGATAAATCATCCCATAGATCTTCAAATAATCCCAAATTCTGTTCAGTAGACCATAAGAATCCTCAATACCCAGAATATAGTCTCGGCCAATTCTGATGATCTCACTGTAACCTACCTCCCATTTCAGCTCACCAACAATCTAGTTCGACACTTTCTTTAGACCACGCCACATAAGAGATAGACTTCCCCTAAGAGGCATCGAACTCCTGATCCAGTCAATCACATCCATCTTAATATATTTTGCATTAATAATTCTGGACCAAAGAGTGTTCTTGAATAGACACCTCCAAAGACTTTTTATCCTAAGTGCCATGCTAAATGAACCGAGGTCTTTTATCCCCCAACCCCCAAATTTTTCAGGCCGAGATAGAGTCTCCCACCCCGTCATAACCAAATTGGACAGATCTTTTCCTCCGGACCACAGAAAATTGAAGATTAATCGTCTGATAACATTAATAATGTAGATTGGGACTTCAAGCAAAGACATCCAATAAACAGGAATCCTCGTCAAGACAACTTTAATCAGTGTTAGCTTGCAACCAACAGATAGCAACCTGAAGGCCCAATGATCAATGCGAGATTCGAATTTTCGAATAAGCCATCACCAGTCTTTAATCTGGTAATTATTAGGTTTAAAAAAAACCCCAAATATTTAAGACCATCATCAATTGGGAAGCAGCTATAAGGAAAAAAACATGAGATTTCATGTCTCCTATCTAATTCCACATTCATATAATGGAAACTAGATTTAGAGTTGCTTACCTTCATTCCAGATACATTGCAAAAAGTCATGATAATATTCCTGAATACCCTCCATTCAGATACAGTAGCCAACCCCGCCAATAAAATATCATCAACAAAGATAAGATGAGTTAAAACACAGCCAATTCCCATCTCAATACCTTTTAACAGGCCTTCATTCTTTGCATAGTTCAACATCCTGCTGAGCCCATCAATTATTAACAAGAACAACAATGGGGACAATAGGCATCCCTGACGGAGCCCCCTGGAACATTTGAAGAAATTAGAAGGTGATCCATTGATCAATACAACAATGCTGGCCGTACAGACACAACTCATAATCCAATTGAGAACAAGAGGAGGAATACCAATCTGTATCAAAATGAGTCTTAAGAAAGTCCAATTGACTCGATCATAAGCCTTTTCCAGGTCCATTTTCAGCAGCATAGAACTATGATTCCGAGCTTTGATAGTATGAAGCAACTCCTAAGAAGTACCAATGGCATCATGAATTTGTCGATTATGCAAAAACCAAAACTGTTCCTCAGTGATATGCTCAGATAGAGCATATTTAATCCTTTGAGCAATAATTTTGGAAACCAACTTGTAGGCTAAATTGCATAATGCAATCGGTCTGTAGTCACCAAAATTTGCAGGTTTACCCTTTTTTGGAATCAGAGTAATAAAAGAAGAATTCAGAGCCCCAAAAGTAAAACCATATAGCCTGGTATGTTCCACCATTCTCAGAATGTCCATACCCATAATATCAAAAAAATGAGTGTAAATTTTAACAGGCCAACCATCCGGACCAGGGCTTTTCTCCTTGGCAAAGAGTTTTAGCGTTTTCTCCACCTCATCAAGAGTGACCTCATTCCCCAACTCAGCAGCCTCATGATCATTAGAAAACCGAGGGTAAAGTTCAACCACCCTAATCTGATCCAGAAGTTCTCTATTGCCTTCTTCCTTATAAATATTGCCAAAATGAGAAACAGCTTCAACTTTTAAAGCATCACCCCAGAGATAATATTACCATCCAAATTTTCCAATTCCCAAATAGAATTCATGTTTTGGCGAGTAGAAGCAAAGGAATGGAAAAATTTTGTATTTCGATCACCATGATTAATCCACAAAGCCCTACTCTTCAAACACCATTTCATTTCCTCCTAAATAAGGATCTCCTCTTTTTTCTTCTCAAATTGCTTAACCACTTCAAATTCCTCCTCATTCAAAAAACCATTAATATTGACAGAATGGTACTTTTAAATTTCAGCCTCCAGGAGAGCCAATTCCTTCTTATCATTCTCTTTTCGAGCCTTGATCCATCTCACAACCTATTTCTTAAGTAATCTCATTTTAATACAAAAAAAGTCTATGGGATTATCATCCACAACATTCACACCTTGCCAGAATTCTTTAACCAATCTGCAAAATCCCTCTTGCAACAGCCAAGATGAATTAAACTTAAAAGGGACATTCTTCTTTAAACCATAATCATCGAACTGAAAAACAATGGGCCAGTGATTATAGAACTTTGATTCATGCACCCACGATCTGAATCTATGGAATAATTCCAATAATGACACTTTCACCAAAAACCTGTCCAGTCTTTTGTGAATGCCTTCCCCCCCTCGTCTACCATTTGTCCAGGTTGGTATCATTTTAGTGGGAGAAACGTCAACCAGCTCATAATCCATCAGGATCTTAGAGAAATAATCAGACAGTGGATCCAATCTAGCTTTACGCCCCCATAATTCTAAAGGTGACTTTGTGAAATTTAAGTCACCTGCAAATATAATATTATCTGCATTTAATATCCCAGAACTGGCAAGAGAATCCCAAAAAGTCTGTCTATTTGAATAGGGGGCATAACAGTTAAACACAGATAATTTAAAATTAAGGCCAATACAAAAACCCACCAATAAGATCCCCCAATCAGTTCTAAAAGATTTGAAAGAGAACAACTGAGGGTTCTAGGCCACCGCCAGACCACCAGAAAGCCCCGAAGAATTTGTGGCCGATACCTCCCAATTCGGCAACAAACCCCCAATTTTTGAAATAACATCAGAACAGGAGCACATGGTCTCCTGTAAAAGAACAATACCCGGGCAAGTAGACTGGAAAAGGTTGGTGAGGGCCCTTGCCCGAGAAACCCCACCCAACCCACCCACATTTAGGGAAAGCAGAGACATTAAGAAATATCAACCACGGGCATCTTCGCTCTAAGGCCCGACATAGAATCATCAACCCCCAACACCTCAACAGCTGAAACCCCATCCACCAGTGAACCCGGGTCTGGAGCAATTTTCTTTTTTTTCCCCTTACGAATAGTCACATTTTGAAATTTTTGGAATTGAATAGGCAAAACCGCCAAATCCAAATATGGATTTTTTGAATAAATAGGGAGGGGTGAAAACCCAGTAGAAACATGAGGCTCAAGCTCACCCAAACCGACAGAAACAACAGTCTCCTTTCCAGGAAAAACCAAGGCAATGTCCCCATCCCGGGAACCCTCAACCTTAAAAGGAGGAGAACTCTCCACAGTAATAGGAGCAGAGGGAAATATAGACTCAGAAACGTTTGAAACCCCAACACTAGAAGCATATACAACATCTTTCTCAGGACAAACGATGGGCGGGCAACTATCTAAATTAACAACATTAAGTTCTTTATCAAGACATCTAACAACCGAAGAGGGTCCTGACACAGGATAAATAATAGACGGCTTGACACACTGAGGAATAGTTATACCATGTCTCAAATGAACTTCACCACTTAAAATGCGCCTATTTAAATCCAACTCCTTATCATAAATAAATTCTAACTCTGCTTTAGATAAATCGGAGTAAGCAGATTTCGGAGCGATTTTAGACTTACCAATATCTGGAGTGACGAGACCAAGATTTGGAGGGTTGAAATCCTTCCCGCAGCCAGAGGACACCCAATCTGACAGTAATGCAGGGCATTTTTCTTTTATATGCTCGATATCCCGACAGTGGAAACATCTAAATGGGGTTCTAAAGAAATCCAATTGGTGAACCCAAATGCGTTCACCCCACTCAATTTCAATAGCAGCAGGGAGCCCCAAACTCATATCAATTTCCACCATAACCTTCGCATAACGTCTGTCAATGCCGAAGATGGATTTCTTATCCACTCTGACAAATTTCCCCACCGAGTTGGAAAGCCCCACCACAATGTCTTCCATCCAAAGTTCAATGGGGAGGCCAGGGATGATCATCCAGAGGTGCCGCAGACCAAAACGTTCTCTAATGGGGTCAAATGAAACATGCCAGCATTTGAGATTCAAAGACCCCTCCTTAAACAGCCAGGTGCCTGCTAAAATCTTTGCAGAAGCCTCCGGACTGGGAAATATGAATAGGATCCACCGATTCACTAATAAATTAATGTGCGGGGTGTTACCCATAATAGGTAACCAGAACCAATTAACCCACTCCACAATTTCCTCCTTCGACCCGAATGCAAATTCTAGCCTTCCCACCAACGCACGACCGACCAACATTTCGACCCTTTCTAGATTAGAACCTGCAGGAATGACAAATCTATCGAGCTTCTCCCTAGCTTTTAGGGTTTTTGACCATCTCCTGCTCGTAGCCCTAACACCATGAAAATTAGGGTTTCTAACAGCTGCAAAACCAGAGCTAGGGTATTCAGTCGAGCCGACAGGCCGAGCACCACCGGGGGTCTGTGAAAATGAGTCACCAGGGTGCGCATTGAGAGAAGACATCGCACCAAAAGACCGGACGGACCGGTAATACCCCCCTGACACAGCACAATGAACCCAACAAATCTGTCGCCCTCACAACTAACCACCTGTCAGATGTGACAGCTAACCCGCACCATAGAATCCTCGATGAAATCAATCAATAAAGGGCCCCTACAGCAAAAACATAGAAAACCTAGGCCAAATAAAATCAAAATAAAAAGAAGGGTTCCCCCCTATAGTTCAACCACAGCTAAAACCTGGCACCCCCTATAGTTCTACCACAGCATAAACCTGGCCCCAGTTCTATACCAACAAAAAGGCACATGGAAAAGAGGGTTTCGAGAGCTTCAATCATAACAAAAACAAACCATTTCCCACTTTTTTTTTAACTTGGCTGGTACTAGGCTAGCTCATATTGAACCAGCTTGACTCCAAGTGATTGAAGCTCAAAAAACCCCTCACCAAACCTTCTTCTTGGCTCGAACTAGAGCCAATGAACCTTGCAGAACCCTAGTTGCAAACCCCATCATCTGCCAAAAGTGAATTTACAACAATTACAAATAAACACTCATTAATAACTAACATTTTTAAATTTATAAAAACTAACCAATGAAATCTTTATAGGAGATATTTTTTTGAATAAACTGAAGTCAAGATGGACCAACTTTGGAATTTTGTAAAAATAAAGAAATTATTTATATATTTGTATTTTTGTAAATAAAAAAATGATCTCAAACTTTGATCTTATAAAGCATAAATATTAAAAAAAAAATTATATATTTGAATTTTTGCAAAATAGAAAAATGATTTCAAACATTTTGATTTGTAAAACTTAAAAAAATAAAAATTATTGACATCTCTCAATTTTTTAAAAATAGAAAAAAGGATTTCAAACATTTTCATTTTCATGTAAAGATAGATTTTGAAATTTTACAGAATGAACAATTAATTTTTGTGTCATGTGAATGGCCAAAGAATGGCATATAATGTTATGAATATTGAAAACATGGGAGGATTGTGAGACTTCACAAAAAAAACACTAGGAGAGGGATTCCTATTGTTGTATGGGAACCAGTAGTGGTCATGGTTCCCGTCACATCAACCACCCAATGAATGAACATTCCCAACTCAAAAGAAAATCATTAAACTTTATATTTATGCATAAATATATATTATAGTAAGTCCAAAAAGCATTCAATAGCTGATCGGAACCCCAGATGACATTGGATAGTCCTATTAATGCCAAATTTACAAGCCATCAAGTCCAATTGAGAACTAACTATGTCTTTCCATAAATACTGAATCTAACATCAAAACAACCTATCATGCTTAATCTACTAAGTACACCTTGGGCATCACATCAACCCTCATGAACCACAACTGGAGAAACAACATTCAAACAACAGGATGCAGTGTTCCATCACCCATTACCACCTACAAACTGCAAGTAAAATTAGGGTCAGCATCTGGTCCAGAATTCATCAACAACTCACACATGCAACCTCAATAAATGACACCCACCCACTGAAAAAGGATCAAATCATTCATTAAACTCTATGAAAGCACATGGATCAGCAAAAAATCCATTAATAAAATACCCAGCGCTGCCCAAAATCAAATCATGCATTAAACTCAACTCAAGCACATGGATTAGCAAAACAAAATTCGCTACCCAAAATCAAATCAGGCATTAAACTCTATTGTTGCTGCAACATCCTCCCCAAAATTTTGTAAATATTGGGGCCCCTCCTTTTAGTTTTTGAGAAAAGTTTGCTTAGAAGTCAAAGTCACATCCTAGAAGGTCCTTTTTATACTTAGTTTTCTAAAAGAAACAAGTCCTTCAGTCTTTTTGTTGTTTTTTCTTCTAAGTAAAACTCAGTTTTCATAGCCGAAACGGCGGCACAACTCGCCCAGTTGGACCGCAACGTTCAGACCTTTTTGTTAAGCTTTTAAAGCTTTCCCCATTTCAGCTCAACTCATTGAGTTCACATCGAGTTGCACTGCAACAAGCGAGCGTTTTTGTTAAGTTTTAGAGTTACCCTATTTCAGGTGAACTCGCCCAGTTCCGCCGCAATGGTCGCTCCAAATCACCCAGACCTTCCGAAGTGCGGCCTTTGCCTTTTATTTTTCTAAGTTTTGTGTTGCGGTGAATCATGCCAAGTTGTGCCAACATAAATCATTAGCATGATCCAAAAGCGGCTGGTACTTCATCAAACTTAAGCACTTTAGAGCTTTTTCGACGGAACTCGGCCTGTCTCGCTGAAACCATCGCCTCTGAACGGCACAAGCCACTGCGTCTCCCAAAAAATCATGGGACAAGTTTCTTCTTTTCAACATGCTCCTTGCCATATTCATGATGGTTTTGTTCTTGCATTCTGCAATACCATTCTGCTGAAGTGTATATCTTGTAGTGAATTGCCTCTTGATTCCATGATGCTTGCAGTAATCATGAAATTCCTTTGAGTCATACTCTCCCCCTCCATCTGATCTCAATACTTTGAGTTGATAGCCACTCTGTTTTTCAACCAGAGCCCTAAATTCCTTGAACTTGCCAAAAGTTTCAGACTTCTGACGAAGGAAATACACCCATGTTTTTCTACTGAAATCATCAATAAATGTAAGAAAATAATAGCTTCCACTAATTGATTGAGTTTGCATTGGTCCACACAAATCAGTATGAATAAGTTCTAGAGGTGCATGTGTCCTTCGAGACATACCTTTAGGAAAGCTATCCCTGTGCTACTTTGCAATGATGCAACACTCACAATTGCTTTCTGGCTCCTTCATAGGGGGTAATCCTTTTACCATCTCTTTCTGTTGCAAAAACTTGAGACCACCAAAGTGAAGATGTCCATATCTAAAATTTCATAACCAATAATCATCCATGCAAGTGGCTTTTTGAGCAAAAGAGGTTACCTTGCTGCTGCAGTTCATGACTAGTGGATACATCCTGTTCCTAGTCACTTGTATTTTGATGATCAACTGTCTATTTGTGGGTTTGTCATAAATTTCATAGTTTGATCCATCAAAGACAAGTCTGTAATTCTTTTCAGTGAGTTTCCCAATGCTAAGTAGATTATGCTTCAATCCTGGAGCATAATATACATCTGTTATTGTCTTTTGTTGGCATTATTTGGTCAGAATGTTGACCACTCCTTTTCCAAGAACTGGAACTACCTCATCCGTGCCGACTTTGACCTCTGTCCTCACTGATCCATCTAGGTCTGCAATTAGACCTCTATCACCTGTCATATGGTTACTGCAGCCACTATCTAAAAGCCAAAGTCCCTTTGGGCTTTCGTGTGCAGCATGACATGTAAGAAATAACATATCTTCTTTATCCTCAGAGGTATTAGTCACATTAGCATTATGATTTGCTTGATCAGACTTTTTATTTCTACATTCATGAGCATAATGCCCAAATTTATTGCAATAATAACACTTAATATTAGATTCATCTGACCTTTTTTGTCGTAGTTCTCGCCTTCATGGTTATGATAATGATCTTGATCTTCATTTCCATTACTTCGGCCACTTCTGCCTTTTCCTCTTGATCCTCCTCTTCCTCTGCCTCTTCCTTTACCTTTTGAGAATGAGACATGTGCTTTGAAAGCATTCTCCAGAGAGGACTCTTCATTCCTGTTGTTTCTAGATTCATATGAGAGTAGTGATCCGGTCAACTCGTCTATAGAGAGAGTACTCAGATCCTTTGCTTCTTCATTCGCTCCAACTTTCGGATCAAATTTGTGGGGTAGGGATATCAGAACCCTTTCAACCACCCGTTGATCTTCGATCTTTTCACCATAGGTATTCAGCTGATTAACAATCCCCATGACTTGGGTCATGAAAGAATCTACTGAGTCTGATTCTTTCATCTTCAGATCTTCAAAATCTCTTCTTAGGTTTTGGAGTGTTGCTGTTTGTACCTTACCAGCACCCTGATAACTGGTCGCCAAGGAATCCCATGCTGCTTTGGCATGTAATGAAGCTGATATCTTTGGAAATACGTCGTTATCCAAAGCGTTCATTATGAGATGCAATGCCTTTGCATCCTTCTTCCTGTGCGTTCGCAGAACATCCTTTTCTGCGTTTGAAAGGGCTTGAAAAGTTGTGTCATTTGCTGGTTTAGAATAGCTATTCACGACATATTCCCACACATCTTATGATCTGAGATAAATTGCCATCCTTGTGGCCTAGATATCATAGTCTGTTTTCCTTGTAAGAGGAGAAATCTGAGATTGATTGTTGCTGCTAGAAGCCATAGATGCTGCGGAGTCTTTCACTGGCCTTTTTAAAACAATCGCCTTCCTCTTTTTTCAAAAAATAATGTCTCCCTCTTAAATAAACAAGATTTTTGTAAAATTAAATCTTCCTTCTCTTGTAAAAAAAATTCTTACTTGAAGTAACTCGTGAAAGGAAGAAAATAAAAAATAACCCAACTCAATGCAAAAGATATTCTCGTGGAAAAAAATTTCGCGCCTATGCTCAAATTGTGGCACTTTGGCCTATAGGGAGGCCGCGTAATTTCCTTTTTATTTTATTTTGAAAGTTAGCTCTTTATTGTCGCACCTCTGTGCAAGGGAGGGGCGCGATAATTTCTGCAAATTTTTGTTTTTGTAAAATTCTTCAAAGCTACGGCTTTGGCTTCTCCGGAACTCTCACGATCGATCTTCTCCTAAGCTCTGATACTAAACTGAAGGTTGGAGGCAGAAAATAAACAAAAGATTATGCAGAATGAGCTATGGCTCTTCAATCTTTATTCATAAACGAAAGATCAACTAATGTAATACAAACCAAAATGTAATTTGTATTTAAACACTTATGGAAACCCTAAAAACTCTAACCTAGCTTTTGCATGCATGCAAAGCATGCCGTTGCATTTATTAACTGAACTTCAAAATAGGAACTAATGTAAAAGCTAAGTGAACTGAAGTAATTACTATTTCTAATAGTTGCTAGGGTTTCGTTCCATATCGATGTGGTTGAGAGTATTCCCTTTGAATTTAATAGATTTTTAAACATTGCAAAATGTAACTCAAATAAAGCACATACCGGGTGGGTGGATTTGTATTTCTGCTCAGTTCGTATATTAATATTCTTTCAGGATTACTATAGAATGTACTACAACTATAACTTGAATAAAGCAGATATTGGGTGGGTGGCTTAGTATTCATGCTCAGTTCATATATTAATATTTTTTCAGGATTACGATAGAAAAGGCAATGAACGTCGGGCCGAACAATAGGCACCCTACATGGTTCTACTATCTGAAGCAGGTCTACATACAATTAGAGTGTGTCCATACCTGCAAAGAGAGGAGCCCAGATACACTTAAGATCTTAACCCTATACACTGAACCTTTGCCTTAGTCTTCAACCCTGTGCTGTGTATGCCAATGCATATTGATTCTTTGAGTGGGTGATTCCTTGAGCAAGCAAGGCATTTTATAGGGATGAATACAACTGTATATGGGATCGATTTTCCTGGAAATTGGGGCGATCCAAGAACCCATGTAAAATTTTGTTGGAAATCAAGGGCGATCCCAATATTCTAGTCAAATTCAGTTAGAAATCGAGGGCGATTGGTGGAGTTTAGAGAAATTTTACTGGAAATGGGGGGTGAACCGAGGATCCCACTCGAAAGTTTGGTAGAAATCAGGGTGAGCAGAGGATTTCAGGGGAATTTTAGAGGGCAAATTTTGTTTTTTTTTTCCTATAAATATACTCCGGCTATTTAGGTTTTAGGAATTATTTTATTATTCATTTGTGGACAAAATTTTTATTTTATTAAAAATTTGTTTAATATACAAAATTCGGCCAACAAAAAATCTAAACTCCTTTAAAATCGTCCATGAGCTACAATTTGCTCCTAAAAATATTTATACAGTTAAAAGTACCTTTATGAAATGAAATATATGTTTTTTCTCGACTAGTTTCTACCATTATCAAAATACTTCCATGGCTTCTCATAAAAGTGTTTTATGTAATGTGTGTCATTTTTAATCCATAACTTTTAGATTTATGATGAAATGAAAAAAAAAAATTAATTAAAAAACTTATAATATCATAGACTAGTTTCTACAATTATCAAAATACCTCTCATCTATGTTTGAGTTGTAAGTGTTTTATGTAATCTATGTTTGAGTTGTAAGTGTTTTATGTAATGTGTCATTTTTATTCAATAAGTTTTAGATGTATGATGGAATGAATATCTATGGTTTATGAAAAAGATATTTAAAATTAACAAATGTAGTTTGATTAGTCAAACCATTAGTATATTCCAATGATTAATATATTCCTGCCAAAGCAGGGAATAAAAATGAAATTATATGGAAGGAAGATAATGTGGTGGCATTTTTCTCTCTCCTCGTTCCGTTTCCGTTTCTCATTTCAGGTGGAAAATGAAGAGGCCCCGTTTCGGTTTCTCATTTCGGGTGGAAAATGAAAAGATCGTAATAGAATACAGCAGTGGAAGAGGAAAAGATTATAGAATACAGGACTGGAAAATGAAAAGGTTTTTGGGTGGAAAATGAAAAGAACGTAACAGGATACAAACACTTGAAAGAGACTCTTGAAGAAGAATACAGGTTCTTGTTGTTGCTGCACAGATTCTTGAAGAGGAATACAGGCTCCTGTAGTTGTTGCAAATACAAGTGTTTGAAGGAAGAGAAGATGAGTATGTGGAACTATGTTGTCACTGTTCAGAAGCCCACCAGTGTGACTCATTCTTGCGTGGGCAACTTCACTGGTCCTGACGACATTAATCTTATCATTGCAAAATGTACCAGGATTGAGATCCATTCTCTGTCCTCGCAGGGTTTACAACAAATTCTAGATGTACCAATCTATGGCCAAATCGCAACGCTTGAACTCTTCCGACCCCATGGGGAGCAGCAAGATTCTCTTTTTATTTCCACAAAAAAATACGAGGCGTGTGTTCTTCAGTGGAATAAAGATGCCGGTGAGCTTATTACCAAGCCGGTGGCAGATGTCTCGGATCGTGTTGGGAAGCCTACAGAGAAGGGACAGATTGGCATAGTTGATCCGGATGGTAGAGTCATAGTACTCCACCTCTATGATGGTGAACACGAAATTATAGCATTCGATTATATTGCACGAGTTGCACACGTTTTAGATATCATGCACGACAAATTTGTTGAAGTTTTGGATATCAAGTTCTTATATGGTCTTTCAAAGCCAACAATTGCTGTCCTATACGAACACAAACTTGATTGTAGCTATAAAGATGCAGGGCGTGTGACAATACTTGAGGTCGATGTAAACGGCGGGGACTTGAATGAGGTGTCTTGGTCGCTTCCCAATTTACACAATGATGCCCGCATGTTAATACCAATTTCCATCCCTGACGTTGAGGGCATTATTATTATTGGTAAACATACTATTGTTTATTTCAGTCCCTCTGTATCCAAAGAGATTCAGAAACCCAACTCTATGACTATCACTCAGGCTTATGGCAAAGTCAATGATTCTAGATATCTGCTCGGCGACCACACAGGCCGCCTTCATTTGCTTGCTATCACTCATGAAAAAGGAATGGTTACTGGTCTCAATGTTGATCTTGTAGGCGAGACATCTGTTGCTTCAACCATCTCTTATTTAGATAATGGATTGGTGTACGTTGGGTCTAGCGAAGGAGATTCACAGCTTGTCAAACTGCATCTTCAGCCTGACGTTGTCATTTCATATGTGGAAGTTGTCCAAACATTTGATAATCTTGGTCCAATCATGGACTTTTGTGTTGTTGATCATGATACAAGAAGACAAGGTGGCCAGGATCAACAGATTGTGACTTGTTCTGGAGGATTCAAGGATGGTTCTCTTCGCATACTTAGGAATGGCATACGAATCAACGAGCATGCAACATATGCAGAGTTGCCACACATAAATGGAATATGGGCATTGAGATCTTCAACTCTTAACAATTTTGACACATTTTTGGTGATGAGCTTCTCTCGTCAGACTTGTATACTTGCACTGAACTCAAACAATGAGTTAGCAGAAACAAAAATACAAGGATTTGTCTCTAGTGCTCGTTCCTTATTTTGTCAAGATGCTATTCACGACCAGCTTGTTCAGGTAACAGCGGATTCTGTGAGATTAGCAAGTGCATCTTATGGGGAGCTATTGTCTGAATGGAGAGGCCCCACCGGATTACCTATAACAGTAGCCACAGCTAATGCTAGTCAGGTTTTATTGGCCACTCGAGGGAGTAATATGGTCTACTTAGAAATTGGAGAGGGTTTCCTAACAGAGGTGAAACATGTGACTATTGAGTTTGATGTATCTTGCATGGATATAAATCCTATTGGTGAAAATCCCATCCGGAGTAAATTGGCAGTTGTTGGACTGTGGGAAGACCACAGTATTATGCTCTACTCGCTTCCTAATCTGAATTTCAATAGAAGGTTCTCTTTTGCAGAGAACGTTGTTCCCCGGTCTGTTCTTATGTGTAGATTTGAAGGGATTTCATACTTGCTTTGTGGTCTTGGGGATGGGCATTTATATAACTTTATGCTGAATAGGAGCAGTGGAGAGCTTTCTGATGTTAAAAAGATTTCATTGTGTAAGGAAGCAATTACTCTTAGGTCCTTTCGCTATAAAAATACAACTCATGTTATCGCATCATCGGACAAGCCCAGAGTTATTTCCAGTAGCAACCTGAGATTGACATATAGTATTGTAAATCTGGAAAAAGTTCAACAGATGTGTTATTTCCCTTCAAAGTCTTTCCCTGACAGCGTTGCCGTTGTAAAGGAAGACATGTTGGTTATTGGGTCATTCGATGACCTTGATAAACTTTACATCTCGATCTCAGTCCCTCTTGGGGAACATCCTTACCGTATTTGCCATCAAAACAAGTCTCGAACATTTGCCATTTGCAGTATGAAGTGGAGAAATAATATGATCCAAGAAACAGTAAACTACTTCGTGCGTCTCTTAGATGAAGAAACATTTGAGAACATTTCATCATATCCACTGGATAACAATGAAGAAGGATGTTCCATCCTGAGTTGTTCATTTACAGATGAAAACAATGTTTATTATTGTATTGGGACAGCTTATCGGGACCCTGATCCTCTAAATGAGGTAGATTTATGTAACAAGGGCAGAATTTTGGTATTTTCAGTTGAAGACAGACAACTGCATCTGGTTACTGAGAAGGAGACAATGGGTGCAGTATACAATCTCAATGCATTTCATGGAAAATTACTTGCAGGGATCAACCAAAAGATTGAGCTGTACAAATGGGTGATCCGTAATAATGGTTCCGCAGAGCTGGAGCTTGAATGTGGGCATCATGGTCTTGTGCTTACAACCTGTGTTAAAACTCGGGGAGATTTTATCTTGGTTGGTGATTCTCTGAAATCTATCTATCTGTTGGTATACAAGCATGAACATGGAGGTATGTTGGAAGAGAAGGCTCGTGATTATAGTTTAAACAGCATGACCGCCGTTGAATTTCTGGATGATGATATATATTTGGGCGCAGAAAGCGATTTCAACATTTTTACGGTGATGAAAAATAACGATGCTGCAATTGGTCAAGAAGAGGGAAGAAAATTGGGAGTCGATGGTGAATACCATCTTGGAGAGCTTGTAAACCAGTTCAGGCATGGATCTCTTGCTCTGCCATCACAGGGCACTTATAACATTCCTACAGTTATATTTGGGACAGCGAGCGGTATGATTGGTGTTATCGCATCCCTTCCGGAGGAGCAATATCAAATTCTTGAAAAGTTGCAAATGAATATTGTCAAGGTAATCAAAGGAGTAGGGGGGTTAAGCCATGAGGAGTGGCGGTCATTCAGCAATGAAAATAACACAAGACATGCAAAAAAGTTCCTGGACGGCGATTTGATAGAGTCGTTTCTGGAACTCAGCAGGAATAAGATGGACGACATTGCGAGTGCAATGGCCATTCCCATCGATGAGGTATGCAAAATGGTGGAACACCTTATTCTATTACATTGACTTCTATGCATGTATGCACAAGATGGCCTTGCGTTTTAACACTTTACCAGGTATTTTGAAGCAAGATGACAATTTTAAGTTTATCAATGACTAGTTAATTCTTGTGCAAGTTTTCTATCATAAAAATGCTCTGGCCATGGAAGAGGAAACACTGTATAAAAACTTGTTATTTAATGAAACAAAGGTTTTGCAATATTTTAGTTTTCTATCTCATATATCAATAAACCCTTGTTTTTTTTAAGAGAATTTTACTCACTTGAAATTATTAAATTATCATGTTTGAAAACTTTTTAATATTAAAAAACATAAATATATGTTTAATCTTTTTAAGGATTTAATTTCCAAATACAAAGTAGTGTACTGAATTTTTTTGTATACATTCATTATGGCAATCAAGAACCCCAGTAGATGATTGTAGTTACTTTAGTAAAGTTTTCATGGTAAATATTATTAATTTATATCAAGGGATGAGTGCATATTATTTAATTTATATTAAGGGATGAGAACTTATATTATCCCAACGATATTTTCATTGTGTTTGTTTCAAACGTCTTTGTTAAACGTTTTTGTTATGGTTGTAAATAGAGTAGAGAAATAGAATTTTATATTAATCATTTTTTTAAATGAATATGTTTTGCTTATATGAATGAAGTATTTTGAAGTTTGGTTTAAGTCCCTGGGTGCCGAGCAACACCATGGACTATAGGAATCGGCTTTCCATATTATGGATTAATCTTCACGAAAACCAATGCAATTTAACTTAAGTTTTTTTTTTATGATTTTGTCTTCGGACCAATTAGTGGTTTGCACTCCTTATTTGGCCTCATACTGAGATAGGTGCTTAGGTAAGGTAAAGTATGTCGTGGCAAGCATCTACATCCCACTAAATCGTCTTCATACATGTGTGCGTCGTCATCCTCCAAGCCTCTAGCCCTACGCCTGTCATAGCCCTTGAATGGCAGGCTGCATGCAAGCAATTGCATGCAGTCAACCTTGTAGGTCGCCTCAGCCCGTCCCCCTTCGACGTGCCTCCGACAATTCAAGTGAAAGTCTTTATACCCTTTCAGGATGCTTACCTATGATTGCAGAAGGAGTCTTTGGTTTACCCAGAGTTGATATTGTTGGTGCTGGTACTCACACAAAGCTAGTTCAGTCACACTAGTCAGAGAATGCTAGTCAGCGATGGGAAGTAGAGGTGGAGTGGCATCGGTTAGTGATTTATTGATTTAATACATCTGACGCTAATGTCTCGTTCGACGATAATTTCATCTCGTCCCCCTCCAACAATCCAAGTGAAAGCCTTTATACCCTTTTAGGATGTTTACCTATGATTGCAGAAGGAGTCTTTGGTTTACCCAGAGTTGATGTTGTCGGTGCTGGTACTCACACAGAGTTAGTTCAGTCACGCTAGTCAAATAATTCTAGTTAGCGATGGGAAGTAGAGGTGGAGTGGCATCGGTTAGTGACTGATTGATTTAACACATTCGGCGCTAATGTCTCGTTCAGCACTAATTTCAGGCAAGTAGAGATATTTTCCTGGCTTTATAGAAAAAGAGTCTTCTTTCTAGTGTGCATCCTCTTCTGATTGAATTGCCATATTCAGATACTTCGCCTAGAAGATTTCATCAAGGGTTTTTGCGTTGATCAGGGATCAACGCGTTTGCAAATAAAGTCCATGTTGAAGGATCACCTAAGGATCAAGCATCAAATTTGATTCATAAGCAATCACTTTCGTGTCTTCATCATGACGGAAATAATCACAATAAATATTAAGCCAGTTTGTCACTCTTTATCACCACTGACGGAAACTCCCAAATCAATCTCTTCAAAGTTGGAGATCTTGCAGTAAGTTATGTATGTTTTGTTTGCAGTAATTTCAGTGTATGTTTGTTTTGTTTTGGCATTCTGAGGTGTTGAAAGGCTGCAAACTCCTCGTACGAAATTTAAATTGGGATTCCCTCAGCCATAATGTCCTAGTCTCAAACAAGGTGTAGTAATACAAATAATTTTGGTTTAAATTTGTGTGGGTTTAGAGAACTATTTGTCTTCTTGCATTTTTAGAAAAATGTTTGCTTCTTAAATTGGTTTTTCTCCTGAAAAAAATTGAAATAGTACATATTCCATTGGCTTAGTGGTTGAGAGATGGGATTAAATTCCTTTCCTTATTAAAATTGGTTTTATAGAAAAGTGTTTGCCATACGCAGTGTTTGAAACAATGTAAGGGTTTTTAAGATTTTAATGAAGGTTTGAACAAGATCCAAACAATCCCTCATTGCAGAACTTCAGGTTCTATGAGACAAGCTAGGTTTGTTGGAAATATTGTAATTAATGAGCTGATAGCATATTTGATATGCGCCGGCTCTATCAGAAACTCAGTCATTTTGCAATGTCAGAAGTCAGTAAGTCAGTTTGCAGCCAATCCAACTCATGGTAAGTTAGTATTTATGTAGCCATTTGTATTTCGCAGGTTCATAACTTCTTAGGTAGAATTTATTACAGGCTTTAATGAAACCTTGTAGCTTCGAGGAGAAGCCAAAACCTAGTTTGTGTATAAATGAAAATTATTCTCAGAAGTTTAGACAGAGATGAGAGACAAGAAATGTAAGAGTGAAGAGAAGAAGAGAAGAAGTGAAAACCCGTGAAGTGTTTCAAGAGTCCAAGCTCTATGCAAAATTGTGAAAGATTGAAGTAAAACTCATCTCTCTGTAAGTGCGACAAAGTTACTCTGTTTTATAGAGGTAATATATAAGTCTTTAGTTTTATGTATTCATTCTCAAGAATGTGGGTTTATGCATTCCACACATCTACTTCATATTGACTTGCGTAAATGTTGTTTACATTTACGGTCTGTAAAAAAAATCAAGATACCAAGTATTTCACGGTGGTAAAAGACCTAGCTTAACATATGTTTTGGTTCCTATGTTTTAGCATGAAATACATTCATACAAAGTTTGTTTAAGTTTGGGTGCTCAGCTAAATAGGTATTTGAATATTAACTTGTGCGCAGTTAATCTTGGTAAAGTTAAAGAAGTTTACAAAAGTAATTTGCATGAAGTGCGAAGCTTATGCAAAGTTAATTATTCCGCAAAGTATTTTGTGAAGTTAAGAATTTCGGCGAAGGTAGTGAACTGCAGCAAAGTTCACCTGCGCATTAGAAATAACCTACGTAGTAAAAAGTCGAAATCGCGTAGGTAGTCATCGTGCAGTAAAAGGTAGAAAAGTGCAATTAACCTACGCACAGTAAAAGTGAATCGTGCAGGTAATTTGTGAAGAAAAGTATTCACAAAATTAATTAAAGCAAAGCATTTGCTTAGAAGTGGAGCGCAGGTTCTAAGTCAAAGAAAATAAATATATTCATTCACGGCGCAGGTGAGTGAATGATATTTACTGCGCAGGTCAAATCTTTTTGACTGCGCAGGTTCCCCTTTTCCCTTGATCTGGTATCAGAGCTTGGTTTACGGAGAAAGGTAATTGTATTTACAAAAGGGAAAAGTGATTAAGAATGGCTTCCACTTCGGGTAATTTGCAAACTCCAATATTTTCTGGTAAAAATTATGAATATTGGTCTCTAACTATGAAGGCTTTGTTTAGAGGTCAAGATGTATGGGAAATAGTCCAGCATGGTTATGCAGAACTAGCAGATCTAGCAACATACAACAATCTCACACAAGTTGAGAAGGATGTTCTGAACGAATAGAGGAAGAAAGATGGAAAGGCATTATTTTATATTCATCAAGCAACATATGAATCAATACTCCCAAGAGTAGCAGCAGCGTAGTCAGCAAAGGAAGAATGGGACACACTGGAAACTGGATATCAAGGTTTGAACAAGGTAAAGACTGCCAAACTTGATATTCTTAGAAGAGATTTTGAATCTCTGTCAATGAAAAATACAGAGTCAGTACACTCATTCTATACTCGTGTCATTGGTCTGGTTAATCAAATAAAGTCTCATGGAGAAAATTTAGGTGACCAAAGAGTTGTGGAAAAAGTTCTTAGAGTTCTACCAAGAAATTTGAATCTTTGGTTGTGACCTTTGAGGAAAACAAAGATCTGTCCACATTTACTATTGATGAATTGCAAGCCTCATTACTCAATCATGAACATAGTATCAGTGGTTCAGATACATCGCTGGAAGGTGCATTCACAACACAGTCATCCATTAGTCATGGAAGAGGCAGAGGAAGATCAAACTCTAGAGGTAGAGGACGAAGTTCTTTCAGAGGAGGTCGCAGCAGCAGCCCTGCGCATGGCACTAGTAGAGGTCAGAATCAAACTCCCACTCAGTCAAGTGGACAAAGGTATGATAAATAAAAAATTCAATGTCATTATTGTAAGAAGTATGGACACTTCGCATCTGAATGCAGGAAGAAGCAGTATGACCAAGGAAAGGAAGGTGAAGCTTAGTCAAGCAACAACAACGCTCCGAATAGCTCATTGTTCTTAGCTTACGCATCACCACTTGAATGCAATGCTGTCCAAGAAAGTCCAAATGACATATGGTATTTAGACTCAGGCTGTAGCAATCATATGACTGGTAATTTAAATCTTTTTTCCAGTCTAAATAAATCAGTGCAAACTGATGTCACACTTGGAAACAATATTCTAGTTACTGTTTTGGGAAAGGGTACTGTTGATATTCTAACAAAACAGGGGGAGCAAAAATATATGTCTGATGTTTATTATGTTCAAGGTTTGAAGCATAATTTGATGAGTATTGGATAGTTGATGGAGAAAGGTTACAAAGTTCACATGATAGAAAAGCATTGTGTGATTAAGGACATATATCCAAGCAATTAGTTAATTGCCAAAGTGCCGATGGCAAGCAATCGATTGTTTCCTTTGAGGATAAGGCCAATCATAAAAGGAAAAACAACTCAAGTTGTTCATACAAGAAAAAATGAAAATTATGAAGCTGCGCTCAAAGCAGAAAGCAAAGAAGTAGTCAGTCACTGCGTCAAGGAAGAAAAAGACAGCGAAATGCAAGTTGCATTTCAGACAGAAATAAAGGATGAATCCTAGTTATGGCATTTCAGATTTGGACATCTGAATTTTGGTGGGCTAAAGCTACTGCATATGAAGGACATGGTGAAAGGATTGCCATTGATTGAAAAACCAGAGAGAATTTGTGAAGGCTGTATTTTTGGAAAACAACACAGAGAGACTTTTCCAGTCAGAAAGTCATACAGAGCTTGCACACCACTTGAAATTGTGCACTCTGATATTTGTGGATCGATGCAAACACCATCCATGGGATGATGCACCTATCTTTTCACATTTATTGATGATTTCACAAGAAAAACATGGTTTTATTTTCCAAAACATAAATCTAATGCATTTAGTTATCTTCAACAGTTCAAGGCACTCGTGGAGAAGCAGAGTGGTTACAGCATCAAGATATTGAGAACACACAGAGGTGGTGAGTATGTTTCAAATGATTTCTTAAACTTTTGTAAGAATAATGGCATACAGAAGCAATTCACTGCGTGGTATACACGGCAGCAAAATGGTATCGCAGAAAGGAAGAACATAACCATTATGGAGATGGTGCACAGCATGTTGGCAGCCATGCATCTGTCAAATGAATACTGTAACAACAAAATAATAATAAATTAATATTAATTTATTAATTAAACAAATATCAATAGTCATGACCTTTTGTTGAAAAGGTATATGACGGTCCTATAAAAGCCCAAACCTATGTAACTATTAATCATCTATCATACATTACATTTTTACATTACTATTGATCCATTTATGGACCACTTACGTTACTTACATTGGGTTTTCCCGTAAAAACAGTATTTTACTGTTCCAGTGGTATCAGAGCTTGTTGATTCTGGCTTGTGGCCAAATTGTCAAAGTTTCTTTGAGATTTAGGTTTTTAACCTTACATTAGGCTTTTAGCCATCCTTATTGAAAAAAAAAATTATTAAAAGAGGGAAAAAAAAAGAAGGGAATAAAAGGGAAGTTAAAAAGAGAGAGAGAACAAGAAAGAAGACCGCATAAAAAAGGAGAAGAATAAAACCACACATTGCTTTGGTTTTATAAAACCACACATTACCTTGGGAATTCAGATCATTGGGCTGCTAAATGCCCAGAAAGAAAATCTCGGCCTCGGCTTGCTGCTTTGTGTAAAGGTTTGGATCCCGCTTGGTGGGATTTATTCGAAGTAACTGTAAATTCACCTAAACCCTCTGGTGAAGTTGTATATCTACCTGACACTTATTATTCTTCTGATTCTTGTACTGATTCTAATTTTGAACCTCCTGTTTTAGCTAAATGTGATCCTCCTTCCTCCAGCTCATCCTCTGAGTCTGATTCCAGTTCGGATGCACATTTAGGGGGGTGTAGTAGCCTACCTGAGTTTTCCTTTTCTCTGTATATGTTTTCTAGATCCCCTTCTCGATCTTCTTCTTTCCATATAGAGAAACAGATTGCTGACATTGATCTCCGACTTTCAATGATTCCCATGTACAGACACCTAGAAAGAACTGAATTAAGAGAAGAAAAGACCAGACTGCAAAAACAACTTGAAATGCTAAAAGCTGATAAAGGGAAAAAACCAATCTCTTCCCATCCTGAGTCTACCCATTATAACCCTCCTGAAATCTACCAAGATTATCTAGGTAGCCATGAGGATAGACAAGCCCATGGAAGAGACAAAGAAAAATTGTTGAAACTTTAGCTCAAAGAGAAACAAACTAAGCTCAAATCACTAGTCAAAGAAATAGATGAATTGAAAAACATGCTATCTGCTTTGGTCCTAGAGAAAGATCAGTCCTCAGATGAGGAACTGTCTAAACAAATAGAGAGAGCCTGTTTCAACCTTGAATGCAAGGAAGAGTCACCTTCGTCAACTCCTCCTCAGTCTTCGCAGTCTCAAAATGCTAATATGTTAGGTGCTCTATCTGGTCCCAAGTTGTTCATATCTTTACAGTTCCGTCCTCCAGAGTTTAAAGCATATTCGGTGCAATGTTTAATTGATCCTGGTTGTCAGTTTAACCTTGCAAAAGGAAATGCCATTTCACAGTTTTATTGGGAAAAGAGTCGAGAGTTTGGCTCTGCCATTGAAGGTTCTCCTGTGTCATTGTCTGGTAAGGTCAAGCATTTCCTTGTACAGCTTTCCGGTGTAAAGAGTGATTTGTCTTTATTTAGATTAGATGTCTTAAAGGAAGATTGTGTATTACGTTCAGAGTTTCAACAAAAGGTCAGTCCATTTTCCATTGATACAAATAAAATGGTTTTCTCTTGTACAGTCTTTGGAAAGTCAGTCCAGTTACCTTTAAGTTTCAGTCTTGTAAATAAATGCAAACCCATTCCAGTTGAGTTAGTCAGTACTGTCAAGTCAGTAAATTTAAATAAGATGGAACTTTGCATAGCATATGCAGAAGTTCATGGAGAAAAAGCCTTGGCAGAAATAAAAGAAAAAATTAAAAAAGATTGTTGTTCGGAGAGTCCCAATGCATTTTGGACTCGAGAGAAATATTTTGTTTCTCTACCGTTTGACCCGCTTCAGAAAATAAAGCCCATGAAAGCTTCAGCTCGGTTGATGAGTCCCTCTGAAAGGGAATTCTGTTCAAAAGAAATTCAAGAGCTATTGCAAAAAGGCTTGATCAAGCCATCGAAGAGCCCGTGGGCATGCAGAGCGTTTGTTGTAAACAAACACTCGGAGCAGAAGAGAGGAAAGCCTCGACTGGTAGTCAATTTTAAACCTCTCAATGTTGTTAGATACCCATTGCCTTATAAAGCTAGCTTGCTGCAGAAGATTGTAGGATGCACTGTTTTCAGCAAGTTTGATCTCAAATCAGGGTTCTACCAAATAGGCATTGAAGCAAAGGATTGCTTCAAAACAACCTTTTTTGTCCCTCATGGACAATATTAGTGGAAGGTTTTTCCTTTTGGAATTAATAATGCTCCATTAGAGTTCCAAAAAAGGATGGATGATATCTTCAGAGACATCCAATGGCTTGTTGTCTTTATTGATGATATTTTAATATGCTCAAAGAGTCTTCAAGATCATCTTAAGCATCTTCAGTTTTTCTATGATCTTGTTTTTAAACACAGTTTGGTCCTGTATGAATCAAAGATGGAAATAGGAAAGACAGAAATGGATTTCCTAGGTTTTCATATAAAAAAAGGACAAGTAATTCTACAGCAACATGTGTTGCAGTCTTTTGAGCATTTTCCAAATAAAATTTTAGATAAGACACAGCTTCAGATATTTCTGGGAAGTATGAATTACATAAAGCCCTTCTACAGAGGACAAGAAACAGACATACACTGTCTGCAACAAAGATTGAAATTTTTTTCTGTTGGTCAAAGTTCCTCAGGTTCAAAACAAGATAAGGGCAAAGGCATTGCACCAACAGAATTCACAGAGCCTGATTATGTCAGGTTCAAGCCTCACAATGCCTTGTTCATGAAGCCTTGGGATGAAAGTTTGTCCCCCAGTGACAGAAGAGAGCTTCTGGACTATGCACATTGCCATGTGGCTGAGAAGTATCTCAGTCTGACCTTGATAAAGCAGATGCAGATGAATCCCTGCAAATTGCACATCATGGAGCGCTGGGAGCGTTCGGCCTTCAGAGGTTTTACTCAGGCCCAAGAAAAATTAAGAAGGTGCAGAGAGTTGTGGGTTGACTGCAACGATGAAAAAGATGGTCCAATGTGGTATGTGGACATAGGTGAGGGAAACCTAACCTGGACCTCCTATAATTTAATTCTACAATTCTGCAGAGACCAAACTGCCATTGTCATCTGCGCAGACCCTGGAAATATCAGGAATAAGAAGTGGTCTGGCTGGACCGAAATCCTTTTGGATAAATTCTGCCCCAGACTTGATTGGACCGATCGTCGTGCAAATTTCATATTGCACATGGAAGCTGATATGCAGGTAGTGGATCAAAATAACCTATGGTTTAAGTTTTTGTAGCGGCATCATGGTGTCCGTTACAGTCCGCTAGAACACATGGTTCATGTCACACAAAAATACATCAAACGTGACCACAAAGGGAACCGTCTTGACACTAAAATACACCTACGGACTTTGCCTTTAGATTTTCGGGTTGAGTCTATGTTTGCCAGTGAATTTATTGGTGAAAAGAATGAAGTCCTGCATGGATTGGATATTGAACAGTGCTTCAGCACATGGTTATATCCTCCTCCTGAGTACAAAGAAGATGCTGCCATGCCTGATGATTCCCAAGATGTTGACTCTCTCCTTGAACAACAAGAGTTGGAAGAATACCTCTATTCAGAGGATTTTGATTATGCTTGTGGCGGTCAGCCAGTTGGACCTCCGGGTAATCCGGAGCTGTTTTGTGTTTACCGATCTGGCGAAGATTAAATGTAAATATTTATTTTTATGCATTCAATAATTGAAGCCGTGGTGGGCCGGTAACAGTAGCTCCACAGTTGTTTTTGTCGGGTTTGATTCCCTGTTGTATTGGGCCCTATATGTCGGCCATGTTTTGTTGATAGATTCCCCGTAGGCCATAGCTGTCGGCTACTTGTCTTGTCTGTCGATCTGGGTCCTCACATGGCGCTACCTTTAAGGGACGAGATAATAGTGGTGAGTCCCACCACTACCCCGGATTCCCTCCTTTTGACCGAATGGTGCCTGTTTTCTGTAACCGGTAGACCGGTTAGCAAGCTATAAAAGAAAGGTCCCGTAGTTGATTTGGTAATAGGAGTCTAGTGCATGGAGCTAGTTAAGAGCTCTGCAACTTAGGAGTCTAGAGCCAAGCTGCTCCAGTAGCTGGAAGCTCTGTGAGTCATAGAGAGTCTGTCCAGAGCCAAAGGTTGTATGCTCTGTTGATTGCCCTTGTGGTATAATATAGCATCAAAAGACCAAGGTTCGACCTCTGTAAAAATGTCGAGTCTATAAGGTGTGCTAGTAGACATATCACTGGATCCCTAGGAAGCCTCCAAGTAGGTTCATCGCTCTGCGAAGTTCTGAACGGTAAACGGGCCAGCGACATTGTGTCTAGGCACTCAGTTCTGAGTTTGTGTTTTTGGTGATGAGCTTCGCCCTCCGAAGCCGATCCACACATGAGTCTGTATTGTGATGCTGCAATGATAATATAAAGCTCGAAGTTTGTGGAATTGCTATAAAAATTGCTGAAGATAGATCCTGGAGCGTATTGATCAGAGCCAGAGGCACTTGTGTCGACATTTCTGGTATATCATTTTCTTTGTTCTGATGAATGTTTCATATGTCTGTTAAATCTGTTGCAATATCATTATTCAATTCTGTTATTTGAATATCTACATTCTAGAATAGTATTCTGTAGGCGGTGGAAATGACCGTTGAGTGGATTGTTGGGTCATTGAGAGTGTAAGAGTCGTCTGAAGTCAGAGTAGCAGTAAGGCCCGAGAGGATAGGGGAGTAAGTCTACAGAGTTGTCGGAGCCTATTTTAGAGTCTGCACTCACTCTCTATTTAAAAATGGACCCTTCAATGGATACTATTGAGCAGACACATTTAGAATGTGATTCACATAATGACACTGAAGTAAGTCTTGCAGAACGCAGGCAATCTTCATTTAATCCTTCCTCATCAGAATCATCTTATATATCTTTCACAGATCATAACCCTTCTGAAAATTGGCAATTACCCCAAATACTTCCTAAAGAAGTATATAGACTTCCATGGTGGAATGTCATGGCCGCAACCCATATCAGAGTGTCTAGTATAGATGTTTCCTTTACTGATAAGCAAGAACCTGTACATATAAACTTGCTTGATAAATGTCAAATAGATTGGGCTAAAGAACAAAAATATAAGTATGCACATTTTGGTGCTATCAAACTTGGCCTTGGTCCGTTAGTTTGTCCGCGTCTTGCTGTTTCTTCTCTCTGTTGTATTGTAGATACTCGTCATCGTAAGTTTTCTGATGCTGTCATAGGTGGTTTCACAGCACCACTTCATGATGGTCCTGCTTTTGGTATAGTCTATCCAAAGTTTTCTGTTAGCTTGGATGACCCTCATATCTATAATTTGTTAAAATCTTATATCCTGCCCAAAGGTTTCGACATGGAGACTGGCTCGAAAATCCTCCAGCTTAAAGGTGGAGTCAGTGTTAGGTTCGGAAATGATACCCTTCCTCAGTTGCGAACTCGTGTCCATCAGAGTTCTGGAAACACCAGCATGGTGGAAACGGAGAAATCCCGATCCAAAAATGCCACACCTATTACTTTCAATTGGACTGGTATCAATTATCCCCAATCTTGGGAAATGAAATATTCAAAGTTAAGGAACCAGGAAAGAGTTGTTGCTTCTTTCACCTCACAACCTCTTATTTTTTATGAAGCTTCAAGTTCCTTCCGTGTACCCCAAGATCTGCCCACACAAAGATTCAATCCTCCCTTGATCAAATTTGCGTCCATCTCCTCGTACAATAACGCCAGACTACAAGCCTTGTCCAACCAAGTTGGTAAAGCTGCTGCAAATGAGTAATCTTCTTCTACTCCTGCAAATGAGTCTTCTGTTAATACTTCTTTTGGTTTATTTGAGTCTGAACATAGAGGCCAACATGCTTCCTATCAAGCATGTCAAAAAATCAAGCAAAAATTGATTCACCAACAGAAACAGAAAGAACTACCTTCTTTAGGTATGTTTTCGGTCTTACCTTCCTTACAAATGATGTCTCTCCCAAGAGAAGGAATTAGTTTAGAAGTCATAAAATCTGGCCAAAGATCATTTGTTCCCAGTAGAAATCTGCCTGAATCAGGATTCAGGAAATATACAGCCGATGGTCAGACAAAAAGAGAATTTCTTCCTTGTAAATCTTATGCCCAAGACCAAACTGTTTCTGATGAAGTTAAGCTTGCAAATTGGGGAAATTTGCAACAAGTTCACATTGACAGAAACATAGATGACATGGCACAAGATCTTATTCTTCTGAAAAGACAGTGTGCAGATCAACAAGAGCATCTAGTAAATATTGAAACAAAGCTTGGACTGTTAGATCACTTGCTTCATGATTCAACAGAAATCCGTATGGCTATAGAACAAGCTTCGCAAAATCTTGAACGAAGATTAACTGTCCTAGAAGATCTCTGGAGCAAAATAGAGAATCTTAAGAAAAAACAGTATGTGGTCCCTGACCATCCATTAAAAGTTGCAGCAAAAGGACATGCTAAACGTCATTATTTAGGTCAATTCAGTGTTCTTCCTGAAGATGAAAGGCCAGAATGGGATTTTGGTGAAAGTGATGCAATTAGGGAGAATGTGGAAGAATGGATCAAAGAGTTTAAAGGTTTCAAACCTGCTTTAGATCCTAAATATTTGGTTAGTCTAAATGCATTAAATGATGAAGGATCCTCTAACCAAAGAAGACAGTTACCTCCTCCTCCCCGCTTTGATACACATATGCCAGATGCTACCTCAGCTTCAGCCGCTCCTGCCAAAGTGTTCCACTTTGGTATAAACTCAATGAATGATATCATCTCCCAAATGCCTGAGCAACCTGTATTGAATATACAATGTCAATCCAGGGAAGATATTAGAAATGCAATCCAAATGCTTGCTCAGTGGACGTTGTATAAGAAACAACAGCACCCAAATCTCACAGGGCAAATGCTAGGAACCCAGCTCATAGCAGGTCTTTCGGGTCTAGCATATGAATGGTGGAGATGGTTGCCACAGGAGACAAGAAATGAGATGCTTGCTGCTGATGAGCAAATTCTGAGTGCCTTAGGTAGAGAATTTTATGGCCCTGAAGAGGGAGAAGATTATGATCACCTTGCTTCATTATTCATGTCTGCTCGTCTTTGTGATTTAAGCAAGAGCGAAGAGTACTTTTGTTATATGCAGAAATTGTTAATTTCATAAGGAAAATCAGGTAGCCCTGCATATTTAAAACATTATCTCAGAAGCTATCCAGGACATGTTCCGGATGCTGTAGAGCAGGCTTTGAAGGATAAAAAAATTTAATTGAGAAGCTTGTCGCTTGCTCAACTTCATGCTCACATTATGGAAACATGGCAAGAACATTGCCTAGAGAAAAGGGTGAGCAAAGATTTTAAACGTCAGTAGAAGATGTATTCTGCTTCATTCTGCAAAGATGTTGCAGGAATGACCGATTGGGGGTGTGGAGCACACAACCGAGGACATCTTGATCATTCTTCTTGCAAGTGTAAAAAGAAGAAAAAGGGCTTTTACACCTCAGAACCAAGGTATCACCCAGATAAGCCCTACCACCACAGATCAAAGCACAGATATAAGAAGCACAGATATGATAAACCCTATCATAAGTCCAAATATAAAGCCAAACGATATGTGAAGCGTCGGACTGAAAAAGGGAAGAAAAATGTCTGCTTATTTGTGGGAAATCAGATCATTGGGCTGCTAAATGCCCATAAAGAAAATCTCGGCCTCGGCTTTCTGCTTTGTGTAAAGGTTTGGATCCCGCTTGGTGGGATTCATTCGAAGTAACTGTAAATTCACCTAAACCCTCTAGTGAAGTTGTTGTTAAGATTTAATATGCTAAGACATAAAATATCAGCATTACATTCCATTTCACAATAATTGCATATACAGGATCACTGAAGAAACAACAAGCACAGCATAAACACAAGAGACAGAGATTTATCCTGGGAAACCCTCATGGCGTAGAAAACCCAGCAAAGCTTCCTCAATATAGATGACCAGCAATATACAAAGATGAAACCCTGAGACATGATCTCCTCCTCCACAATAGCAGACCTCTCCTCCACAAGTGCGCTATCCTCAAGTGAGTGAGTGTATCAAATGAGGAGCACACCTCCTCTATTTATACACTACTCTGATATGTATTTTACACAAGTACATGTAGGCTCGTATTTAACCATTAGGTTAAATACCCCATTATAACTGACTGGGCCGACCCCCACATGGTGGGTCTAATAACCCTAGTTACCACACCCGACTCGGAGGAATAAACATCTCCGGATTTATAGTATAATCACATCGGAGGTATGGAACATCTCCGGAATAAATAATATACAAATATAATATTCTTTGAAGTTACAATATTTCAACAGTTGTATATCTACCTGATACTGATTATTCTTCTGATTCTTGTACTGATTTTGATTTTGAACCTCCTGTTTTAGCTAAATGTGATCCTCCTTCCTCCAGCTCATCCTCTGAGTCTGATTCCAGTTCGGATGCACATTTAAGGGGGTGTAGTAGCCTACCTGAGTTTGAATTTTCTCTGTATATCTTTTCTAGATCCACTTCTCGATCTTCTTCTTTCCATATAGAGAAATAGATTGCTGACATTGATCTCCGACTTTCAATGATTCCCGTGTACAGACACCTAGAAAGAACTGAATTAAGAGAAGAAAAGACCAGACTGCAAAAATAACTTGAAATGCTAAAAGCTGATAAAGGGAAAAATCCAATCAGCATCGTCATCACACGATCATCGTCATCAGCATCGTCATCACACGATCATCAGCATCGTCATCACACGATCATCAGCATCGTCATCACACGATCATCAACATCGTCATCACACGATCATCAGCATCGTCATCTCACGATCATCAGCATCGTCATCACACGATCATCAGCATCGTCATCACACGATCATCAGCATCGTCATCTCACGATCATCAGCATCGTCATCTCACGATCATCAGCATCGTCATCAATACAGGTATCCATAACAATACAAGTATCCACATCATTAGTACACGTATTCATGCCAATACAAGTGTACATATCAACAATATGAGTATCCTACTGATATAGGTAACCACATCATTAATACAAGTATCCTACTGATACAAGTAACCACATCATCAATACAAGTATCCTACCGATACATCATCAATAAAAGTATTCACATCATCATAAAAAAAAATCACTTTCTCGGAGACCATTCGTCTACGGATCAATTCAGGAACCGAAGTCCGGGGATGATACAATCCCCACTTCTCGGAGACCACACGTCTACGGATCAATTCAGGGACCAAAGTCCGGGGATGATACAATCCCCATCACGTACATTTTGAACTAGTGGTTCCGGGATGATGCAATCCCCATCACTTTATTCTCGAAGACCATACATCTACGGATCAATTCAGGGACCAAGGTCCGGGGATGATACAATCCCCATCACGTACATTTTGAACTAGTGGTTCCGGGATGATGCAATCCCCATCACTTTATTCTTGAAGACCATACGTCTACGGATCAATTCAGGGACCAAAGTCCGGGGATGATACAATCCCCATCACGTACATTTTGAACTAGTGGTTCCGGGATGATGCAATCCCCATCACTTTATTCTCGAAGACCATACGTCTACGGATCAATTCAGGGACCAAGGTCCGGGGATGATACAATCCCCATCACGTACATTTTGAACTAGTGGTTCCGGGATGATGCAATCCCCATCACTTTATTCTCGAAGACCATACGTCTATGGATCAATTCAGGGACCAAGGTCCGGGGATGATACAATCCCCATCACGTACATTTTGAACTAGTGGTTCCGGGATGATGCAATCCCCATCACTTTATTCTCGAAGACCATACGTCCACGGCTCTCTTTAGGACTGAAAGTCCAGGGATGATCCAATCCCCTCAACTGTCCACTAAGGACTTCATTCTCGGAGACCTCACGTCTACGGCTCTCTTTAGGACTGAAAGTCCAGGGATGATCCAATCCCCTCAACTGTCCACTAAGGACTTCATTCTCGGAGACCTCACGTCTATGGCTCTCTTTAGGACTGAAAGTCCAGGGATGATCCAATCCCCTCAACTGTCCACTAAGGACTTCATTCTCAGAGACCTCACGTCTATGGCTCTCTTTAGGACTAAAAGTCCAGGGATGATCCAATCCCCTCAACTGTCCACTAAGGACTTCATTTTCGGAGACCTCACGTCTACGGCTCTCTTTAGGATTGAAAGTCCAGGGATGATCCAATCCCCTCAACTGTCCACTAAGGACTTCATTCTCGGAGACCTCACGTCTACGGCTCTCTTTAGGACTGAAAGTCCAGGGATGATCCAATCCCCTCAACTGTCCACTAAGGACTTCATTCTCGGAGACCTCACGTCTACGGCTCTCTTTAGGACTGAAAGTCCAGGGATGATCCAATCCCTACCTGTCCACTAAGGACTTCATTTTCGGAGACCATACGTCTACGGCTCACTTTAGAACATGTGTTCAAGGATGATACAATCCCCACATGTATTCTCATCAATACAAGTACAAGTATCCTCAACCATACAAGTACATTAATCAATACATGTGTCATCAAAAGTATGTATTCTTACCAATACATCTTATCATCAAAAGCATGTATTCTTACTAATACATCTAACATCAAAAGCATGTATAAGTAAAACTAAGTATTCTAAGTATAAGAGTCCTAAATCTAAATATTTCTAAGTATCTAGGTGTAGAGAACAGGTTACCTCATCATCGACCTTGTTGTTTGATGATACAATCTCATCATCAGTGACTATACTACTCCCCCTTTCGAGGAGGGTCCTTTTGAGCTACACCAAGCTTGTCTCGAAAGTATTCAAATTTCACTCGAGACAGAGGTTTGGTTAGTATGTTGGTAACTTCTTCACTTGAGGTAGAGGTTTGGTTAGTACATCGGTAACCTGCTACAAATTCAAACTTTATAGTTCCTTTCTGCGTCATATCTTGTTAGATCCCTATGTTCTTTGACTTATCATGGAACACTGGATTCTATGTCATCTCGATACAACTCTATTTGTCACATAGGATCACAGTTGGTTCTATCTCTAAGTCAAACAATCCTGAAGCCAAAATTCTTCACAACTAGCAGAGCAAGTAGCCATATATTACGCTTGTGCTGAGAGCCACACTAGACTGCTTCCAGCTAAACCACGAGATCATGGCTAATCCCAGACAATAACATCCCCTCGATGTGTTCTTCATGTCTGATACATTTCCTGCCCAATCAGAATCTGAATAACCATCTGAGGTCATGATCTTCAAGATAGCATTCTATCGTGTCCTTTATGTGCCTCATCACATGCTTTGCAACTAACAGGTGAACACATCTAGTTTCCACTAGATACTGACTTAAGGTGTTCACAACAAAGCATATATCTAATCTAGTATATGTTAGATACATCAATGACCCAATAATTTGACTGTACAGAGTTATATCCACTAACTCTGATGAGTCATCCCCTAACAAATTCAAGTTGGAATCCATAAGAGTGGCCATTCCAACACCTCAAGTCCTTTTAATATTTCTCATCATACTTTCCCTGGTTGAGAAAGATTCCTTTTGAGCCTTTCCATACTTCCAGACTTAGGAAGTAATGCATCAATCTGAGATCTTTCATTTTTCATTTCTGCAGCCATCTTCTTCTTTCTTTTCATGATCTGTTTCTCATTCCTTATAAGAAAGATATCATAATAATAGTATGATCCATAGCCTTAAGGTAAAGGTTAGGAACAACTTTACTTTTGGTAAAGCCCAAGCTTATCAAGAAACTGTCAATTCTCCCTTTGTGACTGAACATCATTCACACTCTGCATTGAATGATTTTCTGCATATCTATCTGTGCCATCTCTCGTTAGATGGGTCTACTGATATGAGCCTCAATATTATTCGAACTCTGTGGTGAGTTCCTTCTTGCATCCATGTCATCTGTGTATAGAAACCATATTCAACCTTGTAGCAAAGGTTGAGATCCACATCGCCCATGGTGATCATTAAGCTCATCAATTGATTATCGATCCTGGGTACCCATACAGAACCTGAATCACACTTCTTCTTTAATTACACCATTAAGAGAATGGTTTTATCTATCCACTTGGAACAAACATCTCATCATGATTCTCTTCCTCTTTTCTAAGAGAATCTTCTAGCCACAAGCCTTCTATAGTGTGTTTGATTTGTAAATCCTTTTGTTGAACATCCATCGCTTGTTCAGTGTTCATCATTCATCATGATTTTTCCTACAAATCAAAATTAGGTACATGATTAGTAATACTTCATAATCATCAAATCATATTGACATGATAACCTATTATGCATACAGATATCATTTACATAGTTATGCAATTATTTTGACCAATACTTTGGCACAACACTTTCCCATATCCTGTATGCATACAGTGGCTATCTAGATGCCTTCCATCTCTACCAGAACATACTATCGAGAGTGTGCACAACTCTCAGCATGTCAGCAAAGAGGTTTCATTCTAGACAAGCAACAATGGAATGTTTGTCCAACTTACCAATCATATGCCTATTAGTAGTATACTGTTCAATGTTCTCTGAATATTTACACTCAGCGTGATATATTATAGGAATACAAATATGCATACAACCTATTACAGGCAATATCATTTACTATTTCAAATAACAACTCAAATACTTATCTTTTATGTTTGTGTGGTTGCCTCCTGTTTGATCTTCTGTATGTCTTTTGAACTTCTATTCATTCTGTACCACCGTGCATGTTCAAGTGTCATCCTCATGATCTCATACACAAACATACACCCATTAGTATGTTCTAAATGTTATCAAAACATTATAGTTCTAAATTCTTGAAAATGTATAGTCATGATTATAGTTAATAAACATTAGTATTCAAGATTTCATGGAAGTCTTCTTTTACTCATGCATATCATCAATCAAGATAAAAGACATAATATGCATAATCCTTTGATTACTAACTTTATGAATAAGCATAACCAATCATACCAAGTATACTTATATAAGGGATCCTAACACAAGGTAAGATTCATGGGAAACATACCTGGATTAGTATACCTACTTAGTTATGTACAACATACCTAAACAATCTCTTCAATGATTTAGAGATCCTGAGCTAGAACCTGCATGTCTCATAGGTTAAGCATAATATAACAAAGTCATACATACCTCGTAAGTAGAGCAAAGATTATGGATGAGTCTTTGTCTTCATGTTTTCATGGTCATGGAACCTGATTTATCTTTTGTGATGTACCTGTATCTTGTTAGCAGACAACATCAACCTCACACAACATCATAATGCATTAGTACAATCATATAGCCCTAATCAATGAATGTCTTTGATCATTCACATGCATTCATACTATTACTAGGGTGATAAGACAATTCTAACATTAATCAAGATTGTACTAATAAATAATATGAAGACAAGCACATCATGAACTTAATCAAGAATTAGATTTCAAGACATACCTGAGCCTCCTTAAGTCATACCTGTCGAGACTTCTTGTAGTCTTCTTATGTAAGGCCTTAGCCTCAGCTCCCCCTGAAACTTGATCTGGAGCTTGATTAGGGTTTGCTAGAGAAACCCTAAAGATTCAATCTTTGACTTTCACACTTCTAAATGGATGAAAGAATATGTCTTGCTGAGTTGATCAAACTAGCATACTTCAATTTTGGAATTTCCAAAATTTGACCCCTCAAAATTGCCTTTGAAACTTCTGGATCTTCTGGACAGGATCCCGAACTAGGGTTTGATGAAGCCCACCCTTCTGCCCAAACAAAAGGTTCGATCCAAGGCTCTAAACTCTTATTTTTCTGAGGAGCTTCCAGCCGTGGTTACAAACTTCAAAAATTCCAACTTTTGCTGAAGCCCTAATTTTCCATCTTTCCGATCAAGATCCCGAGCTAGGGTTTAATCAAGCCCGGTATTCTACCCAACCAAAAAATTCGATCTTGGTCTCTAAATTTCAATTTTCCTGAGTATCATTCAGCCATGGATTCCGATTCCAAGAATTCTAACTTTATCTGAAACCCTAAATTCCAGAAGCCATGAATAAAGGTGGTCCAAAAATAATTCTGTTTTGATAGAAATATGTACCTGATTGTTTCTGCTATAACTCTGAAATTTTTGCTCCACAGGGTCTAAAAACATTTTTTGCAGTAGTTTGACCTGTCATCTTTCCATCCTGACAGGTCTGACCTCAATTGGATTTTCTGAGAGAGAGTTATGCCAAGTGTCGCAACGTGACCTGTTTATGGGATAAAACAGTAGAGCGAACTTGTACGGCGTGCCACATGTCATTGTTTAAACTTCGGCCTCTGAAAACTTTTTCTGAGATATCTCACCCTATTATCTTTCCATCTTGACATGTATGACCTCAATTGGACTCTCTGAGAGAGAGTTATGCCAAGTGTCGCAACGTGACCTGTTTATGGGATAAAACAGGAGAGTGAACTTGTACAGCGTGCCACGTGTCACTGGTTGAACTTCGGCCCCTGAAAAAGTTTCCTGAGATAGTACAGTCTGTGTACTACCTGTCAATTTTTACGAAATTTCATTTGGAGCTTCCTAGCCCAAGTTATGACCTTTTTTCCTAGGTCACCTGATTTTGACTGAGATCTGGAAGAGGCAGAAACCCTAACTTGTACTGATCATAACTCACAAAGTATAACGAATATGAGGGTTCCCTTTGGACACAAGGTACCTGGGGATGTTATCTTCGACCTGTAATCTTTTCAGATACTGAAACTTCTCCAAAATGGATTTACAGCGAAAGTTCCACGATGACTGGTTTTTGCTATATAAAACCCTAACCTTCAAATTGTCGTAAGTAAAGCAAGTGTCGTAAGTGCCATACCTTGTCTTCCTTCAGGTTAGCTCTGATACCATGTTAAGATTTAATATGCTAAGACATAAAATAGCAGCATTACATTCCATTTCACAATAATTGCATATACAGGATCACTGAAGAAACAACAAGCACAACATAAACACAAGAGACAGAGATTTATCCTGGGAAACCCTCATGGGGTAGAAAACCCAGCAAATCTTCCTCAATATAGATGACCAGCAATATACAAAGATGAAACCCTGAGACATGATCTCCTCCTCCACAATAGCAGACCTCTCCTCCACAAGTGCGCTATCCTCAAGTGAGTGAGTGTATCAAATGAGGAGCACACCTCCTCTATTTATACACTACTCTGATATGTATTTTACACAAGTACATGTAGGCTCGTATTTAACCATTAGGTTAAATACCCCATTATAACTGACTGGGATGACCCCCACATGGTGGGTCTAATAACCCTAGTTACCACACCCGACTCGGAGGAATAAACATCTCCGGATTTATAGTATAATCACATCGGAGGTATGGAACATCTTCGGAATAAATAATATACAAATATAATATTCTTTGAAGTTACAATATTTCAACAGTTGTATATCTACCTGATACTGATTATTCTTCTGATTCTTGTACTGATTTTGATTTTGAACCTCCTGTTTTAGCTAAATGTGATCCTCCTTCCTCCAACTCATCCTCTGAGTCTGATTCCAGTTCGGATGCACATTTAGGGGGGTGTAGTAGCCTACCTGAGTTTGAATTTTCTCTGTATATCTTTTCTAGATCCGATTCTCGATCTTCTTCTTTCCATATAGAGAAATAGATTGCTGACATTGATCTCCGACTTTCAATGATTCCCGTGTACAAACACCTAGAAAGAACTGAATTAAGAGAAGAAAAGACCAGACTGCAAAAACAACTTGAAATGCTAAAAGATGATAAAGGGAAAAATCCAATCTCCTCCCATCCTGAGTCTACCCATTATAACCCTGCTGAAATCTACCAAGATTATCCAGGTAGCCATGAGGATAGACAAGCCCATAGAAGAGACAAAGAAAAATTGTTGAAACTTCAGCTCAAAGAGAAACAAACTAAGCTCAAATCACCGGTCAAAGAAATAGATGAATTGAAAAACATGCTATCTGCTTTGCCCCTAGAGAAAGATCAGTCCTCAGATGAGAAACTGTCTAAACAAATAGAGAGATCCTGTTTCAACCCTGAATGCAAGGAAGAGTCACCTTCGTCAACTCCTCCTCAGTCTCAAAATGCTAATCTGTTAGGTGCTCTATCTGGTCCCAAGTTGTTCATATCTTTACAGTTCCGTCCTTCAGAGTTTAAAGCATATTCGATGCAATGTTTAATTGATTCTGGTTGTCAGTTTAACCTTGCAAAAGGAAATGCCATTCCACAGTTTTATTGGGAAAAGAGTCGAGAGTTTGGCTCTACCATTGAAGGTTCTCCTGTGTCATTGTCTAGTAAGGTCAAGCATTTCCCTGTACATCTTTCCGGTGTAAAGAGTGATTTGTCTTTATTTAGATTAGATGTCTTAAAGGAAGATTGTGTATTATGTTCAGAGTTTCTGCAAAAGGTCAGTCCATTTTCCATTGATACAAATAAAATGGTTTTCTCTTGTACAGTCTTTGGAAAGTCAGTCCAGTTACGTTTAAGTTTCAGTCTTGTAAATAAATGCAAACCCATTCTAGTTGAGTCAGTCAGTACTGTCAAGTCAGTAAATTTAAATAAGATGGAACACTGCATAGCATATGCAGAAGTTCATGGAGAAAAAGCCTTGGCAGAAATAAAAGAAAAAATTAAAAAAGATTGTTGTTCGGAGAGTCCCAATGCATTTTGGACTCGAGAGAAATATTTTGTTTCTCTACCTTTTGACCCGCTTCAGAAAATAAATCCCATGAAAGCTTCAACTCGGTTGATGAGTCCCTCTAAAAGGGAATTCTGTTCAAAAGAAAATCAAGAGCTATTGCAAAAAGGCTTGATCGAGCCATCCAAGAGCCCGTGGGCATGCAGAGCGTTTGTTGTAAACAAACACTCGGAGATGAAGAGAGGAAAGCCTCGAATGGTAGTCAATTTTAAACCTCTTAATGCTGTTAGATACCCACTGCCTGATAAAGCTAGCTTGCTACAAAAGATTGTAGGCTGCACTGTTTTCAGCAAGTTTGATCTCAAATCAGGGTTTTACCAGATAGGCATTGAAGCAAAGGATCACTTGAAAACAGCCTTTGTTGTCCCTCATGGACAATATCAGTGGAAGGTTTTTCCTTTCGAAATTAATAACGCTCCATCAGAGTTCAAAAAAAGGATGGATGATATCTTCAGAGACATCCAGTGGCTTGTTGTCTTTATTGATGATATTTTAATCTGCTCAAAGAGTCTTCAAGATCATCTTAAGCATCTTCAGTTTTTCTATGAACTTGTTTTTAAACATGGTTTGGTCCTGTCTGAATCAAAGATGGAAATAGGAAAGACAGAAATGGATTTCCTAGGTTTTCATATCAAAAAAGGACAAGTGCTTCTGTAGCAACATGTGTTGCAGTCTTTTGAGCATTTTCCAGATAAAATTTTAGATAAGACACAGCTTTAGAGATTTCTGGGAAGTCTAAATTACATAAGGCCCTTCTACAGAGGACAAGCAACAGACATGCACTGTCTCCAACAAAGATTGAAAATGTTTTCTGTTGGTCAAAGTTCCTCAGGTTCAAAACAAGATAAGGGCAAAGGCCCTGCACCAGTAGAATTCACAGAGCCTGATTATGTCAGGTTCGAGCCTCGCAATGCCTTGTTCATGAAGCCCTGGGATGAAAGTTTGTCCCCCAGTGACAAAAGAGAGCTTCTGGACTATGCAGATTGCCATGCGGCTGAGAAGTATCTCAGTCTAACCTTGATAAAGAAGATCCAGATGAATCCCTGCAAACTATACATCATGGAGCACTGGGAGCGTTCGGCCTTCAGAGGTTTTACTCAGGCCCAAGAAAAATTAAGAAGGTGCAGATAGTTGTGGGTTGTCTGCAACGATGAAAAATATGGTCCAATGTGGTATGTGGACATAGGTGAGGGAAACCTAACCTGGACCTCCTATAATTTAATTCTGCAATTCTGCATAGAGGAAACTGCCATTGTCATCTGTGCAGACCCTGGAAATCTCAGGAATAAGAAGTGGTCTGTGTTGATGTGTATGTAACTTCGGAATGTATTTCACATATATGTATATTGTATTCCTATAGAGATGGTATTATTCCTCTATAAGGAAGTGTCGTCATTTATATTGTAAGTGTCGTAACTTATACTTGATGGGTTATTAGACCACCTTATTTGGGGTCGGCCCTGTATAAGTCATGTGGGTCGAAAGGCTATTAGACCACCCTATTGGGGGTCGGCCATGTGGGTCAAAGGGTTATTAGACCACCCTATTGGGGTCGGCCCACTCAGCATTATGTTATGTGGTAAAGTTCGAGCCTACATGAGTTAGGTAAAAAGGCAAGTCAAGTAAAGTATAAATAGAGTGCGGGAGGCACTCTATTTGTTCACTCACTTCTCACACATGCTCTTAAGGAGGAGAGGTGCACTTATGGAGGAGGAGGATTGCTGCTAGGTTATGGCTATCTCTATTGGTTGGTTGTATCATTGCTCTATCTATCTCTGAGGAAGTTATTGGGGTTTTTCACCTTTATGGTTTTCCCCAAGTAAATCTTTGTGTCTCTTGTGTGCTTGCATTATTGTCTCCATGATTGATATGCTGTAGATATGATGTACATGTTGTTCTCTCAGTTAAGATCCTAGATCAGATTGAAGAAAATTCTGAAAATTTAACATGGTATCAGAGCTAGCCTGAAAGAAGGCATGATATGGCATGTATGACACTTGTTGCACTTACGATGCTAGGGCTTGATATAGCAAAAACCAGTCATCGTAGCACTTTCGCTATAAAACCGTTTTGGCGAAGTTTGCGGATCTGAAATTGTTACAGGCCGAAGATAAAATCTCCAGGTACCTTGTGTCCAAAGGACAATCTCTAATTCGTTGTACTTTGTGATTTATGATCTGTACAATATAGGGTTTCTGCCTCTTCCAGATCTGAGTCAAAATCAGGTGACCTTGGGAAAAAGGTCATAACTTGGGATAGGAAGCTCCAAATGAAATTTCGTGAAAAGTGATAGGTAGTATACAGGCCGAGATATCTCAGAAAACTTTTTCAGAGTCCGAAGGTCAAACTGTGACACGTGGCACGCCGTACAAGTTCGCTCTCCTGTATTATCCCATAAACAGGTCACGTTGCGACACTTGGCATATCTCTCTCTCAGAGAATCCAATTGAGGTCAGACCTGTCGGGATGGAAATATAACAGGCCGAGCTATCTCAGAAAGCTTTTTCAGAGGCCGAAGGTCAAACAGTGACACGTGGCATGCCGTACAAGTTCGCTCTCCTGTATTTTCCCAAAACAGGTCACGTTGTGACATTTGGCATAACTCTCTCTCAGAACATCCAATTGAGGTCAGACCTGTCAGGATGGAAAGCTAACAGGTCAGGCTATCTCAGAAAACTTTTTCAGACCCTGTGGATCAAAAATTTTGGAGTTACACCAGAAACAATCAGGTACATATTTCTGTCAAAACAGAATTATTTTTTGGTACCTTCATTCATGGCTTCCGGAATTTAGGGCTTTGGAGAAAGTTGGAATTTTTTGAAATCTGTGACCACGGCTGGAAGCTCCTCAGAAAAATAGAAGCTTCTAGCTTTGGATCAAACCTTTTGATTGGTAAGAAGAGTGGTCTTCATCAAACCCCAGTTCAGGGTCACACCCAGTGAATCCAGAAGTTTCAAAGGCAAAATTGAGAAGTGAAACTTTGTAGTTTTCAAATTCTGAATATACCAGTTTGATCAGTTCATCAAGGCGCATATTCCTATCCTTTCGGAAGTTTGAAATTCAAAGTTTGAATTTTTGGGGTTTCTCTGACAAACCCATATCCAGCTCCAGGTCCAGTTCTTGCAAATCAAGTGGATTGGGTTAATCCTAGAAGAAGATGGATTGGTCACCTGCATAAGTGAAGAAGTTCCTGTTTCAGAGGGAGATGAGGCTAAGGCCTTATATAAGAAGATTACAAGCGATCTCGACAGGTATGACTCATCGAGGTATGTTTCGATATTTGTCCATGATTAAGTTTATGGTATGTTTGTCTTCATGTTATTACGGTTAGTACAATTTTGATTTTTGATTTGTCGTATCACCTTAACAAAATTATGAATGCATAATAGAAGATATTCATTGGTTAGGGTGTTGACACTTATGATTGTACTAATGCATTATGATTTTGTATGAGGTTTATGTTGTCTACTAACATGAAAGGTACACCAAGAAAGACAAATCATGTTCTGGTCCAAGAACATATGGTCATGATAACATGAGGACAAAGATTCATCCATTGTCATGGATCTCATAGAAGATCCATTTACGAGGTATGTATAACTTGGTTTTGTAATGGATAACATATGAGACATGCAGGTTACTAGCACAAGTCACTGAAGAGAAACAAAAGACATTATGCGGGTATGTTAGACATAAACTAGCTAGCATGCTAATCCAGGTATGTTTTTCCTATATCAAGCTAGAATCCTACCTTGGGTTAGGATTTTATACTATTGTTGATAATGATTATTCATGAAGTCATAGGTTTGAATAATCATGGTTGTATGCATATTATGTTTCTTACCATAATTGATGATATGACTAACTAGAAGAATCATGATGGTATAGGTTTGAATAATCACAGGTTTTATGCATTTTATATCTCTTATCTTGATTGATGATTCAACTAACCTGAAGAGTCATAGGCTTGAGTAATTACAGGTTTAGACATGTTATGTTTCTTATGATTTGACTAACCATAAGAATCCTTGAATGCTAATGCTTATTATTTCTGTTTGAAATGATCATGACTATACATGCTTGAGATTATTGTGTTTTAATAGTATATTAATGAATGTATGATTTTATATGAGATCACAAGGATAACACAATCATGATACTAATAAGCATGCATAGGAACCAAGGATGAATATGAGTTCAAGAACAGGTAATCCAGGAAGCAAAGATCAAGAGGGAGCACACTCCAATTGTTCCTGCAAAGAAAGCAAAGGAGCACACTTCAGTAGCTTCTGCAAGGAGCATATATTCAGAGGGAGTTGAACATCTTTCTACAAAGGTGTACTGAAGAAGCTACTTCAGATTATGACTCCAGTATCTCCCGCAAAGAAGCAAAGACTCAGAGGGAGTCCACCCAATGAACAAACAAAGATAAGTATTTTAATTATCATTTCTTACATATGTGTTTGTTTAATTAAAATTGTTCAATGATGTATATGCTCATGTTCCTAGACTTAGGATATGTATTGTGCATATTAGAATAGTTGCATTAATGAACAGTATACTACTAATATACATGGGTAAGTGGCCTATGGCACTGTACAACATTCCATTGCTACTTATCTAGAATGAAACCTCTTTGCTGACATGTTGGGAGTTGTGCACACTCTTAACAATGTTCTGGTAGAGATTGGAAGGCATCTAGAAAGTTACGGAATATGGATAAATGTTGTATTGAAGCATTGGCTAAGATAATTGCATGACTGTATGACATATTTATTTAAGTGTAAGAATTTGTTCTGAAAACTATGAGATGTTTTCTAATCATGCAATTTAACTTGTTGTGTAGGAAAGATCGTATGCCATCTCCTACAAAAGAAGAACTACAACATTTGTTCAGCAACAAATTATCTATTGAAGATATTGAAGTTCCCAGGATCTGGGATGAAGAAATAGAATGCCATGATCCGTCGATCATGAAGAATGATGTTTGGGTTGCAGTCCCAAGACGTAAAGGGAAGTTTGTTATGACTTCCAAATAGAACTATCAAATCAAGCATGTTGCAGATGGAAGCATTGAGAAATACAAAAGTGATGAAATAGAAGATGCACCAGATGGATTTCAAGACAGCATGGTGTAGTCATATATGTGTGCAGAACTTGATATGGAAGGATAGACAACTTTCTATCCAGTTTGGGATTTACCAAGAGTAAAGCGGATTCCAACCTCTACTACAAGGTTGAGGAAGGCAATCCAGTGATACTATTTTTGTATGCGAATAACCTGTTTGTTACAGGTGAAGATAGATTGATTTTCAACATGCAGCGGAAGCTTACTGCCGAGTTCGAGGTGAAGAACTTGGGGATGATACACTACTTGTTTTTGGCATGGAGGTGTGGCAGAATGCAGGTGGGATCTTCCTTGGTCAAGGGAAGTACACAGTAGATATCCTGAAGAGATTTGGGATGATGGATTGCAAGGCCATGGCCACACCTATGGCATCGAATCTGAAGCTTCTTTGTGATGCTTCATCTGAGCCAGTTGATGTTTCTATGTATCGTCAGATGATTGGGTCCTTGATGTACCTGACGAACACGAGACCAGACATTTGCTTTGCTGTGAACACATTGAGCCAGTTCCTGACGGATCCGAGGAGTGTTCACCTGGTTGCTGTAAAGCATGTTCTGAGGTACCTGAAGGGTACAGTGGATTATTGGCTCAAGTATGAGGCGAATCAAAAGTTTAACCTGTAGGGTTATGTTGATTCAGATTGGGCTGGCAGTGCTACAGACAGGAAGAGCACATCTGGGTGTTGCTTTAGTATGGGATTAGGTGTGATCTCTTGGTTTAGCAGGAAGCAGTCCTGCGTAGCACTGAGTACAGCTGAGGCAGAGTATGTTGCCGCCTGTTCAGCTAGTTGTGAGGCAGTATGGCTGCGGAAGCTACTGTCTGAGTTATTTGATCTCCCGTTGGATGCTACTGGTATCTTCTGTGATAACCAGAGTTGTGTGAAGCTATCCGAGAACCCAGTGTTTCATGACAGGTCGAAACACATAGAGATCAAATATCACTATATAAGGGATATGGTGCAGAGAGGAGCTGTGAAGCTCCTGTATGTTGCGACGGACGAGCAGATTGCAGATGTGCTGACGAAGCCACTAGCCAGGGTGAAGTTCGAGTACTTCAGAGAGAAGCTTGGCGTGCTTCAGGTCGAGGACACTTCGAGGAAGAAGTGATGGACACATTTGCTGAAGCCATTCCAAGCATGTTGGAAGGGGGATCCTTCACATGGCTGTGGATGTAAGCGCTGGATGATGAACATCAGGAGGATGTTCTGGTTTCTGCTGGATATGATCAGTTGGATCATGTATATGTATTTTGTGTATGCATCATGTTGGATGCTGGATATGATCAGTTGGATCATTATATGTATGTATGTATGCATCATGTTGGATGCTGGATATGATCGGTTGGATCATGTGTCTGTATTTTGTATATGCATCATGTTGGATGCTGGATATGATCGGATGGATCATGTGTATGTATTTTTGTATGAACGCATCATGTTGGATGCTGATGGATACATTGTGTGGATCATGTATCTTTGTATGATCAGGTAGATCATGTATACTGATGGATACATTGTGTGGATCATGTATCGTTGTATGATCAGGTAGATCATGTATGCTGATGGATACATTGTGTATGATCAGGAAGATCATGTATGCTGATGGATACATTGTGTGGATCATGTATCTATGTATGTATCAGGTGGATACTTGGATGATCGTGGATGACGAGCTTCTCCAGATGACATGCAGCAGGATGTTGCAGTGATGATGATCAGGATGATCATGTGTACATCAGGATGATGTTTGATGAGTATCAGATGATACTTTATGGCCGTGGATCAGGTTGTGCAGGAAAGCATGTAATTTGTGCCCTGGGAGATTTGCAGATGGTCTTTCGAGGTTTTGCGTATGGCATGTAATTCGGTGCCCTGGGACATCTGACAAATGCTCTTGCGAGGTTTTGCTTGAGAGGACATGTAATTTGTGCCCTGGGAGATTTCAGGTCGGAGTTGTGTACCCGTAACATCCTGAGATGCTCTTGCGAGGTTTTGTCCTATGGCATGTAATTTGCTCCTGGGAGATCTGGACAGGATGAAAAAGGCGTCAGATGCTTCAGCCAGGTTTTGCCATGACCACATGTAATTTGCTCCTGGGAGATCTGGACAGGATGAAAAAGGCCTCAGATGCTTCAGCCAGGTTTTGTGGTGGACCACATGTAATTTGCTCCTGGGAGATCTGGACAGGATGAAAAAGGCCTCAGATGCTTCAGCCAGGTTTTGTGGTGAGATCACATGTAATGTGCTCCTGGGAGATCCGACAGGTAGAGCCGCGTGCTCGTAACAGCCTGGGATGCTTCAGCCAGGTTTTGTGATGGGTCACATGTAATGTGCTCCTGGGAGATCCTACAGGTAGAGCTGTGTGCTCGTAACAGCCTGGGATGCTACAGCCAGGTTTTGTGACGCACGTAATAAGTCCTGAGGATTCCACAGTATGGCCAGTGATGATGAAGACCTGCAGGTGGTGGGCCTACATCCAGTATGAAAAAGGACTGGCTCTGTAGAACTTCCTATGACGAGTAGATTCAGAGATTGATTGAGATAGCAGCAGCAGTGACGATGATGATGATGACTCGATGACGATTATCCAGTGACGATGATCCAGAGAAGATGACTCGTGCTAGAAGAACTATGCTGAGAAATACCTTCCTAGTTAAGAGGGAGTGTTGATGTATATGTAACTTCGGAATGTATTTCACATATATGTATATTGTATTCCTATAGAGATGGTATTATTCCTCTATAAGGAAGTGTCGTCATTTATATTGTAAGTGTCGTAACTTATACTTGATGGGTTATTAGACCACCTTATTTGGGGTCGGCCCTGTATAAGTCATGTGGGTCGAAGGGTTATTAGACCACCCTATTGGGGGTCGGCCATGTGGGTCAAAGGGTTATTAGACCACCCTATTGGGGTCGGCCCACTCAGCATTATGTTATGTGGTAAAGTTCGAGCCTACATGAGTTAGGTAAAAAGGCAAGTCAAGTCAAGTATAAATAGAGTGCGGGAGGCACTCTATTTGTTCACTCACTTCTCACACATGCTCTTAAGGAGGAGAGGCACACTTATGGAGGAGGAGGATTGCTGCTAGGTTATGGCTATCTCTATTGGTTGGTTGTATCATTGCTCTATCTATCTCTGAGGAAGTTATTGGGGTTTTTCACCTTTATGGTTTTCCCCAAGTAAATCTTTGTGTCTCTTGTGTGCTTGCATTATTGTCTCCATGATTGATATGCTATAGATATGCTGTACATGTTGTTCTCTCAGTTAAGATCCTAGATCAGATTGAAGAAAATTCTGAAAATTTAACAATCTGGCTGGACCGAAATCCTTTTGGATAAATTCTACCCCAAACTTGATTGGACTGATCGTCGTGCAAATTTCATATTGCACATGGAAGCTGATATGTAGGTAGCGGATAAAAATAACCTATGGTTTAAGTTTTTGCTGCGGCATCATGGTGGCCATTACAGTCTGCTAGAACACATGGTTCATGTCACACAAAAATACATCAAACGTGACCACAAAGGGAACCATCTTGACACTAAAATACACCCGCGGACTTTACCTTTAGATTTTTGGGTTGAGTATATGTTTGCCAGTGAATTTATCGGTGAAAAGAATGAAGTCTGGCATGGATCGGATATTGAACAGTGCTTCAACACATGGTTATATCCTCCTCTTGAGTACAAAGAAGATGCTGCCGTGCTTGATGATTCCCAAGATGTTAACTCTCTCCTTGAATAACGATAGTTGGAAGAATACCTCTATTCAAAGGATTTTGATTGTGCTTGTGGCGGTCAGCCAGTTGGACCTCCGGGTAATCCGTAGTTGTTTTGTGTTTGCCGATCTAGCGAAGATTAAATGTAAATATTTAATTTTCTGCATTCAATAATTGAAGTCGTGGTGGGCCGGTAACAATAGCTCCATAGTTGTTTTTGTCGGGTTTGATTCCCTATTGTATTGGGCCCTATATGTCGGCCATGTTTTGTTGACAGATTCCCTGTAGGCCATAGCTTTCGGCTACTTGTCTTGTCTGTCGATCCGGGTCCCCGCATGGCGCTGCCTTTAAGGGATGAGATAATGGTGGTGAGTCCCACCACTACCTCGGATTCCCTCCTTTTGACCGAATGGTGCCTGTTTTCTGTAACCGGTAGACCGGCTAGCAAGCTATAAAAGAAAGGTCCCGGAGTTCATTTGGTGATTGGAGTCTAGTGCATCGACCTAGTTAAGAGCTCTGCAACTTAGGAGTCTAGAGCCGAGCTGCTCCAGTAGTTGGAAGCTTTGGGAGTCATAGAGGGTCTGTCCAGAGACGAAGGTTGTATGCTCTGCTGATTGCCCTTGTGGTATAATACAACATCAAAAGACCAAGGTTCAACCTCTGTAAAAATGTCAAGTCTGTAAGGTGTGCTAGTAGACATATCACTGGATCCCCAGGAAGCCTCCAAGTAGGTTCATCGCTCTACGAAGTTCTGAACGGTAAACGGGCCAACGACATTGTGTCTAGGCACTCAGTTCTGAGTTTGTGTTTGTGGTGATGAGCTTCTCCCTCCGAAGCCGATCCACACATGAGTCTGTATTGTGATGCTGCAATGATAATATAAAGCTCAAAGTTTGTGGAATTGCTGTAAAAATTGCTGAAGATAGATCCTGGAGCGCATTTCCACAAACTTAGAGCTTTATATTATCATTGCAACATCACAATACAGACTCATGTGTGGATCGGCTTCGGAGGGTGAAGCTCATCACCACAAACACAAACTCAAAACTGAGTGCCTAGACACAATGTCGTTGGACCATTTACCATTCAGAACTTCGCAGAGCGATGAACCTACTTTGAGGCTTCCTGGGGATCCAGTGATATGTCTACTAGCACACCTTACAGACTCGACATTTTTACAGAGGTCAAAACTTGGTATTTTGATGTTGTATTATACCACAAGGGAAATCAACAGAGCATACAACCTTCGGCTCTGGACAGACTCTCTATGAATCGCAGAGCTTCCAACTACTGGAGCAGCTCGACTCTAGACTCCTGAGTTGCAGAGCTCTTAACTATCCCGATGCAGTAGACTCCAATAAACCAAAAGAAGTATTAACAGAAGACTCATTTACAGGAGTAGAAGAAGAAAACTCATTTGCAACAGCTTTACTAGCTTGGTTGGACAAGGCTTGTAGTCTGGCATTATTGTACGAGGAGATGGATGTAGATTTGATCAAGGGAGGATTGAATCTCTGTGTGGGAAGATCTTGGGGTACATGGAAGGAACTCGAAGCTTCATAAAAAATAAGAGGTTGTGAGGTGAAATAAGCAGCAACTCTTTCCTGGTTCCTTAACTCTTAATATTTCATTTCCCAAGATTGGGGATAATTGATACCTATCCAATTGAAAGTAATAGGTGTGGCATTTTTGGATCGGGATTTCTCCGTTTCCACCACGCTGGTGTCTGTAGAAGTCTGATGGACACGAGTTCGCAACTGAGGAAGGGTATCATTTCTGAACCTAACACAGACTCCACCTTTAAGCTGGAGGATTTTCGAGCTAGTCTCCATGTCGAAACCTTTGGGAAGGATATAAGCTTTTAACAGATTATAGATATGAGGGTCATCCAAGCTAACATAAAACTTTGGATAGGCTGTACCAAAAGTAGGACCATCATGAATTGGTGCTGTGAAACCACCTATAAAAACATCGGAAAAATTACGATGACGAGTATCTACAATACAACAGAGAGAAGAAACAGCAAGACACGGACGAACTAACGGACCAAGGCCAAGTTTGATAGCACCAAAATGTGCATACTTATATTTTTGTTCTTTAGCCCAGTCTATTTGACATTTATCAAGAAAGTTTATGTGTATAGGTTCTTGCTTATCAGTAAAGGAAACATCTATATTGGACACTCTGATATGGGTTGCGGCCGTGAAATTCCACCATGGAAGTCTATATACTTCCTTAGGAAGTATTTGGGGTAATTGCCAATTTTCAAAAGGGTTATGATCTGTGATAGATATATAAGATGATTATGATGAGGAAGGATTAAATGAAGATTGCCCGCGTTCTGCAAGACTTACTTCAGTGTCATTATGTGAATCACATTCTAAATGTGTCTGCTCAATAGTATCCATTGAAGGGTCCATTTTTAAATAGAGAGTGAGTGCAGACTCTAAAATAGTCTCCGACAACTCTATAGACTTACTCCCCTATCCTCTCGGGCCTTACTGCTACTCTGACTTCAGACGACTCTTACACTCTCAATGACCCAACAATCCACTCAACGGTCATTTCCACCGCCTACAGAATACTATTCTAGAATGTAGATATTCAAATAACAGAACTGAATAATGATATTGCAGCAGATTTAACAGACATATGAAACATTCATCACAACAAAGAAAATGATATACCAAAAATGTCGACACAAGTGTCTCTTTCTCTGATACCAATACGCTCCAGGATCTATCTTCAGCAATTTTTACAGCAATTCCACAAACTTCGAGCTTTATATTATCATTGCAGCATCACAATACAGACTCATGTGTGGATCGGCTTCGGAGGGCTAAGCTCATCACCACAAACACAAACTCAGAACTGAGTGCCTAGACACAATGTCACTGGCCCGTTTACCGTTCAGAACTTCATAGAGCGATGAACCTACTAGGAGGCTTCCTGGGGATCCAGTGATATTTCTAGTAGCACACCTTATAGACTCGACATTTTTACAGAGGTCGAACCTTGGTCAATACGCGCCAGGATCTATCTTCAACAATTTTTACAGCAATTCCACAAACTTCGAGCTTTATATTATCATTGCAACATCACAATACAGACTCATGTGTGGATCGGCTTCGGAGGGCGAAGCTCATCACCACAAACACAAACTCAGAACTGAGTGCCTAGACACAATGTCGCTGGCCCGTTTACCGTTCAGAGCTTCGTAGAGAGATGAACCTACTTGGAGGCTTCTTGGGGATCCAGTGATATGTCTACTAGCACACCTTACAGACTCGACATTTTTATAGAGGTCGAACCTTGGTCTTTTGATGCTGTATTATACCACAAGGGCAATCAGTAGAGCATACAACCTTCGGCTCTGGACAGACTCTCTATGAATCGCAGAGCTTCCAACTACTAGAGCATCTTGGCTCTAGACTCCTAAGTTGCAGAGCTCTTAACTAGCTCGATTCACTAGACTCCAATCACCAAATGAACTCCGGGACCTTTCTTTTATAGCTTGCTAGCCAGTCTACCGGTTACAGAAAACAGGCACCATTCGGTCAAAAGGAGGGAATCCAGGGTAGTGGTGGGACTCACCACTATTATCTCATCCCTTAAAGGCAGTGCCATGTGGGGACCCGAACCGACAAACAAGACAAGTAGCTGACAACTATGGCCTACAGGGAATATGTCAACAAAATATGGCCGACATATAGGGCCCAATACAGCAGGGAATCAAACCAGACAAAAACAACTGTGGAGCTACTGTTACCGGCCCACCATGGCTTCAATTATTGAATGCAGAAAAATAAATATTTACATTTAATCTTCGCTAGATCGGCAAACACAAAACAGCTCCGGATTACCCGAAGGTCCAACTGGCTGACCGCCACAAGCACAATCAAAATCCTCTGAATAGAGGTATTCTTCCAACTCTCGTTGTTCAAGGAGAGAGTCAACATCTTGGGAATCATCAGGCACAGCAGCATCTTCTTTGTACTCAGGAGGAGGATATAACCATGTGCTGAAGCACTGTTCAATATCCGATCCATGCAGGACTTCATTCTTTTCGCCGATAAATTCACTGGCAAACATAGACTCAACCCAAAAATCTAAAGGCAAAGTCCACCGGTGTATTTTAGTGTCAATACGGTTCCCTTTGTGGTCACGTTTGATGTATTTTTGTGTGACATGAACCGTGTGTTCTAGCGGACTGTAACGGCCACCATGATGCCGCAGCAAAAACTTAAACCATAGGTTATTTTGATTTGCTACCTGCATATTAGCTTCCATGTGCAATATGAAATTTGCACGACAATCGGTCCAATCAAGTCTGGGGCAGAATTTATCCAAAAGGATTTCGGTCCAGCCAGACCACTTCTTATTCCTGAGATTTCCAGGGTCTGCACAGATGACAATGGCAGTTTGCTCTCTGCAGAATTGCAGAATTAAATTATAGGAGGTCCAGGTTAGGTTTCCCTCACCTATGTCCACATACCACATTGGACCATCTTTTTCATTGTTGCAGTCAACCCACAACTCTCTGCACCTTCTTAATTTTTCTTGGGCCTGAGTAAAACCTCTGAAGGCCGAATGCTCCCAGCGCTCCATGATGTGCAGTTTGTAGGGATTCATCTAGATCTGCTTTATCAAGGTCAGAGTGAGATACTTCTCAGCCGCATGGTGATCTGCATAGTCCAAAATCTCTCTTCTGTCACTGGGGGACAAACTTTCCTCCCAGGGATTCATGAACAAGGCATTGCGAGGCTCGAACCTGACATAATCAGGCTCTGTGAATTCTGTTGGTGCAGGGCCTTTTCCCTTATCTTGTTTTGAACCTGAGGAACTTTGACCAACATAAAACATTTTCAAAATGACTGCTTCTTTTGGCTGCACAGTCTCACGAGTAAGCATGTCAACAAGACAATTGAGATAACCTGGCTGATAAACAATTTCATAATCAAAATTTGAAAGCCAGATAAACCATTTGAGAATTCGGCTACTATTTTCAGCCATCAAATTTTCATTCTTAAAGATCCCTGGCATAATCTTTAAATCAGTTCTAATGATAAACTTAACAGGCTTTAAAAACAGAATAAAATGATTAACCGTTTTCTTCACAGCCAAAATCTCTTTATGACTACTTGGATAGTTAAGCTCAGTAGCTTTGAAGGAACCAAATCCGTAGCCACAAATATTCTCTCTGCCATCAATATTTTCTAATAGCACACCACCCCAGGTAGTGTTTGAAGCATCAGTTTCAATTATCAATTGACCAGTACCCTGTGGCAGATGAAGGGCTGGTAACTCTTTAACTTTGGCCTTTATTTTTTGAACTGCCAAAGTCATATCATTTGACCAAGCAACAGGATTCTTTTTCAATCTTTGTTGCAGACAGTGTATGTCTGTTGCTTGTCCTCTGTAGAAGGGCCTTATGTAATTCAGACTTCCCATAAATCTCTGAAGCTGTGTCTTATCTAAAATTTTATCTGGAAAATGCTCAAAAGACTGCAACACATGTTGCTGCAAAATCACTTGTCCTTTTATGATATGAAAACCTAGGAAATCCATTTTTGTCTTTCCTATTTCCATCTTTGATTTAGACAGGACCAAGCCATGTTTAAACACAAGATCATAGAAAAACTGAAGATGCTTAAGATGATCTTGAAGACTCCTTGAGCAGATTAAAATATCATCAATAAAGACAACAAGCCACTGGATGTCTCTGAAGATATCCTCCATCCTTTTTTGGAACTCTGATGGAGCGTTATTAATTTCGAAAGGCAAAAAATTCCACTGATATTGTCCATGAGGGAAAACAAAGGATGTTTTGAAGTGATCCTTTGCTTCAATGCCTATCTGGTAGAACCCTGATTTGAGATCAAACTTGCTGAAAATAGTGCAGCCTACAATCTTCTGCAACAAGATAGCTTTATCAGGCAGTGGGTATCTAACAGCATTGAGAGGTTTAAAATTGACTACCAGTCGAGGATTTCTTCTCTTCTGCTCCGAGTGTTTGTTTACAACAAACGCTTTGCATGCCCACGGGCTCTTGGATGGCTCGATCAAGCCTTTTTGCAATAGCTCTTGAATTTCTTTTGAACAGAATTCCCTTTCAGAGGGACTCATCAACCGAGCTGGAGCTTTCATGGGCATTATTTTCTGAAGCGGGTCAAAAGGTAGAGAAACAAAATATTTCTCTCGAGTCCAAAATGCATTGGGACTCTCCGAACAGCAAACCACCATCCCATGGTTTTATAAAACCAGCCTTGGTTTTATAAACTAGCCTTGGTTTTATAAACTAGCCTTGGTTTTATAAAGAAACCATTATTTATAATAACTCATACCTTAATTAGGATGAGTTTAGTTATTATATGGCTAAAAATTAGTTTGTTGGGAAAAAAAACTATATATATATATATATAGTTTATAAAACATTAATATAATAATATTATTAATTAATTATTAATTATTATTATTACAAATAAAAAATAAAAATAAAAATAAATTATTTTATAATAATTAATTTTGGAAAAAAAAAGGTTATTTGACTTGATATTTATCGTCGAAAAAGAAGTCAAGGAAGACTATTCAAAGAGTTCAAAGACCTTCTATCATTGAAAAAGTTGAAGACAACTTATCGCTGAAGAAGCCAGAGACTATCTATCACTAAAGGAATCAAATTCAAAAGAAGACCATGGAAGCTAGTTTGCGACTACATATAGAAAAATTAGAAGCCAAGTTAAAGCACTATCAAAGAGACAATGAAGATTTACATGACGGGATTACAAAATTTGAAGCAATAATTGAAATACGTAAGCTACAAAGAAAGTTCGATGAACAAAAAATCTCCTACCAGGAAAGTTATATAGAAAAATTGTATGTACAAATTGATGAATTAAGAGCCAAAAATGAACTCAATCAGAGGCTAGAAGATCAAGATATAAAGAATGAAATAATTAAATACGAAGCAGAAATAAAACGCTTGAACAAGATCCTTAATGACAAGGATGAAGATCTGAAGAAGATACGGCATAAATTAGGAGATCAAGAATCAAAGGTCGACCAATGTCGACAACAGATACAAGATATTCAAACACAAAACGATGACTCTAAAAAGGCACACAAATCGGAGATCGCAAAGAATAATAAAGCATTATCCAACAATGCTAAAGAAATTTTCAGACTAAGAAATCATAACAAGATACTAGTCACAAAAATTAAGAAACTGAAAAAAATAGCCGACAGATAGAACAATCTATGGAAGACATTGAAGGGGAACTTCTAGACAAGCAGGAAGAAAATAGTTGCATCAAAAGTCATAACGAGGATCTTAAAGAACAACTTAAGAAGTCGGAAGAAGTTATGAAATCACAAGTAGAAGTGATTAAGAAGTTTCAAAAGGATAAGATACAGTTAGAGAACAAGTTGGAAAAAATAGAAGACGAAACCTTAAAACCTCAAGGGACGAAAATACAACTTCCAACTCAGAGCAGTGATCAAGAGACAACTTTCGTAAAATAAATTTATAGTGTGAAAATTCCCTATCGACACCCCAACCATAAAAACCGATACCCTAAAAAGGCAGAAATGTCGGAAGATAAAGGTACTAAGGTGATCAAAACTCCCGATGACATATGGAATCCCGACAATCATCGAAAAATCAACTTGGGATGGATTGATCCCTCCACATATCAAAAGTTATGTTCGACGCTTAAAAGTTTGTATCGACATGTGTCGTCAAATACGACACCACAAAAAGAAATACATAAAAATTATAAGGCTTTGAGGACAAAGCCTTTCTAAGAGAGTGGCAATATAACAACAAAATAATAATAAACTAATATTAAATATTAATATTAATTTATTAATTAAACAAATATCAATAGTCATGACCTTTTGTCGAAAAGGTACAGGACGGGCCTATAAAATCCCAAACCTATGTAGCTATTAATCATCTATCATACATTACATTTTTACATTACTATTGATCATTTATGAACCACTTACGTTACTTACATTGGGTTTTCCCGTAAAAACAATATTTTACTGTTCCAAATACTGGGCTGAAGCAGTGGAAACTGCTGTATACATCATGAATCGATGTCCGACGAAGAGCGTGAAGAACAAAGTTCCGCTGGAAGCATGGATAGGTATGAAACATAGTGTTTCACATTTAAAAGTTTTTGGTTGTGTATCTTACGCACATGTTCCAAATGATCTAAGAAGGAAATTAGACAAAAAGGGACAAAAATGTATTTTTATTGGGTACGCTAAAAACACAAAAGCATACAAGTTGTATGATCCTGTTGCAAGGAAAGTTATTGTTAGTCAAGATGTTCAGTTTGTAGAAAATTAAGCATGGGATGGAACCGTAGAGAAGAATGTCAAAATTGTGCCACATGTTGAACATGATGACAGCGCAGAAGATGTGGTTGAGACACCGCAGGTAAATCAGAATTGCGCAGCTCCATCTACTCCAAGGATTGCGCAGCATGTTTCAGCACAAGCAACTCCGACACAGGTTGCAGCTCAAGCTACTCCATCAAGCATACCAAGTGCGCAGCAAACTCCATCAAGCAGTTCGCGCAGTTCGACACCAGCAACTCCGACAAGGACAAAAACCCTGCGCGAGATATATGAGACTGGTACACCTAATTCATTCTCATGTTTTGCATTATTTTCTCAAGTTAATGATCCTTTAACATTTGAAGAAGCTATGGAAGATAAATTTTGGGCACAAGCCATGGATGAAGAAATAGAATGCATTGAGAAAAATCAAACTTCGGAATTAGTTGATGTTCCTAAGAACAAGGATGTGATAAGCGTCAAATGGATTTATAATACCAAACATGATGCTGATGGAAATGTGTAGAAGCACAAGGAAATATTGGTAGAAAGAGGGTTCACTCAGCAGCCTGGCATAGACTTTAATGAAACCTTTGCACCTGTAGCACGAATGGACACCACCAGAACAGTTTTGGCCATCGCAGCACATAAGACATGGCCTGTTTATCAAATGGATGTTAAGTATGCATTTCTAAATGGTTATTTGGAGGAAGAAGTATATGTGCAGCAACCATAAGGCTATGAAGTTCCATGACAAGGACATAGAGTATACAGATTGAAGAAGGCACTCTATAGTTTGAAGCAAGCTCCAAGATCTTGGTACAGTCTCATTGACTCATACCTCATTCAGAATGGATTTCACAGAAGTGAATGTGAGCCAACGCTGTACACAAAAATCAACCAACAAGGTAATAAACTAATTGTCTTCCTGTATGTAGATTATTTAATATTTACTGGTGATTTCGGCATAGAAGAATTTAGAACAGTCATGGAAAGTGAATTTGAAATGAGTAATTTGGGGCTTATGAAGTATTTTCTGGGCATTGAAGTCCAGCAGTCTGAAAATGGTATTTTCATATCACAGTCAAAGTATGCAAGTGATGTCTTGAACAAATTTAAGATGTTAAATTGCAAGACAGCTCCAACACCAGTGATAACAGGTTTGAAATTGAGCAAGGATGATGATGGATCCAATGTAGATCCTACACTGTTTAAAAGGCTCATTGGTAGCCTTATGTATCTTACAGCAACAAGGCCAGATATCTTGTATGGAGTCAGCTTAATCTCAAGACTCATGGAGTCACCAAAAGAATCTCATTGGAAAGAAGGTAAAAGAATTATGAGGTATGTAAGTGGAACAAAAGACTTTGGTATTTTGTATTCAACCTCAGAAAATTTCAAACTCATTGGATACACTAACAGTGACAATGGAGGCAGCATAGATGACAGGAAAAGCACATCTGGGAATACATTTCATGTAGGAACAGGTGTTGTATCATGGGATTCAAAGAAACAACCCATTGTAACTCTTTCTTTAGCAGAAGCAGAGTATGTCGTAGCTACAAGCGCTGCATGTCAAGCAGTTTGGATGCGCCTGGATGTTAAGTGATCTATCGCAGGTCTAGCGAGAAACCACAGTCATTTAATGTAACAACAAATCATCTATCACACTGTCAAATAATCACGTGTTCCACAAGAGAACCAAGCACATAGAAAAAAGGTATCATTTCATCAGAGAATTGATAAACAACAAGGAAATATGCTTAGAATTTTGTAGGTTTGAAGATTAGTTAGCAGACATACTTACAAAACCATTGGCAAAGGACCCATTCCAATTTTTGCGAAGTTGTTTGGGAATGACAAGTTCACCTGCGCAGTGAACTATGTCATGAACAGAGCATGTCGCAGCTCTGAAATATTTTGTAATATTCTATTTTTGTTTAATGATCCCCATCCGCTCATAATTAAGGGGGAGTGTTGGAAATATTGTAATTAATGAGCTGATAGCGTATCTGATATGCACCGGCTCTGTCAGACACTCAGTCAGTCTGCAATGTCAGAAGTCAGTAAGTCAGTTTGCAGCCAATCCGGCTCACGACAAGTTAGTATTTATGTAGCCATTTGTATTTCGCAGGTTCATAACTTCTTAGGTAGAATTTATTACAATATTTAATGAAACCCTGTAGCTTCGAGGAGAAGCCAAAACCTAGTTTGTGTATAAATGAAAATTATTCTCAAAAGTTTAGACAGAGATGAGAGACAAGAAATGTAAGAGTGAAGAGAAGAAGAGAAGAAGTGAAAACTTGTGAAGTGTTTCAAGAGCCCAAGCTCTGTGTAAAATTGTGAAAGATTGAAGTAAAACTCATCTCTCTGTAAGTGCGGCAAAGTTACTCTGTTTTACAGAGGTAATATATAAGTCTTTAGTTTTATGTATTCATTCTCAAGAATGTTGGTTTATGCATTCCGCACATCTACTTCATATTGACCTACGTAAATGTTGTTTACATTTACGGTCTGTAAAACAAATCAAGATTCCAAGTATTTCACGGTGGTAAAAGACCTAGCTTAAGTGCGCAGTAACTTCTACATATGTTTTGGTTCCTATGTTTTAGCATAAAATACATTCATACAAAGTTTGTTTAAGTTTGGGTGCACAACTAAATAGGTATTTGAAGATTAACTTGTGCGCAGTTAATCTTGGTAAAGTTAAAGAAGTTTACAAAAGTAATTTGCATGAAGTGCGAAGCTTATGCAAAGTTAAGTATTTTGTGAAGTAAAGAATTTCGGCGAAGGTAGTCAACTGCGCAACAAAGTTCACCTACACAGTAGAAATAACATGCGCAGTAAAAATTCGAAATCGCACCGGTAGTCACCGCGCAGTAAAAGGTAGAAAAGTTCAATTAACCTATGCGCAGTAAAATTGAATAGTGCAGGTAATTTGTGAAGAAAAGTATTCACAAAATTAATTAAAGCAAAGCATTTGCTTGGAAGTGGAGCGCAGGTTCTAAACCAAAGAAAAGAAATATATTCATTCACGGTGCAGGTGAGTGAATGATATTTACTACGCAGGTCAAATATTTTTAACTGCGTAGGTTCCCCTTTTCCCTTGAAGGTTTCTTCACAAGCATAGCCAAGGCCGAACCAGATCCAAACAATTGCTCTTTGCAGAAGTTTCGGTTCTACCAAACACACTAGGTAACTTTACCTATTCACTTGATTTACACATATAATTCTTAGAAGCCCGTTAGTTTTGACATCTTTTGATGACAATTCAGAGTAATTTACCATCTAAATTAACCAGTTGCAGAGGTTTAATTTAATTCTCACTTGTTGAAATATTCTGCTCCATCTACAACAAAAAAAAAAACGTAGAAGGAAAATTTAAAAAGGCCATCAACATTGTAGGAAGCTTCTTTCGAAAAATATTTTCTAGTCATTATGTGCCTCTTCCTACGTTGTCAAAGTAGATATTCACATGCTTTGTTGTATAGCACCAAGCCGACCGAAGTTGAACCCCCATCTCCTAATCTTTACCCCAATCCTTTCGTGGCTGCTCTGCCTTGATTGACCACCACCTGCATGAAGGGTCCCCATTTTGATTGGCCACGAACTGCTATCCATATGCTTAAATATTAAACCCTGTGCCGTAATGAACTCCATGGGAACGGTTCTAGATGCTTTGTTACCAATAAGAAAAAAACTATAAATGCATGTGGAATAAAGTTTGGATTCTTATTTGTCCAAAACTTATGCATAGTAAGGCCAAGTGCTTCCTTGTTGTTCCTCAGATAAGGAGTAAGAAAATGTTAAAAAAAAGGGAGATTCTCGTCCGTTTGCTTAATCAACAATGGAACCTTTTTAGGACAACTTTTATCACCTATTTGTGTTCCAACTTCTGACTGATTACCTTCCAGATGTATTCAAAAATTTCTTGTAGCAGATATAGAAAATGTTATAACAAACGAAAAAGACAAAGCGAGATACTTGTTTTTTAAAGATAATAAGAGTTTGTTACACTACACAGCTTACACCTATTTTGTTTGCTTCTTGTCAATTCCTGATTGTAACCCTTCTTAATTACTCTACATATCTTTTTACATTTATTTTTTAATATATAGATCATGATATTTGAAAACATTTATTTTTTAAAATATAGATCATGATATTTGAAAAAATTGTGAAGAATGATACTATTCTGTTTACCTTAGAGAAATAAATTAGCATTTAAAGAAAATTCCCGAGAGGAACAAAATTTATAATTGATTTATTTCATCAAAATAATTTTATAATTTTATGAGATATGAATTCAATAAGTTAAAAATAAAACTAAAAATAAATAAATTGAAAATAAATTTCTCATCGTAATTTAACCTAATGAAAATTAAAATAAATGAAAATTAAATTAAAGAAGTTTGAGAAAAATACTCCCATAATATTATATAAGAAATTGTACACGGTAACGATCACATATCTGAAAATGGTAAAAGATGGCTACAGTAAAAAATGCAGTGTGACTAAGCTTTACCATTGATTTTCTGTTATGCTTAAATCTATGAAGGAAAAATGACCCCATAACTTGCATTGCCAAAGAGCATCCTATTACCATGTTCTTGAACTCAGATCATATGCACCATCAAACAAAAATATGAAGAGTGTAAAAAATTTGTAAAATCTAATTTCACATACCCACGATCATAATGAATGTCCACATTACAATCATATCTTGTGACAACGTTATATCAGTAAACCATGGCAGCTAATATCTCTAGGATCTGAATTTCCTCAAAGCGCAAAACAACAGAACCCTTGGAAAATTGGCCCAACAGTTTATTCTATATATCATTATGAAGATCATGTTGGAAATTAATTTCCAATAGCCACATCATCACTTTGGAATCCACCCGAATCATTCTGTAAGTGTCGTTTCTGGGTGATATGCATTTATGCATAGATGGGTTGCCATGCTTGTTGGTAGCTGGCGTTAAAAGCCATCTCAAAAGCTTCTCTTAGAATCCAATTCTGATGTTTCTAGATGTCTCGAGAAAGTTCCCATTGTGTATAAATCTATATTTGGTTAATGGAAGATGTAGAGAGTAGTTCTGGGTAATTTTGGTCCGTTGTTCGCTGTGCCTACTCTCTCAATTAGTATCAGAGCTTAGCTCGATCCAGTAAAAGGAACCTGTCTATGGTGAATTTGAAGTGAGCATTGAGCCATCATTTGGACAGAGCATTAGAGGTTCTATGAATTAATATTGTTGTAGCAGTCAACCAGTTGTCAGAGCATAGTCCATTTTGTGCTTTGAACAAATATCATATCGTGGGTGAGGTATCACCTTTTCTGAAGCTCCTGTTTCAGCCTACCATAGCAGTGCTTCTTTTTTAATAATTCTTGTACCAGGATTCCAGTTTCAAAAAGGTTGGGTTGCTCTGTCCTCCGCCAACATTTTCACTCCATCCTTCGCATAGCAAATCCAGAGCCCGTAGCTCGTCCCTATGAGCCTGCGAATATGAAGAAAGGTCAGAGGTGGAGAGGCTTATGTATGAGTTTCAAATGCAAGTTGGACTCACGAGTTGGAGAGAGATGGGTGTTGAAGCACAATGTTAGTGTGTTTATCTGGCTTGCAGAGTCAAACGGTGAGGTCTGGACATAAGCAATTTGTTGGAATTTTGTTGGTATCCACACGTGGGTAAAGTGCAGAGTAGGTTGTGTTATGAATGTGAGAACTGGCCCTTAGAGATCCCTGCACATGTGTAAGAGGAGCTTGAAATCTCGTCCAGTTGAGAACCTTTTGGTAAGGGTTCTGTGATAGAAGAAACCAGCCATGAAATTGAAGAGTTGCTCCCTCTATCTATAGCTACCGCAGAATTGTTGGTTAGAGCTGCTTTTGCAAAATTTTGAGAGCTCGTGGAGGTCATGTAAGTTGTATCCTATGCTAGAGAGAGCTGAGCCAACGTTGTTTTGTGTGGGATTGTTGTATTTTGGACAGCCCACAGATTTTTTGTTTTCTTGAGAAGTAGAAATCCCTTGTGAACAATATCTGGTGTTGTGTGATTCGGTGTCTCTGCGGATAGATGCAGCCATTATTGCAGAGACCCTGGTCATTGTCCATATTCCTTTGCTTAGTGCGTTGAACCATTTATGTTCATAGCTACAGTGTGAGGCAGTTTCTCTGGACGTGTATGAAGGAAACCCTTTGTGGTTGTTGAAGAAGTCTTCATGTTTCTGTTTGTGGCTGCGACTTGGGTAAGAGGATAACCCGCAAGATGTAGTAGGAGAGGGCCGAAGCCCATTCTGGTTCAAGTTGAAGGATCTGCTTACCACCTGCCATTGCTGAGAAGCCACGTTCTTGGAGTACTGGTCATTGGTCATGTCCCTGGAAGAGGAGAGGCTGACCATAGCCCATAGTGGCTCAGTAAGGAGCCATGAAATATTGAAGTAGTGAGCCGCTCGCACTGAAGGGCGAGGTGGTTGGTAGTTGTGTGCATCCGGTAAAGCAATTTGAAGGGTCGTAGCCCGTGGAAGACTTGAGCAAACTCAGAATAGGAGCTTGCGTAGATTGCGTAGAAGAGGTTTGTGTCATAGTCATCGTGGAAGAAGCTGAGTCATTATTGAAGACTAGTCGTCGGCTAGTTGAGTTCTATCTCCTGTGGATTGGAAACCCTAGCCTGCCAAAGGTAAGAAGAAATATTCGGTCCTTATTTCTGTTCTGTTGAAGTTATTGCTCCTATAGTGTATTGGTCGAGCAGGAAGGTGCTATGAACATAAAATAAGATAATAATTAAATAATTAATAATTAGGTTAACTAAAGTTAGGTTATGAAATGAGGCGTCTCCTCAACATCAAATTCCCGAGCCATATTTAAGGCAGGGCCATCATTTTAACATATCATCTTTTATCCTATCAATCAATATATTATTCTTATCTATTATTCAATATGAGAGTCGGATTCGACTATTAACTTAGTGAACGAATACGTTCACTGCATTTGGTATCAGAGCGTGGATGGAAGTGAGCAGTTGATGAGCCGAAGTAAGTTGAATGCAGCGGAATGGAGGAATGAGCTGAGTCCGAGCTTTACCTAAGGAGGAGCGAGTCCGTTATGATTTTGAGCCGAATCCGAGCTCAGGTCGAAGGAACCGAATCTGGCTTATCTCGATCGACCACCTGCACACACCAACCCTTCCTCCACTGTTCAACCCTCGGCTCCATCCTCCACGCCCAACAAACTACTCGCATGCTCTCCATCCTCCATGCCCAAGAACTTCCCACCCATTCTTCCCCACGCCAGCCTCTCATCTCCCTCCTCCCTCTTGCTGCACATGCCCCATACCTCCTCTCCACGCGCCCTTCACACCCACCATAAAAAAAAACTCATATATTAAAATTATTATAATGGTTTAAGTATTTGATTTAAAATAATAATAATAATATTTTATTATTATTATACTAGATCATATTTCAAAAACAGAATATTAATAATAATAATATTATTAAATTTTTAATAATAATTATTATTATAAAAAAAAATCAATTCTTTTGAAATAAGAATTGTTTGGAGAAACAAAGCAAATTCAAGCCAAAGAAGGCTCGTCAAGAAGATCATTCCACCGTCGAAGAAGACAGAAACCATGGAAGACGATTTGCGAGAAAAATTAGAAGCCACGTTAAAACGTTATCGAAAAGACAATGAAGAATTGCTCGACATAAATAACAGTTTAGAAATAAGAATTGAATTACAAGAAAGGTACAATGAAATAAAAATCTCTGACCAGGAAAGGCATATAGAAAAATTGTATTCACAAATTGATGAATTAAAAGCCACAAATAAATTCAATCAGAGGTTAGGAAATCAAGATATAAAGAAGAAAATAAATAATTACGAAGCTGAAATAATACGCTTGAACAAAATCGTTAGCGACAAAGATGAAGAACTAATGCAGTTACGACATAAATTAGAAAGTCAAGAATCAGAGGTCAGCCAGTGTCGACAACAGATAAAAGTTATTCAACAACAAAATGACGACTCTAAAAAGACACATAAGTCAGAGATCGCCAAGAGTAATAAAGCATTATCCAACAATGCTGAAGAAATTTTTAGACTAAGAAGTCATAACAAGATACTAGTCACAAAAATTAAGAAGTTGAAAAATAGCCGGAAGCTAGAACAATCTATGGATGACATTGAAGGGAAACTTCTAGACAAGCAGGAAGAAAATAGTTGTATCAGAAGTCATAATGAAGATCTTAAGGAACAACTTAAGACATCTGAAGATGACAGAAAATCGCAAGTCGAATTGATTAAGAAGTTTCAAAATGATAACATGCAGTTAGAAAACAAGTTGGAAAAGATACAAAACAAAAAATTAAATCCTCAAGAGACGAAAATACAACTTCCAACTCAGATCAATGCTCTAAAGGAGACATTCATAAACGAAAATGATATTGTGAAAGTTCCCTATCGACACCCCAACCATAAAAACCGATATTTGAAAAAGTGGGAAATGTAGAAAGATAATGGTACTAATGTGATCAAATCTCTTGACGACACATCAATAAGGAATCCCATCAGTCCACAACAAATCAATTTGGGATGGATTGATCCGTCAACATATTAGAAGTTATGTTCGACTCTTAGCAATTCATATCGACATGTTTTGTCATCTACGACACCACATAAAATGATGCAGAAACATTATAAGGCTTTGAGGACAAATCCTTTCTAAGAGAGTGGCAATGCTATGAACATAAAATAAGATAATAATTAAATAATTAATAATTAGGTTAACTAAAGTTAGGTTATGAAATGAGGTGTCTCCTCAACATCAAATGCCCGAGCCATATTTAAGGCAGGGCCATCATTGTAACATATCATCTTTTATCCTATCAATCAATATATTATTCTCATCTATTATTCAATATGAGAGTCGGATTCGACTATTAACTTAGTGAACGGATACATTCACTACAGAAGGCATGAGCTCCCATTTAGCGGTTGAGTTGTTGTTTATCCCGTGAGCAGTTGCCAGATCTCCTCAAGTGAGTTGAGAGGCACAATTCTTGTGTGTGAAGCTGCGGATGAAAATTGTGAAGGCTGAAGCCTGGAGTTGAACTTTGAGTTGAGCATAAGCTCAGAGTAGCTGGCAGTTGTAGCTGCGTATATAGAAAAGGCCTTAGTTTTGTATATTTTAAAGGGGAGACAAACCCTTAAGTTGAAGTTGTGAGATTGTCTTTGATGTATGTCATCTTGTTGTGGTAGACAGTTTTTAAGTCAGAAGGTTGTTCGTAAATATTGTGATGATCATCCTAAGGGGCCACAAGATCGAAAAGAAGAAAGATATGGAGTCTGTAGACTCAATGTTTGTTGAGGAACTTGATAAGATAATTGCAAACTGCACAGAAGTTGCAGTTGAAGCAGAATTGGTACAAGCTGTAGGCATCCATGATGATGCTGAAAAATGTAATGCCTATGAGGCAGATTTAAAGTTGATTGCAGACTGGCTTGAAAATCCAAGGCATGTTGATGTTGTGTGTTGAATTTTCTGAATTTACTTCAATATGATCTAGGATCTTAACTGAGAGAACAACATGTACAGCATATCTACAGCATATCAATCATGGAGACAATAATGCAAGCACACAAGAGACACAAAGATTTACTTGGGGAAAACCATAAAGTTGAAAAACCCCAATAACTTCCTCAGAGATAGATAGAGCAATGATACAACCAACCAAGAGATAGACATAACCTAGCAGCAGATCCTCCTCCTCCATAAGTGCGCCTCTCCTCCTTGAGAGCATGTGTGAGAAGTGAGTGAGCAAATAGAGTGCCTCCCGCACTCTATTTATACTTGACTTGACTTGCCTTTTTACCTAACTCATGTAGGCTCGAACTTAACCACATAAAATAATGCTGACTGGCCCGACCCCCAATAGGGTGGTCTAATAACCCTTTGACCCACATGACCGACCCCCAATAGGGTGGTCTAATAACCCTTTGACCCACATGACTTATACAGGGCCGACCCCAAACAAGGTGGTCTAATAACCCATCAAGTATAAGTTACGACACTTACAATATAAATGACGACACTTCCTTATAGAGGAATAATACCATCTCTATAGGAATACAATATACATATATGTGAAATACATTCCGAAGTTACATATACATCAACACTCCCTCTTAACTAGGAAGGTATTACTCAGCACAGTTCTTCTAGCACAAGTCATCTTCTCTGGATCATCGTCACTAGATAATCATCATCGAGTCATCATCATCGTCACTGCTGCTGCTATCTCAATCAATCTCTGAATCACTCGTCATAGGAAGTTCTACAGAGCCAGTCCTTTTTCATACTGGATGTTGGCCCACCACCTGCAGGTCTTCATAATCACTGGCCATACTGTGGAATCCTCAGGACTTTTACGTGCGTCACAAAACCTCGCAAGAGCATCCCAGGCTGTTACGAGCACACAGCTCTACCTATAGGATCTCCCAGGGCAACGAATTACATGTGACCTCACCACAAAACCTCGCAAGAGCATCCCAGGCTGTTACGAGCACACAGCTCTACCTATAGGATCTCCCAGGGCAACGAATTACATGTGGTCATGGCAAAACCTCGCAAGAGCATCCCAAGACTGATTATGGGCACACAGCCCAACCTATCGGATCTCCCAGGGAAACGAATTACATGCCATAGGACAAAACCTCGCAAGAGCATCTGCCAGATATCCCAGGGCAACGAATTACATGCCATAGGCAAAACCTCGCAAGACTATCTGCAGATCTCCCAGGGCAACGAATTACATGTCCTCCCAGAGCAAAACCTCGAAAGAGCATTTGCCAGATGTCCCAGGGCAACGAATTACATGCCATAGGCAAAACCTCGCAAGACCATATGCAAATCTCCCAGGGCAACGAATTACATGCTCATCTGCACAACCTGATCCACGGCCACAGAGTATCAGCCTGATACTCACCATACATCATCCTGATCATCATCACTGCAACGTCCTGTTGCATGTCATCTGGAGCAACATCCTGAAGCTCGTCTTCTATGATCATCCTGATCATCATCACTGCAACGTCCTGCTGCATGTCATCTGGAGCAACATCCTGAAGCTCGTCATCTATGATCATCATGATCATCACTGCAACATCCTTCTGCATGTCATCTGGAGCAACATCCTGAAGCTCGTCATCTATGATCATCCTGATCATCACTGCAACATCCTGCTGCATGTCATCTGGAGCAACATCCTGAAGCTCGTCATCTACGATCATCCTGATCATCATCACTGCAACGCCTGCTGCATGTCATCTGGAGCAACATCCTGAAGCTCGTCATCTATGATCATCCTGATCATCACTGCAACATCCTGCTGCATGTCATCTGGAGCAACATCCTGAAGCTCGTCATCTATGATCATCCTGATCATCACTGCAACATCCTGCTGCATGTCATCTGGAGCAACATCCTGAAGCTCGTCATCTACGATCATCCTGATCATCAATGCAACATCCTGCTGCATACCAAGTATCTACCTGATACATATCATCATACATGATCCTCCTGATCATCAATGTATCCACCTGATACAAATACAAAACATATGATATATATCATCATACATGATCCACCTGATCATACAATGTATCCACCTGATACATATACAGATACATGGTCCAAGCATCCAACATGATGCATATAAAATACATACCCATGATCCAACTGATCATATCCAGCATCCAACATGATGCGTACATACATACATAAAATGATCCAACTGATCATATCCAGCATCCAACATGATGCGTACATACATACATAAAATGATCTAACTGATCATATCAAGCAGAAACTAGAACATCATCCTGATGTTCATCATCCAGCGCTTACATCCACAGCCATGTGAAGGATCCTCCTTCCAACATGCTTGGAATGGCTTCAGCAGATGTGTCCATCACTTCTTCCTCGAAGTGTCCTCGATCTGAATAACGCCAAGCCTCTCTCTGAAGTACTCGAACTTCACCCTGGCTAGTGGCTTCGTCAGCACATCTGCAATCTGCTCGTCCGTCGCAACATACAGGAGCTTCACAGCTCCTCTATGCACCATATCCCTGATATAGTGGTATTTGATCTCTATGTGTTTCGACCTGTCATGAAACATTGGGTTCTCGGACAGCTTCACACAACTCTGGTTATCACAGAAGATACCAGTAGCCTCCAACGGGAGATCAAATAACTCAGACAGTAGCTTCCGTAGCCATACTGCCTCACAACTAGCTGAACAGGCTGCAACATACTCTGCCTCAGCTGTACTCAGTGCTACGCAGGACTGCTTCCTACTAAACCAAGAGATCACACCTGATCCCATACTGAAGCAGCACCCAGATGTGCTCTTCCTATCTGCAGCACTGCCAGCCCAATCTGAATCAACATAACCCTGTAGGTTAAACTTTTGATTCGCCTCATCCCTGAGCCCATAATCCACTGTACCCTTCAGGTACCTTAGATAATGCTTTACAACAACCAGGTGAACACTCCTCGGATCTGTCAGGAACTGGCTTAATGTGTTCACAGCAAAGCAAATGTCTGGTCTCGTGTTCGTCAGGTACATCAAGGACCCAATCATCTGGCGATCAACCGGCTCAGATGAAGCATCACATAGAAGCTTCAGATTCGATGCCATAGGTGTGGCCATGGCCTTGCAATCCATCATCCCGAACCTCTTTGGGATCTCTACTGCATACTTCCCTTGTCCAAGGCAGATTCCATCTGCACTCTGCCACACCTCCATGCCAAAAACAAATAGTGCATCATCCCCAAGTTCTTCATCTCGAACTCGGTAGTAAGCTTCCGCTGCGTGTCGGCAATCAATCTATCTTCACCATACCAAGTTCTGCACATATATGATTTCCTATCATGTGTCTTAGAACCAAGTGGCTGCTCTACATACACTTCTTCTTCAACTACACCATTCAAGGAAGCTGTCTTGAATCCATCTGGTGTATCTTCTATTTCATCACTTTTATATTTCTCAATGCTGCCATCTGCAACATGCTTGATCTGATAGTTCCATTTGGAAGTCATAGCAAACTTCTCTTCATGTCTTGGGATTACATCCCAAACATCATTCTTCATGATCGACGGATCATGGCATTTCATTTCTTCATCCCAGATCCTGGGAACTTCAATATCTTCAATATCTTTAATAGATATCTTTGTTGCTATAACAAATGTTGTAGTTCTTCTTTTGTAGGAGATGGCATACGATCTTTCCTACACAACAAGTTAAATTGCATGATTAGAAAACATCTCATAGTTTTCAGAACAAATTCTTACACATAAAGAAATATGCCATACAGTCATGCAATTATCTTAGCCAATGCTTCAATACAACATTTATCCATATTCCGTAACTTTCTAGATGCCTTCCAATCTCTACCAGAACATTTAAGAGTGTGCACAACTCCCAACATGTCAGCAAAGAGGTTTCATTCTAGATAAGTAGCAATGGAATGTTGTACAGTGCCATAGGCTACTTACCCATGCATATTAGTAGTATACTGTTCATTAATGTAATTATTCTAATATGCACAATACATATTCTAAGTCTAAGACCATGAGCATATACATCATTGAACAATTTTATTTAAACAAACAAATATGTAAGAAATACTTATCTTTGTTTGTTCGTTGGGTGGACTCCCTCTGAGTCTTCGCTTCCTTGCAGGAGCTGCTGGAGTCCTAATCTGAAGTAGCTTCTTCTACACCTTTCTGTTGTGGGATGTAGAGAGATGGTCAACTCTCTCTGAATATCTGCATCCTTGAATAAACCACTGGAGTGTACTCCCTCTTGATCTTTGCTTCCTGGATTACCTGTCCTTGAACTTACATTCATCCTTGGTTCCTATGCATGCTTATTAGTATCATGATTGTGTTATCCTTGTGATCTCATATAGAATCATACATTCATTAGTATACTATTAAAACACAATAATCTCAAGCATGTATAGTCATGATCATTTCAAACAGAAAATAATAAGCATTAGCATTCAAGGTTTATGTAGAATTCTTAAGGTTAGTCAAATCATAAGAAACATAACATGTCTAAACCTGTAATTACTCAAACCTATGACTCTTCAGGTTAGTTGAATCATCAATCAAGATAAGAGATATAAAATGCATAAAACCCGTGATTATTCAAACCTATACCATCATGATTCTTCTGGTTAGTCATATCATCAATTATGGTAAGAAACATAATATGCATACAATCATGATTATTCAAACCTATGACTCTTCAGGAATAATCATTATCAACAACAGTATAAGATTCTAACACAAGGTAGGATTCTAGCTTGATATAGGAAAAACATACCTGGATTAGTATGCTAGCTATTTATGTCTAACATACTAACATGATGTCTTCTTGTTCTTCTTCAATGACTTGTGCTAGTAACCTGTATATCTCATAGGTTAACTATTACAAAACCAAGTTATACATACCTCGTAAATGGATCTTCTATGAGATCCATGACAATGGATGAATCTTTGTCCTCATGTTATCATGATCATATGTTCTTGGACGAGAACATGATTTGTCTTTCTTGGTGTACCTTTCATGTTAGTAGACAACATAAACCTCATACAACACCATAATGCATTAGTACAATCATAAGTGTCAACACCCTAACCAATGAATATCTTCTATCATGCATTCATAATTTTGTTAAGGTGATACGACAAATCTAAAATCAAAATTGTACTAACCGTAATAACATGAAGACAAACATACCATAAAATTAATCATGGACAAATATCGAAACATACCTCGATGAGTCATACCTGTCGAGAACGCTTGTAATCTTCTTATGTAAGGCCTTATCCTCATCTCCCTCTGAGACAGGAACTTCTTCACTTATGCAGGTGACCAATCCATCTTCTTCTAGGATTAACCCAATCCACTTGATTTGCAAGAACTGGACCTGGAGCTGGATATGGGTTTGTCAGAGAAACCCCAAAAATTCAAACTTTGAATTTCAAACTTCCGAAAGGATAGAAATATGCGCCTTGATGAGTTGATCAAACTGGTATATTCAGAATTTGAAAACTGCAAAGTTTTACTCCTCAATTTTGCCTTTGAAACTTTCGGATTCACTGGACGTGACCCTGAACTGGGGTTTGATGAAGCCCACTCTTTTGCCCCATCAAAAGGTTTGATCCAAAGCTCTAAGCTTCTATTTTTCTGAGGAGCTTCCAGCCGTGGTCACAGATTGCAAAAATTCCCATTTTTACAGAAGCCCTAATTTTCCACTTTTCTGATCAAAGTCCCGAACTAGGGTCTAATCAAGCCCGGCCTTCTTCCCAACCAAAAATTCTGATCTTGGTCTCTAAATTTCTATTTTGATGAGTATCATCCAGCCGTGGTCTCTGATTACAAAAATTCCAACTTTCTCCAAAGCCCTAAATTCCGGAAGCCATGAATGAAGGTACTCAAAAATAATTCTGTTTTGACAGAAATATGTACCTGATTGTTTCTGGTGTAACTCAGAAATTTTTGATCCACAGGGTCTGAAAAAGTTTGTTGAGATAGCATGACTTGTTATCTTTCCATCCTGATAGGTCTGACCTTAATTGGATTCTCTGAGAGAGAGTTATGCCAAATGTCGCAACGTGACCTGTTTTGGGATAAAACAGAAGAGCGAACTTGTATGGCATGCCACGTGTCACTGTTTTAACTTCGGCCTCTGAAAACGTTTTCTGAGATATCTCGGCCTGTTACCTTTCCATCCTGACAGGTCTGACCTCAATTGGACTCTCTGAGAGAGAGTTATGCCAAATGTCGCAACGTGACCTGTTTATGGGATAATACAGGAGAGCGAACTTGTACGGAGTGCCACGTGTCACTGGTTCAACTTCGGCCTCTGAAAACGTTTTCTAAGATAGTACAGACTGTGTAATACCTGTCACTTTTTACTAAATTTCATTTGGATCTTCCTAGCCCAAGATATGACTTTTTTCCCAAGGTCACCTGATTTTGACTCAAATCTGGAAGAGGCAGAAACCCTATATTGTACAGATCATAAATCACAAAGTACAATGATTTAGAGGTTGTCCTTTGGACACAAGATACCTGGAGATCTTAGCTTCGGCCTGTAACAATTTCAGATCCGAAAACTTCCCCAAAACGGATTTATAGCGAAAGTTCTACGATGACTGGTTTTTGCTATATCAATCCCTAGCATCGTAAGTGCAACAAGTGTCATACATGCCATATCATGCCTTCTTTCAGGCTAGCTCTGATACCATGTTGAATTTTCTGAATTTACTTCAATATGATCTAGGATCTTAACTGAGAGAACAAAATGTACAGCATATCTACAGCATATCAATCATGGAGACAATAATGCAAGCACACAAGAGACACAAAGATTTACTTGGGAAAAACCATAAAGGTGAAAAACCCCAATAACTTCCTCAGAGATAGATAGAGCAATGATACAACCAACCAAGAGATAGACATAACCTAGCAGTAGATCCTCCTCCTCCATAAGTGCGCCTCTCCTCCTTGAGAGCATGTGTGAGAAGTGAGTGAGCAAATAGAGTGCCTCCCGCACTCTATTTATACTTGACTTGACTTGCCTTTTTACCTAACTCATGTAGGCTCGAACTTAACCACATAAAATAATGCTGACTGGGCCGACCCCCAATAGGGTGGTCTAATAACCCTTTGACCCACATGGCCAACCCCCAATAGGGTGGTCTAATAACCCTTTGACCCACATGACTTATACAGGGCCGACCCCAAACAAGGTGGTCTAATAACCCATCAAGTATAAGTTACGACACTTACAATATAAATGACGACACTTCCTTATAGAGGAATAATACCATCTCTATAGGAATACAATATACATATATGTGAAATACATTCCGAAGTTACATATACATCAACATTGTGGAGTGTCTTGTTGATTATGATTGTTCCATTGTTGCAGTCGTTAAAGCATGTATGGCAGTTGAAGATGAATAGAATGCAACTAAGGAGGTTGCAAGTGCAGCAGTGCAAGCTGCCAGAGAGCAGAAAAATGAAGAAAATGTTGCTTTATTTAACATTTTAACTCTGCCTATTTGTGCAGGTTTTGATTGTAGTGTTAAAAATGCAAGAGCTACAGTATTGAAGCTGCCATGCAGCATTTACAAGAAGATGAAAGTTAAACTGAAGAATCCAACACATAATTGGTTCAAAGTTGTGCACCATTGGAAAATGAAAAAGGAAATGACCTACTGGTGTTTTTGATGAAGAAAATGTTCAAAGAAATTGTGTAGTTTTTGTTGTTTCGAATTTGCTGTAGGAATGTTGTATGCCTTAGTAATTTGAAGCCTTGTTTTTGAAATGATGATGCTAGTTGAAGCCACTATTGGATGCTGGATGAATTCGATGCTAATGTTTGCTGTTGAATGTTGAACAATTAATGTTGTTGAAGACTGAATGTTGAAGGTTGTAGTCTTGTGAGAAGTGTGATCTTTGTGTGATCCTCCGCCATTGATGAGTGGTTTGCTGAAGTCTGCCACCTGCGGGGAATGAAGAGCGTAGAGTGAGCCTCTGCCTTCGGTATGCAGTTGAGAAAGGCCTCTGTAGTAGAAGATCTGCCATAAGACTCTCTAAGACATGAGAGCAATCTTATGGTGAAGAATCATGACCCAACAACAACATTGAAGAAATTTGAAGTGTTTTTTATTGTAACTACATGCCTAGCTGAGACTTTAGACCAGAAGGCCATGATTTTTGTAAGCTATGTAGTAGCTCTGAATGTGGCTATTGAAATTAAGGGTGAGTGTTGGAAATTAATTTCCAACACCCACATCATCACTTTGGAATCCACCCGAATCATTCCATAAGTGTCCGGGTGATATGCATTTATGCATAGATGGGTTGCCATGCCCATTGGTAGCTGGCATTGAAAGCTATCTCAGAAACTTCTCTTAGAATCCAATTTTGATGTTTCTAGATTTCTCGAGAAAGTTCCCATTGTGTATAAATCTATATTTGGTTAATGGAAGATGTAGAGAGTAGTTCTCGGTAATTTTGGCCCACTGTCTACTGTGCCTACTCTCTCAGATCAACTGAATTAAAAATATTATATTCAGACATACATGTTGACATGATGTACATAATAGCATTTGACTGTTGAGGCTATAGAACGAGCCCAGAGCTTGAGATGTTCTTTCATATCTACTCCTGCGGCGTTTGGGTTTGGTAGTTCCCAGTATTCCAAGGGAGATTCTTGAAACCCTAAAGTCTTTGTGCTAGTTTCGTGATCGACCAATTGCTTCAATCCAAGAAGAAGACTCAGTAGACACGGGTTAACCTATTCCTTGCTAAACACAAAACCAAGTTCCATAAAACCTTTCAGCTCCTGGAATTCTCGGCCTGATCTCTTGTTCTCCTTTTGTGGCAATTCCTTCCCATGGTGAGAAACGGTCTCCAACTTTGGCATAGTGTCTGAATAGTGAACTGCCAAAGCGTTGGGTTGAAGCACATCAACAAACATGTGATGTGTTGCGGATTTCATTACATTATTCAGCAACAACCTGGAGATTTTGCCTATGTCTCTCCATGTTGTCTTCAGTGGGATTCATTTCTTCGATGATGCTTTTTGTCTTTGTTGAGGCATATGCATGTTCTGCTCATCAATTAGGTATTTCTTGAACCTGGTGGTGGTGTTTAATTAAACCTTCTACCATTCCTTTTGTCAGGGGCTTTTTTGTTTGCTGGGGTTGTTTTACCAAAAAGGCGTCCATATTGTGCCACCATTGCTTTTGCTGGTTTTTTGATACCAAATGTCACCCCTATTGTGCCATATGTATTGTGACACTTACAAGTGTTTCCCTATTATCACTTTATCTGGGCTTAGCCGGCCTAAGCGTGTTTTCTTTTTGTTATCGATAATATGAAACCCCAAGTGGAATATTGTATTTCATCGTTACATATCTATTATCATGTATAATTGCATTGTATCTACATGGCGCGTCCAAAGCTAAGAACTTAGCTAGTTGGTCCTGGAATTCACTAGCTTTCCTTAAAGCTCCCTTAACTCATCTTGGAGTTCCAATTCGTACGTGAGAAATTCTGGTGTACTTCCTTATACTGCTTTGCGATATTCTACCTCGTCCTCTCCTCTACATCTATCAACTGACAAATTTCTTCTCAAATTTTTTTAGCAAAGGAACACTTCATAAGAAATTATCTATATTTTCTTGGTGCTCGATACTATATATTTAATATTCACTTTTATGTTGTACGTTTGTGGATTTCTCTGATATCATTTTTGGATTGGGATTGTGATGGTATTTAGGTGTCAGCATGGATTTGTATGTAAAATTGACAGAACATGGGAAATTAATACCCTTGTTATTTTGAAACCTTTTCTTTACGTAATTAATATATTGTTGTTGCAGCAACACCCCTCCCCAAAATTTTGTACATGTTGGGGCCCCTCCTGTATTTTTCGTACAAAGTCTGCTTGAGAAGACATCCCAGGCGTCCGCTCTGTTTTCAACATAAAATTTTGCTTCCCTGCTAAATAGCTTGCCGTCAATCCTTCCATGTTTTCCCCAGTGAGCCATAAGATGACTTAGTTTTTTCCAAAACGTTTTGGTATTTCGGACATTGTCCCAAATAGGCGGAAGTCAAACGTCCAACCTTTCCGAAAGGAGGACTTAGATTTTCTTCGCCAAAATCAGCGGAAGCCATTGGGCAAAACCACCCGAAACGGCGGAACAATTCAGCTCTGTCTTCCGAAACGGCGGAAGCCATTCGGATAAACTTGCCGAAATAACACCAAGGAATTCAGCATTTTCTTCCGAAGTAAAAGACTTAGAAAATTTTTCAATCGTTGCTTCTGCGGAACGGTCCCAGCTCCGAAACGACTTAGCTCCCGAAAAGGCGGAGCCTTTCACTCAAACCTCCCGCAACCGCGGAAAGGTTCCGACTTTCCTCCCGAAACAGCGGGACTCATTCACCTTAGTCTCCCGAAAAGGACTTAGATTTTCTTTCGATGAGAAGACTGCGGGAACAAAGGACTTAAAGAATTTTTAGCTTCAACCTTCCGCAACGGCGGGGAGATTGGAGCATCCCTCCCGAAACGGCGGGAGTTTTCGTTGAACCCTTCCGAAACGGCGGAAGCCTTCATAAAATCCTCCCGCAACGGCGGGGGAATTCAAGGAACCCTTCCGAAACAGTGGAAGCCGCCGCGATATCTTCCCAAAAGGAACTAGGCGGAAACTTTTGATGAAACCTTTCGGAAACGGCGGAAGCCATCTCCATAAGGCCCGCGGGGAGAATCCACGATCGCCTTCCGAAACCATGAAAAGACTTAGGATTTTCTCAAGAAGCTGTCGCGGAAGCCTTCAGCTTTTGCTTCCGAAACAGCGGAAGCCTTCAGCTTTTGCTTCCGAAACAGCGGAAGCCTTCGGGCTACCCTTCCGAAACAGCGGAAGCCAACTGCTTACCCCGACCGGCAAAAGGACTCCGAAACGATCCCGGGTGAATTTGCGGAAAATATAAGTTTTGCTTCCGAAACGGCGGAAGCCATTCCCAAAAGCTTTCCGAAACCAGCGGGAGCCTTCGCCAAAACCTTCCCGAAAATCAACGAGACCTTGAAGTTTTGGATCGCGGGAGCATTCGCAAAAGTCTTCCGAAAATACCGGGAGCATTCGCTATACTGCTCCGAAAGAGCGGAAGCTTTGGCGTTACCCGTCCGCTACGCGGCGGTCTCTCGCGGAAGGCTTCGAGCTTCCTTTCCACATTAAGCCCCGAAACGTCGGAAGCTTTCATCGAATCCTTCCGCAACGGCGGATGCAATTCGCGAACTGGCCCCGCAAGTGACGGTCGCACGGAAACCGAGGCGCTTTGACGTGACCGCTACGCGCGGCGAATTTAAACCCCGTTTTAACCACGCCACCTACCCAGTTAAATGCTCACACGTGCCATCCTTTATAAAATACCATGGGGGGCTCGACCAATGCACCATTGTTTTGAACCGGCCAGCGACGTGTGATACCGTGCAAATCGCTCCAGCTCACCTCGCGCATCCGTGCTCGCAGCCACCTTGCTCAAGCAATCCCCACGGTGCCAGGTAGGATCTTAACTCTGATTTCCACCACTGAATTGTCCTTTTGGGGAAAATAGTGGGTTTTAGTGGGATTGTGACGGGCAAAACACCCGTCGAGGGCTATGTTTTGCCCGTCAGGTACAGTGAACGGAGTTTTCGTTTTACAAAATCGTTTTAGGCCTTCGTGAAAGCGTTATATTTTATTTTGGTGGGTGTGGGCGGTTAACCATGCCCTGTTTTGTTTTAAACCCCGGGCCGCGCCCCTCGTCGTGGGTTAAGTTGACGAAACCCTATGGGCTTTCCATGTCCCTGACCGTGAACCCTGGGCCCTTTTCCATAAACCCCAGTCCCTACACGCGAAGCCGAAACCCGTAAGCGGTTAAGCCACGAAAGTCAAAACTTGAAGCCGCCCTAGCTCTCCCCGTCAGTTTGTCCCCGGCACCGTTACCTTCGCTCAGACTAAAGCCTCCCGTAGTGACTCGGCAAGTGGCCGCGTGTGACGATAGCATCCATATCCCTCACCGAGTCAACCCGCCTCTTCCCCGCCTTCGACCTCTCCAACCGCAGCCATAGCGAAAGACATCTCCTGCCGCGAGGCGGAACCGGAAGTCAATTGCTCCCGCGAATCGCCTATCGGTCCAATAAAACCAATAGCTTCCGCAACATAGCTTATCCCATACTCGTCTTTTAAGAACTTCGAATGTTTCAATGTGTGTCTTATGATTAAAATAATGTTTTGCTTCCTTAATCTTTGCTTCATTGATTTATCTCATTAAAACGATGTTGCTCTCGGCTAAAACCATACAACCTGTTGCTCAAACTCATGATGAATTGTATATGGATGTTATCAGGGATAATTCAATATGCCGAAACCCAGTAAGAAGAAGGCGAAGATGACAGAAAAGAAACCTGCTCCTCCTAAGATTGAAACCTCGCTCCAAGACACCAGGTGCACCACTGGTGTCCCTCCAGAGATCAGATGGGATGACATATACAGAATGATCAGGGACCAAGAGATCCCAGATATGTTGCTGGAGGAGGCACCGATCTATCAAAATATCAGAGCCTCAGGCATAACTAGAGCCGCTACCCGCCCTGAGCTGTTCCCCTGTGCTGAAGTGATCGGGTGGATACTCCAACATGCAGATGCTGATGGGAGAGTGATAAATGATAGCGGGAACATGGCTATCGCCTCATTTCAACCCGCGTATCTGGCGGCAGCCTACAGGTTTCCCCGTGTCCAGCAAGCTCTGACCGATGAATGGTTAAGCCAGATGGACAATGTCGAGATGGCCAAAAAGCTACTGGTGCAAGGGAAACATTTGAGGAAGAAGGAGAGGGAGGAGTATGACGTACAGAATCTAAGAGCCCCTTATAGGTTGATCGCCCTGATGCTGTGTAGAATCTTCGGCATGCCCGATGGCACAGTATACAAGATTCAGTGGGTCCCTATCATTCACTATGTGGCATTTAAGGGGACAGTGTTTGACTGGGCCACCATATTGTCAGATAGTCTGGCCTCAATGATAAGTGCTGCTAAGCCCGGGCTGGCCTCGAAGAAGGCTGAATTCTTCATGTCCTCATACCTGATAGATTGTATCTTGGCCAAGATAGAGTTCCCCGGATTGGGGTGTACATGGGATAGGGCCACAGCCCCGGTCTACACTGCATTCAAGATGTTGTGGGCTCAGAATTACAAGCCCAGCTACAAACTCATTTGTGAGGGGTTCATCATGCCCCTATACGAGAAAATGTTCAAGGAAGAACCAAGTTGCCTGTCACAAAACGCTTTGGAAGTCCTTGAGGATTATGGGGATTTCTACTTTTCAGAACAAGGTACCTACTTGAGAATGTTCGGAGGGACTAAGCCCCCATACATATTGCCGCAGTATGCCACAGACTATGTGGTGCTCAAGGAAGCAGTAAGACAACTCTTTTTGGATGGGATTGGAGCATTCCTCCACAAGCTACACAAGGCTTCCTTCCCCCCCCTACCTTTCTGCATAGGTGCTTACAAGTTTTCAGGGGTGGCCTCTGCCGATGAATTTGTTCAAGAGTTGAGGGCCTTCCATTTCGGTGAGGTCATCTTCCACAGGAACGACAGAAAGGGTAAAGTGGCCGAGCATTGCAAGGGGAACTATGCGAACTTCGAATATTCCCACTACCCCGATGCCGAGGAGGAAGCTTTCAGAGGCATCAGCAACATGGCTGAGCTACGGATCTGTCGCCAAAGTACTGGAGCGAGCTCTAGCTCAACCAAAACCCAGAAGACCATCCAGCAAAAGGAGAAAGAAGCCAAGGATGCCCGAGCTCAGGAAGAGCTCAGATTAAGAGAAGAGGCAAGGTTGCAAAAGGAAGCCGAGGAGGCAAGAAAGCTACAAGAGGCTGAGAATGAAAGACTGCGGAAGGAGGCTGAGGAAGCCCAAAAGCAGAAAGAAGCAGAAATTGAGCGAGCTGAAGCAAGGAAGAAGGCGGAAGAAGAATTGAGGACAAGGGAAAATACCGAAACAGGTGGGTCCGGTGCACAGGACATGGAGATAGACACCTCTCAGGCAGGTGGCTCTAGTACCCAAAAGGAAGGGACAGACCCCGCTCAGGAAGTCCGGACCCCACCTATGGAAGAATACATAGACATCATAAACCGACCAATTGTACCGTACACTCCATCTGGGAAGCGTACGGTGTCCAAATGGAATGAGTTTGTCTATGATAAGAAAAGAAAAACAATGGTCCTCCAATCAGAAGAGAGGATTAAAAGTCCCTTCCATGACGACATAGTTACTCACCGAGAGGTCGCTGTCATGCAGAACACAGATGCGGATCCCATTGCCATGGCCTCCGCAGTTATAGCAACAGCACAAGCATCATTTGCCAATGTAGGGGTTATAGTCAAAGAAAATATATTGACAAAGAAAAGAGCACGTACCTTGCAACGAAATGTGGCTAATGAGCAAGCCCAGAGAGACCTGATAGTGAATAAATACAATTGCTTGTATGCCGAGCATAAGGAGTTGGCAAATAAGTACAGCTACCTGGAGGAGGAAAAGGACCAGCTAGCACTCCAAATAATTATTGCAGAAGCGGAGAAGAATGGAGCAGAAGAAAAGGCTTCCCAGCTAGAAGCAGACAAGCAGGCATTAACTGAACGTTTAGAGCAAGCGGAAAGCAGAACCTTGGATATGTCCCCCTTCCACGAGCTGTCATGCAATATACTACAGCAAGTGCATGGCTCTCAAGAGCTAATCACTGATGAGGTATGCAAACTCAAGGCCATGACGGTCAGGCTAAAGGAGGTTAATGCGGAAGCCCACAGGCTCAAGGCTAAGAATACCCGTGTCAAAGCAAATGTCATAAGTCAGATGGCATGGAGGGAAGGGAAAGGAGGTTTTCCCCCTCATCTTCCTTTTAAGACAGTGGAAGATTTTAATGAAGATATAGCCTTGTTGGAGTTTGGCCGGAACTGTGCCAATAAGCTGATGGCCAGTGTGCAGAAGACCACAGAGAGAATCAACAACCTGTACCAAAAGCTCAAAGGAGTCCATGATAACTGCTCATTGAGTTTCCCTCAGACCCTAGAAGATTTCCCGGGAAAGGAGCAGCGGTTATCTCAACTAAAAGAAGAGCTAGGCGTCCAGATGGAGTATGTAAAAAGCATTGATGTTCTTGCCATGGATGATCTCCAACATTACATCGGTTCATCAACACTTCACAATCATCTGTTGAAGGAAACATATCAGGTTGTTGAAGCAGAAGTACAAAGCATTAAAATAGAGCTCGGGAAGAATGTAACTTCTCAGAAAATCCTGTTTCCTGCTGCAGCAAACATAATCATAAGGGATACAGGTGTGTGGCACAGCTACATAGAAGAGGAGGTCAGGAAAGCTGCAGCAGCAGCAGAAACATCAGTGGATCCGGCAGCCCCGCTCCCAGCAGCATCTTCCCCAGCAATGGCAGAAAATTTGGCCAGTCCCGTTCCCCTTTCCCAATTAGGAGCAGCATCAGCAGGGGATTCGAGGTCCTCTTCCCAGGCAGCACCAGTGACAATCAATTTGGGCGACCCTTTGCCATCGGAAGCTCACGCACAGGAATGAAGCAAACCGAATTCAGCTGGACGACTCCCTTCAGACAGACACGTGCCCAGCAGGGAACGCTCGGATGTTAATAAATTTTCTGTTATGTACATTTTAAATATGTAAGGCTTAAGCCATGGGACAGCTGTCCCTAATTTTGTCAAAACATTTTTGTAAAAGGAATGGCCATTTTGGTAGTCGATTATAGTAGAAATTCCTGTAAAAGACAGAGGGGAATGCTAGGTGTCAGCCCAGAGGGCAAATTTGTAACTATAAATAGGAGCTAGAAGAGATTAGACAGGGCTTTTTGGGGAGGGAATGAAAATTTTGGGCAAATGATATGAGCTATCTTGTATCGGGTCTGTAAATTGATTTTTCTAATAGAAGCCACGGGAGATGGACGTTTTGCTTGGAATGTTGGGTTGCTTTATGTTGGACTATTCTAATGACTGCAATTCTGCAATGTGAGATCATTCTTGACTTCTGAATTATTTCTTTGTATTAATGATTTTGCTCTTATCTATGCATGCGTCCTTTCTATTTCATGGACAATGAATGCATTCCATATTAAATCAGGAGCTACCTGCTGATACTTTTACCATTGCTGTAGATTTTTCTTCTAGAACGAATGGCTAACTGTTCTTTCTTCAGGATAATTCGTATGGCTCATTGTTCATGCTTTTAATTGCTCCTTGCAGGGATCTTTTAGTTTAATTCCAGATCTGTTTCTTTATTCTTGTTACTTAGATCAAACCATTTTGATTTCTTCGGTTCATAAGCAATAGATGCGTTCTGTAAATTTCATTGTAGATTTGTTTCCTTATCCTGTAGTTTTCCTCTATCTTTTCCCGAGCAATAGATGCGTTCCATTTTGAATGAGAAGCTATCTTCTCAAGATCCTCATCTCGCTGTAGCTTTGACCGTGAGAAATAATAGCTATCTGTTCGTTGCTTATGATATCTGTTACAGCTGATTGCTCTCCCCTTAAGCGTGTTCCCCTGCAGGGATAGATAGATGTGTTCCTGTTTCTAGATTTAGATTTGTTTCAATTGCATCTAGATTAAGCATAATTTAGGCATGTGCATCTCATATAAAACACATAAAAAAACCAAAAGAAAGGTGGATCGGGCCATAACCGGTAAAATCGGATTTGAAGTCCAAAACCACGGTTGCCGGAACCGCTAACCGGACGGATTCCCTACACCAAACGGGAGACAGTCTAATTGGGACCGTCTCTCGGGGAGAATCCCTTTCTGATTGATGCTACGATATCCGAGGCATCAACAGTTTTTGGCGCTAGAAGGAGGGCCTGAAGTGCATGGCTGATAGAGGAAAATCTTCCACGGTCATAGATAACACTGAAAACCCGCTTGAAGAAAACTTTTCGAACAGCCCAGATCTTGGATTAACAGACCAAGAACGCCTCAGCAGAGACCCTGATCCTCAGGAAGCTTTATACGCTGTTCCTTTTGCAGAAATAGAGGACTTGAGAAGACATACTAGATCTTACATTAGACAGCTAGGTGGGTTAAACGCTGTCAACTTCCTCCCTAAGAAAACTACACCCAGAAAGGAGCCGCAATATACCCGTGATTCGATCCTCGTTCAGAGTTTTGAAGAACTGGTAAATCTAACGTTGGAAGAAATCTCCGGCACTCTTAACAAGTCAGACCAAGAAAATCTCGAAGAAATTACCACTCCCAAAAGTACTCCACCGAATTCACCTTACAATTCTCCACCAGGGTCTCCACGTCCAAACCCAAACATGGCTGTACCTGCCTGGAGAGCAAGGGGAGCACTGAACCTAGCTGGACCATTCCATAATCTCCCTAAAAATCCAGAAAAGGTCTTGCCTAAGTACGATCCAGGGAAGGCCATTTCGGCGGAGGATCACCTCAAGAGTTTTTACTTAGCTCTGAACCTTTTAAATGTACAACATGAAGACGTAGTCTGCAGGTTGTTTCCGTATACATTCGAGCCTAAGGTATCATCTTGGTACTTTAGCCTTCAACCCAGCTCAATCTCTAGTTGGGATGATTTCGAAAAGTGTTTCCTCAAGAAATACGGGAACCAAAAAACTGTAGCCACGCTTATGAAAGAGCTCTTATCCATGAGAATGGAGAAGAAGGAAAAGGTTCAAGACTTTAATCAAAGATTCACAACGCTGTTAAATAACTTTAGTGAAACTAACAAACCCACAGAAGAGTCTTTGATTGAATACTACACAACAGCTCTTGAAGGTCCAATCGCAATGTTTGTAAAACGATCCAAGAAAACGACCCTAATAGAGAATTTTGAGGAAGCTCGAAAGGTAGAGGAAGAGGCTGATAGCATAGCTAAACATGCCTTAGATGTGGAAACAAAACCAGCAGCTAGCAAGAAACCTTTGCTCCTCACGAGAGGCAAAGAAGAGCCATCTACGGATATGGAAAACGTAGTTAAGATGATGCAGAAGTTATCTAACAAAATCGTAGATCTTGAAAAGGACAAGGCTGCTAATACATCTAGGAAACCTTTCAAGCCATTCTATAAGAGAAGGGAAGACGGGGAACAGTCTCACCCACCAATGAACACTGCCCCTGTTCTAAATTTGAATGAGATTGGGATGGAGAATTTCTGCACCTTTCACCAAGAACCACACTCGGAGAAGAGCTGCCCTCAATGGATCAATTCCATGAGCTTGGTCATGAACCAAATGTTAGATTCTCAGATCCCAGACCAGGATGATCCTCCAGAAGAGTCAGGCCCTGAGTTAGAGGAACCAACCCCGGACACTACTATGGTATTGTGGGATTGGATACCTATGACTGAATTAGTAGAAGAAGATCACGCAGACAGCTCTCCCTCTACCATAAATGTTGCCACTCGCAGCAAGGGCCCAATTGCGGATCCTGTACCAGTCACCATTCCCCATAAGCCTAAAATTTCGAAAGATCCGCCTAGGAGGCATATACCAATCATCCCACCACAGCCCAAAGTAAACCAAACAGCTGCCAAAAGGCCAAGCGCTGACAACACAGTTCAGCCGCCTAAGGAAACCTTGAACAAAACTGATCAGTCCATTCGAATTGGGAATGAATCCGATATAGGGTATGATATTATCGAAGATATCAAGAAAGTTAAAGCAAACGTATCAATATTTGACATGTGTAGCTTACCCCATCAACGAGACAAACTACTTCATGTTTTACAACCAAAACCCAGCGCTACATTAACAGATTCTCAAGACAATCCTGAAATTAACGAGGCCAGCATCGGTGGGAAATCCAAGTCCCAAACATTGCCATTTCTGCTGACATTCGAAATTTTTAATCACAATGTTCATAACTGTCTGGTAGACTCCGGAGCTTCTTCAAACGTCATGCCACTTTCAATTTGTAAGAAAATTAATGGGCAGCCCGTACCATCTCCAGCTCAAATCATACAATTAGACAGGACTGCTGTCAAGGTTATAGGGGAGATGAAAGATGTTCTAATTAGACTGTCAGCCGACCCTAGAGTTTGCCAATTCATTGACATAATGGTGGTCGATATTCCTGAAGCTTATGGGCTGATTCTGAGTAGGGATTGGTCTACCAAGTTGAGCGGCTACTTTGCTACCGATTGGTCTCATCTATGGCTGCCTTATCAGAACAGGCAGAATCAGATTAAAATTCTTAGGGAACCTCATATGAAACAAAACGTAACCCAGCTAGAGGAAAAGAATGAGGCTGTAGCGTTCTCTTCCTCGGTCCTGGGAAATTACTTCTTGGAAATGGATCCGGGTAACTATCAATCTGAAACCTTTTGCCATGAATCAGACAAACAGTCCGATCTCCTTCATTTTTCTCGGACTGATGAGATTGATTGTAACATAGTCAATTTAGTTGCTAACGTAAACCACAAAGAAACTAACTTAGTTGAATCTAAAGATACCTTTTGGACATTATACTTTGATGGTTCTAAAACTCTGGAAGGATCCGGAGCCGGTTGTGTTCTAATGGATCCAAAGAAGAACAAGTATTTTTTGTCTTGTAGATTAGAATTCGATTGTACTAATAATACCGCTGAATATGAAGCTTTGGTGCATGGTTTAAAGAAGGCCATTGGCTTAAATGTTAAGTACCTGAAGGTTTTTGGTGACTCCGAGATAGTAGTCAGACAGGTAAGAAACACCATTCATTGCCTCTCACCGCACTTGAAAGGTTACCAGGCTGAGGTATGGGATTTAATCATGTATTTTGACGCTTTCAATATAAAATCAATTCCTAGGTTGCAAAATTCTGCTGCCGATTTGTTAGCAACATCTGCTTCTAGATTGGTGCCGACAAATAATAAATGCTCGATTGAATTGATTTTCAGGCCTTCCATTCCCGATAACATCACAAACTTCAGAATCTTCGATGATGACGAGCAGATTATCAGCTTCCTGACAAATGAAGACAGTTTTCAAGGAGCTGCAATAGATGAGGAAGAACATGATGATGATTTGATGAAGAAGGAAGAGGAGAAGGGAAATTTCATGCCAAAAGGGGTAAGGTCCCTCGAAATGCTTTTCGATCTTCAAAATAAATTCAAAAGACCAGCTAATACCAAAACTAACAGCTCATCAATGCAACATGAGTTGGTTAATTTGGGTACCGAGGCAGAACCAAAATTTGTCAACCTTGGCAAATGCTGTTCACCAGGAGAAAGAGAAAGGTTCATTAAGTTGTTTAAACAGTACAAGGATGTTTTTGCATGGACCTATGAAGATCTGAAAACATATGACGTCCGCATCATTCAGCATGTTATACCAATGAAAGCGGGTGTCAAGCCATTTCAGCAGCAGTTGAGGAGGATGCATCCCACTCTTGAACCGCTGATCCAAAAGGAATTAAAGAAGCTCCTGGACGCTAAGATAATCTTCAAAGTTCGGCATTCCGAATGGGTTGCAAACTTGGTTCCCGTGAGGAAGAAATCAGGAGAGATTAGGCTATGTGTAGACTTCAGAAATTTAAACAAAGCCTCAGATAAAGACAACTACCCCGTGCCTTCAATGGAGCAAATCCTCCAAATGGTGTCAGGATCCGAATTGTTTTCTCTCCTCGATGGTTTCTCGGGCTATAATCAAGTGTTAGTAGCCGAAGAAGATCGTCTCAAGACCACTTTCAGGACTAAGTGGGGAACTTTCGCCTATAGAAGGATGCCATTTGGTCTGATAAATGCAGGAGCTACATTCCAAAGGGCGATGGATATTGCCTTCCGAGGACTGGGTGGGCAATGCGTTGTTGTCTACTTAGATGATGTGACAGTCTTTTCAAAGAAAAGGGAAGATCATGTTGTTCATCTGAGACATATCTTTGATCGCTGCCGGAAGTATGGTATTTCCTTAAATCCCAAGAAGAGCGTGTTTGCTGTACCCGAAGGTAAGCTATTGGGTCATATCATCTCCAAAGATGGAGTGTCAATCGACCAGGAAAGAGTCCAAGCTATTAATAAGATTCCGATGCCTCACAACAAAAAATCTATGCAGTCTTTCATGGGCACCATCAATTTTGTCCGCAGATTTGTTCCGGATTTTGCACAAATTGTTAAGCCATTGCAACAGATGGTTAAACAAAGCATACAATTTAAGTGGACAGATTTGGAGAAGGAAGCATTTAGAGATATCAAGGCAGCTGTAGCTAAAGCTCCTTCCTTAAGAAGTCCAGATTTCGATAAAGATTTCATCCTGTATACCTTCGCTTCGGACGATTCTCTCGCAGCTGTACTCACGCAAAAGGTGGAGTTGGGGGACGAATACCCAATTTCGTTTATGAGCACTGGTCTGCAAGGGGCTGAGCTGAATTACCCCGTAGTGGACAAGCATGCCTACGCGGTCTTCAAAGCAGTCAAGCAATTTAGGCCATACATTTTGAAGAACAGAACTAAAGTCATAGTTCCCCATCCAGCTGTTAGATCCCTTTTCGTTCAAAAGGAATTGGGAGAGAGGAGAGGAAACTGGGTCACAGCTCTGCAGGAGTATGATTTGGAATTTAAACCGGCTACAATCATCAAAGGACAAGGTCTATGCAAGTTACTGGCGGGAAACTCGACTGATGAAGAGCACCATTGGAGAAATGAAGCCGAGCTCAATTCGGTTGAGGTATGCCATATCTTCACAGCTCCCCAGTCATGGTATAGAGATCTAGTGCACTATTTACAGCAGGGATATCTACCCGAGCACTGGAATTCTAAACAAAGAAGGGCACTCCGCTTGAAATCGGCACCCTATCAAATCATTGATGGGATTCTTTTTAGAAAGAATTATGACGGAGTCCTTCTTAGATGTTTGGAAAAGGAGGATGCAAACAAAGTTGCCAAAGAATTGCATGATGGCCCCGCAGGTGGCCATTATTCAGGAGAGACGACAGCACACAAGATACTGAGAGCTGGTTATTACTGGCCCACTCTGTTTCGAGATGCCCACACGTACGCACGAAACTGTGATGTATGTCAAAGAAGCGCTGGGAAGTTACCTAAGGCCGCAGGCCCATTGCAGCCTGTCATCATCTCTGAACCTTTTGAGCAATGGGGCATAGATGTTATCGGAGAAATAAATCCAAACTCTTCCTTGCAACACCGATACATTCTGACAGCTACCGACTACTTCACCAGATGGACGGAGGCCATCCCGCTGCGCAAGATCAATGAAGATGCAGTTATCAGCTTCTTGAAAGAGAACATCATAACCAGGTTTGGGGTTCCAATTTCCCTTGTTTTTGATAATGCTACTTATTTTTCATCTTGCAAGATAAATGAATTTGTTTATGAATGGGGAATTAAGTTGCATTATTCAGCCAATTACTACCCTCAGGGAAACGGATTAGCTGAATCCTCAAACAAGAATCTGATTCGAATCCTTAAGAAAACGGTGATAGAAAACCAGAGAAGTTGGCATGTGGCTCTCCCAAATGCCTTATGGGCAGATAGGGTAACCCCGAAGAATGCTTTAGGTGTCTCCCCTTTCACTCTTGTCTATGGCAAGGAAGCCATACTTCCCCCAAACATCTTGCTGCCATCCTTGCAATTGTCCCAAGCCTCTCGGGGTTCTGGTAGCCAAGCCTTACAATCCAGGATAGACACCCTGCTTCGACTGGAAGAAGCCCGACACAAAGCTAAAGACCGATTTCATCAACACCAGGACATAGTTAAGAGATGGTTCGATAAGAGGAAATCCGGCAAGAGGGACTTTGAAGTTGGGGATTTAGTCCTGAAATGGGACCATAATCACGAAGGCAAAGGAATGCATACGAAATTTCAACATCTATGGGTAGGCCCGTACCAAATTTCTGCAAAAGTGGGCCCATCCACTTATAAATTGACAAATCTCGAGGGAGAGGAAGTAGCCCTTCCACTCAATGGCCTCGCCCTGAAACAGTACTTCGCGTGAGTCTCCGTGAGACTTCCTGTACATAAATAAAGTTGTCTGTTTGCTTTCGCTTTTTAGCTGTTTTATTTTTCGGCCATGTTGTTTCCTGTTTTGTTATTTGAACTTTTCAATAGGTTTTGTTTTCTGAAGCACCCGTTTGAGTTTCTCGTTGAAGATAGCTCTCTCAAAGAAAACCTGCAACCCATGAGTCTGGAACCTTGCTCAGTAAACCCGGCCTGCTGTGCTCTAGCTGAAATAATCAAAAAGCGGGAGGCCTACCCTGCTAGTCACACTAATCCTGTTCAATAGCAGAGACCCATGGCCATCTTCACTACTATCGTTGGGCTCCATCCACTCTCACACTTCAAAGGCATCTCAAGAAAGGTTACCTAAGTTGGACCCATGGAAAGTGGCACTTCTCGAAGACACGGGGTATTGAAATGACTCCATGCTGCTGATCTAAAAGCCAAAATGGCCTACATTCAAGAGTCTGTTTTCCAGGGATTCTCGCCTCAATTAAAGCATGGCTGAGACAAAACAAAAGGGACATGTAAAATCAAGAAGGCTGTCCAAAAGGCCCAGCTCAAAATAGGCTCCTCTCCGTCCGTGAAGTTTGATCAAATCAATAAAACCTCTAACTCACACAAAAGGACATTATGGATTGAGGAGCCCAAATCAAAGATCGGTCCAAAAGAAAATATCCCTGGAAGGCTCAAACAGCTAAGCTGTCCAAAATACAAGCATCCCAAAGGATGCCAGCAGCATGGGAATGAGGAACAAGAACAATAGTGTCCATGAGGAAGTGTTGCAAATCCTGTGGTGTCTGGCAGTAGTGACCATTTGAGGGATGACCCTCCTAAAATGAATCTCATATGCTGGCCCTCTGAGAGTGGTGAAGATGCCTCGGTCGAAGCTCCCCTTTCCCAATGACTAGCAGGAAAAGTGCTCCTTTCCCCGCATGAGTCTAAAATGCTCAGCTGAGTAGTGCACCCGAGACGGATGTTTTAATGAAGTTCCGGACCATGTAGGGTATTTTTTCAGAGATCTGTGTTCGCCAGCGACTCGCCATTGTTGTTGCAGCAACACCCCTCCCCAAAATTTTGTACATGTTGGGGCCCCTCCTGTATTTTTCGTACAAAGTCTGCTTGAGAAGACATCCCAGGCGTCCGCTCTGTTTTCAACATAAAATTTTTCTTCCCTGCTAAATAGCTTGCCGTCAATCCTTCCATGTTTTCCCCAGTGAGCCATAAGATGACTTAGTTTTTTCCAAAACGTTTTGGTATTTCGGACATTGTCCCAAATAGGCGGAAGTCAAACGTCCAACCTTTCCGAAAGGAGGACTTAGATTTTCTTTGCCAAAATCAGCGGAAGCCATTGGGCAAAACCACCCGAAACGGCGGAACAATTCAGCTCTGTCTTCCGAAACGGCGGAAGCCATTCGGATAAACTTGCCGAAATAACACCAAGGAATTCAGCATTTTCTTCCGAAGTAAAAGACTTAGAAAATTTTTCAATCGTTGCTTCTGCGGAACGGTCCCAGCTCCGAAACGACTTAGCTCCCGAAAAGGCGGAGCCTTTCACTCAAACCTCCCGCAACCGCGGAAAGGTTCCGACTTTCCTCCCGAAACAGCGGGACTCATTCACCTTAGTCTCCCGAAAAGGACTTAGATTTTCTTTCGATGAGAAGACTGCGGGAACAAAGGACTTAAAGAATTTTTAGCTTCAACCTTCCGCAACGGCGGGGAGATTGGAGCATCCCTCCCGAAACGGCGGGAGTTTTCGTTGAACCCTTCCGAAACGGCGGAAGCCTTCATAAAATCCTCCCGCAACGGCGGGGGAATTCAAGGAACCCTTCCGAAACAGCGGAAGCCGCCGCGATATCTTCCCAAAAGGAACTAGGCGGAAACTTTTGATGAAACCTTTCGGAAACGGCGGAAGCCATCTCCATAAGGCCCGCGGGGAGAATCCACGATCGCCTTTCGAAACCATGAAAAGACTTAGGATTTTCTCAAGAAGCTGTCGCGGAAGCCTTCAGCTTTTGCTTCCGAAACAGCGGAAGCCTTCAGCTTTTGCTTCCGAAACAGCGGAAGCCTTCGGGCTACCCTTCCGAAACAGCGGAAGCCAACTGCTTACCCCGACCGGCAAAAGGACTCCGAAACGATCCCGGGTGAATTTGCGGAAAATATAAGTTTTGCTTCCGAAACGGCGGAAGCCATTCCCAAAAGCTTTCCGAAACCAGCGGGAGCCTTCGCCAAAACCTTCCCGAAAATCAACGAGACCTTGAAGTTTTGGATCGCGGGAGCATTCGCAAAAGTCTTCCGAAAATACCGGGAGCATTCGCTATACTGCTCCGAAAGAGCGGAAGCTTTGGCGTTACCCGTCCGCTACGCGGCGGTCTCTCGCGGAAGGCTTCGAGCTTCCTTTCCACATTAAGCCCCGAAACGTCGGAAGCTTTCATCGAATCCTTCCGCAACGGCGGATGCAATTCGCGAACTGGCCCCGCAAGTGACGGTCGCACGGAAACCGAGGCGCTTTGACGTGACCGCTACGCGCGGCGAATTTAAACCCCGTTTTAACCACGCCACCTACCCAGTTAAATGCTCACACGTGCCATGCTTTATAAAATACCGTGGGGGGCTCGACCAATGCACCATTGTTTTGAACCGGCCAGCGACGTGTGATACCGTGCAAATCGCTCCAGCTCACCTCGCGCATCCGTGCTCGCAGCCACCTTGCTCAAGCAATCCCCACGGTGCCAGGTAGGATCTTAACTCTGATTTCCACCACTGAATTGTCCTTTTGGGGAAAATAGTGGGTTTTAGTGGGATTGTGACGGGCAAAACACCCGTCGAGGGCTATGTTTTTCCCGTCAGGTACAGTGAACGGAGTTTTCGTTTTACAAAATCGTTTTAGGCCTTCGTGAAAGCGTTATATTTTATTTTGGTGGGTGTGGGCGGTTAACCATGCCCTGTTTTGTTTTAAACCCCGGGCCGCGCCCCTCGTCGTGGGTTAAGTTGACGAAACCCTATGGGCTTTCCATGTCCCTGACCGTGAACCCTGGGCCCTTTTCCATAAACCCCAGTCCCTACACGCGAAGCCGAAACCCGTAAGCGGTTAAGCCACGAAAGTCAAAACTTGAAGCCGCCCTAGCTCTCCCCGTCAGTTTGTCCCCGGCACCGTTACCTTCGCTCAGACTAAAGCCTCCCGTAGTGACTCGGCAAGTGGCCGCGTGTGACGATAGCATCCATAGCCCTCACCGAGTCAACCCGCCTCTTCCCCGCCTTCGACCTCTCCAACCGCAGCCATAGCGAAAGACATCTCCTGCCGCGAGGCGGAACCGGAAGTCAATTGCTCCCGCGAATCGCCTATCGGTCCAATAAAACCAATAGCTTCCGCAACATAGCTTATCCCATACTCGTCTTTTAAGAACTTCGAATGTTTCAATGTGTGTCTTATGATTAAAATAATGTTTTGCTTCCTTAATCTTTGCTTCATTGATTTATCTCATTAAAACGATGTTGCTCTCGGCTAAAACCATACAACCTGTTGCTCAAACTCATGATGAATTGTATATGGATGTTATCAGGGATAATTCAATATGCCGAAACCCAGTAAGAAGAAGGCGAAGATGACAGAAAAGAAACCTGCTCCTCCTAAGATTGAAACCTCGCTCCAAGACACCAGGTGCACCACTGGTGTCCCTCCAGAGATCAGATGGGATGACATATACAGAATGATCAGGGACCAAGAGATCCCAGATATGTTGCTGGAGGAGGCACCGATCTATCAAAATATCAGAGCCTCAGGCATAACTAGAGCCGCTACCCGCCCTGAGCTGTTCCCCTGTGCTGAAGTGATCGGGTGGATACTCCAACATGCAGATGCTGATGGGAGAGTGATAAATGATAGCGGGAACATGGCTATCGCCTCATTTCAACCCGCGTATCTGGCGGCAGCCTACAGGTTTCCCCGTGTCCAGCAAGCTCTGACCGATGAATGGTTAAGCCAGATGGACAATGTCGAGATGGCCAAAAAGCTACTGGTGCAAGGGAAACATTTGAGGAAGAAGGAGAGGGAGGAGTATGACGTACAGAATCTAAGAGCCCCTTATAGGTTGATCGCCCTGATGCTGTGTAGAATCTTCGGCATGCCCGATGGCACAGTATACAAGATTCAGTGGGTCCCTATCATTCACTATGTGGAATTTAAGGGGACAGTGTTTGACTGGGCCACCATCTTGTCAGATAGTCTGGCCTCAATGATAAGTGCTGCTAAGCCCGGGCTGGCCTCGAAGAAGGCTGAATTCTTCATGTCCTCATACCTGATAGATTGTATCTTGGCCAAGATAGAGTTCCCCGGATTGGGGTGTACATGGGATAGGGCCACAGCCCCGGTCTACACTGCATTCAAGATGTTGTGGGCTCAGAATTACAAGCCCAGCTACAAACTCATTTGTGAGGGGTTCATCATGCCCCTATACGAGAAAATGTTCAAGGAAGAACCAAGTTTCCTGTCACAAAACGTTTTGGAAGTCCTTGAGGATTATGGGGATTTCTACTTTTCAGAACAAGGTACCTACTTGAGAATGTTCGGAGGGACTAAGCCCCCATACATATTGCCGCAGTATGCCACAGACTATGTGGTGCTCAAGGAAGCAGTAAGACAACTCTTTTTGGATGGGATTGGAGCATTCCTCCACAAGCTACACAAGGCTTCCTTTCCCCCCCTACCTTTCTGCATAGGTGCTTACAAGTTTTCAGGGGTGGCCTCTGCCGATGAATTTGTTCAAGAGTTGAGGGCCTTCCATTTCGGTGAGGTCATCTTCCACAGGAACGACAGAAAGGGTAAAGTGGCCGAGCATTGCAAGGGGAACTATGCGAACTTCGAATATTCCCACTACCCCGATGCCGAGGAGGAAGCTTTCAGAGGCATCAGCAACATGGCTGAGCTACGGATCTGTCGCCAAAGTACTGGAGCGAGCTCTAGCTCAACCAAAACCCAGAAGACCATCCAGCAAAAGGAGAAAGAAGCCAAGGATGCCCGAGCTCAGGAAGAGCTCAGATTAAGAGAAGAGGCAAGGTTGCAAAAGGAAGCCGAGGAGGCAAGAAAGCTACAAGAGGCTGAGAATGAAAGACTGCGGAAGGAGGCTGAGGAAGCCCAAAAGCAGAAAGAAGCAGAAATTGAGCGAGCTGAAGCAAGGAAGAAGGCGGAAGAAGAATTGAGGACAAGGGAAAATACCGAAACAGGTGGGTCCGGTGCACAGGACATGGAGATAGACACCTCTCAGGCAGGTGGCTCTAGTACCCAAAAGGAAGGGACAGACCCCGCTCAGGAAGTCCGGACCCCACCTATGGAAGAAGACATAGACATCATAAACCGACCAATTGTACCGTACACTCCATCTGGGAAGCGTACGGTGTCCAAATGGAATGAGTTTGTCTATGATAAGAAAAGAAAAACAATGGTCCTCCAATCAGAAGAGAGGATTAAAAGTCCCTTCCATGACGACATAGTTACTCACCGAGAGGTCGCTGTCATGCAGAACACAGATGCGGATCCCATTGCCATGGCCTCCGCAGTTATAGCAACAGCACAAGCATCATTTGCCAATGTAGGGGTTATAGTCAAAGAAAATATATTGACAAAGAAAAGAGCACGTACCTTGCAACGAAATGTGGCTAATGAGCAAGCCCAGAGAGACCTGATAGTGAATAAATACAATTGCTTGTATGCCGAGCATAAGGAGTTGGCAAATAAGTACAGCTACCTGGAGGAGGAAAAGGACCAGCTAGCACTCCAAATAATTATTGCAGAAGCGGAGAAGAATGGAGCAGAAGAAAAGGCTTCCCAGCTAGAAGCAGACAAGCAGGCATTAACTGAACGTTTAGAGCAAGCGGAAAGCAGAACCTTGGATATGTCCCCCTTCCACGAGCTGTCATGCAATATACTACAGCAAGTGCATGGCTCTCAAGAGCTAATCACTGATGAGGTATGCAAACTCAAGGCCATGACGGTCAGGCTAAAGGAGTTTAATGCGGAAGCCCACAGGCTCAAGGCTAAGAATACCCGTGTCAAAGCAAATGTCATAAGTCAGATGGCATGGAGGGAAGGGAAAGGAGGTTTTCCCCCTCATCTTCCTTTTAAGACAGTGGAAGATTTTAATGAAGATATAGCCTTGTTGGAGTTTGGCCGGAACTGTGCCAATAAGCTGATGGCCAGTGTGCAGAAGACCACAGAGAGAATCAACAACCTGTACCAAAAGCTCAAAGGAGTCCATGATAACTGCTCATTGAGTTTCCCTCAGACCCTAGAAGATTTCCCGGGAAAGGAGCAGCGGTTATCTCAACTAAAAGAAGAGCTAGGCGTCCAGATGGAGTATGTAAAAAGCATTGATGTTCTTGCCATGGATGATCTCCAACATTACATCGGTTCATCAACACTTCACAATCATCTGTTGAAGGAAACATATCAGGTTGTTGAAGCAGAAGTACAAAGCATTAAAATAGAGCTCGGGAAGAATGTAACTTCTCAGAAAATCCTGTTTCCTGCTGCAGCAAACATAATCATAAGGGATACAGGTGTGTGGCACAGCTACATAGAAGAGGAGGTCAGGAAAGCTGCAGCAGCAGCAGAAACATCAGTGGATCCGGCAGCCCCGCTCCCAGCAGCATCTTCCCCAGCAATGGCAGAAAATTTGGCCAGTCCCGTTCCCCTTTCCCAATTAGGAGCAGCATCAGCAGGGGATTCGAGGTCCTCTTCCCAGGCAGCACCAGTGACAATCAATTTGGGCGACCCTTTGCCATCGGAAGCTCACGCACAGGAATGAAGCAAACCGAATTCAGCTGGACGACTCCCTTCAGACAGACACGTGCCCAGCAGGGAACGCTCGGATGTTAATAAATTTTCTGTTATGTACATTTTAAATATGTAAGGCTTAAGCCATGGGACAGCTGTCCCTAATTTTGTCAAAACATTTTTGTAAAAGGAATGGCCATTTTGGTAGTCGATTATAGTAGAAATTCCTGTAAAAGACAGAGGGGAATGCTAGGTGTCAGCCCAGAGGGCAAATTTGTAACTATAAATAGGAGCTAGAAGAGATTAGACAGGGCTTTTTGGGGAGGGAATGAAAATTTTGGGCAAATGATATGAGCTATCTTGTATCGGGTCTGTAAATTGATTTTTCTAATAGAAGCCACGGGAGATGGACGTTTTGCTTGGAATGTTGGGTTGCTTTATGTTGGACTATTCTAATGACTGCAATTCTGCAATGTGAGATCATTCTTGACTTCTGAATTATTTCTTTGTATTAATGATTTTGCTCTTATCTATGCATGCGTCCTTTCTATTTCATGGACAATGAATGCATTCCATATTAAATCAGGATCTACCTGCTGATACTTTTACCATTGCTGTAGATTTTTCTTCTAGAACGAATGGCTAACTGTTCTTTCTTCAGGATAATTCGTATGGCTCATTGTTCATGCTTTTAATTGCTCCTTGCAGGGATCTTTTAGTTTAATTCCAGATCTGTTTCTTTATTCTTGTTACTTAGATCAAACCATTTTGATTTCTTCGGTTCATAAGCAATAGATGCGTTCTGTAAATTTCATTGTAGATTTGTTTCCTTATCCTGTAGTTTTCCTCTGTCTTTTCCCGAGCAATAGATGCGTTCCATTTTGAATGAGAAGCTATCTTCTCAAGATCCTCATCTCGCTGTAGCTTTGACCGTGAGAAATAATAGCTATCTGTTCGTTTCTTATGATATCTGTTACAGCTGATTGCTCTCCCCTTAAGCGTGTTCCCCTGCAGGGATAGATAGATGTGTTCCTGTTTCTAGATTTAGATTTGTTTCAATTGCATCTAGATTAAGCATAATTTAGGCATGTGCATCTCATATAAAACACATAAAAAAACCAAAAGAAAGGTGGATCGGGCCATAACTGGTAAAATCGGATTTAAAGTCCAAAACCACGGTTGCCGGAACCGCTAACCGGACGGATTCCCTACACCAAACGGGAGACAGTCTAATTGGGACCGTCTCTCGGGGAGAATCCCTTTCTGATTGATGCTACGATATCCGAGGCATCAACAGTTTTTGGCGCTAGAAGGAGGGCCTGAAGTGCATGGCTGATAGAGGAAAATCTTCCACGGTCATAGATAACACTGAAAACCCGCTTGAAGAAAACTTTTCGAACAGCCCAGATCTTGGATTAACAGACCAAGAACGCCTCAGCAGAGACCCTGAGCCTCAGGAAGCTTTATACGCTGTTCCTTTTGCAGAAATAGAGGACTTGAGAAGACATACTAGATCTTACGTTAGACAGGTAGGTGGGTTAAACGCTGTCAACTTCCTCCCTAAGAAAACTACACCCAGAAAGGAGCCGCAATATACCCGTGATTCGATCCTCGTTCAGAGTTTTGAAGAACTGGTAAATCTAACGTTGGAAGAAATCTCCGGCACTCTTAACAAGTCAGACCAAGAAAATCTCGAAGAAATTACCACTCCCAAAAGTACTCCACCGAATTCACCTTACAATTCTCCACCAGGGTCTCCACGTCCAAACCCAAACATGGCTGTACCTGCCTGGAGAGCAAGGGGAGCGCTGAACCTAGCTGGACCATTCCATAATCTCCCTAAAAATCCAGAAAAGGTCTTGCCTAAGTACGATCCAGGGAAGGCCATTTCGGCGGAGGATCACCTCAAGAGTTTTTACTTAGCTCTGAACCTTTTAAATGTACAACATGAAGACGTAGTCTGCAGGTTGTTTCCGTATACATTCGAGCCTAAGGTATCATCTTGGTACTTTAGCCTTCAACCCAGCTCAATCTCTAGTTGGGATGATTTCGAAAAGTGTTTCCTCAAGAAATACGGGAACCAAAAAACTGTAGCCACGCTTATGAAAGAGCTCTTATCCATGAGAATGGAGAAGAAGGAAAAGGTTCAAGACTTTAATCAAAGATTCACAACGCTGTTAAATAACTTTAGTGAAACTAACAAACCCACAGAAGAGTCTTTGATTGAATACTACACAACAGCTCTTGAAGGTCCAATCGCAATGTTTGTAAAACGATCCAAGAAAACGACCCTAATAGAGAATTTTGAGGAAGCTCGAAAGGTAGAGGAAGAGGCTGATAGCATAGCTAAACATGCCTTAGATGTGGAAACAAAACCAGCAGCTAGCAAGAAACCTTTGCTCCTCACGAGAGGCAAAGAAGAGCCATCTACGGATATGGAAAACGTAGTTAAGATGATGCAGAAGTTATCTAACAAAATCGTAGATCTTGAAAAGGACAAGGCTGCTAATACATCTAGGAAACCTTTCAAGCCATTCTATAAGAGAAGGGAAGACGGGGAACAGTCTCACCCACCAATGAACACTGCCCCTGTTCTAAATTTGAATGAGATTGGGATGGAGAATTTCTGCACCTTTCACCAAGAACCACACTCGGAGAAGAGCTGCCCTCAATGGATCAATTCCATGAGCTTGGTCATGAACCAAATGTTAGATTCTCAGATCCCAGACCAGGATGATCCTCCAGAAGAGTCAGGCCCTGAGTTAGAGGAACCAACCCCGGACACTACTATGGTATTGTGGGATTGGATACCTATGACTGAATTAGTAGAAGAAGATCACGCAGACAGCTCTCCCTCTACCATAAATGTTGCCACTCGCAGCAAGGGCCCAATTGCGGATCCTGTACCAGTCACCATTCCCCATAAGCCTAAAATTTCGAAAGATCCACCTAGGAGGCATATACCAATCATCCCACCACAGCCCAAAGTAAACCAAACAGCTGCCAAAAGGCCAAGCGCTGACAACACAGTTCAGCCGCCTAAGGAAACCTTGAACAAAACTGATCAGTCCATTCGAATTGGGAATGAATCCGATATAGGGTATGATATTATCGAAGATATCAAGAAAGTTAAAGCAAACGTATCAATATTTGACATGTGTAGCTTACCCCATCAACGAGACAAACTACTTCATGTTTTACAACCAAAACCCAGCGCTACATTAACAGATTCTCAAGACAATCCTGAAATTAACGAGGCCAGCATCGGTGGGAAATCCAAGTCCCAAACATTGCCATTTCTGCTGACATTCGAAATTTTTAATCACAATGTTCATAACTGTCTGGTAGACTCCGGAGCTTCTTCAAACGTCATGCCACTTTCAATTTGTAAGAAAATTAATGGGCAGCCCGTACCATCTCCAGCTCAAATCATACAATTAGACAGGACTGCTGTCAAGGTTATAGGGGAGATGAAAGATGTTCTAATTAGACTGTCAGCCGACCCTAGAGTTTGCCAATTCATTGACATAATGGTGGTCGATATTCCTGAAGCTTATGGGCTGATTCTGAGTAGGGATTGGTCTACCAAGTTGAGCGGCTACTTTGCTACCGATTGGTCTCATCTATGGCTGCCTTATCAGAACAGGCAGAATCAGATTAAAATTCTTAGGGAACCTCATATGAAACAAAACGTAACCCAGCTAGAGGAAAAGAATGAGGCTGTAGCGTTCTCTTCCTCGGTCCTGGGAAATTACTTCTTGGAAATGGATCCGGGTAACTATCAATCTGAAACCTTTTGCCATGAATCAGACAAACAGTCCGATCTCCTTCATTTTTCTCGGACTGATGAGATTGATTGTAACATAGTCAATTTAGTTGCTAACGTAAACCACAAAGAAACTAACTTAGTTGAATCTAAAGATACCTTTTGGACATTATACTTTGATGGTTCTAAAACTCTGGAAGGATCCGGAGCCGGTTGTGTTCTAATGGATCCAAAGAAGAACAAGTATTTTTTGTCTTGTAGATTAGAATTCGATTGTACTAATAATACCGCTGAATATGAAGCTTTGGTGCATGGTTTAAAGAAGGCCATTGGCTTAAATGTTAAGTACCTGAAGGTTTTTGGTGACTCCGAGATAGTAGTCAGACAGGTAAGAAACACCATTCATTGCCTCTCACCGCACTTGAAAGGTTACCAGGCTGAGGTATGGGATTTAATCATGTATTTTGACGCTTTCAATATAAAATCAATTCCTAGGTTGCAAAATTCTGCTGCCGATTTGTTAGCAACATCTGCTTCTAGATTGGTGCCGACAAATAATAAATGCTCGATTGAATTGATTTTCAGGCCTTCCATTCCCGATAACATCACAAACTTCAGAATCTTCGATGATGACGAGCAGATTATCAGCTTCCTGACAAATGAAGACAGTTTTCAAGGAGCTGCAATAGATGAGGAAGAACATGATGATGATTTGATGAAGAAGGAAGAGGAGAAGGGAAATTTCATGCCAAAAGGGGTAAGGTCCCTCGAAATGCTTTTCGATCTTCAAAATAAATTCAAAAGACCAGCTAATACCAAAACTAACAGCTCATCAATGCAACATGAGTTGGTTAATTTGGGTACCGAGGCAGAACCAAAATTTGTCAACCTTGGCAAATGCTGTTCACCAGGAGAAAGAGAAAGGTTCATTAAGTTGTTTAAACAGTACAAGGATGTTTTTGCATGGACCTATGAAGATCTGAAAACATATGACGTCCGCATCATTCAGCATGTTATACCAATGAAAGCGGGTGTCAAGCCATTTCAGCAGCAGTTGAGGAGGATGCATCCCACTCTTGAACCGCTGATCCAAAAGGAATTAAAGAAGCTCCTGGACGCTAAGATAATCTTCAAAGTTCGGCATTCCGAATGGGTTGCAAACTTGGTTCCCGTGAGGAAGAAATCAGGAGAGATTAGGCTATGTGTAGACTTCAGAAATTTAAACAAAGCCTCAGATAAAGACAACTACCCCGTGCCTTCAATGGAGCAAATCCTCCAAATGGTGTCAGGATCCGAATTGTTTTCTCTCCTCGATGGTTTCTCGGGCTATAATCAAGTGTTAGTAGCCGAAGAAGATCGTCTCAAGACCACTTTCAGGACTAAGTGGGGAACTTTCGCCTATAGAAGGATGCCATTTGGTCTGATAAATGCAGGAGCTACATTCCAAAGGGCGATGGATATTGCCTTCCGAGGACTGGGTGGGCAATGCGTTGTTGTCTACTTAGATGATGTGACAGTCTTTTCAAAGAAAAGGGAAGATCATGTTGTTCATCTGAGACATATCTTTGATCGCTGCCGGAAGTATGGTATTTCCTTAAATCCCAAGAAGAGCGTGTTTGCTGTACCCGAAGGTAAGCTATTGGGTCATATCATCTCCAAAGATGGAGTGTCAATCGACCAGGAAAGAGTCCAAGCTATTAATAAGATTCCGATGCCTCACAACAAAAAATCTATGCAGTCTTTCATGGGCACCATCAATTTTGTCCGCAGATTTGTTCCGGATTTTGCACAAATTGTTAAGCCATTGCAACAGATGGTTAAACAAAGCATACAATTTAAGTGGACAGATTTGGAGAAGGAAGCATTTAGAGATATCAAGGCAGCTGTAGCTAAAGCTCCTTCCTTAAGAAGTCCAGATTTCGATAAAGATTTCATCCTGTATACCTTCGCTTCGGACGATTCTCTCGCAGCTGTACTCACGCAAAAGGTGGAGTTGGGGGACGAATACCCAATTTCGTTTATGAGCACTGGTCTGCAAGGGGCTGAGCTGAATTACCCCGTAGTGGACAAGCATGCCTACGCGGTCTTCAAAGCAGTCAAGCAATTTAGGCCATACATTTTGAAGAACAGAACTAAAGTCATAGTTCCCCATCCAGCTGTTAGATCCCTTTTCGTTCAAAAGGAATTGGGAGAGAGGAGAGGAAACTGGGTCACAGCTCTGCAGGAGTATGATTTGGAATTTAAACCGGCTACAATCATCAAAGGACAAGGTCTATGCAAGTTACTGGCGGGAAACTCGACTGATGAAGAGCACCATTGGAGAAATGAAGCCGAGCTCAATTCGGTTGAGGTATGCCATATCTTCACAGCTCCCCAGTCATGGTATAGAGATCTAGTGCACTATTTACAGCAGGGATATCTACCCGAGCACTGGAATTCTAAACAAAGAAGGGCACTCCGCTTGAAATCGGCACCCTATCAAATCATTGATGGGATTCTTTTTAGAAAGAATTATGACGGAGTCCTTCTTAGATGTTTGGAAAAGGAGGATGCAAACAAAGTTGCCAAAGAATTGCATGATGGCCCCGCAGGTGGCCATTATTCAGGAGAGACGACAGCACACAAGATACTGAGAGCTGGTTATTACTGGCCCACTCTGTTTCGAGATGCCCACACGTACGCACGAAACTGTGATGTATGTCAAAGAAGCGCTGGGAAGTTACCTAAGGCCGCAGGCCCATTGCAGCCTGTCATCATCTCTGAACCTTTTGAGCAATGGGGCATAGATGTTATCGGAGAAATAAATCCAAACTCTTCCTTGCAACACCGATACATTCTGACAGCTACCGACTACTTCACCAGATGGACGGAGGCCATCCCGCTGCGCAAGATCAATGAAGATGCAGTTATCAGCTTCTTGAAAGAGAACATCATAACCAGGTTTGGGGTTCCAATTTCCCTTGTTTTTGATAATGCTACTTATTTTTCATCTTGCAAGATAAATGAATTTGTTTATGAATGGGGAATTAAGTTGCATTATTCAGCCAATTACTACCCTCAGGGAAACGGATTAGCTGAATCCTCAAACAAGAATCTGATTCGAATCCTTAAGAAAACGGTGATAGAAAACCAGAGAAGTTGGCATGTGGCTCTCCCAAATGCCTTATGGGCAGATAGGGTAACCCCGAAGAATGCTTTAGGTGTCTCCCCTTTCACTCTTGTCTATGGCAAGGAAGCCATACTTCCCCCAAACATCTTGCTGCCATCCTTGCAATTGTCCCAAGCCTCTCGGGGTTCTGGTAGCCAAGCCTTACAATCCAGGATAGACACCCTGCTTCGACTGGAAGAAGCCCGACACAAAGCTAAAGACCGATTTCATCAACACCAGGACATAGTTAAGAGATGGTTCGATAAGAGGAAATCCGGCAAGAGGGACTTTGAAGTTGGGGATTTAGTCCTGAAATGGGACCATAATCACGAAGGCAAAGGAATGCATACGAAATTTCAACATCTATGGGTAGGCCCGTACCAAATTTCTGCAAAAGTGGGCCCATCCACTTATAAATTGACAAATCTCGAGGGAGAGGAAGTAGCCCTTCCACTCAATGGCCTCGCCCTGAAACAGTACTTCGCGTGAGTCTCCGTGAGACTTCCTGTACATAAATAAAGTTGTCTGTTCGCTTTCGCTTTTTAGCTGTTTTATTTTTCGGCCATGTTGTTTCCTGTTTTGTTATTTGAACTTTTCAATAGGTTTTGTTTTCTGAAGCACCCGTTTGAGTTTCTCGTTGAAGATAGCTCTCTCAAAGAAAACCTGCAACCCATGAGTCTGGAACCTTGCTCAGTAAACCCGGCCTGCTGTGCTCTAGCTGAAATAATCAAAAAGCGGGAGGCCTACCCTGCTAGTCACACTAATCCTGTTCAATAGCAGAGACCCATGGCCATCTTCACTACTATCGTTGGGCTCCATCCACTCTCACACTTCAAAGGCATCTCAAGAAAGGTTACCTAAGTTGGACCCATGGAAAGTGGCACTTCTCGAAGACACGGGGTATTGAAATGACTCCATGCTGCTGATCTAAAAGCCAAAATGGCCTACATTCAAGAGTCTGTTTTCCAGGGATTCTCGCCTCAATTAAAGCATGGCTGAGACAAAACAAAAGGGACATGTAAAATCAAGAAGGCTGTCCAAAAGGCCCAGCTCAAAATAGGCTCCTCTCCGTCCGTGAAGTTTGATCAAATCAATAAAACCTCTAACTCACACAAAAGGACATTATGGATTGAGGAGCCCAAATCAAAGATCGGTCCAAAAGAAAATATCCCTGGAAGGCTCAAACAGCTAAGCTGTCCAAAATACAAGCATCCCAAAGGATGCCAGCAGCATGGGAATGAGGAACAAGAACAATAGTGTCCATGAGGAAGTGTTGCAAATCCTGTGGTGTCTGGCAGTAGTGACCATTTGAGGGATGACCCTCCTAAAATGAATCTCATATGCTGGCCCTCTGAGAGTGGTGAAGATGCCTCGGTCGAAGCTCCCCTTTCCCAATGACTAGCAGGAAAAGTGCTCCTTTCCCCGCATGAGTCTAAAATGCTCAGCTGAGTAGTGCACCCGAGACGGATGTTTTAATGAAGTTCCGGACCATGTAGGGTATTTTTTCAGAGATCTGTGTTCGCCAGCGACTCGCCATTGTTGTTGCAGCAACACCCCTCCCCAAAATTTTGTACATGTTGGGGCCCCTCCTGTATTTTTCGTACAAAGTCTGCTTGAGAAGACATCCCAGGCGTCCGCTCTGTTTTCAACATAAAATTTTGCTTCCCTGCTAAATAGCTTGCCGTCAATCCTTCCATGTTTTCCCCAGTGAGCCATAAGATGACTTAGTTTTTTCCAAAACGTTTTGGTATTTCGGACATTGTCCCAAATAGGCGGAAGTCAAACGTCCAACCTTTCCGAAAGGAGGACTTAGATTTTCTTCGCCAAAATCAGCGGAAGCCATTGGGCAAAACCACCCGAAACGGCGGAACAATTCAGCTCTGTCTTCCGAAACGGCGGAATCCATTCGGATAAACTTGCCGAAATAACACCAAGGAATTCAGCATTTTCTTCTGAAGTAAAAGACTTAGAAAATTTTTCAATCGTTGCTTCTGCGGAACGGTCCCAGCTCCGAAACGACTTAGCTCCCGAAAAGGCGGAGCCTTTCACTCAAACCTCCCGCAACCGCGGAAAGGTTCCGACTTTCCTCCCGAAACAGCGGGACTCATTCACCTTAGTCTCCCGAAAAGGACTTAGATTTTCTTTCGATGAGAAGACTGCGGGAACAAAGGACTTAAAGAATTTTTAGCTTCAACCTTCCGCAACGGCGGGGAGATTGGAGCATCCCTCCCGAAACGGCGGGAGTTTTCGTTGAACCCTTCCGAAACGGCGGAAGCCTTCATAAAATCCTCCCGCAACGGCGGGGGAATTCAAGGAACCCTTCCGAAACAGCGGAAGCCGCCGCGATATCTTCCCAAAAGGAACTAGGCGGAAACTTTTGATGAAACCTTTCGGAAATGGCGGAAGCCATCTCCATAAGGCCCGCGGGGAGAATCCACGATCGCCTTCCGAAACCATGAAAAGACTTAGGATTTTCTCAAGAAGCTGTCGCGGAAGCCTTCAGCTTTTGCTTCCGAAACAGCGGAAGCCTTCAGCTTTTGCTTCCGAAACAGCGGAAGCCTTCGGGCTACCCTTCCGAAACAGCGGAAGCCAACTGCTTACCCCGACCGGCAAAAGGACTCCGAAACGATCCCGGGTGAATTTGCGGAAAATATAAGTTTTGCTTCCGAAACGGCGGAAGCCATTCCCAAAAGCTTTCCGAAACCAGCGGGAGCCTTCGCCAAAACCTTCCCGAAAATCAACGAGACCTTGAAGTTTTGGATCGCGGGAGCATTCGCAAAAGTCTTCCGAAAATACCGGGAGCATTCGCTATACTGCTCCGAAAGAGCGGAAGCTTTGGCGTTACCCGTCCGCTACGCGGCGGTCTCTCGCGGAAGGCTTCGAGCTTCCTTTCCACATTAAGCCCCGAAACGTCGGAAGCTTTCATCGAATCCTTCCGCAACGGCGGATGCAATTCGCGAACTGGCCCCGCAAGTGACGGTCGCACGGAAACCGAGGCGCTTTGACGTGACCGCTACGTGCGGCGAATTTAAACCCCGTTTTAACCACGCCACCTACCCAGTTAAATGCTCACACGTGCCATCCTTTATAAAATACCGTGGGGGGCTCGACCAATGCACCATTGTTTTGAACCGGCCAGCGACGTGTGATACCGTGCAAATCGCTCCAGCTCACCTCGCGCATCCGTGCTCGCAGCCACCTTGCTCAAGCAATCCCCACGGTGCCAGGTAGGATCTTAACTCTGATTTCCACCACTGAATTGTCCTTTTGGGGAAAATAGTGGGTTTTAGTGGGATTGTGACGGGCAAAACACCCGTCGAGGGCTATGTTTTGCCCGTCAGGTACAGTGAACGGAGTTTTCATTTTACAAAATCGTTTTAGGCCTTCGTGAAAGCGTTATATTTTATTTTGGTGGGTGTGGGCGGTTAACCATGCCCTGTTTTGTTTTAAACCCCGGGCCGCGCCCCTCGTCGTGGGTTAAGTTGACGAAACCCTATGGGCTTTCCATGTCCCTGACCGTGAACCCTGGGCCCTTTTCCATAAACCCCAGTCCCTACACGCGAAGCCGAAACCCGTAAGCGGTTAAGCCACGAAAGTCAAAACTTGAAGCCGCCCTAGCTCTCCCCGTCAGTTTGTCCCCGGCACCGTTACCTTCGCTCAGACTAAAGCCTCCCGTAGTGACTCGGCAAGTGGCCGCGTGTGACGATAGCATCCATAGCCCTCACCGAGTCAACCCGCCTCTTCCCCGCCTTCGACCTCTCCAACCGCAGCCATAGCGAAAGACATCTCCTGCCGCGAGGCGGAACCGGAAGTCAATTGCTCCCGCGAATCGCCTATCGGTCCAATAAAACCAATAGCTTCCGCAACATAGCTTATCCCATACTCGTCTTTTAAGAACTTCGAATGTTTCAATGTGTGTCTTATGATTAAAATAATGTTTTGCTTCCTTAATCTTTGCTTCATTGATTTATCTCATTAAAACGATGTTGCTCTCGGCTAAAACCATACAACCTGTTGCTCAAACTCATGATGAATTGTATATGGATGTTATCAGGGATAATTCAATATGCCGAAACCCAGTAAGAAGAAGGCGAAGATGACAGAAAAGAAACCTGCTCCTCCTAAGATTGAAACCTCGCTCCAAGACACCAGGTGCACCACTGGTGTCCCTCCAGAGATCAGATGGGATGACATATACAGAATGATCAGGGACCAAGAGATCCCAGATATGTTGCTGGAGGAGGCACCGATCTATCAAAATATCAGAGCCTCAGGCATAACTAGAGCCGCTACCCGCCCTGAGCTGTTCCCCTGTGCTGAAGTGATCGGGTGGATACTCCAACATGCAGATGCTGATGGGAGAGTGATAAATGATAGCGGGAACATGGCTATCGCCTCATTTCAACCCGCGTATCTGGCGGCAGCCTACAGGTTTCCCCGTGTCCAGCAAGCTCTGACCGATGAATGGTTAAGCCAGATGGACAATGTCGAGATGGCCAAAAAGCTACTGGTGCAAGGGAAACATTTGAGGAAGAAGGAGAGGGAGGAGTATGACGTACAGAATCTAAGAGCCCCTTATAGGTTGATCGCCCTGATGCTGTGTAGAATCTTCGGCATGCCCGATGGCACAGTATACAAGATTCAGTGGGTCCCTATCATTCACTATGTGGCATTTAAGGGGACAATGTTTGACTGGGCCACCATCTTGTCAGATAGTCTGGCCTCAATGATAAGTGCTGCTAAGCCCGGGCTGGCCTCGAAGAAGGCTGAATTCTTCATGTCCTCATACCTGATAGATTGTATCTTGGCCAAGATAGAGTTCCCCGGATTGGGGTGTACATGGGATAGGGCCACAGCCCCGGTCTACACTGCATTCAAGATGTTGTGGGCTCAGAATTACAAGCCCAGCTACAAACTCATTTGTGAGGGGTTCATCATGCCCCTATACGAGAAAATGTTCAAGGAAGAACCAAGTTGCCTGTCACAAAACGCTTTGGAAGTCCTTGAGGATTATGGGGATTTCTACTTTTCAGAACAAGGTACCTACTTGAGAATGTTCGGAGGGACTAAGCCCCCATACATATTGCCGCAGTATGCCACAGACTATGTGGTGCTCAAGGAAGCAGTAAGACAACTCTTTTTGGATGGGATTGGAGCATTCCTCCACAAGCTACACAAGGCTTCCTTTCCCCCCCTACCTTTCTGCATAGGTGCTTACAAGTTTTCAGGGGTGGCCTCTGCCGATGAATTTGTTCAAGAGTTGAGGGCCTTCCATTTCGGTGAGGTCATCTTCCACAGGAACGACAGAAAGGGTAAATTGGCCGAGCATTGCAAGGGGAACTATGCGAACTTCGAATATTCCCACTACCCCGATGCCGAGGAGGAAGCTTTCAGAGGCATCAGCAACATGGCTGAGCTACGGATCTGTCGCCAAAGTACTGGAGCGAGCTCTAGCTCAACCAAAACCCAGAAGACCATCCAGCAAAAGGAGAAAGAAGCCAAGGATGCCCGAGCTCAGGAAGAGCTCAGATTAAGAGAAGAGGCAAGGTTGCAAAAGGAAGCCGAGGAGGCAAGAAAGCTACAAGAGGCTGAGAATGAAAGACTGCGGAAGGAGGCTGAGGAAGCCCAAAAGCAGAAAGAAGCAGAAATTGAGCGAGCTGAAGCAAGGAAGAAGGCGGAAGAAGAATTGAGGACAAGGGAAAATACCGAAACAGGTGGGTCCGGTGCACAGGACATGGAGATAGACACCTCTCAGGCAGGTGGCTCTAGTACCCAAAAGGAAGGGACAGACCCCGCTCAGGAAGTCCGGACCCCACCTATGGAAGAAGACATAGACATCATAAACCGACCAATTGTACCGTACACTCCATCTGGGAAGCGTACGGTGTCCAAATGGAATGAGTTTGTCTATGATAAGAAAAGAAAAACAATGGTCCTCCAATCAGAAGAGAGGATTAAAAGTCCCTTCCATGACGACATAGTTACTCACCGAGAGGTCGCTGTCATGCAGAACACAGATGCGGATCCCATTGCCATGGCCTCCGCAGTTATAGCAACAGCACAAGCATCATTTGCCAATGTAGGGGTTATAGTCAAATAAAATATATTGACAAAGAAAAGAGCACGTACCTTGCAACGAAATGTGGCTAATGAGCAAGCCCAGAGAGACCTGATAGTGAATAAATACAATTGCTTGTATGCCGAGCATAAGGAGTTGGCAAATAAGTACAGCTACCTAGAGGAGGAAAAGGACCAGCTAGCACTCCAAATAATTATTGCAGAAGCGGAGAAGAATGGAGCAGAAGAAAAGGCTTCCCAGCTAGAAGCAGACAAGCAGGCATTAACTGAACGTTTAGAGCAAGCGGAAAGCAGAACCTTGGATATGTCCCCCTTCCACGAGCTGTCATGCAATATACTACAGCAAGTGCATGGCTCTCAAGAGCTAATCACTGATGAGGTATGCAAACTCAAGGCCATGACGGTCAGGCTAAAGGAGGTTAATGCGGAAGCCCACAGGCTCAAGGCTAAGAATACCCGTGTCAAAGCAAATGTCATAAGTCAGATGGCATGGAGGGAAGGGAAAGGAGGTTTTCCCCCTCATCTTCCTTTTAAGACAGTGGAAGATTTTAATGAAGATATAGCCTTGTTGGAGTTTGGCCGGAACTGTGCCAATAAGCTGATGGCCAGTGTGCAGAAGACCACAGAGAGAATCAACAACCTGTACCAAAAGCTCAAAGGAGTCCATGATAACTGCTCATTGAGTTTCCCTCAGACCCTAGAAGATTTCCTGGGAAAGGAGCAGCGGTTATCTCAACTAAAAGAAGAGCTAGGCGTCCAGATGGAGTATGTAAAAAGCATTGATGTTCTTGCCATGTATGATCTCCAACATTACATCGGTTCATCAACACTTCACAATCATCTGTTGAAGGAAACATATCAGGTTGTTGAAGCAGAAGTACAAAGCATTAAAATAGAGCTCGGGAAGAATGTAACTTCTCAGAAAATCCTGTTTCCTGCTGCAGCAAACATAATCATAAGGGATACAGGTGTGTGGCACAGCTACATAGAAGAGGAGGTCAGGAAAGCTGCAGCAGCAGCAGAAACATCAGTGGATCCGGCAGCCCCGCTCCCAGCAGCATCTTCCCCAGCAATGGCAGAAAATTTGGCCAGTCCCGTTCCCCTTTCCCAATTAGGAGCAGCATCAGCAGGGGATTCGAGGTCCTCTTCCCAGGCAGCACCAGTGACAATCAATTTGGGCGACCCTTTGCCATCGGAAGCTCACGCACAGGAATGAAGCAAACCGAATTCAGCTGGACGACTCCCTTCAGACAGACACGTGCCCAGCAGGGAACGCTCGGATGTTAATAAATTTTCTGTTATGTACATTTTAAATATGTAAGGCTTAAGCCATGGGACAGCTGTCCCTAATTTTGTCAAAACATTTTTGTAAAAGGAATGGCCATTTTGGTAGTCGATTATAGTAGAAATTCCTGTAAAAGACAGAGGGGAATGCTAGGTGTCAGCCCAGAGGGCAAATTTGTAACTATAAATAGGAGCTAGAAGAGATTAGACAGGGCTTTTTGGGGAGGGAATGAAAATTTTGGGCAAATGATATGAGCTATCTTGTATCGGGTCTGTAAATTGATTTTTCTAATAGAAGCCACGGGAGATGGACGTTTTGCTTGGAATGTTGGGTTGCTTTATGTTGGACTATTCTAATGACTGCAATTCTGCAATGTGAGATCATTCTTGACTTCTGAATTATTTCTTTGTATTAATGATTTTGCTCTTATCTATGCATGCGTCCTTTCTATTTCATGGACAATGAATGCATTCCATATTAAATCAGGAGCTACCTGCTGATACTTTTACCATTGCTGTAGATTTTTCTTCTAGAACGAATGGCTAACTGTTCTTTCTTCAGGATAATTCGTATGGCTCATTGTTCATGCTTTTAATTGCTCCTTGCAGGGATCTTTTAGTTTAATTCCAGATCTGTTTCTTTATTCTTGTTACTTAGATCAAACCATTTTGATTTCTTCGGTTCATAAGCAATAGATGCGTTCTGTAAATTTCATTGTAGATTTGTTTCCTTATCCTGTAGTTTTCCTCTGTCTTTTCCCGAGCAATAGATGCGTTCCATTTTGAATGAGAAGCTATCTTCTCAAGATCCTCATCTCGCTGTAGCTTTGACCGTGAGAAATAATAGCTATCTGTTCGTTGCTTATGATATCTGTTACAGCTGATTGCTCTCCCCTTAAGCGTGTTCCCCTGCAGGGATAGATAGATGTGTTCCTGTTTCTAGATTTAGATTTGTTTCAATTGCATCTAGATTAAGCATAATTTAGGCATGTGCATCTCATATAAAACACATAAAAAAACCAAAAGAAAGGTGGATCGGGCCATAACCGGTAAAATCGGATTTAAAGTCCAAAACCACGGTTGCCGGAACCGCTAACCGGACGGATTCCCTACACCAAACGGGAGACAGTCTAATTGGGACCGTCTCTCGGGGAGAATCCCTTTCTGATTGATGCTACGATATCCGAGGCATCAACATATATATACCCAATACAGTATACCCAACACACACAAGGAAATCTACAAATATAGCATGTTTTCAACACCTTAAGGAATAACAATAAATTCATTCCATGTCCAAGTTAAAATCATATAGGCGTAATATTAAGAGCTTTACCAATCCTTTTTTATTCCATTTAGATGGAACTATTGTGGAAGTATTTTGAATGAAAATTCTAATAAAGATGAAAACGAAATGAACATGTGTATTTTTGTTAGGAAACTCCTGGTTATTTAGTTACACATTTTTTTAATTTAAAATTCTTAATATTTTTAATTTTTAAATGATTTAATTGATATTTCTAGCCATTTTTTGAATTAAGAGATTTCATCCTCTTTATATTCATATCCTTGGTCTCTCGATGTGGAAAGGAACAGATGACTCAGGAACATCTTTGTCTTTCTATTGCATATCTGGGGTATAATTCCTGGCTCTCGTCTACAGTAGAGTGTGTGAGTTAACCATATTAATGTAAGACTGATCGGCTGAAGTGACATGGTGAGTGCCGCCAGTATTAGAGCTTCCATAAGCTGGGATTTGTCCTCGGGGAAAAGGATCTTTCAAGACAGTTGGTTTCTTTTCATGTAATAGCTTCTAGGATTCATCTATGAGAGGGCATTGATGAGTGAGGTGATCTCCTTTACAAATTTTGCAAGGAAACTTTACCTTCTTCTTATATTTTTTCTCTCCTCGACATTTTCAGTATTCTTGGGCTTTTGTTGGTTCCCATCCCCTTTCTTACCCTTTTTCTTATTGTTGGGTTGCCGAGGACCCTTTTGGTTTGTCTGCACATTTTGTATAGATTTTGTTTGTGAAGGGGAGGATGCAACCGTAGTTGCTTCCACAGCAGACTGCTTCACTGAAAGTGCATGGACTTGTTTCGTTAAAGCTTCTAGCGCGGATGAGTCGGCTGAACCAATGATGTCATCGGCATGTGGTCCAGGTTTAGGCTTACCGATATCTATATTAGACCTAGGTGCATGATGAATTATCTCATAAAGGATCCCAGATTGAGCGTAGATTAGGTCGAGTTATTGGGTCCTTAAAATTATTTCGTCTTTAGAAGTAACCCCGAAAGTTGAAACATCCTTAGAGATGTAAGGTAGTAGTGACTTTAAATACCACTCATATAGAAATTCTGGGGGGATCTCAGCTTTAATGAGTCGTTTCCATCTTCGCCACTCCTGAATATGATCAGAGAGATGGGTGGGTTTATTCTTTCTAAAGGTAGAGATACGATCCGTACCGGCATCATACCGGACGGGAAGCTGGAAATGATTCAAGAAAACTGTCGCTAAATCCCAAAAAATGTTATATGTTGCAGCAGGCAATTCAATATAGCACTTAGCTGTAATGCTCGTTAAGGTTATTTGAAAGAGCCTCAATTGAATAGAGTTGTCATTTAACGAGTTAGAGGAGCACCAAAGGTGAAAGGTCGTGACATGGTATCCAAGGTATTCACCAGTTTTTCCTTCGAATTTTGGAATGTACAAAGGGAGTTTGGTTGGAACCGGAGGCCAAGCAGGGTTGTGATGCACTGGGTAATTCATCAGTTTTTAAAGTTTTGGAAAATTTAAAGTTGCCAGAAAAGGAAAATGGGGTCATGCCAATGGCGTTTGATTTGGAGGAGTCTAGTAAGGGGAACCACCCAAACCCTGGCTCCTATAAGGTTGGTTGGAGTTGTCCCCAACCACTGGTTATGAAGAAAAAACATTGTGAAAGTCACTCCAGCCATAAGCTAACGAATTACTTCCTTGTGGCCTAGTCCATTGCGGTTGGGTATAAGTGCCTCCAAATGGAGGGTTAGTGTAACTGTTACTTCCCCCTCCACCAAATAGTGAAAAGGGAGTAATCCCTACAGGCACATTAGAGGTTTGTACATTAGAAGAATGTGCATTAAATCCTGTAAAGGGTTTAAAACCCGACATTGATGCAATACATGAGGCAGGAATTGAGCCTACAAATGGTGCAGAAGGAGCAACGTGTCATCTATGCCAAGGAAATCTTTGATTGAAAGGAGAAGAATTAGGATTGACCTAGAACTACTGAACAAAAGGGGAATATGTAAAGGAAATTGAGGGTATCCTCGAAAAAGGAATACTAGATGGGCTAATGGTGGATCCAAAGGGAATAGATTTCGTCGCAACTTGGGTGTTAGACAAACCTAAAGATCCAACATTGAAATTGAAAGAGGTGCTTGGATCAGAAGTGAACTGCAACGAACTTCGTGTCGATGTGTTCAAGTGTTGGGGAGATAAACCTCCCAGCATGATAGCTGAAGTGGGAGTATGAGGAACTCCCTATGCATCCCCTATGTTATCCATAGCAAGACTAGGTGTAAACCTATAAACACTTAACTAAGGGAGCCCTAAATAAAAAACACTTTCTAACAAAGGGTCGTTAGGTCGAGTTAGAGGAGGGTTGAAGTGTCTAGGGAACTCTTCTGTAGGAAAATATTCAACCTCAATGGTTTGTTGGATCGGTTGAGTTTGAGAGATAAGATGAGGTTCTCTAGGGGGTTCAGTTGTACCTGTGAGTTCAAAAGAACTACGTGAGTCTGTTCTACGCCGTTGAGGTGGTGGTGGAGGCTCCACGATGAGTGGAGGAAGGTTTCTCAACCTTCGTGACCTACGAGGAGGTTGGTCCTCCACAACTGTAAAAAACAAATACTAAGTGATTAACCTAGGGGCCACTAAAACAATAGGAAACAAACAACACACCACTATAAAAAAATTTCCTATGGTGATCAAGACGAGGAAAACAGAGATGAACACTCAAAGGGAATTATGGGATGATTAGGGCCCAGAAAAAACCATTAGAATAGTGAAGGATAGTTACCTGGGGTCCACAATACAGAGTCTTCAGGTGAAAGCATTTGAATCACCAATCGCCCTCCCAAATAACTACAATGTATTTCCTCCCACATCTATCCTAGGTACAGTGGAAATATCCTTCCACCATGACCTGTGTAAATCCCTATAGGTCAAAGATACTAAGGCTACCAAAGTTGCAGAAAGATTCTGGGGGGATAGTCGCAGGTCGAACCAACACGTATGGGAAGGGTAACTAAGCCCGAAACCCAAAAGCACACAACCACCTTTCTCCTTGTTGTTCTACAGGAACCAACCTGAAGGAAGCTCCAAGTCCATGTCTCCTTGCCTCGTCCTGCCACCCAGATATCCAAAATTTGATTCTACCTTACTGAACTTCAACTCCATGCACTCATCTTATCTTCTGAAGATAATTATGATGTGTGCTACCTTCATATACAGTTGATTCTTTGTCACTGATCTACATACATCACTTGACTTATCATTCTTCTCAAATCACACTTATGTTGATGTCTTACTTTGTGTACTATGTGCTCGTTGATACAGCAGTCTGCGTTGAGTTTGTTGGTCACCCTATATGTCAGTTAATTAAAGCTAACACACAGGATGCTCAATATAAATTGTCAAACCTAGGGAGGTCTTTTTGTTTCAATGGAAATAAGCACAATTTATGCATAAACATGTCAAGCAATTGATTAACTAAATGGAGATAATGATCCTACCAGTCTATGTAGCCAAACTCATTCCATAAGAAAACTAATCTAACTCATACATCTAGGAATTCAATTGCAGCTACCTTCCTACAGAAATCAACCTAGCAGTTATAAAATTAAGAATAGAAATAAACTAGATTACTTTTGCAAGAAGTTAAATCATATAATTATCAAACTACAATATTCAATCTTTACCAAAATGATCCATCTAGTAGCTACTGTTACTCAATCACAATCTACCTATTCTAATAAATCAATTGAAGATACAACAACAACCAGAATCTAAACATAAGCTTGAACTCTAACTGATAATTACTGGAAATCCTAGAACGCATAAAAAACTGAAAGATATTGGGATTGAGCTTGGCTGTTACAACTGATTCGAACACACATGCATTAAACTGAACTAACCTACACAGTCGACTGTCACACCACTCTGTTATAGCTATTCAAGATGCAATCGTGAACTACCAAAAGGAATGCTAACCTCTGTTACAGCTAACAGTAACATCTACAATGATTCCACACCACACAACAGAAAGAAAGTTAAATTAACCTACCTACTTAATCCGGCTATCTCTATGAGAAGGCGAGCCCTAGCCTTCTAACAGAGATGGCGAGAATCACAACAAATTAAGACACAGAAATGAAGAAATCTGCTCTCATATTAATGATTGAAATTGTCAGTTCCAGTGCTCTATTATAGCTTATGCAAAATGGTAATTGTCCAACCCCAGGCTACAAGAGCCTTCTCATATTTATACATTGAAAGTACAGATCACGATCCACTAAAGTCGTGCAGCAATGAAGATCTATGATCTTCATGCTGCGGAGTTACAGCTAACTGTTACAACTGTATTAAATAAGACTGTTACTTATGAAGGAGCTATTACTCCAGTAATCAATGGATCAACGGATTTGGCAAGCTGGAATGCGACCTGTCTGTTGCAGCTGGGTTCTGTTTCAGTGGAGGCCTGTTATAGATTCTCATAGAGGAATTCCCTGTCCCTTGGAGTATGAGGAATTGGGCTTTGAAGAGTAACAACTGGCTCCATTTGGATGATACACGTGCGCTTTAGATCTTGACTAAATGAAATCACACAGATTAGCATAAATCAAGGACTAGGATCCAGAACCTTAACAATCTTAGGCATAAAATAAATAAAGAAATAACGAATTATACATGTCAATATCATTGGTTGATTTGGAGAAAAGGCATAGGTATAGCTTGTGAAAATGGGATGTAATAAGGGCAAAATGATGTAATAAGGATGGCCAAAAAGGGGCATTTCCTGGACCCAACATCTCCTCCCAACTATCCGATTGCATGTCCTCATGCAAAAACCTCCCCTAGTCCGAATCTGAGTCTGAGTTGAATCTGTGAAGATTTGTAAGATTGTAGGCAAATTCTAGTGTTTCCCCTCGAGGCAAAAACCCATAGCAAGCTGTCCATTTCTCCCAACACATTTTTTCTTCTTCTACAGTCAAGGAATAGCTATTTCTGTAAGGACTCACAGGAAACCATATGAGAGGGAATCTGACTCTTAATCCAATCCACCAAGACCCACATGTTTCCATGCACTGCACATATCTAGGAACCCTTGTCAAAGCTTTCCTGAAATTCTCAAAGCAGTATGGGTCCCTTTCCTTTAGAGATGAAGAAGAATATAGCCATCTGTATTCACTACCTTCCAGAGCACTCTGCTGCATATTAAGAATCACCAGGACACATGTGGTGAGGATTTTATATCGCAAAATTTCAAAGTATTGGGAAATTGCAGGAACCCTGAGAGATCCAGTGTGATTTTCTATGAGTCCTTTTGGAACCTGAGGTTCACCCCTAATCCAAAGAGTAGAATTCTCCTCATTCTTGAGGATGGTTTGGAAAGCATCTCACTATTTTACATGGTTAATGACAAAATAGGCAAATGCCCTCAGCTGAACATCCCCCAAACAAGGCAATGGATTGGATGGAGAGTCAATATAACAAGCCCTGTCATGTAATTACAATTCACATAACAAATGCCGATCCTCAAAATCACTTTTCAAAAAAGTTTCCAAAAACTGGGTAGTTGTTTCCAAATCAAATGATCTTCCTTCTTTCAGAGCCCTCAATTGAAATAAAGTTGTATGCTCATGGAGAAAGACGGGGTAAGAGGGGGATGGAGCCCTGCAACTCAATAATTCTAGGGAAAGAGTATACATTTTTTCTTTTTCTTGTTGCAGGGACTTAAGTTTCTTCGACCCTTCCAATTTTTCTTGAAGTTTCTCCCACCGGAGTTTCTGGAAGAATAACTCCTCCGCCCATTTTTCTCTCAACTCCCTAATGACATTTCTATGTTCTTGGAGAGAAATCATACCTGTCCTGAACTGATCAATATATTTATGCCATTTATCCAACTCGATATTTAGCCAGAGAATCTTTTTCTCTAGCCGTTGAAATCTTCTGTTCTCCACATCCTTTTCATCATCAGAGTCCAGATAAATGACTTCCTTGTTTTGCTTTGGCAGTGTAACAATTTCATCCCCCATTGGTGTTGCAGTGGTCTATGCTTGTAATGCAGTCTCAGCCATTGATTTTGAGGATGTTGGTTCTTGTGTAACAACATCCTTTCTTTCCATTTCAACCTCATCCATATCAGTTTGTGCTACAGTCTCAGCAAATATTCTTAGGACTGCTGGTTCTTGTGTGACAACATCCTTTCTTTCCATTTCAATCTCAACCATCTCAGTTTGTGTTGCAGCTTTAGCAAAAGATTTTGAAAACACTGGTTCTTGTGTAACAGTGTTCTCTTCTTGATCCTTGATGTCAAATATTGTTGTCTGAGCTGCAGCCTCACTATATATTTCCAAGGGTGTCGATTCTTGTGTAACAGCCCCCCACCCTTCAATTTCCTCGAACTGCTGAGATTGTTTCCAGGTTATATCAAATCCCTCTGACTGATGAGACTGGTCCTGAAGAAATTCAGTATCCCCTGATGGCTGGGACTGCACTATTTCATCTCCTATATTCGAATCAGGAATCTCTTCAATTCTTGGCTCATTTTCCCCCATCAATTCTATTTCTAGCATTATTTCTTCCTCCTGCTCTATCTGTGCATGCTTTTGTGATACAAATCCCAACACAATAGCTCTTTGTCCTGCTGCAAAGAATATGTCTCCACACTCTAGGAAAACAGTCTCTCCTTGCTCCTCATTTTCTAATGCAAAAGATGAATTTTCTAATAAGTTTGCAGCATCTAACAATGTATTCAAATTCTTCTCTGCTTGTTTTCCAACTACTCCCTTCCATCTCTTCAACTCATTTTGCAATGTCTGCACCTCCTCCTTTAATAATTCATTTTCATATAGGATATTTTCGATTTGAGGTTCTTCTATGGAAGATTCCTGCATAACAACAGATGAATTGGGGTCCAAAATGGGAATTTCTATATCTACCCCTGTTACAGGTGCTATTTCTTCCATAGGTGACTGGTTATTTGCTCTGATTGCTCCTGCTGTTTCTGCTGAGGGTGCTTCATTATTACCCCCAATTGCATCCACTGTCTCTGCTGAGGGTGCTTCATTATTAAACCCAATTGCATCCACTGTCTCTGCTTCTTCTGCTGTTGTTACTGTTACAACTGCTTCTGCTGCTATAGTTGATCGAGTCCTTCTTTTCCTCACCATTCCCACTAGGTGTTCTTCACTGCTTACTACTATTGATGCTGTGACAGCTCTGGTTTTTCTTTTCTTTGCTGCAGTGGATGTTTGACCCTTATTCCCTAGCCTTCTTCCTCATTTCTTTGACATAGGGGTCTTTTCTTCGGTCTTCTGTTCTTCAATAATGGTCCCTCTTATCTCAGGAGAGGAAACAACCTCCAAAATTTCCACAATCCATTCTCCTGTTGTTCCTACCTGATGTCCTTCCTCCTGAATTCCTGCTTCCGTAGTTGCATCTTCTACCATCGCAGCTTCAATAGCTGCTCCAGTTTCAGCTTCTTCCACCTGAGTATCTGCTTCTGCAATTACAGCTTCTGATGTCACTGCCTCCTGCACCATGGCTTCCATCACAATTTCCTCAGTGATAAGGTTTTATACTGGTGTTGCTTCTCCCATATTTACCTCCTCTTCATCCTTAGTCTGGTTCCCTAATGCTCCAACCTCCCCCCCAACTGGATTTGAGGAACGTCGGTTCTCATTACCTTCGCCAACACCCTCCATTTCCAATACAGGTTCTCTGATTGGCCCATCTCCAACAAGAAATTGCTCCCAGGTTAAATTACGATTTGCAATGGCTCTTAAGACTAATAATTTAATTAGGCCATGATTAGTAAGGGAGGAAATTGGGTGTTGGGGTATTTTTTGCATATCTGACCATGGTTTGTAGGGATTTAAGAAGATAAAATGGTATATTTACCAAATTGCCATGGCGTAAATGAGACAATAAGGGAAGTTCAGAGAAGGACACAGTTTGGTACCTACCTTCACAAGAGATATATATCTTCACGAAGACTGCTACTTGATCCCGGGGTCGTGGTAAAGATGCCAATTTCAACCCACGGTGCTTTGGACTAACATGCTCCCCGACTGCCAAAAATTCTCTCACAGCATTTGCATTATGTGCCTTCCATCCAAATGACTTCTTCCCAACCTGGGGTAAGCCAATAACCTCTACTATGATTTCTTATGTAACATCCACGCACAGTCCCCTGACCTCAGAGTGAGTATCAGTCTGGTTAAGGGCGAATTGTAGTGCGGTTTCTATGTGGAAACCATTCAACCATTCAAAGTAGTCCATCCAACCTGTTGCTATGAGAATGTTAAGAACTTCTGCATTGGCGCGCAAGGCTTCCATGTTTACAGGTTCATGCCAGACTGGGTTACCCATCTCAATCTCCCCTCAAAATTCAGAATGAATACAACAACTACTAGTCTAGACATGGGAGTTGCAGCATACGAACATGCAAGGGATAGTTGGAGTTCGAAAATAGGGTATTTTAGGAAAGTCGGCACATATGAAGTCCAGGTAAAATGAGACAGTTATGGAAAGTTGGCATAATTGGAGTATTTCGGTATAACTCAGGTAAGGTGCTGGGAAATAAATACAAACGTCATTCTGACATATTCCCTGGTGTTTAAATGGTATGGTATCGCTAATCGAGGGTTAAGACAGTGTATAATCGTTATTACCATATTTAATTTCCTACCAAATCTTGTAAAAGTTCCAAATCTGTACCTTTGCGTTATGCGTTCAGCCCTAAATTAATCCTCATAGTCTGCTTTCGTCATTTCCTCCATTAAAACGAGCATAAATGCGCATGTGCTGAAGTGATGTGGCCACCGCCACCTGAGCTGATAGATACCCAAGACACCTGAAAGTTTCCTTCGTGGCGAACTGTGATTGGATCTTGTAGAGCAAGCAACTAAACTAACGCCTGATTGAGTCATTATTGACATCATCACTCGGAGAGCAGGTAGACTGGCGGGGTCACCACTGTATGGGAAAAGCAAAATGGAAATGAAAATAGCGGAGTCACAACTGTTGGATTTAGCGAAATAGGAAAGAATGGCGAAGTCACAGTTGTACGGAAGGAGCGAAATGGAAATGAAAATAGCAGAGTCACAGCTTCTAAATTTGGTAGAATAGTCAAGAATAGCATAGGCGCCGCTACTGGCAAAGAGCGAAAATGAAGTGGAAATAGCGGAGTCGCAACTACTAGAATTGGAGGAATGGTCAAGAATAGCGGAGTCGCAACTGCTGGCAAAGAGCGAAAATAAAGTGGAAATAGTAGAGTCGTAGCTGCTGGCAAAGAGAGAAAATAAAGTGGAAATAGCGGAGTCGCAACTGCTGGATTTGACGGAATGGTCAAGAATAGCGGAGTCGCAGCTGCTGGCAAAGAGCGAAAATGAAGTGGAAATAGCGGAGTCGCAACTGCTGGATTTGGCGGAATGGTCAAGAATAGCGGAGTCGTAGCTGCTAGCAAAGAGCAAAAATGAAGTGGATATAGCGGAGTCGCAGCTGCTGGAATAGGAATAGTGAGCAAGGAAAGGAGTCGCAGCTGCGCAATAATGAAGTAACAGGCAAATTTTCAGCTGGCTGTTGGAGGCTAACAAATCATCCATCTTCTTAAAAAGAGATTTATTAGATCAGGAACAATGCAAGGTGCCTCCAATCGTCTGGCCCAGTCACAACTGTTGTTCCTCCAATTAATTCCTGCACATAATTCTTCAAAACAAACCCAATCAAATGAAAAATGCAAAATAGATAAAATACAGAATGAAAAAGAAAATAAATTATTTATGTACAAATCATGTGGACATTGCAGTTCTTAAAAATTGACCAGGGTTGAGAAAAATCCCTTTCCCGGCGTTATCTGATAGTCTGGATCATCTGCAACATGTGAAACGAAAGCTTCCTTTGAGATCATCTTGTGATACAGTCTCAGTCGATGACCATTTGCGAATAATGGTATTTTGTTTTCATCAATGGTGATCAACCGAATTGTTCCATTATCAAATGCCCGATCTATCTGATAGGGGCCCAACCAACGAGTACGCAACTTTCCTTTAAATTCCCTCTTAAACTATGAATCATACAACAGAGCCCAGTCTCCTTCTTGGGAGACTTTCTTCTTTATAAATCAATCATGCCACTTAGAGCGTTGTTATTGGATTAAAGCTATATGATGTACTACAGCTATGCGCTTCTCATCCAACTCATTGAGTTGATTCAGTCGGTCCCTCTGTGCCTCTGATAAATCAAGGTTTGCTTCCACAACTGTTTTCAAAGTCCTGATTTCAAATTCAATTGGAAAAACAACATTCTTACCCTACACTAACTCATATGGGGAAAAACCAGTGGTGTTACACCATGTAGTACGATAGGCCCATAGTGCCTCTGGAAGCCTTTTAGCCCAATCTTTACGATGGCTCTTCACTGTTTTTGTCAAAATAGCCTCGATAACCTTGTTTTTACTCTCCACTTGGCCATTGGCTTGTGGATGATATGGCGAGGTTATTCTGTGCTGAATATGCAATTTCTGTAACAGTGCTTCCAGCTTGTGAGATAGAAACTGTGGTCCACCATCTGTAACAATTTCCTTAGGTACTCCAAACCGAGTAAAAATTTCTTCATATAGGAAATCAATCACAGCCTGATCATTGGCCTTAACCAAGGCTACGGCTTCTACCCATTTGGTCATGTAATCTGTGCAAACCAAGATGTGAACTTTCTGTTTTGAGGGAGGGTTGATAGGCCCTACAAAATCTAGAGCCCACCTATCAAATGGTTCAACCACAAGCTGTGGTTGCAAAGGCATTTCATCTAATCTGTTGGGTTAGCCCATCCTTTGGCAGCTATCACATGCATGAACATACTTCTTTGCATTCCTAAAAAATGTGGGCCATAAATAGGCCATTCTCAAAACTTTATGACTTTTCCTTTTGTCAGCAAAATGTCCCCCACAAGGCTCATCATGGCAAGCTTTAATAATGCTAAAAATATCATCTTCTCTAACACATCTTTTGATCTCTAAATCAAGCCCTGTGTAGAAAAGATGGCCATCAATCCAGCAGTACCTAGCACTCTGTTGTATGATTTTATTTTTTTCTCTCTTCGACAAATGTGCCGGGAGCTTACCTGCAGCCAAAAAATTAGCAATATCTGCATACCATGGGGAGTGAGATGATACTACAAACAAATGTTCATCAGGGAAGGAATCTTCGACTGGAAAATTGTCATCACTGTTAATAAGTCAAGATAAAAAATCTGCAACAACATTTTCCTTCCCTGGTCTATCAATAATTGTGGTATCAAATTCCTGTAACAGTAACAACCATCTAGTAACTCTAGCATTCGTGATTGGTTTATTCATTAAATACTTGATAGCGGAATGATCAGTGTGCACAAAAGTAGAATATCCAGTAATATAATGTCTAAATTTGTTGATGGCATAAACAATGGCAAGGAATTCTTTTTCTGTGACAGTATAGTTTTAGTTTAGCGGGAGATAAGTTCTTACTAATGTAATAAATTGCATAAGGAGAATTACCTTCCTGCTGTCCCAAAATTGCTCCAATGGAAGTGTCTGAAGCATTTGACGAAATATGAAAAGGCAGAGCCCAGTTAGGCCCTCGTAAGATGGGTGTTGTAGATATCCTTTTCTTTAGCTCAGTAAACGCTATTTGGCATGCATCATTCCAGACAAACTGTGCATCCTTCATCAACAAAGTGAACAAAGGAGAAGCTAGTTTGGAAAAATTTTCTATGAACCTTCTGTAATAGCCAGCATGCCCCAGGAATTTACGTACATCCTTCTGTTTTCCAGGAGTTGGTATATTTTCAATTACCTTTATTTTGGATGGATCTACCTGGATACCCTCATAAGAGATGAAGTGCCCCATCACTATTCCCTCCCTCATCATCATATGGCACTTTTCAGTGCTTAAAGAGAGTTAGCTTTGCTCACAGTGTTTCAAGACCTTTTCTAAATTCTTCAGTGCCTCTTCATAACTATCACCATATGGAGTAAAGTCATCCATAAAAATCTCCATGCAATAATTTACCATTTCCGGAAATATTCCAATAAATGCTCTCTGAAATGTGGCTGGTGCATTGCACAACCCAAAAGGAAGTACTCGGTATGCAAAAGTTCCCCAGGGACAAGTGAAAGTGGTTTTGTCCTGGTCTTCTGGAGCAATCTGGATTTGGTTGTAGCAACTAAATCCATCTAGAAAGAAAAAATACTTTTTCCCAGACAAGGTATTAAGGACCTGATCGATGAAAGGTAAGGGGAAGTGGTCCTTCTGCGTTGCTTTGTTCAATTCCCTGTAGTCCACGCAGACCCTCCATTTCCCATTCTTCTTTGGCACGATCATGAGTGGAGAAACCCACTCACTGTCTGAAATCGGGTATATAAATCTTGCTTCCAAAAGTTTTTGGATCTCCTCTTTCACTATGTCTCTTAGGTTCGGGTTCATCCTTTGTTGTGGCTGACACAAAGGCCTGGAGTCGCTCTTAATATGAATGTGATAGGTACAAAGATTGGAAGGAATTCCTTTCATGTCTGTGTACTCCCAAGCGAAAGCTCCCCTACGTTGTTTCAACAAAGTGACTAGTTGTTCTAGCTCGCTAGGCACAAGATTTGGATTGATATTCAATGTTTTCCCTGGCCTGATTTATACTGGAACACTCTTCGAATTCTTGAGTACTGGAATTATACTAGCATCACTGACGAGAGTTTCTTCTGTAAGATTTTCTTGTTCTGTTGCAGCTAGAGTACTATCCAAGATTTGATAGACGTTTTTATTGACTGACGTGGGATCACTGATGAAACTATTAATGGTATCATCCTCTGTTTCATCTTTAAACGTTAAGGCTCTCCCTATTGTTAATAACGGTTGCACACCTTCTTCCTCCTCCGAATCTTCCCACAATGGAGTTTCAGCTTCTATGCTTGGTCGAGCTGGAGGGTACAAGGTTAGGCTCTTGATCTCAGTCCCGTCTGAAATGGTCATAGATCCTGACCGACAGCTGATACAAGCATCTGCTGTGTCCAACCACAGTCTTCCCAGGATTAGTGGGTGTCCCCCCAACTGGGATTTCGTCTGTAACACCAAGAAATACGCAGGGTATTCCCATGATTCAACTGAGATCACGAGATCATCTAGGATCCCCTCAGGCTTAATCGTTGATCTGTCAGCAAGTTCCAAAACAATAGGGGTCGGCCGAAGATTAGTAAGTCCCAATTTCTTCACAGTCTCTATGGTCATAACATTAATAATTGAGCCTAAATATACCAAGACATTGGGGATTTGTGTGTTCCCTATGTGAACTATAACAGTTGGATTTCCAGGGTCATTGTATTTTGCCACAGGGGCCTTCCCCATTATTAATTCGGAAATCTTTTCGAATACGTGGACAATGGGGGGGTCCCTGGGCCTTCTTCCTGGTTTCTTGACACATAAATCTTTAACAATCTTGGCATAAATGGGCACATCATGGAGGGCCTATAACAGTGGTATTTTAACATTAAAATTTTTCAATTCTCCTAAGAGATCGAATCGAGGTTGTTCCACTGTTTTCTACAGGGCCAATCGTTCAGGGTATGGCGGTTCTCTCATCAACTGTGTAGGATGTGATACATTGTGTGTTACTCTCTAAGTTTCATCTACTGTTTCGTTAGGAGTATCAGCATCCTCAATTATGGGGCTTACTGAATTAACCATATTGTCATAGTGTTGATTCACTCCAGTTTCAATGACTAAGGGTGAAACATCCTCAGTGATAATAGGTTCCACCACCCTCCCTGATCGTAATTGTACATCATTGCAGGGAATCTGGGTGATGGAATACGCAGGCATGTTGGCAGTCTCAAATTGATGGACTGCTTTATTGTTTGGGTTCGGGTTAGGTTATGCAGGTAGTTGTGGTCAGAGTGGTACATTCATAGGTGCGGCATTGTTTTGGAATGGGAGTTGTGGTTGCTGATAATGTTGGTGCTGATACTGTTGAGGAGGATATTGTTGATACTGAGTCTGGTGATGGGGAAAGTTATTTCCTTGGTAAGAATTTCTCTAGTTGGAATTCCAAGGAGCTTGATTTTTTTACTGTTGTGACCATGGTGTCCATGGGTTAGGATTTTGCATTAGGTTTTGAGATGGATGCCACTGATTGTTAGAATAATGTGAAGGGAATTGTGTATTCATATTATGCATATTGTTCATTCCATTCATATTATTTAGAAAAAATGATGGGTCTGGATTCATACCTTGAGTGCGAGGCTGCCAGGGTTTCTTCTGTGCAATGAAGTAAGCTGGATCCACATTCAAAATGGATTCCTGCAGGACTGCTTTGACCTTAGGTAATTAAGGACATTCCTTGGTATCATGCTCCAGTTCACATATCCTACATATCTTTGCTTTGTCCAATGGGCATTCTTTCAATGGGTGCTTTTTCCTACATTTAGGACAGAATACACCAAGTATAAGATCTTCTACTACTTGCTCCTGCTTTGCTCTCATGACATCTAACTCTGAGGAAATGGAACTCATCATGTCTATTTTAAAATTCTCCAGTAAGTTGCCTATTTCCGCTCGAGTGGCCCCTCCACTAGCTGACTTTTGAGTCCTAGAGAAGACATCCCAGTCTCGATCTTTGTCTCGTTTGTTGTATCTAGAGGATCCCCTGGAGTACATTTGACATAATTCAACAATATTCTCGAAAGGTTCCTTCGAGATGTCCCCTTTTCCCAGCAAATTCAACATATCAAGGCAGTCTTCTCTATTTCCTCGTAGTAAAATGATCTTGAGCACATCCTTTCCAATCTCAGCGTGACCAGATCTTTGTAAATTGTACAACAATCTTTCCACAAAGTCTTCCAATCTTTATTCATATTTTTGAACCATTTTAAACTCCTCCTCCTTTCTATCCCTAGTTCTACAATATTCTTGGTACTTGGAAAGGAAAGTGTTTTTCATTTGGTCCCAAGTAGTGATGGTCTCACGACCCAGACTCATGAACCAACACAGAGCATTTCCTTTCAAGGTGGTTGGAAATAACTTTATCTTCTGAGCACTAGAGGTGTAATCATAACTACGACATAGGATATCAAACTCAAAAAGAAACTCATCAGGATCCTCAGAAGACTTACCATGGAAATTTGGGAGAACTGATGGTGAGATATTTTTCATGGGAGCTGCTCCATGTGTCTGGAGGATAGGGAATTCTAATGTAGCCACAGTATTACCATGCTGATTATTTTCCCCTTCTTCTTCCCAGTTCTCACCATGTTTGTTCTCCCCTTCCTGTTCTCTACCAGCCATGGTTCTAGTCCAAAATTCAACAGCTTCCTTTATGCGTTCTTCCTCTGATTTGGCTTCTTCTTTCTCTTCTCCTCTCTTCTTCTCACCTCCTCTCTTCTTCTGCTACTCGACAAGTCTCCAACCACACTTCTTTAGTAACTCTGGTTCCACTGATATGATAGATCTCCTCTCTATCTGGTGCACCCACAACACTTCTCTTATCTTCAGGATGTTTATTTTCTGCAACAGAAGTTGAAGGCCCCATTGTATTCTCCACTATTGATGTTGAATTCTCAAGATTGGGAGGAACAGAATTTCCCCTGCCTGTAGATGTCTGCGGTGGTCTAGTGGAAGAATCCGCTCTAGCAATTATTTCATCAATGTATGTATGTCTTCCCAGACCTGCATTACGACCTCGACCTCTTTCACCTGCAATATTAGTATTCAAAGGGGGTTCCCAATTTGTTTTTCTTGTATTCGTGCATGCTGTAAATGATTAAACTAAAATGAAATCAAGTAAAACCAACTACTAATCTTGTCTATATATTACCATCCCCGGCAACGACGCCAAAATGTTGGTCACCCTATATGTTCGTTAATTAAAGCTAACACACAGGACGCTCAATATAAATTGTCAAACCCAGGGAGGTCTTTTTGTTTCAATGGAAATAAGCACAATCTCTGCATAAACTTATCAAGCAGTCGATTAACTAAATGGAGATAATGATCCTACCAGTCTATCCAGACAAACTCATTCCATAAAGAAAACTAATCTAACTCATAAATCTAGGAATTCAATTGCAGCTACCTTCCTACAGAAATCAACCTAGCAGTTATAAAATTAAGAATAGAAATAAACTAGATTACTTTTGCAAGAAGTTAAATCCTATAATTATCAAACTACAATATTCAATCTTTACCAAAATGATCCATCTAGTAGCTACTGTTACTCAATCACAATCTGCCTATTCTAATAAAACAATTGAAGATACAACAACAACTAGAATTTAAACATAAGCTTGAACTATAACTAATAATTACTGGAAATCCTAGAACGCATAAACAAATGAAAGATATTGGGATTGAGCTTGGCTGTTATAGCTGATTCGAACACACATGCATCAAACTGAACTAACCTACACAGTCGACTATCACACCACTCTGTTACAACTATTCAAGATGCAATCTTGAACTACCAAAAGGAATGCTAACCTCTGTTACAGCTAACAGTAACATCTAGAATGATTCCACACCACACAACAGAAAGAAAGCTAAATTAACCTACCTACTTAAGCCAGCTATCTCTGTGAGAAGGCGGGCCTTGGCCTTCTAACAGAGACGCCAAGAATCACAACAAATTAAGACACAGAAATGAAGAACTCTGCTCTCATATTAATGATGGAAATTTACAGTTCCAGTGCTCTGTTACAACTTATGCAAAATGGTAATTGTCCAACCCTAGGCTACAAGAGCCTTCTCATATTTATACATTGAAAGTACAGATCACGATCCACTAAAGTCGTGCAGCAATGAAGATCTATGATGTTCATGCTGCGGAGTTACAACTAACTGTTACAACCATATTAAATAAGGTTGTTACTCATGAAAGAGCTATTACTCTAGTAATCAATGGATCAACGGATTTGGCAAGCTGGAGTACGACCTGTCTATTGCAGCTGGGTTCTGTTTCAGTGGAGGCCTGTTACAGATTCTCGTAGAGGAATGCGTTGTCCCTTGGAGTATGAGGAATCGGGCTTTGAAGAGTGACAGCTAGTGCCATTTGGTTGATACACCTACGCTTTAGATCTTGACTAGATGAAATCACACAGATTAGCATAAATCAAGGACTAGGATCCAGAACCTTAACAATATTAGGCATAAAATAAATAAAGCAATAATGAATTATACCTGTTAATATCATTGGTTGATCTGGAGAAAAGGCATAGGTATAGCTTTTGAAAATAGGATGTAATCAAGGCAAAATGATGTAATACGGATGGCCAAAAAGGGGCATTTCCTGGACCCAACAGAGTTAAGCTCTGTCATTCTATGATGGTGATACTACTTTCACCAACTGATACTGTGATTTTACTTGACAGTTTGTTGCTCTGAGATACTGGACTAGTAACAGATGGAACTGCGCGCTTACTGATGGGTCTGTTCTGTGCCACAGTATTTTAGACAATCTGCAACATGATGTGCATAAATAGATTCTTCCTTTCGTTTTAATGCACTTGTCTCATATCATCTACATCATGGTGCGCTCATTGGATCGCTAATTCTCTATCGTCATGCATCAGATGGACTTCTCAACTTCGCACACTTTCACTAATGCTCATATGCATCAACCAAACATCTGCGCATCATCTGAAATACTTTGGTTCTGTCTCGGCGCTTATGTCTTTCAAAATCTGTGATTATTGGCGTGCCATCTGTAATGTTGTCCTTCAAACATCATGCACCTACACATACATCAATATTTATTCCTTTCAGTACTTGCGCATCAGTCACAAATCTACGACTTCATATTCCGCACCATCAAAACTGCATTTTGTTGCATGTGTGCTCTCATCTCCTTTCTATATCGTTATGTTATGTCCTCAATCCCTTTGACTCCCCGAATATCAAACTAAAACAAACACTTGAAGCTCGTATTCTCTTCCCATCAAGCTTACTTCAAATCTACAACTTGCATCTCTATTTATACAGGTAATGTATGGATTGTATGTCCACAATTTGGTTGTGGCAACCTTTCTTCCATGTTTCACGGATTGTGCATTTGCCACATGTCATCTTCTGCACTATTGATGTGTCATCCTTTGTGTGTCTTGTGCCTTCATGGTCCACAACTTTGTTGATGTATATGTAACTTCGGAATGTATTTCACCCATGTATTTCATATATGTATTTTGTACTCCTATAGAGATGGTATTATTCCTCTATACGGAAGTGGTTGTATTCCTATAGAGATGTTATTATTCCTCTATACGGAAGTGTTGTCATTTATATTGTAAGTGTTGTAACTTATACTTGATGGGTTATTAGACCACCTTGTTGGGGTCGGCCCTGTATAAGTCATGTGGGTCGAAGGGTTATTAGACCACCCTAGTGGGGGTCTACCATGTGGGTCAAAGGGTTATTAGACCACCCTATTGGGTGTCGGCCCAGTTAGCATTGTGTTATGTGGTTAAGTTAAGGCCAACCTAGTAAAGGTTATTAGGCAAGCATCGTAGCACTTTCGCTATAAATCCATTTTGGCGAAGGTTTCAGATCTGAAACTTTTACAGGTCGAAGATCAGATCCCCATGTACCTTGTGTCCAAAGGAAAACCTCTAATTAGTTGTACTTTGTGATTTATGATTTGTACAATATAGGGTTTCTGCCTCTTCCAGATCTGAGTCAAAATCAGGTGACCTTGGGAAAAAAGTCATAACTTGGGATAGGAAGCTCCAAATGAAATTTTGTAAAAAGTGACAGGTAGTACACAAACTGTACTATCTCAAGAAAAATTTTCAGAGGCCGAAGTTGAACCAGTGACACGTGGCACACCGTACAAATTCGCTCTCCTCTATTATCCCATAAACAGGTCATGTTGCGACACTTGGCATAACTCTCCCTCAGAGAATCCAATTGAGGTCAGACCTATCGGGATGGAAAGATAACATGTTGGGATATCTCAAGAAAACTTTTCAGACCATGTGGATCGAAAAGTTCGGAGTTACACCAAAAACAATCAGGTACATATTTCTGTCAAAACAAAATTATTTTTGAGCACCTTCATTCATGGCTTCCGGAATTTAGGGCTTCGGAGAAAATCAGAATTTTTGGTTGGGCAGAAGGCCGGGCTTGATCAGACCCTAGTTCGGGACTTTGATCAGAAAAGTGGAAAATTAGGGCTTCTGCAAAAATGGGAATTTTTGAAATCTATGACCACGGTTGGAAGCTCCTCATAAAAATAGAAGCTTAGAGCTTTGGATCAAACCTTTTGATTGGGAAGAAGAGTGGGCTTCATCAAACCCCAGTTCAGGGTCACGTCCAGTGAATCCGGAAGTTTCAAAGGAAAAATTGAGGAGTGAAACTTTGCAGTTTTCAAATTCTGAATATACCAGCTTGATCAACTCATCAAGGCGCATATTTCTATCCTTGCGGAAGTTTGAAATTCAAAGTTTGAATTTTTGGGGTTTCTCTGACAAACCCTAATACATCTCCAGATCCAGTTCCTGCAAATCAATTGGATTGGTTTAATCCTAGAAGAGGATGGATTGGTCACCTGCATAAGTGAAGAAGTTCTTGTTTCAGAGGGAGATGAGGCTAAGGCCTTACATAAGAAGATTACAAGCAATCTCGACAGGTATGACTCATCGAGGTATGTTTCGAGATTTGTTCATGATTAAGTTTATGGTATGTTTTTCTTCATGATTATTACGGTTAGTACAATCTTGATTTGAGATTTGTCGTATCACCTTAACAAAATTATGAATGCATGATAGAAGATATTAATTGGTTAGGGTGTTGACACTTATGATTGTACTAATGCATTATGGTGTTGTATGAGGTTTATGTTGTCTGCTAACATAAAAGGTACACCAAGAAAGACAAATCATGTTCTACTTCAAGAACATATGATCATGGTGACATGAAGACAAAGATTCATTCATTGTCATGGATCACATAGAAGATCTAATTACGAGGTATGTATAACTTGGTTCTACAATGGTTAACTTATGAGACATGCAGGTTACTAGCACAAGTCACTGAAGAGAACCAGAAGACATTATGCGGGTATGTTAGACATATCTAGCTAGCATGCTAATCCAGGTATGTTTTTCCTATATCAAGCTAGAATCCTACCTTGTGTTAGGATCTTATACTGTTGTGTTGTTGATAATGATTATTCATGAAGTCATAGGTTGGAATAGTCATGGTTGTATGCATATTATGTTTCTTACCATAATTGATGATATGACTAACCAGAAGAATCATGAAGGTATAGGTTTGAGTGATCACGGGTTTATGCATTGATGATTTAACTAATCAGAAGAGACCTCTGATCAAATAAGAATATGCATGAGTAAAAGAAGACTTCCCTGAAACCTTGAATACTAATGTTTATTATCTGTGAATGATCATGACTATACATGTTTAAGATTATTGTGTTTTGATAGTATTAAGATTATATTAATAAATGTGTGATTATGTATGAGACCTCAAGGATAACACAATGATGATACTAATAAGCATGCATAGTGATTAAGGATGGATATAAGTTCAAGGACAAGTAATCCAAAAAGCAAAGATCAAGAGGGAGCACACTCTAGTTGTTCCTGCAAGAAAGCAAAGGAGCACACTTCAGTAGTTTCTGCAAGGATGCGGATATTCAGAGGGAGTTGACCACTTCTCACAATCCACATCAGAATGGAGTTGCAAAGATTCAGAGGGAGTCCACCCAGCAACCAAACAAAGATAAGTATTTGAATTGTCATTTCTTACATAATGTTATTCAATAATGTATATACTAACGTTCCTAGAATTAGGTTGTGTATTATGCATATTAGAATAGTTTCATTGATGAACAATATACTACTAATATACATGGGTAAGTGGCCTATGGCACTGTACAACATTCCATTGCTACTTATCTAGAATGAAACCTCTTTTCCGACATGTTGGGAGTTGTGCACACTCTTAACAATGTTCTGGTAGAGATTGGAAGGCATCTAGAAAGTTACGAGATATGGATAAATGTTGTATTGAAGCATTGGTTAAGATAATTGCATGATTGTATGACATATTTCTTTATGTGTAAGAATTTGTTCTGAAAACTATGAGATGTTTTCTAATCATGCAATTTACCTTGTTGTGTAGGAAATATCGTATACCATCACCTACAAAAGAAGGACTACAACATTTGTTCAACAACAAAGTTATCTATTGAAAATATTGAAGATATTGAAGTTCCCAGGATCTGGGAAGAATGCCATGATCGAGGAGTACCAGTCGATCATGAAGATGTTTGGGATGCAGTCCCAAGACCTGAAGGGGAGTCTGTAGTGACTTCCAAGAGGATATACAAGATCAAGTATGCTGCAGATAGTAGCATAGAGACTTTTGCTCCTGTAGCCAGATTCACTTCCATTAGATCAGTACTTGCTCTGGCTGCAGTGATGAAGTGGAAGATACACCAGATGGATTTCAAGACAGCTTTCTTGAATGGTGTGGTTGAAGAAGAAGTGTATGTGGAGCATCCACTTGGTTCTGAGACACATGACAGGGAGTCATATAAGTGCAGAACTTGGTATGGTAGGATAGACAAATTTCTATCCAGTTTGGGCTTTACCAAGAGTAAAGCGGATTCCAACCATTACTACAAGGTTGAGGAAGGCAATCCAGTGATACTACTTTTGTATATGGATGACCTATCTATTACAGGTGAAGATAGATTGATTGCCGACACGCAGCGGAAGCTTGCTACCGAGTTTGAGATGAAGAACTTGGGGATGATGCACTATTTTTTTTTGGCATGGAGGTGTGGCAGAGTGCATATGGAATCTTCCTTGGACAAGGGAAGTACGCAGTAGAGATCCTGAAGAGGTTCAGGATGATGGAATGCAAGGCTATGGCCACACCTATGGCATCGAACCTGAAGCTTTTGTGTGATGCTCCATCTAATCCGGTTGATGTCACTGTGTTTCATCAGATGATTGGGTCCTTGATGTACTTGGCCAACACGAGACCAAATACTTGCTTTGCGGTGAACACATTGAGCCAGTTCCTGACAAATCCAGGGAGTGTTCACCTGATTGTTGTAAAGCATATTCTGAGGTACCTAAAGGGTACAGTTGATTATGGGCTCAAGTATGATGTGAATCAAAAGTTTAACCTGCAGGGTTATGTTGATTCAGATTGGGTAGGCAGTGCTGCAGATGGGGATCAGGTGTGATCTCTTGGTTTAGCAGGAAGTAGTCCTATGTAGCACTGAGTACAGCCGAAGCACAGTATGTTGCGATGGATGAGTAGGTTGCAGATGTATTGACCAAGTTGTTGGCCAGAGTGCAGTTTGAGTACTTCAGAGAGAGGCTTGGTGCACTTCAGATCGAGGTTCCTTCCAAAGGGAAGTGATGAGTCCGGAAGATGCAGATGCACATGAGCTTTTCTGACATGGTTGATGTGTTCTCCCTTGGTCATGATGTAATTGCTGAGCCATTTTTCACATGGTGGTAGATGTGTTCTCCCATGGTGAAAAAGTAAGGGTTGGAGCCTTCCCCGAATGGCGGTAGATGTGTTCTCCCATGTTGGTGGTGTAAGTGTTGGATGATGTGCATATGGGCTGTGCTTAGTGGACGATGAGATGATCTGAAGAGGACGATGCTATGATGATCAGGAGGATCATGGATGATGAGCATCAGGACGATGCTCCAGTTACTACTCTGTATATGTATATGCATCATGTTGGATGCTGGATATGATCAGTTGAATCATTTATGTATGTATGCATCATGTTGGATGCTGGATATGATCAGTTGGATCATTTGTATGTATTCTGTATATGCATCATGTTGGATGCTTGGGCCATGTATCTGTATATGTATCAGGTGGATACATTGTATGATCAGGTAGATCATGTATGATGATATGTATCAAGTAGATACTTGGTATGCATCAGGTGGATGCATTGTATGATCAGGATGATCGTGGATGACGAGCTTCTCCAGATGACATGCAACAGGATGTTGTAGTGATGATGATCAGGATGATCATGTGTACATCAGGATTATGTATGGTGAGTATCAGGTTGATACTCTGTGGCTGTGGATCAGGTTGTGCAAATGAGCATGTCTGGGAGATCCTATAGGTCGGAGTTGTGTACCCGTAACAACCTGGGATGCTCTTTCGAGACATTTCTCTGGGACGACATGTAATCTGTGCCCTGGGAGATCTTCAGGTCGGAGTTGTGTACCTGTAACATCCTGAGATGCTCTTGCGAGGTTTTGTCATATGGCATGTAATTTGCTCCTGGGAGATCTGGAAAGGATGAAAAAGGCCTCAGATGCTTCAGCTAGGTTTTGCCATGACCACATGTAATTTGCTCCTGGGAGATCTGGATAGGATGAAAAAGGACTCAGATGCTTCAGTCAGGTTTTGTGGTGGAACACATGTAATGTGCTCCTGGGAGATCCAACAGGTAGAGTTGTGTGCTCGTAACAGCTTGGGATGCTTCAGCCAAGTTTTGTGGTGAGATCACATGTAATGTGCTCCTGGGAGATCCGACAGGTAGAGCTATGTGCTCGTAACAGCCTAGGATGCTTCAACCAGGTTTTGTGATGGGTCACATGTAATGTGCTCCTGGGAGATCCGACAGGTAGAGCTGTGTGCTCGTAATAGCCTGGGATGCTGCAGCCAGGTTTTGTGACGCACGTAATAAGTCCTGAGGATTCCACAGCTTGGCCAGTGATGATGAAGACCTGCAGGTGGTGGGCCTACATCTAGTATGAAAAAGGACTGGCTCTGTAGAACTTCTTATGATGAGTAGATTCAGAGATTGATTGAGATAGCAGCAGCAGTGACGATGATGATGACTCGATGACGATTATCTAGTGACGATGATCCAGAGAAGATGACTTGTGCTAGAAGACCTGTGTCGAGAAATACCTTCTAGTTAAGAGGGAGTGTTGATGTATATGTAACTTCGAAATGTATTTCACCCATGTATTTCATATATGTATTTAGTACTCTATAGAGATGGTATTATTCCTCTATACGGAAGTGGTTGTATTCCTATAGAGATGTTATTATTCCTCTATACGGAAGTGTCGTCATTTATATTGTAAGTGTCGTAACTTATACTTGATGGGTTATTAGACCACCTTGTTGGGGTCGGCCCTGTATAAGTCATGTGGGTTGAAGGGTTATTAGACCACCCTAGTGGGGGTCGGCCATGTGGGTCAAAAGTTTATTAGACCACCCTATTGGGTGTCGGCCCAGTCAGCATTGTGTTATGTGGTTAAGTTAAGGCCAACCTAGTAAAGGTTATTAGGCAAGTCAAGTCTAGTATAAATAGAGATCGGGAGATATCTATTTTATTATTCTATTCTCTCACTCACACTTTGGAGAGTGGCGCACTTGGGGAGTAGGAGGCTCTGCTGCTAGGAGAAGACTATCTCTTGTATTCTGGTTGTATCATTGCTCTATCTATCTCTGAGGAAGTTATTGGGGTTTTTCACCTCTATGGTTTTCCCCAAGTAAACTCTGTGTCTCTTGTGTGCTTGCATTATTGTGTCCATGAATGATATGCTGTATATTTGCTGTACATGTTGTTTTCTCAGTTAAGATCCTAGATCAGATTGAAGTAAATTCTGAAAATTTAACAAACTTAGTGGTACTTTACACCTTGGTGGTGTACCCTTGCACTCTTGATGTACCATTTCTTTGAGATATGTGTGCATCCTTGATATTCAACTTGATGAGTCTACGACCCTTGTTGTACCATCCCTTGTGAGTAATGCACACTTGGTGCATTAATTCTTTACGGTATCTGCACATTCTCCAACTTCTAATTGGTGGTACTTTGACCTTTTCCTTGTCATCACTTGTGGGACTTGCGCACCTACTGTACCATTGGTTGTGGAATTTTCTCATAGACTTACTTCAACCAATGTACCCTTCTAGGATTTTACACGTGTTCAACTAATTGAAATCATATTTTGATTGGCTAAACATACGCGCTTTCAGGACTGTCCAACCATTTGTTGTTTCTTACTGCTTGTGCACTTACGATCTTTAACCAAGCAATGATTGCGCATACCAAAGACTTATTTCAACATGCTTTCACAATTGTATTATTTTCTCAACCAACTCATTGGATGCTTGTGCACATATACCATTGTCCAACCAGTATTTTGACTGCTACCATGAAGGTGTATGACATGGTGGACTTGACTTCTGCGTAGGTACTACTTGAAGTAGGATACATTTCATGATGTACCTTTCTTATGTACTTATTCACACTGATCATGCATGATATATCCTTGGCCACATATCTTTAGAATGGATGTAGCATCTAGATATACTTCTTCACATTGGCATCCATGTCCTTCACCATCTTGTGCAGACACTTCTTCAAAGTGGTTTCCATATACTTCTTCACACTTCAGTAGGAATGATGTCTACACTTTGAAACCAGTAGATATCAATGACTCAACTTCTGAATCAGTTGACATCCTCTTTGACATTAGTTGACATCAATGGCAACCAAAGTTCAACGATTCTAGATGGAATAATCCTTGTGCATGAGGTTAATGATTTGCTAAAAATATCCAAAAATCCAGGCATGTTTATTAAATTGTATTTGGATAAGGCTTATGACAAGATTAGTTGCCAGTTCATGAGCTCCATGTTGAAGGATTTTGGTTTTAGTGAGACATGAAATATGTGGATATATAATCTATTATCATCGATGTTCTTCTCATGCCTATTTAATGTGGTTCCAACCTCGACGTTTCGACCATCGAGGGGTATTAGTCAAGGGGATCCCTTATCCCCCTTCTTGTTTTCCATGATGGACAAAGGATTGGGGTAGACAATTAAGGCAATGCTAAAAAAACAAGAAATTGGAGGGCTATCCCTCTATCTTAATGCCCCAAAATAAATGCACCATCAATTCATGGATGATACAATGCTAATGTGTCATGCCTCAGTTCAAGAGGCCAAAGAGATCAAAAGGGACCTGCATCTCTTCTTTAAAGTGTCGGGTTTGTTTGTTAATGAAGATAAGTCCCAAGTCTTCCATTTTAACACTCCCAAGATCACTCAATAGAAAATTATTCATATATTGGGATTTCAAGGGAGTTCCTTTCTATCCAAACATCTGGGAGCCCACCTCTCATATTTAGTTGTCAAGCGCTCCTCTTTAAGGGAGTACTTGGTGGATAAGATGAGACAAAAATTGGCCAATTGGGTCCTTAGGCCCCTCAATTTGGCTAGGAGGATTGTTTTTCTTAAATTCGTCCTGCAATCCATGCCAACCTATATTTTCTCGGTGATGGTAGCTCCAAAAGAGGTGCTAAGAGAAATTAGAAAGTTACAGAGAGATTTCTTGTGGGGAGGTTAAGAAGAGAAGTAGAAATGGGCTTTGGTGGGATGGGAGACTATGTGTCTACCAAAATCACATGGGGCCTGGATCTTCGTGATTCGAAAATGACTAGTGTGGTTTTGGGAGTTAAAATATGGTGGCGGTGGGTGTTGTATGAAACAGAACCATGGTCCCAGCCATGGCATTGCAAACACACCCAAGGGTGGGACAAACATGACCTAATCCAATTCAATGGAACTTGCATGAGCTCACATATCTCGAATTCATTATTGTTGGGTAATGAATTGTTCTGATATCATAGTTTTTTGGAAAACAAGAATGGGGAATCAACGGACTTTTGGACTAATTATTGGCAACAACTTAATCCTTTATGTCGCAGTATCAGTCTCCTAGAAAATCAAAGGTTTTTCCAACAAAGACAAGGGATAAAGGTTAAGGATTATTAGAAAAATGAATAGGACAATAGAGAATTTAGAAAATGGAACTCACAAGAGTGGCGTAGAGACACCGTTCAAGGGGAGGAAGTGAAAGGTTTATGTGAAGAACTACATGAAAGATGTATCAAGAAGTAAGGAGGATAGAAAAAATTGCGATGGGGCTATCAGGCCAAGGGAACTTTCAACGTGAAGGAAGCTTATGGATTATGGGCTGGATGGAGGGATCTTCCAAGACAACCATAGTGGAAGAAGATTCGAGGTGCCAATCTTTGGCTTAAAGTGCCTACCTTCCTTTGGATGTTGGTTAGAAGGCATGTTTTGAAAAGAGAAAACCGACTAAAGCATGGGTTTTTTGGGACGATGAGATACAATGTGTGTGCAAAGGAGGAAGAGACTATGGATCACTTGTTGTATAAATTCCCTTATGCTTCATGTCTATCGGATAAAGGTGATGAATTTTTTCACCAATCCTCAAGAGTTAAAGGGTGAATAGACTTAACGATATTAAAAGAGTGGAAGGAAAATCCATTTCAAAATTCAATCCTGAACAAAATTTGGCATATCTTTCCTGGTTTTCTGCTTTGAGAAATATGGAGGGAACATAATCAACGTATCTTTCGAGAGAAAACCAAGTCGGAAGAGGGAATTTGGAGTTCTATCCAATGCGATATTTAGGAATGAAGATAAATCCTTGGGGATATCAAGACATGCAAGCTAATGATAGCGAAAGGCGAATCCTCCAATCCCGGGGAATTAACTCTCCCCCAGGGTTCATTGGTGGAGATCAGAGGGGCCAAGTCGAAAGACATAGTTCGAAGGTCTTGAGTACTCCTCATTTTGGGTTACTCAAATTGAAATTTGATGGGGCATCCACAGGTAACATTGATCTGGCTAGTTTTGAAGCAGTTTTCCGTAACTCTAGGGGTGAAATCCAGTGGACATATTAGGGGTTTATAGGTTTATAAATGAATAACTCGGCATAGTTGGAAGGACTTCTGCATGGGATCATCAGTTCCAAAAGGAAAAGGTTTTGAACCACTGATTGTGGAAATATATTCTGAAGTTATTCTGAAAATGGAAAACGTTTACATAATGGCCAGTAAGTCTTAAAGGTCTCTGACCATTGGCACTTGGAATTTAGACTTGAGAAACTAGCATCTGCACTTCTCCAGTTATACGGTCAATCTTTCATCCATGTTAACGAAAATGGAACAAGCTGGCAGATTTCTTATCCAATAAATGGGTTCAGGATCATATCATGTCAAAGGAAGGAGATGTAAGGGATCTAGGTGACCAGGATTTCATGGGCCAATGGAAATCCCTGGCCTCCCAAGACCTTGAATCCCCATATGCAGGTGTTAATTTTCCGAGGACATAACATGTGGTGATTGTGAGGCAGCACATGATGGGGGGCTCGGGATAGGAAGAGCAAGGTGGATGCTATACAATGACTTATGGTGGTGTTATGAGACTTCAAGGATAATGGGATGTCAGTACATGCATAGTTAGCTAGAGTATTGGGTAGGTCGAGAGCTGAATAGAGAATAAGTGATGTTCAACGGGAATGTTTTCTCAAAAAGGTGGAAGATCTTCCATGGGTACGGGAAAGCGTCTTGGTGCATGGAAACTTGGCGGAGTAATCATCTTAATTTATGGGTATTATAACATGTAGGTAGACAAGTTCTATATGGGATGAAGCGGGGAGATGGTGTTGTTAATGTCAGTCGTTGGAGCAGTCTTGGAGGAGGAAGTGGATTTTTTCTTTAGAAACTTGGTGAGCTATGGGTATAAGTTGATGGAGTCGAGTGAAGAGGTAAAGGGGAAAGTGACTCTTGGTTTGATGCACACCAATACGAAGCAGATGAGGGCGACTCAAGTGATGTGGTTATACAAGGAAACAATCCCGCAGTCTATGCGAGAAGAAATTGAGGAGGTACAAATGGGTCTCTGGGAAGAATTGGATGATGCTAAGACTATGGACGAATTCACGACACTGGAGGAGTGGATTCATGACTTTGGAACGACTAGAGTGTGGGAGGCATTGTATGAGAGGGAAATAACAATGTTTTGGGTAATGAAGGGGATCCTGGTCTGTGTTTTGCTAGAGTGTGGGGAGAAAGAGAAAGGAGATGAGGTGCCTTTGCATTTTTTGCATTTTTGTAAGGAGCATCATATTGATAGACTAGAGATTGGGTATTATGTTCCTTCCCAGGAAGGATGCTGAGGGGGGTTCTGCTTCAAATGCGTCACAAGCTAGAAAGTTTGAGTCATCGTATGGACTCCAGGTTCCATGGTTATAGCTCCAGTCGTAGTTGATGGGTCTCTTGTATGCCTTAGATACAATTAGTTGGGATAGTGATGCTTTCATTTTTGCAGTCGATAGTTATAGTTTTGTGATGGTATTTATGCTTAAATTGACTGATATAGACAGTAAAAATCCTAGTTTTCCCCCACAGAGGAGGGGTAGTTTTAAAGATTAATCATTATTAGTTAGATTTCCTAACTGTTATATCGTACATGACAGTTATGGTTATTTGTAATATATATGTACATCCTTGTGCATATGCTATACAACTTAATTGCTCGTTAATGTGAATCCTTTTCTGCCTTTGTTACTTGTCTTGTCTCTCTTTATTTTCTTTATATATTTTTCATATTGTGTTGTCTAACAGTGGTATCAGAGCACATTTCAGATCTTGGTGCCTGAGGGATTGTGATGGAAAAATAAAGGATGAATCGGGCCATAGAGAGGATCGAGAGTTCTGATTATAGGTGTCAAAGTGTGTGCAGAGGTCCGCGGAAAGTTGTGATCCCCGTCAGAGCGCAGGAAGAGGATCCACAAATCCATTGCCCCCGTCACAGCACAAGAAGAGGATCCACAAATCCATTGCCCAGAAATATCAGAGCGGTTATGACTTAATTGGTATAGTGAAGATATGACTGCAAAATTCTAAAGGAATATTTTAAAGGTAGATGCTGCAAGGAGATCGCTGTTTATGCCAAAGAAGAATCCTGCGAGGAGAAGGTTCAGAAAAGTTCGAAACAAATTGTTATCAGATGAGCTATGTCTTATTTGACATCAAAAGAATGATGACCATGTACTTGTTGGTTGTGAGCACTAGTTCAATGTAGTTTCAATTGATGACATTGACAACAAAAAGGATAAAGTGGATGAGCATAATATTGTTCGTCCTTGGGAAGAAATTACATTTAAACATAATCAATATGGTATAGGATTTGAAAAGGTTGATAATGATAAGGATTCTTTTCATATCCCTAATTATTCCAAGCCAATCAAGTTTGTGAGTGGTGGAGTTATGTTTAATGCTAATGATATGGAACATGTACAGTTACAGGATGATAATCAGTATGCTAATGAAAATGTTGATAGAGATGATGATACAGGTATTGATGATGGTGTTCATTTGTTGACTGAAGAACGTGAACAGTGCCAACACTTTCACCGAGTTGGGCATAAAAATTTTCAATGTTTTGATCTTCACCCATGCAGTCTTTGTGGGAAGAAGAATCATGCATCAGTTAATTGTTGGAAGCAACCAAAAATTAGGAGGAAAGAGGTACATTTTGGTTGGTTATGTACTTGGCGTTGGTTATTGGAGGCCAAGTTGTTGGAACGATCTTACAATCGTATCCATACACAGGTACAAACCTGTTTAATTGGTGATCTTACTACTGCAGATGGTAAGTGTACTTGTCCATGACAGGGGGGAAATAAAGATGTGAGGTTCCAAGTCTCATAGTTCTTGGTACAATTTTGTGTTCAACAGAAGTCATTCAAGCTTCTAGTTGACATGGTTAGTGGTCATCCTAAAACCACCAATTAAGCAGAAAACATGAAGTTCCGCTTTTGTGTTCAACAGAAGTCATTCAAGCTTCTAGTTGACATGGTTAGTGGTCATCCTAAAACCACCAATTAAGCAGAAAACATGAAGTTCTGCTTGTTTACATTTTCAAAGAACTTTTCCTCTTTCAGCTGACAAGGGGGAACAACACAATGATGATTGTCAGACTTCAAGTTTAGAAGTTTGATGGATTGCAGATTGATTGATAGTTCAGTGTCGAAGCCCTATCAATCGAGAAGGAAGCCAAAACCTGAGCCAGAGCTAGAACTTGTGCCAGTAGCCAAAGCCTCCTAGCCAAAGTCAGAGAGATTTTCAACTATTACTCTCTGAATTTGCTTGACACATTGTGGATTGTCAAGTAGAGGCAATTTTTCAGGCGCTAACTAACTTATGATTAAGGGGGGATGTTAAAAATTAATCATTATTAGTTAGCTTTCCTAACTATTATACCGTTACATGACAGTTATGGTTATTTGTAATATATATGCACATCCTTGTGCATATGCTATACAACTTAATTGCTTGTTAATGTGAAGCCTTTTCTGCCTTTGTTACTTGTCTTGTCTCTCTTTATTTTCTTTATATATTTTTCATATTGTGTTATCTAACCGTTTTGGAGTCCTAAATTAGTGATGTAGATATGCTATATTTGTATGTGGATATCATACTGAAAGGGTGGGGATCTATTTTGACAAAAGCAAATGTATTTTTCTAGTTGATATATAATATATAGTTTTCTTACTTTAAAAAAAAGGTAAAATTTGATTCTAATTAATTGGGAACAAGTAAAATTTGATTATAATTAATAAATTAAAAAATTAAACAAAAGTGATAAGAGATAAGTTATAAGGGATAATGAATCAAACTTAATTAATAATAACGTTTAATAATTGTCCCTCACTTCTACTTGTTGAGCATGACCACCCCCCTTTGAGCCCTACGAGTTGTTGCAAGCGTGCAAGAAACAACAATGACCCCAATTCTACAATTGCTAGTTAGTTTTATGCTTCAGCCAACTCCCATTATAACCTCCCTTTTCTCCATCAATGCCATCCTTTTCACGATTTTTCTAGTTTTCTTGTTGTTGCTGCACAGATTTTTGAAGAAGAAAACAGGCTCCTGTAGTTGTTGCAAATACAAGTTTTTGAAGGAAGAGAAGATGAGTATGTGGAACTATGTTGTCACCGTTCAGAAGCCCACCAGTGTAACTCATTCTTGCGTTGGCAACTTCACTGGTCCTGACGACATTATTAATCTTATCATTGCAAAATGTACCAATCTATGGCCAAATCGCAACGCTTGAACTCCATTCTCTGTCCTCGCAGGGTTTACAACAAATTCTAGATGTACCAATCTATGGCCAAATTGCAACGCTTGAACTCTTCCGACCCCATGGGGAGCAGCAAGATTCTCTTTTTATTTCCACAAAAAAATACAAGGCGTGTGTTCTTCAGTGGAATAAAGATGCCGGTGAGCTTATTACCAAGCCGGTGGCAGATGTCTCAGATTGTATTGGGAAGCCTACAGAGAAGGGACAGATTGGTATAGTTGATCCGGATGGTAGAATCATAGTACTCTACCTCCATGATGGTGAACACAAAATTATAGCATTCGATTATATTGCACGAGTTGCACACGTTTTAGATATCATGCTCGACAAATTTGTTGAAGTTTTGGATATCAAGTTTTTATATGGTCTTTCAAAGCCAACAATTGCTGTGCTATACGAACACAAACTTGATTGTAGCTTTACAGATGCACGGCGTGTGACAATACTTGAGGTCGATGTAAACGGCGGGGAATTGAATGAGGTGTCTTGGTCGCTGCCCAATTTACACAATGATGCCCGCATGTTAATACCAATTTCCATCCCTGACGTTGAAGGCATTATTATTATTGGTAAACATACTATTGTTTATTTCAGTCCCTCTGTATCCAAAAAGATTCAGAAACCCAACTCTATGACTATCACTCAGGCTTATGGCAATGTCAATGATTCTAGATATCTGCTCGGCGACCACACAGGCCGCCTTCATTTGCTTGCTATCACTCATGAAAAAGGAATGGTTACTGGTCTCAATGTTGATCTTGTGGGCGAGACATCTGTTGCTTCAACCATCTCTTATTTAGATAATGGATTGGTGTACGTTGGGTCTAGCGAAGGAGATTCACAGCTTGCCAAACTGCATCTTCAGCCTGATGTTGACATTTCATATGTGGAAGTTGTCCAAACATTTGCTAATCTTGGTCCAATCATGGACTTTTGTGTTGTTGAACATGATACAAGAAGACAAGGTGGTCAGGATCAACAGATTGTGACTTGTTCTGGAGGATTCAAGGATGGTTCTCTTCGCATACTTAGGAATGGCATACGAATCAACGAGCATGCAACATATGCAGAGTTGCCACGCATAAATGGAATATGGGCATTGAGATCTTCAACTCTTAACAATTTTGACACATTTTTGGTGATGAGCTTCTCTCGTCAGACTCGTATACTTGCACTGAACTCAAACAATGAGTTAGCAGAAACAAAAATACAAGGATTTGTCTCTAGTGCTCCTTCCTTATTTTGTCAAGATGCTATTCATGACCAGCTTGTTTAGGTAACAGCGGATTCTGTGAGATTAGCAAGTGCATCTTCTGGGGAGCTATTGTCTGAATGGAGAGACCCCACCGGATTACTTATAACAGTAGCCACAGCTAATGCTAGTCAGGTTTTATTGGCCACTAGAGGGAGTAATATGGTCTACTTAGAAATTGGAGAGGGAGTAATATGGTTTCCTAACAGGGGTGAAACGTGTGACTATTGAGTTTGATGTATCTTGCATGGATGTAAATCCTATTGGTGAAAATCCCATCCGGAGTAAATTGGCAGTTGTTGGACTGTGGAAAGACCGCAGTATTATGCTCTACTCGCTTCCTAATCTGAATTTCAAGAGAAGGTTCTCTTTTGCAGAGAACGTTGTTCCCTGATCTGTTCTTATGTGTAGATTTGAAGGGATTTCATACTTGCTTTGTGGTCTTGGGGATGGGCATTTATATAACTTTACGCTGAATAGGAGCAGTGGAGAGCTTTCTAATGTTAAAAAGATTTCATTGTGTAAGGAAGCAATTACTCTCAGGCCCTTTCGCTATAAAAATATAACTCATGTTATCGCATCATCGGACAAGCCCACAGTTATTTCCAGTAACAACCTGAGATTGACGTATAGTATTGTAAATCTGGAAAAAGGTCAACACATGTGTTATTTCCCTTCAAAGTCTTTCCCTGACAGCGTTGCCTTTGTAAAGGAAGACATGTTGGTTATTGGGTAATTTGATGACCTTGATAAACTTTACATCTCGATCTCAGTTCCTCGTGGGGAACATCCTTACTGTATTTGCCATCAAAACAAGTCTCGAACATTTGCCATTTGCAGTATGAAGTGGAGAAATAATATGATCCAAGAAACAGTAAACTACTTCGTGCGTCTCTTAGATGAAGAAACATTTGAGAACATTTCATCATATCCACTGGATAACAATGAAGAAGGATGTTCCATCCTGAGTTGTTCATTTACAGATGAAAACAATGTTTATTATTGTATTGGGACAGCTTATCGGGACCCTGATCCTCTAAATGAGGTGGATTTATGTAACAAGGGCAGAATTTTGGTATTTTCGGTTGAAGACAGGCAACTGCATCTGGTTACTGAGAAGGAGACAATGGGTGCAGTATACAATCTCAATTTCATGGAAAATTACTTGCAGGGATCAACCAAAAGATTGAGCTGTACAAATGGGTGATCCGTAATAATGGTTCCGCAGAGCTGGAGCTTGAATGTGGGCATCATGGTCTTGTGCTTACAACCTGTGTTAAAACTCGGGGAGATTTTATCCTGGTTGGTGATTCTCTGAAATCTATCTATTTGTTGGTATACAAGCATGAGCATGGAGGTATGTTGGAAGAGAAGGCTCGTGATTATAGTTTAAACAGCATGACCGCCGTTGAATTTCTGGATGATGATATATATTTGGGCGCAGAAAGCGATTTCAACATTTTTACGGTGATAAAAATAACGATGCTGCAATTGGAGGGAAGAAAATTGGGAGTCGATGGTGAATACCATCTTGGAGAGCTTGTAAACCAGTTCAGGCATGGATCTCTTGCTCTGCCATCACAGGGCACTTATAACATTCCTACAGTTATATTTGGGACAGCGAGCGGTATGATTGGTGTTATCGCATCCCTTCGGGAGGAGCAATATCAAATTCTTGAAAAGTTGCAAATGAATATTGTCAAGGTAATCAAAGGAGTAGGGGGGTTAAGCCATGAGCAGTGGCGGTCATTCAGCAATGAAAAGAACACAAGACATGCAAAAAAGTTCCTGAACGGCGATTTGATAGAGTCGTTTCTGGAACTCAGCAGGAATAAGATGGACGACATTGCGAGTGCAATGGCCATTCCCATTGAAGAGGTATGCAAAATGGTGGAACACCTTATTCTATTACATTGACTTCAGTATGCATTTTAAAGTTTTAGTTATTTTTATTCAGACTTCTATGCATGTATGCACAAGATGGCCTTGAGTTTTAAACACTTTACCAGGTATTTTGGAGCAAGATGCCAATTTTAAGTTTATCAATGACTAGTTAATTCTTGTATAATAAACAGAATCATAAAAATGCTCTGGCCATGGAAGAGGAAACACTGTATAAAAACTTGTTATTTAATGAAATTAAGGTTTTGCAATATTTTAGTTCTCTATGTCATATATCAATAAACCTTTTTTTTTTTTGTTGAGAATTTTACTCACTTGAAATTATTAAATTATTTAAGTTTGAAAACTTTTTAATATTAAAAAACTTAAATATATGTTTAATCTTTTTAAGGATTTAATTTCCAAATACAAAGTAGTGTACTAAATTTCTTTGTATACATTCATTAAGGCAATCAAGAACCCCAGTAGATGATTGTAGTTACTTTAGTAAAGTTTTCATGGGAAATACTATTAATTTATATTAAGGGATGAGTTCTAATATTATTTAATTTATATTGAGGGATAAGAACTTATATTATCCAAACGATATTTTCATTGCGTTTGTTTCAAAAGTCTTTGTTGTGGTTGTAAATAGAGTTTGGCATATAAATCCATGTTTAAAGCTTAGAATCCAAACTGATAGAGAATTAGAGTTTACCATTTTTTTAATGAATTTGTTTTGCTTACATGAATGAAGTATTTTGAAATTGGGTTTATTGTATAATCAAATGGATTGATTTTTAGGAAAGAAGGAATAAATTTGGGATACGTTTTTTTTGTTATAGAATTTATGTTAAGTATATGTGGAATGAAAATGTATGTCAAGGTGAATGTTGATTTCTTTTTAATAATATGTTATAAATTAAGTTATTAAAAAAGTTGATTGAGGAATTTTGACACTAAGTTTGTAAATTTTTGTATCTATTTTTTGCTTTCTTCTTTTTTTTACATTTTGTTGTAAGATTTAGATCTAATGGATAGAATTGAACTTATTGATAACAACATAAGGCCAAACATTCAAAAAGAAAACAATTGGAAACTTGCCTCCACCACAAATGTGTCATTTAGAACCCATGGGAGGAAGGAATCATGTTAGATAACTCAAGCATATGGTGTGAGGTTCACATTGGGTTTTATAGGACTATTTTCCCCTTTCCAATTGTGACAGGTAAAGATCTTGGGTAATAGTAAATAGATAATTTTTAATGGTTAAGAATGACAAACCTATACCTAGTGCATTGCAAATAATCCAACATTGCAATAGTATTAGTAGTAGTGGAGCATGATCCTGTTGTAGGGTACCAAGTTCATTCATAAGAGATAACCTTCTACTTTGATGTATTATGGTAAGACTATAGACATTGCACTTAATACACATTTTACAAGGGATTTCATGGCATGCATCTTCTACATAGGACCTCTAGATTCTCTTGTTGATATCTTGAAAGAGAAGATGAATTAGAAAATGGGTTATGTGATTCATAAACGAGGGACTTATATCCCACTCGCTTCACCAACATGGATACCTCTATAGAATTTATATATATTCTTTGTTCTCAGACTTGTTTAAATATCTATTGTTGTAAGGCTTGTTCTAACACAAAAGTGTCAAATGTAAATTTTGCCTGTCTATATTCTTGTTGGCAGGTGGTTCGATGAGGAAGTGTCGCAGTACCGCCGACGATGCGACACATCGGATGAGGGCGTGAAAGGAGTATTTTGTGTTAAAGAATACCGTAGTTGGTGGGTTTTTGGGTCACTTGGACCATATGTTATGTAATAGTGAGTGAGTTGTACTGCGGTATGCGGGTTTTTGGGGTCATTTGGACCGAGTCAGTTAGATATTTGGTCAATTGTCCATAGTGTCGGTTAGGAAGTCAGTTGTAAGTGGACAAATATTGTAATGGTAGAAGCCTATAAATAGATGAGAGTTGTAAGTATTAGATATAAGGAGAGGCATAGAGAGATAGAAGACAGAAAGAGTAGCAGGCGAGAGATAAGGAGATGTATGTGTACGGAGATCTATGTTTTGCTTCTGGTACATGACTGTGACAGTAATATAATGATGATGTTTTGGTACGATCTTTGTGCATTGTTGCGATATATGAATGTTGTTTAATGTAATGTCTGCTTACTGTTGTTGTGATGATAAATGTTGCGATTAAGTAATATGTTCCATGTCGAATGTGATGATAAATGCTGCGATTAAGTAATATGTTATAATTCCATGTTTTGAGTCTTTGCTTAAGTACTGCAATAGAGCTAGTCCGTGCAGCCACAACTCTCCTCCTCCCTCGGCGGAAACATGGTTCCGTCTGCTCTTCTTGGACGCCTCGGGTGAGACCTCATCCGCTCTGTGGGTGTTGCTGGGTGGGCTCAAACCTACCCAAGTCGGTGCCCAGGGAGACTGCGGTATGTGTCGATAGTGAGGTGGACCCCTGTCGACCGAGGTCGCATTGGTCGACAATTGGTTTTGACCGAGGTCGCGTTGATCAACAAATGGTTCCGTTGTCGGGACCATGTGTAGAGTGAAAGGAGGTCATGTTGTGGCACCCGACGAAGCTGGAAATACAGAACTGGTTTGATTAGAAATTGTGGAAGTTTGCTGAAGAAGAAAGCCGGAACACGTGACTGACAATAGATCACTGGCTGGGGAGATATATTCACGATGGTCCGCACGAATGGTTTTTCTGTGAATTCCCGGTCATTATGTATGAGTGGTTGTCGAAGCTGACCTTCCAGAAGAGGAACTTCCAGGGTGGTGAGCCGACGGCTTGGACCCCGGAGTTGATTCAGGAACTGCAGGAAGTCGATAATAAGGCATCGCGGGCTGTCGAAGTTTGGCTTGATAGCATCTTGGAGGGATATATCACTGAATTTGCGGTCGACACGAAGAAATCCTATAGTGAAGCTGAAAGATACTTCTTCCGTGGACCAAGGGGAAGGTTTCTGCTGTCACTCCAACTGTCGATTAAGATGCTAATCTGCGAAAAGGGTATATTAAAGATGCACCTTGATTAGTAGACAGCCTAGTGGGCAGAGGCTATGGGTACCGCGACTGCTGGGGAACGGTACATGGAATGGTAAGGGGTAGATGGGTGCAGACCATGAGGAGGTTGTGAGCGAAGCCAAGGAAGAGAGTGATCTTATAAGAGGATGAGCGAGGTTTCGACAGGAGAAGAGGCAGAGGACAGGAGAAGGTCCTGCTGCAATCGAACTGCAAAACCGAGAAGGAAGACCACACTGGATGAAGCGACCTCACAGTCCTGATAGGGATGACCAGGCTACGCCCAGGATAGAGGCAGGACCAAACCTTGGCACCAACGTACCCACACCTCCGCTCACTGACTCGCAAACAGCAAGAAATACCACTTCGACACCGTCGAGTTCGTCAATTCCGCAGAAGTTAATTGGTAGTAGCATAGCGATAGGAGGAAGGAAGCCCAGAATGGCGGGCGATGATGCTAAGTTACCGTTGTTCCACGAAAGTGCGACAGACAACCCAGAATAGTATTGGTTTTTATGTGAAGCGGTATGGACCATGAAACAGATCACTGATGCCGATGCTAAGAAAGGACAGTTATCCATGACTCTTCGAGGTCGTGCATCAGATTGGTTCATGAAGTTCATTCTAGTCCCTACGGGGGCCCCAGAGAAGTCACTAGATGAGATTCGGGATGGGCTGATTGCTGAATTTCGACGGCCTAAGTCGGAGGCTCAATATATTACGGAATTAAAGGAAATTAAGCAGTATCCCAATGAGACGGTATGGGATTTCGACCAACGATTCAAGACACTGATGGCAAAGGTTAGTTTCGATATGAGCGTCGTCCAACATAAAGAATGGTTCATTGCGGCACTGCTACCCCACATTCAGCTGCCACTGATGCAGCAAAAAATATCGACGCCTAGCGAAGCTCTAGAGATTGCAATGTGATTAGAGGCCTCACTGATTGGAGATAATGCAGCTGGGATGTCACAAATACAAACGCAGATTGCTAACCTGACTATACAGTTACAAGATTTAAAGAAGAACAAGGAACAGTGCAATGAAGTATGGTGTATGCGATGCCGAGGAGAAGGGCATACAAAGTATAATTTCCTGGATTTCCGTAATTATTTAGTGTCAGGTGCACCAAACCCATTGAATGGTGGCAGTATGCTATGGTGTCGTGTTTGTCAGGTGTTTGGGCACAGTCACGATAAATGCCCATATATGCAGAAAATGGTCACAACCCCGCGAAATCTTTATTGCACATTCTGCAAATCGGTGGGTCATGATGACAAGGATTTCCATGCATATGGGTTGCTACAGGAGAGGATGTGTGATGCATTCTACATCAAGTATGATCAACGCACCGTGCAACAACCACAACTGCAACCGCAGGTAGCTCAGCCGCTACCGCTACCGCAGATGCAGTTTGCACCACAACAACAACAACCACAGCAGTTCATGCCGCAATACACTCCGATGCAGATGACTTCCCTGCAGCCACAGTATGCATCGCAAGGGCAAGGGATACCACCAACACCGATGCAGGAATAGTTTAACCAACCCCGAGTACCAGCAGCAGGGCGGCTACCGAGGAGGAAATAGGGGCAGACGCGATGGTGGATTTGATCGTGAAGGAGGAGGGCGAGGAGGTCGTGGACCTGTTCAATGTTACCACTGTGCGGTATTGGGGAATTATCAGCACGACTGCCCACTTCTACAGAATCAGTGTACGTTCTGTTTTGGTAATGATCATACGGTTGAGAATTGTCCACAGCTGATTGCACGATGGTAGGCTGGGAACGCTCCGCAACTACATAATCAGGCCCAGCCACAGCAACCGGTACAGAACCAGGCACAACAACCAGTACAGAACCATCCCGCACAACCACCGTCGAACGCCAATCAAAATGCCAATCAACCGGGGAATCTGCAGCAGAACCAGACGCAGGGTGCACATATTACGACCATTTCTGCAGAACCGCGACCACAATATGATTTGGTGGCTGTTGTCACTCGTGGAGGCAAGAAGATTGGGGAAGATGGTTCGCGACCATTAATTCGGTTGGCTAGTCAAAAGACGGTACCTTTCGACATGGATACGGAGCGGGAGATGTTCCTAGAAGCACAACGCACCATAGAGAAAGACCGTAGTAAGGCTGTTGTTTGCGATATGTCACCTGTCTTCGATACTACATCAGACGTTGATCGACCGCCACCACCAGCGACATTGAAAAAGTTTCTTGAAAGTTGTTTGTTATTGGCCCAAGACCCAGCTTCCCTGGTTGAGATTAAGGGATGGTTGCAACGATTTCTGAAAGGATGGCACGAATCGGCAGTAAAATCCCTACAGCGACGAAAGACTGGCAAGGAGATGCGAATGAATATTCAAATTGGTGAATATGATGTTGACTCCGTGATTCTTGATCTTGGTTCAGATGTTAACATCTTAACCAAGCAGGCATGGCAAAAGATGGGTAGTCCCCCATTGAGCTGGTCTCCTATGCAACTCTGGTTGGCTAACCATGCAAAGGTAACACCAATTGGGCGAGTTCCGCGGCTTACGATCGATATTGAGGGCATGAAGACTTATGCTGACTTCGATGTCATTGAAGTGGTTGAGGGAGGAAGCTCTTATCCGGCGCTCTTGGGGATTGGATGGCCTAACGATAGTGGAGCTATAATCAACTTCAAAAAGCGCATGATGACCTTTGAGAATCGCAATTTCAGAGTTATAGCCTCATTGGATCCGGCTGAAGGATGCCGATACATTGAGCCTGTCAAAGATGATGATCCCGCTGGATGGGACCATGCATTCAATATTTCTGAAGATTATATTCATCCTACTGTCTACAGTGAGTTGGAGTGGTGCAACGAGAGCTCTGCGTCTTCCAACTCCAATGATGCCTTAGAACATTGGCAGAACCAATTGCATGAGGTACCATTCCAGAAATGTGGCTTAATTACGCAATCCTTATGTCGTGTTGCGACATAAACGATCACATTACCTGTCTATGAGGGGTTTCCTGACCTAACCACCTTTTTAACAGAATTTGAAGACCGCGTCTCCGCACCATAGTGATTGCTGGCATTAAAGGAAGCACTGAAGGCTGCTCCAGCACGCTGGTGGGCCACACATAAGAAATCCATTAATGGTTTGTCACAGTGTCGAAGGTTGATGATGGTTCGGTTCGGCGATACTGAGGTTTATCACACTGGCAAGTATGATGGTTGGGCTAATCCCGGTGATCATGTGATGGAATGTCAACGATTATGGGTAGCGCGACCCAGAGATGAGTGGGTCCATGCTTTTATCCATACTTTGGATGAGATGCCGCTCTCATGGTACACTGCAGCCGAGTTGCGCCGAGACATTACAACATGGGGGGATTTGACGGTCTATTTCACTCATATGTTCACTTTTGCGGATGCCAACCCTGATGTCCATAATGCCCTACAGCTCATCTACGATGTGGTACTTCAGGTTGTTTTGGTGGACTACCCTGTCGACCCGCACACATATTGTCCGATGTAGTCTCTCATGGAGTGCTTCAACATTAGCGGTGGGCTAGAAGACGACGATGATCCCCAGAATTTCAGCATTCTCGAATCTGAAGGAAGTCGCGATGTGGTCCCACCTGCTGTGACAAGTAATCCGTTCAGTCAACCATTGCAGCTCCGCAAGATGAATATCGGCACAGAGGCTACTCCCAAGTTTGCTAATGTTGGGGAGTATTGCGATGATGAGATGATGAGTAAGGTTACTAAGTTACTTCATGAGTTTCAAGATGTGTCCCCCATGAAGTTTTCCGAAATGAAGGGAATTCTGGGTGATTTAGGAGAGATGAAGATTCCATTAAAACCAGATGCTAAGCCAGTCCAACAGCGACCCTATTGGCTGAATCCGCGACATAAAGAAAAGGTCAAGGCAGAAGTTGATCGCATGTTGGATACTGGTATTATTGAACTTGTGGAAGAGTCCGAATGGATCAGTCGTATGGTGGTGCAAGACAAGAAAACAGGTGAAGTGCGCATTTGTGTCGACTTGCGTAAGTTGAAGGATGCTTGCTTGCATGACCCTTTTCCGACCCCGTTTACTGATGAAGTACTTGAAGGAGTGGGTGGCCAGGAGATGTACTCATTCACTGATGGATTCTCTGGCTACCATCAGATTCGCATTGCCAAGGAAGATCGCCATAAGACAACTTTTGTTACTAAATGGGGTTGCTTTCAGTACACAGTGATGTCGTTTGGGTTCAAAAATGCACCTGCGATATTTTCCTGGGTCATTGGTGCCGCATTCAAAGATTTTATTCAAAAGTTTTTGCAGGTATATATGGATGATTGGACTCTTTAGGGATTGATTCGTGATCATTTGGCCAATCTGCGGTTAATGCTTGAGCGATGCCAACATCACCAGATATCGCTGAACTTAAAGAAATGTATTTTTTGTGCATCGTTTGGGATATTGCTGGGTCATATCGTGTGTAAACAAGGATTGCTGGTTGATCCAGCCAAAATTGCGCTCATTTTGGGGTTGCAACCGTCAACCACCGTTAAGCAGTTGCGCACAACCTTGGGTCATACCGAATATTATCGCAAGTTTATTAGGGGTTATGTTGCGATTACTGCCCCTATGGAAAAACTGTTGAAGAAGGATGCTACATTCCAATGGAGCCCGAAATGTCAGGATAGCTTTGAAACGCTCAAAGCGAAGGTGTTGTCAGCACCAATTTTGGTCTTTACGGACTGGAGTAAGGAATTCCATGTCCATGTTGATGCTTCATCGATTGCATTAGGTGTTGTGTTGGCTCAACCAAGAGAAGGCGACCTTGATCATCCTATTTCTTTTGCCAGTCGGAAGCTGTCCTCTGCATATCGCAATTACACTACCATAGAACGAGAAGGTCTGGCCATGGTTTACACGCTGCAGAAATGTAGGCATTATTTGTTGGGTAGCCACTTTAAAATGTTCATTGATCATTCTGCATTGAAATGCTTGGTCAATAAGCCTATGTTGGGGGGGAAGATCTGTCGTTAGCTACTTTTGTTTCAGGAGTTTGATTTTGAAGTCATTGTGAAACCGGGACGGTTGAATGCTAGACTAGATCATTTGTCACGGATTGACATAGGGGAGGAAACGACTAATATCAAAGACGGGTTGCCAAATGCCCAACTATTTAAAGTTACCGCCGCTGATCCATATTTTGATGACATTCTTCAGTTTCTGGTGACCGGCACCGCGCCCGCTGACTTTACCACTACTCAGAAGAAGCAGTTGGTTGTCAAGGCTGCTGGGGACTTTCAGCTAATCGCGGGCGAGCTGTATAAATTGGGCTCTGATGAGATATTGCGCAGATGTGTCTTGCCGCATGAGCAAGTGCAGATATTGGCTGAGGCCCATCGTGGAGTAGCGGGAGAACACTATGGCGGTCGGGCGACTGCCCGGAAGAAATTGCGTGTAGGGATTTGGTGGCCCACATTACATAATGATGCGACAGACTATGCGCGGTCTTGCGATGTTTATCAACGAACTGGAAAGTCGTCCAGACGCGATGAGATGCTACCGCTACCTCAAGTGACATTACAACCGTTCGAAAAATGGGTTGTGGATTTTGTAGGACCGATCCATCCACTGGGTAAACGCACAAGTGCGCGGTATATTGTCACGGCGACAGAGTACTTGACCCGATGGGCTGAGGTGGCTCCTGTAGTTGATTGCTCCGTCACCACGACTGCTCTATTTTTGTTTGATCACATTATCACTCGCTTCGGCTGCCCCAAGATATTGCTAAGTGAACAAGGCAGCCACTTTCTTAATCGCACCATCAGCACATTGACGGAAGAGTTGCAGATACAACATAAGAAGAGTACACCCTATCACCCACAGGCGAACGGCATGGTGGAGGCGTTTAACAAAGTATTGGAGCATGCACTGACAAAGGTGTGCAATGCGAACCACGACGACTGGGATCTGAAAATACCAGCAATGTTGTGGGCCTATTGCACCACATGTAAAAGGTTGACTGGTTAGACACCTTTTAAGCTGGTATATGGGAAGGAAGCAATTATGCCAATGGAGTACATTGTTCCAAGTCTATGAATTGCGGCTGTTACGAGCATGGATGATGTCGCAGCATTAGATGAACGTCTAGCGCAATTGGTGCAGCTGGAAGAGGATCGATTTATCGTTGTCTTTCACCAAGGGGTGGAGAAGGATCGCCAGAAGGCATCACATGATCGCCACATCAAAAGTAAATAGTTTCAGCAAGGCGACTTGGTACTATTATATGACAGCAATTTTATGAAACATCCAGGGAAATTGCAGATGCATTGGCTGGGTCCATATCGCATCAATAGTATTACTTCAGGAGGAGCAGTTTAGTTGCAGCAGTTGGATGGGGAGATTCTCCCCAAGCTAGTTAATGGTCACAGGTTGAAGCCCTATCAGTCGGGCTTGGAGCAGTGCGATGCCTGAGTCGCATCGGGAAAAAAAAAATGTGTGTTGCAGCAGGGTATTTTTTAAGGATTCTGATATTATACTTAAGTATAGTATCATAGGCGATTATTTTGGATTGAAAAAAACATGTATATAGATAGGTAGGCCAATATTAAATATGAAGCATGCAATTTACTACTGAAATGTGTAAATTTTGGCAAATATTATGAAAAAAAAAACATATTTTATGTAAATATAGGCGATATTAGAGACTAAAAATGACTAAATAGCGAATTTATTTTTTGAAAAAAAGCTCAAAAAATAGCCAATTGGCGAAATTTCGCCCCTAAAAATTACTCTGTGTTGCAGGTTGTTGGGTGGCAGATGGCGCACCAATTGAAGAAGGAATGTGCAAGCAGGGAGGCTTGTGCCGCAAGATTAGAGCAGTCGGAGACTCATGGCAATGTTGCGACCAGGATTGACGACGGATTTTGTTGAGGATTTTGTGATGATTACGGAAGATTTGGGGGGTACGGAGAAGTGTTTTGACTACTACCGCGCTAACATCTTGTGACACATGATTGCACCTGACAGATTCGGATGGGTTACCACATGACGACGACATGTTTTGCACATGGGCACGCTGGGCCAGGATGATCAGCAGGATTGCTCACACGGTGGCACGTGGGATCTCTGATGGCAGCATGGTCGCCCCCCGCTGTGTCATTCGGTGGGTTCACACACACAGATGTGAGGTACTGTGGAATCATTCCCACCATCGTGACCCGGGAATGATCTGGCTATAAGTAGCCGAGGCATCTGGTAGTTCGCTCTAAAGAAGTCGTTCTGACTTCGAGTGGTTATGTTGTTTAATCAATTTGCAAGTTGAGTTGTGAGGAATTCCAAGGAGGCTGTGGAAATGCTTCACTTTGTTTCCCGTGGTAGCACCCCAGGGTCCCTACGAGCCCGAACGATGAGTGTCCCTGAGCGCCTTGATATGGCGGGTGCACTTACACTGTGTTTTTCCCAAGCCGAGGGTCGGTCCTGCATGATTAAGTATGCAGTAGTTGTTCGAATGATTGTGCTCGTCTCGACCCCTAAGATGGTTGGGGCGGGAGCTCCCCGCCCATAATAGGAGTTGTTTGCTGGCGTGAAACAGATGTTCCAGAGTCATCTGTTGATTTCACACTTTGGTACTGTTCGTCCTCTTTTCCTTCCCGTCTAAACCATTTACATAGACTTGAGGATGAGTTCAAGACGTACATGATAGCAAGTTGGGGGATGCCCACTTTCGGGTAAGTCTTACAGAACAGCGAGACGATGATCAGTGTAGCTGAAGGAGTAGGACCACACCACATGCTCCATACAGCAAGAACAGTTGACATGTACTATGTCCAACAGTTGACTTGGCTCGAGGGCGAGCCACAAGATTGTGTTGGGGGCCTGTTGGCAGGCGGTTCAATGAGGAAGTGTTGCGGTACCGCTGACGTTGTGACACATCGGATGAGGGCATGAAAGGAGTATTTTGTGTTAAAGAATACCATAGTTGGTGGGTTTTTGGGTCACTTGGACCATATGTTATGTAATAGTGAGTCAATTGTACCGCGGTATGCGGGTTTTTGGGGTCATTTGGACCGAGTCAGTTAGATATTTGGTCAATTCTCTATAGTGTCGGTTAGGAAGTCAGTTGTAAGTGGACAAATATTGTAATGGTAGAAGCCTATAAATAAATGAGAGCTGTAAGTATTAGATATAAGGAGAGGCATAGAGAGATAGAAGACAGAAAGAGTAGCAGGCGAGAGATAAGGAGATGTATTTGTACGGAGATCTATGTTTTGCTTCTAGTACATGACTGCGACAGTAATATAATGATGATGTTTTGGTACGATCTTTGTGCAATGTTGCGATATATGAATGTTGTTTAATGTAATGTCTGCTTACTGTTGCTGTGATGATAAATGTTGCTATTAAGTAATATGTTCCATGTCAAATGTGATGATAAATGCTGCGATTAAGTAATATGTTATAATTCCATGTTTTGAGTCTTTGCTTAAGTACTGCAATAGAGCTAGTCCATGCAGCCACAACTCTCCTCCTCCCTCGGTAGAAACATGGTTCCATCTGCTCTTCCTGGACGCCTCGGGTGAGACCTCATCCACTCTGCGGGTGTTGCTGGGTGGGCTCAAACCTGCCCGGGCCGGTGCCCAGGGAGACTACGGTATGTGTCAACAGTGAGGTGGACCCCTGTCAACCGAGGTCACGTTGGTCAACAAATGGTTTCGACCGAGGTCGCGTTGGTCAGCAATTCTCCAACATGCATCTAAGTTTGTCAATTTGTCAATGCACTACCCAATGTTGATAATACAAGGATAAGCTAAGAAAATGGTGGCGAGTGTGATTGTTAATCAATATCAATCTCCATTTTATCATTTTCTCCATGGTGGCTCAAAGAGTTTGATTCAACATGGCCTAAACAGTCTATGGGTGAATGTTGATATACATCAATTAAATGATCCACCATGGGAAGAGGTCGTACAACACAGCATGACTCCTAAGGCTCAAACTAATCAAATTCTGAATGAAGATTGTCTCACAACATTTACATTCCCAAAAGATCTCATCGTAATTTGATTCATAGAGGATTATCACCAATTCGAGAGGTACTCCATCTAGATTATATGGAATTCTAGAATTAGTTGTCGTCAAATCATGCAACATCTACAGGATTCTACATGACTTCAATTTCATACCTAAACTTATCCATATTGACAATAATAACATTCAAGAGGAAATAAATAGCAATCCTCGTGAAGTAGTGGATGGGTTTCCAAACGTTGTAATTTGTTATAATTCGCAAGGAGGACAATGGAAATGATGATGGAGCGGTATGCACAATTTGTTATGAAAAGTTTACAAATGGGGAGAGTGAAAAACAATTGGCATGCACCCATCGTTTTCATTCACATTGCATTCTCTTGTGGTTTTGTTGAAGAATGAGTTGTCCCACATACAGATATGATCCAAGCTCCCACATGTCAAATATGAGGTAGTGTCGTGAGATTTAGTATTTTATGGATATGGGTGTAATCCCTCGCAAGGGAATATGCCAAGGAATACATCCATAATTTATAAATATTTAAATAGAAGGAATAAATATATATTTTTAAATATTTAATGAAATATAATAACAAGTAATATTTATAAATTAATAAAAGGAATAAATTTAGTAACACTCTTGTCATAATAGAGGAGGATCTGGCTCATATATGCATATAGGAAACTTGATTGACGAAACCATGGAAGAATGCAATGTGAATGAAAGCGCTGGGTGCATGTCCATTTGTAAACTTTTCATAACAAATTGCAAAGACCACTCCATCATCATTTCCATTGTCCTCCCTACAAATTATAGCAAATTATAACATCTCGCAACCCATCTACTACTTCACGAGGACTGTTATATATTTCCTCTCGAATGTTATTATTTTCAATATAGATAAGTTAAGTTCAAGTATGAAATTGAAGTGATTCCACTGGTTCTTCCACAGACGAACTGCTGATCAAGTATGACTATCTGTTTCATAAAAGGTTCTCTGTTGATCTTAATTTTATTCGGTTGACCATTGTAAGGGAGCAATAAATGGGACCAATCAGTGGCAAAGTAACCCTTAAGTTTATCTAACCAGTCCCTGCTTAACCACATCCCATAGGCTTCCAGAATGTCATCTATCACGATGTCAATTGTCTGGTGGATCCTAGGATCAGCCGACAGTGTAAGCAAAACATTTCTCAACTTACCTACCACTCTGAATTTGGATCTGTCAAGTTGCACAATCTGAGTTGGGTAGGGTTCCCACGTTGCATTCAATTTCCTGCAAACAGAGAGGGGCATCACATTTCATGACGCTCCTGAATCTATCATGCAATTGTGCACATTCCGGTTGAAAATCTCAAAGGTAAGCAAGAAAGGAGGAGTCTTCTTGCTTGTTGGTTTCTGATCATCGGTTTTAGTAACAAAGTCTAGGTTGTTACTTTGTGACTCTCTAGGCTGTTTGACTATCATGTTTTTAGGTAAGGAATCCCTCATAGCAGGGATCTTAAGTAGCTCAAATAGAGAGATGTTTGCTTTGACTCTTTTTAAATCTTCGACTAGATTGTACTCCATTTCAGGGAGGACTGTATCCTTTTGAGGAACAATCTTGTTTTTGGTGGGAACTGGAGCAGAAGATGAAGGTTCTTGAGGTGGCCGTGGTATTGACCTTGTGTTATAAGGGTGCTGTGCGTTAAACACCGCCTCAGGTTCTTCTTCTTCTTCACACATAGGAAGTTCTGAAAAGCAACTCACAGTATCGACTTGTGGATCACCTTCTTCTTCTTCTATAGGTAAGTGTGGATCTAGGATGGTCTGATCATTGGAAGTATGGGGGATGACTTGAGATTCTGCTGCCAAGGCTCTAAAAATAGAATAGAGTTCATTGTTTGTGAGTCCTTCTGCCGGATTCGGTGGTGGTGGATTTTGTGGAGGCTGGTAAGGTCTCCTAAATGGTGGCCTTACAAAACCTCTGTTTTGGTTCTGATTATCATTAGTGTTCTTTTTCAAATCCACCATCTCATTTGACATTTTTTGAATGAATTTCTTCATGTCATCCATATCAAATGGATCCTTATTCTGAATAGTGGGTTTGGGGACGTTCTCAGCTCTTTTCCTAGAAGTAGAAGGCTGCTCTTCTGAAATTTTAGGGCTGTCTTTCAGACAAAACATGTCCTTCTCAACTTGGATTGCTTCATCAAATGCCTCTAGTAAAGTACCTTTTTGTGCCCTTTTGACCCACATTGCAATAGGGACAAGAAGACCCTTTTCATAATAAGCTACCAACAATTCTTCAGCAAGAAGAAGATTGGTAGGGATTCTGTTTTTGAGATAAGAGAACCTTTGGTTAAAGTCTTTTACCCTTTCTTTTCCTTTGATTTTCATAGAGGATAATTCTAAGACAAGATCCTGCAGTGTTTTATCATCCCCGAATTTCTGGGTGAAATATTTCTCGAACTCATCCTAGGAAGTTATAGATTGGGCTGGTAAGGCAAAATACCAGGTGGCTGCTCTACCCTCAAAAGTGTAGGGAAAGAGTCTGCATACTACATCCTCATGTACCACACTTCTAAGTCTGATTTCCTTCATGAAAGTTTTTATATGATCCAATGCGAATGTATTATCCTCAGGGTTGAATTTAGGCAACCATTTCTCAGGATTCTTTGGTAATCTATGTTGATCTCCTAATATGAAAACTGCACCTTGGTCAAGCCAAGGTCTGTTTTGACCTTCTCCAGCCATCGGAGGGTCTTGTTCTTCTTCTTCTGACGACGAGCTAGAAGAATTTTCACCATCTGAGGAAGATGATGAGGATGAAGGAGGGGATGGTGGTGGACCACCAGTTCCAAGATTTGGTTGACCTTGTGTTCCTATGAGAGTGGCCTCACGGTTATATTCAGGAGAATCAGGTTGATCAATCAGCTCTTGGTTTTCAGGTTGTTAATCAACTGTATGTTGATCCTCTGGATTTAGATCAGTGGTATGCTGAATTTGTGGGTCACTGGTCTGTGAAGTGGAAATTTGTTGATCTTCCCGACCACTAGTCTGCAAAATGTATTCTAAATTAAAGGCTTCCATACCACGTCTTCTTTGATCGGCAAGTCCTTGTTCTGCTCTTAAGATCCGATCGGCAGATGTTTTCAATATCTGCTCTAACAAGATGGGCCCCCTTGTAGGTGATGTGAAAATGGTATCCCGTCTATTCTCCTGTTGGATCATCGGTGTAACGGGTATAAATGTAGGTTGAGAAGACGTGGCAGGGAGAACTATAGGTTGTATATCAGTTGGTTGTTCAGATGTTGAATCCCTAGACTGGCTTTGGGTTTGAACTGTTGAATTACTTGTTGGAGGAGGTTTATTAGCAGTTTGCTTAGGCATGTTATACTAGTGGCCCTCCTTCTAGCGCCATTTGTTGATGCCTCAGTTGTGTAGGTTACTGCAAGGTGCTGGAAAGGGTTCCAAGGCACACAACAAGGGATGAAAACCCAATCAAAGGATTCAAAAAGACACTACGCAAGGGCAATTCTATCCTCGAGCTGTTTGGTGTGCTAATCACCTACGTATATTTGGCCTCCGCTGGCACTCTAAGAGTAAGTGGTTTGATCTATTAGATCAGTTTCCCAATTAAGGAAAACAAAGATATGGAAAACAATAAATAATACTAATTTAACCTATTTAGAAATAAGGATTTAATCTTAAGTCAGACCTATCTTAAGATGAAAAGCTTGTCGTTTGTACAGATCAACCCTGAGGTGCAAATAAAAAATAGTTTATCACCCTTAATAGAAATGCCTTCAAATGAGATATTTGCTAACTTAAATTATGATTACTTAATGAAAATAAAATAATGATAATTCAAGCTTAAGGACCATCAAGATATAACCTGTTATTTCTTTGTTGATTGAAAAATTACCAATGATTGAAAGTATATCCGATCAATTGCAGAAATCGATAAAGAAAGTATTTAATTAAAGAAATTCAATCAAATATTTTCATACATAGATCAGTTATACAGAAAAAAAAATACAACATATTTATGAATTCATTAGATATCTAACAAGAGATCATATATATAGTGGATGATAATCTGGAATATAAAATCAGAAATTCTCAAAGAAATTTGAGTAACAACCAGAAGATGGATCCAAAGATAACATTACTGTATTAAGATGTCTTTTACCAAAATTACAATGACTCTGGCCACAGAGTATCCCCAGTCTTATCTTCTGCTAAATTACAATTCCAAAAATTCCAACCCCTCCCTAAGAGAGGTATTCTTCCTTAAATAAAAATATTACAACAGAGTACAATAAGAAATTCCCAAAAGATAGGGATCCTAAAATCACGAATGAGTCTATTGGGCCAGAAAATCCTGCCACTTATCATATATCTCTAACAATTTATCTATGTTTGGATAGTTGATAGATTCTATGCCTATCTGGGCATTACATATGTTGTTCTCCATGTCATGCTTGGCGAGATTATGCCAAGTATGAAGGTAGAAATGGATATTGCTCTCAAAGGAGAGTGGTTTCCTGATCAGCTCATCCACGCGATCAATATTGACTGCTTCAATAGCCCGGATCTTCTGTGCAGTTTCTTCACATTCACGCTGCACTTCTTCTAGTTTACATTTAGGTGGAAGGGACTTCAAAACAGGATCCTTGTATGGGAGATGTAGAGCTTCCATGATGTTGTCAACTGTATACCAACGTCGAGTGCAAAGATCTTTGGATTTTATGATGATCTCTTCAGTAGAGTCATTGAATTCGAACCAGGTATTCAGGAAGGCTTTGTTCTTCTTCATCTGAAGACTGCTAGGAATTGGGAGGTCCGCCAGGATGTTTTTAATATACCCTTTCCATTCACTAACCTCGTCCTGAGATTTGGAAGCCTGAATTCTCTTGATTTTATGTACCTCAAGGTCAGAAGACAGTTTGTTAAAAATAATAAACGTCTCCCTAATTTCATCTTGTGCAATGTACAACTTTTCAAGCAATTGATAATGTCCATGATTAACCTCCAAGGCCAGATCCTTGAACTCCTGTGGTGTAAACTTAGAAAAACTAGCTGAAGCTGCATTTGCAGTTACAACTCCAACTTGGATCTCCAAGGTTGCTATATTTTCTGCATGGATGGAGTTCTAATTGTTTTCTGTGTTAAGCTGATTCTGAAGGGAGATGTTCTCCTTTTCTGATGCATGTAAGCGTTCCATCCATTCCTGCCTGATATTAGCCACATGGAGGCTGTGTTCATCCTTAATTCTGACCAACTCATCTTCTAGTTCCTTGATTCTTTCCTTTTTAAGATCAACCTCTCTGTTCAACAACTAAACTGAATCTATGTTGGCAACAGCGAAAGCTCCCAAAACTGTTGCTGCTTCAATGGCTCCAGCCTGAGGATCACCAGTTTGTTGAGCCCATAAGACTTTAATCGGAACAGGTGATTCCAATGCCTGCTCATCTTTACTTCTCTTCCTTGTTTTCTTGAATACTGTCCTCTCTTCCTTGTTATAGAAATAGCTTCCAATAGGAACCACATCTTCATCTACATATTCATCAACCACCTCAGTAGTGATGGGAATAACATTAACAGTGGAAATTATTGAAGGTGTCATAATACCATTAGGGTGAGGGATAGACATAGTAACTTGGGGAACGACCACTGAGACAGAAACATCTTGGACAAGTGACTGGACCTGTGTAGGTGAAGGGACCGAAATGGAAACTTTAGGCAGAAGAGTTTTTTCTTCAGCATTAGGAGCTGATGACAGGGAAGGAACTATAGGTGGTTCATTAATGCTAGGTGAAACAAAGATAGCTAATGGTATAGATTGAGGAATTGCAGAAGGCTTATCTTGAATTGTGATAGAGGATGGAGTGGGAAAAGGAATGGAGGTTAATTGATCGATGGAAGGTATTAACAGAATAGGTTTAGGTGACTACGTAGGAATGATGGTGGTTTGAGCTTCTGGCACCATGGACTTAGGAATAGAGAAAAACTCTTGACTACACGAAAGTGTAGTGGAAGAAGAAGTTATACTACTGAACAGTTGAGACAATGAAAAGGGAGGTAACTTCTCTGAAAATGAAGCAGAAAATTGTTGAACTGATGTTAACTGAGATATTGAAATCGGAGAATCATGAATAGAGGTGTCTTCAAATGACTGTTCCTGAACAGAGCATTCCACTTCAATAACATCTAACAAGTTTGTGACCAACTTGGATTGTTCTGTAATCTCCTTAGTTACTGAAACTGGGGGTTCAGGTTCTTCAGCAATATCACAGTCAATAATCTGAACATTGGGGAGTGGATTGGCATGGGTAACCACCACATCATCGTTTTCTTGCACAACTACACTGATGATTTCAAGAGGGTTTGAAGGCTCCATCATTTGAGAATCTACAGTAACCTTCTGGGGTTCTACAGCATGAGTCTTCAATACTGATGTCAATTTTGCTAGATCTTTCTGAAACTGCTGAGAAGTGTATAACAAGGACTTGACCTGTTCTGCTGTTTTCTTGGGAGGAGAATCCTCGATGGGGGTTTTTCCTTTTCCTTGTTCTGAATGAGACACCATTTGAAGAGAATTAGCTTCCTAAGCCTCTCTTTCTTCCTTTTCTCTTCTTACTTTGTCCATCAATTCCAGCTCCAATTTCCTATAGCTTAGCACCCTGAGCTTTAATTCCTTCTGATATTGCAGAATGTTATGCTGCTCTTCTGGGTCTTTTGCTCTAGCAAGAACTTCAAAAAATGAATTGACTGCATGATAGATAGAGTCATCTGGGATGTTTTCATGAACATAGTCCATTTTAATATGGGTTTGCTTGAAGTGTGCATCCAATAACTTCTTGGGATCATGCTTTCTTTTCGGGGCAAATCCCAATTTGAAATCAACCATTTGGTCACCAAGGATCGTTTCCCAATTGGATGTTGGGATGACCAATGACCCAAGGTTCGAAAGGAATTTAGGCCATCCCTTCTTTCTAGGACCTGTAAGCTTCTTATGCATACCATCAGTCACAGTTTGAAATGAAACTTCATGCAAAGCCAATCTGTCAGGGACAATTCTGGGTAACAGATGTATAGTATTACTGCCCCAGACCCTGATATATGAGAAATACTCACACACATACCAGTCACCGATAGTATTGATGAGTGCCTTGGCATCATCCGAAAATGTTGGTGCTTCTTGCTTAAAAATATTGAAATAGATAGTGCCCAGGAAATGATCACATATATCATACAGTAGAGGGATAAAGTTTTCTTCCCATAAGATTGAATGATAGATGTGCACAGGTGGGTCTGCTGGAGTCCAATTCCAGTTCAAGTTGGGGTATTGAAATTCTGAGCAGAAAACATCAATTACATATGCATATAAAAAGAAATGTGGTTTTCCGAAGGCAAGAGACTTCTGGTAATCTTCGATGGAATTTTTTAGTTATGAGGACAAGATGGAAGCCCATGGGAAGGACTCGCCGGTAGTCAAGACATGGTGCGCTATAGGCACCCATTCATCTTTAAACAACGAACAGTTGGGGAGTCTAAATAGTCGACACAACATAGCCGCTAGCAAAGAATAAGGTTCCTTGAACCAAAAAATTGGATATAGATTATCAGGCTTAAGCACGAAAGCATTAGGTTTTATCATCCAGGACTTCATCATTTCGGAAAAATTGTAACGAGACTTGGAGGATTGGATGAAGTCAGGAGATAGGGACTGCTCATGTGGCTTGAGAGAAAAATATTGGGTAAAAACCTAGGGACGGAAATGAGTCAATTGATTCCCCAGACTATCATTGAAAGACCGGTCTTTGACACCAACGTTCTCAACTATCCACTTCACTACATCCGTATAAGGTAAGATAGCGGGCCGTGTAGCAATAGCATGAATCTGGGAAGCCCTAATCTTCTCATAGGCAGGCCTATCAATTTCTACCTGCGAAAGGTCATCGTTGTCGAATATAGCATAAATCCGAGACCAATCCATTTGATAAGTCTCGGTGACCTTCCCACTGGTGTCTGAGAAGATACCAAAGTTGGGGTCTTTGGTTAGGGTATCTCTGAGAACGGCCCTGGACCGGGTACTTCTCGACATAGTGGCAAACTTCGTAATTTTCTGACGAAATAAAAGAAAACAAAAATCACAAACAGCCAAGAGACCAACCGAAAAATGAAATGACAACAATCCTACCTGTGATAACTGAAAACTGGAAATCAGCTGAAGCAAGAAATCCACGGTAAAATCAGCACAGCGGAGTAATTTTGGCGAGTAAAAATGATAACGAAAAATAGAAAAAACCCTATATTTATTAATTTACCCAAGTTAAATGATGACCGTAGGATTGAGAGTGACGAACGGCTGAGATTAACCGATGCGAAATGCGGGATTGGGTTCAGAAACACAATAAAAAAAAAGTTGTATTTACCATTCTCGAAAGCCGAAAACCGACACTGGCGGGTTTCGGGTTTCGGGTTTCGAAATATAACCAAATCAAAACCAAGTTCCCGAAAGCCGCAACCCGATAGTTGCCGATTGCAGGTTTCAGGACGCAATCAAACACAAAGTTAAAAAGGTAATTTCCGAATCCCAAAACGTGACATTGTCGGGTTTCGGGTTTATTAAAACTTACAAACAAAATCTGGATTCCCGCAACGCGACATTGTCGGGTTTCGGGTTTCAGGTTTATATAAAACAAACTTCGAAAAATGGAATCCCGCACCCGCAACTTTCGGGTTGCGGGTTTCAAGATGACGAAAATCCAAAAAATGAGAACACTAATTTCCCGCACCCGAAACATTCGGTTTTCGGATTTCGGGTTGTCCAACTGTCGGGTTTCGGGTTGGTAGAGAAAAAGTTAAAATACTCAAAATTTAAATATTTATGCAAACCAAACACTTAGACATAATCCAGATGAGGAAGAAACATGGAGCACGAAGGTATGGGCATTAGATTTAGAGAGATCTAAACTGAAAACCCATATTCACAAAGGGAAACTTACCCATATACCTTCGAATTTATTAAAAATGGGGCTCCCGTGCTTTAGCTAAGCATGGGATCTTTTGTGGCCACAAAAAGGCTTATTAGTTATGATACTGCATTACAAATCCAGTAATCAAGTATGAGTTTATATATAGAAATAAGCTTCATTTGGGTAATAAAAGTAAACATTTAAATGTTATAAGCAAGAGTAATACTGTACATTATGTTGATACAACATTCATTGATATTATCCATGTTATAGTAATGTATAGGCTTCATCATACATATCATGAACTAATCATACAGTTGATTTCATGAACAGAGTTCAACAAGCCCCTTCATTTTGATAATAAGTTGCGGAATAAAGAAAAGAGCAAGGTCAACCTTAGCAGTTAAAAATTGTATAAAAGCACTTAAAGAGTATATTATAGGGTTGGTTAAGTGATGATTGGGTTTGTTCTTACTATCATATTTTGTTGAGTATGTTCGCAACCTTATTGTAAGCTACAAGCTGTAACTATAGGAAATATGATGAATGAAAGATAATCTTTTGGGCCACTTTAAACTTTGGTATGAATACGTATAATGTTATAGCTTGATTGCAAGTTTTAATATATGTTAAATCCGTTATGTTGTACAAGCTGCCTGTTATACATTAATGTGTAATGAGAATATGTGTTAGAATGTTTATATTTTTAGCTTTTATAATGGTGCTCTACCTCACTATTCTAAGTGAAAAAATTAGTGGTTATAAAAATTTTAAAATAAAAAATTGTAAATTGTAAATAAAAAGTAATACAAGTTATACACTTTAAAAGAAAAACTAATATACAAATCTTAAAAATAAAAATAAAAGTATTATGTTCATGAACAGAAAAACCTCATATTTTGGTTATTTAGTTATTTCTAGCATACTAGAATAGAAATTATTTAAAATTTTCAATGGAACAATTAATTTATCAAAAATTAAATTGGGACAGTATAGTAAATTTAATATAAACAACATACCTATATTTTATTTTTAATTAAATATGAAGTTTTTAAAAATGTCAAATCTAACTAGGGAGTTTTGGAATACTTGTATGAGCCCCAACGACGAAACCAAATGCCAACGCCCGAAGCCCAACAACGAGACGAACACCAACAACCGAATCCCAACGAAGCCGAGCACCAAATAACCAAAACCTGCCACATATCAAACCACTGATTAACATATATAAAATAACATAAAAAAAATGATGAAGATTACCTAAACTAGACGAACGAGCACCTGCAAATTGGACACTACCAACTTCACGCTCCACGTCGAAAGGTGCCGAAATGGGTGGCGGAATGCATGGTAGCAAAAGGGGTGCCGAAAGGGTGGCAAAGGGGAGGCAAAAGGGTTGGCTAAAGGCATGCAGAACGGGTGGCGAAGGGGTGCAGAACAACGACGACGAGCAACTGTCACAATCCACGATGAACAAGCGGGGACAATCCACGACGAACAGGAAGACGGGGCAGATGTGGACAGGGCAGGCAGGGTCAACAAGCGCGGGGTCCAGCTACTGCAGGTGGGTTCTAGAAATCTGCATAACGAAAATGACAAATGATGGTCGCAGCCGAGCTTATATGTAGAAAAATTATTCGGCCGAATAATTATTCGACCGAATAATTATTCTGCCTAATAAACATAAAACCGTCGGTCAAATTTACTGGTCGGCTATGCGTCGTACACATTTCGAGGTCTCCATTATTTTAAACGGTTCACCATTAAAATTTATTTGGCTGAATAACGTATCACTTATTCGGCCGAATAACCATATTTATTCGGCCGAATAACCATATTTATTCGGCCGAATAACCATATTTATTCGGCCGAATTAATATGGTTATTCGGCCGAATAGCTTCCGCTATGTTTTTCGGACGCCCGATTCTCACGGAAGTGTTACCCAACTTCGCGTTTTCACCCCATACAAAATTCTGGTAACATAAATATGTGTCAAAATGGAATGATAAATAGTTCACTAGAGATCAGGTGAGTGAATCATTATTGTTGCAAGAAAATAGTTAGCGCATCTGATCTTGAATAGCATATTTTAGAAGATATTGGTTTCATGGCCCTTACTTTGTGAAATTGACGTAAGTTTATCGTTCCTAGGTGAGTTTTGAAGGTATGTGAAAATAAAACTACATTTTTAGTGTTTTCCTTCAACTTGTTAAATCTTTGAAATTTTGTTTTGATATGCCTTGTATGAATAAATGTATGTCATTGTGCTTTATGGTAATATCTGAATTATGCACATTGGTATTTCCAATTGTTGTATCCTAAACTCTTATGGTTTGAAATTTCATATATCTTTGTAACTTAAAATTTTGTTTGGAATGTGTTGAAGCCTTGGATGTTCTGGAAGTACCCCAGGAAACAACGTAAGGGAGATTAGCATGATATAACAGTATAATCGTGCATGTGCTTCAACCCTTAAGCTATAATCATTCAATTTTCATTTTCTGATTGTGTCTTAAGCTAATGAGTAAAGATCCATTTCACATGTCTGTCAATTGGTGAAATACTTATTAATTACCATATTTGTTTATCATACACACCAAAACACATTCCTTTAATTTAGATCTAACTTAGTTTAGATTTATTTCAAAGCAAACATTACTCACTTCTAGAGATAGAACACTTTTTATCTTCCCTCACACGAAGACAGATCCATCAGGATCAAACCACTTAAGTGCCAGCGGAGGCCTTATATCCATGGGAGTCAACCACACCAAACAGTCTGGGGATAGAACTGCCACAGAACTGCTATTGTGCAGAGTTGTTTGAATCCTTTCCGATTGGGTTGTCACCCTCTGTTGCTAGCCTTGGAAAACATTCCATTACTTACACACCCGAGGCTTCAACAAAATGTCATATATCCATGTAACTTCAAAGTAAAGTTTATAAAATGAAATATATGTTTCTTGACTAGTTTCTACAATTATCAAAATGCCTCCAATCTATGTTTGGGTTCTAAGTGTTTTATGTAATGTGTGTCATTTTTATTCCATAAGTTTTAGATTTATAATCCTAAATTTTTATTGTTTGAAATTTCATATATCCATGTAACTTAAAATTTTGTTTGCAATATATGTTTTTCGATTAATTTCTACAATTATCAAAATACTTCCAATCTATGTTTGGGTTGTAAGTGTTTTATGTGTCATTTTTATTCCATAAGTTTTAGATTTGTGATGAAATGAAAAAAGAGAGAGTTTAATGAAAAATCTTGTACTATCTTAGACTAGTTTCTACAATTATCAAAATACCTCCCATCTATGTTTGAGTTGTAAGTGTTTTATGTAATGTGTGTCATTTTTATTGAATAAGTTTTAGATTTATGATGGAATGAATACCAATGATTAATATATTTTGCTTGGTAATAAAAACGAAATTATATGGAAGGATGATAATGAGATGGCATTTTTTTTTCTCTCTCCTCGTTCCGTTTATGTTTCTCATTTCGGGTGGAAAATGAAAAGGTTCCGTTTCGGTTTCTCATTTCGGGTGGAAAATGAAAAGAACGTAATAGAATACAGTAGTGGAAGATGAAAATATTATAGAATACAGCACTAGAAAATGAAAAGTTTTTTGGGTGGAAAATCAAAAGAACGTAACAGGATACAAACACTTGAAAGAGATTCTTGAAGAAGAATACAGGTTCTTGTTGTTGTTGCATAGATTCTTGAAGAAGAATACAGGCTCCTGTAGTTGTTGCAAATACAAGTTTTTGAAGGAAGAGAAGATGAGTATGTGGAACTATGTTTTCCTCATACTCGTTGCTTGTCCTCTGTTGTTACTCCGAGGAATTAGGGTTTCATACTCATTGCAAGTCCTCTGTTGTTACTCCAAGTTTTTCTAGCGATTATTCCAATATTAATAGAGATTGCGAGGAATTAGGGTTCCATTCTCCTTTCAAAACCTCGCATGTTTGTCCTCAAAAATTTCACAACGAGTTGAATGAAACTTACAGAAATGGCTCTCCACTAGCATTGGGTCATAGACAGTCTAAGAATTTATTGGATTCTACCCACTCAAAACCAGCAACCCTCATCCAAAAGTTGAAAGCTTCGAAAGCATTTGTAAGATCTCTTTTCTCAAAGGGCTCCAATACCAGATCACGGGCCTATGACCATCATTCTTAGAATAGTATCCGTATTCAAAAGGATAGGCAAAAGGAAATCTATGAGCATGAGGATCATGCAGCCTTTGATAGAAGCATTCCTAGAGAAAAATCACATGCGACTCATCGTAAGTGTTTCTCTGGGAGATTCTCCTTTATTAAAGAATCTATGTTAATACCTAAACCCAATTCAAATTCATTGAATTCTCCAAGGCGCGAATCTCCTACCCACAGTGGTGCACTTATGAAAAGTAGCTCGGGAACTCCGAGTAATTTCTGAAGGGAAAAGGGGGCAACCCGCGCAATCAAAAATATTTGACCTGCGCAGTAAATATCTTTCACTCACCTATGCCGTGAATGAATATATTTCTTTTCTTTGGTTTATTACCTACGCAATTCCACCTTTTAAGATTAAATTTTCATTTCTACCTTTTACTGTGCTGAGATTACCTAGGCATTTCGACTTTCTACTGTGCAGGTGAACTTTGCTACGCATTTCACTACCCTCGCGGAAATTCTTAACTTCACAAAATACTTTGGGGAATACTTTACTTTGCATGAGCTTCGCACTTCATACAAATTAATTTTGCATGACTACTTTTAACTTTACGAAGGTTAAGTTAACTTCGCATACCTATTTAGCGATGCGCAACCCAATCTTAAACAAACCTTGTATAAATGTATTTCATGCTAAAACATAAGAACCGAAACATATGTATGTAAACAACATTTACATAGGTTAATATGAAGTAGATGTGCGGGATGCATAAACCAACATTCTTGAGAATGAATACATAAAGCTAAAGACTTATATATTACCACTGTAAAACAAAGTAACTTTGCCGCACTTACAGAGAGATGATTTTTACTTCAATCTTTCACAATTTTACAGAGCTTGGGCTCTTCATACATTTCACGGATTTTCACTTCTTCTCTTCTTTTATTCACTCTTGCGTCTCTATATATATCTCTCCATATCTCTTTTATCTATGTGAATGATTTTCATTTATAGAGTTTCATTATCACCGACTCAAGATTGCTTCACTTGGAAGCTATAGGGTTTCATTAAAGACTGTAATAAATTCTACCTAAGAAGTTATGAGCCAGCAAACTACAAACGCGGCTACTTAAATACTAACTTCCCGTGAGCCGGATTGGCTGCAAACTGACTACTGTCTGACATTGCAGACTGACAAAATGACTGACTGAGAGTCTGACAGAGCCGACGCATCTCAAATATGCTATCAGCTCACTAATTACAATATTCCAACACTCCCCCTTAATTATGAGCGGATGGGGATCATTAAACAAAAATAAAATATTACAAAATATTTCAAAGCTGAAACATGCTCTATTCATGACAAAGTTCACTGTACAAAACTTGTCACTCCCAAACAACTTCGCAAAAATTGGAATGGGTCCTTTGCCAATAGTTGTGTAAATATGTCTATTACCTTATCTTCAGACCTGCAAAATTCTAAACATATTTCCTTGTTGTTTATCAATTCTCTGATAAAATGATACCTTGTGTCGATGTGCTTGGTTCTCTTGTGGAACAAATGGTTCTTTGACAGTGCGATAGCTGAATTGTTGTCATAGTAAATGACTATGGGTTCTTGGTAGACCTGCGACAAGTCACTTAACATCCTCCGCATCCAAACGGCTTGACATGCAACGCTTATAGCTACGACATACTCTGCTTCTGCTGAAGATAGAGTTACTATGGGTTGTTTCTTTGAAGCCCATGATACAACACCTGTTCCTACATATAATGTATTCCCATATGTGTTTTTTCTATCATCTATGTTGCCTCCATTATCGCTATCAGTGTATCTAATGACTTTGAAATTTTCTGAGGTTGAATACAAAATACCAAAGTCTTTTGTTCCACTTACATACCTCAGAATTCTTTTACCTGCTTGCCAATGAGATTCTTTTGGTGACTCCATGAATCTTGAGATTAAGCTGACTCCATACATGATGTCTGGCCTTGTTACTGTAAGATACATAAGGCTTCCAACGATCCTTTTAAACAATGTAGGATCTACATTGGATCCATCATCATCCTTGCTCAATTTCAAACCTGTTATCACTGGTGTTGGAGTTGTCTTGCAATTTAAAATCTTAAATCTGTTCAAGACATCACTTGCATACTTTGACTAAGATGTAAATATCCCATTTTTAGTTTGTTGGACTTCTATGCCTAGAAAATACTTCATAAGCCCCAAATTAGTCATTTCAAATTCACTTTCCATGACTGTTCTAAATTCTTCTATGCCAAAATCACTAGTAAATATTAAATCATCTACATACAAGCACACGATTAGCTTATTACCTTGCTTGTTGATTTTTGTGTATAGTGTAGGCTCACATTCACTTCTGTGAAATCCATTCTGAATGAGGTAAGAGTCAATGCGACTGTACCAAGCTCTAGGAGCTTGCTTCAAACCATAGAGTGCATTTTTCGGTCTGTATACTCTATGTCCTTGTCCTGGAACTTCATAGCCTTATGGCTGCTCCACATATACTTCTTCCTCCAAATAACAATTTAAAAAAACAGACTTAGCATCCATTTGATAAACAGGCCATTTTTTGTGCTGCGATGGCCAAAACTGTTCTGATTGTGTCCATTCGAGCTATAGGTGCGAAGGTTTCATTGAAGTCTATGCCAGGTTGTTGTGTGAACCCTCTTGCTACCAATATTTCCTTGTGCTTCTGCACATTTCCATCATCATATTTCTTGGTCTTATAAATCCATTTCACGCTTATAACATCCTTGTCCTTAGGAACATCAACTAGTTCCCATGTTTGATTCTTCTCAATGCCATTCTATTTCTTCATCCATGGCTTGTGCCCAAAATTTATCTTCAACAGCTTCTTCAAATGTTAGAGGATCATTAACTTGAGAAAATAATGCAAATACAAAGAATGAATTACGCGTACCAGTCTCATATATCTCGTGCAGGGTTCTTGTCTTTGTCGGAGTTGTTGGTGTCGAACTACGCAAGCTACGCGAACTTCTTGATGGAGTTTTTTGCGCACTTAGTGTGCTTGTCGGAGTAGCTTGAGCTGCGACTTATGTCGGAGTTCTTTATGCTGGAACATGCCGCGGAGTCCTGGGAGTAGACGGAGCTGCACAATTCTGATTCACATGCAGAGTCTCAACCACATCTTCTACGATGTCATCATGTTCAACATGTGACACAATTTTCACATTCTTCTCTACAGTTCCCTCCCATGCTTCATTTTCTACAAACTGAACATCTCAACTGATAATAACTTTTCTTCCAACAAGATCATACAACTTGTATTCTTTTGTGTCTTCAGAATACCCAATAAAAATGCATTTATGTCATTTATTGTCTAATTTCCTTCTCAGCTCATCTGGAACATGTCCGTATGCTACACAACCAAAAAATTTCAAATGTGAAACACTATGTTTCATACATGTCCATGCTTCCTGCGGAACGTTGTTCTTCACGCTCTTCGTCAGACATCGATTCATGATGTAAACAGCAGTTGCCACTGCTTCAGCCCAGTATTCATTTGACAGATGCATGGCTGCCAACATACTGTGCGCCATCTCCATAATGGTTCTATTCTTCCTCTCTACGATACCATTCTGCTGCGGTGTATACCACGTAGTGAACTTCTTCTGTATGCCATGATTTTTACAAAAGTTTAAGAAATCATTTGAAACATACTCACCACCTCTATCTGTTCTTAATATCTTGATGTTGTAACCACTCTGCTTCTCCACAAGTGCCTTGAACTACTGAAAACAACCAAATGCATCATATTTATTTTTTAGAAAATAGAACCATGTTTTTCTTGTGAAATCATCAATAAATGTGAGAAGATAAGTGCATCCTCCCATGGACAATGTTTGCATCGTTCCACAAATAGTAGAGTGCACAATTTCAAGTGGTGTGTGAGCTCTGTATGACTTTCCGACTAGAAAAGTCTCTCTGTCTTGTTTTCCAAAAATATAGCCTTCACAAATTCTCTTTGGATTTTCAATCAATGGAAATCCTTTCACCATGTCCTTCATGTGTAGTATCTTTATCCCACCAAAATTCAGCTATCCAAATCTGAAGTGCCATAACCAGGATTCATCCTTTATTTCTGTCTAAAACGCAGCTTGCATTTCGCTATCTTTTGCTTTCTTTGCGCAGTGAATGTCTGCTCCTTTTCTCTCTACGCTGAGCTCAGCTCCAGAATTTTCATTATGTATTTCATGAACAACTTGAGTTGTTTTTCCTTTTATGATTGGCCTTATCCTCAAAGGAAACAAGTGATTGCTTGTCATCTGCACTTCAGCAATTAACTGATTGCTTGGATATATTTCCTTGATCACACAATGCTTTCCTATCATGTGAAATCTGTATCCTTTTTCCATCAATTGTCCAGTGCTCATTAAATTATGCTTCAAACCTTGAACATAATAAACATCAGGCATAAATTTATGCTCCCCCTGTTTGGTTAGAATATCAACAGTACCATTTCCCAAAACAGTGACTTGAATATTGTTTCCAAGTGTGACATCAGTTTGAACTGATTTATCTAGACTAGAAAATAGATTTAAATTACCAATCATGTGATTGCTATAGCCTGAGTCTAAATACCATATGTCATTTGGGCTTTCTTGAACAGCATTGCATTCAAGTGGGGATGCGCATGCTAAGAACAGTGAGTTGTTTGGAGTGTTGTTGTTACTTGACTGAGCTTCACCTTGCTTTCCTTGGTCATACTGCTTCTTCCAGCATTCATATGCGAAGTGTCCATACTTCTTACAGTAATGACATTGAATTTTTTATTTATCATACCTTTGACCACTTGGCTAACTAGGGATCTGATTCTGACCTCTACCAGTGACATGCGCAGGGCTGCTGTTGTGACCTCCTTTGAAAGAACTTCTTCCTCTACCTCTAGAGTTTGATCTTCCTCTGCCTCTTCCACGGCTTATGGATGACGGTGTTGCGAATGCACCTTCCAGTGATGTTTTTGAACCACTGATTCTATGTTCATGATTGAGTAATGAGGCTTGCAACTCATCAATAGTAAATGTGGACAGGTCTTTGTTTTCCTCCAGGGTCACAACTAAAGATTCAAATTTCTTTGGCAGAACTCTAAGAACTTTTTCAATAATTCTTTGGTCACTTAGAGTTTCTCCATGAGACTTTATTTGATTAACCAGACCAATAATACGAATATAGAATGAGTCTGCTGACTCTGTATTTTTCATTGACAAAGATTCAAAATCTCTTCTAAGAATCTGAAGTTTGGCATTCTTTACCTTGTTCAAGCCTTGATAGGAATTTTCCAATGTGTCCCATGCTTCCTTAGCTGACTGCGCTGCTGCTACTCTTGGGAGTATGGATTCATGTGTTGCTTGATGTATGTGGAACAATGCCTTTCCATATTTCTTCCTCTGTTCCCTCAAGACATCCTTCTCAGCTTGTGTGAGATTGTTGTATGCTGCTAGATTTGTTGGTTCTGCATAGCCATTCTGAACTATTTCCCATACATCTTGACCTCTAAACAAAGCCTTCATAGTTAGAGACGAATATTCATAATTTTTACCAGAAAATATTGGGGTTTGCAAATTACCCGAAGTGGAAGACATTCTTAATCACTTTTCCCTTTTTGTAAATACAATTTCTACTTTCCGCAAACCAAGCTCTAATACCAAATGAAGGGAAAAGGGGGAAACCAATGTAGTCAAAAAGATTTGACCTGTGCAGTAAATATCTTTCACTCACCTGGGCCTTTCTTTCCTTTGGTTTAGAACTTGCGCTCCACTTAGCAAATAATTTTCTCTTTAATTATTTTTGTGAATACTTTTCTTCACAAATTACCTGCGCAATTCCGCCTTTTATTGCGCGCAGATTAACTCTGAATTTCTACCTTTTACTGTGCGGAGATTACCTCTTTCTACTGCGCAGGTGAACTTTGCTGCGCAGTTCACTACCCTCGCGGAAATTCTTAACTTCACAAAATACTTTGCGGAATACTCTACTTTGCATGAGCTTCACACTTCATACAAATTACTTTTGCATAACTTCTTTTAACTTTACGAAGGTTAACTTCCCACAAGTTAACTTCGCATACATATTTAGTTGCGCACAACCCAATCTTAAAAAAACCTTGTATAAATGTATTTCATGCTAAAACATAAGAACCGAAACATATGTAGAAGTTATTGCGCAGTTAAACTAGATTATTTACCACCGTGAAATACTTGGAATCTTGATTTGATTTACAGACCGTAAATGTAAACAACATTTACACAGGTCAATATGAAGTAGATGTGCGGTATGCATAAACAAACATTCTTGAGAATGAATACATAAAGCTAAAGACTTATATATTACCACTATAAAACAAAGTAACTTTGCCGCACTTACAAAGAGATGAGTTTTACTTCAATCTTTCACAGTTTTACAGAGCTTGGGCTCTTCATACATTTCACAGGTTTTCACTTCTTCTCTTCACTCCTGCTTCTCTATATCTATCTCTCCATCTCTCTATTATCTATGTGAATGATTTTCATTTATAGAGTTTCATTATCACCGACTTGAGATCGCTTCACTTGGAAGCTACAGGGTTTCATTAAAGACTGTAATAAATTCTACCTAAGAAGTTATGAGCCAATGAACTACAAACGCGGCTACTTAAATACTAACTTGCCGTGAGCCGGATTGGATGCAAATTGACCGACTGTCTGACATTGTAGACTGAAAAAATGACTGACTGAGAGTTTGACAAATCCAGCGCATATCATATACCTATCAGCTCATTACTTTACAATATTCCAACAATTTGGACGTGGAGAATGATGTCCAAGGGGTGATTGCTGATTGCAAGCAATATTCTTCAGCTAATCCAAAGAATATGATCGACACCTCCTAATATCTGCAATGATCATCTTCAAATCCAGAATGATGTGTTGGTGGTTTTGTTCGTGGTCGGTCTCGATCCGTTTCCAGTATTGCACGTTGTGTTTAGCTTTTAGCCGAAGAAACTTAGTTTGAGTTGAGATTAACCATATTCTATGAGATCAGTTGGTTGATATTCCTCGATAGAAAATAACAGACCACATCTCTGTTAGAAATTTGTTCTTATAATGATGTCATGTTAACAGCTTTGGATATTATTCTCATGAAGTCTGATGCAACTTGCTATTCTCATGAATTTTATCCTTTATACTTGCATCCAAACAACAGAAATGGCTATGGCCATATAAGCTCTTCTTATACCTTGAAGATTCTTTGATATATTATACTGGTGGTGTATATTATCTCCTCGGTAGTTTAGAGAAGATTACAAAATGCAAGGATGTTGTAAACAAAGTGTGCTGTAACAGGTAAAGTCTAAGTGCCTTTGCACCTAATAATGTATTCTATTAATTAGTAAATAAACCACTTCTAATTTTTGGATTTTATGTATGATCAATATTATTCATAGTGAAAATGAAATTACATTATTGATTTTTTTTAGCAATAATGATTCATTTATCTCAACCCCTTGTGAATTTATCTCAAGGGAGTTGCTCATTTATCCTATAAGCTAGACACAAACAAAAAATGATTCCATGGTTTTTTCTTTTATTTTACAAAGATCTCACCACGAGGGGCCTTTGAAACCTCTTTTAATGATCTGGTTGAAAGTTAGAATTGTCTACCTAGCTACCAACCATAGGAAAGTTAAGATCTTTGGCCAAAAGGTTTGTCCCCATATATATTGCCATATTTTCCCTTCCTCAAGCTTCATTGAATTTTGTTTGGTCCCATCTTCACTTTTACTCATTATTGATGTAATTTTGACCAGATTCCCTCTCTTTCTAGGCAAGGAGGAATATATGAACATCCCTCCTAAGGGGTCCAAAATATCCATTTTTTATTTGAATTATAAGTATCCCAGTAATGAGAAACTTGTTTCTTATTCTAAACAAGGAAAATACTTCTATGATTTTGACGTATGGATGTTCTTGAGGCCTTGGTATAATTCTTCATGCCCTTCTATGATTTTGACGTATGGATGTTCTTGAGGCCTTGGTATAATTCTTCATGCATCATTCCAAAAGCATTTCTCTTGGATTAGAGCTCATTTTTTCTAGTTATTGTTCCAATTAAGAGATCTAGTTTCGTTTTCATCCATTCTAATTAGATCATGATTTTCAATTCATGGAACATATTTTCATTTCCAAAGATGAGCCCACAGTTCCTCTTTCGTGCCACCATAATTTTTCTCCAAGGGATGATCTTTCTATTTCTGGATCCTAGAGATCCAATTTTCCTACACGCTTTGGAAGACAAACGTTTTCCCAAGCAATGATAGGCCATTTGCATTTGGCATTATTTCCATCCTATAGAAAAGACTTCTAGAGATTCTGAATATATATTCCAGGACATATTTAGGGGCAACGAGAGTAGAGAATAATTAGAAAGCACCGATTTAATCAGGGTCAATGGACCACCAATATTAATGTACCTGAAAGTCTATCTTGATATTTTCTTTGCCAATCTAGGTTTGAGGTCTTCCCAAGGTAGCTCATGGAGGGAATTTTCAATTAGTGGGAACCCATGTATTTGGATAGAACGGAGCTCCTTTGAAAACCTAGAAACCTAGAAATGTGAAGTTGCACTTAGGAGAAGTGTTGAACAAAAATATTTGGGACTTGCCATAATATAAATTTGAGTGAGATGGAAACCTTCATTAAAAGGTTTAGGACCTTTAGTGGGCATGGTTCAATTCTCATGAGGGCCTAGCCTAAATACATAGGGTCACCTTGAGGTAGTGGTCAAACAAGTTACTTCACCAAGAGAGATTATATTAAATGATGTCATGACCCATGCACACATAATTGGATCAAATACCACCCCCATGTCCTTCAATTTAAATAGGGGTATCAAGTGGGTGGGGTCTTGTTAGACCCCGATAGAAACATTGTGAAATCCTTCATTTGGGGGATAGGAACCACCACTAATAATCAGGAAAAACGGTTATCCTTGATGATGGGAGCCAATCTCCTCGCATCATACAAGCACATGCAAGTTTTCATCTTTGGGGATTTCCTTCTCATCATTCACTCTATTAGGAAAAAAATGGCCAATGAAGGAGTCCCTCTGGATCGAACCCAGAAGCGAGTATATCACCTCATAAATCTCTTGCTAATTCCAGGGCTATTTAGGGTGCTCTTCTGGACAAGGGAGTACATATCAACGTGATTGGGGTTCCTCTTGGAATATTTTATATTCCTTGAAAGGTAGTAATGTCTTTGTATTATGTCGGAAGAAGATATCCACAATCTTATGTAAAAGAGTAATACAGTATATCCTATATTCAGTATGGTAAAGTATACTCGTGATATTCATTATTATATAAAAAGATGTTATTATGGAGAATTATATTATCCCACATGTAATATGTGAGAGTAATTCCATGTGATTTCATTGATCATACATAATATGAATAATATTGATCATACATAAACTCCAAAAATGTAATTTCATTTTCACTATGAATAATATTAATCATGCATAAACTCCAAAAATTAGAAGTGCACACTTGTAATCTTCTCTAAACTACCGAGGAGATAATCTACACCACCACTGTAATATATCAAAGAATCTTCAAGGTATAAGAAGAGCTTATATGGCCATAGCCATTTCTGTTGTTTGGATGCAAGTATAAAGGATAAACTTCATGAGAATAGCAAGCTGCATCAGACTTCATGAGAATAATATCCAAAGCTGTTAACATGACATCATTATAAGAACAAATTTCTAACAGAGATGTGGTCTATTATTTTCTATCGAGTAATATGAACCAACTGATCTCATAGAATATGGTTAATCTCAACTCAAACTAAGTTTCTTCGGCTAAAAGCTAAACACAACCTACAATTAATGCTGGAAACGGATCGAGACCGACCACGAACATAACCACCAGCACATATCCTTCTGGATTTGAAATTGATCATTGCAGATATTAGGAGGTGCCGATCATATTCTTTAGATTAGCCGAAGAAAATTGCTTGCAATCAGCAATCACCCCTTGGACACCATTCTCCACGTCCAAATTACTCGGAGTTCCCCTGCTACTTTTCAGAAGTGCACCACTGTGGGTAGGAGATTCGCGCCTTGGAGAATTCAATGACTTTGAATTGGGTTTAGGTATTAACAGAGATTCTTTAATAAAGGAGAAGCTCCCAGAGAAACACTTACGATGAGTCACATGTGATTTTTCTCTAGGAATGCTTCTATCGAAGGCTGCAGCATCCTCATACGCATAGCTCTCCTTTTGCCTATCCTTTTGAGTACTGATACTATTCTGAGAATGATGGTCACAGGCCCGTGATCTGGTATTGGAGCCCTTTGAGAAAAGAGATATTACAAATGCTTTCGAAGCTTTCAACTTTTGGATGAGGGTTGCTGGTTTTGAGTGGGTAGAATCCAGTAACTTCTTAGACTGTCTACGACCCGATGCCGGTGGAGAGCCATTTCTGTAAGTTTCATTCAACTCGTTGTGAACTTTTTGAGGACAAATATCCGAGGTTTTGCAAGGAGCATGGAACCCTAATTCCTCGCAATCTTACAATCTTTATTAATATTGGAATAATCGCTAGAAAAACTTGGAGTAACAACAGAGGACTTGCAATGAGTATGAAACCCTAATTCCTCTGACTCTCTCTCAATACCGAAAGAATTACTAGAAAAATTCTGACTACTTCCAATGTTTTCGGTTTGAGTTACAGCATATGGGTCCAAAACATTTTGCTGAGATTGTCTCGTTTCAGAGCATATCAAATTTTCCATCATCTGAATCAGAAGAGGGACATCGAGGGGAAGCAACCTGATTAAATATTTAAAAGTCTATAATTATTCCTTCTATTTAAATATTAATTTATTTATAAATTAGACTATGTTATGTTAGTGTTATTATTCCTTATCTTTATTATGGATATGGATGTATTCCTTGGCATACTCCGTGGCGAGAGATTACATCCATATCCATAAAATACTAAATCTCACAGCACTACCTCATATTTGACATGTGGGAGCTTGGCGATATACTAAATCTCACAGCACTACCTCATATTTGACATGTGGGAGCTTGGCGATATACTAAATCTCACAGCACTACCTCATATTTGACATGTGGGAACTTGGCTCATATCTGTATGTGGGACAACTCATTCTTCGACGAAACCAAAGGCTAATGCAATGTGAATGAAAACGATGGGTGCATGCAAATTGTTTTTCACTCTTCCCATTTATAAACATTTCATAACAAATTGTGCATACCGCTCCATCATCATTTCCATGGTCCTCCTTGCAAATTATAGCAAATTATGACGTATGGAAACCCATCCACTACTTCATGAGGATTGCTATTTATTTCCTCTTGAATGTTATTATTGTCCATATGGATAAGTTCAAGTATGAAATTGAAGTGATACGTAGAATCCTGTAGATGTTGCATGATTTGACGGCAACTAATTCTAGAATTCCATATAATCTGGATGGAGTACCTCTCGAATTGGGGATAATCCTCTATGAATCAAATTACAAATTACGCTGAGCTCTTTTAGGAATGTAAATGTTGTGAGATAGTATTCATTCGGAATTTGATCAATTTGAGCTATAAAAAATCTTTACTTATCACAATTGGAAAGGGGAAAATAGTCCTATAAAACCCAATGTGGACCTCACACCATCTGCTTGAGTTATCTAACATGATTCCTTCCTCTCATGGGTTCTAAATGACACATTTTTTATGGCGGCAAGTTTTTAATTGTTTTCTTTTTTAATGTTTGGCTTTATATTGTTATCAATGAATTTAATTCAATTCATTAGATCCAAATCTTACAATAAAATGTAAAAAAAGAAGAAGACAAGAAATAGATACAAAAATTAACAAACTTAATATCAAAATTCTTCAATTAACTTTTTTAATAACTTAATTTATGATATATTATTAAAAAAAAATCAACAACAACAACATATTTGACATAGATTCTATAACAACAACAACAAAAAAACTTATCCCAAGATTATTCCTTCTTTCCTAAAAATCTTATAATCCAATACATTTGATTATACAATAAATCCAATTTAAAAATACTTCATTTATGCAAGCAAAACAGATTCATTAAAAATAAATAAACCCAATTTCACTGATAAACTTAAAATTGTCATCTTGCTTCAAAATACCTGGTAAAGTGTTTAAAACTCAAGGCCATCTTGTGGATACATGCATAGAAGTCTGAATAAAAATAACTAGAACTTTAAAATGCATACTGAAGTCAATGTAATAGAATAAGGTGTTCCACCATTTTGCATACCTCATCAATGGGAATGGCCATTGCACTCGCAATGTCGTCCATCTTATTCCTGCGGAGTTCCAGAAACGACTCTATCAAATCGCCGTCCAGGAACTTTTTTGCATGTCTTGTGTTCTTTTCATTGCTGAATGACCGCCACTGCTCATGGCTTAACTCCCCTACTTCTTTGATTACCTTGACAATATTCATTTGCAACTTTTCAAGAATTTGATATTGCTCCTCCGGAAGGGATGCGATAACACCAATCATACCGCTCGCTGTCCCAAATATAACTGTAGGAATGTTATTGCCCTGTGATGGCAGAGCAAGAGATCCATGCCTGAACTAGTTTACAAGCTCTCCAAGATGGTATTCACCATCGACACCCAATTTTCTTCCCTCTTCTTGACCAATTGCAGCATCGTTATTTTTCATCACCGTAAATATGTTGAAATCGCTTTCTGCACCCAGGTATATATCATCATCCAGAAATTCAACGGCGGTCATGCTGTTTGAACTATAATCACGAGCCTTCTCTTCCAACATGCATCCCTGCTCATGCTTGTATACCAACAGATAGATAGATTTGTATAGGCCCAATATTCCGGTGGGGTCTCTCCATTCAGACAATAGCTCCCCAGAAGATGCACTTGCTAATCTCACAGAATCCGCTGTTACCTGAACAAGCTGGTCATGAATAGCATCTTGACAAAATAAGGAACGAGCACTAGAGAAGCTCATCACCAAAAATGAGTCAAAATTGTCAAGAGTTGAAGAAGTCAAGAGAACCATCCTTGAATCCTCCAGAGCAAGTCACAACCTGTTGATCCTGACCACCTTGTCTTCTTGTATCATGATCAACAACACAAAAGTCCATGATTGGACCAAGATTAGCAAATGTTTGGACGCCAACATCAGGCTGAAGATGCAGTTTGACAAGCTGTGAATCTCCTTCGCTAGACCCAACGTACACCAATCCATTATCTAAATAAGAGATGGTTGAAGCAACGGATGTCTCGCCTACAAGATCAACATTGAGACCAGTAACCATTCCTTTTTCATGAGTGATAGCAAGCAAATGAAGGCGGCCTGTGTGGTCGCCGAGCAGATATCTAGAATCATTGACTTTGCCATAAACCTGAGTGATAGTCATAGAGTTGGGTTTCTGAATCTATGACTCTACCATACGGATCAACTATACCAATCTGTCCCTTCTCGGTAGGCTTCCCAATACAATCTGAGACATCTGCCACCGGCTTGGTAATAAGCTCACCGGCATCTTTATTCCACTGAAGAACACACGCCTTGTATTTTTTTGTGGAAATAAAAAGAGAATCTTACTGCTCCCCATGGGGTCGGAAGAGATCAAGCGTTGCGATTTGGCCATAGATTGGTACATCTAGAATTTGTTGTAAACCCTGCGAGGACAGAGAATGGATCTCAATCCTGGTACATTTTGCAATGATAAGATTAATGTCGTCATGACCAGTGATGTTGCCCAGTACGCAAGAATGAGTCACACTGGTGGGCTTCTGAACGGTGACAACATAGTTCCACATACTCATCTTCTCTTCCTTCAAAAACTTGTATTTGCAACAACTACAGGAGCCTGTATTCTTCTTCAAGAATCTGTGCAGCAACAACAAGAATATGTATTCTTCTTCAAGAATCTCTTTCAAGTGTTTGTATCCTGTTACGTTCTTTTCATTTTCCACCCAAAAACCTTTTCATTTTCCAGTGCTGTATTATATACTCTTTTCATCTTCCACTGCTGTATTCTATTACGTTCTTTTCATTTTCCACCCGAAACGAGAAACCGAAACGGAACCTTTTCATTTTCCACCCGATATGACAAACGGAAACGGAACGAGGAGAGAGAAAAAATTGCCATCATTATCATCCTTCCATATAATTTCATTTTTATTACTGCCAAAGCAGGAATATATTACTCATTGGAATATACTAATGGTTTGAGTAATCAAACTAAATTAGTTAATTTTAAATATCTTTTTCATAAATAATAGATATTCATTCCATCATAAATCTAAAACTTATTAATAAAAATGACACACATTATATAAACACTTACAACTCAAACATAGATTGGAGGAAACTAGTCTACAAAATTTTCATTAAACTCTCTTTTTTCATTTCATCATAAATTTTTCATAATTAATCTGAAACTTATGGAATAAAAATGACACATAAAACACTTAAAATCCAAACATAGATTGGAGGTATTTTGATAATTGTAGAAATTAATGGAGAAACATATATTTCAAACAAGATTTTAAATTACATGAATATATGAAATTTCAAAAATTTAGGATCATAAATCTAAGACTTATGGAATAAGAATGGCACACATTACATAAAACACTTGGAGCCCAAACATAGATGCGAGGTATTTTGATAATTGTAGAAACTAGTCAAGAAACATATATTTCATTTTATAAACTTTACTTTTGAGTTACATGGATATATGACATTCCAAACAAAATTTTAAGTTACAAAGATATATGAAATTTCAAACAATAAGAGTTTAGGATACAACAATTGGAAATATCAATGTGCATAATTTAGAGATTACCATAAAGCACAATGACATACATTTATTCATACAAAGACATATCCATACAAAATTTCAAAGATTTAACAAGTTGAAGGAAAACACTAAAAAGGTAGTTTTATTTTCACATACCTTCAAAACTCATTTAGGATCGATAAACTTATGTCAATTTCACAAAGTAAGGGTCATTGTAACGTCCTCGTCACCCAATCTGACCATCCGGAGGGGACGTTGGCAAATCCTGGGCTCTAAAAATTCATCCCAATGCATAATACGATTTTCAATATAAACAGTGTGTGGAGAAACTTAATAAACATGCACAGTGGAATTTAAAATATGTCCACACACATCTAGCAAGCAAATGCAAGCATAAACATTACAGGAATCAATTAAAACAATTCAATTTCAAATACATGAGAGTATTTATCTTTATTCAACGCAGATCCAAGCAACTCGCAGTGTAAGAGTGTTTTTCCACCCAGCCATAGGCACTCTGTCCAGCATATACGCTTTCTGCTGGGAGGCCACCCCCAAGCTGGGCTATGAGTCCACCAGGGAGAAGGAAGCACATACAGGCTTCTATCTCTCAACCCACAATCCGCTCTGCTCTCTGTCTTCTAATTCAAATTCCTGGGTTTAATACACAGGCTGGTAAAAATGGCCATAAACATCAATGGAATAAATCTACGTGGAGTAGCAGCTTGCATGTCAGAGAATGAGAATGGAATAATGATAATCAAAAGAGTGTTGAATCTAAGGATATGTGGTAAGGGTGAAAAGACAACTAACATGGCTTCTGACCATAGAAGAAATAGGACTGCTCACAGCTGACATAACTATCACAAAAGTGCAGTCAGTCCCATGTTTCAATAACTACATGAAGTGACTTTTTCCACCAACCACACACATGCATTAATGATTGGAAAAATGGTCAAAAAATGAGATAATTGGCTTATTCCCATCACACTATAAAATTTTGGGTGAGTTCTAAGGTTGACACTTGGAAGCATAGGATTTGGTTTCCCATAGGCCCCTTTCCTCTTCCCCTCTGGTGGAATCATGGCTCCTTTGGTGCTCTTTACACAGCCATTGTTGGACCATTTTATTATTTATGCACATAATATTTACATATATTCCAAATCGGCATAAAATCCAACCAAATAGCCCAAATAACATCATACATGCTTATCCATTCACTAGTCGGGCCTTGGCCTTGAGCTTTGCACTAGGAATTCACACTAGCATATTTACATCATTTATATTTTTAATGCAATGGGATCAAAATCGAGATATTATAGCCATGAAACCAATATCTTCTAAAACATGTTATTCAAGATCAAATGTGCTAACTATTTGCTTGCAACCATAATGATTCACTCACCTTATCTCTAGTGAACTATTTATCATTCCATTTTGACACATATTTATGTTACCAGAATTTTGTATGGTTTCTTGATATCGACTTAATTTTTTTAAAAATAAATACATTCAAATGTATAAGTAACTATTGAACAAAGAGAGGGGAAACAACCTCCTAATTGCAATGTTTATGGAGAAACAATTTCCGACCCCCGAAACAAAAATGGTCATAGAAAGCACCATTTCCAATACGTCACGTTTCATGGCCCTTTTGTTATAGAAACAAAAGGTGTCATCTTGTTTATGGTAACAAATCCCAAAACCATCCTAAATACTAGCCACTAAAACTTCAAAACTTTAGATGACTATATTGTGAGTAGAGTGATTGTGGTTGTGAAAATAACCTGTAACCAAGGATGATCGACCTAAAATAACCTGTAATCAAGGATGAATGGTTGTGAAATCCAATAACCACTAATAAAGCAACCATTAATCTAACAGGATTGGTATTTTTTATTAATTTAATAAAAGTTATAAATTTAACAATTAATTACTAATATTACTAGAAAATGTAATTTTTTTAGAATACTAAAATTTCTTCAATGCTCCCTTTTATTTTTCCCACTTTTTAACATTTTTATTAGTTATTTGTTTATATTTTATTAATTGTTCTTTATTTTAACCCAGCTGCAACTGACAACAACCACCCCTCCATCCACGTGCACAATGGACAACACACTAGCATATGAATGGGGGAAGAGGCAAGGTGGCACACCCTTAATCCCCACATGCAACAACACGAACAAACGTATTAGTTGGAGCTTTGATTTTGGACCAGAGCCGGACAAGCATCTCATTCCACATAGACAAATTCTTCATTCATCGTCCATGTCAAATCTAGGAGCATGTTAGGCAAGCAAATCCTCCATGTGCAGAGAAATTGGTCTGCACGCTTGGAAAAATTACGAAAAGGATGGCGTTGACTGAGAAAAGGGAGGTTATAACGGGACTTGGCTGAAGAATAAAACCAACTAGAAATTGTAGAATTGGGGTCATTGTTGTTTCTAGCACGCTTGCAACAACTTGTAGAGTTCAAGGGCTCAAAAATATTGAGGTTTTCGTTGGGATTGGGAATATGATATTTCCCTGTTCCACCATACTAGGAGTCGCTAAAGGAGGGGGTGGTCATGCTCGACAAGTAGAAGCGAGGGACAATTATTAAACCTTACTATTAATTAAGGTTGATTCATTATCCCTTATCAATTATCACTTATAACTTTTTTTAATTTTTAATTTTATTAATTAGAATCAAATGTTACTGGTTCCCAATAAATTTATTAATTAGAATCAAATTTTACTTCTTTTGTAAGAAAACTATATGTTATATATCAATTGGAAAATTACATTTTCTTCTATCAAAATAGATCCTCACCCTTTGAGTATGATATCCACATACAAACATAGCATATCTGCATCACTAATTTAGGACTCCAAAACTACCCCTCCCCCATGGGAGAAAACAAGGATTTTTACTATTTATATCAGTTGGTTTAAGCATAAATGCCATCACAAAACTATAACTATCGACTGCAAAAATTAAAGCAACACTATCCCAACTAATTGTATCTAAGACATACAAGAAACCCATCAACTAAGACTGGAGATATAATCATGGAACCTGGAATCCATACAACGACTTGACCTTTCTAGCTTGTGACGCATTTGAAGCAAAACCCCCCTCAGCAGCCTTCTTGGGAAGGAAAAAAATACCCAATATCTAGTCTATCAACATGATGGTCCTTACAAAAATGCAAAGGCACCTCATCTCCTTTCTCTTTCTCCCTGCACTCCAGCAAAACGCGGACCAGGAGCCCCTTCATTACCCAAAGCATTGTTATTTCCCTCTCACACAATTCCTTCCGCGCTCTAGTCATTCCAAGGTCTTGGATCCACTCCTCCAATTTCATGAAGTCGTCCATATTCTTAGCCTCATCCAATTCTGCCCAGAGACCCTTTTGTACCTCCTCAATTTCTTCTCAAATAGACTACGGGAACATAACCTATTTTTATATGGGCATTGGTGTTTATAATAACCTGAATTTCTACTATGGAACATAATGTAGCTCTGTATATTTTCCTATGGTGTGCATGCTTGTATTGTTTATGGGTAGATTTAGGTGTTATGCTTCGAAATTTGTTAGGGAGAACCACCATTTAACTGTGAGAAGTTAATCTAGTTGGTCATTGCTTTATTTTGTTTGTATGCTTTATTTCACTCTATTGTTTGGTTGTGTTAGAGGCCATCCCATCACTCTATTGTTTTTCTTTGTTGGAGGTCACAACACAACTTATTTGTTGGTATACATTCACGTCCATCTAGTTGGTGTTTTGTTGTGCTATTAGTTTGTGTTGAGGTCATGTCATGGCTTGTTTGTTAGTTGGAATTTAGTTTTGGTATTGGTTTGTGTTGGAGGTCAGAGGGTGGTTATTGGTTCTTCTTGGAAAGATGCTTACTAGCTTTGCTTAAAAAATATGGTGAGGATTCTTACTAGATCTATTTGGGTGCTTGCGAAGGTTTTCTTGTGGGCATTGAATTCTTACAGTTGTCATGGGTCTACATTGAATTGTGGTTTGGGGGTTCATTGAATTGTTTAATGGTTTGATGGCTAGCATTTCACTTTGTTGTTTGGTTGTGTTGGAGGTCATCCTGTCGCTCTACTATTTGGATCTACTAGAGGTCATCCCATTGCTAAGGTACTTGTTTAGTGATTTGGTTGGCATTTTCCTCTACTCTTTGATTATTTTGGAGGTCATGATGTGGCTTGTTTGGTGGTTTGCAAATAGCTATAGTATCTAGTTGTGTTAGATGTTAACCCATGTATGTTTGGCATTTTTCTTTTTTTCCAATTGTGTGAGAGGTTGGTGACAATTTATCTACTTTCATGTTTGATTATGTGCTTGGGAAGGTGGTTACTAATTCTGTAAAGGAGGTCACTTGCTTTGCTTATGCACGATTTTAATGGTGTGGTTCATCTTGCAGAGGTCCCTACCAAACTGATTTTAGTATATCTTTTCAAATCCTCAAGTAAGTGTGAAGCTTGGTTTTCTTTGAATTGGTCCAATTTGTCCTTATGATTATCATTTGCTAAAAATGGTGGGTAAGGTTGGTTAATGTCATAGATACATCACTTCTTTCAGAGTGCATGTTTATTCTTTTCTTCTAAATCAAAGAACTGTGAGCTCTTTTGGGTTGGTGGCATTTCCTCTTTGATTCTAAAAAGCAATTATATTCTAGAAGGTTGATCTCATTTCCAGTTGCAAAAGTAATTTTTCTTGTATTTTTATGTTGCCATGTCAAAGCTATGCTTTCAAATCACATCTTATTTCTATTGTTTCAGTCTCTCTGTGCATTAATTATTGCTCATTTTTCCTGGAACGAACATGTGCTAATTCTTTAAATGGTTAGTGGCATTTGACTTATGAATCTGAAATACGATTGGAATTTGGAAGGTCTACTAAATTTCTAGGTTAAATTAGTGGGTTTTAGGCAGCGTCTCAAATAGATTTACACAAATACAACTTGTTTCTCTAATTTGTATGCCCATTTATTAAATTGGCCATGAATTGGATGTTTTGCCCATCTTTGACTGGTCTATTAAGTTTGTGATAATGATGTCTCTTTTGCACTTATTCAACTTCATAAGATAGCTATGGTTATATGTTCATCACAGGATCTTCCAAGAGCTGTGTCTGCTGAAGATTTGGCAAGAAATTTGGACTTAAAAGAGTTGAATGAAAGGACATATGTGTTTCAAGCAATTTTTGCATATGATGGAGTTGTCCTTTATCTCATTTGGAGGGAGAAACTGTGGAACACCTGTTACTGGGATGCACATATACCAAACAGCTGTGGAAGGATGTCACCACTTTTCACAGGATCAGATTTACTTGGCCTCATGGGGATTTGAGGGGATCCCTCTTCACTTGGATCGGAACTATACCTGGGTGGTCTTTTTTTCCTTGTTATATTTCCTGGCTTGTTTGGAAATACATAAACTCGTTACTATTTGACAACAAAAGACCTTGTTACTCTGGTCTTATCAATAGTATACTTACTGCTGATAAGTTATCAAAAGAGGCATTGAGTATGCCAAAAGGGAAAATCTTTTATGGAGAACATGTTATGGGTAACATTGTTGCTGTTGGATCTTTTGATATCTTCTTAGAAAATTTGCATTTTGGTTATGAGGTTGATTGTTGGAACAATTTTGGGAGCCAAAGGAAGAGATAACAGATTTTGATAGTGAATCCATGTTGGGAAGAGGCATTGTAAAATTTAAATAACAAATTTGCATCAAATCAATGATATTCGTTACAATTTAGATAATGCTAGAATCAAAATTTATTTTTTTAAATTAACTTTTACATATATTAATTACCAACACATAGAAACATGGAATTGATATTGAACACTCACTTCTCTAAGGCACTAGTGTTTGATGTGATTATTGTTTGAATCAATGAAAGAGTTTGTTCCTTGGTTTGAACTTTCATGATTTGACCAACATACTTTCAATGTTTTGGATAGTAGACTACAGTGTTTGCTATTACCATTGTATATAAATGAATAATGATAGTCATAGCACCATCAACTATTGTGAGTAATTTACTCACATAGATGGAACTCCTACTCATATTTGAAATAACTAATGAATTCAATTTGCTTGGATGACTTTTCATCAAACTCAAGCAATTTGATAATGGCATCCTTACTTGACAATAAAAAGCACATTATGTTCCCTAGGAAGTTAGACACTTATATATCTCTCTTCTAGTGTTAGGAACATACTTTGTTAGTTTCTTTAGCCAAAATTGATGCACATGATAGACACATAATTATTGGACAATTCAAAACATCATTGTGGATGAATGATATTTACATGAAAAACAAACATTAAATACACAAAGAAATAAGGGAATTAAAAACAAACTAAGAGTACACACCTTATTAATAAAATATCTATGAGGGGAATCATCAACAAGAAAAATTAAAGGTTTCCATGTGGCACTAGAAGGAAATTAACACATTGGTAAAATTATTGCAACCACATTGTAATAGTCTCCCACAATACATTATTTGATATGGCCCAAGTAGGGTTTCCATTTGATGTGTGTGAAAAAAAAGAATGGTGTACAAAGGTAATTCCCATGGAAAAATATTTCATGAATACATATTATAGAATAATAATATTGGCCTAGTAAATGAGGTCAAAAGAAATTCAATGACCAAAATATTGGTTCACAAGGTTATTCTTTTATTACCAGATTCACTTAGTTCAAAAATTCAAAGGGGAGTTTTGAAACATAGGAAAATATTTGACAATATATTCCTAGTGAAAAGCGAACACCTTTAACTATGGTCATCCATGTAATGAACATGACGTGAAAAGACAACACCTTTAACTATGTTGTCATGCTATTACTTCTCAATCACAAAGTCATCCCCAAAGCCTTCTTACATTTATATTGAACAATTTTGTCAAAGCATAATATCATTCAACCCCCGCGTCACTCCTTTGGAGTTTCGTCATGATACATCATGAGTGTCGTGTCACTCAAATTAAAAGAACAAATTTCATTTAAAAGATTAAAAGAACAATGGTCACATATTTGTTTGAAATTATTCAAGTGTTTTGTGTGTCCATTTTTACTTTACCTTGCTTTGCAAAAGCATTCTTGCTAATTTGTGATTTGAGTTTATATTTGTTTTAATGAAAAAACATATAAAGAGAAGATTTATTAATGTGATCATTGTCATATAATGGTGAAGTTACAAGTTCAATATGAGACTTGAGTTATATTGGATATGTTGTTAAAAAGAGCTTCTCTTAGTTTCGAGAATTATATATATTCTCTACTGACGAGGCCAACCACGTGAAGGTGGAAGCTCATTTGCCCCCACCCACCCACCCACCCTAGAATCAAAGAAAAAATTCGTCAACCTTGATGTGTTCTTGATTCATATGAAATGTGCCAGTGGCATATTTTCAAGAATGGCATTATGATCTTCTATCAACAATTTCCATTGTCAATGCTTGGAATTTTTCCAACTCTTCATTGCCTTCAATTGCAACCGGGCTGCTATGACCAAATGACTGTATTGATCACATATAACATCTGACTCGTAGTCTTGAAAAAAAATATGGTATTTACATTTCCTTACTTCTACAAAGAAATGTCCCATTAAAACCATTGAACCCACTGCATACATATAATTTGGCGGGTCTTTAAATTCTTGCATCAACGTGCTTTTCGACCTAGTGCATCTCAATAAATAATAATGCACTTTTTCTGGATTATCTACCAGTGCAATGACAGCAAATACATCACCTTATCTAACCAAATCAGAAACACGATCATAACCTTTGTCGATCACAACTGCTTCATTGTCACGCTCTACAACACTGATATTTCCAAATGGGGGCAATGGTGTCAATTCTTGGTGTCTCCATGGTTTCACAAATTTGTTAGTTTGGGTTTGACACTCATCCAAAGACTCTACATCATCAATACATGCAAGACAGAAGCAAGAGTACTTTCATTTCTCGATTGCATGTATATTTGCCATTTTCTTACTCCTAATGGAGTGTAAGCCCCTTGTTTTCGGGATTGCAGTACAATTATGTGGCATTGATCTGTCAACATCGCCCATTGCAATATTCCAAAAAAACCTTCTCACATTACCCGTCCTTTCATTGAATTCATGGCTCAAATTTTGTTTGCACCAATTAACAACATCGTTTGAATTTGCAAGGTGAGAAGCAGAGTGATTCATTTTATATCTCCTAAGTGCACATTTCACGTAGGCCCCAACACCATCATGTTCTCCTTTTCCATGTCCCGTTTCAAAAAAGCTCCATGTGTGGCAAAAATATGTGTTTCTACTAAGGTGAGACAACCATAAGAATGATCGTGCCGATTTAAACTGACTAACACAACCATCTAACCACACCCAATGTTCTTTAAAAGTGACCCTTTGTCTTGATAATTCTCTATAAAGCATACCAAAACAATGCTGGACAAAACATGTATCATGTGTACGATCATCACTGATGTAGAAATGATACTCCTTAATCACTTCACGATTATTTTCATTGCTATCAAAACCATCGACATCAAGCTTTGCATGTCCATACATAATATGCACTAGTATAGATACTTGATCTGAATGATAATACTCACTCTATCTCTCCTTTTGCAGAGTGAAAGTGTAATTTTCAGCAAAATCGACAATGGATAATAGTGTTCCTTTTGGAAATACATCTCGTGATTGCTTGAACTATAAGTCCTTCCATCGTGCTGAGTGAGAGTGCTTGATATATTTATATATTTGATCCCTGAACAAATTCATAAAATCTGTCAAAGAGATATCACTTTCAACTAAATTAAGTTTTCTTGATGTTGTCGTTGAATCTGTAACAGTATAATCAGCATAATCATATCTCTTCCATTTCACAATGCGATTTGACAATTGAGCATCGTTTGCATCAATGGTGTAGTTAGCATTAAAAATGGCCAAATCAGAACATTCCTCACATTTTTTTACCTCCAACGCATTGTTCCTTATAGAATACTTGATCATTCTCTCGCGCACATAATATTTTAGATACAAATTCACGAACACTTGAAGGAGGGGGCTTATTTGGCCAACACTACATGCCAAAATTTAGAAATGTCTCATAATATAATTTGAATTGTACATGGTATCGAAAACAACATGTGTTGTGAACAATGATGGGCCTAACATACCATGGTTTAAGCTTCACAAATGTGCTAAGGGAAATCTTCACATCAACATTACTCTCCATAAAAGTTTTGAACATTTCCACTTGAGTGATCTCTGTTATGTGTTTGGCATGAGTTTCATAGTTTCCTTTCGATATACGACGTCGTACAACATCCTTTTCATTTGGTAAGACATGAGAGTTTAAATGCCAAAACTCTTTCACCCTGTCCCTCACATTATCTGGAAGTCTATCTTGATAAGGTTTCCTACAGATAACACCCCAACATGCAACTTCATCATCCTCATATAATTGAACCTTAAAGTTTTGATGCTTCCATAAACTTTTTTTTGATGTTTTTAACATTCTTGCAGTCATAGACAACAAACCACTGGTTACAGTGTTTTTTTCCACAACCCCTATTAGAATTGTTTTACGAGCAACCATGAAATTATGAGATCGTTTTCTTGCAAGTGATGCAAGGACCGAGGTCAGATTTTGTGATTCAAACTCATTTGATTTAGTCTCTTTGGCACTTTGAATGCCCAATAATGTAATTGCATCTCTTAGACATTTTCACTTTAAGAATCTATGTAACAATTGAGTTTGTTCTATGACAAAAATACCTTCAAAATATTCTTTGACTATATTTGTTTCTCTATAACGAGCTGTATGATCAGGCATCGGAGGTCCCATTTCTTCAATTTCACTTGAATCCATATTCTCCAAAAACTTATCGTCAATGACGATATTGTTGCAGCTTCTAATTAATGTCAATAAATTGGTAAGTGTGGTAGGATATTGTATGTTGGATGTCGACCCTGCAGAAAAATAAATAAAAATTTATAAGATTGTGAACTTTCAAATGAAATATATATATATATATATATACACTTATATTATAAAGTAAACTATAAACATATATACAAAATTATTTACTCACAAATCATGGTCTCAATATCGACGCTACCCATAGTTTGCTCCACATTTGTCATTTCCTCGTCACCTTCATGTTCTTCATTTCTTTCATCAATGTGTTCCTCGACAATTTGCATTCCTTCATCACCACCATGTGCCTCCACATTTTGCATTTCTTCGTCACCGCCATGTGCCTCCACGTTTCTTTCCATTTCTCTTTCTTCTCTTAACTTTCTCATGTTTTCATGTTTTCTCTCTTTCCTTGTCTCTCCATCAGTTCTGGTGCGATCATATTTTCTTGCATAATTCTTTCGGTTTCCCATGTTGAAAGAATTAAAAACCTACAATCCAATGCATGAAAAGATATGAGAATTGAGAGTTATATGTTGAAAAAACAAGAACAGTATTGACCCAACAAGAGTAATTATTCGTACTTAAAATTTTAAAGTATATGTCGTTAGTGGCCGTCAAATTTTCCCCACTATATGTCGATAATTTTTTTTTTAAATATGAGTACGTAGCTAATTCAATTCTCTAAAACTTGTGTGTTTACTTCAAGGTGAAATTCCTAAGGGAGATATGGGTTTGAAGGGGTTGAAGTTTAAAAACATAAAATTTTGCATTTTGTTTTGTCAAAAAACAAGCAAAAGTGTTTCCCAACTTCATGTTTTCACCCGAATATTATATCTCCCCGTTTCACCATACTAAGAGTCACTAAAGGGGGGGGTGGTCATGCTCGACAAGTAGAAGCGAGGGACACTTATTAAAACCTTATTATTAATTAATTTTGATTCATTATCCCTTATCACTTATCACTTTTGTTTAATTTTTTAATATATTAATTAGAATCAAATTTTACGTGTTCCCAATAAATTGATTAATTAAAAATCAATTTTTACTTTTTTTTTGTAAGTAAGAAAACTATATATTATATATCAACTGGAAAATTACATTTTCTTCTGTCAAAATAGATCGCCACCCTTTCAGTATGATATCCACATACAAACATAGCATATCTTCATCACTAATTTAGGACTCCAAAACTACCCCTCCCCCGTGGGGGAAAACAAGGATTTTGACTATCTATATCAGTTGGTTTAAGCATAAATACCATCACAAAACTATAACTATCGACAACAAAATTGAAAGCAACACTATCCCAACCAATTGTATCTAAGACATACAAGAGACCCATCAACTAAGACTGGAGCTATAATCATGGAACCTGGATTCCATACGACGACTCGACCTTTATAGCTTGTGACGCATTTGAAGTAAAGCCTCCCCTCAACATCTTTATTGGGAAGGAACAAAAATGAAAAGGCACCTCATCTCCTTTCTCTTTATCCCCACGCTCCAGTAAAATGCGAACTAGGAGCCCCTTCATTACCCAAAACATTGTTATTTCCCTCTCATACAATGCCTATCGTGCTCTAGTCATTCCAAGTTCATGGATCCACTCCTCCAGTTTTGTGAAGTCATCCATAGTCTTAGCCTCATCCAATTCTTCCTAGAGACTCTTTTGTACCTCCTCAATTTCTTCTCAAATAGACTGTGGGATTGTTTCCTTATACAACCACGTCACTTGAGCCGCCCTCAGCTGCTCCCTATTGGTGTGCATCAAACCAAGAGTCACTTTCCCCTTTACCTCTTAACTTGGCTCCATCCCCTTATACCCCTATCTCACTAAGTTTCTAAAGATCAAATCCACTTCCTCCTCCAATACTGTTCCAATGACCGACATTAACAACACCACCTCCCTGCTTCTTCCCATATAAAACTTGTCTACCTATATGTCATAATCCCCATAAAATACAATGATTAGTCCGCCCAGTTTCCATGCACCAAGACTCTTTCCCATACCCATGGAAGATATTCCACCTTTTTGAGAAAACATTCCTGGTGAACAACACTTATTCTATGTCCAACTCCTGATCTGCCCAATACTCTACCTAACTACGCATGTACTCTCATCCCAATATCCTTAAAGTCTCATAACACCACCACGAGTCATTGTACATCATCCACCTTGCACTGCCTATCCCGAGCCCCCCATCATGTGCTTCCTCGCAATCACCATGTGTTCTATCCTCGGACAATTAACACCTGCATATGGGGATTCAAGGTTTTGGGAGGCCAGGGCTTTCCATAAGTCCATGAAATATTGGTCACCTAGATCCCTTGCATCTCCTTCCCTTGAAATGATACGGTCCTAAACCCACTTATTGGATAAGAAATCCTCCAGCTTGTTCCCTTTTTGTTAACATGGCTAACAGATTGACCCTGTAACTGGAGAAGTTTAGATGCCAGTTTCTCAAGTCTAAATTCCAAGTTCCAATGGTTAGAGACCTTTAAGACTTACTAGCCATTATGTAAACGTTTTCCATTTTTAGAATCTCTTTCCACAATCACAGATTCAAAAACGTTCCTTTTAGCACTGATGATCCCATGCAGAATTCCTTCCAACTATACCGAGTTATTCATTTCTAAACCTATAAACCCCTAAGATGTCCACTGGATTTAACCCCTAGAGTTACATAAAACTCCTTCAAAACTAGCTAGATCAATGTTACTTTTAGATGCCCCATCAAAATCCAATTTGAGGCACCCAAACTGAGGAGTAATCAAGACCTTCGAACTATGTCTTTCGACCTGGGACTTCTGAGCTGCACCAATGAACCCTGGGGGAGATTTAATTCCCCAGGCTTGGAGTATTCGCCTTTCTCTACCATTATCTTGCATGTCTTGATCTCTCCAATGATTTAGCTTTATAGTTTCCTGTATATGGCATTGGACAGAAATCCAAATTCCCTCTTCTAACTTGGTTTTCTCTCAAAAGATATGTTGATTCCATTCCCTCCATATTTATCAAAGCATAAAACTAGGAAAGAGATGCCAAATTATGTTCAGGATTGCATTTTGAAATGGATTTTCCTTCCACTCTTTTAATATTGTTACGTCTATTCACCTTTTAACTCTCGAGGATTGGAAAAACAATTCAGCACCTTTATCCCATAGACATGGCATAAGGGCATTTATACAACAAGTGATCTATAGTATCTTCCTCCTTTGCGCACAAATTGTATCTCATTGGCCCAAAAAACCCACTCTTTAGTAGGTTTTCTCTTTTGAAAATATGCCTTTTGACCAACAACCAAAGGAAGGTAGGCACTTTCAACCAAACATTGGCACCCCAAATATTCTTCCACTATGGTTTTCTTGGAAGATCCCTCCATCCAGCCCATAATCCATAAGCTTCCTTCACGTTGAAATTCCCTTGGCCTGATAGCCCCATCACAATTTTTTTGGTCCTCCATGCTTCTGGATACATCTTTCATGTAGTTCTTCACATAAACCTTTCACTTCCTCCCCTTGACTAGTGTCTCTCCACCACTCATGTGAGTGCTATCTTCTAAATTCGCTATTGTCCTCTTCATTTTGCCAATAATCCTTAACCTTGATCCCTTGTCTCTGTTGGAATAAACTTTGATTTTCTAGGAGACCGATACTCTGACATAAAGGAGTAAGTTGTTTCCAAGAATTAGTCCAAAATTTCATTGATTCCCCATTCTTTATTTCCAAAAACCTATGAGATTGGAACAATTCATTACCCAACAATGTTGAATTCCAGATATGTGAGTTCACGCAAGGTCCATTGAATTGGATTAGGTCATGTTTTCCCAACCCTTGGGCGTGTTTTCAATGCCATGGATAGGCCCATGGTTCTCTTTCATACAACATCCACCTCCACCATATTTTAGCTCCCAAAACCACACTAGTCATTTTCGAATCACAAAGATCCAGGCCCCCTGTGATTTTGGTAGACACAGTGTCTCCCATCCCACCAAAGCCCATTTCTACTTCTCCTTTAACCTCCCCACAAGAAATTTCTTTGTAACTTTCTAATTTATTTTAGCACCTCCTTTGGAGCTACCATCACCAAGAAAATATAGGTTGGCATGGATTGCGGGACGAATTTAAGAAAAAAATCCTCCTAGTTAGATTGATGGGGCCGAGGACCCAATTGGCGAGCGCTTAACAACTGAATCTAAGAGGGGGGATCCCAGATGTTTGGATGGAAGGGAACTCCCTTGAAATCCCGAGATACGAAGAATGTTCTATTGAGTGATCTTGGGAGTGTTAAAAAGGAAGACTTGGGAATTATCTTCATTAACTGACAAACCTAGCACTTTAAAGAAGAGATTCAAGACCCTTTTGATCTCTTTGGCCTCTTGAACTCATGCATGACCCATTGGCATTGTATCATCCACTAATTGATGGTGCATTTATTTTGGGGCATTAAGATAGAGGGATAGCCCTCTAATTTCTTGGTTTTTCAGCATTGCCTTAATCGTCTACCCCAAGCCTTTGGCCATCATGACAAAAAAGAAGGGGGATAAGGGATCCCCTTGACTAATACCCGTCGACAGTCAAAAAGTCGAGGTTGGAACCCCATTCAGCAAGGATGAGAAGAACATCGATGGTAATAGATTATATATCCACATATTCCATGTCTCACTAAAACCAAAAGCCTTCAACATGGAGCTCATGAACCGGCAACCAATATTGTCATAAGCCTTATCCAAATACAATATAATCAACATGCCTAGATTTTTGGAGATTTTCAGTGAATGATTAACCTCAAGCACAAGGATTATTCCATCTAGAATAGTTGAACTTTGGTTGTCATTGATGTCAACTAATGTCAAAGAGGATGTCAACTGATTCAGTTTGAGTCATTGATATCAACGGGTGTCAAAGTGGATGCATAATTCCTACAGAAGTGTGAATAAGTATATGGAAACCACTTTGAATAAGTGTCTGTGCAAGATGGTGAAGGACATGGATGCAAGTGTGAAGACATATATCTAGATGTTGCATCCATTCTAAATATATGTTCCCAAGGATATATCATGCATGATCAGTGTGAAGAAGTACATAAGAAAGGTACATCATGGAATGTATCCTACTTCAAGTAGTACCTATGCAGAAGTCAAGTCCATCATGTCATACACTTTCATGGTAGCAATCAAAAGACTGTTTCGACAATGGTACATGTGCACAAGCATCCAAGGAGTTGGTTAAGAAAATAATACAAGTGTGCAAGAATGTTGAAAGAAGTATTTGCTATGTGCAAACATTGCTTGGTTAAAGTTCGGAATTGCGGAAGCAGTAAGAAACAACAAATGGTTGGACAGTCCTGAAAGCACGCAAGATTATTCAATAAAAAGATGCTTTCAGTTAGTGGAACGCATAAAAGATCCTAGAAGGGTACATCGGTTGAAGTTAGTCTATGAGAAAATTACACAACCAATGGTACAACAGGTGCGCAAGTCCCACAAATGATAACAAGGAAAAGTTCAAAGTCCCACCAATTAGAAGTTGGAGCATGCACAAAAACTGTAAAGCAATAAGCATTAATGCACCAAGTGTGCATTACCCACAAGGGATGGTACAACAAGGGTCGTAGACTCATCAAGTTGAAGAGAAAGGATGCGCACATATCTCAAAGAAATGGTACATCAAGAGTGTAAGGGTACACCACCAAGGTGTAAAGTCCCACTAACTTGTGGACCATGAAGTCACAAGACACACAAAGGATGAAATGTCAATAGTGTAGAATATGACACGCAGAAAATGCACAATCCTTCAAACATGGAAGAAAGGTTACCACAACCAAGTTGTGGACATACAATCCGTGCAGGACTTGTATAAATAGAGATGCAAGTTGGAGATTTGAAGTAATCTTGATGGCAAGAGAATAAGAGCTTCAATTTTTTGTTGTAGTTTGATATTTAGGGCATAAAAGGGCTCGAGGACATAGCATAATGACCTAGCGAGGATCCAAGATCACACATGCAACAGAATGCAGTTTTGATGGTGCGCAGTATGATTTCGTAGACTTGTGACTGATGCGCAAGTACTGAAAGGAAGAAATATTGAAGTATGCGTAGGTGCATGATGTTTGGAATGACACCATTACAGATGGAATGACAATAATCATAGATGTTGAAAGACAAAAACGCAAAGATAGAACCGAAGTGTTTCATATGATGCATATATGTCTAGCTGATGCATATGAGAAGAAGTGAAAGTGTGCGAAGTTGAGAAGTCCATCTGATGCACAACGATAGAGAAGTAGCAGGATCCAACGAGCACATTAGTATGTACATGATATGAGACAACTGCGTTAAACTGAAAGGAAGAATCTATCTATGCACATCATGTCACATACTTTCTAAAAGACTATGGCACTTATACAGAATGGGCCCATCAATAAGTGCGCAGTTCCATCTGTTACTAGTACAATATCTCAGAGCAGAAAACTGTCAAGTAAAAGCACAGTATCAATTGGTGAAAGTAGTAGCACCGTAATAGAACGACAGAGCTTACCTCAACGTAGACTGCAGTATCAGCGAGCACACAGTACACAAAGTAAGACATCAGCAGAAGTGTGATTTGAGAAGAATGAGAAGTCAAGTGATGTATGTAGCTCAGTGATAGAGAATCGACTGCATACAAAGGTAGCGCACATCATAATTATCTTCAGAAGATGAGACGAGTGCACATATTTGAAGTTTAGTAAGTCAGAATCACATTTTAGATATCTGGGCGATAGGACGAGGAAAGGAGATAGGGAGTTGGATCTTCCTTCAGGTTGTTTCCTATAAAACAACAAGGAGAAAGAGGGTTGTATCCTCCTTCTAGTTGGTGTTGGATAAAGATAGGGAGTCAGTGCTTCCTTCAGATCAAAGCCTATAAAAACAGGGGGTCGGTTCCTCCTTCCAGTTGGTGCTGGTAAATACAAGAAATTGGTACTTCTTTGAATGTATTGTTTCTCATTATAAAGAAGCATTATGTGGTTTTATCCCAATTGGGTTTCCACGTCAAAATTCTTGTGTTCTGTGTTCTTTGTCTTGGTTAATTTATGGATGGATGTTTTATTTATTGATACATAACTAGAGATAAGAATTAAGTAAAGGATAATATCTTTAAGAAGGTAAAAAATGTTGATAACTGCGCTAATACTAATTCACCCCCCCCCCCTCTCAGTATTAAATCGATTCCAACAAGAGTTTTCCTACCTTCTACAAATACAGATTGTTTAGGAGATATCAAAGAAGGTAGTAGAGGTTTACTATCTATTACTTTTGTTATGATTTTATAAATTACATTACACCACGAGATTGGTCTTAATTTACCTAGAACATATGCCTCCTCACTCTTTGGAATTAAAGACAAGAAGGTGGCATTGAAGGTCAAGAGAACACCACTAGTTACTCTTGAGTTCTCCATGATCTACACCACTTCCTCCTTGATTATATCCCATAAATGGTGAAAGAAATTAGTCGTAAATCCATCCGGAATTGGTGCTTTCCCATCTTCCATTTGCTTGACTTCTTCCTCTACTTCTCTAAGTTCCACAAGACACATAACCACACCATTCTGGTATTGAGTCACTTGGGATGGAATGTGTTGAGTAACTCTCACTATGCCCTATGATCTATCATGTATTGGATCTGTCATCAAATCCTGGAAGTGTCTTACCAAATCTGTTTCAATCTCCTTCTGAGTTTCTATCCTCTGGCCACCTTCCCTTTTGAGCATTTGTAATTTGGTTCATTTTCCTATGGTGGATTGTAGATTACTGCAATAAGGAGGTGTTACACTCTCATTCCTTTAGCCACTTGTTTCGTGAATTCTGTGTCCATAGGATTTCCTCTTGATTTCCCTTTCTACCAATTGGATCAAGAGTTGGTTTTATTCTACTTGGAGACCCTCATCGTATTCCTCCTGCACACCTTTTAATTGGATCTCCTCCAATCTCCCCTCCAATCGCTTTTTGTCTTGAAAAATATTACCAAGCACTTCCTTATTCCAATTTCTTAGTCTTTCCTTGATTGCTTTTAGTTTTTGTTGAAACTGATGCATACATGATCCCTTGGGAGCCCCTTCTTCCTCCCACCATTTCTAAACCAGGATTTTAAAATCGAGATGAGAAAGCCAAATTTGTTCGAATCCGAAAGGTCATTTCACAAACCCCTGATATCTAAACCAAGTCAGACTAATTGGCCAATGATCCGACCTTGCCACCGGAAAAACTAGAGTCATAGCTTCACCTCCAATGGTCAAGATCAATTCTAATATTAGGAATTGATCTATTCTTGAAGCTATATGCATTTCTCCACCTTTCCTATTATTCCAAATGAACAAGTGATTCCTTGTTTCCATTTCAACCAAATTCATATTTTCGATTAGGGCTCGAAAATCTTGGATTATTCCTTCCAGATGTCTACGCCCCCCTTTTTCCATCATGGATGTTATCATATTAAAATCTCCCTCAATGATCCAATGTTTCTCATTGACCTGGTTTTTTAGACCCTTCAATGCCCCCAAAAATCCAATTTTTTGAATATGGGTTTGAGGACCATAAAAATTCATAATTACCCCATGAATGGACGATCCATTAAGATGAAATTCTATCGTTATGAATCTCTGAGAAGATAATAAATTAAACAATCTAATTTCATTCAGATCCCATAATATTTCCATACCCCCTACTGCTCCTTGGGCATCCACTGCAATCACTTCACTACCTCTGCAAAACTTCAACAATAATACTGACTTTCATGACTTCCTTCAAACACTTGGTTTCTTGAACAAATAAAACCATTGGTTTCCCCTTCATAATATTCTTCTTAAGAATCTTGACCTTCTGGGAGCTATCTGATCCCCTTATGTTCCATGACAATAATTTCATTAGGACAGGGTTTTGATTAAGGACAGAGACACCTTGATCATCGGATAATTTCCTTAGTTTACCAGTTTATACCCTACCTCTTCTATTCTTTTTTGAATTATTCTCATTCCTCTTTTCTCTATTGTTTCCTTAGATTTCCTTTTATTCTCTTCAGTGTTCCCCCCTATCCTCAATGATTTTGGGTTCGAGGTTCGCAGGATAGCTTCATGAAGAAGTTGAAACTGTCAAAATGGGATGTAACCTTTGCTTTTGTTGGAGCAAGCCTCCTCAATCTCATCCAGATCCAACTCCCCAAAATCCATATCCTCGTCTTCCTCCTCTTCCATGTTCACATCCTCTTGCTCACCCACTTTGGGATCTGGTTGAGATTCATCCCTACTATTATTCCCTATACGGGCTTTGAGTGGTTTCCATAAATCCCCCATTATCCTTTCCTCCTTTGTATACATATCATTATCAGGCATACGAGACAGAATCTCAAAATTGTTTGAGGTCTGGGGTTTTGAGTTAGGGTTTTCCCCTATATTCCTTCTCCCTTGTCTCCTTCTATTGGTAACCCTTGTAAAACCCTCTCCATCATTATCCTCCTTCTGTTTCTCCTAGGGTGAAGGAATATTCAAATGACAATATTGGAAAAGATATCCATTCTCATGGAATCGTCTATACGAGCATGGGATGTGCTCATAGTCCAAAGGTTGTATCCAATATTCATCATCCCAAGTTAGATTTATTGCTTTTGGGAGTTTTTTTGATATATCCTTATAGACACATATCCTTTCATATGAAGTGTATCAAACCGTTCTTAATATTTAAAGAGCATATAATGAGCAACACAATAATAATCACAATCATAGCAACATTAGAATAAAAGACACAACACAATTTACCCTGGAAAAACCCATGAGGGGATAAACCAACCAATGAAAGTCTTCATTACCTTGGCCAAAACCGACTAACTAGGCCAAGTGAGCTCACACGTTCACCTCTAGGCCACATTACAATGGACTATACCAAGCCCTTTATAGGCTTCATTACATGAAATACCTTGGGCTAGTACCATGGGATACCAAATACCATGGTCCCAAAACCACATGCTAAAACCTAATCCATTTGACTCATTCCTGAGTCAAGGTTAACCCTAACAACTTTTTTTGTCTATTCTGATACCTTAATAAACTATCCAAGAGAATTTCCAATATCCACTAAAACCTCAAGCTCCCAATACTCGCTTGGGAGCAAGTACATGCGAATCCAAACTGACACTTTTTTCAAATCCTCTTTGTCTAGATTAAACTTGTCTTACCATGGCTTCATAAATAGGTCGACATAGTAGAAACAATAGGGTCCTCCCTCAAAAACCATATCCATGTCTTCAATATTAAAGAGCACAACCATGAAAAATCCCTTGGAACCAAGTTGCAGATCATAGTGACATTTTGGTTTCCATGTCGTATTAATCCACCAAATTAGTTCTTTTTCTAATGGATAGATTCCTAAGAACTTTCCAATCAGTGTGTGATCCTTCATGAGTTGAATACACTCTCGAAGTTTATTTGATCTGATCTACAAGGAATGAATCCTCACAATCTTGGGGATGCATTGTCCCACCCTTCTTCCTGCCCCTTCACCCTACCTCTCCATCTGATCTGAATTCAACCTTTCTCCTCATGTCCCTGTCCCTGACTTTGATTCCTTTCCTTTTCCCTTTTCTGTATAAACACTGCCACCCCTAGGCCTGTAATGTGTTTTATGTGATTTATATTTGCATCTTTTTTATTGTTATTGCTATGTGATCCTGGTTTTCTAACAATTGGTATCAGATCCAAAGGTCTATTTGGAAGACAAACTCGCAGGAAAGAAGGGTTCATGTTTCAAGAGGGAGCAATGGCGGAAGAAGGAAAGTTTAAGGTTAAGAAATTTAACGGCCAAAACTACCAGTTATGGAAGATGCAAATGGAGGACTATATGTACTAGAAGGGTCTATTCCTACCATTGGGAGGACAAGAAAAAAATTCGGCGACTATGAAGGATGAAGAATGGGGGGTTCTTGACATAAAGGAACTGAGAACGATACAGCTGTGCCTGGCTTCGTGGCTTTCAATATTTCAAAAGAAATACAATGGAGAGTCTAATGAGCACATTGCGTAAGCTATATGAAAAACCCTCTCCCTCCAACAAGGTATTTCTAATGAAGTGTTTATTTAATATGAAGATGTCAAAAGGTGGATCTGTTGCTGATCATTTAAATGAAATTAATATGATTACAAATCAGCTAAGTTCTGTAAAAGTGAACTTTGATGATGAGGTTATGGATATTCTAATCCTGTGCTCATTTCCAGAAAGCTGGAATGGCTTGATCTCTAAAGAAGAAATGAGATGGACAACATGAGACTACTCAGGAAGCAAATGTAGCAGGTGATGTGTTACAAGATTCTTTGATTCTTGCATTAGATAATACTAGTGTTTATTGGTTAGTAGATTTAGGGGCTTCATGTCATCCTACACCCCATAGGAAATTCTTTCATGATTATGGTCCAAGAGATTTTGGACATGTTTTATTGGGTGATGATGAACTATGTAAAATTGTTGAAATTGGTAAGGTATGGATAAAGTTAAAGAATGGTGAATGGATGCTAAAAGATGTAAGGCATATTCCTGCTATGAAAATAAATATGATCTCAATAGGGAAGTTGGGAGATGGTGGTTGTTTATATACGTTTGGAGAAACGTGGTAGAATATCACGAAAGGATCAATGGTGATAGCAAAAGGAGACAGGATAGGTACGTTGTATTTATGTCCTCATAATACTAACTGATCTATCTCTTTATCTTCAACAGGAACATATACAACATTGTGGCATCATAGGATTGGCCACATGAGTGAGAAGGGGATGCAGATTCTCCACTCAAGGAATTTGTTGCCAGATATGAAGCAGGTAACTTTGGAATTCTATGAGAACTATATTTATGGAAAACAAAAGAGAGTCAAATTTCTCAGGGTTAGTAAATAGAAGAAGAGTGAAAAGTTAGAGCTTGTACATACATATGTATGGGGATCGGCTCAAGTACAATATCTTGGTGGCTCTCATTATTATGTTAATTTTATTATGAAGCAACTAGAAAAAAAATGGATTTATTGCATTAGACATAAATCTAATGTGTTTGCTACTTTTCAGAAATGGAAAGATTTGGTTGAGAATGAGGCATGATAAAGGTTGAAGTGTCTCATATATGATAATGAAGGTGAATACTGCGGAAATGAGTTTGATAGTAACTGTTCATACCATGGGATTCGTAGAGAGAAAACAGTCCCAAGAACACCACAAGAAAATGGCATGTCAAAAAGGATGAAAAAAACAATCATGAAGCGTGCAAGGTGTATGAGATTGCATGCAGGGTTTCCCTTATAGTTTTGAGAAGAGGATGTAGATACTATTGTTTACTTAATAAACAGAGGGCCTTCAAGTGCTTTTGATTGTGGTATTCCAAAGGAGTCATAGACAGGTAAAAAGGTAAAGTAATATTTTTTGAGAACTTTTGGTTGTGAAGCCATTTTCCATATTGATAAAGAAAATAGAAAAAATATTGAAGCTAAATCCAAGAAATGTCCTTTATTGGATACGGGGTAGATGATTTTGGTTATCGCTTATGGAATTATGAAAATAACAAAATCATTAGGAATAGAGATGTGGTATTCAATGAAAAGTTCATGCATAAAGATCATTTGTAGGGAAAGAAATAGTTAAAGGAAAACACATAGTACACCTTGGTGAAATCAAAGAAAATGAAGTTCCAAAGGTGCAGGAAAATCAAGAAAAACAATAGGTACCTCAAAATCCTGTAAGTGTTAGAAGATATACCAGGTTAAGTAGACCCCGTGAATGATTCTCTCCTTCACTGTATTATTTGTTGATGACTGATTCTGGTGAACCGGGATGTTATAAAGAAGCAATGTAGGTGGAAGAAAGGCATGAATGAGGAGATGCACTCATTGGTAAGAAACCAGACTTGGGATTTGATCAGTTTCCTATATGTAAAAGAGAATTGCAGAATAAATGGATTTACAAGTTGAAGGAAGAAGATGGAGGAAAGAAGTGGTACAAGGCCAGACTTGTTGTAAAGGGGTTTGCACAGAAGAAAGGCATAGATTTTGATGAAATATTTTCTACTGTTGTTAAAATTAATTCAATTAGAACTATTTTAAGTCTAGTGGCGGTAGAAGATTTGCATCTTGAACAGTTAGATGTAAAAGCAACCTTTCTCCATGGGGATTTGGAGGAAGATATTTCTATGTTGCAACCACATGGGTATGAGGTCAAAGGGAAGGAGAATTTGGTATGTAGGTTGAAGAAGAGCTTGTATGGCCTAAAGAAATCTCCAAGGCAGTGGTTTTTGAAATTTGATAGGTTTATGACAGAACAAGGTTATAGTAGATGTCATTCTGACCACTATGTTTATTTCAAGAGGCTATATAATGGAAGATATATTATCTTGTTATTGTATGTGGATGACATGCTTGTTGCAAGATCTAACATGCAGAATATAAATGTGCTCAAAAGGAAGTTAGTTAATTCATTTGCGATGAAGGATTAATTGGGTGCTGCAGAGCAAATCCTTGGTATGAGAATAACAAGAGACAGGAAAATTCGCAACTTTGAAATTGTCTTAGGGTGAGTACATACGAAATTTGTTGGAGGGGTTTAGAATGCAGAATACAAAACCAGTTAGTGCACCTTTGGATATCCATTTCAAACTATGTAAGTATATGTGTCCCAAGACACAGGAAGATATAGATTACATGTCTAGGGTTCCCTATTCATCAACAATTGGTAGCTTGATGTATGTCATGGTTGTCACGTCCCCATCTAGACCCTATCACTTTAACATTTTAAATGATGTAATATTGTTATGAAATCGTGGTGAGTAGCTCAAGGCCAAGGTCCTGCCATCGATTTATTGATGCATATGGTTTGCGTGCTAGCCAGGCACATTGGAACTTCAACATCATGTAATATGCATTTTAATAAAAATACCCACAACTAGCTATGCAATGCAACAAAGAGATGGGGGCATGATCTTACAAGGAATTGGGAGGGAAAACATTCAAACCCTTGAGCCACTCAAGTCAAGCCAAAGTGTCAATGAGAGAACCCATCAAACCCTCAACTACCCATGTTGACTTTTGTACCCAATCATTGATTTCTCCCAAGAGTTGGTTGAGGTAGTTAATGCCTTGGGGAATGGGAGGTATGGCTATCCAAATTCGGGTATGGGAAAACCACCCTGCATGGTAATTCGTGTTTTGCTTCTTGGGAAAGAAAAGATCCATGAATTTCTCCCCCAAGCCATTATCCATGAACATTCCTTCTCCCTCACAAGTTTAGAGCTACCTGGGCGTTTTCCAGGCATGTTTGCTGTGTTTTTCCTTCATTCTCCCAGTAGAGAATGGCATTTTTGTGTTGTATACCAATGGGGAAGAAGGGGAATGGAACGGGGGTTCTATAGAGACCGTTTTTGTTGTTAAATGCTGAGAGATTTGGGGAGAAAACGTTTTTCCTCCCTGTGGATGCATTTCCCTTCCCACAGCTTGTTTTAGGTGAGCCACGATTTGGGGAAAATCTATGGCCATCTTGTTTGTGAATTCCATTGCTGGAAATGTGTATCTATGCCCAATGTTTGTGCTTGCTGTGTGAGAAATGAATATGTTGGGGTATGGGTATGGGTATTCATTGCTTTGGCTTGAGCTTGAAAGTAAGCATCCAGGGTTCAAATGTAGCCTGATAAACCGAGCTGTGGACTGGCTTGGCTGAGATGAAATGAGTAATTGGCTGTGGATGAGCTGAATGTTCCCTTTCCTTGTGAGAATCATGCCCAGCTCGGGGGTGGCCTTCGGACAGAATCAGTATAAGTTGTCAAAGAGCCTATGGTTTGGTGGAACGTTACAACGACATAGCTGGTTGCTTGGGGCAGTTCCAAAATGAAGATAAATGTTTTTATGTCTATGTATTTACTTCTGCAATGTTTAATTAATGACTATTATTGATATGTTGATTGCATATGAAGAGTGTGTGGATGAATATGTTTTATTCCGTTATGCATGATTAAGTGACTTGCATCTGCACACATCTCTTTATTGCTGTGACTCTAATGAAATGGCTGAGTTTTTATGGAAAGTCCCATAGATTGGCATCATGTTCCCTCCCTTGCCCTGGATGGATGGGTGGGTACGTGACAATGGTGTGCACAAGACCATATATTGCACCGTGAGTTGTGAGAAAGTATATGGACAATCCAGGTAAAGAACATTGGAAGGAAGTACAGTGGATTCTCAGGTATTTGAGAGGTACTACCACTCATGCATTATGTTTTGGAGGTTCCACATACACTTCCTCCTCGACTACACCATTCAAGAAAGTTGTCTTGACATCCATATGGTGTATCTTCCATTTCATCACTGCAGCCAGGGCAAGTACTGATCTGATGGAAGTGTACCTGGCTATAGGAGCAAAAGTTTCTTCATAGTCTATTCCCTCTTTCTGGGAGAATCCACGAGCTACAAATATTGCTTTGTACTTTTCTATACTACTATCTGTAGCATGCTTGATCTTGTAGATCCACTTGGAAGTCACAACAGACTTCCCTTCAGGTCTTGGGACCACATCCCAAACATCATTCTTCATGATCGACTAGTATTCCTCGACCATGGCATCCTTCTATTCTTTCTTTTTCGCTACTTCTTCATAACTGGAAGGTTCTTTGTTCATAATGTCACAAAGTAAGGCCACATAGCTGGTATGTGATCTAGTCCTCTTGTTTGCTCTGTGTTCTTCCTCTGGAATACCATACCTTTCTGCATCTTGAATGAGCTCACTAGCCCATGCAAGTTTCCTCTTGTGAGAGTTCCTCTCACGGAGCGGATCTACAAGTATTTGTGGATCTTCAACTTCACGATCTGCTTCTGGAATTGCTTCATTCATGGTGGTGTCTTGAAATATGGTTTCCTTTGGTTCTTCATGATCTTCAGCAGGTGCCTTCCTTGACTTGATGAAATCTGAGTCTTCATCAAATGTTACATCCCTATTGACACCAATCTTCTTGAACCCTGGAAAGTATATTCTATAATCTTTTGAGCTTTCACTGTACCCCACAAAGATTCCCTTCTTTCCTGAAGGATCTATCTTTGTCCTCTTTTCCTTTGGAACATGAGTGTATACTAGACAACCAAATATTCTGAGATGGCTGACTTCAGGTTTCTTACCAGAGAATACGTCTTCTGGTGTCTTTTTGTCCAATATCTTGTGAGGTGTTATGTTCTGCACATACAGCTGTCCTAGCTGCTTCTACCCATAGATGCATAGGAAGATCCTGGTCATGTAGCATCACCCGTGCTGCTTCCATGATTGTTCTATTCTTTCTTTCTGCAACCCCATTCTATTGTGGATTGTAGGGAGCAGTCAACTCCCTCTTAATCCCTGAATCACTGCATAGTTTCTTGAAATCACCTTAAGTGAATTCTCCGCCATTGTCGGATCTGAATGTCTTGATCTTCTTATCAGTTTGATTTTCCATCAAGGTTTTGAATTCCTTGAACTTATCAAACACTTCATCTTTGTTCTTCAAGAAGTAAACTCAAGTATTCCTAGAGAAATCATCAATGAAAGAGACATAGTATACATACCCACTCAGAGAACTGGATGACATCGGACCGCATACATCGGAGTGGATAATTTTCAAGATTCCTTTAGCTTTGCTTTCACTGCTTGGAAATTCCTTCTTAATGTTCTTTCCTTTTACACATCATTTGCAAACCCATTCATGCTTTGTCTTGATTTCAGGAAGACCCTCTACAGCTTTTATTGTAATAAGTAGTGCCCTATTGTGTACATGAGCAAGCCTTATATGCCAAATTTCACTTGGCGAAATGGATTCATGTACCATGGCATGCTCAGGTTGTCCCTTTAGTTTGTACAATCCTCCCTCTTCATCTCCAATCACTACTGCATCATCTATATTTTTACCCTTTGGCCACGTTAGTACTTGGCCATCTACAAATGCAACCCTCATACCTTTTGCATCCAATGCAGATATGGAGAGTACGTTTTTCTTGAGCCCAGGTACATATAGAACATATTTCATCTTCAAAGACTTCCCAGAGTCTAGATTGTAGGAGGCTTCACCACTTCCCTTAATGGGGTATTGATAGTCATCCCCAAGTTTCACCTTATGGGGTGACTCATGTTCAGATAGATTTGCAAAAGATTCTTTAAACCCAGTCATGTGTTTGGAATCCCCACTATCAATAAGCCAATCATTAAAGCCATGAGAGATAGTACCTATGAGAGCAGAGATTAGAACATATTCATATTCACTAGATGAGTCATCACTTTCTTCTCTAGCCTTCTTCTTGGGAGGTTCATCATCCTCGGCAGCATGAGCATGATATCTCTTCTTGTTGTTCTTCTTCCTTTTGTTGAAGTTGTTGTTGTTGTTCTTTTTGTTCTTAGGACAATCTGAAGCAAAGTGTCCCTTCTCATTACATGTGAAGCATCTGAGATCTTTCTTATCTTTATGTTGATGGTGGTGTGAAGATTTCCTGGTATGAGAATGCTCCCTCTTTGACCTTCCTTTCTTGGTGTGTGTTGTGAGAGCTTGATCTTCATTTCCCATCTTTTCTTCTCGAGACACAAGCCTTGCTTCTTCTTGTGAGCATTCATCCCATAGTCTACTAAATGAGATTAACTTCCTTCTTGCACAGATTCCTTGGATGAAGGAATCCCATGACCTAGGTAGGCCATTCAATGTAGTCATGACAACTTCACTATTATCTACTACTTCATCCACAACTTCAATTTTTTCCTTGATCTGAGAGACCTTAGAGAAATAGGATTGAATGGTCTCTCCATTCTGAAGCTTTGCCCCTTTTAATTGGTTCCGCAAAGTCATCTTCCAATTTATGTTCTTTCCTTCAAAGAGCTTGGTTAGGGAATCAAACATCTCCTTGGGTGTCTTTAGAGATGACACATGTAGTATGAGATGGTCTTTGATATAATCAGCAATGATCCTCTTTGCCTTCACCAAATTCTTCTTATGTAAGGCCTTAGCCTCTTCTTCCTTTGGGACAGGGACCTCAAAACTTATGTAGGTGTCCAATTCATTTTCTTCCAGGATTAACTCAATCCTATACTTCCATGATCGGAAGTTATCAGCCCCTTCAAGCTTATCCTCAACCTTGGTGTGGTGAGACATCTTAAAGAGTACTTCAAATGGAAATAGAAAAGATTTAGGTCTTACCACTTGATTTGCATAAATCTGGATCTAGTGTTGGATTAGGGTTTGTTAGAGAAACCCTAAAAATTCAAAATGTGAATTTCAACTTTCTGAAAGGATAGAAAGATGCGCCTTGATGAGCTGATCAGCCTAGTATATTCAGAAATTGAAAACTGCAAAGATTCACCCTTCAGAAATGCTTTTCAATCTCTCAGATTCACTGGGAGGACCCTGAATTAGGGTTTGAGTTTCCTGGAGCTTCACCCAACCAAAAATATCGATCCAAAGCTCTAAACTTCTATTTTTCCAAGGAGCTTCAATCTATGTCCTCAAATTTCAGAAATTCCTATTTTTGTGGAAACTCTAAATTTTAGGGCCAAAAATGAAAGTGCCCAGAATTGAATTCTGATTGGACAGAACGATGCACCTTGCTGAGGAGAGTCAAAATACCCTACTGCCTTTCAATATCTATGGAGAGAAACCCAATAAAGATGAAACCCTAGTTTCCGCAACTGCACAGTGTCTTCTTCTCAGGTTAGCTCTAATACCATGTTAATTTTTTTAGCATTAATTCTATATACTCTAGGATATTTACTGAGAGAATAACATGTACAGCATATCAAGTAGAACAATGCATATCAATCACACCAAGCAATCACATGAGACAATAGACACATAGGGTTTCACTAGGGAAAACAATAAAGGTGAAAAACCCCACAACTTCCTCAGAGATAGAAAGAGCAATGATACAACCAAAGTACAAGAGATAGTCTTCTCCTAGCAGTTGATCCTCCTCCTCACATGTGCGCCACTTTCTGAGTGATGGAAGAGTGAGTAATGAGATGATCAAATAGAGATCTCCCGATCTCTATTTATACTTGTCCTGTCCTGCCCAATCAACTAACAGGGCCGACTTGTCTAACTCAGTCTAATAACCCATGGTTACATTAATCCGAGCCGACCCCACACTTGGTGGTCTAATAACCCATCACATCAAGTTACGACACTTGCGACACTTGTCAATACAAATGACGGCAGTTCCGTATAAAGGAATAATACATCTCTATAGGAGTACAATAATACATAGATGAAATACGTTCCGAAGTTACATATACATCAACAACCACTGGTTCATCCTTCTCCATATTTAGGTTTCAAATCTTATTCTTCAATGCCCTCTTTTGACTCGATGAATTCTTCTCATATATGTTTCTCAATGTATCAAAACACTCATTTGTGGTCTTCAACGAAGTGATCACGGACATCAAATTGTCCTTTACCGAATCATAGATGATCCATTTGCCTTTAGCTTAGTTCTTCTTAAAGTTTATGCACCCTGCATTAGATGTAGGCTCCTCCACCATAGTGGATACATAGACATCTAAGTCATGTTCTCCAAGATGTTCAACATCGTCACCTTCCAAGTGTTGAAATTCGAAGTGCCCACAAGATGGTATTCCAGTTGAACAGAGATCATTGCCATGGATATCAAGTATTGTGCTCAACTCCTCAAGATCTACGTAGGAACAAGTTTGCTTGAAAAAAATTAGATCCTTCATGCACTGACCTCTGACACCATGTTAAGTTTTGAGCAAATATGATGAGCTTTGAACTTTAAAACTTTTAGTGTGTAAATATTTAATACTTGAATCAATGAACCATTCAATCACATGAAACATTCAACCATAACACAAGATGTACCCCAAGGAAAACCCTCAAAACAATGAGGATGAAAAACCCAAACAAATATTCAAAGTATAATTATGATAGATAGTAGAGAATGTCTTTTACAAAATAGCAGATTGATTTTGGAAACCTAGGTGCTAGATAAGGGAGAATACTGAGCAATAGAGAATAGAGATCAACTGCATCAACTTGCCATGTGCCCAGCACATTAATAACAAGCAAGAATAATATACGGCACAAAGAGAAGCGCCTTAACTTCAAGGGAGAACAGAATTCACTTCACATTGAATTCATCAATCCTGTATAACATATTTATATGTTCTTCACATGCATCGGCTTCTATTTTTAGCTTCTGAATTTAGGATGAAATCGCCCTCCATATGGATGCATCAATATTGCATGAAGAAGTGCACCCCACTTCTCATGCAGTGCATTAACTTACTAAATTGACACTTAGGATGAACTCGCCCCTTAACTGAAAGCTTTCCCACTTTGTTAGGTGGCTAACTTAAGTGTCGTCGTGAAAGTGTCGCAACTCAAGTGTCATCTTTTAGTTTAACATAAGTGTCATCATGAAATAACACTTATTTAACTAGATCTTCTTTGATATCGCTTAGTTAACTCTCTTAACTGATTCTTTCTTGTTAACATCATTGTAGTGATCAATTCGAGTTCTCCCATGATTTACTTAGGTGTCATATTTTGGTTAACCTAGGTGTCATATTTTAGTTTAACTAAAGTGCAAAACACTTTAGTTAACTAGTACTTGTTTATTAACAATTATTTAACTATTATTAACTAAAATCATGCTAATTGATTTACTTGTAGTGACCATTGTGAGTTCTTTAATTAATTGAGGCATACATTGTGGCTTTAACTAATGCTTAACAATTCGAGTTCACTTAGTCATCTTGTGAACAATTCGAATTCTCTTTTTCTCTATGCATTTATCTTTATCTCTTATCTTTGTTGCATGGTAAATATGTGTTAACTTTAATTATCTATCATATCAGATTATGATCAGAAGATTTGTTCATATTATATTACTCTTTGACCAAATGATCATATGCTAAAGTAATTGACTCTAGAGGTAGCCAGTCTCTAAAGGTAGCCAGTCTCTAGAGGTAGCCAGTCTCTAAATCGATGACCATGGTTAGTGTTAGAGACCAAAATACAATGGTGCCACTCTACGCAAGGATCGATATCAACGGAAATTCATCTAGCTGTTGACATGTATAAAGGAACTTGCTTTCATTTCAGAGAATACAGCTGAGCTAAAACCCTCAAACGCAAAACAGAATGCCAGGAGATTGATTGATGAGTTAAAGTGTCAAGTGATTACAGGTGCCAAGATTAGAGTTTGTTGCGCAGGTGCTCTAAAGAGATGATCAGCCCGGTTTTCAATTTGCAAATATAGAGGTGTCAAGTTAAGGTCTAAGGTGCCGATGTTGATGCCTATCATTACACATCAAGTGCTAGTGTATTAAAATTTTGAAGAACCATGCATCAGAGGACAAACAAATCTTGCATGTTTGGATTTTTCTCAAGCTGCAAAGTTATACCCATGCGCTCAACAATTGACAGTGAAAGAGGTGCGTACAGCTTATTGAGGACCACGATGGGCAAGTGTGAATGTGGGAATATTTGTGTGTTACATGGTTTTCATAACAGATTTCCTTCATCCAAAACATGGGTAATCACATTGAGTATCAAAGAGTTCTGCAATACCAGTTATTCCATCTCCTAAGATTTCATCACCGCCTGTACACTCTAATTATGTAGCTTCTTTCAGGAGGTTGATGCAGCAACAACAACTAATGATCCCATCGACGTCTCTATATCACATTTCATTTTTTGTTTCATAGATTCAAATATATGTTCCTTCTTTTCCATTGTTATGTGGGTTAACATTTAATGGACAGGAAAGAAATAGATAAAGAGAAACCTATCGGATCTTCTTAGTAGCAAATGAAGATGTAGCAGCCGAAAATAGGGTTTTCGGTGGCCTGATCACTGATACTTTTCGTCCCAAGCCACCAAAAGCGCAGGGACAGGGCAGAAAGCATTATTTTTGCACAGGTCTAAGTTTTACTCAATCAAATGCCTCGAGGATGGTTTCAAATGATGAATAATAATTGAGGGCATCAGTTTTAAGGTTCTATTTTAGTTTTGGGGTACCTAAGAAGGTGGAAAGTTGAATTTGTTACCTATTTTCTGCGCAAAAAAAACTGTCTTTTTGCCAAAAGTGGCAAATTCGACTTATCTTATTTCCTATGGATATTCAACAGCCTTGGAAGGATTTCTACACCTTTCAAAGTTCTGAAGAATATGAAGATCATCAAAGGTAGGGAGGTGACCTAGTTTTTAAGATCTTTTCCTATTCTCTTGTGTCAGTTTTTTACTGTCTATTTTAAGTAAATCTGATCCAACTTTTCAGGATCTATATTTCTCATGTAAAGGCTATAAAGTCACAAATTATTGATGAACAAAGGGTTCGATTTTGAGTTCTACTAGGCTATATTTGTAATAAGAGACCCTTTCTTAATATATCCAGCCCGCAAGCTTCTTTCATTGATATTGTTAGATTCTCTTTTTCCTTTCTGTCTATGCTTATGAGTGAATTATGTTCTTTATCTATGTTTCGATAGTCCATTGGTGACTATCATCTCACTATCTGATTATTAAGCAAAGAATCATAAGTTATTATACTAGTTTCTAGACCCATCATATCTATTTTTTATATATGTATGATTTGGTTGATGTGATTAGTTTTTGTTCTATTTGATACACAACCCATCTCATTCTATCTCTCAAAGGCCTTGCACTGTTTGAATATGCCTAGACAGTCTTGAATATACAATCCAGTAAGTTAGATATTCATATTGATCTAATATTACCCGTCATTGAGAGAATCATTAAGATTAAGATTAAGTTACCAGGCATCTTCGAGCTACAACCTAGAAGAGTTCCCTGGAGTGCTAACATTTTGGCGCCGCTGCCGAGAAGAGGAGATTGAAGCTCAGCTTCCTTGGGAGAACGACATAGATCCAGCTTTGATGATAGACAAATCCTAGACATTTTCTTGGTTGTAATCATCTATCTAGCGACTCCATGAAGGACGGATTCAGTGGCGACTCCATTGCTCTTAAATCTGTTGGTGACTCCATTGGTATGACATGAACAAAATCTTAGCGAAGAGGTATGCTTTCTGTGATTTTTCAAAGATTGTTGGTTTCCCTAATCTAGTGCCTAGTAGAGATGAATGGGATGGCATCCTTCCCAAATTTCGAGGAGAATATTGGGAAGTACCAGCTGAACATTTGCTTGACTTTCATGATTGCATTCATCGGTTGCAAATTGTTCATGAAGATGTTCGGATTAAACTGTTTTGGTATTCATTAGATGGGATTGCTCGTGATTAGTACCGATCCCTTCCTATTGCCAGTATCATCTCTTTGGCAGATTTTCATGCTGCATTTCATGTGTTTTGTAAAGACAAATTTCCAGTTGATCTTCTATATCCCAAATGTTGTCATGAATTCAATTTATTGAATAAAAAGTCAAACATTCATGAAGAGTTTGCTACAGCAGAAGATACCTCTCATTATGATCAAGGGATTGCTATTCCACATTATGATAACCATACTATATATGCTTTTGACAATGTACCAAATGCATCTATTGTTTTAGGTTGTCATGAAGATCAGATCGTACCCTTTGAAAACCAGAAAGATGATGAGCAGGTCTTTACATTAGCATGTGAAAGATTTGAATCTACAACAGATTCTAAGGGCAGCCCTCAGTTTTCTGATTTGCAAATAAAGGGAAATTGTAGCAGACATGAAGAGGAAGATGATGAACAGAAAGATCTAGATCAGCAATTCATCATGCATGTTTATCCGACAGAGGTTGAGCATTCCATATTCAACATTGAGATCATTGAAGGCAATCAGCAGCAGCATTTCAGTCTTCAATTGGAACAGTTGTTTGAAGAGGTATTCCTTTATGATTTTGTTGACCCTATTGCAAACTATTTGGAATCCATGAGCAGCATAAAAGTCAAAATATTTTTGTCAAACGAAGGACGGTTCTGTCGTCTTTTCAAATTATATTTCTGCATGATGTGGCTTCCATTATTTTTGGGGTTAAGATCAAGAATTTTGTCAGCAAATCTGTTTTTGACTTGGCTTCATTGGAAGCATTAGTTTACTTGATTAAGCATCAGTACAGTGGTTAGAGTAGGAATAGGTACAGAGTAAGCTCGCCATCAAGCATGGTTGAAGATTCTTTTTAGTTTGTTAGCTTGTAGCAGTAAATTGGCATTCAGAGTTTGAATAAAGATTGTAGAGATCTAGTAACGGCATTAAATGACTCCATAGCCCAATGGACTAGACACAATACAATTGTGGATGATAGCAGAGCAAGCTACAGGTTTTCTGAAGGTCAGTTGCACAGACCAAATGACTCCATAAGCCCAATGGTAAAGGCGACTGGAACTACTAGGTTCTTGGAAACCTCGCAAGGAGGTCTCCATCCCAGCTGGAGCCAAATCATGTTAGTGACCAAAATACAATGGTGCCACTCTGAGCAAGGATCGAGATCAACGCCAATTCATTTGGTTGTTGACATGTATAAAGGAACTTGCTTTCATTTCAGCGAATACAGTTGAGCTAAAACCCTCAAACGCAAAACAGAATGCCAGGAGATCGATTGATGAGTAAAAGTGTCAAGTGATTATAGGTGCCAAGATTAGAGTTTGTTGCGCAGGTGCTCTAAAGAGATGATCAGCCCGATTTTCAGTTTGCAAATATAGAGGTGTCAAGTTAAGGTATAAGGCGCCGATGTTGATGCCTATCATTACACATCAAGTGCTAGCGTATTAAAATTTTGAAGAACCATGCATCAGAGGACAAACAAATCTTGTATGTTCGTATTTTTCTCAAGCTGCAAATTTATACCCATGCGCTCAGCAATTGATAGTGAAAGAGGTGCGTATAGCTTATTGAGGACCACGATGGGAAAGTGTGAATGTGGGAATATTTGTGTGTTACATGGTTTTCAAAACAAATTGCCTTCATCCAAAACATGGGTAATCCCATTGAGTATCAAAGAGTTCTGCAATACCAGTTATTCTAGCTCCTAATATTTCATCACCACCTATACACTCTAATTATGTAGCTTCTTTCAGAAGGTTGATGCAGCAACAGCAACTAATGATCCCATCGATGTCTCTATATCAAATTTCATTTTTTGTTTCAGAGATTCAAATATATGTTCCTTCTTTACCATTGTTCTGTGGGTTAACATTTAATGGACAGGAAAGAAATAGATAAAGAGAAACCTATCGGATCTTCTTAGTAGAAAATGAAGATGTAGCAGCTGAAAATAGGGTTTTCGGTGGCTTAATCACTGATAATTTTGGTCCCAAGCCACCAAAAGCGCGGGGGACAGGGAAGAAAGCATTATTTTTGCATAGGTCTAAGTTTTCCTCAATCAAATGCCTCGAGGATGGTTTCAAATGATGAATAATAATTGAGGGCATCAGTTTTAAGGTTCTATTTTAGTTTTGGGGTACCTAAGAAGGTGGAAAGTTGAATTTGTTACCTATTTTCTGCGCAAAAAAAACTGTCTTTTTGCCAACAGTGGCAAATTCAACTTATCTTATTTCCTATGGATATTCAACAGCCTTGGAAGGCTTTCTACACCTGTCAAAGTTCTGAAGAATATGAAGATCATCAAATATAGGGAGGTGACCTAGTTTTTAGGATCTTTTCCTATTCTCTTGTGTCAGTTTTTTACTGTCTATTTTAAGTAAATCTGATCTAACTTTTCAGGATCTAGAATTCTCATGTAAAGGCTATAAAGTCACAGATTATTGATGAACAAAGGGATCAATTTTGAGTTCTACTAGGCTGTATTTGTAATAAGAGACCTTTCTTAATATATTCGTCCTGCAAGCTTCTTTCATTGGTATTGTCATATTCTCTTTTTCCTTTCTGTCTATGCTTATGAGTGAATTATGTTCTTTACCTATGTTTACATAGTCCATTGGTGAGTGTCATCTCACTATCTGATTATTAAGCAACGAATCATAAGTTATTATACTAGTTTCTAGACCCATCATATCTATTGTTTTATATATGTATGATCTGGTTGATGTGATTAGTTTATGTTCTATTTGATACACAACCCATCTGATTCTATCTCTCGAAGGCCTTGCACTGTTTGAATATGCCTAGACAGTCTTGAATATACAATCCAGTAAGTTAAATATTCATCTTGATCCAATATTATCCATCATTGAGAGAATCATTGAGAATAAGATTAAGTTACCAAGCATCTTCGAGCTACAACCTAGAAGAGTTCCCTGGAGTGCTAACAATTAGTAATACATCACACAACATTAATGCTTCAACATGTAAAGCATCTACCTCTATAACTAGAGGTCCACCCCATGAGTACCTACTATAACTGGAGGTCCACGTGAGAATCTAACTTGACACACAAGTCTTGAGACTTGTCCAACAAGACTTTACAACATCATTAATTTGATACATCAAAGAATTCACCTCAACACATGAGGAATAACCTTTTACAATTGAAGGCTTAGGCATTCTTAAGTCCAACTCAAGAATCTACTCCAAGTTCCCAATTCCATCTCAGGATCCCTAACTCAACACATGAGGCCCAATCATGCATGCACAAGATTGGCTTGGATAATGACTTGTGATGTTGTACATTTAACACAAAATTCCCAAGATCATCCAAAACAAGACGCGCGACTGAAACATTGTTAACTCGCGCTATAGTGCATGTTATTAGTTTAGTGCCCACGTGATACTCATGTGGCTATTCCTTCGATGGTCCCGCTACTATCAAAATGGTAGGACCAGCTACTTCCCATGGCACATTGAAGGCTCCATCATCTCTAAGGATCCAAATACAACTCCTCACACACTTGGTGGCATTAAATAGCCCCCTTGGTGTACCTTGGATCTATTTCATGGTGTAGATGAGTTCACATTTGGATCTAGTTGTTTGGTGGCCACCTATTGGTCTATATAAGGAAGCTATTGGCATACATTTTGTAGAGATAAAAGAAGAGAAATGCTATGATTGTTCGGGTACACAGGGTACTACCAAAGGACCGAACACCAAGAGCAACCACTTCACACAAACAGATCACAGATCAACACACCGATGTTTTGACGTGGTTTAAACCCTCTTGAGGGAAACACTCCACGGCCCGGCCAAATAGCTTCTACGGGACAATTTATTATGCAAAGAAAGAAAGTTACAAATGAGCTTCTCATAATCGATCAACTAAACAATGACCCTCCATGCTCTTTAAATAGAGATCATGGACCAATCGGGTGTTAAGCCACGGATCAAGGTTAGGTTTGATCTAAGAGAAGTTGAGCCGTCGGATCACTCTATGTTGGAAACATATCGTGATCGTAGGATTAAGTATTTACAAATGCATACTAATGCATACTAAAGAAACACACTATCCCTAACGGATATATTACACAAGTTGATCTTAACTAACTCCTAAGTGTCTAAATATCCTAACATCCCCCCTTAAGAACAACTTGGGATAGGATTGAAGGATTTACAAAAGTGACACTATTAGGAGAAGGAAGGAGGCATTAGAGCCTATCCCCCCTTAATGACAAGTTCCTGAACTCCTAACATAGATCGAAGTTTAGAAAAATTTGCTTCTGTAAGAGACTTGGTGAAGATATCTGCAACTTGATCATCTGTAGGGCAAAAGAGCACTTCAAGAACCCGATCATGAACAAGATTTCTGATGAAGTGCATATGTAGCTCAATGTGTTTGTTGCGTTGATGTAGAATTGGATCTTTGGCAAGCTTGATGGCACTTTGATTGCCGCACCAAAGTGGAGTAGGTTGCTGCTGCTCGAATCCAAACTCTGAAAGGATCTGTCGAAGCCATAAAGCTTCCTGAATGGCATTGACGGTTGCTCGATATTCTGCCTCTGCTAAAGAAAGAGCAAGAGCTTGTTGTTTCTTACAAGCCCAAGTAATAGGTCCAGATCCCAAACTGAAAACATAACCTGCAGTAGACTTTCGATCATCAAGATCGCCGACCCAATCTAAATCAGTGAAACCAACCAACAAAGGTTTCCCCCCTGTACTGTAATGAATCCCAAACTGAACTGTACCTCGAATATATCGAAGTATTCTTTTAGCTGCTTTCCAGTGACTTTCATGAGGTGTCTGCATATAACGGGCAACTCGACCAATGGCAAAGGAAAGGTCAGGACGGGAATGAGTCAAGTATAAGAGACTACCAACAAGTTGACGATACAAGGTGGCATCGACTTCAGGTGAAGTACAAGTGGCAGAAAGTTTGACTCCAAACTGGAAGGGAGAAGGGGCTGGTGTACAATCTTCCATGTGAAAGCGACGAAGAAGGTCACAAGCATACTTAGACTGAGAAAGAAATATTCCTTCTTTAGTTTGCAGGACTTGGAGACCAAGAAAATAATGCAAATGTCCTAAGTCTGACATTTCAAAATTTTGTTTAAGACTGGATTTCACATGGGTTATAAGCTTAGGGTCACTACCAGTAAGAATAAGGTCATCAACATATAGAACAAGTATGATGAGATGGTTTCTTACTTTCTTGGTATAGACATTGGGGTCATAATGGCATCTAAAAAAACCAGTGTCAAGGAGAAAGTTATCCATTTTGGCATACCAAGCTCTAGGAGCTTGCTTAAGGCCATATAAGGATTTCATAAGGCGGCAGACAAGGGTAGAGTTATTCTGAACATAGCCAGGAGGTTGTTCCATGTAAATTTTCTCCTGTAAATCACCATGTAAGAAGGCAGACTTGACATCCATTTGATGGACTTCCCAGTTGTGTAAGGCTGCAAGGGAAAGAACAAGGCGGATGGAGTTCATTTTTGCGACAGGAGCAAAGGTTTCATTGTAGTCAATCCCTTCAACTTGGGAAAAATCTTTGGCAACTAACCTTGCCTTAAGTCTTTCAACACTTCCATCTGATGCATACTTAGTTCTGTAGACCCATTTACATCTAACAAGTTTTCTTCCTTTTGGAAGAGGTACAAGATCCCAAGTATCGTTCACCATTAAGGAACGATATTCTTCATCCATGGCTGCATCCCAATCTGGATTCCCTGAAGCTTCTGCAAAGGTTTCTGGATCATGATTCTCGGAAAATTGAGCCAAAAGAGAAGAGGCTCGCTGAAACTGAGAACGTGTTCGACGTTGATCTTTAGGATCACCGGCAAGATCACCAGCTGCTTCACATGTTGAACGGACCCATCGAGGAAGCACTTGTGCTGGTGCAACTGGAGGAACATGAGCAGGCGGAGGTGGATTTTCATCCTCACTGTCATCATCAGAAACTGGAGTTGGAAACCTGTCAAGGAAGTTGGAAGAAGAAGAAGAAGGCACAAACGTCGAATCTGGCTCGCAGGCCAAAGATGGCACAATCGCCGAGTTAGGCTCGCAGGCCAAGAGATTTTCATCAAATTTAACATCTCTTCTAATGATTATAGCATGAGAATGTGGTTGAAGAAGTCTATAACCTTTTACATCTTCAGAATATCCAACAAATATGCACTTTTCACTTTTAGGCTGCAATGCTTTCCGTTTTTCATCCGGAATGTGAGCCCATGCTTCACTACCAAACACACGAAAGTGACTTACATCAGGTTTAATTTTACTCCATTCTTCTTTCAGTGTTATACCTTGTAATGATTTTGTGGGGGTGCGATTAACTATGTAATTTGCACAATTTATGGCTTCAGCCCAAAATTGAAGACTTAGTCCCTTAGATTGGATTATACAATTAGCCATTTCTTTTAAAGTGCGGTTCTTCCGCTCAGCTACACCATTTTGTTGTAGTGTATATGGAACAGTGTGTTGTTGTTGGATGCCTTGTTCAGTGCAAAAAGTAGTGAACTGTTTGTTAACATATTCTCCTCCATTGTCAGATCTTAACTTAATAATTTGATGACCAGATTGTTTTTCAACAAGGGCCTTGTAGGCCAAGAACATATTAAATACTTCGCTCTTAAGTTTTAGGAAATAAACCCAAGTGCGTCTGGTGTAATCATCAATGAAAGTTAAGAAATATTTGAAACCAGAAAAGGAAGCAGATGGAAGAGGACCGCACAAGTCACTATGCACAAGCTCCAAGGGAACCGAGGCGTGCCAAGAGGCACGTTTGTCAAAACTGTCCCGATGATGTTTTCCGAGTACACAACCGGAGCAAACACCATCCCTGCAAGATACCATCGGAAGACCTATCACCATATTTTCTTTACATAGTTGTTGCAATGAGCGATAATTTAAGTGACCAAATCGCTCATGCCAAAGTTTGCTCAAGTTATCACTATGAGCAACAAAAACTGAAGGGAAAGGTGATGACCCAAAGTTGTTAAACTTGTACAACCTGGTAATATCATCAACAATTCCGGTAGCTAGGACCTGTTGAGAATCTTTAAAATCCTTGATTACAACTTGGTGAGGTGTAAAGGTCACAGTTTTACCTTCACCAGAATGAGTGATCTGATAAACTGATAACAAATTGCAGGAAATTCTTGGAACACATAGTATATCACTAAAATGACCATTATCTACTGAAATTGTTCCAGCTCCTACAACACTTAGAGATCTATCATCACCAACAAATATTTGTTTGGTGTTACATTCATGCATAGTAGAAAAGATGGCTTGATCCTTAGCCATATGATAAGATGCTCCAGAATCAATGAGCCATTCATTTGAAGTAGAAGAAGAAGATGCATTATAAGAATAACCAGAAGCACAAAGTGCATGTCCATGAGAGGTAGATTCTGAAGACGAATCTAGGCTGATATAGTGCTTCTTCATTGTTGTTTCCAAGGCTGCCATCTTCTTGAAACACTTAGATTCATCATGATTATCTTTCCCGCAATAGTTGCAATGACGCTCAGTCTTCTTGCCTTTTGGCTTGGATCCTTTGTCATTTTTTAAAGAAGGAGCTGACTGAGAGGGTTTGGGACCCTTGTTTGACTTATTATTGCGAAAATTTTGTTTCTTGGGAGGCTTGGACTTTTCTTTCTGTTGGGACAATAAGGCTTTCCCAGATGTATCTGCATTGTTGATTATTCCAAGGTGAATGAGTTTATCTTGTTCTCTAATCAAGGAATCACAAAAGGATTCAAGACTAGGCTCTTGATAGCTAGCTGCATTCAAGGATGCTTTCATGGATTAAAATGTAGATACAAAAACAGAATATGCAGGTCCAAGTTTGGAAAGAATATGATAAATGCATTGTTTGTCTTCCCTCTCAATCTTACATTCTGCACATAAGAGTTTAAGAGTTTTGTACTTAAATAAATAATCTTGAATGCATGAAAAGTCACTTGGATTTAAAGAAATCAACTCATTTTTGAGTTGGTGACCTCGAATTTCATTGTGTTTACCAAACACAGATTCCAACTTGTCCGAAGCAGCATTAGGTTCATCAATTCCAGATATGTGGAATCGCAAATCAGTAGAGATTGACATCCCAATCAATCCACGAACTTCATCACATCTATTTGTCCATTTTATTTTCTTATCATCATCAGTGGGTTCTTTTTCTTTCTCTGTGGTAATTCTGAAAAGTCCCCTACTTCGTAGAACATCCTCCATACAAGATTTCCATGAGAAATAGTTGGAACTGTTAAGTAGAATATCACAAGGGGCGGCCATATTTGTAAATTAATGGCTGTAAAAGCAGAAACCAATAGTCTGGATATGAAGAGCTCAAAAAAATAGGCGGTTTAAAAAAAAACGGCACTGAAAACTGACTCTGTATGATGAAGTTATGCTTGAACAAAGAAACTGTTGAAGATGTCCCCAATAGTGACGTGGCAGCTAGAGAATGTCCAGCAAAAAAAAAAAAAAAAATGGGAATGAGGAAGGAGGAGTTTTTTTTTTTTTTTTTTTTTTTTTTTTTTTTTTTTTTTTTTTTTTTTTTTTTTTTTTTTTTTTTTTTTTTTTTTTTTCGGCCGGTTTGCATGTTTGCCCTTTTTCCTGCAAAACAAACCACAAATCGAAACAAAAAAAACTTTTCTACACTTGTGGGGTTAGATCTTGTTAGCTTGCCCGGAAAGTCTGTGTTTTCTCTCTGTTTCTGATTTGCCGAGATCGCGCAAGGTGCACGGCAAAGAGCATACGCAGCCGAGAAAAACCCTTTCCCTTTCTGTTTCTGATTTGTCGAGATCGCTCAAGGTGCATGGAAAAGAGCATACGCAGACAGGAAAGCAACAATCCGAACCAAAAAAAATCTAATAGTAAAAAAAGAAGAAATATGAGATTTTTTTCTTTTCAGAAAACGAAATAAAAAAAATGCGTCGCTGTAACATTATACCTTCAGATCTGATGAAATACGCGTTTCTGGAGCAACCGAGAACCGTTTTCGATCAAACGAAAACTATTTCCCAATGGAAATGACGCTTCGGACCCAATGGAACACCTTCCACAGCCCAGAAATGCACAGAAATACCAGAACTAGAAACCCTTTCGAGTTTCGGCAACAACAGTTCAAGATCTAGATCATAACCGGAAGCGGCACTTCATAAAAGCTCTGATACCATGTTCGGGTACACAGGGTACTACCAAAGGACCGAACACTAAGAGAAACCACTTCACACAAACAGATCACATATCAACACACCGATGTTTTGACGTGGTTTAAACCCTTTTGAGGGAAACACTCCACGGCCCCGGCCAAATAGCTTCTATGGGACAATTTATTATGCAAAGAAATAAAGTTACAAATGAGCTTCTCATAATCGATCAACTAAACAATGACCCTCCATGCTCTTTAAATAGAGATCATGGACCAATCGGGTGTTAAGCCACGGATCAAGGTTAGGTTTGATCTAAAAGAAGTCGAGCCGTCGGATCACTCTATGTCGGAAACATATCGTGACCGTCGGATTAAGTATTTACAAATGCATACTAATGCATACTAAAGAAACACACTATCCCTAACGGATATATTACACAAGTTGATCTTAACTAACTCCTAAGTGTCTAAATATCCTAACAATGATGTTGGATTTGTGTTGGAGCTTACTCCTATCCCACCTCTTTCTGCCTTTGTAAGCATTCACAAGCTCCCTTGCCACCTTCCTTCAAGGGGAAAGAGTTTCTATTCATTGTTCTATCACTTACTTAGCATATATTTTTGACAAAAAATGCCTCCCTAAGGGATATTGTTGGATTCCCTTGAAGCCCACATATCCTAGGTGTTGTACAGCTTGACCATTGGGAAATACAAAGTGGTTTGGAATACCTTTGATTGTTTTCGGAGTTTTGATTCTCCCCCCATCTCTTTTTATTTTACATTTTCTTCAAGTTTCTTTGTTTTATGTGAATCCACCAACAATCCATTGCAGGATCACTTGGAGGACAACCAACAACCACACACAGGGGCTCCAAGGACTAAGGCCTTGTTGTAGCCTACAAGGCCTAGCCTCTTACCAAGTGGATGAGTGCACATGTGTGTAATGTTTTCCACAACAACCTATTAATCGACTCTAATAATTCCGAAAAGCTTTAATAAGACTTAAATAATCCAAACAGATATAAGTGACTTGGTAAAAAACCTCAAGGGACTTCTATCAAAGTGTTACAAACAATATTGTAAATTGCATAGCCATATGAGAAAGATTTATATATGGAATCACTAGTTACTCAAATATGAACACCATATGAAGAAAACACTTAGATATTTACTATTCATTGTATGGTAAAATTAATGACATTGATTACAACAGTACATGTCTCTTACATAGCTTGAAACTCAAGAATTACTTAGTTACAATTGTACAAATTTGAACCTCTACCAAAAGAGACACAAAATGGAGTAGATCTAATAAAATGGGCACACATCGGTCATCGAGACAACTTTTTTGATGAAAAAAAAAAATCCCACTGGAAAAAAATCTTTGAACACAATGGAACATGTATCACATCCCATAAATTCTCATAAGTGTCAAAACTAGAACCACCATTACATCCCTCCTTCACCAATCCAAGCTCTAAATCAACAAGAAACATCCCCAAATGATAGATCAGACTCCCAAATTGATCCCTCTATCACATATCATTCATATATATCCCAAGAATGATCTCTTCAAGTGAAAATGGATCCAATGGTTTTCCCTCCTCAATCAAGAACCCACAACTCCAACACCAAAATGCCCAGAAAACACCATAAACTTATGCTGCTACAACTTGAAATTCAAAACACCTGCAGATGAATTCGAACCCGCAATAAAAAAAATCTAAACCTGCATCAACTGAAGGTCACTATAGTAATCTGAGCGATTACTCCTCACCTCTCATTCACATGAAGCACAATTGATAAATTTGATTGATTTCTCCTCTCTTGCTAGCTAGGGTGGAATATTTCACCACTCAAACTAGTTTTGTAGCAAGGGGCACATATCCCAAGCTTGAGAATATCAATGGATATCCAATACCAAAGTTCAAATTACCAAAATCCCTTTCACTTGTGTCTTTATCCATTTTATAATTCTTCATGGAGCATTTCCCCCTCATTCTAGAATTCTCTCACAAATATTTAATAAAATATTAATAGATGTTATTTTTATGAGAGAGTGACACCTTGGGACTCATTTAATTTCTCTCAAATTTTATTTGGACAAATAATAACTTCATCTACCTTGGAAATTCCAATTAGAGAGGCTTACCTTGATTTTGGGTAAGTTACACTAGCATGTGGGCCCACCCCTCTCCTGTAGTGCCCTCCTTGGCTAAATTTAGGACCTCCAACATGTCATAGGTTGTAATAAGTTTTCATAAGTTTCCATAGGACATTATTCTTGTCATAACTTGTCATAGATGTCATAGGTTTTCATAGATTTGTTATTTTTAGCCCCAACCTATGATATGCCTCTGTTAACACCCCTATCATTTTTCCCACCAAAGAAGGAAAGGGCATCCCATTACCGGAACCCCAAGCATGCCCATTGACCACTTTTACCAAAGGAAGAATCACAAAGCCAAAAAAATGGCTAAGTGTCAAGAAAATCCAAGCCAAATGATCGAGCCGCAATGAGAAAATTGGGGAAAACAAGGCAATGGAATTATTCCGCAATCTATAGAATGAACGGTCAGGATTGAAAAGAAAGGCCAAATCAACGGCTGCGAAGCAATCCACAACGCATCCGATCAAAATATTTTCCATTTTTCCACTTTCCCGCAAGTCTAACTTTCCGACTTTCCGCACCCACATTGTGGATTGTGGAATTTGGAACAATATTTTTCAAGAGTGTAGAGTTGGGTTTCTGATTTTCGCAACCCGCATTGCGAAATACAGATTGCAGAGGCATAATTTTTCCGGGGGCGCATATTTGGGTTTTCGATTTCCACAACCCACATTGCAGAATGCAAATTGCGGAGGCATAAATTTTCTGGGGCGCAAATTCAAGTTTCCGATATCTGCAACCCGCATTGCGGAATGCGTATTGCGGAGGTGATTTCCGTGAGGTCGTGCAATGGCCTTCCGATTTAAGAAACCCGCATTGTGGAATGCGGATTGCGAAAGTGATATTTTTCAAGAGGCATAAAGTTGTCTTTTCAATTCCCAAAATCTGCATTGCGTATTGCGGGAGGATAATTGCGGATCTGAGATGTTTTACAAGTAAATTTCGGTCACGGAAATGAAGAATTTCACAGAGAAATGGCACAATTGGGAGCCGATTTGGAATCCAAAGAGAAGCACAGCCTAGTTAGTTGTCTAAATCAATCTAAAAAGGCCCAATCCAAAGGACAAACAGGTGGTTTCCAAGGCCCAAATGCACATTGACATCGCACAGAGTTTCCCACCGGCGCGTCCAATAGACTCAGAGGCAATTGGTTCGAGCAATTCGGTGTGAATGGCCTCATCCTTTCCCATTCAAGACTGTTGTCAGTTAGTTAGAATTTGTTTGATATTTTGTAATCCTAGAAAGGCAAATTTTGAATTAAACCGAAGGGTTGGATTTTTTGATGTTAAGATATTAAAATCTCTGCATATGTGTTGAACTCAGCCTTTCAATTCATGAGAAGACCCGGTTCTGGAGCAGAGATTCTTTTGATGAGTGTTTTGATGTCTGTTATTTCCTGTGCATGTGTTCTTCATTTGTATTTCCATTGATTGTTTGCTTCTGCAGTATCTAGATCAAGACTACATGGTCTGAAATTCATATTTTATGCTTCAGATGCATATAACTAGGTATTCCACCATTTATTCTTGAAGTTGCAGGTTAGAAATCATTTACAAATTCTCTAGCTCTGTGATGGAATTTGTTTCCTTTTCTGCCTTCATATTCTGATATCTTTGATTTCAAAAACCTCATATACCTTGCCTCTGCCTCTTAAATTGTTATCTAAATCATGTAAATTTCCTTAAAATCCACTCTAGGGCCTAGAGTATGTTGGATTAATTAAACCCAAATTTAATTACTGTTAACCACACATGGATTTCTTCACTATGCAGCGGAAAATAAATACTAAAAGAAATTTATAGCAGCAATCACATCAATAGGGACAACACAATATTTTTGGGGATAAACCCCCGGACAAAACCCAAGATGGGAAAATCGGTGCAGCAGTATGAGAGTATATTTTATTAAGAAAATATGAAGATTTTACAACATCAAAAAATTGATTTATGCCCAACCCAGAAAAATTGAACCACAAAAATTCACTGAGAAAAAACTATAGAGTGGCACGGTTCCCAATGTTGTTGTACGGCCTTGTTGTTGTACAGCCTGTACAGAATCCGTACTTCCTGTTGTACAGAATCCACACGGTCTGTATGGGAGTCTGTCATACGGATGTATGGCCTGCAGCTGTACGGTATACCTCTATTGAATCTTCATTGTCTCTCTCCTATGCAAATTCGTGTTTCCCTCTCTATTTGGATGCTCGATCATGAAATCAGTCCATGGCTTCAATAGAGCATAGGCAGCCTAGAAATTCGTATGGTAGGTATGGGATCTGTTTTCTTTCCCCACAAGTCACTCTACCTCATGTGAATTCGTTCTTCCTCATTTCCATTCCATTGTTGATCATCTAAGATTCAATTTTCATCCATTACACAGTGCCAACAGTGAGAAAAACCAGAAATCGCAAATTTGAATTAAGCCACGTTTTGAAGTGCCAAAAATGCCCAGAAACTTGTGTGAACAATGAATTCCAATGGGGGATCCATAGACCTGAAACTTGGGGTGAATTTGAGAGTGTTAATCCATAGGAAAACCCCGATTTTATAGCCCGAAAATCCAATTACGGGATAGAGTTATTTGGTGACAGAATTGAGAAAATACAAGTGTGAATAACAGAGAAGAAGAGAGAACAGAGGTTGGGATTGCTTGGTAAACCCAGTGAAGAATAGAATCTCAAGGAATTAGCAACTAGACCTTTCCATGCCCATCCTGAATAGAACTGGAGGGAAGGGGCGCCCGAGGGACTGTGTAGCAGATAAGGGGACCTTCCTTGTGTTGGGTGTGGTAGGTATTGTGGGTGCCATGACTGTTTGAGTTTAGTTGAGATGCTTGTAGCTCTATGGTTGAGTTCATTGGCTTAGCATCCTCCTCCTATATCTTGCATGCTTGATAAACCCAACTGTGTGTTGGCTTAGCATGACTATTTGTGTGAAACCATGGATGTGAGTGAGACTGCCTAGTTCCTCCTTAGTGGATACGCATCCCAGCTCGGGGGTGGTCTCTTAGCTGAAAGAATATAGGTTGGACATGGACCTATGGTTGGGTGGAACGTTGCTCTCACATAGCCAGTTGTTTGGACAGCTTCATCTTAAAGATAAGTGTTCTCTATGGTTAAATTATGTTTATTATGTGTTATGTTCTGAATGTTTAATTATTCATGTAATTGAATGAAATGATTATCTTAAGTTTGTTGGCATGAAGCTTGTGCATAGCATGAGAAGGGGATTGATTCTTTGTATGTTGTTTCATCATTCTTCTTGGTATAAATATGTTGATGCATTCCATTTTGTGTGTATGTTAATATGGTTTAAATTTCGTTGTATAATTTAATTATGCATTTTATTAAATCGTGTATTTAGTCATGGCTTGGGGAAGAATTAGACACCCCATGTTGCGGTCATGTTCCCTCTGCAGGTCGGGATGACAGGAGGGGACGTGACACCATATTCAATAGTAAGAGTATGGGATTTGAAGGATAAAAGCATCCCTTGAATATCTCATGAGGATCTAGATCCAAAACCCAAGGAAAGCTAGTCAAAAAGGATATTCGCTCCCCTAAAGGAGGCCACATAGCGAAAATTAGGGAGATTTTTGCTCCCATATCACTGAGAACCAAGAATTTTTCACTCCCCTAACATGGGATAGGGAGCAATAATCTCATGAAAAGGCTCAAATTAAGGTTGGTTAAGATGGAATTTAACCTTCATGTGGAATGGAAACTTCCCAATGATGACTAGGAAATGGGTAAGCCACGTGATAATAGGTCTTAACACCCCTAAGGAACACAAACTTCATGTCTCTCATGGTGATAAAACATGAAGACCACAAATGACACTCAAAGGTGACAATTTGAGGCATAGCAATTCCAAAACATAAGAACATCCATTCACAATAGAGTTTGTACATGGATCATTCTCTTGCTAATTTGATCGGCGAGAGAATGATCCAAGTACAAGCTCGAGAATGATGTAAGTACAAACATGTTTTAAATAAAAGTGTGGTTGGCCTTCAAAATTATGTTTTCATTTTATAATGACTCCATAAATTCCCTAATGAAAGTAAATTGTTACTTTACCAAAGAACAAATACATGGACATTTTCACAGGCTCAACTCCTAAAACAATGGTGTCCTTCTACTTCTAGAAATATTTATTGAAATGAGATTGATCCGGAAACAAGATCTTTGCTACTCTATGACGTTAACATGAATTGCATAAAGAGCATGAATGAAGCTCACAAATCCATAAGAAGAGAACCAAACAGCATAGACAATACACACATAAAAACAACAAGTTGATAACGGAGTTCGTCCAGGATGGACTACGTCTCCGGGCCTGCTTCTCAATAGGAGGGCCGATCTATAATCTCAGCATAAAGGCAAAATACATGGCAATGATACAATGATACCTTGGCGACAATGGCCAGGAAGAGAACCGCTGCCCAAAACACAACAAGACTGCTTCCAGCAACTCCGAAGCCTGAAGACGGTGTAAAACGAGTATAAACACTCGTACCTTCCTCCTGCAGAGCTACACAATCTCCCTTCTCTCCTTTAGCTACAAAGTCTCTACTCCAAAGCATGAGTGGGAAATGGCAATTGAATGGGTTTATATAGGTTGGCTTGCCCTTCTTCACATGACTCTCATGGATTCCTTTGGTTGCAACTAATTTGCCTATCTTGGCCTTGGTTACAACTTCCCTAAGTTGGTTTTCATGTGGTTGGGATTTTAAGAACATAAACCAAAATATGGTTCATGCCCACATGTCCATGGGTTTTCACATTTAGTTACTTCCCCATAATGACATTTACAAAATCCAACAATAATTCATTACATACCAAAATCCTTCTTTTAAATAGCATGTTGGTTTTTTCAACCATAAACCAACTTGTTACAACTTCTTTACAAATATGGCATGTTTGTTTTTGGTTACAACCATGCATTAACTTCATAACAACTCAAGGAATAAAATAAATGAGTAATATGTGAGTAATTTTTCCACTCACTTCAAATATTAATCATTTTACAATTTCTCATGAGTAAATGCATGAATTTCCTAAAACTCATTTCAAGCACAAATGCATGCATGCTAGTCATCATGCCACTTCATCATGCCATGTCACCATGCCACATCAGCATGCCATGTCATCATGCCACATCATCATGCCATGTCAGAATGCCACATCATCATGACACATTATCATGCCATGTCATCATGCCACATCAGCATGCCATGTCATCATACCGCATCATCATGCCATTTAGCATGCCATGTCATCATGCCACATGTCACCTTGTGATTGGTCTGTACTGTATGGATGCCATGTGTCATCCTCTGAGTGGTGCCACATCATCATGTTTGTACAGTACGGATGCCACGTGTCACCTTGTCAGTGGTGCCACGTGGCACCTCTTTTTGCCAAATTTGCCTGTTGACCTTATGGAACATAACGCGATAACTTTCTCATACGGAGTCCGTTTGAGGTGAAACGAACGCCGTTGGAATCGTCTCGACGAGTCCTTCGATATAGTGCTAGTTTTGCTGAGATTGGAGGACTTCAAAATTTTGCCTTCTTAGATCCTCCTGGATCATTCCTCCCCACTGAGAAGCTTTTGGCCTCCAAAAGCCTTTACTAATCAACATATAGGTGAGGGAATCGCTCCCTCACTTTCTCCTTCTCAATCCACTTGGCTTTTCTTGGATGAGTGCCTCTGATGCCCACTCGAACATAATCAACATCACCTCTGCGAGAAGTCCTTGTCCTTCTGTCCAAGATGACATCTTCCTTTAGCTCATCCATGTACTCAGGAGCAAATTCATCAACTGATGGCAATGAGACATTCTCCCTTTCATCCATGATCATGGGAGGCTCATAGAGTTTCAAGTTCTCCACATTCACTATTGAGTAGATCTGCATGTATGGCGGTAGCTCTAAGCGAAAAGCATTTGTCCCAATCTTCTCCAAGATGGTGAAGCGACCATATCTAATGGGCTTGAGCTTCTTGCCTTCTCCTTTCATCCTCTCCTTGCTGATGTGAAGCCACACTTGATCTCCCACCTGAAACTGATGATCAACTCTATGCTTGTCATGGCGAGCCTTGTACTGGGCTTGACTCTTCTCCAACTGCTCTTGCACTGCTTGATGTACCTGTTGAACTCTCTGAATGAACCTGCGGGCTTTGTCTTCATCCTTGGAAGTGCTTGAATCAACCTCTCTCCCATAAGTCAAGTCCAATGGAGTCTTTGGCAAGTACCCAAAGCATGTCTCAAATGGCGAGCTCTGAGTGGAAGAATGCATAGCCCTGTTGTAGGCATGCTGCACATACTGGATCTGTTCATCCCATAACTTAGGATGCTTGTTACAATAGCCTTGAAGCAAATGGACAACCGTCCTGTTGACTACCTCTGTCTGTCCGTCGGTCTGTGGATGGAAAGCGGTGCTCCTCTTTAGCTTGGTGTCCATCATACACCATAATTTTGTCCAAAACTCTCCAAGGAATCGGGATTCCCGATCCGAGATAATGGACGTAGGGAGTCCAAAGTGAACCCATACATGCTGAAAGAAAAGAGAAGCAGCCTGCTCTGCAGTGACCTGCTTTTTACATGGCATAAGAATACACATCTTGCTAAACCTATCCACGACCACATACAAGTAGTCATGACCCCTCCTAGACATAGGCAAACCCCCCACAAAATCCATGGAAATGCTTTCCCAAGGATGGGAAGGAACAGGAAGTGGTGAGTACAACCCCAATTTTCTATTAGTGGGCTTACAAGTAGAGCACATCACACACCCCTTTACATATTTTGTTACAATGTCTTTCATGCGAGGCCAATACACAAGTCTTTGCAAATGAGCCAAAGTCTTACCTACCCCAAAATGCCCTGATACAAGAGAAGTATGAGCTTCTCGTATTACATGGACTCTTTCACTGATAGGAACACATAACTTGCCCAAATGATAGAGCAACTTTCCCTGCAAATAGTAGTCTTCCACCTGTGTGCCATTGGTTAGCTTCTCATAAACCTCCTTGAAATCATCATCAGTAGCATACTATTCAATATAACTTTTATGGGATAAAGAAGCATTTTTCAAGACAATAGATGCAACAATAGAAGGTCTAGAAAGCATATCTGCCACTTTATTACTAGTACCCTTCTTGTACTTGATAACTGCGGACAACCTGTACATGCCCACATTAGGAAGAGGGGCATCCTGCTGGAGATGAATATCATGTTGAATCTCCCTTTTGGGAGGCAAACCTGTAGGTTCCTGAAATATATCATCATAGTTAGCCACAATATCAATCATAGCCTTTGTATGAGAAGGATCACAACCTTTGAAAGCATCGGATGCCTCAGCATCTTTTGCTCTCACAACCATGAACATGTATCTCTTGTTAGTGTTGATGAGTCTCTTCATCTGTCCTGCACTAACAAGAGTGGTGTTAGCCTTCATACTGTGAGCTCTCACAATGTACTCCACCCCATTTTTGGTGAGATGGTACTTGTTCTCATGACGAAAGAATACTGCTTGTCGATCATACAAGTATGGGCTTCCCAATACGAAACCGCAGATGTCAAGAGGAACAACATCTAAGTCCACCTCATCGATCAACTTTGAAGCAATTGCAAACCTTACCCTGCATTGCTTAGTCACCTGTAGCTTAGCATTATCACATACCCATCCAAGAGGATAAGGCTTGGGGTGAGGTTTAGTCTGTATGCCCAACTTCTTAACAACTGATTCTGAGATCAAATTTACTTGAGAACCCGGATCAAATAATGTTTCAATCTTTGTATGCTTAGACACAACTCTGATGTGAAACAACTCACTTCTTCTTTTATCATTTTCTTTAGAAACATGAGTAGAACTTGAACCAGTATGAGGAGTTTTGTTACCTTGCATTCCCACGGCTGTAATCCTAGTTTCATCACCTAAGTCGGAACCCAAATCTTGTTGCGCTGTTGCAACGGTCTTTTTCTTCTTTTTGCCTCCAAAATGCTTTGGCCTTTGTTCAGGATGCAACTTCCAACAACTTTCTTCATCATGCCCATTAGTGTCACAATGGTTGCAATGGAGCTTTCCTCCTTCCTTCTTGGCAGTAGTTGTCTTCTTGCTCTTGTCTTTTTTCTTGAACTTGTGGTGGTTGTTGGGCTTGAAAGGCTTCTTCTGATGGTCTTCTTGCAAATGCTTCCCCCTGTTCTCAAGATGAGTAGCCTGAACACTTGCTTCATCCACACTAGTAGGATTCAACAATAGCAAAGTATGGCGTAGATAATGATGAAGAGCACCAATGTACTTCAAAAGAGTGTCAGGTGAATCTAAAGCAATATTCAATTCTAAAGCTTTCTTTCTAAATTCTTCAGTAAAACTCTGAACACTCTGACCCTTTCCTTGTCTAAAACTTTGCCAATCCATCATTGCCTTCTGAACATAACCCAACGGATAAAATTGCTTACGTAAAGCAGAAATAAAAGCAGACCACGATGAGAGAAGATTACCCATTTGTTTGCTACCTTGTTGAAGCTTGCTTTCCCACCATACAAGTGCGGTGCATGTCAACCGAAGTGAAGCCAACTGAATCTTCACATCTTCTTCTTCGATCTGCTGGACTCGGCAATAGACCTCAATTTGCCTTATCCAATTGTTTAACTTCTCTGCATTCGCTTCCCCATTGAACATGGGCAAATCAAACTTCACATCGAGCTTCAATAAGGGCTTCTTTTGAGGCTCTTTGTGAGGAACCTTGGAATGTTGAGAATGAGATGAGGAAGAAGCACTTGAACTTGTGCTTGAAGCTGAAGGTGAAGAGGGAGGCTCAGGAGGCTCTTCGCCACCTTCCCCTTGGTTAACTGAAGCGTTGCCTTCGTCCTTCACTTCTTTGTCTTCCTTCTTTACTTCATTGCCTTTTCTTTCTTTTGCCATGCGTTCTTCATAGTCTGCAAACAACTTGTCTACCTTGTCGGCCATCATATAGAAGACCTTGTGAAAGTTTGCCTCCATCTCGATGTGGGCATCATTAGCATCCATCTTCCTCCTTCGGTGTGCACGTCCGATCTCGGAATTGTAAGGCTCTAATGTACCCTCACCAACTTGCAGTTTAGCCCTCGTGAGCATCCACACTCACAATCCAACGTCAAATAGACCTGCTCTGATACCACATGATCCGGAAACAAGATCTTTGCTACTCTATGACGTTAACATGAATTGCATAAAGAGCATGAATGAAGCTCACAAATCCATAAGAAGAGAACCAAACAGCATAGACAATACACACATAAAAACAACAAGTTGATAACGGAGTTCGTCCAGGATGGACTACGTCTCCGGGCCTGCTTCTCAATAGGAGGGCCGATCTATAATCTCAGCATAAAGGCAAAATACATGGCAATGATACAATGATACCTTGGCGACAATGGCCAGGAAGAGAACCGCTGCCCAAAACACAACAAGACTGCTTCCAGCAACTCCGAAGCCTGAAGACGGTGTAAAACGAGTATAAACACTCTTACCTTCCTCCTGCAGAGCTACACAATCTCCCTTCTCTCCTTTAGCTACAAAGTCTCTACTCCAAAGCATGAGTGGGAAATGGCAATTGAATGGGTTTATATAGGTTGGCTTGCCCTTATTCACATGACTCTCATGGATTCCTTTGGTTGCAACTAATTTGCCAATCTTGGCCTTGGTTACAACTTCCCTAAGTTGGTTTTCATGTGGTTGGGCTTTTAAGAACATAAACCAAAATATGGTTCATGCCCACATGTCCATGGGCTTTCACATTTAGTTACTTCCCCATAATGACATTTACAAAATCCAACAATAATCCATTACATACCAAAATCCTTCTTTTAAATAGCATGTTGGTTTTTTCAACCATAAACCAACTTGTTACAACTTCTTTACAAATATGGCATGTTTGTTTTTGGTTACAACCATGCATTAACTTCATAACAACTCAAGGAATAAAATAAATGAGTAATATGTGAGTAATTTTTCCACTCACTTCAAATATTAATCATTTTACAATTTCTCATGAGTAAATGCATGAATTTCCTAAAACTCATTTCAAGCACAAATGCATGCATGCTAGTCATCATGCCACTTCATCATGCCATGTCACCATGCCACATCATCATGCCATGTCATCATGCCACATCAGCATGCCACATCATCATGCCATGTCAGAATGCCACATCATAATGACACATTATCATGCCATGTCATCATGCCACATCGGCATGCCATGTCATCATACCGCATCATCATGCCATTTAGCATGCCATGTCATCATGCCACATGTCACCTTGTGATTGGTCTGTACTGTATGGATGCCATGTGTCATCCTCTGAGTGGTGCCACATCATCATGTTTGTATAGTATGGATGCCACGTGTCACCTTGTCAGTGGTGCCACGTGGCACCTCTTTTTGCCAAATTTGCCTGTTGACCTTATGGAACATAACGCGATAACTTTCTCATACGGAGTCCGTTTGAGGTGAAACGAACGCCGTTGGAATCGTCTCGACGAGCCCTTCGATATAGTGCTAGTTTTTCTGAGATTGGAGGACTTCAAAATTTTGCCTTCTTAGATCCTCCTGGATCAGAGATGAATGGAATGGCATTTCTACTAAAATTTATTGTCTTATGTTATATGTATTCATCGATGCACATAGTAAAATGACAAAAAATGGAAATATAAGTGATTGAAATGCACTTGACATTCAATTTTAACAAAAAATAACTTAACAAAGTACAAATTTAATGAAAGTTGTCTCAAAGGTAATTATTTTTCATTCCCTATGTGTTTCACTATGCAATCCTTATCTCACAGTGTCACATTTTTCCATTCAAAAATGGCACATACCAACAATCCATAAGAGTGTTTCCAACAGTTACGAGTTGAGGACAAGGGTCAATGAACATACATGGTTGTAGTAGTTCAACAACGTTGATGAATTGTCGCCATTATTGGGTTACTATGCCTTGTATGTGCATCGATTACCTGTACCCCTAAAATCAAAAACACTAGCAACACTCTTTTGCATTGCTTACGGCACTTTTCAAAGAACATAAATGTATAGTTGTGGAAAGGGGATTGCATGGTAAAATGGCCTCCCATATGTGTATTTATCAACTTTCTCAACATAAATTTCCTACCAAACATCAATTTATTGACATCAAAGCGTCAATTCCATTGTTTTCACATCATTATAATTCTGTAACATTGTTAAGTCAACAATTAAGCATCAATTTTGATTCCTAGGGCCAATTTTCCGCATGTGTACTCAACCCTTCTAGAATATCAAATAAATGACCTTAAATATGTTGTTATATCAACATCTAGGGAAGACATAAACATTTGCATATCAATATAAATAATTGTCACTAGAAAAATACCTTATACCAATGATGTCAACATAATGACATTTACAAAACAATGTCAAAAGCTAAGTAAATCAAACATGACAATTTCTTGAAATCACTAACATTGGCATGTAAATGTCGAAATATTGTCATAAAAAACATCATTTTTTACTCCAAAATGTAGTAGTGCTTGGTATGATAAACGAAATTAGGCTAGACATAAAGAGTGATTGACCCAAGAGCTTCATCCTTCTTCAAAAACAGGGATTCATCGATGTCGTCATTTTTTATGGACCATCATAAACAAGCGAGATAGAACAAGAAAGATGGAACAAGCGAGCTTGAACCAGTTCCAAAGCCATATCCAAAACCTTGTGCCAGTTTCTAGATCCTTCATCCAAAGCCACCTAGCAAAATTCAAAGCTGCAGCTAGAGCCAAAGTAAGAGCAATGTTCCATTGAGCATGAATTGGTTTCTGGTTTTCCTAAAACCACCCATTTAGTAGAATATATCAGCTTCTCGTTGCTTCTGCTAGACATCATTTTGTGGTGGTCTTTAAACCACCATTTTCCAAAAGTAATATGTGATACCTAGATCCAAGTTCTAGCAATAACTGTTGAGCGAGAGCTAGAGTTAGCGCCAACTTCCAGAGGGAATTGTTGAGCCAAAAACAAATTTATCACCAAGTTCTAGAGTTTGTGGTCGTCCTTAAACCACCCATTTAGTATAAGACATAAGCTTCTGCTAGCTTTTGATTTAGAGAGCACCTTAATCCATTTGCAACTCCAGATTTCATCTCTCTGCTTGGACTCCAATACACCCCTTCATATTAAGGGGGGGATTTTTGGGACCTAATCCATTAGGGTTAGGTGAAGATGGAGATTCATATCGGAAGTCCAATATAATCCTTTGGAATATGAAGCCAAGGGTCACACATCATTTTACTTATACATGTATATTCTTAATGAAATCTTTTCTTTGATGCCTAATTATCTGAGTCTTTAATTTTTTGTTTATTCATTGATTTTCTACCCAACTAGGAACTTAAACAATTTTCAACATGAATCAAATTCACTAAATGAATCCATATACATTTGCTTCAAATAAGTGTGGTGATTTGATCCACCCAAGAATGATACGGTTAGCCACATTTAGACAACTAAACAACCACTTTGAATCTATGGATCAAGAGGGTAAAAAATCTTAGGTAACCATAGGAATAGGGGCAATGGCCTTATATAATAGTGAAAAGTGTCAAAGAACACCCTTTAAGGTGAAACCCTATATTAAATTTGTTATCTCTAGAACCCTCAAAGAAACCCTAGAAGCAATGATCCATGAAAACCCTAGTTCAACACTATAACAATGATGCCACTAGCCAATAGTTTTAGGATTAACCAAAAGAATAAAGGGAGTAATGTTCACAATGACTCTTATACCATGTTGAGATTTATGAGGGTCAACAAGAGAATGTATGGAACCAAATCTTACACGAAATTTGAAATCCTCACAAGTGTGCCACAAATAAATAGGTCTAGTGAATTGTAGAGAGTAAAAAATACCAAGCATAAATGCAATGAAAATAGAAATGTACAAGTGCACACAAGAGAAAATGTTAATCACAAAAAGAAAGTACCCTTAGGCTTATCACACTTTCTATAAGTATCCCGATAGGTGTCTTTATTTTGTAATCGCATGGAAGTTAACAAACCAATGGTGATTTTAATTACAGACTGATTCTATGGAGAGGATTTAATGAAATCGAAATATTATTAGTCATGTTCACGTAATGAATGGCTCTGATTTCTTTTCACATTAACGGTTTCCAATTGTATTAAAAATAAAATGGGACTGCGGCCTAATGTTTCTTAATGGACTGATTGGACGAATTCCTCCTCATTGATCCATTGTCCTTTCCTCGGTTGATTGTTTCCAGAATTATTTTTACTTGTCTTTGCAGACAAACAGAATCCTGCAAAACCTTATGGCTCATCTCATTCTATTGCTTTTGTAGCTTGAGCAGTTCTCCAAGATTTTCTTGAGTCTTGGCAATTGCTTGAAGGAGAGTTTCAGCCAAATCCATTAGCCTTTAGTCTGCTTCCATGGTCAATGTGCACAACTAGCTTTCACTTTGCTCACAAGCAACACTTGCTTTGCAACAATTGTAATAAATTAACTTCACTTCTCACCTGTGAAATACATCATTGTAATTTTGTTAGGCCATGCATAATATAAACATTAAAATCAGTCAATTAATTGCCCAATTGACATGGGTAGTCCATGTTTTATCCATGAGACTTTCATACTTTTCATGCTTTCCAAACAGGGACATGAGCTCATTCATGTCCACTCTTTCACAGTAAATTAATTAATTCAACATTCACAGTTATTTCAAGCAATTAAGACAATCATTTCAAGTCGTGACATGCATCAAACCATTTTCTGTTTTTATAAATGCATCAAAAAAAAAAAGGAAAGAGAGAGAAGTAAGAGTTTTCTCCTCTTAGTCTTGTTCCATTCTGGAACCCACACCACCACTGTGGTTTTCATGCTCCTGGCCTCTTTTACTTCAACGTGAATGCTTGACCTACCCTTCTTGGCTATGATACTTAGTGTCTATGGTCTATTCCCGACCTCTCAACCATGGAGTCCCTCCACATGGTTTGTCTACAAATCTTGGCTGCTAGGACCCACACAGTCCCACTAGCACCATCTTTCATTACTGCTCATGCTAAGCTCTTTAGGACGGTCACATGTCCACATGCATCCTTGGGATGCCTTCATAGTCCTTGCTTCCAACAATACCTACACTCAAACATTGAATCAAATCACATGTTTAGTTTATTTTCATAGGGTTTATCTCTAAACAAGAGTTTAGAAATTCATAACCAAATCATATACACATGTAGATCCATAAGTAAGGAGCTGCAAGATAACCAAATATTTATCTGTATTGTGTGTTTCCTCTCTGGTCCACAGGGTCTTGCTTTGCTTTGCAAGGCTTGAGATCGCCTATGGAGTTGGATGTTCGGCCAGCACACAGGCTACTCCACAGCATCAAATAATTAATGCTCAACCAATACACCTTCACGCAGACTGGATTTACCAAGCATTTGTGGTTCCCAACCAGTCCCATACCTGGTTGGCCCTCTCCATTGTCGAGCCAGCACATCCTTCTAGGTCATCGACCAATGGAAGGAAACTACGCCACCGACCATTATAGGTCAAGTCTCTACTACTCTGCCTTAGGATTGCATCAGCCTTTCACATGTGTCACAACCCTTCATGCACATAACAATTCTTCACCCACACAAGGATGGCACTCCTTCTCTTGTGCAAACCAACGGTTCCCTTTAGGAACTCTTTAGGTGACTTTCTTGACTGCAGACTATCATGGCCCCACAATACTCACTCATACTGCACAAAGGTTACCACTACTCATACAGTCCTCTTGAGTACCCTTTCTTCGCTTTGTCATTTATCGTGCAATCACCAAATTGCATATGTGTAAGCTGATAGCACAAGAAGGATAAGCAAGCTCATCAGTATTATTGCTCTAAAACTGTAAACACGTTTCATAGCATTCACTATCCAACATTGAAACACCGGGAATGCATCCATTTCCTTAGAGTGTAGTCAATATTGACAATCCTGTCATAACCCAATATCAGAAAAGTGTGCACCCCTTTCTGATGTGAGCCATGTAGGCCCTACTCACACTCAAGCAATCTGTCATAATGGAAATAAAATCAAAACATGCTCTGCATATTGACTCTAACAATTAGACATGCATATTCTTAGCTAGGGTCACAAAACACTTATCCATTTGCAAACATAGTCTTTCTTCAATAATGAGGAATGGGGGCTCCTTCTCTGAGTTGACAATCCCTCGGTTTTCCATCCCAACTCCTTTTGATGTTACATAACCCCCGTATGTATTACTGACATAATCTTTACCATCTCACTCATATTGTTTACCAATCATGTAGTCTAGGTGGGACATTATCAAAATATCCAATGGCGTTTCACCCGAAACCCATTTCCAAGATATGGGATCCTTCCCATGAAGTTTGGCTTCTACAGTCCCTCTCTCATGGTCTTACTGCAATGTGTCTTCCTGGCACACTTATTAAATAGCCAAACAGTCAGCAACATTTAACAATAAAATTCAAATCAGATTGTTCCATAACCAATCAATGGCATTAATAATTAAATTCAATATGAATTTGCAATTCTTTCTACTACAGAAATTGATTTTCTTATCCATGAGGCTATCCTCATATTGCTTGGATCTTGTAAGTGGTATCACTTCTCCCATTATGGTCTTATTTTTGCTTCTATACATGAACATCCACTAACAAATGTCCTCCTGACACAATTCATATAAGCCAAATATTCATTAGTCTTAGCAAAATTCCACATCCGAGATTTACAATTCTTCTTTCTAACAAAACTTAGAGTTCCCAACCGTGAGATTCCTTCTCATAAGCTCTAAATCAAAATTTTCAAATATGTTCCCTGCAGAAGATAGATTTTCAACCATGATATTATTCTCATAAACTTAAATCAGAATATTTTCAGATTTGTTTCATGCATAAGTTAAATTTCACAACCATGAGAACCTTCTCATAACCTTTGGATTTTGCACATGGTAGAGTTTGGTCTTTACTATGGTCTTATTCTCATTGCAATACGTAAGACATTTCTACCTGGAATCTGAAACTTTCAATCAGCCAAACATGTTGTGAGTATCTATGCATATAATATTTCATTACTGCAACAGTCACTGAAGCATTTCCAGAATTATAACATTCCATAATTCAAACACTTTCAGTTGTTAACCTATCAATATCACCGAAACTCATTACTTTAGGTGAATCATTATCATACTAAAATTGTAAGATACAGTCACATCATTCATGCAATTTAAATGAAACTTTAGATACTCATTATTTCACAGGCATATGATTATACAACTCTGCCCTTTCACAGAGTACTCCGACAGCCCATCGATCATGACTACCTTCTTTATGCACTTACTATTCTGCATTCATAACAGCCCATGAAATGATCCTAGAATTATCATCAATTCATCATTTCATTCATTATTTAGTTTGCAATAACACACGCACCATCCCTATGCATTCATGAATGCATTACAACATGTGCACCCACACTTATGCATGCACATTTACAACACTTACTCAAACTTTTCATATGCATCCACTCAATGCATAACTACAAGATTTATAAAATCTCTTAATGCATATCCACCCAATGCTACCTTGTATTGATTCATGAATACTATGCATTCAAACACATTATGGTCTAACCATGACTACCTCATATAGGATGCATTACCATAATCAGGACCACCAGTCCTCACTTGCTTTGGTTATTAAACTCATAACCAACATACACATGACATGGTATATTTATATGAATGTAGTCTAAATTTCTAAACAGTCACATGGTATGAGGCCTCTTTCCTTCGCCACTCCATGCTCCACCACACTATGGCAATATGGCATTCACATGAATGCATTTCAACTCTAAATGCATACCATTTTATGATTACTAAATATGGTTCAATGGATTCTTACCCAATCCCCTTTCAACACTTATGCAATCATCATAATTAAACCATTATCTGCATGGATCCCATTTAAACCCTTGATGTTACCTGATTAGTTGGTCTCTTACAAAAGATTGCAGAATTCGCCCACCAACTTCTTGATCATGGATTTGTCGCCTTATCATTTTCTTCATAAGGTTGTTGGTCACATGCAACAACATCATCAACATCTTCAGCCATGCTCCTGTTGTCTTTGGTCCTACCACCAATACCAACACCAATAGTGATTATCAACCACAATATTTACCATTAGTGGTTCATTGCATATGTAGAATTCCACTACTTTTACCAATATGTAACATCATATGCGTGCAAAAACATATTCTCATGCACTGTGCATTGTTTATGAATATGCCAACTAGTACATATTCATGCCATCCATATAATCTCTGCATTTCCAGCATTCCCATGCCATAATTTTATGCACACAAAGATTATAAAATATAAATATAGTTAGCAAGACAGGGGTTAAGGAATTCTCCCTTTCCAATCCCTCATCTTGGCATGAATTTTCTCTTCCATGTCATAGCTGGTCTGATTTCATGGCCTCTAGCAAACACACCAGGAATCATTAGATATGATTTTATCACCAAGAATCAATTCAATACATATACTCGTGCATAATATTCCAACTTGCTACTTTCCAGGCATGCAATTCTAGAAATTGCCCATATTGACAACAATCTTTGTCAAAACAGCCACTGGCACTTTTCTGCTCTGCATAACTCTGAGGTATGAAAACCTCATTCAAATTTTGGTGATGAACCATTGTTCTCTGCTGGATAATATTTCCAATACCTATCCACGCGCTCCATTCTGACTTCGGGTGTGAAAATTACACTACTTCAAAAATGACAATTTTCACCAAAATTCTGCACTTTTACACAGTTGCAAAACATCATGGAAGACCAACTTCAGCCACTTGTAGAAGTAAATCTAGAAGGAATCATGAAAACGTTTCTACCAGGAGAAGTTAGTACATACAACAAGGAACACTCAGCAACTTGCAGATCTCTATTCCGATGCACCATTCATCTTCTATAAATTTATAGGTTTGACCACTTTTCATTTTTAACCCCGCAATTCCAACTGCACAACCTATGCAACTCCGCAATTCTAACTGCACAACCTGTGCAACTCCGCAATTCGACTGTGCAACCTGTGCAACTCCTGCGAAACCTGTGCAACTTCTCAATTCCAACTGTACAACCTGTGCAACTCCGCAATTCGAACTGCACAACCTGTGCAACTCTTTGAACCACACAACCTGTACAACTCCACAATTCCAACTGCACAACCTGTGCAACTCCGGAATTCGAACTGTGCAACCTATGAAACTCATGCGCAACTTGTGTAACTCCTGCGCAACTTGTGCAACTCCTCAATTCCAACTGCACAACCTGTGAAAATCTGCAATTCCAACTGCACAACCTGTGCAACTCCGCAATTCGAATTGCATGACCTGTGCAACTCTGCAATTCCAACTACACAACCTGTGCAACTCCACAATTCCAACTGCACAACCTGTGCAACTCCGCAATTCGAATTGCACGACCTGTGCAACTCCGCAATTCCAACTGCACAACCTGTGCAACTCCTGCGCAACCTGTGCAACTCCGCAATTCGAAACTACGGAATTGTGGAAACACCTCTTCCGATCCTGCAAACTCGCAGGGCTCATATCTCCCTCATCCCTTAACCAAATAAGGCAAGTCTGGTACCATTGGAAATCTCTTGGCGAGATCTATGCAATGGTGTGATTCTCTGCCACACCTGAGAACGTTGATTCTGCCATTTTCCCCAATCAAAATGCCTCCCAAACTTCATCAATACTATGTTAAAAACACTCTGATATCCGCCTACAAACTCAGAGTTTGGCCCAAGCAGCCCCAGTGCTACAACATGGGCTCTGATACCACTCTGTCACGTCCCCATCAAACCGGTGCAAGGGAGGAAACATGACCAAACATACCGGGCTTATTTGACAATCTCAGCCCCATTCATTAGTACGAAAATTCATGAATAAATAAAAACTTATTTGTGCAAATCAATCTTAATAAACACAGCAGAATAACCATAATAACACACACGCAAAAGGGAATACCTCAGCCTATTTCTTCCAAGAGAAATAATGAAACAATCATACAATAATCAATCCCATTCTCATGCTATGCACAGGCTTCATGCCAACTAGCTTAAGATAATCATTTCATTCAATTAACATGCAGAACAAAACACAGAATGATCATACTTTAACCACACAAAGCACTTATCTTTATGATGAAGTTGTCCAAACAAATGGTTATGGGAGAGCAACGTTCCACCCAACCATAGCTCTCTATCCAGCCTGTATTCTTTCAGCTGAGAGACCACCCCCGAGCTAGGTTGTGTATCCAGTAAGGAGGAGTTAAACAGGCTCACTCACAGCCATGGTTTCACTCAACGGTCATGCTAAGCCAACACACAGCTGTGTTTATCAAGCATGCAATAAGCAAAGAAGGAGGATGCTCAGCCAGTGAACTCAACCACAGAGCTACAGACATCTTAAGCTAAATTCAAGCAATCCAATCCTTTGTTCAAACATTCACACTTGGATTTCTCACAATTCTGTCATCAAATAACTCAATCCCGTCACTGGATTTCTGGGCTGTAAAAACTGGGTTTTCCAATGGATTTCGGGGTATCTAATACTCTCAAATTTTTCCCAAGATTCATATCTATGTATCCCCCATTGGATTTCACTTTCAAATACTAATTCTGGGCGTTTATGGCTCTTCAAAACGCGGGTTCTTGCAAAGTTGCGATTTCTGGTTTTTCTCACTGTTGGGCATTCGTAATGGATCAAAACTCATGCTGGGGTCTTCAACAATGGAATGGGAATGAAGAAGAGCCCAGTCCCATGAGGTAGAGTGACTTGTGGTACAAGAAAAATAGATCCCATACGTGCCATACGAATTTTTGGGCTGCCCATGCTCCATTGAAGCCATGGACTGAATTCTTCAACGACTTCCTTACAACAGAATTAAATGTCAGCAAGGGAAGTCAAATGGGTTCTCAAAATGACATTTGGAAGCATATGGTTCATTCCCACAACCCCCTCACCACTCCCTAGTGGATACACATGGCCTCTTCTCATTAGTTGCTTCCATAGCCAGTTTTGGTATTATATTGCATATGTTTATTTACATCATTTTCACAATGTGCCATGGCTAAATAGCACATGGGTAACATAATATCCAATACTTGCCTTTTAAATGAAATTCGAGCATCCACTAGGGGGGCCTTGGCCTTGAGCTCCACGCTAGGAAAACATACATCACATGTATACAATATTTACATTAAAAGCTAATATATCCTAAGGGTCAAAATGAGGTATTACATACATATCCATTCCATCACATGCTTGGGATGGCCATAATAGTTCATACGCAAGAGGGTCATCATCACGCGATTAGGTCAAGCTTAACCACACAAAGGAGGGAGTAAGGGAAGGATTATACAGTTAATGAAGGAGGGGGGAGGGGTCAGATCGAGGATACGACAAGGACAAGTGGCATAGCAGGGGAAAACATGATGAGGTTGACAAGGGTGGCTATGATCAGGGTCATGTAGGAATTCAATCTGCAAGGGTGGTTGAGATGGATGATGTGAGGGGGAGAGGTCAAATCACCAAGGGTCAAGTTGCGAAGGGCTAGAGGAAACACTTCGGGAGGGACAAGAAAAAGACTAGGAAGATAGGCCATTAGGGAATAAGGGCTAAGGAGGAGTCCCCTTCAACTTGCATAACGCCAACTTGTAGAGTACATGCAAGGTTGGCCTAATTGTCCACATTAGAATTGAGGTGTCGGAGGACATGGAAGTGATGCATATCTTCAAAGTCTTTGGCTAAATTAGATATCCTTATGAAGATCTGATCCAAGGTGATTTCCCTGGGATGGATGCCTCTTTTAAGATGTTGAATTATTAATCAAGAGTCTCCACCAACTCTCAACTTGTTGATTCATTTCTCCTTATCTAGATAGAGACCCTTCCAAAGGGCCAAAGCTTTAGCATGATTATTTGTAGTTATTCCAATTCCCCAAGCATAATCAATTTCATTAGTTCCTATGGGGATTAAAATAACCCTCCACCCCAGCACCTGCCACCCCATGAAGAGATATGATTTAAAATGATAACATCTCTACAATTTATAATACATCCATTAGTTATTAATTAGTGCAAATGATTGTTTTACTACTGTAATTTCCATTTTACTCCTATTGTTTCTAATCCTATTCAATTGTAACTTCCTTCTTTGCATTGGAAGATCATTAGTTGGCTTTAGAGAGAGATTTAACCTTTAAAATTTCCATTTCATCTAGCCATTTCCATTTCCTAAGAGGAAAACATGGCAATTAATAATGCATGCCAATTAATAACACTTCGCCTTTCAAAAGTGAGCATAATCAGCATAATTGCATAGATACAATTAAATCGTCTAAAGCTCGTATCTTTATAGTGCCTTTAATGGTTTTGTGGATCATTATGAATAACATAATTTTGATTTTGAGGATCTAATTTGATTTACTACGGTGTTGCTTGCAAGTTCGTGTACAACGTCGCTTGCGGGTTCCTATACAACGTTACTATGGTATTGCTTGCAAGTTCATGTACAACGTTCAGTCGTTATAATTTCCACAGTAAAAAGAAAAACATAGACAATACGTTGCATAACAATTATATTGTAAACCTCCACTACATCTTAAACCAACTGGAAATAAATTAGTTAATAGTCGGGATCATTAGTCAAGGCCCAGGGAGATATTTTTGTATTTTGTGGCATATGATGTTTGCAATTTTCTTTTTATTGATATGGATCGCGATGGTGTAGTTACATTGATAGGTGTTTATTTTTACAATTTGGGGTGGATGAGTAAGCGTCATCTTTCTAGATTGTAGGAAGATGAGGTAAGTGTATTATTTTATGGGCGTCATTCCAAATTCGAAACAAACAATTATAAAAAATATATGTCAAAAATATCTCAATTTACATGTGATACTTGGTAGCTAAGGCATGGATAAATGACAGTTTATTGTACTTAACTTGTGTCCTATATATGTTCATTGACCACAAATAAAGTGGTTATGTTAGTTTTACAAGTATTTTGCACATGATAAAGGACTAGATAGAGAAATGTGCAAAATGTATGTTGTGCATGTAGGAATGACATTAATCATCTAAACAATTTCATTGAGGATGTCAACATTAAGTTAAATTTGGAGCACATCAAGACATAGGATATGATTTCAGAAATTACAATTGGATAGCAATTTTTAATTAAATTTGGTAGAGTTGAATAAGGTTTAACATACCGTCACTCATGTTTAAATTTTGAACAAATTGCCATGGATCTATCTTCTTAATGCACAAAACATTATTAAAAATCCTAGCATCCATCATTCACTTATAAACTTTCTTTGATTGCATGGAAAAGTGGTCAAAGTTCAAAACTTGGTAACGTCTAACTTAAATCAAAAGTAAAGTCTATTTTCAGCAGTATGGTTTTTGTGTTGGTGACCTCCTTCATGCTCTTACATTTTGAAAAAAAAAAGTAAAGTTTATTTTCAGCAGTATGGTTTTTGTGTTGGTGACCTTTTTCATGTTCTTATATTTTGAGAAAAAATACATATTCATTTTTAATTGTTTAAACCAAAATATCAATTATTTCACATCATTAATATTTTTTATTAAAACAGTTGATTCAAATTATTAATACCTTGATCTAAACAATTATAAAAGAATATGAGAATATGAAATTTGAAGAACTAGTTTAACTAAACATTTGGTTAATTTTATGCAATATGGAGTTTAATATTTACATAAAAATTCTTCAGAGAAAGAATTAATTCTTCAAAGAAAGAATCTATTTTTCATTGATATTTAGTATTCTTTATTTCATAACAGACAGTTCATCTCGTCCGATTCAAGAAGCTCTACTCCAAAGCAATCAAAGAGAATGTGCATTACCAAGGATAAGATAATTAAACATTAATCATAAATAAGTAAAACGATAACCATAAGATAATTAAACATGAATCAGAAATAAGTAAAAGGAAAAAATATTTGTAGCGAATAAGATTAAAAAATTTAATAATAGACATTAGTTGTCTCTTTAATTTGCGAAAATAAAAAATTTAGATAGTGTTCAAAATTATACTCCATGGATAAAGTTAAGTTATAATTATGAATAAAGTATACAATAATTTATTGGTATTCCTTTATTTCCTAATAGACAATTCCTCTTGTCCAATTCGAGAGCCTCTCACCAAAGAATTCAAAGACAATGTGCACTAAGCAGTGGTAACCAAAAGATAATTTAACATTAGTGATAAATAAGTGAAAGGTTCTTAGCAAAGTGGAAAACATGCCTTGTGTTTCACAATATTTTAAATGAAAATTATTTATAATGAATTAAAAAGTTAATAACAAAGGTTAGTCATTATTTAATTTTCCATAATATTTTTTAGCGATTGTAATAATAATAATAATTTATTTTTAAGGTTTGGGTGTATGAGACTCCTTGTTTATATACTTTATAATTATGGATAAAGTATACAATAATTTATTGGTATTCTTTTATTTCCTAAGAGACAATTCCTCTTATCCAATTCGAGAGGCTCTAACCAAGGAATTCAAAGACAATGTGCACTAAGTAGTGGTAACCATAAGATAATTGAACATTAGTGATAAATAAGTGAAAGGATCTTAGCAAAGTGGAAAACATGCCTTGTGTTTCACAATATTTTAATTGAAAAATATTTATAGTGATTTAAAAAGTCAATAACAAAGGTTAGTGATCCCTTTAATTTTCCATAATGTTTTTTTAGAGATTGTAATAATAATAATAATCTATTTTTAAGGTCACTGCAAAGCGAGACACCAATTTGGTGTATGAGACCCCCTTGTTTGTGGGACAAGGGACTCGCCTCTGCGCAGGGATTTAACTGCTAAAGTCTATAAAGGTGTACATACCATACCCCTCCGGATTTGAACCTGTGACTTTTTAGGAGGAAACACATGCTCTTAATCGTTAGGCCCACTCAAGTTGTACATAAGTATACTCAATGGATTTGTCGTAATTCTCAATAAAGTATACCTTATTTTCTTGATATTATTTATTTCATAACAAACAAGTCCTGTCATCTAATTCAAAAGGCTTAAAAGTCGAAGAAAATGTTATAAGAATTTGTGATAATATGGTTGATATACAAAACGTATTAATTAATATAATTAAATAATAAAATAAATTAATATTATTAATATTAATATAATGATGTTTTTAATTTTATTAAAATATATCAATTAATTTTAAAAATGAAAACGTATTAATTAATATTATTAATATTAATATAATGGTGTTTTTATTAATATATATCAATTAATTTTTAAAATGTAGTTGTGTTAGTCAGATAATTAATTAATATTATTAATATTAATATAATGATGCATATTGGTGTATATCAACCAATTTTGAAAATGTAGTTATGCTAGTAGATAAGATCATAACATGAGATTATAATAGTGAAAACTTAAATAATGTATTTATATACAACTCAAGCAAGATATCCTTCCATAAAGGAGCTTATTGGCACACACAAATAGGGTTATTGAACTTACATATCAAGTTTGACTAGGTTGGCATCAACCACAAACCTAGCATTTAATAAGTAAAAAATGGCTTTAACCATAATTACAAGTATATGATGGTACATATGAATGGGTCATGGCCACATGTATACACCAATAATGACAATACTTAATCTTGACATGCTCTTGTCATTCTAACATTTTGAATTTTTTATAGTAATGTTACCTCCCAAACATACACTTCAAATGTTACAAATTGCTTTAACAAAGTGCAACCCTAGGGTACGTAGGAAGACCATCCAAAATCACCACAATGATACTTCCTCTCACTTTAAGTTGGTTCTTCCACAATGGTACTTCCTCTCACTTTCAGTTGGTTCTTTTCTAGCACTAGGGGTAAAATCCTAAAAAAGATTGTTTTTCTAATTGTAATTTTCCATTGTCGAAGTGACACAACTAAAAATGACCAATTGTTATGTGGTTACTTTTAGTTTAGTTCTTATCTCGTAACCAAATTGGTCATTTTTAGTTTATTTCTTATCCTATGACCGAATTGGTCATTTTTAGTTTATTTCTTATCTGTGACCAAATTGGTCATTTTTAGTTAGCTCACTTACTATTTCTATGTTTCGTTAGGATAACGTGGATGGTGAAATTTACGAAGACCAATTCATATCCAACTAGGTTATGGAGTCCAAACCAATGAAGAAAAGAGTTTGAATGTAATGAAGAATCGTAGTTAGGTTATTAATAATTTATCCATCCACAAGTGTTTTCAATATGCAAAAATTGATAGGAGGGCCCTTCCAAAGATGCACCTTGCAACAATAACAAAACAACAAAATATAATATGCAACCATGAGCATGAAAATTGAGCAACAATGTCTTAGTATGCAGAGATGACAATAGCAATATCAATTAAATGAACAATAACAACCACCTCAACTTTATCTCTTCTTATTAGAGGAAAATTGCCCTTCTTCAAGGATTACACAAATAGTTTTTAAGAGCGATCAAATACATGGAAGCTCCTCCACTAAAATTATTTCACCCCATCTTTCCACATGTCATGCTCTAGCCACCTCCTTAAAGACAACCCTAAACATCAATAGGTCATTGACCATGCCATGTACATTTTTAGCTCCAAATGGCACCTTTACAAGTAGGGTGTTTTCCCCTATGGGCCTTGTTGGACCCCTACCTCACCATAAATTATGTTTTGGATATTTCCCAAGCTTGAGTGTTCTTTATCCATGTCTCTTCAAGCTTGAATTGTCCATCCATGTGTAGTGCACTCCATCAAATATTCAACCAAGTAGTGATATGTGCCTCCAAGTCGAAATCTACCACTATCTCCAACGATTTTCTATTGAGTTGGTGAGAGAAGAAATCCCATGAAAATACAAAATGAACCATGCATTTTCAAGCAATAACAAGTAGCGCAACGAAGTGTGTTCCTCAACCATCAATTCAAACACTACAACCCTCATGACACTAAGTGGATATGGGAACAAGCGGAAAATTTACCTCCTTAACAATGACCCAAGGCTAACAAACCACTAAATTACCACTCCTCTCACAAACTACCACAATTGACATGAACATCCATCATACCAATGCATCAAGTTTCATCGGATGGGACATGTTGGCCATGCTAATATTTTTTATTTTTTTGTGGGTGTTGCTGCCTAATCCACATTTAGGTGAGAAAAATATGAACTCATTAAGAATAGCCTTGGGGACAAGCTCGGGTTGGGTGCAATTTTTACTACAACACTCAACCCCTCTGTTTAGGCCAACACCTAAAAAAATCCAAAGGAGGCAGACCATAATAAAATAAACTAAGGATGAGTAAACTATAGAAGTTAGTGTAATTACAACAAGCCAATTAGGAAATAAAGCACATAAAACATATCTACTTTGGATATAGCAATGGCACAAGAGCTTATATCTACAACTTCATAAGCATATAACATTCCTTGCAAGTAAAATATTCAGAAGGACCAGAGCTTGAAATAGAATAGATCTATACTACAAAGATAATCAAATGAAAATAAGTACCTAGATCTATAACATCAAGTAAACTACATGTATAAACTTTGTAATATAAAATCATTTGCATGAGACACTTGAAAATGAATTTAAAATATGCCAAATGAAATAAGTGCTTTGTAGTTCCTTTAGTTTATTAGATTTAGTGAAATCGTTGATGACTAAAACCTAGACCAAATCGTAGGTGTCCACAAACAAGATGGACCAAAAAAAAAAGTCTAACTAAGAAAAGTAAAGTAGTTAGTTTCTAATCTAGGAATGTAAAAGCGATTACTAATTATTCCTACGGTAGATTGTTAATCTAATGAAGTGACGTTCAATTGTTGAGTGATGGATAGATTGATAAATTTTAATTTAGCTTATCTACGTTATTGATAAGTAGAAAAAATACACGGCTAGTGGTGAAAACCACTTTCCATGCATATTGCAATGCCTTTTAGGACCCTTTCATAAATGATTGTTGGTCAGTGATTTAGGACAACAGACAATCTTACAATTAAGGGAGAAAGAGGTCAAAAAAGGAAAGAGAAAATCATGGAAGATGGGTAGTTTGACCGTCCTTATTCCCAAGACTAAGTTGTCACCTCTAGGCCACTTAATGGTTGTCCAAACCTGCACTTTGTTAGTGGAAATCAATGACCATAAATCATAGAAAATGCAAGGGTGGACTTATGGGACAACTTGCAACTAATCGTAGTTGAGATAGCCAACTGCCCACTTACAAATTTGCATTTAAAGATGTTCTTTAGCACTATAAATCATGCATATTTATAAGTAATTTTTAAAAAAATGAGTTGTGAATAACCAAATTTGACAGCCAATTCAAACTTTGTCTTAAAAATAGATTTAGCTTATGATATTCAAAGTTTAATGAGATATATATGATGTGAAATCTATTTAAAATCATATTCCCTCATATGCAATAGATTGAACAACATAAGTAAATGAAAAGTTTTCTTTTAACTTTGGAATATTGAGAAAGAGAGAGAAGTGCCAACAAGAATAGTGGATTCACCAAAGAGAAACTAAAAGGGCCTTGTCCAAAAGGTCAACGAAGAAATGAAGTTGCACTAGGCTAGCCTCAATCCTGTCGATGAAAAGAAACCTTCAATCAAATAGACACTTGTAAAGGAGATTAGATCTCATGAGATTTAACCAAGCATATATTTAAACTAAACTCATCCAACTCTGTAGTAATATTCTTTAAATGGCTTATCAAAGAGAAAAAAAATCATGATTGTAAAATAAACAAGTTATCTTAGAAGCACAACACAAGTTAGTATATACACATCAAGAAGTTGTTCCACATGTGACCTCCAATCTTTATTCAACAAATATTTCTCTCAAAGAGAAATTACAAAACCTCAAGCATCAACCCACAAAAAACCGGGGGTGCACTTAAATAGAAAAATGAGATAAGGAGGCTCTCGTCCAAGTGTAATCCTTCATGCATGAGTTTAAGCACCACCTCTAAGAGATAACAAGACCTCAAGGTGCCACCTCTAGAGATAACTAGGAGCTTATGTGCCACCTTTGGGGACAAGTAGGGTACATCCCAACCACAACTGGAGCAAACTAGAGCTCAATCTAACACCTCTACAATTAACTCCTAGACTAAGAAGTGCACCCACCTAAAAAAGAATATTCTCTTTCACCTGCCACCATAAATCATGGAAGTTTTGTTGAGATATTGTAACTTCAAAGAATATTATATTTGTACTTTATTATTCCGGAGACGTTTCACTCCTCCGTGAAGATCTTATTGTATATCCGGAGATGTTTATTCCTCCGTCGGAATGTGGTAACTCGAGTTATTAGACTTCCCTAGTGGGGGTCGGCCCTATATGTGTTATGTGGGTCAAAGGGTTATTAGACCACCCTAGAGGGGTCGGCCCAGTCAGTTGTAGTGGGGTATTTAACCCATTGGTTAAATACGAGCCTACGTGTACCTGTGTAAAATACATGTCAGTGTAGTGTATAAATAGAGGAGGTGTGTTCCTCATTTGACACACTCACACACTTGAGGATAGCGCACTTGTGGAGGAGAGGTATGCTATTGTGGAGGAGGAGATCATGTCTCAGGGTTTCATCTTTGTATATTGCTGGTCATCTATATTGAGGAAGCTTTGCTGGGTTTTCTACCCCATGAGGGTTTCCCAGGATAAATCTCTGTCTCTTGTGTTTATGCTGTGCTTGTTGTTTCTTCAGTGATCCTGTATATGCTATTATTGTGAAATGGAATGTAATGCTGCTATTTTCTGTCTTAGCATATTGAATTTTAACATGGTATCAGAGCTAACCTGAAGGAAGACAAGGTATGGCACTAAAGACACTTGCTTTACTTACGACAATTTGAAGGTTAGGGTTTTACATAGCAAAAACCAGTTATCGTAGCACTTTCGCTATAAATCCGTTTTGGAGAAGTTTTCGGATCTGAAATTGTTACAGGACGAATATTAAATCTCCAGGTACCTTGTGTCCAAAGGACAACCTCTAATTCGTTGTACTTTGTGATTTATGATCTGTACAATATAGGGTTTCTGCCTCTTCCAGATCTGAGTCAAAATCAGGTGACCTTGGGAAAAAGGTCATATCTTGGGCTAGGAAGCTCCAAATGAAATTTCGTAAAAAGTGACAGGTAGTACACAGTCTGTACTATCTCAGAAAACTTTTTCAGAGGCCGAAGTTGAACCAGTGACACGTGGCACTCCGTACAAGTTCGCTCTCCTCTATTATCCCATAAACAGGTCATGTTGCGAAACTTGGCATAAATCTCTCTCAGAGAGTCCAATTGAGGTCAGACTTGTCAGGATGGAAAGATAACAGGCCGAGCTACCTCAGAAAATTTTTTCAGAGGCCGAAGTTCAAACAGTGACACGTGGCACGCCGTACAAGTTCACTCTTCTGTTTTATCCCAAAACAGGTCACGTTGCGACATTTGACATAACTCTCTCTCAGAGAATCCAATTGAGGTCAGATCTGTCAGGATGGAAAGATAATAGGTCAGGCTATCTCAGAAAACGTTTTTAGACCCTGTGGATTGAAAAGTTTGGAGTTACACCAGAAACAATCAGGTACATATTTCTGTCAAAACAGAATTATTTTTGAGTACCTTCATTCATGGCTTCCGGAATTTAGGGCTTTGAAGAAAGTTGGAATTTTTGTAAACGGAGACCACGGCTGAATGCTACTCATCAAAATAGAAATTTAGAGACCAAGATCAGATTTTTTGGTTGGGCATAAGGCCGGGCTTGATCAAACCCTAGTTCGGGACTTTGATCAGAAAAGTGGAAAATTAGGGCTTCTGTAAAAATGGGAATTTTTGAAATCTGTGACCATGGCTGGAAGCTCCTCAGAAAAATAGAAGCTTAGAGATTTGGATCAAACATTTTGATTGGGCAGAAGAGTGGGATTCATCAAACCCCAGTTCAGGGTCACGTCCAGTGAATCCGGAAGTTTCAAAGGCAAAATTGAGGAGTGAAACTTTGCAATTTTCAAATTCTGAATATATCAGTTTGATCAGCTCATCAAGGTCTAGTTCTTGCAAATCAAGTGGATAGGGTTAATCCTAGAAGAAGATGGATTGGTCACCTGCATAAGTGAAGGAGTTCCTGTTTCAGAGGGAGATGAGGCTAAGGCTTTACATAAGGATATTACAAGCGATCTCGACAGGTATGACTCATCGAGGTATGTTTTGAGATTCGTTCATGATTAAGTTTATGGTATGTTTGTCTTCATGTTATTACGGTTAGTACAATCTTGATTTTAGATTTGTTGTATCACCTTAACAAAATTATGAATGCATGATAGAAGATATTCATTGGTTAGGGTGTTGACACTTATGATTGTACTAATGCATTATGATGTTGTGTGAGGTTGATGTTGTCTGCTAACAAGATACAGGTACATCACAAAAGACAAATCAGGTTCCATGACCATGAAAACATGAAGACAAAGACTCATCCATAATCTTTGTTCTACTTACGAGGTATGTATGACTTTGTTATATTATGCTTAACCTATGAGACATGCAGGTTCTAGCTCAGGATCTCTAAATCATTGAAGAGATTGTTTAGGTATGTTGTACATAACTAAGTAGGTATACTAACCCAAGTATGTTTCCCATGAATCTTACCTTGTGTTAGGATCCCTTATATAAGTATACTTGGTATGATTGGTTATGCTTATTCATAAAGTTAGTAATCAAGGGATTATGCATATTATGTCTTTTATCTTGAGTGATGATATGCATGAGTAAAAGAAGACTTCCCTGAAATCTTGAATACTAATGTTTATTAACTATAATCATGACTATACATTCTCAAGATTATTTAGAACTATAATGTTTTGATAACATTTAGAACATACTAATGGGTGTATGTTTGTGTATGAGATCATGAGGATGACACTTGAACATGCACAGTGGTACAGAATGAATAGAAGTTCAAAAGACATACAGAAGATCAAGCGGGAGGCAACCACACAAACATAAAAGATAAGTATTTGAGTTGTTATTTGAAATAGTAAATGATATTTCCTGTAATAGGTTGTATGCATATTTGTATTCCTATAATATATCATGCTGAGTGTAAATATTCATAGAACATTGAATAGTATACTACTAATATGTATATGATTGGTAAATTGGACAAACATTCCATTGTTGCTTGTCTAGAATGAAACCTCTTTGCTGACATGCTGAGAGTTGTGCACACTCTCGATAGTATGTTCTGGTAGAGATGGAAGGCATCTAGATAGCCACTGTATGCATACAGGATATGGGAAAGTGTTGTGCCAAAGTATTGGTCAAATTAGTTGCAAAGCATGTGATGAGGTACATAAAGGATACGATAGACTTTGATCTATGCTATCTTGGAGATCATGACTTCAGATGGCTACTCAGATGGTGTTTGGGAAGAAAGTGTATCAGACAGGAAGAACACATCGAGAGGATGTTATAGTCTTGAATCTGCCATGATCTCATGGTTCAGCAAGGAACAATCTAGTGTGGATCTCAGTACTACTGAAGCATATATATATATAGCTGTCTGCTCCGCCAGCTGTGAAGCAGTGTGGCTTCAGAAGCTATTATATGGAGTGTTTGACTTAGAAATGAATACCAAAAACAAAGTCTTCGAAGAAACGACCACTTACTATTCCCTCGCCCATAGACCGAATAGCGCACAGATCAATGGCCTCGGTCCTAAAACAAATCTATGAGCCCATATTTATCCCTGTTTCGGTCGGTTTAAGGAAGTGGCGAACCACCCATATGCAGTTCCATGAACTACAGAATTGGACAGGGGTGATACGTTTGATCAGAGGGGATGTAAAGAAATGTTTCGATAGTGTTCATCATAAGTTGGTACTCGATCTGCTAGCGGAGCGTCTTGATGATCCTTTATTTCTGGAACTTATTCAAGATAGAAAATCTTGTATTCCACGATAAGTCAATAACACATAGAGATCCGATACTTCTATATACGAGATATGGTGCAGAGAGGAGCTATCAAGCTCGAGTATATAAGCACTGAGGATCAGATTGCTAATATCTTGACTAAACCTCTGTCTCGAGTAAAGTTTAAATACTTTCGAGACAAGCTTGGTATAGTCCAGAAGGACCCTCCTCGAAAGGGGGAGTAGCATAGTATCTGATAACAAGTCTGTCTCATCAATGATGAGGTTACCTATTTACTGCACTTAGCTACTTAGAATTATTTAGATTTAGAACTCTTATATATCTTTTATTTTAGATGTATACATGTTTTTGATGTGATGTATACATGTTTTGATGTTAGATGTATTAGTGAGAATACATGCTAGATGTATACATGTTTTTGATGTGATGTATACATGTTTTGATGTGATACATGCTCTTGGATATTTGTACCTGTATAGATGAGAATACAGTTGAGGGGATTGGATCATCCCTGGACTTTCAGTCCTAAAAAGAGTCGTAGACGTGAGGTCTCCGAGAATGAAGTCCTTGGTGGACTTGAGGGGATTGGATCATCCCTGGACTTTCAGTCCTAAAGAGAGCCGTAGACGTGAGGTCTCCGAGAATGAAGTCCTTGGTAGACTTGAGGGGATTGGATCATCCCTGGACTTTCAGTCCTAAAGAGAGCCGTAGATGTGAGGTCTCCGAGAATGAAGTCCTTGGTGGACTTGAGGGGATTGGATCATCCCTGGACTTTCAGTCCTAAAGAGAGCCGTAGACGTGAGGTCTCCAAGAATGAAGTCCTTGGTGGACTTGAGGGGATTGGATCATCCCTGGACTTTCAGTCCTAAAGAGAGCCGTAGACGTGAGGTCTCCGAGAATGAAGTTCTTAATGGACAGTTAAGGGGATTGGATCATCCCTGGACTTTCAGTCCTAAAAAGAGCCGTAGACGTGAGGTCTACGAGAATGAAGTCCTTGGTGGACTTGAGGGGATTGGATCATCCCTGGACTTTCAGTCCTAAAGAGAGCCGTAGACGTGAGGTCTCCGAGAATGAAGTCCTTGGTGGACTTGAAGGGATTGGATCATTCCTGGACTTCAGTCCGAAAGAAGAGCCGTAGACGTATGTCTTCGAAAATAAAGTTCTTGGTGAACATGTGAAGGGTTGGATCATTCCTGGACTTCAGTCCGAAAGAAGAGCCGTAGACGTATGTCTTCGAAAATGAAGTTCTTAGTGAACATGTAAGGGGACTGCATCATCCCTGGACTTTCAGTCCTAAAGAGAGCCGTAGACGTGAGGTCTCCGAGAATGAAGTCCTTGGTGAACTTGAGGGGATTGGATCATCCCTGGACTTTCAGTCCTAAAGAGAGCCATAGACGTGAGGTCTCCGAGAATGAAGTCCTTGGTGGACTTGAAGGGATTGGATCATTCCTGGACTTCAGTCCGAAAGAAGAGCCGTAGACGTATGTCTTCGAAAATAAAGTTCTTGGTGAACATGTGAAGGGATTGGATCATTCCTGGACTTCAGTCCGAAAGAAGAGTTGTAGACGTATGTCTTCGAAAATGAAGTTCTTAGTGAACATGTGAGGGGATTGGATCATTCCCGGACTTCAGTCCTAAAGAAGAGCCGTAGACATGATGTCTCCGATAACAGAACGATAGGACTGGATCGTCCCTGGACCTCGGTTCAAAATGTACGTGACAAATCCTAGAATTGCTCTAGGTTACATCCAGCATGAAACAGGGCTGGCTCTGTAGTTGTGATACATCCAGCATGAAACAGGGCTGGCTCTGTAGATGTGATACATCCAGCATGAAACAGGGCTGGCTCTGTAGATGTGATACATCCAGCATGAAACAGGGCTGGCTCTGTAGTTGTGATACATCCAGCATGAAACAGGGCTGGCTCTGTAGTTGTGATACATCCAGCATGAAACAGGGCTGGCTCTGTAGATGTGATACATCCAGCATGAAACAGGGCTGGCTCTGTAGTTGTGATACATCCAGCATGAAACAGGGCTGGCTCTGTAGATGTGATACATCCAGCATGAAACAGGGCTGGCTCTGTAGATGTGATACATCCAGCGTGAAACAGGGCTGGCTCTGTAGATGTGATACATCCAGCATGAAACAGGGCTGGCTCTGTAGACGTGACACATCCAGTATGAAAGAGGACTGGCTCTGCGGCGGTAAATCCTAGATCTGATCTAGGTCACATCCAGTATGAAAAAGGATTGGCACTGTGGTTGGGATTAGATCGTCCCTATACATGAGACTTGTCTTAAAGAGATAAGGATTGATCATCCTGGAACTTGATCTGGATTGTATCATCCATGGACCTATGTCCTAAAGAGAGCAGGATTGATCATCCTGTAATATGATCATGTGATGACGATGCTGATGATCGATGCTGATGATCGTGTGATGACGATGCTGTTGATCGTATGATGACGATGCTGATCGTGTGATGACGATGATGTTGATCGTATGATGACGATGCTGATCGTGTGATGACGATGCTGTTGATCGTATGATGACGATGCTGATCGTGTGATGATGATGCTGATGATTGTGTGATGACGATGCTGATGATCGTATGATGACGATGCTGATCGTGTGATGACGATGCTGATGATCGTGTGATGACGATGCTGCTGATCGTGTGATGACGATGCTGCTAATCGTGATATGACGATGTTGATGATCGTGTGATGACGATGCTGCTGATTGTGTGATGACGATGCTGATGATCGTGAGATGACGATGCTGATGATCGTGTGATGACGATGTTGATGATCGTGAGGATCCAGATGATGATATTGTTGTAGCTGTTCAAGTGCTACAGAAGATAAAGACTCAATACTGAAGATGTCGATGTTCCAGTATTGAAGATGTTCCAGTAACTGCTTGAGTTACTAATGATGTTGAGAAAGCTTCCAATGATTTATAGATGTATCATGTATGATGTTGATGACTCCTTGCTCGTGCAGATGCTGTTATAATATCCTTCTCGTTAAGGGGGAGTGTTGAGATATTGTAACTTCAAAGAATATTATATTTGTACTTTATTATTCCGGAGATGTTTCACTCCTCCGTGAAGATCTTATTGTATATCCGGAGATGTTTATTCCTCCGTCGGAATGTGGTAACTCGGGTTATTAGACTTCCCTAGTGGGGGTCGGCCCTATATGTGTTATGTGGGTCAAAGGGTTATTAGACCACCCTAGAGGGGTTGGCCCAGTCAGTTGTAGTGGGGTATTTAACCCATTGGTTAAATACGAGCCTACGTGTACCTGTGTAAAATACATGTCAGTGTAGTGTATAAATAGAGGAGGTGTGTTCCTCATTTGACACACTCACACACTTGAGGATAGCGCACTTGTGGAGGAGAGGTATGCTATTGTGGAGGAGGAGATCATGTCTCAGGGTTTCATCTTTGTATATTGCTGGTCATCTATATTGAGGAAGCTTTGCTGGGTTTTCTACCCCATGAGGGTTTCCCAGGATAAATCTCTGTCTCTTGTGTTTATGTTGTGCTTGTTGTTTCTTCAGTGATCCTGTATATGCTATTATTGTGAAATGGAATGTAATGCTGTTGTTTTCTGTCTTAGCATATTGAATTTTAACAAGTTTGTCTCTAGAGTGGATTATGTGCCACCTTTGGGGACAAGTAGGGTACATCCCAACCACAACTGGAGCAAACTAGAGCTCAATCTAACACCTCTACAATTAACTCCTAGACTAAGAAGTGCACCCACCTAAAAAGGAATATTCTCTTTCACCTGCCACCATAAATCATGGAAGTTTGTCTCTAGAGTGGAAAATCCAAGGAATTTCATCTAGAGATAGTGTGTTAGGACTCATGAAAGGAAAAATAGGGTAATTTTGTCTAGAGATGGTGTCTTTGTCAACTTCTATCTTTTGCAAGTATCCCTATGAAATTGAAAACTGAGTGGTAACAACTGACTCCATATAGGGATGCATGTTTTTCATGATAAAGATGTTGGAAATAGTGCAAATTCGGAAGATATTCTTATATTATTGTTGTATCTCCTACGGTAGAAGATATTGATGTATTTGATCATGTAAACCCTTGAAAGAATCAATGTAAATCTTGGGGTGAAACACACAAAGCAAAGATTTATTAAATATTAATTTTATCTTCCCCCAAGACAAGTCGGCCCTATCAGTTAGACAAGTCGTCCCAGTGGGTAAACTGCCCCAAAACAGTGGGCAGTCTACCCCAAACAACGGGAAAAACTTCCAGTCAGGTCGGCCCAGTAAGAGAAAAAGTCATTTTTTGGATGTGTATAAATAGAGAGGTCGAACCTCTCATTTCATCATCCACTCAAGGCAAGCAAGTTCGCACTAGAGAGGAAGAAGTTCGCAGCAGCAGCTAGGAGACGTGATTTTTTGAGTTTTTCACACTTAGAGAAGTTTCTCTTTCTCTCTCCTGTATATGTACTCTATTCTTAGGACTAATTATCTCTATATGAAGGTTGTTGGGTTTTCTACCTATTGGTTTTCCGAGGATAAAAAATTTGCGTCTATTGTTTCTGTGCTTGGATATTCTTTTAGTGATATTGTTTATCATCTGCATTTGATTATACTACTAGAATTATATAAAAACTAACATAGTATCATAGCAGCACTAGAAGAAGCCATTGTCGGAAACTAGGGTTTCACTTTTCAGGGCCTTCCCTTATCAGTTTGGCTTGAAAAGAACATTGGAAACTTCACCCTAGGGAAGGCGCATCTTTTGGTGAAGGAAAAATCTAGTTCTTAGAAGTTTCATTTTTTAACTAGACAAAGTAGTTAGATGGATGTCATGCACACAGACGAGGACCTAACACATCAAGCTATATTTGATACATAGCTCATAGGCCCAGAGGATCTGACTAGAAGATCGAGGATGAGGAGCTGATAGATCTTGAGATGAGATCATCTCCCCCTCTAGAAGTTCAGAGGGAGTTAGCCCTTGAGTTGAGGATCTTGGCCTATTGATGATGTGTTGAGATCTTCCTAGGATAAGGAAGAACACAGTTGAGATCCTAAGCATATCCAGCATGATGATTACGAGTACCTGTCTACACTGATAGCGTTGTTGATATATTCAGACTAACAATTAAGAGGATCCTTGATGTACCTGGTTGTCACCAGGATAGATACTTACATTTTAGTAAGAAATTGTGCTCTTCTGCTCTATGAAAGTTGGTGCTCAAATTGGAACCCGAAGTGAGAGGGAGCAGGACGCTCTGGGGATAGCTCCAGAGAAGGAGCAGGACGCTCTATGGACGCTCTGTGGATAGCTCCAGAGAGGGAGCAGGATGCTCAGATGCAGAGGGAGCAGGACACTCCAACACAGAGGGAGTCGATTATGCTTGCCTCTGAATTTGAAATGAAAGATCTTGGATTGATGCACTACTTCTTGTGATTAGAAGTATGGAAAAGGAACAATAATATTTTCTTTAGTCAAGGAAAGTACACCATTGACATATTGAAGAGATTCGCAATGTTAGATTTCAATTCCATGGCCACACCAATGGATGCAAATTTGAAGAAGCTAAGAGACTCTGCTTCCGATTCAGATTTGATTGACCCCACTATGTATCGCCAGCTGATTGGATCTTTGATGAAAAATACCAGATCAGATATATGTTTTGCAGTGAATTCCCTCATCCAGTTCATGTATGAGCCGAGACAAATTCATTAGGTTGTTGCAAAACATGTGTTGAGGTACTTACGTGGAACTGTGGGATATGGCCTAAGATATGCTTTAGAATGTGACTTGAGATTGCAGGTATTTTTAGATTCAGATCGGGTCGTATGTGCTGCAGATAGGAAGAGCACCTCCAAGTGTTGCTCCAACCTGGGTTCTGCAGTGATTTCCTGGTGCAGCGGGAAGCAAATCTCAGTAGCACGTAGTACTGCAGAGGCTGAGTACATGGCTGCTAGCACTGCAGCTCGGGAAGTTGTGTGGCTTCGGAAACTCCTTGCGGGATTGTTGGCCAGATTCCATAGCCAACAGTGATTCGCTGTGATGATTAAAGCTATGTGCATATCTCATTGAATCTCATATTCCACGACAAGTCAAAGCATATAGAGATTCGGTATCACTACATTTGTGATATGGTGCAGAAAGGTGCATTTGAGCTACAGTATGTTCCGACAGATGACCAGACTGCAAATTTTCTTACCAAGCCTCTTCCCAGGATAAATTTTGTATACTTTCGTGGAATACTTGGTGTGGAAGAGAACGTGTCCCTCCTTGAGAGGGAAAGATGATACAGAGAGCAAGCATTCTTTGGATCACTTTGGGATAGAGTGAAGATATCTCTCAAACATCCTGATAGGATGGAGAGGTCACTACATTCTCCGGATCACTCTAGGATAGGGTGAGGAGATCTCTCGGACATCTTGATCGGATGGAGAGGCCACTGAATTCTCCGAATCACTCTCGGATATAGTGAGGAGATCTATCGGACATCCTGAGAAGGGATGGAGAGGCCAGCGCACACTCCCGGACACTCTGTAGAGTGGGGAGATCTCTCGTACATCATGGGACTTGATGGAAAGATTTAGTGCATTCTCCATATCACTTTGAAAAGAGTGAGGAGATATCTCAAACATCCTGAGACGAGATGGAGATGTTGGTGCACACTAGCACACACTAGTGCACATTGGTACTCTTGGACTCACCGAAGGACTGGTTGAGTTGGTGCAGGTTCCCTGAAGGATTGGTTTGAGCTTAGGCACGTTGTCCTTGTGCATGTTCCCCGATGGACTGGGTTGAGCTGAGGCACATTGCATTTATCCCCGATGGAATAGGTTGAGATGATGCATGTTGGACTCTCTGATGTATTGTGTAGAGTTGTTGATTTGATGTATGGATCCAATGATGGACTATGTGGAGAAGATGCATGATGACACTTCTCGATGGACTGAGACTGTGTTGACAACCTTCATTATGTATAGATATGATTAAGACAAGATGTGATGTACAGATGATATCCATATGATCGTGATGCTAATGATGACCATGTCCGAAGAATACCTTCCTTGTTGAGAGGGAGTGTTGGAAATAGTGCAACTTTGGAAGCTATTCTTATATTATTATTGTATCTCCTATGGGAGAATAAATTGATGTATTTGATCATGTAAACCCTTGAAAGAATCAATGTAAACCTTGGAGTGAAAACATACAAAGCAAATATTTATTAAATATTAATTTTATCTTCCCCCAAGACAATTTGGCCATGTTAGTTAGACAAGTCAGCCCAGTGGGTAAACTGCCCCAAATCAGTGGGCAGCCTACCCCAAACAATGGGAAAAAATTCCCCAGTCGGGTTGGCCCAATTTTGGAACGTCAGGTCGACCCAATAAGAGAAAAAGTCAATTTTTTTATGTGTATAAATAGAGAGGTCGAACCTCTCATTTCATCATCCACTCAAGGAAAGCAAGTTCACACTAGAGAGGAAGAAGTTCGCAGCATCAGCTAAGAGAAGTGATTTTTTGAGTTTTTCACACTTAGAGAAGTTTCTCTTTCTCTCTCTTGTATTTGTACTATGTTCTCGAGACTAATTATCTCTATACGAAGGTTTCTAGGTTTTCTCCCTGTTAGATTTCCCAAGATAAAAACTTTGTGTCTATTGTTTCTATGCTTGGTTATTCTTTTAGTGATCATGTTTATCATCTGCATTTGATTATACTACTAGAATTATATAAAAACTAACAAAAGCATGCAAGAACTTCATCTTCAACCTATGACTACAAAAAAACCATGTCACAAGAAAACATATTAGTAGCACATGAAATCATATATATACAATCATAAAAACGTCAGTCACATATATGAAAAATGAAAAGAAATACAAGAAATTATGAAAGAAAACTAACAATCCTAATATAGAACTCTTAAATGAAAACTAATATTATTTATGACCAAGGTTGTGTTAGGTGAAATCAAATATCCAATGAAGCAACGTCAACATCTCATGAATACCAGAGTCTCTTCCCTTGTGCTTCTTACTCTTCTTCATTTTCTACATTTCTTTTTCCTGTGGTCAAAAGATGATGATTGTAAAGTAATATGACACTTATAATACATGTGTAAAAGGGCTAGCCCAACAATAACAATTATAGTAAATAGTTTTCTGGAGTATTTTTTACTTAACTTTATAAATTTAGGAATAGCAAAGTGTGAGATAATTTAAACCATGACACACAATTGATTTAAGGAAAATGTGAATGTGAAATAGACCAATGTCGATAAAGTTAAATAGTTGTTCTCTTGTTTCAGTAATTCAAACTCCTAGAATAAATTTTATTTTTGTAGCGTAATCAGCCTTAGATTGTTTTATTAGGGACTACCCCTCTTGGCTTCGCTAGGAGTTGGCCTAGACGGAGGAGTCTATTAAAATAATTTAACTGCAGAAGATATTCTATTTATATTATTGTATTCCTCCTACGGGAATTGATGGTCATGTAATTAATAATGTAAAGGTCATTGAAAGAATCAATGTAAACCCTAGGACATGTGTCGGCTAGAAAAGCCCTGAAAAGATTATTATATTATGTAATTAACCATTCAGTTAGACAAGTTGGCCCTGTTGGGGAATTAGTCATCTCAACGGAAGAATATAAATAGGTGTGCTCTCTCTCATTTGTATCATCTCAATCATTCAAGCAAGCTCGCATTAGTGGAGAAGAGAGTGGCGCACAAGCAAGGGAGTAGTTGTTTTGTCTTGGGGTTATCTTGTACTTTGTGATTTCTATATTGAGGAAGGCTTTGCTGGGTTTTCTACCCCAAGAGGGTTTCCCAGGAAAAATTGTGTCTCTTGTCTTTTATGTTGTGCTTGTTTATCTTTTATTAATTGTTTATATGCTATATGATGCTCAAATAATAAGTAAAAACTAACATGGTATCAGAGCTAGCCTGAAAGATTAAATTGTGCAGCCCTCGTAACTATAGAAACTAGGGTTTCTTATTCCGGGAGCCACCTCCACATTCTTGTTGGAAAAGAGGGTGGATCTACCTCGCTTCCCTAAGGCACATCTTTCTGTCGAGGTAGAATTCCATTCTGAGCATTTTCATTTTTGGGTCCACCACTGTAGCCCGAGAGAACTAGGGCATCACGTTTTTGGATCATCTGCCCACTAATTTTGGAAAAGGAGTACTTTTCTCAACTCTCCTTGAGAAGGTGAATTTACTCATCCAATTAGTTTTTTCAAAATCCTGAAGTCGGAAAATTAGGGTTTCTCTGACAAACCCTAGGTCAAGGAGGACCAGATCTCAGAAGGGCAAATTTTCTCGTAAGTATCAAATATATTTCTATTTCCATTTGAACTACTCATTATAGCAAGATGACAAGCAATACCAAGCTTGATGAAAAACTTGAAGGAGCTGAGAACTTCAGATCCTGGAAGTATAGAGTCATGCTCATCCTTGAGGAGCATGAGCTAGAAGATTGTGTGAAGGAAGGACTTACAGAACCAGAGGGAGATGAAGAGAATACAAGGCATAAGAAGAATATCATCAAAGCAAAGAGGATCATTGCTGATTCCATCAAGGATCACTTGATCCTCCATGTGTCTTCCAAAAAGACACCAAAAGAGATGTTTGATGCCTTGACCGGCCTGTTTGAAGGAAAGAATATTAACAGGAAGATGACCTTGAGAAATAAACTCAAGGGTGTGAAGAATATGAAGTCTGAGTCCATGCACTCATACTTCTCAAGGGTATCCCAGATTAAAGAACAACTAGAAGCCATTGGGGATATGATAGAGGATGTAGAAGTTGTGATGACTACCCTGAATGGTCTCCCCCGAGATTGGGAACCATTTGTTTGTGTCATTTGTGCCAGAAAGAAACTAATCAAGTTCAGAAATCTATGGGAAGAATGTGTCCAAAAAGAAGAAAGAATAGTGGTAAGAGAGGAGAAGTTAAATGATGATGAAGATCAAGCTTTAGCTACTTATGCTAAAGGTGGGAAGAAGAGGAAGAGCAACCCTCGTCCCCGAGAGGACTCTCCAAGGAGACCCCAGAAGAAGAGAAGGACCAGGAAGGATTTCTCCTCAATGGAGTGTTACTCATGCCACAAGACTGGACACATTGCAAGAAATTGTCCAAACAAACACTGACACCAGAAGAATCAAAAGAAGAGGTTTCATGCTCATGCAGCGGAAGATAGTGATGATGATGACAAGACCAGAAATAATGAAGACTCCAGTGAAGAGTATGTTCTTATCTCAGCACTCACTGGTTTAGTATCTCATGGAAGTGATACTCGGCTAGTGGATAGTGGAGCTTCAAAACACATGACGGGATACAAAGAATCCTTGTCTCACCTCATCCAGAAGGAATCTCCACACAAAGTAAAACTTGAGATGACTACCAATATCCCATCAAAGGTATGGGAGAAGCCTCTTACAAGTTGGACTCTGGGAAGTCCATGAATATGAAGGATGTACTTTATGTACCTGGGTTGAAGAAGAACCTTCTATCTATTTCAGCATTAGATAAGAAAGGTCTTCGAGTGGCATTTGTAGATGGTGAAGTTCTCATGTGGCCTAAAGGGAAGACTATTGATGATGCAATAGTCATTGGAGTAGAAGAAGGAGGACTTTACAAACTGAAGGGTCATACAGATGTGGCACTCATGGCTAGTACCATGAACCCCTGTGAGCTATGGCATAGGAGACTAGCTCATGTACACTACAAGGCCTTACCAATTGTAAGTAAGGTAGTGACTGGTTTACCTGAGATCCAATTGGATCATGAAGGAGTATGCAAAGGGTGTGCTCAAGGGAAGAGTACAAAGAACCCATTTCCAAGTAGCGACAGCAAAGCAAAAGGTATTCTGGATATCATTCATTCAGACATATGTGGACCAATGTCCACCACCTCTCTAAGCGGGCATGAATATTATGCATCTTTTATTGATGATTATTCTCGCAAAACATGGATTTACTTTTTGAAGAATAAAAATGAAGTCTTTGAAAAGTTTAAAGAGTTCAAGGAACTCGTAGAGAATCTCTCTGAAAAGAAGATTAAGATCCTGAGGTCAGACAATGGAGGGGAATATACCTCAGGGGATTTCAAATATTTCTGTAAGCAAGCAGGGATTAAGAGGGACCTTATTGTTCCCAATAATCCACAACAGAATGGTGTAGCCGAAAGGAAGAACAGAACGATCATTGAAGTAGTGAAGGCTATGATCCACGATCATGACTTACCCATGCACTTATGGGCAGAGGCTACCAGAACCGCAATCTATGTACAAAACAGGATCTCTCATAGTGCTCTTGGCAACAAGACCCCAGAAGAGATGTTCACCGGTAAGAAGCCCAAAGTCAGTCACCTGAAGATATGTGGATGTCCAGTGTCCATCCACATTCCAAAGGAGAAGAGATCGAAACTAGAGCCTTTAGGGAAGAAGGGAATATTAGTGGGTTATAGTGAGCAATCTAAGGCTTACCGCATATACATCCCAGGATTCTGTCAAATCGAGATTAGTCGGGATGTCACATTTGATGAAGATTCAGCTTTCAACAAGTCTAAGAAGACTCATAAGGATGAAGAGCAGCAAGAGGATCTGAGAGTTGCAAAATCAACCAGAGAACCATTTCTAGATGTTGAGGGTGATCTTACTCTAGAGGATCATGACATGGCAGAACCTTAGAGACCTAAGGAGATACCTCATGTAGAGATCTCTCGAAAAAGAAGAGCAGCCCGGGCACGTGAATTAATCCAAGATGCAGGAAGATATGGTGCCCCAGAAGGATCCAGTAGAGAGATCAAAAGACCAAGGCCATACTCCAACTATGTAGCCTTGATGTGCAATCTTGTTGAAGAAGAACCAACTTGTTTTGAAGAAGCAGTGAAGAAAAAAGAATGGCTGGATTCCATGAATGAAGAGTATCAATCCATCATCAAGAATGATGTTTGGGATGTGGTACCAAGACCGAAGGACAAATCAGTTGTTTCATCAAAATGGATCTTCAAAACAAAACATTCAGCTGACGGAAGCATTGAAAAGTACAAGGGAATATTTGTAGCCCGGGGATTCTCGCAAAAGGAAGGAATTGACTATGAGGATATTTTTGCCCCGGTGTCCAGATATACTTCGATTAGAACCATTCTTGCCTTGACAGCCAAGATGAAATGGAAGCTACATCAGATGGATGTGAAAACTGCTTTCCTAAATGGAAACATAGAAGAGGAAGTATATATCGAGCAACCAAAAGGATTTGAAGTAAAAGACAATAAGTCGCATGTATACAAGTTGAAGAAAGCACTGTATGGGTTGAAGCAAGCTCCCAGAGCATGGTATGGAAGAATTGATAGCTTCCTGATGAGCTTGGGCATTACCAAGAGTAATGTGGATTCTAATCTTTATTATAAGATTATGAATGATGAACCCATGATACTATTACTGTATGTGGATGACTTATTTCTGACTGGAGAATACAAGCCTATTGTTGAATGCAAGAAGAGGCTTGCAGCAGAATTTGAGATGAAAGACCTTGGCAAGATGCACTACTTTCTAGGTCTTGAAATATGGCAGTTTCCAGACGAGATTTTCCTGAGTCAAGGAAAATACACAATAGAGATCCTAAAGAGATTTGGGATGCTGGATTGCAAAGCCATGACTACTCTGATGGTGACAAATTTGAAGCTTCTGAGTGATGCTTCTTCAGAGAAGGTGGATGTCACCATGTATAGACAGATTATTGGGTCACTGATGTATTTAACCAATACTCATCCAGACATATGTTTTGCAGTAAACACCTTGAGTCAGTATATGTGGAACCCAGGAATGTTCACCTGATTGCAGCAAAACATGTGATGAGATATCTAAAGGGAACATTGGATTATGGACTCAGATATGCCTCAGATAGTGAGTTCAGACTGTATGGGTACACAGATTCGGATTGGGCTGGAAGTGCTGAAGACAGAAAGAGCACTTCGGGATGTTGCTTTAGTTAGGGATCAGGTATGATCTCATGGATCAGTAGAAAGAAACCCTGTGTTGCACTCAGTACAGCGGAAGCTGAATATGTAGCAGCTTGTTCAACTTGTGGTGAAGCAGTGTGGCTTCGCAAGATGTTGACAGGATTGTTCGATGCAAAGATTGATGCTACGAAAATACTCTGTGACAACCAAAGTTGCATCAAGATGACGGAGAATCTTGTGTTTCATGATAGATCGAAGCACATCGAGATTAAGTTCCACTATATCCGGGATATGGTGCAGAGGGGAGCTGTGAAGCTCGAGTATGTTCCTACAAAGGAACAAGTTGTTGATGTGTTGACTAAGCCTCTGCCTCGTGTGAAGTTTGAGTACATTCGAGACAGGATTGGTGTGGTCCAGAGGGACCTCTCTAGAAAGAGAGATTGATGGTTCCAGCTCTCACGAGCTGATGCCTGTCCGGAGGGATGGATGCCTCTCCAAGGGTGAGGGAAGATCAGTACTGGCTGACCAATAGTTCCAACCCTCATAAGATGATACCTGTCCAGAGGGATGGATGCCTCTCCAGGGGTGAGGGAAGATCAGTATTGGCTAACTGATAGTTCCAGCTCTCACGAGCTAATACCTGTCTGTAGGGATGGATGCATCTCCAAGGGTGAGGGTGTTAAGTTTAAACTAATTTGACTAGCAATATCACTGAAAGAAACATAATCACAAGATAGACAAGATATTACCCTGGGAAACCCTCATGGGGTAGAAAACCCAGCAAAGCTTTCCTCAATAAGATGATCAACCAAAATACAAGATGTGCTCCAAGACTTGACCTCCTTCTTGACCTCCTATGCAGACCTCTCAAACACAAGTGCGCTACTTTCTGAGCTGAGCAAGTGTGTGATAAGTGAGGAGAAATCTCCTCTACTTATACTAGCTCCCGACTGACTAAATTCCCTTATGGGGGCGACCTCTCCCAATGAAGTCTAATAACCCCTAATTAATTAACTCAGGTCCGACCCCCACATGGAGGATCTAATAAACCCGGTTACCACAATTCATCGGAGGAATAAACATCTCCGGATACATAATAGGATCACCTCGGAGGGATGAAACATCTCCGGAATAATAAAGTACAAATATAATATTCTTAGAAGTTACAATATTCAACACTCCCCCTTAACGAGAAGGATATTATAACAATATCTGTAGGAGCAAGGAGTCATCGACTACATCATACATGATACATCTATAAATCATCGGAAGCTTTCTTCAATACATCATCATCAGTAACTCAACCAGTTACTGGAACATCAACATCATCATCGTCGTCATCGCACGATCATCAGCATCGTCATCACACGATCATCAGGATCGTCATCACACGATCATCAGCATCGTCAACACACGATCAACAGTATCGTCATCACACGATCATCATCATCGTCATCACACAATCATCATCATCTGGATCATCTCGATCAACAGTATCATCATCACAGCATACTCTGCAATACACATGATCCTTCCTTTCGGAATTACGGGATCATGGACAATCCTTCCTTTCGGAGTTACGGGATTCTAGTCCATCAACACCGATGATCCTTCCTTTCGGAATTACGGGATCATGGACAATACTTCCTTTCGGAATTACGGGATTCTAGTCCATCAACACTAGTGATCCTTCCTTTCGGAATTACGGGATCATGGACAATCCTTCCTTTCGGAATTACGGGATTCTATTCCATCAACACTGGTGATCCTTCCTTTCGGAATTACGAGATCATGGACAATCCTTCCTTTCGGAATTACGGGATTCTAGTCCATCAACACTGGTGATCCTTCCCTTCGGAATTACGGGATCATGGACAATCCTTCCTTTCGGAATTTCGGGATTCTAGTCCTTCAATATTGGTGATGCTCAGACAATCCTTCCTTTCGGAATTACGGGACCCAGTCTTTACGGAGCTACCACACTTAGACAATCCTTGCTTTCAGAATTACGGGATCCTTGTCCACTACGGACTTCATTCTCGAAGACATAGGTCTACGGATCAATTCAAGGGACCGAAGTCCGGGGATGATACAATCCCCACCTGTATCCTCATCAATACAGATATCGTTAGTACATCACTAGTACAAGTATAGACAAGTATCCTCATCAATACATGTATACATATCATCAAAACATGTATCCTCATCCATACATCAATATAAAAAAAAGTATCCTCATCAATACATGTATACATATCATCAAAACATGTATCATCATCCATACATCAATATAAAAACTAGTATCCTCATCAATACATGTATACATATCATCAAAACATGTATCATCATCAATACATCAGTATAAAAACAAGTATCCTCATCAATACATGTATACATATCATCAAAACATGTATCCTCATCAATACATCAATGTAAAAACAAGTAATATAAGTATTCTAAGTATAAGTATCTTAAATCTAAGTAATCTAAGCATATATAAATATCTAGGTGTAATAAACAGGTATCCTCATCATCGACCTTGCTGTCGATGAGGGCAATCTCATCATCAGTGACTAAATCACTCCCCCTTTCAAGGAAGGTCCTTTTGAACTACACCAAGCTTGTCTTGGAAATATTCAAATTTCACTCGAGACAGAGGTTTGGTCAATATATCAGCAATTTGTTCCTCAGTGCTCACATAATTGAGTCTAATAGCTCCTCTCTGCACCATATCTCGTATGTAGAAATAACGTATTTCTATGTGTTTTGACTTATCATGGAATATTGGATTTTCTGTCATCTTAATACAACTTTGATTGTCACACATGATCACAGTGGGATCCATTTCTAAGTCAAACACTCCAGATAATAGTTTCCGAAGCCACACTGCTTCACAACTAGTAGAGCAGGCAGCTATATATTCTGCTTCAGCAGTACTGAGAGCCACACTGGATTGTTTCTTGCTTAACCATGACATCATGGCAGATCCAAGACCATAACATCCACTTGATGTACTCTTTATGTCTGAAACACTTCCTGCCCAATCATAATCTGAGTAACCATGTAATCTGAGTTCATGACTTCCAAGATAATATAGACCGAAATCTAATGTACCCTTTAGATACCTCATTACATGCTTTGCAGCTATTAAGTGAACCTTTCTAGGTTCTACTAGATACTGACTCAAGGTATTTACAGCAAAGCATATATCTGGTCTGGTATTTGTTAAATACATCAATGACCCAATGATTTGTCTATATAAAGTTACATCCACTAATTCTGATGAGTCATTAATTAATAACTTCAAGTTGGAGTCCATGGGAGTGGCCATGGCTTTACACTCCAACATATCGAATCTTTTTAGAATCCCCACAGCATACTTACCTTGATTTAGAAAGATTCCTTTTGGTTCTTTCCATACTTCTACACCTAAGAAGTAGTGCATTAATCCAAGATCTTTCATCTCGAATTCTGAAGAAAGCTTCTTTTTGCATTCAATAATTTGATTCTCATTTCCTGTTAGAAATAGATCATCTACATATAACAGTAATATAACAGGTTCATCATCCATAACTTTGAGGTAAAGATTAGGATCAGCTTTACTTTTGGTAAAGCCCATGCTTGTTAAGAAACTGTCAATCCTTCGTACCAAGCTCTGGGAGCTTGCTTTAATCCATACAAAGCCTTTTTCAGCTTGCATACATGTGTTCTTCCATCTTTAACCTCAAATCCTTGTGGTTGTTCTATGTACACTTCTTCTTCAATCACACCATTCAGGAAGGTTGTCTTAACATCCATGTAGTGTAATTTCCACTTCATCATAGATGCAAGTGCCATGATAGTTCTAATTGAAGTGTACCTAGCAACTGGTGCAAATGTTTCTTCATAGTCAATTCCCTCTTTCTGAGAGAATCCTCTGGCTACAAATCTTGCCTTATATTTTTCAATGCTACCATCTGCAGCATGTTTTATCTTGAATATCCATTTGGAAGAAACCACACTTTTATCTTTTGGTTTGGGAACTATATCCCAAACATCATTTTTCATTATTGACTGGTATTCTTCTATCATTGCTTCTACCCACTCTTTCTTCTGAGTTGCCTCTTTATAGCTAGTAGGTTGTTGATCCACAAGATCACACATCAAGGCCACATAGTTTGATACTAGCTTTGGTTTCTTTCTTTCTCTAGTGGAGCCTTCAGAAGCTCCATATTTTTCAGCTCCTTGAATAATGTCTCTAGCCCATGCTGGCCTTCTTTTTCTAGATAAATTTGTAATGGGGGGTTCTTGTGGTTCTAACATGTCATGGTCCTCTGGTGCATCATCTTCAGGGATGGGTACAGCTTCTGTGATTCTAGGAGATGTATCTTCTTCATAGATTTCTTCAAGTTGGAATTTCCTAGATTTCTTGAGGGTTACATCTCTACTTATTTCCATATGATGAAAACCAGGTATGTAAATTCTGAAAACTTTGGATGATTCACAATATCCAATAAATATTCCCTTCTTACCAGAAGGATCCAACTTGATTCTCTTTTCTTTTGGAATGTGAATGTACACAGGACATCCAAATATTTTGAGATGACTTACCTCAAGCTTCTTTCCTGTGAACACTTTTTCTGGAGTCTTGAATTCAAGAGCACTATGGGATAGCCTATTTTGTTCATAGACTGTTGTCCTAGCCACTTTAGCCCATAGATACATGGGTAGATCTTGGTCATGTATCATAGTCTTTACAGCTTCCATGATAGTTCTATTCTTTCTTTCAGCAACCCCATTTTGTTGGGGATTGTAGGGAGTGGTTAGTTCCCTCTTGATCCCAGCTTCCTTACAAAAGTCTTCAAAGTCCTTTGAAGTATATTCTCCGCCATTATCTGTTCTGAGAATCTTGATTTTCTTTTCTGAGAGATTTTCTATTAAGGCCTTGAACTCTTTGAATTTTCCAAAGACTTCATTCTTTCCTTTTAGAAAGTATATCCAAGTCTTCCTTGAATAGTCATCAATGAATGTGAGATAGTATTCAAACCCACTTAGGGATGTGGTGGGCATTGGTCCACACACATCTGAGTGTATTAACTCCAGAATGTTCTTAGTCTTTGTTTCACTCTTTGGAAAAGGGTTCTTGACATTCTTCCCCTTTTCACATCCTTTGCATGAGCCATTATGGTCAATCTTTAACTCTGGTAATCCTATGACCACCTTACTCACATAGGGTAGGGCCTTGTAGTTAATGTGAGCAAGCCTTCTATGCCATAGCTCACTGGGGCTAGTGGTTTCATGGACAAGGGAAGCTTCTGGGTGACCCTTGAGTTTGTAAAGACCTTTTTCTTCACCAATAACAATTGCATCCTCAATTGATTTTCCTTTGGGCCACATAAGTACTTGTCCATCAATAAATGCAATTCTAAAACCTTTCTTATCTAGTGTTGAGATAGAAAGTAGGTTCTTTTTCAAACCTGGTACATATAAAATTTCTTTCATCTTTAAAGGTGTTCCAGAATCAAGCTTGTAGCTTGCTTCACCAATTCCCTTGATGGGATATTGATAATCATCTCCTAGAGATACCTTTTGTGGAGAAGACTTTTCTTCAAGTCTTGAAAGAGTTTTCTTTTGACCTGTTATGTGCTTTGAAGCACCACTATCAATGAGCCATGTATCTTCTCCAGGAGACATAGATCCAGAGAGTGTAGAAAATAGAACATACTCTTCTGCATCTTCTTCTTCATTCCTTCTAGATCTTTTCCTAGGGAGGGGCCTTTCTTCTTCTTTTTCATCTCTTTTGGATCTTTTCCTATGAGGCCTTACTTCCTCTTCTTCTTCTTCTTCTTCTTCACTATCATCTTCTGCAAGATGTGCTTGATGTCTTTTGTAGTGAATATTTTTCTTCTTCCTTGAAGGACAAAATCTAGCAATGTGTCCTTCTTTATGACAATTGAAACATTGAAAAGAAGAGAATTTTCTACTTCCTTTCTTCTGAAATCTTTGTGGAGATTGAGACTCCTTGTGATTATCCTTCTTGAAGTAAGATTGATTCCTCCTTCTCTTAGTGTGTGTAGCCAAGGCTTGGTCATCCTCCTTGAGAAGGGCTTCTCTGTTGGCTACCCTAGCTTCTTCTTGAACACAATCCTCCCATACTACATCAAACTTCATACTTTCTTTTCTGGCACACATAGTTTGTATAAATGACTCCCAAGGTCTAGTGAGACCATTTAGAGCAGTCATTACAAGTTCATCTTCATCAAGAGTATCACCAATTGCATCTAGTTGTTCCTTGATTTGGGAGACCCTTGAGAAGTAGTCTTGAATGGATTCTCCTTTGTGCATCTTGGTACTCTTCAACTAAGTTCTTAGGTTCATCTTCCTATTGATATTCTTTCCTTCATACATTCTTCCTGGGGCATCATACATTTCCTTTGGAGTCTTTTTGGAAGCCACTTGGGAAATCAAGTGGTCTTTAATAGAATCAGCTATGATTCTCTTTTCCCTAATCAAATCCTTCCTATGCTTCTCTTTGGCTTCATCTCCTTCAGGTTCTGCAACTTCATCCTTGATATAATGAGCAAGATCATTCTCTTCAAGAATGAGACCAATTCTGTATTTCCATGCTCGAAAATTCTCTATACCTTCAAGCTTAGTGCTTGGAGCCATCTTCTCTTGGGGGAGTCCAAGAGATAAGAAATAGAGTAGTACTTACCAGGAAACTTTACCTTTTCACTTTTCTGGATCTGCAACAGAATTTCTGGTTTATCGCACTTTTGGTAAAACTAGGGTTTGACTTTCCCGGAGTTCTACCCAACCAAAAACCTCGATCCAGGGCTCAAAAGATAGATCTTTAGAAGGGCTATTTAGCCATACAACCAGAATCCAAAAATACTAACTTTTGCAAAAACCCTAATTATGGGAGAGAGAGAGAAAGATAATTTCACCTTGTGAAAGATGTTCTATTCAGGCTAGCTCTGATACAATGTTAAGTTTAAACTAATTTGACTAGCGAAATCACTGAAAGAAACATAATCACAAGATAGACAAAGAGATTACCTTGGGAAACCCTCATGGGGTAGAAAACCCAGCAAAGCTTTCCTCAATAAGATGATCAACCAAAATACAAGATGTGCTCCAAGACTTGACCTCCTTCTCTACCTCCTATGCAGACCTCTCAAACACAAGTGCGCTACTTTCTGAGCTGAGCAAGTGTGTGATAAGTGAGGAGCAATCTCCTCTACTTATACTAGTTCTCGACTGACTAAATTCCCTTATGGGGCTGACCTCTCCCAATGAAGTCTAATAACCCCTAATTAATTAACTCAGGGTCGACCCCCACATGGAGGATCTAATAAACCCGGTTACCACAATTCATCAGAGGAATAAACATCTCTGGATACATAATAGGATCACCTCGGAGGGATGAAACATCTCCGGAATAATAAAGTACAAATATAATATTCTTAGAAGTTACAATATTCAATAGAGGGAAGATCAGTATTGGCTGACTGATGGCTCCAGCTTTCACGAGTTGATGCCTCTCCAGGGTTGAGGGAAGATCAGTACTGGCTGACTGATAGTTCCATCTCTCATGAGCTGATGCATGTCTAGAGGGATGGATGCCTCTCCAGGGGTAAGGGAAGATCAGTACTGGCTGACTGATAGTTCCATCTCTCATGAGCTGATGCCTGTCCAGAGGGATGTATGCCTCTCCAGGGGTGAGGGAATACCAGTACTAGCTGACTGATGGTTCCAGCTCTCACGAGCTGATGCTTGTCCGGAGGGATGGATGCCTCTCCAAGAGTGAGGGAAGATCAGTACTGGCTAACTGATAGTATCAGTATGTAGATACTAATGTTTGTTGCAGTTGTTCCAGCTGATGGTGCTGCTGATGTTGTTGTTCCAGCAGATGATGTTCCAGTTGATGATGTTGTTGTTCTAGCAGATGATGTTTCAGCTGATGATGATGATGCTGATGATGATCATATTCGGCAAATGATGATGTTGCTACTCCACAGATCATGCCCCAAGACAGATGATGATCCAAAGCCTTCCTACGACATATAGAAGTTCACAAGTCAGTTGTGCAGATGTTGTTACCCACAGAATACCTTCCTAGTTAAGAGGGAGTGTTAAAATAATGTAACTGCGGAAGATATTCTATTTATATTATTGTATTCCTCCTACGGGAGTTGATGGTCATGTAATTAATAATGTAAAGGTCATTGAAAGAATCAATGTAAACCCTAGGACATGTGTCGACCAAGAAAAGCCTCGAAAAGATTATTATATTATGTAATTAACCATTCAATTAGACAAGTCGGCCCTGTTGGGGAATTAGTCATCTCAACGGAAGAATATAAATAGGTGTGCTCTCTCTCATTTGTATCATCTCATTCACTCAAGCAAGCTTGCATTAGTGGAGAAGGGAGTGGCGCACAAGCAAGGGAGTAGTTGTTTTGTCTTAGGGTTATCTTTTACTTTGTGATTTCTATATTGAGGAAGGCTTTGCTGGGTTTTCTACCCCAAGAGGGTTTCCCGGGATAAATTGTGTTTCTTGTCTTTTATGTTGTGCTTGTTTATCTTTCAGTAATTGTTTATATGCTATATGCTACTCAAATAATAACTAAAATCTAACAGAGCCAAGTGTCAAGTGACAACAAGCTTGACTCGTGACTTGCCCCCAAAGATGCACCCAATAGCTTGAATATTTATGACACGTGACCTGAGTTGCGTATTAGGTGGCAATAGATCTTAGTGATCTTCCACTCAATCGTGTCTCCAAATCCATGAGTATCCTTACTACATCTTCCATAAGTTGATATTCTTATCACTTAGTTTCGTTGTCATGCATTACTTGTGTCAACATGGTTTTTTTAATGTCAATTTAGGTCCTTTGGGGTGGGGGGGTAAACATTGTAAGATTGTATTAAAATAATTAAAGGGGGTGTCAAATACCTAATGGACTCCTTTATCTCCTTTCATGAAGCCTAACACACGTTCTCTAGACAAAATCCCTTGATTTTTGCACTATAGAGCCAAACTTCCATGATTTTTTATGATAGGTGAAAGAATATTCATTTTTAGGTGGGTGCACTTCCTAGTGTAGGAGTTAACTAGAGAGGTGGCACATTGAGCTACAGTTTGCTCCAATTGTGGTTGGTATGTCCCCTACTTGTCCTCAAAGGTGCCACATGAGCTCCTAGTTAGCTCTAGAGGTGTTGCTTAAGCTCATGCATGAAGGATGACACTTGGAGAGAAGGCTCCTCTCATTGTGTTATTTAAGCAAGTGCACCCCTTGTCTTTTTTTGTGGGTTGATGCTTGAGCCTTTGAGGCTATTGTAATTTATCTTTGAGAGCATTATTTGTTGAGTAAAAAATGACTTTGAAGGTCACATTATTTGTTGAGTAAAAAATGACTTTGAAGGTCACCTGTGGAGCAACTTCTTGATGTGTGGATACTAACTTGTTTTGTGCTTCTAAGGTAACATGTTTCTTTTACAATTGTGAATTTTTTCCCTCTTTGATTGGCCTTTAAAAGGGTATTACTATCCAATTGGATGAGGTTATTCCAAGTATATGCTTGATTAAATCTCATTGCTAGTTTACTTGTTAGGTGGTTATTTTTAGTATATTTATTGTGTTGGATTATGATATATTAAGCCTTTGCATGTAGATTACACTCGAAAGAGGAAAGAAGAGATCCAATCTCCTTTACGAGTGTCTATTTGATTGTAGGTTCTTTATTCATCAATAGAATTGAGGCTAGCCTAACACAACCTCATTTCTTTGGCAATATTTCGAACAAGGCTCTTTTAGTTGTTCCTTGGTGACTGCATTGCCATTTTTGTTGGCACTTCTCTTTCTCTTTCTCAATATTTCAAAATTAAAAAAAAAACGCTTTTGTTCACTTATGTGGTTCCAATTTATTGCGTATAAAAGAATATCATTTTAAATAGATTGCACATCATAGATATCTCATTAACCTTTAAATATCAAAAGCTAAATCTATTTTTAAGATAAAATTAAAACTTGCATGCCAAATTTAGTCATTCACACTTCTGACTTTCTTAAATTACTTATAAATCTGTGTTATATAGTGCTAATGAACAACTTTAATTGCATATTTGTAAGTGGGCAGTTGATTATCTCAACTAAGAATAATTGCAAGTTGTTCCAAAGTCCGCCCTTGTATTTTCAATTATTTATGCTCGTTGATTTTCATATTTGTAAGTGGTCAGTTGATTATTTCAACTAAGAATGGTTGCAAGTAGTCAACTAAGAATGGTTGCAAGTAGCCATAAATTCCACCCTTGCATTTTCGATGATTTATGCTCACTGATTTTCACTAACAAAGTGCAAGCTTGGACAACCATTAGACAACTTAGTCTAAAAGAAGGGCAATCAGACTACCCATCTTTCAAACTTGTATTTTTCCTTTTGTGACCTTTTTTCCTTAATTGAAAGCTTGTCTATTGTCCTAAATCATGGACCAAGAAGCATTTCTTAGGACCTTTTTTTCCTTAATTGTAAGCTTGTCTATTGTCCTAAATCATGGACCAAGAAATGCAATGTTTCTTAAAGGGTCCTAAAATGCATTGCAACATGCATGTAAAGTGGTTCTTACCACTAACTTTTTTTTCTTATTTTTTTCCTGCATCAACTTTTAATAACATAGATAAACAAAATTAAGATTTATCAAAACGTCCATCACTCAACAATTGGATGTCACTTCACTAAATTAACAATCTAGCTTAGGACTAATTACTAATCACTTTTACATTCCTAGATTAAAAACTAATTACTTTTACATTCCTAGATTAAAAACTAACTACTAAAGGGTTTCTAGTTCTGGTATTTCTGTGCATTTCTGGGCTGTGGGAGGTGTTTCATTGCTTCCGGAGCGTCGTTTCCATTGGGAAATAATTTTCGTTTGATCGAAAACGGTTCTCGGTTGCTCCAGAAACGCGTTTTTCATCAGATCTGAAGGTATAATGTTATAGTGACGCATTTTTTTTATTTCGTTTTTTGAAAAGAAAAAAAAATCTCATATTTAATTTTTTTTTACTGTTAGATTTTTTTTTTGTTTCGGATTGTTGCTTTCTCGTCTGCGTATGCTCTTTGCCGTGCACCCTGAGCGATCTCGGCAAATCAGAAACAGAAAGGGAAAGGGTTTTTCTCGGCTGCATATACTCTTTGCCGTGCACCTTGCGCGATCTCGGCAAATCAGAAACAGAGAGAAAACGTAGACTTTCCGGGCAAGCTAACAAGATCTAACCTCACAAGTGTGGAAAAGTATTTTTTGGTTTCGTTTTGTGGTTTGTTTTGCAGGAAAAAGGGCAAGCACGCAAACCGAGCAAAAAAAAAAAAAAAAAAAAAAAAAAAAAAAAAAACCCTTCCTCATTCCCATATTTTACATACCTTTTAATCTAGCTCACTTGGTTCAAAGTTGCTTTATTCCTTAATAGGTCTTGAGTTCAAGTCTTAGGTAGTTACTTTTAAAAAAGAAAAGTGCATGCAATTTCCATTTTCAAGTTACTTTATTATAAAAGTGCATCTCACTTAAATAATAAAAAATAAAAATATAAGTGAGTCACTTAAGCTTTTTATTTATTGTTGCACTATTTAAAAGTAATATCATTGTAAAAGTGAAATCACTTATTTTACAAAAGTGATTCACTTAAAAGCAACTTTTTTGTAAAGTGATTGTCAAAAGGTTCATCTTGGGAAGAGGGGGGTTCCTTTTTTTTGCTGGACATTCTCTAGCTGCCACGTCACTATTGGGGACATCTTCAACAGTTTCTTTGTTCAAGCATAACTTCATCATACAGAGTCCGTTTTCAGTGTCGTTTTTTTTTAAACCACCTAATTTTTCGAGCTCTTCACATCCAGACTATTGGTTTCTGCTTTTGCAGCCATTAATTTACAAATATGGCCGCCCTTTGTGATATTCTACTTAACAGTTCCAACTATTTATCATGGAAATCTCGTATGGAGGATGTTCTACGAAGTAGGGAACTTTTCAGAATTACAACAGGGAAATAAAAAGAACCCACTGATGATGATAAGAAAATAAAATGGGCAAATAGATGTGATGAAGCTCGTGGATTGATTGGGATGTCAATCTCTACTGATTTGCGATTCCACATATCTGGAATTGATGAACCTAATGCTGCTTGGGACAAGTTGGAATCTGTGTTTGGTAAACACAATGAAATTCGAGGTCACCAACTCGAAAATGAGTTGATTTCTTTAAATCCAAGTGATTTTCATGCATTCAAGATTATTTATCTAAGTACAAAACTCTTAAACTCTTATGTGCAGAATGTAAGATTGAGAGGGAAGACAAACAGTGCATTTATCATATTCTTTCCAAACTTGGACCTGCATATTCTGTTTTTGTATCTACATTTTACTCCATGAAAGCATCATTGAATGTAGCTAGCTATCAAGAGCCTAGTCTTGAATCCTTTTGTGATTCCTTGATTAGGGAACAAGATAAACTCATTCATCTTGGAATAATCAACAATGCAGATACATCTGGGAAAGCCTTATTGTCCCAACAGAAAGAAAAGTCCAAGCCTCCCAAGAAACAAAATTTTCGCAATAATAAGTCAAACAAGGGTCCAAAACCCTCTCAGTCAGCTCCTTCTTTAAAAAATGACAAAGGATCCAAGCCAAAAGGCAAGAAGACTGAGCGTCATTGCAACTATTGCGGGAAAGATAATCATGATGAATCTAAGTGTTTCAAGAAGATGGCAGCCTTGGAAGCAACAATGAAGAAGCACCACATCAGCCTAGATTCGCCTTCAGAATCTGCCTCTCATGGACATGCACTTTGTGCTTCTGGTTATTCTTATAATGCATCTTCTTCTTCTACTTCAAATGAATGGCTCATTGATTCTGGAGCATCTTATCATATGGCTAAGGATCAAGCCATCTTTTCTACTATGCATGAATGTAACACCAAACAAATATTTGTTGGTGATGATAGATCTCTAAGTGTTGTAGGAGCTGGAACAGTTCCAGTAGATAATGGTCAGTTTAGTGATGTACTATGTGTTCCAAGAATTTCCTGCAATTTGTTATCAGTCTATCAGATCACTCATTCTGGTGAAGGTAAAACTGTGACCTTTACACCTCACCAAGTTGTAATCAAGGATTTTAAAGATCCTCAACAGGTTCTAGCTACCGGAATTGTTGATGATATTACCAGGTTGTACAAGTTTAACAACTTTGGGTCATCACCTTTCCCTTCAGTTTTTGTTGCTCATAGTGATAACTTGAGCAAACTTTGGCATGAGCAATTTGGTCACTTAAATTATCGTTCATTGCAACAACTATGTAAAGAAAATATGGTGACAGGTCTTCCGATGGTATCTTGCAGAGATGGTGTTTGTTCCGGTTGTGTACTCGGAAAACATCATCAGGACAGTTTTGACAAACGTGCCTCTTGGCACGCCTCGGTTCCCTTGGAGCTTGTGCATAGTGACTTGTGTGGTCCTCTTCCATCTGCTTCCTTTTCTGGTTTCAAATATTTCTTAACTTTCATTGATGATTACACCAGACGCACTTGGGTTTATTTCCTAAAACTTAAGAGCGAAGTATTTAACATGTTCTTGGCCTACAAGGCCCTTGTTGAAAAACAATCTGGTCATCAAATTATCAAGTTAAGATCTGACAATGGAAGAGAATATGTTAACAAACAGTTCACTACTTTCTGCACTGAACAAGGCATCCAACAACAACACACTGTTCCATATACACCACAACAAAATGGTGTAGCTGAGCGGAAGAACCGCACTTTAAAAGAAATGGCTAATTGTATGATCCAATCTAAGGGACTAAGTCTTCAATTTTGAGCTGAAGCCATAAATTGTGCAAATTACATAGTTAATCGCACCCCCACAAAAGCATTACAAGGTATAACACCGGAAGAAGCATGGAGTAAAGTTAAACCTGATGTAAGTCACTTTCGTGTGTTTGGTAGTGAAGCATAGGCTCACATTCCAGATGAAAAACGGAAAGCATTGCAGCCTAAAAGTGAAAAGTGCATATTTGTTGGATATTCTGAAGATGTAAAAGGTTATAGACTTCTTCAACCACATTCTCATGCTATAATCATTAGAAGAGATGTTAAATTTGATGAAAATATCTTGGCCTGCGAGCCTAATTCGGCGAGTGTGCCATCTTTGGCCTGCGAGCCTGATTCGGCGTTTGTGCCTTCTTTTTCTTCTTCCAACTTCCTTGACAGGTTTCCAACTCCAGTTTCTGATGATGACAGCGAGGATGAAAATCCACCTTCGCCTGCTCATGTTCCTCCAGTTGCACCAGCACAAGTGCTTCCTCGATGGGTCCGTTCAACATGTGAAGCAGCTGGTGATCTTGCCGGTGATCCTAGAGATCAACGTCGAACACATTCTCAGTTTCAGCGAGCCTCTTCTCTTTTGGCTCAAGTTTCCGAGAATCATGATCCAGAAACTTTTGCAGAAGCTTCAGGGAATCCAGATTGGGATGCAGCCATGGATGAAGAATATCGTTCCTTAATGGCGAACGATACTTGGGATCTTGTACCTCTTCCAAAAGGAAGAAAACTTGTCAGATGTAAATGGGTCTACAGAACTAAGTATGCATCGGATGGAAGTGTTGAAAGACTTAAGGCAAGGTTAGTTGCCAAAGGTTTTTCTCAAGTTGAAGGGATTGACTACAATGAAACCTTTGCTCCCGTCGCCAAAATGAACTCCATCCGCCTTGTTCTTTCCCTTGCAGCCTTACACAACTGGGAAGTCCATCAAATGGATGTCAAGTCTGCCTTCTTACATGGTGATTTACAGGAGGTAATTTACATGGAACAACCTCCTGGCTATGTTCAGAATAACTCTAGCCTTGTCTGTCGCCTTAAGAAATCCTTATATGGCCTTAAGCAAGCTCCTAGAGCTTGGTATGCCAAAATGGATAACTTTCTCCTTGACACTGGTTTTTCTAGATGCCATTCTGACCCCAATGTCTATACCAAGAAAGTAGGAAACCATCTCATCATACTTGTTCTATATGTTGATGACCTTATTCTTACTGGTAGTGACCCTAAGCTTATAACCCATGTGAAATCCAGTCTTAAACAAACTTTTGAAATGCCAGACTTAGGACATTTGCATTATTTTCTTGGTCTCCAAGTTCTGCAAACCAAAGAATAAATCTTTCTTTCTCAGTCTAAGTATGCTTGTGACCTTCTTCGTCGCTTTCACATGGAAGATTGTACACCATCCCCTTCTCCCTTCCAGTCTGGAGTCAAACTTTCTGCCACTTGTACTTCACCTGAAGTAGATGCCACCTTGTATCGTCAGCTTGTTGATAGTCTTTTATACTTGACTCATTCCCGTACTGACCTTTCCTTTGTCGTTGGTCGAGTTGCCCGTTATATGCAGACACCTCATGAAAGTCACTGGAAAGCAACTAAAAGAATACTTCGATATATTCGAGGTATAGTTCAGTTTGGGATTCATTACAGTACAGGGGGGAAACTTTTGTTGGTTGGTTTCACTGATTCAGATTGGGCCGACGATCCTGATGATCGAAAGTCTACTGCAGGTTATGTTTTCAGTCTGGGATCTGGACCTATTACTTGGGCTTGTAAGAAACAACAAGCTCTTGCTCTTTCTTCAGCAGAGGCAGAATATCGAGCAGCAGTTAATGCCAGTCAGGAAGCTTTATGGCTTCGACAGATCCTTTCAGAGTTTGGATTCGAGCAGCAGCAGCCTACTCCACTTTGGTGCGACAATCAAAGTGCCATCAAGCTTGCCAAAGATCCAGTTCTACATCAACGCAGCAAACACATTGAGCTACATATGCACTTCATCAGAAATCTTGTTCATGATCGTGTTCTCGAAGTGCTCTTTTGCCCTACAGATGATCAAGTTGCAGACATCTTCACCAAGTCTCTTACAGAAGCGAAGTTTTCTAAACTTCGATCTATGTTAGGAGTTTGGGAACTTGTCATTAAGGGGGGATAGGCTCTAATGCCTCCTTCCTTCTCCTAATAGTGTCACTTTTGTAAATCCTTCAATCCTATCCCAAGTTGTTCTTAAGGGGGGATGTTAGGATATTTAGACACTTAGGAGTTAGTTAAGATCAACTTGTGTAATATATCTGTTAGGGATAGTGTGTTTCTTTAGTATGCATTAGTATGCATTTGTAAATACTTAATCCGACGGTCACGATATGTTTCCGACATAGAGTGATCCGACGGCTCAACTTCTCTTAGATCAAACCTAACCTTGATCCGTGGCTTAACACCCGATTGGTCCATGATCTCTATTTAAAGAGCATGGAGGGTCATTGTTTAGTTGATCGATTATGAGAAGCTCATTTGTAACTTTCTTTCTTTGCATAATAAATTGTCCCGTAGAAGCTATTTGACCGGGGCCGTGGAGTGTTTCCCTCAAGAGGGTTTAAACCACGTCAAAACATCGGTGTGTTGATCTGTGATCTGTTTGTGTGAAGTGGTTGCTCTTGGTGTTCGGTCCTTTGGTAGTACCCTGTGTACCCGAACACAAGTTCACTAAATCTAGTCAGCTAAAAGGAACTACAAAGCACTTAATTCATTTGGCATATTTTAAATTCATTTTCAAGTATCGCATGCAAATGATTTTATTTTACAAAGTTTATACAAGCAGTTTACTTGATATCACAATCTAGGTACTTATTTTCACTTGAATATCTTTGTGGCATAGATCTACTCTATTTTAGGAACTAGGAACCGATACTTCTAAATATCTTACTTGCATGGAGTCTCATATGCTTATGAAGTTGTAAATCTAAGCTCGTGTCGTTGATATATCTAGAGTAGGTATTATTTATGTGCTTTATTTCCTAAATGGTTTGTTGTAATTACATAAACTTCTACAGTTTACTCATTCTTAGCTTTTTTTATCCGGGTCTACATATCTTGGCTTTGTTTAAGAATTGGCCTAAATAGAGAAGATGAGTGTTGTGGTGACAGTTGCACCCAACCTAAGCTTGTGCCCACTGGGTTGAGATTTTTCTCACCTGAGTGCAGATTAGGCGACAACATTCTTTTGGCACCATTCCTGGGGAGAAAGTCCAATTTCCCATCAATTTGAAGACTAAGTTTTATCATTTTTGTAAAAGCTCTTATTGCAATTTTTTCTTCACATGGCAACTCCATGAAAGGACAAAATGCTTGTTCCTTGTAGATTTTTAGAAGACTTTGTTGTGTGTAGAGATGAGCACATGCAACACTTTGAATGCTTCGAGAGCTCATCTTGTTTCGATATAAAGTATGGTTGTGGTTCATTTTCATATTTATAGCCTCATATTGAAGATTTTGAAGGAAAGGAAATGGAAGAAATTGAAGATTTTTATTCCTTGAAACAATTTGTTGCTTTGAGCATCCTAAGATTTCCAAATATGGCTTTTGATCCGAATACATGAGATCGTACTCCATCTTTTTATGAAAGTGGTGATTGGATCATCTTGCACATCACATCCTTCATTAAGGTTGACTAATTTCAAAATTGCTCATGAAGATGATTTGATGAGAATATTTGCTCTAACCCTAGATGGTGATGTTTGTAATTGGTTTTATGATCTTTATAGAAAGTCCATATCTTCAACTGCAGATTTTCTCAAGTTGTTTATGAAAGAATGGCATGATGAAGAGGATGAGAAGAGCAAATACATATTGGACTATGTTAGTTTATTATTATCTACTATGGCACAAAAAGAAGCACATAAAGAGGACCTTATTAAAGAGCCATTTTATTTTCCCATTGAAGAATATGTTGAAGACCTAGTTGATGAAGACATTGGTACTCCTATTTGCTCTCCTCATGGTGATGAGGCTTTGGTGTGCTTTTCTCCTTCTCATACGCTTGAAGACAAATCTTATGAAAGTGATAGATTTGAATAGTGAGGCTTTGAGGCTTTGGTGTACTTTTCTCCTTCTCATACGCTTGAAGACAAATCTTATGAAAGTGATAGATTTGAGTAGTGAGGCTTTGGTGTGCTTTTCTCCTTCTCATATGCTTGAAGACATATCTTATGAAGGTGATAGATTTGAGGATCTCTTGACATGTAATTAAATTTATGACAGCCAATTATATGATATTAATGATGTGCATATTCACCATTGCGATCATAATTTGTGAAGGTGATAGATTTGCTTGAAGACAAATCTTATGAAGGTGATACATTTGAGGATCTCTTGACATGTAATGAAATTTATGACAGCCATTTAATATCATATGATATTAATGATGTGCAATTTCACCATTGCGATCATAATTTGGGTGAGAATTATTGGAAACATTTTGGTGACCCCATCTCGTGATGAAAGTATTGATTTGGAAGACCATGGGCAGCCTTTGGATGAAAATATTTCTCTTGATCATTTTCAACCTTGTACCTACAATTCTGGATCACTTTTGGAGCAGCGTTTGGATGCTTTTGGATGATCAGTTTCAGCCACTTTCTTCACCTTCTTGTGCAAAAAAATTTCATCATTTGGGAAGTTTGGTTCTGATGTTACTGCAGAAATTTTCCAACCAAGAAGCCCTACAATTTTGGATTCAGGTGATGGTGAAAAATCAACCCTTGAGACCATTTGTGGGGTTGAAAATGATATAGTACAACAAATTTTTATTGCGGATTTTTCCCAGCCCTCTTCTCCTTCTCAAATTCTATGGAAATTTGTTTTTACATTTGGAAATGTTGTACATCATGAGAAATCAACAGATTTTTTAGTCATTTCCAGCGATGTAACTTGGTGCAAAGTTCCATTTCCATGTTTATAAATTCTTCCTCATGCACAGTTGAAGATATTGTGATGATGGAAGAGCCTAAGGCTCCTTTTGAGGATTCTGTTGATGATTCTGCATGTTGCCAGCCTCATGTTGATTATGTTTATAGATGCCTTATCCAATCTTGGAAAGAAGAGGCTTGTGGGAAGACTTGCCATGCTTGGCAAGTGTTAGATAATATCATAATATTGTAGGTGCTCACGATATTATGATGAAGAATAAAGCATCTTTGCATAGGATGATTAATGGTGCCTTGTTTTTGCCCATGCCCAAACACAAGGTAAAGACCCATGGCATTGATGAGATGCTAAGGTGGCTACATTGGATGTATGATTATTACTTAACATATTCAGTTCTCATGTTTAGAGTAGGTAGGTAGGATGAATAAGCTCTTGCAAGAGCATCAAAGTAGGAGCATTGGTTTTGTTGGCATTGTTGGTTTATGCCTTGACATTTGAAAGCCATTTGTGATCTCTAAATATGTAATAAACTTGTGGAGTTTGGGATGTGAATTAAGCCATCCCACCACATAGTTTATCTTTCTTCCTTCCTATCAAAGAGGGACAACCAAGAGATTTTGAGGTTCGCGTGCACTCTTTTCCAAAAAAATCACAGTTGGAGTCAGTTGTTACCCCTCATATTGCATGAGGAAAATCCAAAAGATGACATTGGTGTGATTATTATATTGTAATGTAGAAGTAAAGAGGATGTTAAACACCAAATAGAACCATTTATCCCCCTTCATGAAGCCTAGAACACCTTCTCTAGACAAAATCCCTTGATTTTGCACTCCAGAAACAAACTTCCATGATTTATGGCGATAGGTGAAGGGAATATTCTCTTTTAGGTGGGCACACTTCTTAGTATCCTAGTTAACTACAAAGGTGGCACCTTTCGCTCCAATTTGCTCTAGTCCAAGTTGCTTTGTCTCCTACTTGTCCCTAGAGGTCGAGCTCTAGTTAGCTCATAGAGGTGGCATGGTGTCTCCCAATTGACTCTAAAGGTGAAGGCTTGGACTCCAGTTCTCTCCTAGAGGTGGCGCATTAACCCAATTGACTCTGAAGGTGGCGGCTTCGACTACAATTCTCTCCTAGAGGTGGTGCATGATCTCTTGCATGATTGTTGACACATGGCGCCCCTTTTGCTCCTTAGGTTATGGCTATATAAGAAGTGTTATTTTCTCATTTTAATTCATGGTTAGACCTACACGGTTTTTTCTTCTTGGAGCTTAACGAATAAAACTCTTTGGAGCTTTTTGACATGTATGGAGGTGCTTTCCTCTGGATGTGTGATGTTAATCTTGCATAGAGTGTTAAAGGTTGTGAGTATTGCTAGTATCTTTACATTATAAATTCTATGCATTTGAATTAGAGGCCACAGAAGGTTATTACTACCTCATTGGAAGGAAGGGTTTCTAAAATAAATTTTAAATTCTTTTCATTTGTATCTATGCACATATGGGAGTAATTTTTGCATCATTTCTTAAGTTCAGGGTGCAATATTGCATCTTTCACCCTCAAATCTAGAAAGGTGGATGTTTCAATTGACCCCTTCCCTTGTAAATCCTAGCATGTTCTTGCAATTTATTAAGCAGGATTTGCTTAATAACAAGACCTTTCCCCCATAATGACATATGAGCACGGACCTATTAGATTGTTCCCCGTGACTCCATTTTGCCCCTTAGTTGATCAAGACACTAGTCTCTTCAATGGTTTCTCTCTATCCTCCCATCATCTGCACCTTTACCTTATGCTACAACCGTTTTGCTAATTGGGCCTCTTCAATCACCTTGCTCCTCATCTTATCTACCTTATGATCCTAGCTTAGGGAAGCCCCCCTCGAGTTGGAGAAGAGACAACGAAAAGTGTGAAAGGGGATTGGGTGTGGTGACATTGGCATATTCCTCTTGGTTCCCCTCAGATAAATTTGCTTCTTCGAGACTTACTTCATGCATGCTAGTTTGGGTGGTAACAGTGAGCAGTGTGACAAGGTGGCAAATAGTGTCACTAAGTGGATTTGGGAAGAAGTGGAAAAACAAACACTCAAGCAATGACACAAGATGGCCTTGAAAGAACCTCAATTACCACCAGAATTGGCACAGACAAAATCCACCTAACCAATGCAACAAGCCATCATCCGTAGCACAAGCTAGCCATAATAAATAATGTCGCAAAGTACATACTACAACACAAAGAATGTCCTCCCATCAAGTTAAAAAATCAAATTGAGAATAAAGTGTGCTTGACAAGAAGACATCAAATTCATCCATGTATCAAACCTTTTTCAGTGACCATGGAGCAAAGAAATCACAAACAGAGAGATCAATGCAAAGAGAAGAAGGGGTAAGTATAACACAAGCATATAAAATGTATCTGTGAGGTCACCAAACGGACCCCCATAGAAATCCTTTAAAAATGTATAAAACACTGCTTACAAGACCATATAGGATTCATCATTGTTTCAAAACCCATTGGTTTGAAAGTTATAATTACTAAAGCTAAAAGCCTTCTTACAAAAGTATAGGGAACAACATGATGTCCATTCAGTTAGAACATTCCAATTAATAATGCTTGTAAAAGTGGGAAGAAGACCTTTCAGTAAACCACAAATCTAATGCATTGGGCTAAACTTTTCAAAACGACTATTCCTGGGAGGAGGCATCAACTTAATCGATGCATCAAGCCTCTTTCAAGGGACTCTATTTTCTAGAAAGAAGACATCAGATGTATTTACAAAACTTGAATCACCGAGGATAGAATCGACTTGGCACCTTTTCTGTATGGATCAATAGTGGTGCTTGCACAAATAAGGACCAGAACTGTAAATTACTATGGTGCTCTGAACAAAATGATCACTATAAATAATTATCTTGTTTTGAGATTTAAGGATTTAATCACCCAACTTTTTGGAGCGAAGTTCCCCAAGCTTCAATTGGAAAACCACCTTCAAGACTTGTTAGAATTTTTATTTGTCAGTCGTAATGTCATTCAAACATACCAGTGCCTTCGCAACATACGAGAGATTCAGGACGCAATACTAAGACAAAATGGAAGTAAGAAGCTAGCTATCTTGTCCCGGGAGCATAGAGCCTTCCAGCGAACAAAGCCTCTAACAGACCATATAGAAAACCAAAATTTCACTCAATTCATCTATCTAGTGTTTTAAGGTCATATGGCCATCAACAAACACAACTGCCAAGTGGGCCAAGGTTCCAGTGTTGCATATATCGTCTCGGGGAAAGTATCACTCTTGCAAGAGCATCAAAGTAGGAGCATTGGTTTTGTTGGCATTGTTGGTTTATGCCTTGACATTTGAAAGCCATTTGTGATCTCTAAATATGTAATAAACTTGTGGAGTTTGGGATGTGAATTAAGCCATCCCACCACATAGTTTATCTTTCTTCCTTCCTATCAAAGAGGGACAACCAAGAGATTTTGAGGTTCGCGTGCACTCTTTTCCAAAAAAATCACAGTTGGAGTCAGTTGTTACCCCTCATATTGCATGAGGAAAATCCAAAAGATGACATTGGTGTGATTATTATATTGTAATGTAGAAGTAAAGAGGATGTAAAACACCAAATAAAACCATTTATCCCCCTTCATGAAGCCTAGAACACCTTCTCTAGACAAAATCCCTTGATTTTGCACTCCAGAAACAAACTTCCATGATTTATGGCGATGGGTGAAGGGAATATTCTCTTTTAGGTGGGCACACTTCTTAGTATCCTAGTTAACTACAAAGGTGGCACCTTTCGCTCCAATTTGCTCTAGTCCAAGTTGCTTTGTCTCCTACTTGTCCCTAGAGGTCGAGCTCTAGTTAGCTCATAGAGGTGGCATGGTGTCTCCCAATTGACTCTAAAGGTGAAGGCTTGGACTCCAGTTCTCTCCTAGAGGTGGCGCATTAACCCAATTGACTCTAAAGGTGGCAGCTTCAACTACAATTCTCTCCTAGAGGTGGTGCATGATCTCTTGCATGATTGTTGACACATGGCGCCCCTTTTGCTCCTTAGGTTATGGCTATATAAGAAGTGTTATTTTCTCATTTTAATTCATGGTTAGACCTACACAGTTTTTTCTTCTTGGAGCTTAATGAATAAAACTCTTTGGAGCTTTTTGACATGTATGGAGGTGCTTTCCTCTGAATGTGTGATGTTAATCTTGCATAGAGTGTTAAAGGTTGTGAGTATTGCTAGTAGCTTTACATTATAAATTCTATGCATTTGAATTAGAGGCCACAGAAGGTTGTTACTACCTCATTGGAAGGAACGGTTTCTAAAATAAATTTTAAATTCTTTTCATTTGTATCTATGCACATATGGGAGTAATTTTTGCATCATTTCTTAAGTTCAGGGTGCAATATTGCATCTTTCACCCTCAAATCTAGAAAGGTGGATGTTTCAATTGACCCCTTCCCTTGTAAATCCTAGCATGTTCTTGCAATTTATTAAGCAGGATTTGCTTAATAACAAGACCTTTCCCCCATAATGACATATGAGCACGGACCTATTAGATTGTTCCCCGTGACTCCATTTTGCCCCTTAGTTGATCAAGACACTAGTCTCTTCAATGGTTTCTCTCTATCCTCCCATCATCTGCACCTTTACCTTATGCTACAACCGTTTTGCTAATTGGGCCTCTTCAATCACCTTGCTCCTCATCTTATCTACCTTATGATCCTAGCTTAGGGAAGCCCCCCTCGAGTTGGAGAAGAGACAACGAAAAGTGTGAAAGGGGATTGGGTGTGGTGACATTGGCATATTCCTCTTGGTTCCCCTCAGATAAATTTGCTTCTTCGAGACTTACTTCATGCATGCTAGTTTGGGTGGTAACAGTGAGCAGTGTGACAAGGTGGCAAATAGTGTCACTAAGTGGATTTGGGAAGAAGTGGAAAAACAAACACTCAAGCAATGACACAAGATGGCCTTGAAAGAACCTCAATTACCACCAGAATTGGCACAGACAAAATCCACCTAACCAATGCAACAAGCCATCATCCGTAGCACAAGCTAGCCATAATAAATAATGTCGCAAAGTACATACTACAACACAAAGAATGTCCTCCCATCAAGTTAAAAAATCAAATTGAGAATAAAGTGTGCTTGACAAGAAGACATCAAATTCATCCATGTATCAAACCTTTTTCAGTGACCATGGAGCAAAGAAATCACAAACAGAGAGATCAATGCAAAGAGAAGAAGGGGTAAGTATAACACAAGCATATAAAATTTATCTGTGAGGTCACCAAACGGACCCCCATAGAAATCCTTTAAAAATGTATAAAACACTGCTTACAAGACCATATAGGATTCATCATTGTTTCAAAACCCATTGGTTTGAAAGTTATAATTACTAAAGCTAAAAGCCTTCTTACAAAAGTATAGGGAACAACATGATGTCCATTCAGTTAGAACATTCCAATTAATAATTCTTGTAAAAGTGGGAAGAAGACCTTTCAGTAAACCACAAATCTAATGCATTGGGCTAAACTTTTCAAAACGACTATTCTTGGGAGGAGGCATCAACTTAATCGATGCATCAAGCCTCTTTCAAGGGACTCTATTTTCTAGAAAGAAGACATCAGATGTATTTACAAAACTTGAATCACCGAGGATAGAATCGACTTGGCACCTTTTCTGTATGGATCAATAGTGGTGCTTGCACAAATAAGGACCAGAACTGTAAATTACTATGGTGCTCTGAACAAAATGATCACTATAAATAATTATCTCGTTTTGAGATTTAAGGATTTAATCACCCAACTTTTTGGAGCGAAGTTCCCCAAGCTTCAATTGGAAAACCACCTTCAAGAATTGTTAGAATTTTTATTTGTCAGTCGTAATGTCATTCAAACATACCAGTGCCTTCGCAACATATGAGAGATTCAGGACGCAATACTAAGACAAAATGGAAGTAAGAAGCTAGCTATCTTGTCCCGGGAGCATAGAGCCTTCCAGCGAGCAAAGCCTCTAACAGACCATATAGAAAACCAAAATTTCACTCAATTCATCTATCTAGTGTTTTAAGGTCATATGGCCATCAACAAACACAACTGCCAAGTGGGCCAAAGTTCCAGTGTTGCATATATCGTCTCGGGGAAAGTATCAACAAGGGTCTGGAATATAACTTCTTGGTGGTATCTACAGAAAATATTGTAAAATCTCAGAAAGAGTCGCAAGACCTCAAAAAAATACTCATTTTTTCATTTTTTTAAATATCTTAAGCAACAACAAATAGACCTTGTTTTAGCCTCCTTATTCAAATAGAAATCATCTTGTTGAAGCCCTAGCTTAATTAGATGTGGTTTCCAACATGCCAAATCAACAAAAAATGGCATGAACAAGCACAATTTTTTACACTTTCCAGCAGCAGGCCGATATATCAGTATATATCGGAATATGTTGGAATATATCAGAAATGTTGTGATTTTTTAATTCTGATATATCGGAAGGGGAAAAGTGTCAACGATATATCCGATATTTTCGATATATCGCCGATATGTGCAACAGTGGGCCAAACAACACTGGAAAGTCATTTTGTAGTCTCGTATTGAAGATCCTAAGTGGTGCAAAGAGGGCATGTTTATGAAACTGCAAAAACTTGGGCTTTAACATATTTTGAGAAACCCCATCTCCCGCTCTAGGTAAGACTCCCAAGTCTACCCTTGGAATTTTGGCATAACTCAGTCTTCACTCCAATAGGAAATTTTCTAGGATCCTATCTAGAGTCTTTCAAAATCACCTTGGAATGCACCCTCTATCATATGCACAAGTGTGCATAATAGTTCAATAAATCATTAGCAACCTCAATTAAGAGGTGGGAAGAAAATCATTGAACCATTGCCAATCTTAGGTCAATATTTAGTTGACTCAAAGATGTAAACCCCCATTGATGAGAGACTAGGGGTTGTTGCTTGGACACCTAAATCACAAGCAATTTTTCCCTAGTTTTCTTGATCTCTGGCCATTTCTTCTTAATTTATGCTCCCGAGAGATATGGCAAACTTTGAATATTTTGAATCAAAATATATAGAACATTTTGAATCAGTTTATATAATAATATTTTGATTTCTATTAAAAAAAAGGTACACTTACAGATTACAATTTAAATATGCAGGTTAAGAGTTACAATTTTATTTTTATCATTGACCTGAACCCTAAATTAAAAAGAACCCTAATTACTAGAAGTTTTGAACCATTTCTTATTAATTTATGCTCTTGAGAGATATGGCAAACTTTGAACATTTTGAATCAAATATATTTAACATTTTGAATCAGTTTAAATAATAGCATTTTGAATTCTATAAGAAAAGTACAATTACAGATTACAATTTAAATATACAAGAATTACAATTTCTTTTTCTCGGTGAGCTGAGCTCAAAATAGATAGACATTTTGATTCCTACTAAAAAAAGGTACAATTACAGATTGACAAAATGTCATCTTTTGTAAGGCCTGTGTCTTTAGTGAAGGAACGGAAGGGCTTATATAAAATTAGTTCACTCCAGCAGAATTCAAGAAAGGCATTGGAATCTTTGGTTTGAATTGAAGTAAATAGCAGCTAGACATGGACAATTGTAGGGACAATTCTTTGCTTCCACTTTTCAGTTTTTTTGTCCCTAGTTATATGACCATTATTGTGCAAGGTCAATAAGACAAAAAAGGTCCAACGTTGGAGGTCATTGCAAGTATGCAACTATGAAACTAGATTCAGATAAGCAATCGAACGAATCGGGAGATACGCGAGGGAATATTTGGCGACCAACATTTAGCTTGGTGAAGGACTGACAGTGATCAAGTTTGACTCTAATTATATTAAGAATCAACATTGGTATTTTCATTTGGTAGAGGGAGTGCAGGGATGGAGGCTTCAGATTTTTAAGTGTGAAAGGGGCAGAGAATGAAGGCGTGCCTCTTTCTTTTTTCGAAGTGAGACATAGCAATATTTATTTTTCTAGTTGATGGTCATCATCTTGTTGTGCATCTAAACCATTGGTGAAATATGTGACACATCATGCAATATGCATAGCCAATGCTTGGAGCATGTATTTGTTATGATTGTTTGCAAGAATGTTTATTGCAAAGAGATGTATTGTTGTTAAGACCTTGAATTCTCCTTTGCTAACAAGAATCTGTTAGTCATAGATTGGAGGAGGCTCGAGTCTTCCAAGGTTGGTGTAGCATTGTGGATGTTTATCAATAACTACCGGAAACGAAGTTGGGTGACAACAATGCCCCTTTAACGGAAGGTTGTTTCCAAAATGATTATAGGGGAAGCAAAAGGCTATCAAAATACACAAAAAAGGAATCATTCAAGATAATGACAACCATCCACAAGAACAATGTCCTTAAACCCCCTACAGAATCAGTCACCAACAAAAAAAATATTTTGTTATTGAATTTGTAAGATTACGATAAGCTCTTAACACTTGAGAACAATTTTTTCAATAACAAAATATAGATCTCATAAACTTTTACAAAAAAAATTGCAACCAAAATTCTTCTTCGACCAAAAAGTTTCCAATGACTTGTTTATAAATTTCTCCACTTGAAAGAAGTGTAAAACTCTTTTAATACACCCTTATAACTCCCATCAAGTGTAAAACACTTTTAATACACCCTTACAATTCCCATAAAGTGTAAAATAACTTTTAACTACACCTTTAAAACTCCCAATTTCATAAAAGCATTCACTCTTATGACTGCATTCACTCTTATGACTCCCGTGATCTTTTAAAAAAATAAATAAATAAATAAACACTTTTATACACTTTTATAAGTGTCTTTCCTTTGCTTGTTTCAATGCTTTTTTTGGTTTAGTTGTTTCATACGCCAAAAGTGATAAACCTTGGAAACTTATGCAGATGCCATTTCACAATCGGGCATTTCGAAATCTATGCAAATTTGTCTTCACATGCCATCAAAAAATATTAATCTTCAAAACCTCTGTTCGCATGTATACAGATTTAATAGCGACAGTTTGCATGTGAATTTTAATGGCTAAAATTACATGCAGAAAACAATGGACTGACTGCACTTAAGGATGGCCTTTAGATACCTCCGCATCTAAGTTATGCAGAGACAGTTTGTCTTTGACAGGTCTAATTAGTTTTGAAATTTATGAAACTGTTCTTAGCAATTGGGAGGGCGAGATTATTGTTAGCATTCATAGGAAAACAAAGTAGTGGCAAGTCATATTTATTAAACCACTTCTCAGGGTCTCTTTTGGATGTGGCTGGTGGAAGGTGTACCGATGGAGTGTGGATGACTGCAAGAGCGGTAAAGAAATGCATATATATCTTGATGGACTTTGCAGAACTAGGTAGTTTCGAGCGGACAGAACAAGAAGATATGCTACTATCTGTTCTCAATGCAGCTATAAGCAATATAACAATCTACAACAAAAAGGTAAAATTTTGAATTATATGTTTTTTAGGATTTTTATTTTATGATAACATAACACTCCCGTGCATTTGGAACAGGACTTTCATTTGGACAAAGAGACGAGAGGGTAAGTTCTTAAATTTGTTTATTTTAGAATATCGTTTTCTATTCTAATATAATACCCTCATCCCTTTGGAACAGGACTTTCATTTGGACAAAGAGACAGAGGTAGTCTTTGACTGCTTGGATCAGCCTTGTTAAGCAGGAAGGACCAGGACAAAAAGCTTTTCAAAAGTTGCTAGAATATGTTCCAAAAGTTCTGAATATTTTTTTGTCAAAAATGTATGGCGGGGATGCCTCCATATAATCGACCTGAATATAAACGCACATACCATACAAGAGATGAGTTCCGAACGATATCACTTTCTTGAATGATGTGAAGTTAGTGATTGGTCAAATTGCAACCAAAGACTGGACAGCTCTAGATAGTAAACGGGTAGCTCTAAAGGTGGACATACTACAGAGAAATCTAGAATCTGCTATAAGTAGAGGATGCCTCGCTGGCACAGGGGAAATCCAAATGTAAGTTAATTTCGATACACAAGAAGTTTCAAACTCTCCAGTGGCCGTTGAGCAGTTCACGTTTGATTTACCCAATAATGGGTGAGAGTTGGCATCTTCACAAGGACAAACTGAAGTTGTTGGAAGCATTATATCTCAGCTCAGGTCAAGATTGGAGTGTGTTGTATCGAGGAAAGGAAATGATTGTAAATGGTGGCACTCTGTTTTCGAAAGGTTTATCTGTGCACTAGCAGAACGAAGGCGAAACCGAGTTGAACAGTGGTTGATATCATCAAATACCATGGATTTTTCTGGTGCTGATGAGGGGCAAAAATTGCACTTAGAGGCGGATGCGGTTATCGCAGAAATGAAACGAAGGCTCTCTGTTTGTGGTTGTAAATGCTTTGAATGCTTTTAGAGACGTGTGCTGGAAAAAGTGCACATTTTGCACCCTCACAGTTTTGCACAGGTAGCCATGTATGTTCAGAAAAGTGCACATTTTGCACCATGGATGATGCCGAGAGTTTAGTGCAAGATTGCAGAGATCTGGCAGGGCATGAAGGGCTGTACAAGAACATGTGGCCACAAAGACCATTTTCATGAATTGAAAAAATTGAAACAAGATGCAGAGCATCTATGTGGGAATGAGCATATTTGCCCTGAGAAATGCGAGGTGCCAGGAATATGTAAAATTTATATGGAATTAGTTCGCCAAACGCAGCAGTTCTAAGGGAGCAGAGGGTCTTTCAAATATGAACATGTATCAGAGCAGAACGGTATACGAAAGGATTGTTGTATCCTTGTTCCTTAGGGCTTATGAAGGTTCCCATGTTCATACAAATAGAGAGGACACCATACATTATTGTGAGCCGTGACATGAGATGTCCTGCATATTGTTGTTATTTCGCTAACTTCCCAGCGATCATCCTGGCTTGCACAATACAGTTCATGGAAATATGAAATGGGCTAAATTTATTTCAGAGACGGAAGAGATTGATATTGATGACAGGAAGTACACATGGGGAGAAACAGGATTGGCAGAAATGTGTAACATGAATTTTAGGAAACAAGGCAGGGGCCACATTCATTTGGTCCCTTGCCCAGAAAACCGCAACAGTAAACTCTATGATGGCTCCGCATGAAACTAAGAAATATGGTCCCGACCAGGATGCTCTCTAGGATGAGATGACGCATGAGACATACTGAAACCATATTAGATTCATTGATCTGTGCAGTGCAGAAGAAAATAGCGAGTTTGGTCTCTGCAATCATTATTGTAGATCAGAGGAGCATGAAGAGCTCTCAGAAAAGACGGGGATCCAATCTATGGCGCTGGCAATGTGGTTCGCAGTTGGCGGAATGTATTGGATTGGACGAAGCTGCAAGGGTTCTCCATACAGGCCTCGATCGCACAGTAGAAGCCCAACTATGACTTGATCTAGCGTGGAATTATAATAATTCATGAAATCATTAATTATGGCTGTGGACAGGGGGCGGCTTCTCATAGGCTCGTGACAGACAACGAAGCCCAGAGAGTAACCGCTCCCTTAAAAAACGCCTTCGGCGTAATTATATGATGGGAAAATCTCCGGGATTAAAATTTCAAAAAATCATTATATTACTCGTATTTTATTCATAGATGACGTATTATTGTTTGGCATTGGTATCTTGTGGAATGGCAGCATTTCAAAGCATTGCTAGATCTCCTGTCTTGCATCCGGTATGGTGATAAGTGTGCCAAGGTCCTGTCTATACCATCTCAATCTGGAGGAGGAGTTCAGTACCCAGATATGTACATTATTCCCTTTTGATTTTCAGGGGATGGATGGAGGTATGAAGTATCTGGGCTACTTTCTGAAGCCGAATGATTATCATATTAATGACTGGAGCTGGCTTTTAAAGAAATTTGATAAGAAGATCCTTACTTGGTACAATCGAAAATTGACCCTGGGGGGCAGAATGGTACTAGACCGCTACTGGCAAACCTCCCCGTATATTGGTTTACATTGGCGAAGATCCTGGTGAACATTCTCCACCAGACTCGACATGTTTCTTTTAATTTTTTGTGGTCTGCGGTGCAAGAAAAGAAAGGTCCACATTTGGTGGCATGGGATAGAATTTCTTTACCCAAGAAATCTGGTGGATGGGGTATTAGGAATGTTTTTTGGGTCTATCAGGCCCTCCACCTAAAGAGCCTTTGGCAATCACTTACTCACTCAGGTCTGTGGGGTTTGATTATGCGGGATAAGTACCTTAAAGGATTCTCTGTCACAGATTGGATCAGGTTACCTCAGAAAAAAGCGGTGGGAATCTCGAACACTTGGCAGTCTGTTGGAAGTCTTTCCACTCCTAAATGATTCCTGGTTTGGCAAGTTGGCGATGGTTTTCAAACTCGCTTGGGGGTTGATCCGATTATTGGTTGCAATATTCTACTATCCCAGCCTACTTTGTATTCACTGCACCAGAATGGGATTTTCTTTTTGAATCAGGCTAGGAAGAATCTTAGCGACCAGTCCTCATATTATTGGTTCTCGGCGTCAGATATTGGACTACTGGGGCCAACTGGTCGGGAGTGGGATGGATATAAAAATGCTCTTAATCATTGTGGGATTAGACTACAGCTACAGTCTGATCGACTTGTTTGGATTTGGGGGGATTCGATCGGGGACATCACTACAAAATTGGCATGCTCAGCCATTGCTACTAAACATCATCCTGAGTCTAAGCGTTGGTGGTTCCAGCGATTATGGCATTGGCATGCCCCTATCAAAATATTGTGTTTTGTCTGGTTAGTATTGAGCAATAAGATTCTTACGAGTGATAATTTTACTCGTAGAGGGGGTATGGGACCCAATGGATGTCCTCTATGTTTTCAGGATGCTGAGACGGTGGAACACTTGTTTGTGCATTGTCATATTACTTCACAGCTCTGGAGTGATGTCACTGTTCTGTAGGGCATTGATTACTGCTGGAACCAGGGTACTTTAGATTCGGCACTTGCGAGATGGTTCGGCTGGATAAGACCTTTCTCATCTTTTCCTCTGTATTTTTATGGAGTATATGGCGTTTGAGGAATATTATTTTATTTGATGAATTCAGGTTTAATTATGCTCGGGCGTGTTCTATCATATTGCAGGTTCTCTCTGGTGTCAATGACAAGAAGTCAAATGATAGGATTAAGCATATTTACTTTCCGAAGATTGATTACAGACGCTCAGAGGGGTGTTTTGATGGGGCTGCGCAGAGAGGATTATGTGGTGCAGGATGCCTGCTTGTGATTTCACCTGACTGTTATTATGAGATCTATTTTGGTTGCGGCTTGGCGAGTGTTGCCAGCTAAGTTGTACTTAGTTGGATTATCAAGCGAGCGAGCAAAGTTGAACATGTCAATGTTCATTTTCGATGATTTGATGTCCATCAGGAATTTTTGAGGGCCACTTTTTTTACTTTTTTTTACCACATGTCCATGGCCCTACGGGGTTTGTAATAAATATACTAGCATGGTGTTTTGTAAAGGACTTGGTTCTCTAGTACTTTTTGACTAAGTCAAGTATTCCAAGGAGTTTTTCACCTATTTATTATGTCTCGCATTAGTGCATAACATAATTTTTTCTCCTATTCCTCCAAAGCTGGAATGCCTGGTGAGGATAACAGGCCCTAGGGGATTGTTAAATTCCATGGATCAATGTATATGAACATGCGAGACATTGTTTTTGAGTCATATGGACATGCGCTAAGTCCCCCTAGATTGTTTTTTAATTTTCGGTGGAGTTTATTTTTTCCGTAAATTGGGCCATTTTTTAATGGTTCAATTAAGTTTTTTGTAAATGGCATAAAAATGTCATCTATGGGTCTTTTTTGCCTTGGGGGTGTTCATTTTCCAACTCAGAGCTCTCACATACCCCAAAACCTACTTTTTATAATGTTTGGGTCTTTAATTTTTCACTTAGTCATGAAAAAATAAAAAATAAAAAAGTGAAAAAGTCATGAAAAAATAAAAAAAATTGAAAAATGACTTTAAAATTTAAATGTTTTTGGGAGTGATTAATGGTAATGGTCTGATTCACTTCAGCATGGTTCAAGGAGCATATGGGGCTGATTTTTCAGTCATTTGGGCAGCTCAACTCATGGGATTAATTCCCCACTTAAAGGAGGGCGCTTTTACTTCACTTGGGTGCATTTGGTAAGAGAGAGGGAGCCCATACTTCAAGGAATTGGCAGCTTGTTTAGTGCTGATTCGTGGGCACTCTTTGTGCTGATTTATAGCAGCTTGTAAGATGGGGAGGCAGCCCCTATCTCTCCACGATTTTTGCTACCCATTCCCCCACTCCTCTCCTTAACTTGGGCGCACTCCCTCTCTTAGCTTTTCTATAAATTGAAGCTCACTCTCTCCATTATGCTCTAGTTGGAGTTGGAGCATGCCATATTGTTGTAACTTGTCATTTTGATTAATAAAAAGACTTTGGAGGTCACTCATGGTGTTGGGCTTTGTGAGTGGATGAATGTATTGGTTTAACATGAGGTAACCTGTATGAGTGTTTTTTGTTTCTCTAAGATCAAATCTAGCTTTGGGAAAGATCAGTATTGGTTTATGAGGGAGGCTAAGTAATTTGTTTATTACTTAGTCTTTTATTCTATGCATATGTAGAGATCAGATTTAAATGTATCATTTGCTTATGAACATTTCATTTTAATTTCTACTATGTGTTTTATCTGGATTTGATCTTTTTGTTGCAAGTTGTTGTGTTTTTACAGGTTGTCTCAAGTATATAGGTGGGAGAACTTGTTTGTTTCTTCTACATATCTAATCTCTTATGCAGATACAGTCCCTCAGCTCACCACGGAAAGGATCCAAAGCTTTCCTCTTATGCAGATACAGTCCCTCGGCTCACCGCCGGAAAGGATCCAAAGCTTTCTTCAAGAAAATTTTGATAAAAAAAAAATACTCTCCATCTCTTCCTCCTTATACTTTTATTAAATCTCTGGTTACTGGTTACTTATGAAAAGTATTTCTGATTTATATACTGATATTCATATTCTAAGTAGATCAAAAATTACTTGCAAGAAGTCTAGTCTATTTTGTTTACAGAATATCCATCTTTGACAGATTAGATCTTTCCTTCATCTAGCATTTTACTTTTCCAAACTTGCAAAAAATTGTTAAATCTTGAAAAAGTTTTGAGGAGTAGTGTTAGGTCTGATTTTAAAAGTTTTATTTGGCTGTCCAAGAGCATAGAATTTGCAGCTCTTAAAGCTTGCAAAGATCCCAAGTAAACAAGCCCCATTGCTTGTCTTACTTGGTTAATTTTTGGCATTTTTAACTAGTTTTATACTTAGAAAGTTTCGGGGTTTTTTTAGGAGGTGTTCCAAAGACACTCTTAAAGTGTTTTGGAGAATCTTGCACTAAAGTTTGCTTGCTGGTTTGCAACAGAAGACGATCAGACAAGAGAAAGTGTTGGCCAAAAATCGAAGATGCAGGCCATCCAGAGTACCAAAACTTAAGTTTTATAAAACCGGTTACTTTTCTCTTCAGTATTGTAAGCCACCAAGTCATTCTAAAGAGACTAGGGCACTTCTCTATCCATTGTAAAGAATATCAAACAAGAGTAAGTGGGCTAACCAACGCCCACACCCCATCCCCCAGGGGTGGTCTATGTCGTCTCAATTTTCATGGCGTGATTGTTAGATTAGTTTTATTTTTTTCATTTCGGCATTAAATAAAATTAAGTAGGACTAAAAATTACCTCGTTGGTCCATTCCATTGGTGGGCCACGAGTTCACTCAGGAATTAGATTTTCTCATTTTTTTTACAATCTCAAACATCCCCTTGCTCTCCCGAAGTAGGGTTTCAGGATAAGGGTTTGCCTGAGCACTGGCCCAAAAAGAGATTCTTGGGGCTCTTAAAAAGTAAAATATTGGTTCTTAAAAAACTTAAAAATTTCCAAGGTCTTCTCCTGTATGCTCTGTGGCCAACTTGCAGCTTAGTCTAAATATGTTGGTACGCATCAAAAAGGGGAAGATGACTAGTAATAAGTTTTAACACACCCGAACAAACAAACCTACTTGTGAAAATCCGGCACAAAGCAAACATTCTTCTGTTGTGGGAAAATTTTTCAAAGGACTTGGGACAACACTGGGTAGTGACCTCTTGGAAACCGTTAGGCTTGCCCTCGTTGGTATAGCATCTAAACACCTCCTTGAGACTCCGATCCAGCCCAAGTCTGGGTGAGAAACCACACAGCTGAATTTCGAACATATTCCCTGTACCTTCATGTAGATCGGGAATCCACCAGCCCTAATATAAAGATCATTACCACATTCAAAAATAAAATAAACCAAGAACAATCACACAACACTTTCTTTTCAGTTCATGCATCTATTTTGACTCCATTTATTGGCACAAGTTTATCTTGTTATATTTCAAGTGGTTGATGAATGTTTTAAATGACAATGAAAATGATAGATGATTGCAAATGAAATGTTGATGAATGATTTTTTGCTTTACACATATATATGCTGCATTGTCTTGGTTTACAAAAAAAATAATCTAACTCCGAGATTAGATGCTTTATTTTTCATAGATTAGACACCATAGTTTGTTTTCACTTTTTAGGGTCCACCCCCCTTGACTTCGCTAGGAAAGCCTAGACGAAGGAGTCGAGTCTCAGGTGACAACACTTGACTCTGACTTGCCCCCAAGGCCACACCAGCAGCTTGAAGACTTTTGCTGCGTTTTCCCAAGTGTAGAACCAGGCGGCAACAACGAGTAACTCCAGGGCTGAACTTTTGGCTCTTTGGGGTCTACTTTCCTTTGCCATCTCAAAACATATTTCAGATTTTCAGGTTCTTGGTGATTCTACTGCTATGCTAGATTGGGCACAAGGCAAGCGTCTTCTACAAGTGGCCTCACTAGACCATTGGAAATCAAGAATTCTGTCACTATTACATCAGTTCACTACGGTCAACTTTCAACATATCTCTCGGTTATTTAACCAGAGAGATGATATACTCTCTAAGAAGGGACTTGTCACGTCCCCGGTCGCCTTGGTGCCCTTCAATGGCGATGGGAGACAACCTGATACATTTTCTTTTTCTTCAAAACGTATCTGCAACTCTGCCATTTCTTACACAGACGCAATTATATTCAGTCCGCAATTCGAAGTTCCGCAGGCAACAATCCGCAGCCGCAAGTCGGAAGTCAAATCACCAATTTGCACAGAGTCGCAGAAACACCTCTCCGACTTCCGTAGTCTGCATCCGCGATGTGGGACTCGGAAATTTGGAGCACCATATACACAGCGTCAACGAAACTCCCTTCCGGCTTCCGCAATCCGCGATGAGAAACTTGGAAAGTCGGAACCCCCAAATACACCAGCTCGACAATTTATGCTTCCGACTTCCGCACCACGTGCGCAACTCTGCCATTTCTTACACAGCCGCAATTATATTCAGTCTATAATCCGCAATTCCGCAGGCAGCAATCTGCAGCTGCAAGTCGGAAGTCGGATCACTAATTTGCACAGAGTCGCAAAAACACCTCTCTGACTTCTGCAATTCGCATCTGCGATGCCAACTGCGGAAATTCGAAGCACCATATACACGACGTCAACAAAACTCCCTTCCGGATCCCGCAATCCGCGATGCGGAACTCAGAAAGTCGAAACGCCCAAATACACCAACTCGACGATTTACGCTTCCGACATCCGCACTCCGCGTGCGCAATGCGGGAGTCCTAAAGTTGGAACACCACTCCACCATTCCAATGAAAAACGCACCTCCGACATCCGCACTCCGCATCCTCGATGTGGGAGTCGGAAAGTCAGAACGCCAACATACTATCCCGACGAAAATGCGCCTCTAACTTCCACACTCCGCATCCGTGATGCGAGTGTCGGAAAGTCGGAACGTCCACTTCACCATTTCGACATTTATGCGCCTCTAGCTTCCGCACTCCGCATCCGCAATGCGAGAGTCAAAAAGTCGGGACGCCAAACATACTACGTCGAGAAAACGCGCCCCCGACTTCCGCACTCTGCATCCGCAATCCGAAAGTCGGAAAGTCAGGACACCAAAATGCCCGGCGTTGCAGAAATGCGCCCCCGACTTCCGCAATCCGCAGTACGGATTCGGAAGGTCAGGAGTTGGCCATACCCTTGTTCTGCCAACTTCCTAACACGATAACTTCTTCATCCTTAAACCATTTTGAGCAAACTCCGTACCATTGGAAAGCTCTTGGAGAGCTCTATGCAATGGTGTGAACCCCTGCCACATCTGAGGATTCTGATCTTGCCTCATTTCCAATCAAAAAGTTGCCCTGAAGCCCATCAAAACCTCCTTGCCCCACTGCCAAAAGCCCTGGAATCACCCTGCCAGAGTCACTTCCTTCATATGATCACAGAGGGGGTGCATGAGCACATCAGGGGGGTGTCTAACTCATCCCCCAAGCTCATATGATGAAGTACAAACCCTCTAAGGAGATATGCAATGCATAGCAACAAATAGTGGAAATAATTCTAATGAATGCATCTACCACATACAGAGTTAACAGCATATTATCACAAGCAAAGTGATGAAACCAACAACAAATGAATCATCCTCATAGTTAGGCTCATACACAAACTTCCTATTGATTACTTCCCGATGATCATTTCATTCATTTTGACTTAAATGACACATAAACATACATAGGAAATTAGCATCATTTAACACCATAGAGAACACTTATCTTATCGGATGACCAGTCCAAGCAACTGGCTATGTGAGAGCAAACCCAACCATAGGTCTATGTCCATCCTATACTCTTTCAGCTGAGAGACCACCCCCGTGTTGGGCTGTGTATCCAGTAAGGAGGGCTAAACAGACTCACTCACAGCCATGGCTTCTCACAAACACACATGCTAAGCCAACATTCACAGTTGGGTTTATCAAGCATTCAAGGAATAGTAGAGGAGAATGCTAAGCCAGTGAGCTCAACCACAGAGCTACACGCCTCTCATGAAAGTTTTTGGAACCCCAACCCGGTTTCAAGCTTGATAGCTTCTCTGCATGGTTTAATGCCCAAACCCCAGTATGCACATTTTTAACATAAAAATGACTAAACTGAAACACATGAGATTCTTTTTCAAATTCAAACAACTCAGAAATTTTTAACTTTCAGCCAATAAACTCATACTCATAAATTTAAATCAGCCAACCACACGAAATTTTGACACCAATATTTTTGACCAAATTGGTCCAGGATAAAACCCCTACCTGACTCACAGAGAGATTTTTATTCTTTCAACAAATTACAAAACTAGAAGAGCAATACTTATCTCAACTTTTCATCTCCAAAAGCGTGCTCAAGACAGCAGAAAATCTGAACCTTCAAACCAACAGTACGGCATCACACGTGCGAATTAAACGCTGCTGATTTTTCTTGGTAAACGTGCCCAAATATTACTTCAATTTCTGTGTTGTATGAACAGCATTAAATGTTGTACGGCGTCCTCGAATATTGTGCAGTACAATCAGCACTTAATGCTGTACGACCACCTCGATTTCTGTGCCATAATCAACCTTTACGGACTGCATTAAATGTGCAGCAGTCTTCCTCAAAATCTGTGCCAGTATCCATGTACTTGCTGCTGTACAGATTCTTGGAATTTGTCCCCAACTGAACCCTCGATTTATGTGCTAGGGTTTGTCTTCTTTCTCCCAAAGTCGACTTCTCTTCTCTCCTTCTCCTCTTGAAAACGTCTCTTGAAAAGTGAATAATGAATATGGTTACCTTGCCCAAGTCCCTTTTTGTTCATGACAACTTCCTCTTTTCAATCTAATGGTCCAGATTAGATTAGACTAGCATAGATCCAAATCCTAGGCTCTATCAAGCCCCGAGAGGGATCAAATCTCCCGAGGTGCAAACCTCTCCTTGAATAGCTCCTTGAGTGCAATACCTGAGCCACATAATCCTAAGCTCTAAAGTCTCTAGTTTAAGTCTCATATTTACTTTTTACTTTGTATTATTCTTTTTTGTTTATGTCCAACATAATATTTATTATGTTTTACTTTGTATTATTCTTTTTTCTTTACTTTGTATTATTTTGTTACTCGACAAACACTCTAAAATCTCATATTTATATTTTACTTTGTATTAAAAGTAAAAAGTAAAGTCTCTAGTTTAAGTCTCATATTTACTTTTTACTTTGAATTATTCGTTTTTGTTTATGACCGACATAATACTTATCACCTAATCCTAAGCTCTAAAGTCTCTAGTTTAAGTCTCATATTTACTTTTTACTTTGTATTATTCTTTTTTGTTTATGGCCGACATAATATTTATTCCTTTTTACTTTGTATTATTCTTTTTTGTTTACTTTGTATTATTTTGTTACTAGACAAACATTCGACAAACTCAACAAACACTCACATGTTACAAGATCTCCCTCATACTGGGCTGTAGAGCGCCTCTCGACGCAATGAGGGGTTCTCATTAAATGCTCAATTAAATAATTAATAAATGACATTTAGTGCACTTCATGTCATTTAATAAAGTGAGCACCCCTTTTAATTAATCACTCAGTTGACTTTTCATTAAATGTGAACTTAGGATAAACCATGACGTTACTTTTTTTAATAAAGTGACTTTAAAATTATAAAGTACATCTCACTTTATTAATTAATAATGACTAGGGGTCACCATTTAAAGTGTTCTTGTCCACCCCAAGGCAACACTAGGTGAACAACACTTCCTAGGTAACTTTTCAACACTCCCTCTTACCGAGGAAGGTGTTCTTCACCACTCCCAACTTGTCTCTAAAATATTCTACCCAAAGACTTTGTGAGAATGTCAGCTACCTGCTCATCAGTAGAAATATACTGCAACTGTACAGCTCCTCTCTAAACATTATCGCTGATGAAGTGATACATGATCTCAATGTGTTTTGACCTGTCATGAAATACCGGATTCTCAAAGAGCCTGATGCAACTCTGATTATCACAATGTATCACTGTAGGTCTCAACTCCTGACCAAATAAATCAACCATCAACTTGCGAAGCCACAAGGCTTCACAACTGGCCTGACTGGCTGCCATGTACTCAGCCTCTGCAGAACTCAATGCTACGGACTTTTGTTTCCGACTGAACAAAGACACAACTACTGAGCCCAAACTGAAACAACAACCGGAAGTGCTCTTTTGGTCTGAAACATTACCTGCCCAATCTGAATCTGTAAAGCCAACCAATCCCACTACATCAGATCTCCTGTAGTCCAAACCAAAATCTATTGTACCCACAAGGTATCTCAACACATGTTTTGCAGCTATCCAGTGCATTCTCCCGGGCTCCACCATGAACTGACTAAGAGTGTTAACTGCAAAACTCATATCTGGTCTGATGTTGACCAAATACATCAACGAACCAATCAACTGACGATATAAAGTAGGATCCACCAACTCTTCCTCAGAAGCATGAAGCTTCGTCCAGTTGGTGATCATGGGTGTGGACATGGGTCTGCAATCCTCCATCCGAAATCTCTTCAGAAAATATGCAGCATATTTTCCTTGCCCCAAGAAAACATGTCCATCCTCCTGCCATATCTCCATCCCTAAATAGTAATGCATCAGTCTAAAGTCAGTCATCTCAAACTCTAAAGCAAAATCTTTCTTACATGCTTCAATCAGGTGCTCTCCTCCTATAATGAACAAGTCATCAACATATAGTAGAAGAATAAGCGGAACATCACCAACCACAATGTAGTATAGGTTGGGGTCCGCCTCACTCTTCTGAAACCCAATCGATAGCAAATAAGTATCAATCCTGGAATACCAAGCCCGAAGGGGCTTGCTTCGGTCCATACAAGGCCTTTTCAGCCTGCAAACATGTGAATCTCTCCCATGAATCTCAAAGCCCTGAGGCTACTCTACATATACCTCCTCCTGTAGAAAACCGTTCAGAAAAGCGATTTTCACATCCATCTGATGAATCCTCCAACCCATCTCTGCCACAATGGAGATCACTGCTCTGATCGAAGCAAATCTAGCAACCGATGCAAAGGTCTCATAGTAGTCAACTCCCTCTACCTGTGAGAAACCTCGTGCAACAAAACGAGCTTTGTACTTGTCGATGCTGTCGTCTGCAGCACGCTTGATTTTATAGAGCCACTTGAAAGTCACCACCGACTTCCCCTCTGGTCTCGGAACAACCTCCCACACTCCATTCTTCATGATGGATTTGTACTCTTCCATCATGGCATCTCTCCAAACCTGGTGTGGGGTAGCCTCCTCAAATGCAGTAGGCTCGAAATCACTCAAACTAGTCACCATCGCCATATAACTGGAAAATCTCTCTGGTGCCCTACTCTCTCTAACCTCCCTCCCGGGTGGCCCCACAGACTCCTCAGATTCCTTCACAAGATCCTTAAGCCAACTTGGCTTACGTTTCCTAGAAGTAGCTTCCTATGGTGGGCCCTCCTCCTGAACCTCTTCATTTGATAATTGTCTCCCTGAAGAAGTACCTGTGGCCTGAGATCCTGTACCTGGTGATCCTGAACCTGTACCACTCGAATCACATGAAGGTGAAACCTGTGAACCTATGACCCATGAACCTGTCCCTATGCAAGAAGTCCCTGTAGACTGAGTACCTGTAACCTGTGAATCTGTGACCCAGTCACTCCAAAAACCTATGACCCTGTACTCTGACTCGCTGAACTCTGTGAAAGTACCTGTGGAGTATCAACCTGCTGCTTCACCACCTTTGAATCATAAGACTTCCTGAAGGCTTTCTCCTCCTCAAATCTGACCTCCCTCTTCACCGCAACTTTCCTCTGTGTAGGAAGGTATAAGTGAAAAGCCTTCGAAGTCTCGTCATAACCAACAAAAATGCCTCTCTCTACCGTGGGCTTCAACTTTGTCCTCTTCTCAGAAGGGACATGAGAGTATGTAAGGCATCCAAATATGCGAAAGTGACCTATCTTAGGTCTCTTCCTGATGAACATCTCCTCCAGAGTTTTACACCCCAATGCTCAGTGTGGACTCATGTTCTGAACATGAACAGCAGTACTACAAGCCTCAGCCCATAGAAAGAAAGGAAGACTCTAATTATGCAACATGGCTCTAGCTGCTCCCACTATCGCTCTGTTCTTCCTTTCAACAACTTCGTTCTGTTGTGGAGTGTATGGAACCGCCAACTGCCTCCTGATGCCCTCCTGTCTGCAGAACTCATCAAACTCCTTGGAAGTATACTCAACCCCATTGTCTGACCTGAGTTCCTGGATCTTCCTCCCTCTTTGGTTCTCCACAAGAGCTTTGAACTCTTGGAACCTCTGCAAGACTTCCTGAGATTTTTTACTTCTCAGAAAGTAGATCCAGGTCTTCCTGGAATGGTCATCAATGAAACTAATATAGTACTCAAATCCTGTCAACGATGGAGAAGACATAGGTCCGCATAGGACTGAATGAATCAAGTCTACTATGCCACCTGATCTCGTGTCACTGCTCGGAAAAGCAGTCTTGGTGTACTTTCCCAAAGCACACCCTCTGCACACACCACCCTGCTCTGTGCTGAACTGAGGCAAACCTGTAGACATCTCCCTCAGCAATCTCAAAGTTGAATGATGAAGGTGGCCCATCCTCCTGTACCACAACTCACACATCTCAGTACTACTGCTCGTATGGGCTAATGCATGATGAGGCTGGAAGAGAATATTGTACAGTTTCCCGCATCTAACTCCAATGGCACATGAAGTAGATGGTCCTACTGCTATGGGAAACACATACACTTTCCCACCTAGGACATATAGTCCAATCCCCTGTCCTCAATAGCGGAAACTGAAACAAGGTTCTTCTTCAACCCAAGGACATACAAGACATCTCTCAATGACATAGGCTGCATGGACTCCCTCTCAAACATGACAATCCCACGCCCAACTGCTCTCACAACAGTATCATCACCCAATACTACCTCGAGACTCAATCTAGTCTCGGTCACATCTCGAAAAACATATCATGAGTACCTGTCATGTGGCTCGAAGCCCCACTATCAATATACCATGTAGAAGTAGTGGCAGAAGCACTCAAAGAGTGGCCAACCAATAAGGAACATTGATCTTGATCAGCCATGTCACCCTCCATATCACTACTGGTGAAAGATATCCTCTTTGTACACCCAGCATAGAGAGAAAACTCTCACTCAAAATGAGAAGCAAAGTCATCAACATCTGTTGCTGCTGCTGCCTGCTGTCCTTTCTTCTTCTTGTTTGGACACTGTCCAGAATAGTGTCCAAATTTCTGACATGCAAAACACTTGATTTTACTCAAGTCTTTCTTTTGTTCACTTGTACGTTGCTTGGCCCCACCCTTGGGACCCTTCTTGAACTTCTTCTTCTTCTTACCTTTCGCTACCAATGCTACATACTCCTCATCATTTCTATGATGTGATGAACTGCCCTGTAGGTAACCTCTACGTGTCTCCTCCTTTATGAAATCATCCCAAAGACGATCCCATGATGACATGTTATCACGAGCAACTACTGTATGCACAAACACACTCCATGGTGGAGTCACGCCATTTAAGGCTATGCATACCAACTCACTGCCTGATATGATCTCACCAACTGTTGCAAGCTCATCTCTAACCTGTGTAATTCTAGTAAGATAGGATGACATGCCCTCATTATTCCCCATGTGCACATCTTTCAACTTTTCCCGCAACACCATCTTCCTGTTCTCATTGGAGCTTTGGGGTAAGCTAGTCAAAGCTACCCACATCTGAAATGCATGGTCCTTCGCTGAAATATGTGGGATCACATGATCCTTCATGGCATCAAGTATGATCCTTCTTGCCTTCACGTCCATTTTCATGAAGGCTTCCTTATCAGTAGCATCAGTAGGAACTATTACAGGATTTGCAGCCCCATCTAATCTGTCCTCAACCCTAAGTCCAGACACCATGGCTACAACCTGTACTGCTCAAGCAACCTGTTCAAGAACTTTTTTCACAAATCTGGAATTTTTCACAAAACCCTAATTTCTTCAAATCTAAAAATTTACCGAGTGTTTAAATTTCTGATCTTTAACTTTGCTCTGATACCATGAAAGTTTTTGGAACCCCAACCCGGTTTCAAGCTTGATAGCTTCTCAGCATGGTTTAATGCCCAAACCCCAGTATGCACATTTTTAACATAAAAATGACTAAACTGAAACACGAGATTCTTTTTCAAATTCAAACAACTCAAAAAATTTTAACTTTCAGCCAATAAACTCATACTCGTAAATTTAAATCAGCCAACCACACAAAATTTTAACACCAATATTTTTGACCAAATTGGTCCAGGATAAAACCCCCAAGGGAAAACCTGACTCGGAGAGAGATTTTTATTCTTACAACAAATTACAAAAATAGAACAGCAGTACTTATCTCAGCTTTTCATCTGGAAAAGCATGCTCAAGACAACAGAAAATCTGAACCTTCAAACCAACCGTACGGCCTCACACTTGTGAATTAAATGTTGTTGATTTTTCTTAGTAAACGTGCCCAAAAATGACTCCTCGATTTCTGTGTTGTCTGAACAGCATTAAATGTCATGCGGCCACCTCAAATTCTGAGTTGTGCGGCCTCCTTGAATACTATGCAGTATGGTCAACAATTAATGATGTACGGCCACCTCGATTTATGTGCCAGAATCAACCTGTACGGACTACAATAAATGTGCAACAGTCTTCCTCGAAATCTATGCCAATATTCATGTACTTGCTATTGTACGGATTCTTGGAATTTGTGCCCAGCTGAACCCTCCTCAATTTATGTGCTAGGGTTTGTCCAAAGTCGACTTCTCCTCTGTCCTCCTCCTCTTCAAAACTTCTCTCTTGAAAAGTGAATAATGAATATGGTTACCTTGCCCAAGTCCCTTTTTGTTCATGGCAACTTCCTCTTTTCAATCTAATGGTCCAGATTAGATTAGATGAGGGGTTCTCATTAAATGCTCAATTAAATAATTAATAAATGGCATTCAGTGCACTTCATGTCATTTAAGAAAGTGAGCACCCCTTTTAATTAATCACTCAGTTGACTTTTCATTAAATGTGAACTTGGGATAAACCATGACTTTACTTTTTTTAATAAAGTGACTTTAAAATTATAAAGTACATCTCACTTTATTAATTAATAATAACTAGGGGTCACCATTTAAAGTGTTCTTGTCCACCCCAAGGCAACACTAGGTGAACAACACTTCCTAGGTAACTTTTCAACATCTCAATCCACACTCAAACGGTCTTGGCACCCACAATACCTACCACACCCAACACAAGGAAGTATTCCATACAATCCCTCAGGCCATACCTTCCCTCTAGTGCTCTTCAGGGTGGGCATAGAAAGGTCCAAACTGTTGGATCCTTGAGACTCTAGCCTTCACTGGGTTTATCAAGCAACCCTACCTTCTATCCTATCCTTTCTTTGTCCTTTCCACTTGGGTTTTCCTTCACTTCTATGGCTGAATCGACTTTATCCCGCAGTTGGTTTCTCGGCCATTAACTTAGGGTCTTCTTCACGAGTTCTTGAGCATCTTACACGCTGCAAATGACCCTAGGGTATAGACCGACGGATCCCTTGCTGGATTAAGCTCCCCACACGAATTTTTGGGCAGGTTTGGCACTCTAAAATCGGGGCTTCTCATAAATCATGATTTTTTTCTTTCTCCATGATCGGCTCTCTATTCTCTCTTGTGTTCAGCTCCGGTTGCTTCTGCCTAATGGAATGGGGATCAAGGAATACGAATTCCCTGGGTAGAGTGGCGTGTGGGTCAAGGCAAACAGAGCCCCATCCCCTGCCATCCGAAAATTCAAGGTTTGCCCACACTCCATCGATTTCAATGAACAGTTTCTTCAACAACCCTCTGTAGCAGAATTAAATGTCAGCATGGAAGGTCAAATGGGTTCTAGGGATGATATTTGGCAATCCAAGGTTCAATCCCACAACCCCCTCACCTCTCCCTAGTGGATACACATGGCCCCCTCTTATCAGTTGCCTCCATAACCAGTTTTCTTGGTATTTTATTGCAATATTTAATAGTTACATCATTTACAATATCTCATGGCTTAATAGCACATGGATAATCAGAATGTCAAATACTTGCCTTTTAAATAAAACCTGAGCATCCTCTAGTGGGGTACATTATTTACAATATCTCATGGCTTAATAGCACATGGATAATCAGAATGTCAAATACTTGCCTTTTGAATAAAACCTTAGCATCCTCTAGTGGGGCCTTGGCCTTGAGCTCCACAGTAGGGCAAACACACATTGCATGTATACAATATTTACATTGAAGCCAAATATGTTCCAAGGGTCAAAATGGGGTATTACAGGACTGAATCTTGGTGATGGTATCTTACATTTTTCCTACTTTGTAGACAAGCAGCTCAGGGAGGAGGGTCTTATTAGGATCTATTAATCTTAGTTTTTTGGTATTTTGTGAACTATTTGGAATATCTAAGGATAGTTAGGATATCTTTTGAATATAAAATACTTTTTTGCAAATATGATATACTTTGTAAAAATCCAGCTGTTGGACGATATGTAAGAGACTAAATATGAACCCAGAACTGAAAGATATCTGTATTGACTGTGATCCCAGTACTATCTATGGGATAGGAGACACTTGTAAGTTTCTTTGATTCACACTATGAATAGCAAGAAACATTTTTTTTTGTTTTGGAAAAAAAAAGGTATAAAATCTCTAAAAATATATATTTATAGCTTCTTCGTTCCCTGAAGATCTTTTAGCAGAATATTTTCTTGAAGGACCCCATTCCTGCTCTAACGACTCTTGTTTTGTACATGCTTGTGAGAAGAGCAATGTTGGTTGTGGGGAGGAGGGGAGGAAATGGTATGGATATCGATGTTCCTGATTAACACTGGTGTGTATCAATGTACCCGATTAACACTGGTGCATATCATCCCAAGAGAAAGTTGACCTCGTGATCAACATTGGTTGTGTATCGTACCTTGTGATGATTTAAATGAATATCATCAGCAATCAAGACAAAATAAGGGACTTGCATTTCACCAAATTACATTAAGTTACACAGAAACTCAAAACAAACTATCTGCAATTCCAAATTTGACTTGTGTCTTTCAGAAATTTGAGTTTTACAGTCACTGGCAAGCTAGAAGTTTTGCAATCACTGGCAAAGCTATGAAGCATGATACTCCACAGTCCTATTTGAAACGACTGGATTGAATTAAAATAAGAAAATGAAACTGCATCTAGCCCTGTCTGCATCCAGAATTAAGTGTGAATATGCTAACTCCAAAAATAAGTGCATCCTCCGATTCGATAAATTTTGATTACATGACAATTGAACTAGTAACTTCCTCTCTGCAAGACTTAATTGAAAAACTACCAAACTGTTCTAAACTCTAGCTCATCTCTACTCCACAATTTTTTGTGGAGTTTGCAATCTCAAATCTAAGGCTCAAAAGTCTCTAATTAAAAGATTTTGAGTATCAAGATATTCCAGCCGATTCTCTTCCTGCCTCATTTAAGAAGGCCACAAAATAACCCGCATCAATGCCCTGTGACAAGATTAAGGTCAAACCTAAAAAATTTTAAAAATGTGTACATGAAGTAGTAGACAGGCAGCAGCCAAAAACCCATTTTATGCATATAAAGCTCCCAATGTTGAAATGATTATTCAGATTATAAAATAAACATGAACTTGACTGTAATTTTCACAAGAATCTGTTGTAGTTCATCAACCTAATATGTATTTCCAGAAATAGAATAACCTTGATCGATGTTATTATTTTCCTCCTACATGATGACCCTTTTCTGCAAACCTTAGTTATCCTCTCCACTGTGGAAGATTGTACAGTGGTACTAATTACCAATGTTACAAATATCGGCGTGGTGACAAAATCGGCAAGGTCCAGGAAACATCGTCTTGGGATATCTCGGCAGAACATTGGCAAAATATCGGCAAACTTAAAAAACACAAAAATATTCATTTTTTTTCAATTTTTTAAACATCTAAAGCACCAATAACATCAAATAAACACATTGCCACATGAATATGGAAAGAAAACTGATATATAAGATATATAAGATGTCTAGAGATACATCACACATCAAAATGGATCGTGTTCCAGTCCTACTCCTAATCGCCTTGGCTGTTCTCTCCACTGTTGTAGCCTATGTCACATGGTTCAAGTTCGAATTCGAATTCGAGAACCTTGAAATTCGGTTTGAATTCGAATTTTTTTATAAGATTCAAAATGAGGTTTGGCATTAAGTTCGCCAAATATACATTTTTGCCAAACATAAATAATATTTTATAACATAGTAATCAAATATAATCATCATTATAATATGTATATTTTTAATATATTTTATATATATAAGGTATTATATATTTTTTATAACTTATGCTTTTACCTAAGCTATATTATTTAATAATTAAAGTTAAAAAAAATCAAACACAAATTACTGAATCCTTTGGTCCAACCCTATATTCAATAAGTAAATTAAAATAAAATTACTAGTCAAACAAAATTCATGGCTGCGAATAAAAGACTTCTCGACGCCTATATTTGGCTTTAACCCAATTACCTTCATGACTCCTCTATTTTGCTTTCCAATGGTCGTATTTAATAATTAAACCAACGACAGTCGGAAGGAAAATTACAGCAATCGAAGAGAAGGGATTCCCGATTCTCTAGTTTCGCCTGTTGCCGGCCGGTTGTCATTTTGCAATGAAAACTCTAGTTTGAAGTGGCCACGATTGTCATCACTGCCACTGGAGAAATAAATATCTGTGAAGCGACCATGATTGTCGCCACTGCAGGTGCAAAAAAAATTTTAAAAAGTTTCGCCCTTCGAACCACATTTCACTCATTATCAAAACGCACTTTATTTAGCACTGTCCCAGAAATCGCGAGTTGATGGCAAAAAAGCGGCAAAAAACGGGAGAAAATCGATGATTTTTGGGGTAAAAATTGGCCCGATTTTTTGCCCAATTTTTCCTAGAAAAATCGTCGGTGGCTCAGAAAAATCACGAAAAATCGCCGTAGCGCGAAAAATCGGCCAATTTTTGTAACTATGCTAATTACTGAATTCAATCTTCATTATATCAAGGTATCAATATCTAGTTACAAAGTTTTATGCTTGTGGAGAATACTACCATTCATTATCCATTTGGGTTCAACCTTGTTATTTTCCATGTAGCTTATAACAAAACGTAGATTTCTTCAGTTTTCAATGACTCAAACCAAATGGAAAACCTGAAATTCTTAACCCAAGTAATAAGAAGCAAAGTTACCAGAGTCAAGGCCAAAGAGTAATATTTGGCTTGGATTTGACTCCCAAGAATGAATCCATTTGACCAGAGAGCAAAAGTTGACTTCAACTCAATAAGACTGAAGAGTAAGAGTTGCCCATATAATGCAACTTTTCAGTAATAAATTATTACAAAGCACATAGATGATACTAAATGCGACAAATTGCCATGGCTGAAAAGCAAGAGTCGATTTCAACTTGATGAGGCTGAAGAGTACAATTTGTCCTTATAATGCAAATATTCAATAATAAATTGCCTCAATGTACATAATGAAACTAACTGCTACAAAATGCCATGGATTTTTGGCAGTTGATAGAATAACATTTGTCTAAATCAAGTCAGAAAAAAGCAAATGAGTTTTTGGTTCTCTGTTTCTCTTGTACAGACTACATACTAAGTCTTTACTGGCAAGTATTGCAAGCCAGACTCACTGAGTCAATCTCATTCGTAAGCCAAAATCATGAGTAATGAATCCAGGTCAAGCTGTACTCAGAGAAGTTGACTCATCAAAGGGCAGAATCAAACTCTTGGGTCAATACAAACTTAGAAGAGTCTGACAATACCATCTGTGGTGTGTTGCGATTGACACAATTGCAACTGGGATAGAAATCAGTGACCTTCAGGAGCACACATTACAAGCCGAAATTTCAAAAACATTGGTGCCAGAATCTCTAAGATATTACTGCTGCAAGGTCAGCCTGCAAAGCAGTCCACACAGAAGGGCTCAAAAAGGTTATGGCAAGTTAAAATCATCATAAATTTTGATTGGAAGATCTGATTGAGGTGCTTCAAAAACAGTTCAAAAGAGGAAATAGAAAGAGATGAAAATATATTGGAAAAAGGTTTGGGTCACTATAGGATGATTATTGAGAAGGGAGTAGAGTAGGAAGTCGGGTCCTCAAAAGACCCCAAGTGTTTAAGGCAAGAACTAATGGCAATATCAATCTTTTATACAGATGAAGATAGAATTGATCCTAGGTTATATATGTTAATTTTAGTGCAGCTGCGAGACCCATTCTCAAAGAGGATGGTACCTGTTATCACACCATAGTAGCAGGGCTACTATTCTTGCTGAGCAGATATCTGCACATTCCAGAGCTTCCATTATTCAGAGCTTGGCTATGATGATTGTTTATTTTGAGATCACTTATGATCAGAGCAGTGTATTATTGAGACTTATGTTAGACCTTGTGTCAAGGCTGAGCCTTGAGAGTTCAGATTTGATGACCGATGTCACCCTTTATCCCATACATTTTCAGTTCAGTGCCTAGAGATATATTGCAGCAGTGTTTCAGATGATATATGATGATTATTCTTGTGATGATGTTGTATGACCCATGGATGTTTATTCATTGACTGTGGATTATTATCTTTTTCATTTAGTCATGTTCACAGCATCCGCTTGGTATATTATTCCTGATGTGGCAAATTGTTTAAAATGAACTATAAATTATAAAATGGACATTTACTTGCACATTTAGGTTGTTTAACAAAACTCACTGGTTTACCACCTTACATAGATATGGTCTTTCCTGACACCAATTGTCTGCTAGTTTAGGCTCCAAATTCACTTGACTCCATCCATACATGACTTTCCTTATTTGACTTTAAACCTTGACCTGTCTTATTTGACTTTCTGGTACTCAGGACTTCCCCATTTTCTACCTCTGTGTTTGGACCGCATCCCTGTATGTTTAGTGTCTCGGCTCTGAGTTGGTGACAAAACTTACCTTTGGTGAGTTGGATTGTAGGCCTAAATCATTCTGGTCGTTTGTCCCGATGTTTGGCATTGGCTCGAACTCCCCCTAGTCACTTGAGATGTTGTTGGCTAAAACTGAAAGCTCATGTACTACTTATGGAAACTTATAAATTCGCCCATGGAAACTAAAAAGGGCAAGAATGATGAACTGCTAAAAATACTCCTCGAAGAGTATAAGAAAGGTCCAAAAAAACAATGGTTCTTAAAAGCTATATCTAAACAATTGCTGACCTTATATGTATATGTAAACATGCCCTGGATGCAAGCTGCAACTAGTTGTGCTTATCAGCACACCTGAGATCCGAAGGGTTATGTAGGCCAAAAAGACCATGAAATGAAATTGAATGATCCTAATGAACCTGGATCAACTTGATGTAGACATGATGCCTAAGTTGAATAAGCACTCTCTAAACAACTTACCCATTTGTGAGACACGGCCATCCCCCGTGTTATTTTGTCCAGCACAGAGTTTGTAGTTTCCCCTTTCTCCCAGTCTAAAGTATCTTTTAGTTGAGTTTAGACAAGTCACCCCCTTGGCCCAACCTTGTTCCTAGCCTTCACCCTTCACTAGCAGTTTGACCATGTCCAATGGGTGAGTTTGTCATTTAAACTATTGTGCAAGTAATTTCATATAATAAAGGAATATGCTAACATGATTAATGCCACTGAATGGATGTTATACTTTGAGCTAAGCTGTGAGAATGATTAGAGGAACATGTCTTAGTCAACTGATATGATTTATCCTTGGTTATATATGGACACAGCCAAACCTAGTTTAACTATGGTCATTTCTTGGGATACATGATGATGTGGGCCACATTATAGATGATGATTGATGGACCCACATACTCCTGATGATGATGCTATATGATGGATATATGATTCAGATGATGATTGATGCAGTTCAGCAGTTCTATTTATTACTTCAGATCATCAGATTATACACTGTCCATATATGGTGGACCCTATAGCTGGCCCATTAGGGCAACCCAAGGTGTATGAGTACACATTCTTAGTGGTTTTGGGTCTTCTGGATCCAATGAGACACGTATTTTAAATTTTTCAGTTCTGGGCACTTCTGACAATGATAGATGCAGTTTTACACTTGTTGACCAGATTTGGGGCTGATTTCCCAGCCTGAGCAACAGGGGCCATGAGAGGCCAGTTCACCTAGGGCGTTGTATGAGGAGGGGGTGCGTTGTATGAGGGGGTGGTCCAGCCACTTGTTATTACCATTTACCCCCCCCCCTTCCGGAGAGCCTGGTGGGCTCAATTTGACAGCGCAGATGCCCTAGAGGCAGTTTCAGCACTTTCACAGTTACCGAGGCAAGTCAGAAATGGGATAAAGTGGTCACTGAGGAATTCGATTTGGGCAATTAAGGCAAGGTTTTGGCACTTGGTTTTCACAGAGGTCTTCCAGGGTGATCCCACTATCTTCCAGCCAGTTTTCACCATGTGGGTAGGCCCACAGTGATCACAGGAGGTCTTTTACTGCTTGTCTGTCACAGATTTTGAGGACATATTTGGTCATTTATATTTATCTTGGACATATTTTATTATTTTATTGTGCCTTGGGGATAAGCTAGTAAGGATTGATGCCTCATAGCCCCACCATGTGCTCCATATGTCATGTCCTAGTCATTGTGAGGTGGGCTTTTGTACTTTTACCCCCTCTAGTGGATGACGTCACCCTCCATGAGTTTCTTTTAGCTATGACGTCATCATCTTAGCCATTGATTTTATATTGAGATCTTTTAATCTCAACCACTCATTTTATATTGTATTGTAAAGTGGTATAGGGTTTTGGTCTTTATTATCCTATATAAGGAGGAGACCCCCTATTGTATAGCTCACCTTTGGAGCTCTGGAATATTGGAATAGAACACTTCTTTGTGGAGCATATTTCTCTTGTCTTGTGGATTCTCTTGCATCGTGAGTATACAGTATCTCTTCTATGTATCGTTGTGGATCTTGGAGCTACATCTTGTTTTCTTGCAAGAAAGTGGAATTGGTGGAGAGGAGGGTGATTTCTTGAGGGTTATTGTTGGAGGGATCCACATATTCTCTCTTGGGTTGATCTTGGTGAAAGGGAGTATCATTATTGTATCTTTGTGATTTAGTTGATGCTTTCTATTACATCTTTCCATCATTTTCATAATCATTTTACTTGGCTTGTTTCGCTTGATCTTGTCTTGTAAGAGGAGGACGATTTGGCAATCTTGGAGGAGGACGTTTGGGATGGAGCTCTTGGATCTCACTCTTGAATATACACATAGGAGAATGCTATCAATTTGCAAGGTGGCCATAAGCAATTGAGGTAAGAGCTACAAGGTATGTGCCTATTTCCATCCATTCTTCTTCATTGGTCACAAACCCTAATTAATTAAAACCCTCATTTTGGTTTTTCTTAGATCTACTTAGATCTAGCCTTGCTTTTGAAAAGACATTAAAAACCCACCTCTATAGCATCCACGCCAATTCGGATCTATAGTTTGGTGGTGATTGGGTTAAAATTGACACACTTTTCAAAGCAATATAGCCCTCTTGAGCAAATCGCACCCCTTGGGAGAAGCTTGTTGGGTTAGATCTAGCATATGGGTAGGTGAGATCCCACTTGATTCATAATCTACACACTTGATAACCTACCCCTAGTGTGTCACTTCTTGTCACATTATCTCATCATGCGGCCTAAATCATACATTGGTTGAAACACTAATCATTTCTCAAACCTCCTTCAACCATACTTTAACTTCTAGGTCCACTCAACCTTGCATTGGTTTCTGTAACTTATCACTTACTCATCCCTAGGAACCTTTGTTTGGGCCCAATTGTTATGTGGAATTCTGCCCTACGGATAAGTCAAAATTCCCTTAGACTAAAGCAGACTTTAACTAACTCTAGGCTAAGAACAAAACAAAACAAATGCTACCTTGAATCCCTAGATCTAACAAACATCTCAGGATTAAAATGCTGAAGAGAGTAGAAGGAGTTTAACTGACCTTCTATCCAAATGCTTGTCTTTGGTATTTGCTCCAAGCTCCAAGCCCTCACAAGTGAACCTGTTAAAATGGAACCAAAACACAAGAATGCACTATTCTCTAGCAACCTGAAACATGAGTTAGGATCTAAATCTATGAAAGATACAAATCATATCATTAAAACAAGATTAACACAAATGATTTGGGAAAACAAGACAAGTTATTCCATTACAACTTGAAGAGTACTTACAAAAGGTGCTTGATGTCCAAGCCAATCTTCCAACTCCAAGTGTCTTCTCCTCTAGCTATCTCCACAATGCTGTAAGACCATAAGTTTGGTGCTCTCAAGAGTCCTCCCTTTGGCCCATGGAAAGCTTCTCTCTTATAGCACATGGGAAGGCTAACCAACAAGAGAGAAGTGTGGATCTATGGAGGGTTTAGTGGATCAGGCCAGCTAAACAAAGAAGGAGTTAGGATCGAACCAAAGATGGTAATCCCAACAAAATATCCTCGAAGGTCGAAATCCCAAAATCCAAGGCAAAAAGGCTAAATTCAGACTACCGCGCCCCTATAACTGAGCATAACGCGGTAGTACCGCGCCCCAGATAAGGAGTAACGCGCGGTAGTTATGACTACCGCGCCCCTGTAGATGTTCAGGAAGCGGTAGTGCTCACAAACAGGGCTAAGTTGGGCTGGTAGATGGTAGAAAAAGGTTTTGCTTTCAGTATTCAGTCAATGGTTTTCACTCTGGATGTTCAGATGATCTTTAAGGGAAACTGTCGTTTAGGTCGGTAATGCAAGGATGCGACACTAATATGTAATGTGTAATATTGAGGTATAACACCAATCATCTTTGATTGGTAATAGGGTCTCCCCCTAGGTCTTGATTTATCTTGAACTAAAGTGAAGAGTGCCTCGGTTGAGTGACTCCCACCTTGCATTGGGAACCATGGCATCTCTTGGGTCATCTCTTTAGTTGTCTATCTCCTCTACCATCCCGGATGGGATACCACTAGGGACAACTACAAGTTGTGTGATAACATTTCTGGCGTTGTTGCCGGGAAGGTAGAGGCATACCTTAGGTGTCTGCGATTATCCATGCATAACTCATATCTTATCGCATCCGGACTAATCTAGATGGTTATCATTTCAATCCTTAATTTAAGCTTAGCCATCTATTTGTCGCTCATCTCTCCCCGCTATTTTAACGACATATCTTTGGTAGAAGAGATTTAAAATCTACCTGGCGATTCCACATAAGCGACTCCACTTGTGATCGATCCTGTCATTATATAGAACCCATGGGGTGCATCTTTTTGTATTTCGGTTCTTGATTTAAAAATAAAAAAATATAAAATTTGTCATCCATGGCTGCTTCTGAGCGGCATAGGACTTTTGGTCGTTTGAAAGTTTTTGACTTCTCGAAAATTGTTGGGTATCCTCATCAAATCCCTCATCAAGCCCGTGAAAGGCTGTCTAAATTTGATGGAAGCCATGAAGTATCTGCTTAAAGACACCTTGAACTTTTTAGGGAAATTATTAAAAAGTTATCCATAACCCATGAGGATGTGTGTATGAAACTATTGGCTTCATCTTTCAAAGAAAGAGCTGAGCTCTAGTTTTTGAATTTGAAGGCCAATAGCATTTCCGGATATGACATGTTCGAAAATAAATTCTTAGAAGAATGGGGAAGTGAATTCGATGATATTTATTCTTCAATTCAAATCCAAAATCAAAACCTTCCCCTTTTCGATCATATTGTTGAATCAATTAATAATCCAATATCAAGTGAATTGTCAACATCCGAAAATGACCCCTCTTGCCCAATTTCTTTTGAGGATAAGTCTTCCACTTTTGATTCAATCGAAAGTCAAATCCCTAATCATTGTATAAATCATAATTTTTCGAATTTCGTTTTAGATAGCCCTAGCCTTGCTCCTGAGGAAATTTTCGAAGTTGAGCTTTTAATCAATAAGCCTATTGAAGTTCCTCCCTCAGAGAAACTCATTACTCATTCCATATTTAATGATCATTCAATTCCTTATCACCTTATTGAAGAAGAAGAAAGTGAGGACATCGACCAAGATCCTTTAGTGGTGATTTCACATGATCATTGTGCAAATAATCAGGATATTATAAATGAAATTGTTAATTTTTCCCCTGATCAATTAAATGAAAATGATCACTTATCCTCTTGCAATTTTAATGATGAATTAATAAAAGATCAATCTCAAAATGAGAATGAATTAATAAATCACACTAGGTGTTCTAATCTTTGTTCCACTTCTTACAATGAATCTTTAAGTTTTCATTTTTTCATCTTTAATCAAGATAGCTTGGAGTTAGATAGTTATGGTCAATCTTGTCCTCAGATTGTAAATATTAAACTTGACCAAAGACTTGAAATCATTCCTAGAGTAAAGAGTGTTTCCTTTTGTCAAATTCCAAGGTCAAACTCATTTTTCCATTTGGGAGAATTTTCATATTTGCAATCCACCCTCCCTTCCCAACGCTTTCAATCATATTTGGGTTGGTGCTCTAGCCAATCTTTTGCCTTGGAAATTTTCAATAGGAAGTATAAGCACGATTACATGTTTGGAGAAAAAGCACTTCATTTCCCTTTTCAGTCACTTTGGAATCAAAATGCTTGTTGTCAAGCTATCAATCATTCTTGGTGGCTAGAAAAGGTGTTTAAAGATCATTTTCACCTTTCCTCCATTTTTGAGCATCAAGTGGGTTTGATTTTTATTTTTCGTCTTCTAAGCTTTAATTTGTCCCCACTTGGTTTCTATTTGATCATCAATCCCAAGGAGAATCAAATTGAATATATGAGAGAAGCAAATGAAGAAGTTAATTTGTGTGAAAATGAATCGAATCACATGTCTTATGTCTTCCCTCCATCCATCTCTGAGTTTAACTTGCATAAATTTTATGATCCTATCAATTCTTTGATGGAGGATGTTTGTATCAATCAGTCTTTTCCTTGGCATAATTTCATATTGCATAATTCAAATCATTCTTCAATGTTTGAACAAGTCAGGAAGATTGTGCCCTCAAATTTGTTAATCTTTAGCCCAATCTTGACTTGTTCTATCATCAAAAATCAAATAAGAATCATTAACCTATTTGATGAATGGTTGCACTGGATTTATGATTTTACCTAACATTTGTGCTAATTGGTTAGAGTAGGGTAGGTAGGTCTTGAATAAGCTCACTTGAGCAGTAGGATTTGTGTGCTTTTTCTTTTTCTGTGTGCTGAGTATTGCCCCTTTTTCTTTTCTTCTTGGAGTGTCTGCTTGTTTTTGTTGTTGATTGAGTTGAGCCTTGCTCCTTCCTAAGCTTGTCTCTTCTCCTGCATGCATTAAAAAATGTTTAATTTCGGTTTATATTTTTGGCTGCCTGTGCAAGTGAGATTGCCTGCTTGAAAAAGTTCTCTTTTCCTCCTGCACAGTAATAATAATAATAATGAATGATGAATAAATGATATATGCCATGTTAGATTTAAAATTTCTTTTTATGCATTTCAGATTATCCTTTAGAGTAGGTTTCAGTTTCAGTTTTATTTTATTTTTCCCATACATGCTCCATGAGGTATTCTAGTGTTTGTGAGCACAGATATAGGTGCAAAATAAAAGCTGAAAGCAAGGATGGTGCAGTGCTGGATTGAAGATTGATGTAGAGCAGATCCAGACAAGAGATTCTGATGTTCTCAAGCGCTCTCTCCCTTAGAGCACTTGTCCCAGCTGGAGCCAGATGTTATCACACCATAGTAGCAAGGCTACTATTCTTGCTTAGCAGATATCTGCACATTCCAGAGCTTCCATTATTCAGAGCTTGGCTATGATGATTGTTTATTTTGATATCACTCATGATCAGAGCAGTGTATTATTCAGACTTATGTTAGACCTTGTGTCAAGGCTGGGCCTTGAGAGTTCAGATTTGATGACCGATGTGACCCTTTATCCCATACATTTTCAGTTCAATGCCTAGAGATATATTGCAGCAGTGTTTCAGATGATATATGATGATTATTCTTGTGATGATGTTGTATGACCCATGGATGTTTATTCATTGACTGTGGATTATTATCTTGTTGATTTAGTCATGTTCACAGCATCTGCTTGGTATATTATTCATGATGTGGCAAACTGTTTAAAATGAACTATAAATTATAAAATGGACATTTACTTGCACATTTAGGTTGTTTAACAAAACTCACTGGTTTACCACCTTACATAGATATGGTCTTTCCTGACACCAGTTGTCTGCTAGTTTAGACTCCAAATTCACTTGACTCCATTCATACATGACTTTCCTTATTTGACTTTAAACCTTGACCTGTCTTATTTGACTTTCTGGTACTCAGGACTTCCCCATTTTCTACCTCTGTGTTTGGACCGCATCCTTGTATGTTTAGTGTCTCGGCTCTGAGTTGGTGACAAAACTTACCTTTGGTGAGTTGGATTGTAGGCCTAAATTATTCTGGTCGGTTGTCCCGATGTTTGGCATTGGCTCGAACTCCCCCTAGTCACTTGAGATGTTGTTGGCTAAAACTGAAAGCTCATGTACTACTTATGGAAACTTATAAATTTGCCCATGGAAACTAAAAAGGGCAAGAGCGATGAACTGCTAAAAATACTCCTCGAAGAGTATAAGAAAGGTCCAAAAAAACAATGGTTCTTAAAAGCTATATCTAAACAATTGCTGACCTTATATGTATATGTAAACATGCCCTGGATGCAAGCTGCAACTAGTTGTGCTTATTAGCACACCTGAGATCCGAAGGGTTATGTAGGCCAAAAAGACCATGAAATGAAATTGAATGATCCTAATGAACCTGGATCAACTTGATGTAGACATGATGCCTAAGTTGAATAAGCACTCTCTAAACAACTTACCCATTTGTGAGGCACAGCCATCCCCCGTGTTATTTTGTCCAGCACAGAGTTTATAGTTTCCCCTTTCTCCCAATCCAAAGTATCTTTTAGTTGAGTTTAGACAAGTCACCCCCTTGGCCCAACCTTGTTCCTAGCCTTCACCCTTCACTAGCAGTTTGACCATGTCCAATGGGTGAGTTTGTCATTTAAACTATTGTGCAAGTAATTTCATATAATAAAGGAATATGCTAACATGATTAATGCCACTGAATGGATGTTATACTTTGAGCTAAGTTGTGAGAATGATTAGAGGAACATGTCTTAGTCTACTGATATGATTTATCCTTGGTTATATATGGACCCAGTCAAACCTAGTTTGATTATGGTCATTTCTTGGGATCCATGATGATGTGGGCCACATATGCTTATAGATGATGATTGATGGACCCACATACTCCTGATGATGATGCTATATGATGGATATATGATTCAGATGATGATTGATGCAGTTCAACAGTTCTATTTATTACTTCAGATCATTAGATTATACACTGTCCATATATGGTGGACCCTATAGCTGGCCCATTAGGGCAACCCATGGTGTATGAGTACACATTCTTAGTGGTTTTGGGTCTTCTGGATCCAATGAGACACTTATTTTTCAGTTCCGGGCACTTCTGACAGTGATAGATGCAATTCTACACTTGTTGACCAGATTTGGGGCTGATTTCCCAGCCTAAGCAGCAGGGGCCATGAGAGGCCAGTTCACCTAGGGCGTTGTATGAGGAGGAGGTGGTCCAGCCACTTGTTATTACCATTTACCCCCCCCCCTTCCGAAGATCCTGGTGGGCTCAGTTTGACAGCGTAGATGCCCTAGGAGGCAATTTCAGCACTTTCACAGTTACCGAGGCAGGTCAGAAATGGGATAAAGTGGTCACTGAGGAATTCGATTTGGGCAATTAAGGCAAGGTTTTGGCACTTGGTTTTCACATAGGTCTTCCAGGGTGATCCCACTATCTTCCAGCCAGTTTTCACCATGTGGGTAGGCCCACAATGATCACAGGAGGTCTTTTACTGCTTGTCTGTCACAGATTTTGAGGACATATTTGGTCATTTATATTTATCTTGGACATATTTTATTATTTTATTGTGCCTTGGGGATGAGCTAGTAAGGATTGATGCCTCCTAGCCCCACCATGTGCTCCATATGTCATGTCCTAGTCATTGTGAGGTGGGCTTTTGTACTTTTACCCCCTCTAGTGGATGACGTCACCCTCCATGAGTATCTTTTAGCTATGATGTCATCATCTTTTTGAGTGATCCATGTGTTATGTTATGTGGTTCATCTTAGCCATTGATTTTATATTGAGATCTTTTAATCTCAACCACTCATTTTATATTGTATTGTAAAGTGGTATAGGGTTTTGGTCTTTATTATCCTATATAAGGAGGAGACCCCCTATTGTATAGCTCACCTTTGGAGCTCTGGAATATTGGAATAGAACACTTCTTTGTGGAGCATATTTCTCTTGTCTTGTGGATTCTCTTGCATCGTGATTATACAGTATCTCTTCTATGTATCATTGTGGATCTTGGAGCTACATCTTGTTTTCTTGCAAGAAAGTGGAATTGGTGGAGAGGAGGGTGATTTCTTGAGGGTTATTGTTGGAGGGATCCACATATTCTCTCTTGGGTTGATCTTGGTGAAAAGGAGTATCATTATTGTATCTTTGTGACATAGTTGATGCTTTCTATTACATCTTTCCATCATTTTCATAATCATCTTACTTGGCTTGTTTCACTTGATCTTGTCTTGTGGGAGGAGGACGATTTGGCAATCTTAGAGGAGGACGTTTTGGGTTGGAGCTCTTGGATCTCACTCTTGAATATACACATAGGAGAATGCTATCAATTTGCAAGGTGGCCATAAGCAATTGAGGTAAGATCTACAAGGTATGTGCCTATTTCCATCCATTATTCTTCATTGGTCACAAACCCTAGTTAATTAAAACCCTCATTTTGGTTTTTCTTAGATCTACTTAGATCTAGCCTTGCTTTTGAAAAGACATTAAAAACCCACCTCTATAACATCCATGCCAATTCGGATCTATAGTTTGATGGTGATTGGGTTAAAATTGACACACTTTTCAAGGCAATATAGCCCTCTTGAGCAAATCGCACCCCTTGGGAGAAGCTTGTTGGGTTAGATCTAGCATATGGATAGGTGAGATCCCACTTGATTCGTAATCTACACACTTGATAACCTACCCCTAGTGTGTCACTTCTTTGATTTCTGCCTTGGGGGTAGCATTCCTCATTTTGAGGGTTATGCCCACTTGGATCAATTTGGTGATGCACTTCAATCCCAGATCTATGGAGATCTAGCCATTGGATCCCCTTGATTTTCAAGATCCACATAGATCATTGCCTAAATTACTTGGATCTACAATTTGATGGCCATTGGACATGTTTTAACACACTTTTCCACCTTTTAGCCCTCCTTGAGCAATGTCGCACTCCTTGGGTGATTTAGTTTGCCCACTTTGAGGACCTGGGTAGTTGAGATTTCAGTGGATTTGGAAAGAGCATACCTTGAAAACTACATCTAGTGTGTCATTTTATGACGATCTGCCTTGGGGGTAGCATTCCTTGTTTCAAGGGATTGTGGTCCACTTAGGGTCATATCATGAAACATTAGATCTAGAAAGATCCAACCATTACATCTCAATCAGCCCACTTGATTTGCATCCTAGGTGTCCCGATCTACATTTTGACATATCTTTTGACTCCATTAACCCATCCAACAAGGCACTAGTCCACCTAGGGCAATTCACACTCCTTGGGAATTGTATCAAGTCCTAGATCCCATATGCGGGTATCTCTAATTTCAACTTAGATCCATAGATGTACTCACTACATACCCCTTAGTACCAATTGCACCCCTTAATTTCACCTTGTGGGTCCCATTTAAGCCATTTACACATCCCAAGGAAGTGGGCCCCACTTGTGTAACACATGGTACTAGATATTGTCACATTATCTCATCATGCGACCTAAATCATACATTGGTTGAAATACTAATCATTTCTCAAACCTCCTTCAACCATACTTTAACTTCTAGGTCCACTCAACCTTGCATTGGTTTCCGTAACTTATCACTTACTCATCCCTAGGAACCTTTGTTTGGGCCCAATCATCTTTGATTGGTAATAGGGTCTCCCCCTAGGTCTTCATTTATCTTGATCTAAAGTGAAGAGTGCCTCGGTTGACGTGACTCCCACCTTGCATTGGGAACCGTGGCATCTCTTGGGTCACCTCTTTAGTTGTCCATCTCCTCTACCATCCCGAATGGGATACCACTAGGGACAACTACAAGTTGTGTGATAACAGTACCCTAGTCAATTAACTAGGGTTTCTGATCAAATTAACCAGGCAGAGTAGAGAGTAAGACCTTAGAAGGTACCCTAGGACCCCCAACTGTCTCCTGGGGTTCTTGGTCGGGGACCAAGCAAGTTGATGCCATGGAAAAGTCCCTAGCATGTGGCTAGGGCCCCTATTTGTCTCTAGGGTATTCTAGTTTGGGACCAGATAGTTTCTTGGTCACAAGGACCAAGCAGATCCTGCAGGTTGAGACAGAGACATCCTGGTCTAGGACCAGACAGATTCTTGGTCAAAGACCAAGTAGGTCCTGGAGGTGGTTGATCAACATTCAATCTAGGACTGAAAGCTCAGCCTGGGGCTGAGAGCCATTCTTTACGAATAAAAGCAGTTGGTCAATTACCAAGATGTTGACTTCGGTCAACCTTCAACCTGGAGCTGAAGAACCTAGTCAAGGACTAGGTGGTTGATCAACTTGATTCAGTCTAGGACTGAAGCTCAGCTTTAAGCTGAGAGCCATTCCTTGAGAATGGAGGTTCTTGGTCAGTTACCAAGATGATGATGTGTGATGTCCTCTTCTCATAAGTCTTCGAGATGGTTGAGTTAGGTGGTCTTCTCAAGGGACTGGCCACCCCTTGATGGAGTCACTAGCACTTGACCTAAGAAGCAGTTTGGAGGACCACAAGAACACATCATCCAGTGTGGACCCTTCCTTATATAATGATGATGAACTTTCAGGTTATACGGAACATTTGTACATTTGAGAGAGAGATGATTGGTTGTGCCCCACCTTGATTGATTGACTTCTAGTCCTTACACCTTGTTGATTATTTGTCTTGTGGTACCTTGTGGTTAATAGGTTCATTTACCCACTTTGAGTTATCTTTTAATTTGTACCACTTTTGATGTTTTTGGTCTTATGGGTACTATGGTTGTTTGACCACGTTTAAGGTATACCCTTGGTCCTAGGGGTTATGGGTCATGTATTAGTCCTTGTACCCTCACCTAAATGACCCTAGTACCCTACTTATGATTTATGTTATTAAATGTGACTCTTTTATTTTTATTTTTTTTTAATTTTAATTTTACTTTTTTTTTTTTTTTACTTCTATTTTATTTTTTTATTATATTTTTTTTTATTAAGTGGTTCCTTCCTAACTTAATGGAACCCTAACTTAATTCAGTTGGACCTTTCTAGAAGATCTTGTTACTATATATTGAAGATTTATCTTTATCATCTATCATCTTTATCAAAGGTCTGCTCTTTCCACTGCTTGACGTCAAAGTTATCTCAGCTGCTCTTCCTGAGTTTGATTGCCGCCCACCTGCTGTTCAATTTCAGATCTAATTCTTTGATGTTCAGGGTTTGTTCTATGTTAAGACATGATCTATTTTGTTGACTGGTAACCTGACTGAAGCAGGCCGTGACAGTTGTGAACTTGTTAACTTCTTGTTTTGCTCACCTGGGATTTTGTGGAAGTCCGATCTGCTATTATCAAGATTGATCCACCTGTGTATAGACCCGATCTATTTATGTGAGGACCCGATCTGCTAGTTGTTGGTTCGATCTATTGTTTTTGAGCACGGATCTCCTTTACTTCTGCTAGACCTTAAATCCGTGACTGTTTGACTCAGATCCAACTGTTGTGGAGGCCGTAAGGTTTCGAGTTTATTCTCAAGTCTGCTGGTTGTATGTTTTGTGGAGGCCGTGAGGCCTGAAAGTCTAAATTGGTGGAGGCCGTGAGCCTTGGGATCTGATCTACTTTTTATAACGATCAACCAGATTGTTCTAGAACTGATCTGAGTACTTCTTTGGAGGCCATAACTTGTTGGGGTCTGCTCTTTGTTTTTATGAAGTGCGCTAAACCTGATTCAGTCTGCTGAGACTTCTTTTGGTATTTAAGATCAGATTTCCTGTGTTATAAATTTGTTGGGTTACATCTTGTGCTGAGTTTTTTGGATCAGATTTTTTTTATATTGAGTCTTGGTACTGCCAATATGTCTGACTGTCATTGACCACTCTTGATGGACAGTACCTCAGCCCGGTCATCTCTCTCTCTCAGGTTTGTACTAACCCTTTAATAGCATCAATTGGTTCCTAGAGTTGACTGGTCTCTGAGAGGCACAGTCTTTTCTGAAGGTAACTTCTGAGTATATAACAGGAAAGGCTCCACACCCAGGTAAGTATCTTCACCTATCTCTTTTATTGCAAATTAAACAAGTTGATTACATGTTACTGAAGATTACTTTAACACAGTGACCCAACTGGTAGTGTTAAAGTGGAAAAGTTAGAAAGAGATGAAAATTATGTTTTGTTACTGTTTTACTATTTAGTTTCAGTACATGTTTATTAAATGTAATTTTTGCATTAAAGTATATTGATTTTTTATTCTTCTGCATAAAACCCTGACTCTACCAAAAAGATTAACAATATATTTATGAAAGATAATTTGAATGATATCAGTTCAACACTAGTGTATGATGACAAAAAGCTAGAAAATGGTTCTATGGACATTAATACAAATTTGAAAAGTTTAAAGAAAAATTTGCAAAAATATAGCTAGAGGAAAGAAACATTGATGAACTCCATAGGAAAGAATGCATGCAGAAAATTCAAATGAATTAAAAGGTGAAAGAACTTATGAAGAAGGATGATCAGTTATCCAAGTTGCAAACTCTTAACCGAGCTCATATTAAGGAAGTCAAATTATTGAAGCAAATAAAGGGAAGCAAAGGACAAGAGGATAAGGATAACTCGAAGGAAGAAATCAGAAGGTTGCATAATCATTATCAAAACTATCTTAATGATACCAATGACAGTTGAACAAGGACAAAAGAAACTAATGGACCGCATTACACTTCAAAAGGAGGTGGAAGAGAAAACAATTTAATGTCGAACAGATAATACTTGGTGAAGTTGAACTCCATTTTGAGGACATAAAGGCCAAATATGATGGTATCATTTCAAAAGCAAGGGTAATTGGATATCAGGCCAAGAGGTTGGAACATGCCATTATACCAGTAAAGAAGATTAATAACAATGCTGTCAAAAGAAAACCATCAAAGGTGGAGCCATATACACAAGCCGCATTACCAAAAAATGTTGGCAAGAAAGACAAGAAGGTCCACATTAGCACTACCAAACAAGCAATTTGGAGGATCAACAACATCCATGGAATGTGGCATCAATGAACCATATGAAAAAAGATATTATTGAAGACCAACATCTATATTGAATTGTAGCAGTTAAAACCAATGTTATCGGAACCAAAACTGAAACCAGCCAAGGCTCAAACTGGGACCAGACCAAAACCAGCCAAAAAAACCAAGGTGGCGAATCCATAACCCCAATTGAACGAAAGCCATATGAGGGTTGGATGTGGGATGGGCAAGGGTCCATCCAAATCAAAACCAATCTGTTCAAGATGTGCACTAGATGAGAGCCAGATCTAAATCAGAACTAGCCTGAATGATCCAATTTGACATAGAACCAGCCTGCCAATCCAGTTTGGCCATTGGTTTGAACCCTACTAAAGGTAACCCATCCAAACCAGTTGGGTTCCAGCCTAGTCATGACAGTTCTAATCACATTGGTTACAACAATGCATGGAAACAAAGGAAAAGAAACTATGCAACATCAAACAATCACGAATTGATGCCGAAAAAATAGAGTGTGGATGGATGGATAGTCATCAGTGATGATATATCTGAAGTGATGGAGGAGGATGAAGGAAGCCAAAAATAGGGCTTGGTACAAAAAGCACTGTATGGAAAAAAAATATGCTTTACTCTGCAAGTTTGGTTAGATTGCCTCCTCTAGCTAATTTGATTATAGATGTAGCTAAGGAACTTTGAAAAAGAGCTTTAATCGAGTATTTATATGGTTCAAATTCCTCACTAGTGAAGTTGGTTCAATGGATCAGATCTTCATGAGCATCATTGGCTAGAGGGAAAGTTAGGACCTTTCCACTTCGACAAGGGTTTTATTCCTTTCATTTTGAAAATTGGGAATAAGGACATTGTGCTTAGTGGAGGACCTTCGGTTAATGGTTCTTTTGCACTGCTCCTTATGCCATGGTATCAATCCTTTCACTAAAGGACAACCCAAAAGAAGAAGCTCCTTCTATGGGTTCACCAACTTGGCCTCCTTATTCATTTTGAAATGACAATATATTAGCGTTGGTGGGTGACAAGTTGGGTTCATACTTCATTCTTATATGCAACCCCCGCCCCGCCCCGCCCCGCCATAACCCAAAATTGGGAAGGAACACCCATATAATCTTTATCATGGCCACTATTTCAAATGCTTTGTTGGAGGCAGTTGTTTTTGAATGGAATGGCCATGGCCAAAGACAAATCTTAAAATATGGAACCGCATGTATCAATATAGGCTCTATCATGAACATGGGCATATTTTTTAAGACTACCCTCTCAAAAGATTAGCATTACAAAAAAACCTAACTTGAGACAATGTTAACCATATGGCCCCAATTGTGCTCACATTGCTAGAGGGTTAAGACCTATGTAGCAAGGTTACCCGTACCCGAGGGTAGGGTACATGTGCCCGTACTGGGTACTTGGGTACGTGTGCCCGTACTAGGTACTTGGGTACATGTAAGGTACGTCTCCTGCCGTACCCTGTCGTACCCCATACTGGCTCCATGTACCAGAGATGCCTTTATAAAAAAAGGAGTACTTATAGGCTAAATGGTACAGCATACCCCATGTTTGGGTACTTCGTACCCCGTGTTTGGGTACTCCGGGGGTACGGCCGACTCAGCAAAATGCAAATCCACTAGGGAAAATGTAATGACCCCCAACCAAATCTGAACTAAATTTTTGCTAACTGCGTATGGAGTCTGGTTCAGGATTTATGTCAAGCACTGTGCAACACTATTCAAATTCCAGTGAATATTGTCCAAATCTGGTACATTGATTTTGCATTGATTTACAAGGAATGTTTTTATGGTTTTGTGTTAAGCATTCATGGAACATAATTTGACTACCAAATGTGCACATAAAAAATATAGATATATATTTAATACTGAGAAATACACTCACATCAACCCAATAATACATTTGCAACTATTTATTGCTTGTAACAGCAGTACAAATAGGTGTTTAAAATCAGATTTCAAGTGTACCTTCAGATTACAGTTTGACTGTTTGTTACAGCTGCATGGTACAATGATTTATCAAATTTCATGTAACTTCCAATCTTCCACTTGATATCTACTACGAGTCTATGATTTATCAAATTTTATGTTTCAAATTTTCAATGTGAATGTTCATTGTTCAATGAATTTAGAATTATAAATCATGATTCATAAATTATGAAGAAATCTAAAATATGCATGTATAATGTGACTATGACATGTTTTATTTTTATTATATATATATATTCAATACCCCCGACGTACCCAAGTACCCTGTTTCAGAAAGTGACATCCCCGTCCTCATCCCCGTACCCAAGTTTCCTAGCAACCTAGGTTAAGACTCAATGAGATTCCATCCAGTTGGTTATATTTTTCGTTGATCTAGGCATACAAATTGATCAAAGTTCTCATCAAATCCAAAAGAGTCCAAGATTGTTATTTTTCGCAGTTGCCTTTTTTGGGGGGGGCTACATCAAGGGGCCTAAACGACAATGATCCTCATCAGTGTTGCAGGAACCAAACTGGAACCGGAAAAACCGATCAATCAAACCAGATTCAAGCATTTCTCGGGTCAAACCGCCCTCTTGAACTGTTTTTTATCAATTCCAAACATAACCGAAAGGTTTTGGTATGGAACTAGCTGATTCCGTATGGAACCGGTTTTTTTGCTCAAACCGGTCGATTCATACCGATTCCGTACGAAGCCGTATTGCGGACCCAACAACTCAAATTTTTAATTTTTTTTTAAATGAAAAGTGGGTTGGGGTAGGTGATGCTGATGCTCTATCTCCCAATCTGATGACGTTGATGCCTCATCAGATTGGGTTGTGGAGACTCAGCGAACAGCATTTGACAATGAAGACCTTTCATGGATGGATTTTGACCTACTTCCACAACAACGGGATGTGGAAGTTGATGTTGGACAAGTACCTTCTAGACCAAGGGAGTCAAGTCAAGTGGCCCAAGCCCAAAATCCCCATATTGAGGATGCAAATGATCACTCAAAGTTTGAGTCTGAGGATTCAGATGATTCTATTGATAAGATTGTGTAGTCTTTGGTGTTAGAAATGTAACTCAGGAGGTCCCACCATGATTTTGTAATGTTTACATGGTGGGAACCATTTTTGACTTTCCTACGATGTTTTATAATATAAAAGTGACTTTATATTTTTTAAATGACTTAAAAGTTAAGTTGTGGGTCCCAAAAAGTTTTGTGAGCATTTAATAATAAAGTGTATTATTAAATGAGCATTTAATGTGAACCTTTAGATATGATTGATCTCAACCATTGATGAGTTAGTTGAGATTAGTTAGTTCGGGTTTTGGGAAAAAGAAAGATATAAAAAGACATCTAGGGAAGAGAGAAAACATTCATTGAAGTCACATCAAAAGAGAAAAGAGATCAGATTTCTGGAGTGAAGGAAGAGCACAATTTCCAAGAAAAATCAGATTGCAGTGTTCCCAAGACAGTCTGTACAGCAATATTTTCTACAGTAAGTGGGCACAGTTTTCAAGGCTGAGAATGGGTGCATTTCCCGAGGCAGACTGAAGTATTCTTTCTACAGAAATTCGTACCTGTCTTCTGGCACATTTCCCGAGGTAGAAATTGTTGTTGTTAATTCTGACAGGCCATACTCTGTCAGTCAGTTCTGTGGAACATATTTCTAGAAAAATCAGACTGCTGTTTTGGTACATGTGGGCAGTATTTGCATTTATTTTCTGTTGGCACGAATTCCAAGAATGGTTAGCAGAGACAGAAATAAGTTCCATTTGCATTTCTAAATTTGGTCGAGATGGAAATCAGAGAAATTTCTGAGTTGTAAAAGAAGTTTCAAATTTGCTCTGGTAAGGTTTTTACCCTGGGCTTGGCCCTAAATTTTTGTGTTGCATTCATCTTCAGTTCAAGAGTTTGGTTGTATGGTGTTTATGCTTAAAACTATCAGAAATTTCATTAAAGTATGATATATGAATTCATAGTTCAGAAAAGCTAAGTTACCGGAAACGTCACAATAGCCTTGGTGAAACGTCGTTCCCCGTTTCGGATCCAGAAACGGAGGGGATACGGCCCTGAAACGTCATTGAAACGTATCAGAGTGGTACAGATACATTTAAAGGGTTTTGTGTTAATTTTATTTTTGGTGCAGCTGCGAGACCCATTCTCAGAGAGAATGGTACCCTAGTCATTTGACTAGGGTTCCTGGTCAAGTTAACCAGGCAGAGTATGAGTAAGACCCTAGAAGGTACCCTAGGGCCCCCAGCTATCTCCTGGGGTTCTTGGTCTAGGACCAAGCAGATCGATGCCATGGCAAAGTCCCTAGCATGTGGCTAGGGCCCCTATTTGTCTCTAGGGTATTCTGGTCTAGAACCAGACGGTTTCTTGGTCATGATGACCAAGCAGATCCTGCAGGTTGAGACAAAGACTTCCTAGGTCCTGCAGATGGTTGATCAACATTCAGCCTAGGACTGAATGCTCAACTTGAGGCTGAGGACCATTCTCTGGGAGAATGGAGATCCTAGTCATGAACCAGATGGTTGATCAACATGTCCCAGTCTAGGACTGAGGTTCAGCCTTGAGCTGAAAGCCATTCATTGAGAATGGAAGATATTGTTGTCCCCTCTCCTAATCGGTTATTGCTAGGTTGCTTCTCAAGGGACTGGCCACCCCTTGGCGATGTCTCTAGTACCTAACCCTTAGGAGCAGCGTTAAGGACAAAAGGATTGCACCATCCGTTTGGATCTTCTCCCTTATACAGTGATGACAAAAATATATAAACTATGTATCTTAAGAGAGAGAAAAGTCTTTGGTCCTGTTGGTCCTATTTGATTGCTTGTCCGCTTTGATTTTGTGGTTGTTAACTCATGGTCCTATTCTTACTTGGTCCTAGCACTCTCACTTGTGAGCACCTTTGACTATGATGACTCCTACTTTATGGAGTATTTTTACATAAGGATTTATTAAAGACCATTGGACCATGTATTATTATGTTTTGTTATAGGGCCTTGTCCCACTTATGTTTTTGGTCTATTTTATGTTGGACCTTTGGATTTTCACTTTATGATAAATTCATTAAATATTTATTTTAGTCTTATTAATAAAATCTTTATGATTTTATTAATAAAGACTTTGTGATTTTATTAATAAAGTTTTATTATTTCATTATTATTTAATTGTCCATTTAAGTCTTATCCCATTAAATACATTGGACCATTGGTACTTTATCCTTTGACCTCTCTTTTCTTATTATTTTATTTTTTATTCCTATTCCTAAGGTTGTTAACTCTCAATCTATATAAACCTTACAAAACTTATGTTCTCATATCTTACGGTGAGCTTACACTTCACTTATCGTTTTGTTTCTCTCGGGTAATACTTTCGGGTCTGCTCCTAATTGGATTTTACGACTGTCTCTCTCTTCTCGGCTTTACCCTCACAGATCTCTTTTCACGGTCTTACCCTCACGGGTTTTCGTTCACGGCTTTACCCTCACGGGTTTCTCTCACGGATTTATCCTCACGGACCTCTCCTCACGGCTTCATCTTCACGGGTTTCTCTCACGGGTTTATCCTCAAGGATCTCTCCTCACGGCTTCATCTTCACGGGCTTCTCTCACAGCTTTACTATTTTTGTTGTAGCAATTTGATTCCGGCTGTAGCTTGTGACTGTCTCACAGCTTTACTATTTTTTGCTGTAGCATTTGATTCCAGCTATAGCTTGTGACTGTCTCACATCTTCTCTATTTTTGCTATGGCAATTGATTGTCTCTATTCTGAGCTGTAGCTTGTGACTGTCTCACAGCTTCTCTATTTTTGCTGTGGCATTTGATTGTCTCTATTCTGAGCTGTAGCTTGTGACTGTCTCACAGCTTCTCTATTTTTGTTGTGGCATTTGATTGTCTCTATTCTGACTGTAGCATGTGACTGTCTCACAGCTTCTCTATTTTTACTGTGGCATGTGATTGTCTCTATTTTTGCTGTAGCATTTGATTGACTCACAGTTTCTCTATTCTGGCTGTAGCATTCAGCAGTCTCACAATTTCTCTATTCTGCCTGTAGCATTCAGCAGTCATCACTTTAATTGAACTCTGAGTGAGTGTTTGCTTACGTGCTTGACCTTTGTAGTCTGCAGCACCTGTGTGTCTTTCTTACTATTGTCATTTTAATTGAAGAACTTGAGGTCTGTTTTATTCTACCTGAACCTTCTCTCTCTTAAGGTACGTATATGGTTTATCTAGTTTGACTTGTCCTTTCAGTGACAAGATCAAAACTATCTGAGTATAAGTTGAATCCAAATGGTTGTTTTAATTCTTTAATGCAGTACATGTTTATTTCACTATAGTTCATTTATTTTATTTTTCTGAACTTAGCATTTGATGATTCTCGAGGACCAACATTAATGCAGTGACTAAATGGAGCATTAAGTTGAAAGAGATGAAAATTATGTTTTAAATCAGTTTAAATTTAAATTAAGCAGTACAATTGTTTGCATGTTCTTGTATCAAGTTTGTTATATGTGATAAAACGTACATAACCTGAAATTTTAACATTTTGGATACGTTTCAGGGGAATTGTGAAACGTATCAGAGAGAGAGGGGCACGTTTCCAACCGTTTTTTATTCTTGAAGTCGACCTTTTAATTGTTTCCTTGGTCTACATTGAAACCCTAAAGGACCCACAACCTCTCCATGGAAGCTATAAAGAATATTAAATTCTTAAAGTAAAAGTGACATTCTCCTTATAAATATAAGGAGAATGTCACTTTTACTTAAATTTTTAACATTACCATTAATTGTTTCAGGATGTTTGAGAGTGGTTCCAACCTCATCGGACTTCATATGCAAAAAGTAGACTTTTTAGTCCCATTCAGAATTCAACAGACTTAACAATTTTCAGGCTTTCAGGATTGCAATGTTGCCACTGGATTCAATCAAGCACATCAACCCCTCTATGTACCTTGATGTTGGTGGTGTTGATTGTTGAACTCCTCTGTCTTAAAATGGACTTCAACCCACTTCCATAGCTAGAGAATATGAACATTGGTGTTGGACGAGTGCCTCCAAGCCCAGGGGAATCAAGCCAAGCTCAGGATCCCTATTTTCGGTCTACTTTTGTTGAGGACATAGATGATGACTCTGATTCTAAGCATGAGGATTCAAATGATATTAGTTAAAAGTTTTCATAGTATCATGTTACATGTATGATTAATGATATTTGATAGTAGTGTTAGGTGATGATGATGATGTACAATGATAATATTATGATGATTATGATGACAATGAAAATATTTATGATGATGACGATATATATATATATATGTCGTTTCCCCGCCGTATCGTATCTAGCTTTTTTGAAAATTTGTCGTATCCGTGTCTCCCCCCGTATCCGTAGCCGTATCCGCTTCAATGCAACTTAGCAGAAAAGTCATAAATCAGATTTACAATCAAAGTGTTTGATAAAAGTCCAATAAGAAATTTTTGTGATTTTTATCAAAAATCTTCATTTGGCTCTTTAGTCTTTTCCATCTTAGTTCTAGTCTAGAGTTAATTTTGGACTCTATAGGCCATTTAGAGCCTTTTTGTTGATGTATTTTGATTCAGACATGGATTGCACTCGATGTTATTTTGGTTCTATGCACTCTTATTTGCTATATACATGAGACCTTTGCATATTTGTGTATATTGGTTTGAATTCACATAGATGCAGATTAATATATATATATATATATATATATATATATATATATACATGTTGCACAAGTTTCTGGAATGCGGGAACATGGGTACGCATACCGGATACGTCTATAAGTTTCCCCCAAATTTGCAGGAAACGGCAGGTTGGGAACGACAATAATATATATTAAAAAATATAAAAATAAAATAATTAAAAAATCATGAGAACCAAATAACTTAGCACAAACCAGATGACTTAGCTTATTCCTTATATTATGGTTGTAACTAGAACCTCTTAGCAGATGGAAATGGTAATAAAATCAAGATTACCATCCACGTCATTGATTATATAAGGTAGAATCTTTCTAAAGTGGAAACTTTTAGAAGTTATAGTCCCTGCATTTGTGGCTATATGTATAGAGTAAGTTTTCAGTTTTGTGTCAACTATGATTAAAATGTATTAGAATATTATATGTTTACAACATATTCTATGCTAGGATATTTGCAAAGGTGTATAAATAATCAAATTTAAATTATTATAAAATAGAAATCAAGATAAATTTTTTTTAAATGTAATATAAGAATTTAGTTTTAAAGTAAGATTTAAAACTATTTCCAATTATTTAAAAGTTTATTTTTTTAATTCATAAAGTAAATACTAAAATATATAAATTTACTTTCTTTTATTTAATATATAAAAAGTGAAAATCGATTTACATTTATTATTGATTAGTGGTAATTGCAATTCAACGTAGGGATGAGTGAATACTCTAGCATGGCCGATAGATGGAGATCAGTGCACCAACTCGACAAGGTAGCATGAAATAGACTTTTATTGCAACTTAGTTTTCTAGAGAAAAGAATTCTAAGTCAACCATGTAAAAGTATGGTCCCAAGGAAATAGGAATGTTGTTCACAACCTACGTGGCGATCATGAATGCGTGGAAGCTCCCAGTGAAGGAAACGCGCAACAAAAAGTCCCCAAGTTCCCGATTTAAGAGTGTAAAAGTTCCCAGTAAGTTCCCAACCATCTGGAACGATTCTCACTAGATTGGGAAAGTTTCCTACAAGTTCCCAAGTTCCCTGGATCATCGGAACTTCAGGATAGAGTTTCCTAAAAGCCAGGATCGGTTCCTGTGCTACATAGAATATATATATATATATATATATATAATTTTTCAAAATTTAGATATTTTACGTATTTTTGGTGGATTGGTTTTGTGATCCGATTTTGGTCTGGTTCTGATTCAGTACCGGTTCTCGGGGTTGACCGATTCGACCACCGGTTTGGTTCCGGTAACTTTGATCCTCATTTTCCTTTAGGCTTCTTGTTAAAAAGCAAGTCTAGTGAGACTACTTTTTGCTTTTTTGCTTTTTGCAAGAAGCTAGACTAATACTATTTTCTTCAAGAATCAATCTTTCTTGCTTCTTGTTTTTTTGCTTTTTGACAAAGATTGATTTTTCAAGCATGTCCATAACCAACATAGATCCATCTTAAACCTAGACCTATCAAGCACTGACAGGGATCCAATTAATTGAGGTGTAAATTTTTTTTATCTTAAATTTTTTACACATCAAGAAAATATTACACCTCAAGAAACTGGATCCCTCTCGGTGCTTGATAGATCCAGGTTTAAAATGGACCTATGTTGGTAGGAGAGGTTTCGAGCAAGAAGTGAGGAGGGTGGTCAAATTCTCGATGGGTGAAGGGTGGCGAGTTAAGAACACAAGTGATTTCTCTTTTAAAATGACATGTGGCACTTGGTAAAGGGGGCTCTCCATTGAGGTGATGTTGAACTTAAATAAAAAACCATATGAGCAAGTAATTATAGCTAAGGTCAACAAATCAAAGATAATGATGAGATTGAGTGTTATAGATGCAAATTAAAGGAGAATGGCTCAACGTGCTTGGTCAGCCATTCAAAACTTAAAGTCAAAGTTGACTTTCTTAAGTCCACAAATGAATGAGGCATTAAAGCAGACTGCTATTGCTAAATGGGTGAGTAAAGAAAAGGCTCGAGTCATTTTAGGTATTTTATTAAGATGCCACATGTCATCTCCATGTTGACCATCTAATTACATTTCTCTCTCATACTAGGTTGTAGAAAGCACCTCTCAATGAAAATTCTTTATTCATTGTTGACTTCACAACAGAAGTTGTTTATGTTCTAGCAATATTTTATTGTGTTGCTTGGAGAGAATTGGATCTAACCACTGTTTGGAGAGTTTATTGAGTAAATTATAAATCTAAGAGAGAGAATTATTATTTCATTGTAAAGGAAGATGAGCTACACTCTATGTAAAGAGTAGCCCTTCCTCATTCATTTCCATGGTTGATTTGTGAGGATTTATCTCCTCTTGGAGCTTCATTAAATATCTAATAGAAGCCTTGTGGAAGTTTTTGGGTTTTCCCTCTTTTTAATGTGAAGCAAAAATTTTGGGTTTCTAATTGTTGTTGGTGTATGCTACAACACTTGCAAAGAACATGCTTGATAGGCCAAGTTTCAAGGGTAAATCTACCATCTTGGAAGGGTTTAATGTGAGTGTTTTTCTCCTTTAAATTTTCTTTAATGTCTTTTTTTTGAATGTCTTGTCTATCATCTATCATCTATTAAGAGTAGTTGTTGGATTGACACTTCATGGCAAGACACACCTTGTCATGGCATTTTTTATTGACACCTTTTAGGGTCCCTCCAAGATATTTCAGCATTATTTAGCAACAAGTTAACATGAATTGTGGCATGTATATCACCTTTATTTAACTTAACCATTCATAAAATAGATCTCTTGGATTAATGACCTTTGACTCCATTTGCCCTATATTGGATTAGCATTAGTCCCTTATCTATTTCTATATTAAAAAACCAAAAAATGTTTGGCTAAGATATCTCTTCACATCACCTTGAGCCTACCATGTCATGGTCTTAGCAATCCTATCATCTGAATACCCCCCTTGTGTTGGAGAAGAGCCGACCTAAAGTGTAGAGAGGGAATTATTAAGGTGATAGTGGGTAGTCCCTCTTAGTTACCCTTGGGTTGCATTCATGGATTGGGACTTTTCCAATTAGATGCAAGTTGAAGAGGTAACACAACCCTTCCCTTCAAGATTGAATCCATTTTTAGCATGATCTCCCTTCTACACCGAGTTTGACACTATGTTGACTCATAAACCGACAAAGATATCCATCCTTACCTTGCTTATTGCTCCTTAGATGCCACAGCCACTTCCAAAACCTATAGTCGAGCTCGTTGTTGGTTTGAAAAGGTAACTTGTCAACTTTAGTCATTTGGGATCTCGATGAACCACTCCCCCCTTTAAAGGTATCTTAATGTCCCCGATCAACTCTTACCAACCATAGGAGTTGAATAAGATTATCACAAAGTACATTTCAAATAGTATATTCAAGTTACCTAGCTAGATCCTTGGGGGGGCTTAAACCCTAAGATGGCCTTTTATGTTAAGGCATTTTATGGAGCTACATTACCTAGGTAGCAATACATATCCCAGACCAAATCTTCTAGCTCTTACAGATCCTTCGATTAGTCATCTATCATTAGTTTCTTTTCAAATTCAAATGTTAGTGGGACAACTAGAGGTGGTTGACTAGTGCCCCTCAAGTGAGACATCATGCCCTCCCCCTTACTAGATGTGTTATATACTAGCATGTTTTCGCATCTTCAATTTGCTCTCCCACTTCACTATACTCGACTACAAAACCTTATCTAGTATAGCAAAATTTACATTTGCTTTTACCTTGCTGCTTTTATACTTATTTTATAGGGGCGGCCTTTACACTGCCACTTTGTATTCCACACTATTGTAATAAGCAGCAACCCCTTTGACCTATTTGCAGTCATCTAGTTGGACATTAATGAAATTATCTTGTCTTATCTCGAACAAGGAGTTCAAACCCATGTTTGACATGCTATGTTGTGTATTGAGTTCATAACAATATGCCAATCGTGACATTCCAACCATTACTCAAAAAGTGGATGGGTATAGTACATAACCCAATCTCAGCTAAGCAACCAGTACAAACCTCCCTGGGTAAATTGAGATCATGGCTAAATTGAAATCCTGGTTCATATTCATATTGGAATTTGCCCAATGAAACTTAGAAAAATTAACGAGTGCCAAAAAAGGGCAGAAAAAGCCATTTAAGTTCAGCAAATGGAGTACTAAGTAAATTTTGTGGACAAAAATCATATACAAATAAGTTTGTAATTTTTTATAAAAGCGTAAACAATTTTATTCATTAAGTTCACCATTGCTTGAGATGTGTCAAATTTCAATTAATTTTCGACAACAAAAAAAAGCGCTGAATGCAGTGACTACAGAATACATGTAGTTATGTTAGAGCCCAAAACAAAAACCAAAAGCTTGCCGCAACACACATTCCACTTGGAATTAAAATTTAAATTCAGCTATCTTCATGACTTCATCCACCATTAAAAACCTCGGCATTTAGCTAACAGAAATCAATATGGAAAACAGTAATTTCTACCATGAACATCAATTGCTGATCTTTACAATTAAGAAGTATAATTGATTAGCACAATTCGTATGTGCCGAGACATCATCCAGATAAGCATTCTCCATTGGCCCTCTTCAATACTTCTCTTAACCCAACAAAAACAATAATGTTTCAGAGAACCCGCAAAAAATTACATCCAATAAAATTTCCCCCAACATATAAACATGCCCCCACGGATGACTAATGAGCATTGGTTCCAATTCCAAATAGCCGAAATCCCTGTAGCTCATTATCATACTCCCAAAATCCCTTATGTGCAGAAAAAAAAGGCTTCACAGTATATTTTCAAACTTCAAAGAAAAATTTTAAACAGAGAGGTTCCAAAAAAAACAGAAATCAGTTCAGTCCAAAAACCCGGTTTGTCGCCAGACAGCGTTGCGCACCCGGCTTTGATCTCGTCCTTTGAGCGTCCGCCCCAAACCCTCGCACATCGAAAACGTGGTCATTTGGCTTCTCGCATAATCACGTGCAGTAATCTCGTGCGGGGGCAGCCTCTCTTCATCATTCTCATCATCGTCCTCTACTTCTTCCAAACCAGGGTTTACCGTAAGCTGGGGTTTCATCGAACTCTGGTTATTTTTCGACCACGGTGGCACGTTCACCGGCGCGGACCGGTGATACATCCGGGCCGAGCCCGAATACTCCTCCGAACTCCTCGGTTTAACGAAGGCGCCAGCCGGAATCTTCCTCGCCATCGCCATGCTGGGATGGTTTATGCTAAGGCTCGACCGGCCCAGCGACCGCCTGTCATCAGCCAGGGCGACGGACAGCCCCGAGACCCCCTGATCGAATCCCGCCCGCCTCGTGGCAGCATTGCTGTTGTTCCCGTTACGATTTCCGCCGCTGCTGGTGCTGCCATTACTCAGACTGATCCCAGAAAGCCCACTTATTATCTGCGGTTCCTTGGCCGTTTCTTCGTAATCTCCGGACCAGACGACTTCTGATTCGTCCCATTCAACCCCGTTCGACAAAACGGGCTCCGTTACGCTGCTACCTAATAGCAGCTTCGCCGCACTTAATCCAGACGAAATCTTCCGCGGTCGATTATTTCCCCCTTCCATTGCGAATCTAATCTAATTTCCTCTTGCGTCTTCGAAAAAAAACCACAAAAACCTCAGAGATATGCACATTTCATAGCCTTCCTTTTAAGAGATCAAAATTGCACCAATGAAGCCCTTTCTTTCTCAAGAAGAATCAATTTTGGGGGGTTTCTTGGAAACAGAAGACCCTCGTTATCCCTCCATGTTAATAACTACCCAAATCCGACGAAGAATCACGCAAATCAACGTAGGAATCTTCACAGACCCTACTTTTAAGCCTTTGCAACCTTTAAAACACCGATCCCGTACTCGAACCTGCGACCTCATCACTGCTCTTTATTGGGATGGGTAATTTGCTGCTGCCATTTGTGAAAGATTTTTGTTACTTATAATATCATTTATGCTGTCGCTTTCTGATGTCGTCGGCGCTGTGCTTTAGGTTTTTATTTTATTCCAGGTATCCATCACAGATTGCAGGTTCTTCGAATGGATCTTAGACAGATGGGACACATCCACGTCACGTTCGACAACTGTAAGGGACTTGTCCATGTGGAACAGGAACACTGAATGCGACGGGACTGACACTCTCTGAACAGATAAGGATATTAATTCGAGAATTTTAATGTGGGTGTCAACAAAGAAATTATTGTGTGGGTGGTCCATCAACATTTTGAGGAAAGTGACCCACTAAATTACAATAATTAAAAGAACAGGTCACCATATGTTAGGTGGGTTGGTACTTGGTTGGTTAGGTATGTATTTGTGATGGATTACATGTTTTATTCTAGTTTTTTATTTTGTTTTTTTTAAATAATAGGCTTCTGTTCTTGTTAAAGTGTGGGTGATATTCTTTTTAAGTTTTGATCAATATATATATGCATAATAGTAAGTTAAGAGGTTAGTTTAACTTACTAATTTATTAGAAATACCTTCAGGTGTGGAGTTTTCCATCACGTTTAAGTTTGAATTTTAAAATGAAAGGTGCTTTTGGTATCTAAAAGTGGGGATTCTCGGGACATATGTTTTTAGAGTGATAATCCATTAACTTTAAACTATGTGAGATAAGGATTTGGGGATCTAAGTCGCATGTTCTCCAACTATGTTCCACTCTAAATTATGTGGGATAAAGATTTGGGGATCTAAGTTGTATGTCCCCCAACTATGTTAGTTGGTAAAAAAAAATAAGAGATGTTTCCAAAGTAAAGTAAAAATATATATAATATTAAAAATATCATTTTCAAAAATAATGATAATTTAATTTTGACATCATGATTACATCAAATTGATGTATGAGACCTCTTAAACAGTGATTTAACTATTAGGAGGAAATACATGTCCTTAAGAGTGAAGTAAAGAATAATATATCTTATTACAATGTGATCATTACATATTGTTTTCTTATAATTAGTAATAATCATAAGTTTAAGAGTTATTTTAAAGAGTTATATTAGTAAGGATGTCAATAAGTTGAAATCTATTATATATTATATGATTATTATTTGTATTTCTATTCATTTATTATTAACTTTTTTATTATAAATAGGTTTATGTAAATTGTCAATTTATGCTAGCTCACTCGATTAAGGTGTGGTTCTTGTCAACAAGGCTATTCCAGTTCAATTCCCCTTAGAGGTGACTTAGTTGGGAGGCGCTAGCTCACTCAATTAAGGTGTGGTTCTTGTCAGCAAGGCTACCCAAATTGAATTCGTGACTTAATTGAGAGGCTGAGCAAACAAAAAAAAATATTTAGATATTTAATCAATTTTATTTTCATAAATATAATTCTCTAAATAAAATACGCTAATTATATACATACCAATAATTATCTTAATGAGAATTTTCTCACTTTATCAACTTACAAATAAACCAAAAAACTAATTTAACCCTTATCCAATCAATTTCTTAAACTAGAAAATATAAATCTTAACCTTACTTTAAACCCAACATAATAAGAGACGATCTCAATCCCTCTCATTTTGAAAGACAAGAATCTTATCCCACTCTATTTAATAAATAAGGATTTCCATCCAAAAAACAATCACTCCAACAACCAAAAAACAAAGGGTTTTTTTAATAAAATGTAAGAATCTACATCTCATTCAAATCCAAATAAAATCTTAATTCCATTTTAAGTTAGGGTTTTTAAGAGAGAAAAGAGTCTTGAACCCTATCAAAAAATCATCGTTAAATTATAAATTAAAAAATATTTATAATTTTAGTTTAGTGGTTGAGTGTTTAAGTAAGAGGGTTTGTTATTTATGTACATAATTTATAAATAATTTTAGTTTAGTGGTTGAGTGTTTAAGTAAGAGGGTTTGTTGCGCCGAGAGGCGTTTTATGGTCCAGTATGAGGGAGATCTTGTTAGTTGAGTATTTGTCGATATTGTCGACCATAAATAACATTTGCATGAGGGAGATCTTGTAAGTCGAGTGTTTGTCATTGTCGGCCATAAATGACAAAGTAAACAATAAAGAATAATACAAAGTAAAAAATAATAAATATTATGTCGGCCATAAACAAAAAAGAATAATACAAAGTAAAAAGTAAATATGAGACTTAAATTAGAGACTTTAGAGCTTAGGATTAGGTGATAAATATTATGTCGGCCATAAACAAAAAAGAATAATACAAAATAAAAAGTAAATATGAGACTTAAACTAGAGACTTTATTTTTTATTTTTAATACAAAGTAAAAAGTAAATATGAAATTTTAGAGTGTTTGTCGAGTTTGTGGAGTAACAAAATAATACAAAGTAAACTAAAAAGAATAATACAAAGTAAAAAGTAATAAATATCATGTCGGCCATAAACAAAAAAGAATAATACAAAGTAAAAAGTAAATATGAGACTTAAACTAGAGACTTTAGAGCTTAGGATTAGGTGTCTCAGGTATTGCACTCAAAGAGCTATTCAAGGAAAGGTTTGCACCTCGGGAGATTTGATCTCTCTCGGCGCTTGATAGAGCCTAGGATTTGGATCTATGCTGGTTTATGTGAATGTTGAAAGGTTTCGTTTAGTGAACTAGTTTAGTGATTAAGTGTAAGGATTTCATTTGTTGAGGATCAAGATTTGAAACTTCATGGTAGTAAGAAGAGACACTTAAAAATTTAGCAATATTAATTGCAAAAAAAATATAAAAAATTATTTAGTGATTTAAATTATTGTTTTCTTTTTTACAAAAAAATCTTTAAAATAATATATCAACCCTCGGATAAACAAACATCAATAATAATGTCCACAGTGTGAGTCAAATAAGTTTACAAGTCCCAACAAATCATGTTGGAGTAGCCATATAAAACAGGCATTTAAGGTGGTCCTCGTCTTTATACAAATTTGATTTGAATACCTCTCGTAGTGAACAAATCATTCTTCGAATAAAAAATAAACTAATCTTAACCAAGATTATATATCCATCCTAAAGATGTGAGGATTCTTCATTAAAAAAAAATCTCACTAAAAATTTTAAAAAAGAGATTAAAAAAAAAGATGTGAGGATTCTTCATTAAAAAAAAATCTCACTAAAAATTTTAAAAAAGAGATTAAAAAAAAAGATGTTGGGGATTCCTCATGAAAAAATAAAATAAAATCCCACAAAAAATTTTAAAAAAATTTAACAAAGAAAGCAAACAATGGTTAGATTTCTCTTCATGTTTTTAATAATAAAGTAGCATTAATGGTCAAAGGCTTAACATTAAAAGCCAAATCACCCAATGAAAAGATAAGTGTAGATGGTAAGGATTCAAACACCCATGTGTACTCGTGCTCTAATCCAAAGGCGGCCAGGTACAATTATTGTCCGTTTAAATATGCACGTTGAATGTGCTAAAAACTCACGAGGCGGCTTGAAATGCCTAACCATTTCACCACGCGTGACGCCACCTTTAGTTTAATTATTTACAATAATAGAAAGACCTTCTCTTATAATTACTATCTCCTCTTATTTTAATTCTTTTTTGGAAATTGATGGCATATCACTGCACCAAATTCTTTTTTGGAAATTGATAGCATATCACTGTTTCAGTGAAACACAGTTGCTTTCAAGATTTGTCAATCATGTACTTTTTGATTCTTATGAATAACATTGATATGTTTTTTTCGCTAGAAAAAAAAAAATTACTATCACATTTTTGGTGTTAAGTCCGAAGTGATTGATAATATGCATGTATATTATTATATGATAATGATTTTTTTTAAAGAATCGCATTTTAATTAATTACTTTGAAAAGTAAAGTGGCAAGTAAGCTTAACCAAACATTAAAAATGTGATTAAATTTAATGAGAACATGGATCAAATTACACATGGGTAGGGGTTAGATATACTTTCACATCAAAACTAAGGGCTTACAAATCCATCATGCAAGTTCACATCAAAGGTGACCTTGTGTTTTTATGCCTAAAGACGTTGCTTATTGATACAAAAGCACACAATGTAGCTTCGGTTGATTAAATCATTTTGAGTTGTTATTATCACAATGAAATGATGTTATTAAAATTTGTGATGTATTGTATTATTATGTCATATAAAGAGGTATAAAAGTATTTATGTTTTAAAAACAATTTAGAGATATATGTGAAAAAATGATTTTTGGATATATAGAGAGAGAAAGAATTATAAGAAGGATGGAGCGTTTTGTGGTTTTTTGTAAGTTTAGGGTTTTGGGCTATGTTGACACAGTTCTGTCTACAGAGGTTCACTTCGCATTGTTGTCAACAAACACCAACCTAACACCCTTAAGCACCGACCTAGAAAGGTTTTACCCTTTCCAGCGACACCCGCGAAGCGAGTGAAGTCTCACCCGAGATGGTTAAGGGGGCTGTAGGAACCAAGTTTCCGCAATGGGGAAAGGACATGCATCTACTCTAACTCTATCGCATCAGAAGCCAGAGATTCACTTTCGCATCATGCTTCGCAACTCAAACATACATTCATCATTCGCATCGACAAAATAATACTAGTGATCGCATCAATGAAACTTTACAAAAAAGACAACATAAAATATGACGCAGCATTCATTATTCGACATAAACATAAACATAAGAACATATCTGAACATCTTCATGCATTAACTCATCAAAACCTGCGGTAGATCCCTCGCAGAAACAGTCAAAACATCTTATCGCGGATCCATACAAAAGTGTTGAAAACATAGCAAAACATTACAGAGTTCATCCGCACATCTATCGATCACTTATGATCTCATTCTAAGATGCCCTTAGGCTTACATCCATAGTCTTATTTATAGCCAACTATGTCAGTTACACAATGGTCCAAATGACCCTTTCTAACTAACCAAACCAATCTTGCACTTCTGTCGGCTCCTCATTCTCTGCGAATGGTCCTTTCTTTCGCGGATGGTCCTTCTTCATTGTTGTCGGCTTCCACACTTTATGCGGACTAATCCCGTGCCAACAGTCCCCCAACAAAAACTTGTGGCTCGCCCTCGAGCCACCTCAGTTGGACAACTCTGGTGCGTTCACCTGCTGTCTAAACTCATCGTATGCATATTTGATCTGGGTGACCACTTCCTTCGTTGATGCTCGGAATTGTGTGCACTCTTCTACCTGTTGCTCTGTTGGGTGGTCACAATTTTTTTGTTGTGCTTCCTCCAGTTGTTGCTTGACCTGTGTCATTGCATTCATGACCTTTACTGCGAGGGCTTCTACTTTTGTATGGAGCTCGTCAAGGTGTGTGACCCTTCTTTGTTGCCTTTTGCGTGCCTTCGTTACGCGATGGTGCATTACTTTTAACTCTGTCGCCTTCGACATCTATATGAGTGTAGGCATCACTTTAATCGATCCCTTCAAGGATTCTAGTTGCAGTTCGGCTTCACTGAGTTGCATCTTTAGCTCGGTTAGATGTTCGTCCTGGACTACACTTCCCCAAAATTCTGTGACACCTTTGGCGACTGTCTGGGTCATCTTTTCTATCTCCGTGATCTCGGCCACGACTTCCTCGATCGCACTTTTCCTGTCCTGTATTTGTTCCGACGGTGTGCTTGGTACTACCCTTGCCTATATCATCTCATTTTCCTTTTGCAACCTATCGTTAAGTACATCTAATAAGATGGCCTTTGCTTCTGGTAATACGTCCTGCTCTACCTCAGGGGCTTTCTCGAATACTTTGGAGATTTCTTTCTCTAGCCGCTCTCTATCCTCCATGGCCTTCTCTTTTTCAGCTACTGTTTGGGATTTTTCTGCTTGGAGACGATGTGCCTCTGTTTCGCTGATGTGCACCTGCTACTTGTACCTCACCATCTTGTCATGCATGGTGGCCTCATGGTCGTTGATTTCTATACTTGCTGCAATTTGGATTCTTTGTAGTGTCAACATCAGCAGTAGGTTGAAATCTATCGTGATTGAGTTGTACTTCCTCAGTTCCACATCCAACTCTTCATTCTCTGTCATCATCGCATTCAGCAAAATTTGGACTAACCTTGGGTTTGTGCCGACCTCTACTTCGAACCTACTTGTCGACAAAATTGGTGGGACTTCCTCATGTGTCACCCTCGTCTCTACGACTGCATTTGTTAGTGTAGATAGGAGTTGATTCACCTGGTGGAAGTGTTTTGTTGAGTGTTGTGTGACTTTCTCTCGGTTTTTCGTTATGACCTCTGTAAGTGTCTCCAGGATCCTATTCACTTACTCCGCTGGAAGACCATCACTTGTGCTTCCTTCTCCACAATCCATCATGTGCTTTGTCCTTACTTCTTCGCGCTGTGCTTCTAGGTCAGAATTTGTCGAGGTGGCTGATGAGGCTCCATCATGGTTGGACGCCTCCAACTACTCTTTCAAAGGGTCGTCTTTTCCCTCCTTTCGGCTGGCTGAGTCCTTTTCTTCCACAACTAGCTTTGGTCGAGTTGTTGCCTATCCATTTTCTAAGTTCGACAAGTCCTTCTCAGTGGCTGGCACTTTCCATTATGTCGGCCATCTTGCGATGATAGCGTCCAACTCCTCCTCGGAGATTTTATACTGCATTGGAAACCATTGTCGCAGCGCATCCCCTTGGGCTTGGATGTAAATTGTCTGGGATTCGACCGATGGTCGTGCGATCGGTCAGTACTTCCTCATTGCTTGCTCTTTTATCTGCGGTATCGCTTACGCGTCAATCCGCAGCATATCTGAGAACAAGTAAAATTGTACAATGTTAGCTGCCTGTCGTTCTTTATCAGTTGTTGCCCATAAATTATGGTACCGTACTCCTTCACGTACTCTGGCTTCTACTGTGTCCATGCCTTGATAATGCTCAAGCTCCCTCCATCCTACTAATGCGACCAGCATTATGAGCCATGAGTATGTGAATGCCTTTCCTTTCTCTTACGCATCGTGTGCATCTTCAACCAACTGGTGTAGCAGGAATTTTGACCAGTTCATCTGCACTCCTGCAACACAGAGTTCCGCGGAGGCGATGATGCCTGAACTGCATTCTTTTGGCCTGTTCTTCCGCACCACCTTGACTGCCAGGATCTTCACTTCAATCCTGATGGCTCAGTTGTTAATTGTGCTAATTAGGTAGCCTTGGGAGTTTTTCTCTACTCCGTACTTTGTCTTCAGGCCCACTGCGATCTTCTTGTCGTTGTCTTTTCCCTAGAAAAATTGGGAAGGATCATCTCCGTCCTTTGGTAACCCGGTGATTCTCGCGATCAAGTCAACTGTTACTAGAACCTTCTCATGTAGCCATAGGTATCTGCCATGGAAACAAGCCAGCAGCTGTTTGACGCATGCATTGATCTGTGCCAATCGCATGAAGTGCGGTTTCTAGGTGAGGCCTAGCAGTCCCTGGTGCTCTAGTCCCCTTGCCCACTCTGCAATTTCCTTTGTGGTTGGGCATCCTTCGCCATGGCTAACGTTGATGTATCCTTCTTTGCATTCTTCGAAGTTTGCTAGGTCATGGTCAGTATATTGTAGCTTCTGCAAGTTTGCCACAATGTTCCAGCTTGGGGAACTCCTTGGGGGATCGACGACATTTTAATCTCGCACCGTTCGTTCTTGTTAATTCAGACTACTGGTGTCCCCTGCTTGCTCAGCGGTACATATCCTAGTATTGTTGGACCTTCTTATGGTGCTGTTGACTTTCCTGCTGCTCCTTCTGCCAGTCAAGCCGAGTTCTAGGTCCATCTCTTCGACTCTTGGTCGATGTCTGCAGGTCGACTGGCGCTCCACTTCTTTCTGAATGAAATTCCCAACATGACTTATGGATGCTCCTCTGTGACTGGCGTTGGTTGTGGGCGCTCGGTGCTTGTGCTCGAAATGTAAACCTCCATGCGCTACTCTGCGGGTTCTTACTTAACACACAATGCGTCAACATGCTCCCCTGCCCCATATTTATAGTGTTGATTTCCTGTATCCTTTCAATTTTGGACAATAATTTCCAAATCCAGCACTGATTTCCCAAATCCATCGCATGTGTCAGGCATTAATTGTGCCATTTTTTCATTTTTTTCGTCAGCCATCGTGGTTTAACTGCTTCAGTTATGGTCGGATTGGACCCTTCCACATCGTGGCAACTTTCGACTGGCCGAATCGTGCCACTCCTTGGTGTAGTCTTGCGATTTTTTATTTATTTTTTATTTACAATACCGTAATTGATTCTGTGACGCCAGTCCTTCGCTGGAGTCGCTCCCACTCATGGCTTCCGCATTCCTGGGACCTTAGGTTTGTCTGCGTTCTTATATCGACGTGGGTCCTGGCTGTGCCAGTTTTCTTATCCACCATCGGGCTAATCCACTCTGATCACGCTACCGATTCTATAATTCCTGCCTCCAGCATTCTTTCAATCTCGAGCTTCACCTATTCCTTATACCTCGGATTCAACCTATAAGGTTGCTGCTTTACTGGCTTTGCATCAGGTTTCAGTGGGATTTTCATTTCGCCTAGGTCCCCTGAAATTCCTTTCATCTTTGAGAATTTTGTTGGAAACAAGTCCTGAAACTCGTGCAAAAGGCCAGTCATCTTCGCAATAGTTGAGTCCTCCCAGTAGTCTCCAATGCTTGCAAACTTGGGATTTTCTTTCGACCCAATGTTCACTTTCTTGATTCGCAATGGTTGTTGAAACTTGTCGGAAGGCATATCTAGTGCCTTGACGCTGTGACTTCCTTCTGACTCTGGGATATACATAGCCCTCGGATCATCCTCATCATCTAGTTCTCCTATTATGTTGTAACATTCCATCAACATTTGGGGTGTCGCAGTCCACTGAAGTCCCATCGGTTTCTCTGCCGGAACTTTGTCGAATACTTTCTTCCGAACTCCTGTAATGTGTTGTGGATGAAGGGGTTTTCGTCGAAGAAACTGAACGTTTGGCTAAAGCCAATTGTTAGTTGTTCCCAAGAGGTTGCTCTGTGTCACAATTCTACTTCGACATACCAATTTCGCGGTACTTCATCCAACATGTGAATAAATGCATAGACCCATTCATGTTTTGCTCGTGGTCCCCATTGGCTTTCACATGCATTCAAATGCTCCTTCAAATCTCCTCTGCCATCATACTTCCTTCCACAGTGTCTGTCAGTGTCCTCGAACCTAACCGTCATTAGGTGTCAACATAGTGGCCAATTAGTTATGTGTGGACTTGTGCGCCGCCCACCATCGCGCTGGTGTAGCCTCCAGGGCTTCCTCCAAGGCCAATAATCATTATGGTTCTACCACTTTTTCTTTAAATTCAGTGAGAAATGCAGCCAAGTTGGGTAATCCCTCATACGTTGGTAGCTTGCACTCTTCTGTAGCTACCCTTCATAGCAACTGAGTGATCTGTGCACACCTCCTAAACGACACTAAATGCATCCGATTCTACCAATTTTCAAGTGCTTCGTCGGAATCTGATGACATCAAACTGCTACTGCACCACCCTAACTCTCCATCTGCAGTAGGGTTGATATAATCTTGAGAGATATTATAAATATTGTCCTATCCTTCAATGAATTCATCCCTCGTCGACTCAACAATCTCTGCCCTTCTGCGGGGTCAAGAGGTGGGACTACCCTTATCTCCTGATTCTCGAACGACGTAGTTCTTTTCTTGAAGTTGATAATAGCCCGATTCTCCATTGCCCAGTCTATCCCTAGCAGCACTGGGTAGGGGCTTTTGTTGTCAACAATTTCGATCACATCAAAATCTGCATATGTTCTGAGTCCCTTGATCTCAATGGGGACCTGGCATAGTTGACCAATCGGGGTGACTTTACTTTGGTTTGCTAGCTGTAGTTGTACCGGGGACCAAGCCAACTGTAGTTTCCCCATCATTTCCCAGGTTTGTTTCGTTAGGATGTTTACATCTGATCCCAAATCCAAGGTAATGGAGTCGATATCGAATGTTATGACTTGCGCAGGCATCTGCATTTCTCTTCCTGTACTTCTCTTATGTATTCGATTGACGGTTCGCTCATGTCGTGCACCCTCCCGTCGATGCAGTAGGTTCGATATTTCTGCCAATACGTCCTAATCTTTTGCCAGCTCCAGGCAACTCTCTAGAAAAGTTGTTAAGGTGTTGGCCTTTTTCTGCGAATTCGTTGTGTCGAATATCGGTGGCATGTCGTAAATTCCTTCTTTCTAGTGAAGAGGTGGCTGCCTCATTGCCTCCTGTGCTTTCAATAAAATATCTCTTTTTGCTTCCGCATCGAATGTGACTTGTTTTATTGTTGTTGGTCGAATGCTAGGCTGTGACCTGTCGGCCCCTGTCACAGCTCCTCCTCGAGTCACTATTCCGACAGTCGCATTTTGACCTCTAACCTCTACCGATATCTTCTGTACCCCTGGTGGCGGATTGTGAGGTTGTTGTTGACTGTACTGTGGTTGCTCTTCTCTCTTCATGAAAAATGTATCCATAATCCTTTCTTGGAGTAGGTCATAAGCGTTGCACTCTTTTTCGTTGTGGCTAACCGATCGACAGAATTTGCAATACAAATTCACCAGCTTCGACACCATCTTCTACAGGTACACACATTCCTTTGGTCGATGTCCTTTTGTCTGACAGACGCGACACCAAGGCATCCCTCCTTGACTGAGGGGATTCAGTGCACCCAATTGTAAATATTCTCGAAATTTTGGGCATTGATCCTTATGGTGTCCTTTCGTCCTGCATCTAGTGAACCAGACATCTTCGTGGGCCTCTTTTCCCTTCTTTATATCCTGTAACTGGATCGTCAAGTTTTCCAACTGCGCTTGTATCTAATCCATGCCTAAGCTTGTTTCGTCGATTGGTGAAGCCTCCGGCTTCATTGCAATTGCCAGCGCCTCTGCCTGAGTCGCTACCTTTTGTTGCATCAGTGGCCCACGAATGTGTGGCACCAACCCAGCGATAAACCATTCTTTATGCTGCATATCTCTCATCCCGAAACTTACTTTTGCCATTAGCGTTTTGTATCGCTGGTCAAATTCCCATACCGATTCGTTCGGAAACTGCTTGATTTCCTTGAGCTCAGTAATGTACTGTGACTCGGATTTTGGTTTCCTAAACTCATCGATCATCCCCGTCTTGATCTGTTGTAATGTTTTATCTAGATTTCCCGTATGTACCTTAGTAAACTTCATATACCAGTCTAGCGCACGTCCCCTAAGGTTCGTCGCTAACTATCCCTTCTTGATATTGCCATCCTGAACCTGCTTCACAGTCCCGACTACCTCGCACAAAAACCAATATTGTTCGGGATCCTCGGTCCCGTTATCCTGCAAGGTTGGCATCTTTGCGTTGTCACCTGCCATTCTTGCGCTTCTACTATTATTATTTACCGATCCGCTCCTCTTACTACTGTTCCAGTAGATAGGACAGCTCTGCGAATAACTTGTGTTTCTTACAAAGTTCTACATAGTGGGCAAGGTTGAAGGTACGTTGTAGTTTTGGGTTTGTCTTTCTTCGGCTTCTGGGGTAGCCTGGTCAACTTCTTTGTCGCAGTGAGGTCGCTTCGTCCCATGTGGTCTTGTTTCACAGTATTTCGTTCTGGTCCCCTCAGGAGACTCTCTCTCAGTCCTCCTCTTCTTCTCTGGTCGCCAGAATATCGCCCCACTTCTCAAGGTACCACAATCTTTCTCAGCCTCCCTCAAAAATTCATCGTCGCTCATGTCCCTCTGCCCCGCATCTTTCTATCGGACCCGCATTCACGCGGTACCCACAACTCTCGCACACTGATCTTCTACTCGTCGAAATTCATCCTCAGTATGCCCTTTTCGCAGACGAGCATCTTAATCCACAACTTCAGCGATAGCAAGAATCTCCCTCTAGGTCATTTGAAATTTTTTCCTTTTGCGTCATTGTAAGATTTGATTGTGTCAACAACAAACTCTGTGATGTACCCCTCTAGGATACTATCTACCCAGAAGTCAACAGCCCTTGATACCTTATTGTCGACCTGTTTCAGATGTTGAATCAGTTATGGAGTCCAGTGGTTAGGTTCACCTCCTTGGCAATGGTTCTTCTGTAAGGTCAGCTGCGCCAACCACTCGTGCATCAATACCGGGAATTCCCGGAAGAATATCTGTGGATATCAGAATAAATATGCTTTTCCAACTGTTGTTTAGGATTTCCACCTTATAGTGAGGAGATGGACACTACCAACTATGTGAGTTTGACAGGTAAATACATTAATTATGTTACAACTAGTTCTTACAAATGACAGAGATCGAGATATCGAAAGACATACCTTTACTCGACGGCTGATCCTAGCTTTCATTTGATCTCCCTCTTGATGAACCTGCAACACAAAAGATACCTTCCTCAGCGTATCTTGACTATATATAAATATGATGAAATCAAGAAGTATGTTAACATCAAATATAATCAAATATTAAGCCAAATAGACATACAATCCAATAGACATCTTATTTGGGGTAGGAAGGGTATTTCGACCTTTTTATTGTCAAAGAAACATGAATCAGTACAATATACCCGACATGTCGAGATGTTTCTGCAACTGAGTCCTAGGCTCCTGCTCTTCACAATGACTTGGGACTTTCCTCCAGCGTAACAACCCTTAATGCATTCTTTCTAGGTTTTCTATATCTTTTGAGTCTAGTCTCTCTCATGCATCCTCCTTGTATTTATGGGACAAGGTAGGCAGTTGGATTCAGCAGGTGGTTGGATTGGGAGGTTGGGGAAGTTGCAGAACCAACTTCAACTAATCCCAATTCGTCAACTTAATATATTTTTTGATTTCATCTTAAGATGTGCGCGAGTTTCCTCAAAGCATAGTAGCGCACAGTACGCAACTTCAGTGTTTTACAACAAGCGCTTGCAATTTTTTCTGAGGTGTGTGCTAGTTTCCCTTGAGTAAAGTAGGGCATACTAGTAGATGTGTGTTGGTTTCCCTTGAGGAAAGTAGGGCATACTTCCAGATGTGCGTTGGTTTACTGCCCACATAGTAGCGCACATGTCAAAAGATCAAGGAAATCAGGGAAAATCTCAGCTGAAGAGAGTAGGTTCAGTCCATACGTCATCCAGGGCAATCTAGCTCTTCAATCCATGTTGTCCTTTTGTGTGATCAACAACATAATGTGATCACGGACGGAGAAGTGCAGATTTGACCTATAACAGATTCCCCCTAATGTGTGAGGTCAGAGGGAAACGATGGTCGAAATACATTATAAGTCCAAGTTAGAGGAGGAGCAAGAAACCGCAGAACCAAGTCACAAAAAACACCTGAAACAATGATCAAGGTCAGCGAGCAATTACAATATTGACATCATATAGATGTGTAGCATGATCTCCAAACATAACTAGGAGATGTATATATAGAGCATGGCCACTGAAATACAAGCGCAGATCCATGTCAAAATGAAAGATCATAGCCATAACAACAAGCAGGATCTATGTCTCATGAAGAGCCAAAATGAGTGAGGCTCAGTCTTGCGCAGCTTGGGTGATAACATAAACAAGGTGATGCTATCATAGTCCCAAGGTCTTCATCCAAACAACCCAAGGTACAAACCCTAACCATGCGAATAAATGAGTTGAAGTCGAACATGGGGGGTATCGTTTGATTACCGATCATTGATGTATACCGTTAACAAATGCGAGGACTTCCATCGATAATGATAATGGGGTCCAAGGTACCTAGTATGATCCAACAAGTGTGAATAAGAGGACTTGAAGTCGAACACTTGAGGAACCTATCGAATAAGAGACATTGATGTATTCCCATTTATTCAACAGCGAGGGAAACTGCCACTAATGACTGCAATCTCCAAGGTACTAACCGAAACTCTAAACTTCGTTCCCAGAGCATAATGAGCTGAAGTTAATGGGAAGAAGTCCGTTAGAAGGGATCCCTTAATGCATCCTCCATCATCCAACACGAGGAACACTCACAGGTATGAGATGATGTGGAGTAGGACAAGTAACAAGATGAAACAAACTGACATTAAGATGGCTGACACATGAAGTCAAGGTAAACTGCAGAATGGTTGACACAGGTTGTATCCTTGAACAGGGAGCACGACACAAAGTGACTTAGGCAGTTTTCAACATGAAGAGGAAGTGATATAAGCCTGCAATGTAGGAGACATTGATAGACCCTCCATATGGTTGGAAGAATAACCAACCGGGGGAGTAAAAACTCGGAGATCAGGTTCACCCTAAGGTCAAAAACTAAAATCCAACTAACATGAAAGACTCAAGTAGGTGCTGTGTTCAAGGACATGACTGACTCAACTGCCTTTGAAACTAAAAAAGATGTGATATACCCTTTGTACCCCTTATTCTTTTTGGTAAAAGAATGTCCTTCTTGTTGTTTTAATGAGTCTAAGAAAGATAGAAAACTCAATAAGTCCAACCATGTAATAAGTTTAATGAGCCCATGGGAGGAAGACTCAAGACCTTCTTCATTGTTTATAGAGTTCGAAGAAGAGATAGAAGAATACTCTATAGTACTGATCTCTGGATTTTAATATCGAGCCGAGATCTATTCTTGCTCGAATGTGTTTTCAATTTTAAGGAGTTTGAAAAAATTAAACAATAACTCCATACACCTACTCGTGGATTTTAATATCAAGCTCAAGTAGGTTAATGCTCGCCGGTGTTTTCCTGTTTATAGAGTCTGAAAAACTTAAACAATCCTCTATTACACCCTCTCGTGGATTTTACATCGAGCCCGAGTAGGTGAGTGCTCGCTTGGTGTTTTCATATTTCGAGAGCCTGAAAACCCTAAAGACGGCTCCAAAAGGTCCTTTTTTGTACAATTAGTCTCCTCGCCTGAAAAAGTTTAAAACAATGAGAGAAGAACTCTTCTAGCCACGTATGACTAGAGTATTCCTTTTTCGTAAGTAATCCGTAAAGGTCCGGAAAAGGGTTAAACTTATACCTAAGCAGATGGACCTTCAATTCCTTTAACGAGATTGAAGAGAGCAACTGTGCTCGACAATCTTGTCATATTTAAAGAGTCTAACAAGAGCGTGAAAGAACTCTATAAAGATATTTTTTGTAAATTTTTAACTAGCCCGAAAAAGTAAACTCACGACCTCCTTACTATTTTTAATGAGCTCAAAGGAGATACAGAAAAATACTCATAACTTCCTTACTGTTTTTAACGAGCTCGAAGTGAATATGGAAGAAATGCTCGTAACTTCCTTACTGTTTTTAACAAGCTCGAAGTGAAGATGGAGGAATGCTCGAAGCCTCCTTACTATTTTTAACGAGCTCGAAGTGAAGGCGAAAGAAATGTTCGTAGCCTCCTTATTGTTTTTAACGAGCTCGAAGGAAAGGTGGAAGAGTGCTCGTGGCCTCCTTACTAATTTTAACGAGCTCAAAGTGAAGGTGGAAGAATGCTCATAGGTGGATCAATGTCCAAATGAATGGTAGACTGTATTATAGACTCTAGGAAAACTTCATCAGAGGGAAGTATATTATCCCAGATGGAACACATGTCTAAACATTCAGATGGAGTCATCACCTGGTCAATTGTCGGGACCCATTCCCGAGAAGGTAAGCATGAATTCAGAGGCTGCTTCTCAGTAGCAATTGGACTCAAAGAACAATATGCCACAATATTTGACTGTGACATGGTAGTGCCTACTGGCGAGGGATATACTTGGTCTATAGTTGGGAAATAAGAGGAGTCAACAAATGTAAGCTGATCGATAGTGACAATGCTTTCGTTGTGAGGAAAATGCATCACACGAAAGAGCATAGACACCACAGCCTGCATAGCATATACGTAATCATGCCCTAGGATCATATCAAAGTCCATAGGATCCTTTAAAACCATAAAATCAACTAAGACTATTTTTCCACCCAAAGTAACGAGTACTTGAGGGAGGAATCCCAACGGTTCACTAGGTCTTTTATTGAAAGTCGATGGCCAATTAACAGTTGGAACAAGGTTAGGAAAACCTAAATCTCTCCAGGCATAAGGGGATAAGATACTAACAGAGGATCCTTCATCTACAATACGTCGATGAACTGCATGGTTTCCGATATCAACCTTTATTTGAAAAGGTGTAGCAGAAGGAAGGCAAGGCCCAGTTAGACTATTCCAATCAAAGGAAATGATCCCAGAGCTTGGTAGGGGTTCACCCGACACAGATGAAGTGCCCCCCATTTCAGAAACATCCGAACTGGTAACGCGGAAGACTTCAAGGACAGGTGCATCAGTCTCCGAAGGACTGATGGGATCAGTCGAAGATTGCATCGATTCGATCACTTGACTCTCCAAAGGAAGAGTGGGGTTGACCAAAGATTGCATTGGTTCAACCACTTCATCAACCAAAGGTTGATCAGGCTGTTGGGAATCTATAGACAATTCAGGAGGAGAGGATCCTTCAGACATGGACCACACTCTCCGCACCTCTGGAATGGCAGGGCATAGGTGAGTAAGGTGATTTCCCTTACAAATTTTACAAGGGAACTTTGGATTCCGTCCTATAAGCTTAGACTCATTTACAACCACAGTATTCTCAACATGACTAGCATTGGCTGACAGCTTGCCCCCAGCATGACTTGCAGTGGCTGGTTGCTCAAAAGCATAATACTTTTGAACTAAGGACCACACTCTTTGCACTTCTGGAAGTACAGGGCACAAATAGGTCAGGTGGTCTCCCTCGTAAAACTTACAAGGGAACTTAAGCTTATGTTTATTAGGTTTGTCGACAGTGTCAACTTTCTTAGCATGACTTGCAGTGGCTGATTCAGTGTCTCCAATATAGCTCACAGTAACTGGTGACTTGTCATTAATATGACCATCAGTGATCAATGACGTGTCCTCAACATGAGAAACAGTGGTTGAAGACATGCTTTCGGTATGATTTGCAGTGACTGAAAGTTTCCTCCCAGCATGACCTCCAGAGGCTGGGTAGGTGCCCCCAGCATGACATTTAGAGGCTGGGTGGATGAGTTCAATATGATTTACAGTGATTGAGCTAGTTCTCCCAACATGACCACCAGAGGTTGGGTAGGTGCCCCCAGCATGACCTTCAAAGGCTGGATGGGGAGGTTCAGTATGATTTCCAGTGACTGAGTGAGTTCTCCCAACATGACCACCAGAGGTTGGGTAGGTGCCCCCAGCATGACCTTCAGAGGCTGGGTGGCTTCCCCCTTGCTTTGGCATCTTCTTCCTATTCTTCCTCCGTCTATTCCTTTTAGACTGTTGGTTACTAATATTACTATTTTCACCACATGAGGTAGAAGGAGGAGGAGAAGATGTTACTGGTGAAGGAGGCATAGGGTTCTAATGCTCTTGATGTGAGGTGCTTACTTGAGAAGCATCAGGAGCATGCAAGGCGTTCAGAGTGGAAAACAACCAAACTGGTAGCCCTATAGTGAATCCTGGAAGATTCAAAGTAGCCATTAAGGGAGTACCAATGCTCCCAATGAATGGAAAAGCACAAGGAGCTCCTTCAACATGAGTGCCTTGATTGGTGCTCACCAGGATGTTGTCCATGGTTTCTGACTCAATGGGACAAAAATATCTAAGGCCAAAATACAAATGGCACAAAGAGCACACCACTTAAAAAAAAGGTCCTAGGTAATCAAACTAGGAAAACAATGGCAAATACTCTCGGAAGCAAGTCTGGGATGATGATTAGGGCCCAGAACAGACTAACAGAGTATCGATGGTCAGTTATGTGGCGTCCTCCAGAGGTCCACTGGGTGCAAGCGTTTGAATCATCAAACCGCCCTCCCGGGATTACTGCCAAAGGGTTGCCTTCCACGTCTGTCCGAGGTGAAGTGGGAATAACCGCCCACTCTACCTGTGTAGAGCCTTAAAGGTCTGATACTAAGGATACCATCAATATGAAATAACCTAGGGGGATAGTCATTAGCCTAGTCGAAACGCGATGGGCAGGGTAGCAAAGCCCAAAGTCCGAAAGGACCCCCGTACGCGAGTCAAATCTGGTTTATGGTTGAGAGGAAAGTGAGGGTATATCATCAACAATTCCAATCTCCTACGACCTCATGCTTGACTCTAGTTTGAGTAGAGCATCCCAGGACTATTTGATAGAGATGGACTTACCTAAATGAAAGTCATACTATGATTGTTGAGTAATGAAGCCAGTTTCGGATCGTTTAAGGTGATTTAAGTCCGAAACTCTAGCCTAAGCTAGTTGATGATGGGTATACCTAAAAAGAAAAATGCTGCTAATAAATTTTATTAATGGTTCTTTTTAAGGGCTACTTGTTACTCAAGGGTTGTAGTGCGGTGAGTGGAATGGTTTGTTATGAAAGCAAAGTGCATGTAAAGTAATGCTTTCAAATTCACAAAAAAATTTCTCTTTTCCGTTTATAATTCTTTCAAAAACTTGAAACCTAAGCAATCCTAAAACAAAATCTTTTTGTATTTTTCTTTTTAATATTTCAAAGCAAACTATGCTACCTCGAAATAATGCAGGATATTACTACTAAGCAAATTGAACAATTTTTTGTCTTTTCTGATAAATGTAAACGAAAGAGAACTTGTACAAAAGCAAGCAAGATCTACACGTAAAGCGTGTGCAAGACAAACATCTAAATGGCTCAAAGCAAACAAATCAAGTGACTCAATGAAGACTTGACTTACCAAGTTTTTGCAAAAGAAAAACTTGAGGCTTGGAGACAGAATGTAAAAGAAGTAGGGAAAAGAGACACTTGTGATGAAATGGCAAACTTAGACAGGTTGCTCCTAAGCTTCAAAACCCTAAAGAAAAACACTAAACCAAGCAAAAAGTAAGCAAGTGAACCAAGAATGACTTTAACAACACAAGGACTCAACAGAAAGAAGACTAGAAAGATTTGACTTACTTGGACTGAACTGATAAGACAATCAGCAATTATCTAAACCAAGCAACCTTTCGAAAGCGATCCCAAAGACTCAAACTTGAAGCCAAACCCTAATGGAAAGGATAAGAAAAAGTGAAAGCGTGCTAAAAGTTGCAACATACAACAAACATTAGGAATGCAGATTTGTATGACTGCAACAGCAACTAGGATAAAAGTACGTAGCTATGCTCAAAAGAGACTAGTGCACGAACTTCAAAAAGGGCTAGTAAGCGGCAAAGACACTTAAACAAGTACACAAGCAAGCAAACCAACTAAAAAGACTCAAGAGAGGCCAACAATACTCAAAAGAGACATTGAAGTCTCAGGGGTCAGTCAAGAAGGCAAAGCAACAGGCTGGAAGTGGAAACAAACCACTAAAAATCAAACCCTAACAAAAAACTGGACACTACAGGAAAATGCACTACTGTGCAGTGCAGAAACCAGTGCACACTAGGATATGTGCGCTACTGTGCAGTGTAAAGAGCAGCGCCCATCAGGAGATATGCACTACTGTTACTAGGGAAGACCAGTGGACACATGTCAAAAAGACAGAAACAGGCTTTGCAACAGCCAACTGAGATGAATCAAGCAGCAAGGAACAGTAAACATAGACCTAAAGGACCTCTCAAAGAATCAAAAACTGAAAAAAGGGCCGGAAGAAAACCAAAACTAAGTCTCCTAGAGTAGAATAACTATCGGTTACTCCCCAGCGGAGTCGCCAGTCTGTTGTTCAGGATTTCTACCTTATAGTGAGGGGATGGACACTCCCAATTGGGCGGGGTTGACAAGTAAATACATTAATTATGTTACAACTAGTTCTTACAAATGACAGAGATCGAGATATCGAAAGACATACCTTTACTCGACGGCTGGTCCTAGCTTTCACTTGATCTCCCGCTTGATGAACCTGCAACACAAAAGATACCTTCCTCAGCGTATCTTAACTATATATAAATATGATGAAATCAAAAAGTAATTTAACATCAAATATAATCAAATATTAAGCCAAATAGACATACAATCCAATAGACATCTTATTTGGGACAGGAAGGGTATTTCGACCTTTTTATTGTCAAAGAAACATGAATCAGTACAATATACCTGACGTGTCGAGATGTTTCTGCAACCGAGTCCTGGGATCCTGCTCTTCACAATGACTTGGGACTTTCCTCCAGCGTAACAACCCTTAATGCATTCTTTCTAGGTTTTCTATCTCTTTTGAGTCTAGTCTCTCTCATGCATCCTCCTTGTATTTATGGGACAAGGTAGGCAGTTGGATTCGAGAGGTGGTTGGATTGGAAGGTTGGGGAAGTTGCAGAACCAACTTCAACTAATCCCAATTCATCAACTTAATATATTTTTTGATTTCATCTTAAGATGTGCGCGAGTTTCCTCAAATCATAGTAGCGCACAGTACGCAATTTCAGCGTTTTACAACAAGCGCTTGCAACTTTTTCTGAGGTGTGCGCTAGTTTCCCTTGAGTAAAGTAGGGCATACTAGTAGATGTGAGCTGGTTTCCCTTGAGGAAAGTAGGGAATACTTCCATATGTGCACTGTTTTATTGCCCACATAGTAGCGCACATGTCAAAAGATCAGGGAAATCAGGGAAAATCTTAGTTGAAGAGAGTAGGTTCAGTCCATACATCATCCGGGGCAATCTAGCTCTTCAATACATGGTGTCCTTTTGTGTGATCGACAACATAATGTGATCACGGATGGAGAAGTGCAGATTTGACCTACAACACCAACCAATTGCTTGTCATTTTCTCGGGGTTTTGATTTTCTCCTTCCACAAATTCTTCTGCCTTCTTGTCAAACCAATCCTGGATCTCCGATTTCGTCAGGTGCCACAGCATATCCTCTTCTTTCTTCTTCAGGTCCTGGCAATAGAACCATTTGTTGACACAATTATGTCGACAGGGGTTCACTTCGCACTATCGTTAACAAACACTAACCTAACACCCTTAAGCACCGACCCATAAAGGTTTTACCCTTTCCAGCAACACCCGTGAAGCGAGTGAAGTCTCACCCGAGATGGTTAAGGGGGCTGCAGGAACCAAGTTTCAGCAGTGGGGAAAGGACATGCATCTACTCTAACTCTATTGCATCAGAAACCAGAGATTCACTTTCGCATCATGCTTCGCAACTCAAACATGCATTCATCATTCGCATATTCAACATTTGCATCGACAGAATAATACCAGTGATCGCATCAATGAAAATTTACAGAAAAGACAACATAAAATATGACGCGTCATTCATTATTCAACATAAACATAAACATAAGAACATATCCGAACATATTTATGCATTAACTCATTAAAACCTGCGGTATATACCTCGCAGAAATAGTCAAAACATCTTATGACGAATCCATACAAAACTGCCGAAAATAGAGCAAAACATTACAGAGTTCATCCGCACATCTATCAATCACTTATGATCTCATTCTAGGATGTCCTTAGGCTTACGTACATAGTCCTGTTTATAGCCAACTATGGTAGTTACACAATGGTCCAAATGACCCTTTCTTACTAACTAAACCAATCTTGCACTTCCATCGGCTCCTTGTTCTCCGTGAATGGTCCTTCTCCACTGCTGTCGGCTTCTGCATTTATGCGTACTAATCCCGTGCCAACAGGATGTCGTACCACAATTTGGCTACAACAAGCAAAGTTGAGCCGTAGTTTTTTAAGTCTTTTTATAAGGAGCGAATATGGAGGAGGGGGACGAATTAGTAGATTATTCCTTTGATCCACTTGTAGATGTTAACATTTGGGATGTGCCACTTGGCAGGATATTGACGGATCTGGAGGTCGAGGTGGTTTTAGGGGGTCAAACTCTACAATCTAACATTTTTAGAAAAGTTGGTAATATAATGCTATCGGTTTCTAACTATGGGCTATCTCCTAACCAGGAGTTGCCAAGGTCGGTGTCGAAGATGTTTCCCAATTCTCAACACTTTGCATGGTCCCCTTCAGGTTTGGATGTCGCCCAACCCTTTGTGGTTTGGTTTGCTCCGTTGGGTCGGACCCATTCTAGGATGCATCAGAGTTGCAACGCATCTTCAAGTCCTCTTTGTTGTATGTTGGTGAGGCTTGTATTATGTTTACTTCATAGGTGGGTGGTTTTGTTTTTCCTCTTTTTTGTCCATATCCCTTGGAGGATGTTTTGTTGGATCCAAATAGTTTTTTTTTCCCTCCTTTTTGTCCAAATCCCTTGGAGGATGTTTCATTGGATCCAAATGGGTTTGGAGGATGAGATTCGAGGTGTCGTGAAGGTATTGGAGCAACATACCATTTCGGATTCAAAGGAAGGGGAGAGATGGGGGTGGAAAAAGCATAAGTGTCTAAAAATCAAAGGCAGATGCACAAAGTTTATGACGGGGGAAGATATCCAACTTCATAACGTGATGGAAATGGCAGAAAATGCCATCACTAGTAGGGTTTGGGCTCGTCGGTTTAGTGTCAAAACCATTTCAAATTGGGAAATAGCTTCTTGGGGTGAGAAATTAGGCTACACGCCAAACGTCCTCGTGCTGGAAAAGGGGGTGGTTTGTCTTTCTTCTTAAGAAAGCGGAGGATGCCTAGTGGATTCTACAAAAAAACTAGTGTATAGGCTCTGCACTGATGGCATTGAAGTTATGTTCTCCCTTATTTGATGTAAGGTGAGAAAAATTAGTCATTGCTCTAATTTGGGTCCATCTACCTAGCTTTCTTCTCGATTACTGGTCACTGGATATTTTTAGGAACACTGGGAATTCATTGGGAGAATTCCTCAAAGCTTATATGTCTTTTGAAATGACGCGAAATGGATGTGGCAAGGATACTGGTCAGGTTGGATATGCATGCTTGTAGAGGATGTGGAGATTGAGTGAGGTCATGTTACCCTCATCCAAAAGTTAGACTACAAAGGTGTACCCTTCTACTGTCGTTGATGTCACCAATATGGCCATTTGGCATATTTTTTTCACCTTCCCTTCAAGACAATATCTTAGTCTAAGGTCTCAAGTGACTCAAACATAAGGCTCGTTCCATCAAAACCTGTTGAGAAAGCTGGGCCTGCTTTAAAGAATGGAATATTTAAAGGAGCTATTCAGAAAGAGACAGTGGATGTAAGTAGGATGGGCCAATCCTCCCCTATAGATAGTCCCTCTATTCTTGAGCAGAATATTGGTTCAGGGCTCCCTTCAAGGGTCGTCGTTTATAAAGGAGTGTCAAGAAGAGGCAACTTTGGGAAATTCGGTATGCATATATTTAGGTATGATGGTTTTTCTTCGTTGTTTGTTCCTTCTTGCTATCCTTTTTAGAAATGGTATTTTCTCAACAACACATTTCCCCATCTCTTGTGGGTTCTTTGGCTTCTCTTTCCTTGAGTCCTCCCCTCGGCTCAATTACCTGTCCTAATATTTGCATGGACTATGTGATCTTGCACCCATTAGTATCCTCATAGTTTGAATCCTCTAAGGAATCCGAGGAGAAACCTGTTCGATGCAATTTGAGAACCAAACCACTACAAATTAAGGGTCAGTTTGTCTCAGGGGGTCTAGGCCTAAATCCTAGTAGTCCTTGAGTGGGGAAGGGGAGGGGGTGAATATCCAATCTATCAAAAGCGCTGGACAAAGCTAGGGTTGATATGGTCACTAGAAAACAATCATCCATTGACATGGCACTTAGAGCAGTGAAAGCCCTAGCTAGGGTTTCCAAACGAAAATCCTCTCTTTCAATTACATGGGTGTGGTGAGCCCGTCCAAAAAATCGTCATTAGGAAATTGGTCTCCACCAATTATTTAGATATCATTTTGCTTTAGGAAACTCTGGGAGAGGGGGTTTTAATTTAAAGGGATTTGATCGAATTATTCAAGGACCAACATTTCATAGCATCAGATGTTCAAGGTTAGTCTTTTGGTCTAGCGATTGGATGGAATCCAAAAACAATTAAGGTTACTAACTCGTGGAGTTTTAGTGCAGGTTCGGTTATTGAAGTATTTGTGGAGGAGTTGTGAATGGCGTTATTAGGTCTCAAGATATATGGTGATTATGGGGAAAGGATATCCTTTTGGGATGACTTGATGAGGAAATCTTTCATCAACTCCCCTTCTCTCATTCTAGGAGGTGGACATTAATTTTACTCTGGGCGCTTCAGGATTTTGGGGCCCTAAGGTTACTCTTGATCCTCTCATGAATTATTTTTCTCATTACTTTGAGGAAAAAGGCCTTCTTGATATTCCACCTATAAATATCAAGTCGAGTTGGAGAAACAAGTAAACGGGGAAGGATCGAATCGCGCAGCGATCGGAAATTTTTTTGGTTTCAATGAGGCTTGTGGAAATATTGGTGAATGTGAGACAATGGGTCGGCAGTGGCGATGAGCCCGATAATTTCCCTATCTTTTTGGAATTTAAAAGTAGGTGGGGGAAACCACCTAGCCCCAAATTTAGCATTGGTTGGATTAAGGAGGAAGATTTAATTTGTATCGATGATGAGAGATATATGGCATCCCTCGGACCTAGATTCACAAGTCTCAGCCTCCATTCAATTTGCTTCCAATTTAAAGAATTTGAAGTGGGCGACTATAACACGGGCTCATTAGAAGAAATTTTGAGACGAGTAGGAACTCAAATCAGTGGAACAATCCCTTCAGTTAATTTATGATTATGAATGAGGGATATTTTTGTCAATTTATTCGAAAAATATTCTTTACCACTTGGAGAAAAGGCGAAGAAAGATTCTAGAAGGTCAAAAAGGAGCATGGAGATTGAAAAGTAGGGCCTTGTGGCTCAAATGTGGAGACAAAAACACAAAAACAAATTCAATATTTTTCTAATGGTCATTTCTTGAGGAACACAATCTGCAGTATGCCTGACAAAGATGCCAGAGAGGTCTCTTCATTCAGGGACTGGATCGAATAGGAAATAATCATTTTCAAACTATGTTTAAGGCTCAGAAAGGGTCATCAATTGCAGAAATCATTACGATAGCTCAACTCTTTTCGACATTTGTTAATGAGGAAGACAACAAGAATTGAATGGTTGAAGTTACAATTGATGAGTTATATGAAGTACTCCACAATTTCCAAAAGGATAAGAGCCCTGGGCCGGATGGTTTTCTAGTTGAATTTTTTCTTGAGAATTTTAACATTCTAGGGAAGATCTGCTTAGGGTGGTGGAGTAATCATGGGTCTCAGGGAAAATTATGGAATCTTTCAATTCAATTTTTATTGCTCTTATACCAAAAGCAAATAAACCTGTCTCTTTTGATGATTGTAGATCGATCTCTCTTGCTAATGGTATTTACAAAGTTGTATCCAAAAACATTGCAAAACGCATAAAGGTTATCTTGTCTAATCACATCTCTTGTGAACAGTTTGGGGTTTTAGAAGGAAGGCAGATTCATGAAGCCATAAGGGTAGCTAGGAGGTGTTACGCAACATCAAATCCATAAATGAAAAAGGAGTAGTTATCAAAATTGATCTTTCTAAATCTTATGATAGAGTAAATTGGCTCTATATTAGACTCATTTTTACATGTCTTGCATTTGAGGTTCCTTTTATAAACTAGATTATTAATTAGTTGTATTACTCGGTTTCTTTCGTTGTTCTAATCAATGGTTTAGCCTTGCATTTCTTTAGGGTGGAAGAGGCCTGCAACAAGGTTGTACCCTATCTCCCCTTTTATTCCTCTTGGTTGCAAAAGGTCTGAGCCAATATTTGGAAGAGGCTAAACGAAATGGTGGAATTATGGGCATTCATATTTATCTGTCCTTATGCATCACTCACCTCCTCTTCATGAATGACATTCTCATGTTCTATGATGGCTCTCGGTGGGATGCGGAAAAAGTTGGCAAGTATTTAGATATCTTCTATCAAGCTACTGAGATGCTCGTCAATGAAAGGAAGTCTCCCCTCTCTTGTATCAATTTGGAAGAGGTTGAGCTGAGGTATTATCAAGCACTTTTCTTCTTTCCAATGACCGAGTTTGATATTGGAATAAAATACCTCAATTTTCAATTATAAAAAAAGGACTGGATGTGGTTGATCTCTAAATTAGAAAAAAGAATCCTAGTGTGGTGTCAGAAATGTCTATCCAAGGATGGGAGGTTAGTCTTGGTCAAATCAATTTTGGAAGTAATTCTAGTCTATTACGTCCTTAATTAGCCTGGATTCCAAAAAACATACTAGAAAGGGTTAGACGAATGTGTTTCAGATTTTTATGGAGGGGCCACAAGGACCATTTCGTTTTTCCTTGGGTTAAATGGGAGAGGATTGCTATTCTGAAGTCCATTGGTGATTGGGAATTAAAAAAATTCTTCTTCTTCTCTCAAGCCTTAGCTATTGAAAGTGTTTGGAAGCTTATGTCTACCAATAGGCCATGGACATGCATTAACGAATAGAAGTATATTGCTCCATCTTCAATTATTGATTGGGTTTGATATCCAACTAAGCGATGTTGATGTATATGTAACTTCGGAATGTATTTCATATATATATTTATTGTACCCTTATAGAGATGTGTTATTCCTCTATAAGGAAGTGTCGTCATTTGTATTGACAAGTGTCGCAAGTGTGTTAACTTGCCGATGGGTTATTAGACCACCTTGATGGGGTCGGTCCTGTATGAGTCATGTGGGTAAAAGGGTTATTAGACCACCAAGTGTGGGGTCGGCCTGGATTAAGTTAACCATGGGTTAATCTAGACATGTAGGCCCCATTAGTTTATTGGTCAGGACAGGACAAGAATAAATAGAGATCGGGAGATCTCTATTTGATCATTCACTCACACACTTCTCTCATTCGGAAAGTGGCGCACTTATGAGGAGGAGGCTCTGCTGCTAGGAGAAGACTATCTCTTGTATTCTGGTTGTATCATTGCTCTATCTATCTCTGAGGAAGTTATTGGGGTTTTTCACCTTTATGGTTTTCCCCAAGTAAACTCTATGTCTCTTGTGTGCTTGCATTATTGTGTCCATGATTGATATGCTGTAGATTTGCTGTACATGTTGTTCTCTCAGTTAAGATCCTAGATTAGATTGAAGTAAATTTTGAAAATTTAACATGGTATCAGAGCTAGCCTGAAAGAAGGCATGATATGGCATGTATGACACTTGTTGCACTTGCGATGCTAGGGCTTGATATAGCAAAAACTAGTCATCGTAGCACTTTCGCTATAAATCCATTTTGGCGAAGTTTTCGGATCTGAAACTTTTACAAGGCGAAGATCAGATCCTCATGTATCTTGTATCCAAAGGACAACTTCTAATTCGTTGTACTTTGTGATTTATGATCTGTTCAATATAGGGTTTCTGCCTCTTCCAGATCTTAGTCAGAAATAGGTGACCTGGGAAAAAAGGTCATAACTTGGGCTAGGAAGCTCTAAATGAAATTTCGTAAAAAGTGACAGGTAGTACACAGACTGTATTATCTTAGGAAATGTTTTCAGAGGCCGAAGTTGAACCAGTGACATGTGGCATGCCATACAAGTTCGCTCTCCTGTTTTATCCCATAAATAGGTCACGTTGCGACACTTTGCATAACTCTCTCTCAGAGAATCCAATTGAGGTCAGACCTATCAAGATGGAAATATGACAGGTCGGGCTATCTCAGGAAAAAATTTCAGACCCTGTGGATCGAAAAGTTTGGAGTTACACTAGAAACAATGAGGTACATCTTTCTGTCAAAACAGAATTATTTTTTAGCACCTTCATTCATGGCTTCCGGAATTTAGGGTTTCGGAGAAAGTTGGAATTCTTGTAATCAGAGACCACGGCTGAATTCTACTCATCAAAATCAAAATTTAGAGGCCAAGATCAGAATTTTTGGTTGGGTAGAAGGCCGGGCTTGATCAGACCCTAGTTCGGGACTTTGATCAGAAAAGTGGAAAATTAGGGCTTCTGTAAAATTGGGAATTTTTGAAATCTGTGACCATGATTGGAAGCTCCTCAGAAAAATAGAAGCTTAGAGCTTTGGATCAAACCTTTTGATTGGGAAGAAGAGTGGGCTTCATCAAACCCCAATTCAGGGTCACGTTCAGTGAATCTGGAAGTTTCAAAGGAAAAATGGGAAATTTTTGAAATATGTGACCACGGTTGGAAGCTCCTCAAAAAAATAGAAGCTTAGAGATTTGGATCAAACCTTTTTATTGGGAAGAAGAGTGGGCTTCATCAAACCCTAGTTCAGGGTCACATCTAGTGAATCCAGAAGTTCTCTCTCCTGTTTTATCCCATAAACAGGTCAAGTTGCGACACTTGGCATAACTCTCTCTCTCTCAGAGAATCCAATTGAGGTCAGACCTGTTGAGATGGAAATATGACAGGTCGGGCTATCTCAGGAAAAAATTTCAGACCCTGTGGATCGAAAAGTTTGGAGTTACACTAGAAACAATGAGGTACATATTTCTGTCAAACAGAATTATTTTTGAGCACCTTCATTCATGGCTTCCGGAATTCAGGGTTTCGAAGAAAGTTGGAATTCTTGTAATCAGAGACCACGGCTGAATGCTACTCATCAAAATCAAAATTTAGAGACCAAGATCAGAATTTTTGGTTGGGCAGAAGGTCGGGCTTGATCAGACCCTAGTTCGGGACTTTGATTAGAAAAGTGGAAAATTAGGACTTCTATAAAAATGGGAATTTTTGAAATCTGTGACCACGGCTGGAAGTTCCTCAGAAAAATAGAAGATTAGAGCTTTGGATCAAACCTTTTGATTGGGAAGAAGAGTGGGCTTCATCAAACCCCAGTTCAGGGTCACGTCCAGTGAATCTGGAAGTTTCAAAGGCAAAATTGAGGAGTGAAACTTTGCAGTTTTCAAATTCTAAATATACCAGCTTGATCAGCTCATCGAGGCGCATATTTCTATCCTTTTGGAAGTTTGAAATTCAAAGTTTGAATTCTTGGGGTTTCTCTGACAAACCCTAATACAGCTCCAGATCCAGTTCCTGCAAATCAAGTGGATTGGTTTAATCCTAGAAGAGGATGGATTGGTCACCTGCATAAGTGAAGAAGTTCCTGTTTCAGAGGGAGATGAGGCTAAGGCCTTACATAAGAAGATTACAAGCAATCTCAACAGGTATGACTCTTCTAGGTATGTCTCGAGATTTGTTCATGATTAAGTTTACGATATGTTTGTCGTCATGTTATTACGGTTAGAACAATCTTGATTTTAGACTTGTCGTATCACCTTAACAAAATTATGAATGCATGCATTAGGGTGTTGACACTTATGATTGTACTAATGCATTATGGTGTTGTATGAGGTTTATGTTGTCCGCTAACATGAAGGGTACACCAAGAAAGACAAATCATGTTCTAGTTCAAGAACATATGATCATGATGACATGAAGACAAAGATTCATCCATTGTCATGGATCACTTAGAAAATCTACTTACGAGGTATGTATAACTTGGTTCTACAATGGATAACTTATGAGACAGGCAGGTTACTAGCACAAGTCATTGAAGAGAACCATAAGACATTATGCGGGTATGTTAGACATAACTAGCTAGCATGCTAATCCAGGAATGTTTTTCCTATATCAAGCTAGAATCCTACCTTGTGTTAGGATCTTACACTGTTGTGTTGTTGATAATGATTATTCATGAAGTCATAGGTTTGAATAGTCATGGTTGTATGCATATTATGTTTCTTACCATAATTGATGATATGACTAACCAGAAGAATCATGAAGGTATAGGTTTGAGTAATCACGGGTTTATGCATTGATGATTTAACTAATTAGAAGAGTCCTATGATCAAATAACAATATGCATGAGTAAAAGAAGACTTCCCTGAAACCTTGAATACTAATGTTTATTATGTGTAAATGATCATGACTATACATGTTTAAGATTATTGTGTTTTGATAGTATTAAGATTATACTAATAAATGTGTGATTATGTATGAGACCTCAAGGATAACACAATGATGATACTAATAAGCATGCATAGTGATTAAGGATGGATATAAGTTCAAGGACAGGTAACTAAGGAAGCAAAGATCAAGAGGGAGAAAACTCCAGTTGTTCCTGCAAGGAAGCAAAGATCAAGAGGGAGCAAACTCCAGTTGTTCCTGCAAGAAAGCAAAGATCAAGAGGGAGTACACTCCAGTTGTTCCTACAAGAAAGCAAAGAAGCACACTTCAGTAGTTTCTGCAAGGATGCAGATATTCAGAGGGAGTTGACCACTTCTCACAATCCACATCATAATGGAGTTGCACAGATTTAGAGGGAGTCCACCCAGCAACCAAACAAGATAAGTATTTGAATTGTCATTTCTTACATAATGTTATTCAATGATGTATATGCTTATGTTCCTAGAATTAGGTTGTGTATTATGCATATGAGAATAGTTGCATTGATGAACAGTATACTACTAATATACATGGGTAAGTGGCCTATGGCACTGTACAACATTCCATTGCTACTTATCTAGAATGAAGCTTTTGTGTGATGCTTCATCTGAGCCGGTTGATGTCTCTATGTATCGTCAGATGATTGGGTCCTTGATGTACCTGACGAACACGAGACCAGATATTTGCTTTGCGGTGAACACATTGAGCCAGTTCCTGAAGGATCCAAGGTGTGTTCACCTGGTTGCTGTAAAGCATATTCTGAGGTACCTGAAGGGTACAGTTGATTATGGGCTCAAGTATGATGCGAATCAAAAGTTTAACCTGCCGGGTTATGTTGATTCAGATTGGGCAGGCAGTGCTGCAGATAGGAAGAGCACATCTGGGTGCTGCTTCATTATGGGATCAGGTGTGATCTCTCGATTTAGCAGGAAGCAGTCCTACGTAGCACTGAGTACAGCCGAAGCAGAGTATGTTGCAACTTGTTCGGCTAGTTGTGAGGCAGTATGGCTTCGGAAACTACTGTCTGAGTTATTTGATCTACCGCTGGAGGCTACTAGTATCTTTTGTGACAACCAGAGTTGTGTGAAGCTGTCTGAGAACCCAGTGTTTCATGATAGGTCAAAACACATACAGATCAAATATCACTATATTAGGGATATGGTGCAGAGAGGAGCAGTGAAGCTCATGTATGTTGCGACGAATGAGCAGATTGCAAATGTGTTGACAAAGCCACTAGCCAGAGTGAAGTTCGAGTACTTCAGAGAGAGGCTTGGTGTCCTTCAGATCGATGACACTTCAATGAAGAAGTGATGGAGACATTTGCTGAAGCCATTCCAAGCATGTTGGAAGGAGGATCCTTCACATGGCTGTGGATGTAAGTGCTGGATGATGAGCATCAGGATGATGTTCTAGTTTCTGCTTTGTATGATCAGTTGGATCATTTACATTTTATATGTATGCATCATGTTGGATGCTGGATATGATCAGTTGGATCATTTATATGTATTTGTATATGCATCATGTTGGATGCTTGGACCATGTATCTGTATATGTATCAGGTGGATACTGTCTATGATCAGGCAGATCATGTATGTTGATATATATCAAGTGGATACATTGTGTGGATCATGTATCTATGTATGTATCAGGTGGATCATGTATGGTGATATGTATCAGGTAGATACTTGGTATGCATCAAGTAGATGCATTGTATGATCAGGATGATCATGGATGACCAGCTTCAAGATGTTGCTCCAGATATGCATCAGGATGATGCAGTGATGAGTATCAGGACGATACTCTAGATGACATGCATCAGGGTGATGCTATGATGATGATCAGGATGATCATATGTATTAGGTGTATACATTACATAATCAGTTGGATTATGTGTGATGAGTTTTGAAGACACAGATGCACAGTGCCTTTCCGACATGGTGGTAGATGTGTTCTCCCATGTGCGTTGATGTAAGTGCAGAGCCTTTCCGACATGGTGGTAGATGTGTTCTCCCATGTGCATTGATGTAAGTGCATAGCCTTTCCAATATGGTGGTAGATGTGTTCTCCCATGTGCGTTGATGTAAGTGCAGAGCCTTTCCGACATGGTGGTAGATGTGTTCTCCCATGTGCGTTGATGTAAGTGTAGAGCCTTTCCGACATGGTGGTAGATGTGTTCTCCCATGTGCGTTGATGTAAGTGCAGAGCCTTTTTGACATGGTGGCAGATGTGTTCTCGCATGGTCGTTGATGTAAGTGCTGCGAGCCTTTCATGGATGGTGGTAGGTTGGTCCTCCCATGTCGGTGAGTGTAAGTGCTATGTGTGTGCATTTGGGTTGTGCTTCGTGATACTCTGTGGCCATGGATAGGTTGTATAATAGCATGTAAAAGGTCTTGGGAGATCCGTTAGATTGAGCTGTGTGCTCGTAATCAGTCCTGGGATGCTCTTTCGAGGTTTTGTTGACTCACGTAATAAGTCCTGAGGATTCCACAGTATGGCTAGTGATGATGAAGACCTGCAGGTGGTGGGCCTGCATCCAGTATGAAAAAGGACTGGCTCTGTAGAACTTCTTATTACGAGTAGATTCAAAGATTGATTGAGATAGCAGCAGTAGTGATGATGACGATTATCCAATGACGATGATCCAGAGAAGAAGACTTGTGCTAGAAGACCTGTGTCGAGAAATACCTTCCTAGTTAAGAGGGAGTGTTGATGTATATGTAACTTCGGAATGTATTTCATATATATATATTTATTGTACCCTTACAGAGATGTGTTATTCCTCTGTAAGGAAGTGTCGTCATTTGTATTGACAAGTGTCGCAAGTGTGTTAACTTGCCGATGGGTTATTAGACCACCTTGATGGGGTCGGCCCTGTATGAGTCATGTGGGTAAAAGGGTTATTAGACCACCAAGTGTGGGGTCATCCTGGATTAAGTTAACCATGGGTTAATCTAGACATGTAGGCCCCATTAGTTTATTGGGCAGGACGGGACAAGTATAAATAGAGATCGGGAGATCTCTATTTGATCATTCATTCACACACTTCTATCATTCGGAAAGTGGCGCACTTATGAGGAGGAGGCTCTGCTGCTAGGAGAAGACTATCTCTTGTATTCTGGTTGTATCATTGCTCTATCTATCTCTGAGGAAGTTATTGGGGTTTTTCACCTTTATGGTTTTCCCCAAGTAAACTCTATGTCTCTTGTGTGCTTGCATTATTGTGTCCATGATTGATATGCTGTAGATTTGCTATACATGTTGTTCTCTCAGTTAAGATCTTAGATCAGATTGAAGTAAATTCTGAAAATTTAACAAGCGGAAAGATAATGTATCAATTATCTGGAAAGTTGTGATCAAATCCTTTGATCTCATTGGGAACAGACTTGCCTGGAGAATTGGAAATGGTAGAAGTGTCAGGATTGGATTTAGAAGTGTTAGGATTGGATTGGATCCTTGGTTTGGGAGTAGGGGTCTTCATCACTTGCCTCAAGCCTTAATTAATAATATCCAGGAGTGTGTTTTTTTCACTTTAAATCAAGTGGCAGACTCGAACTCTACCTCTCCATGGCGTCAAGGATGGTTGTTTGCTCAATCAATTGGGATAGAAAACAAAGATTGTGCTTTGTGTTACACCTAAATCTTGCCATCATGATAGTCAGTGTAAACATCCCTGAAGTTCCTTTGACTAAGTCATCAACTTGGAAGAGATACTAACCTATTCCTGTTGGGTTTAGTGAGTTTGTCGCAGGTCATCTTAATGCAACTTGCGACGTCGTAGGTTGTCCTATTGCAGCCCGCGACGATGTCAGTTAATTGGATAAAGGAGCATCTTCGAGCCCATTCTCGAAGGTGGCTGATATAGATCCCTATCACTAGCCTATAGGAGAGTTGGCATTCGGTTCCCTATCCCTTTGGTGGGATCCCTTAACTCTCTCCTACCATATCTCAACCTACCCTATCCTCTTAGTGCTATATAAGTGAAGCTCATTCCCATTCTAAAGGGAGGAAGCCTACATACTGACATGCCGGTGAAATTAGCTTAGGATATCTCTGCTCATCTCTTGGGAGATCCATACTTCCTTTGGAGGCTTTGGCATTAGCTTGTTTGGAGAAGGATTGCTACGTTAAGCCTTGGTTGTAATCACTTCCTTCTATGTACTTTCCTTTTTATACAATAATATAAATGCTTTCCACCAAATGTTGTTGCATTGATGATGTTTGTGTAGTTTGCTTGCTTAACTGCTTAGTTAGATCTTTTATTATTTAGATACATTTTACTACTTGTGTTGTTTTGTATGTCTTTGACAGGTTTTACAACTGAGATCTGAAGACCATAAATCTTGGAACAACATCAAGGAGAAAGGATCAACGATATGAAAGGTAAAACATCTAGTCACTCAATCTCTAATTAGATCTAGGAAAGTTATTTCATATTTGGTCTCATTTGTTCTAGTCTTGCATTAAGCTAGGGAGATCACACCTTGAGTCCGCTCTTGGTAGATTGTCCGATAACACTTTGTGGAACTCATATACTAATGTTCTAAAGGGATCCCACATTCGCATTAGAGAGAGAGATGATGAATTAATTTGGGAGCATGCATCGTCTGGCGTGTATACTCCTAAACAAGGTTATATTGAGTTGAACATTGATAACTTCAATAGAGAGGTGTCTTGGTGGTGGAAGAGGTTGTGGAAACTGAAGTGCCCAACAAAGACTCAACTGCTAATGTGGTGCACACTAGAAAATAAATTCTATACTTCAGATAAAATCGGAAATGTAGAAAAGAAGGACCTGGATGGTGCTCCTTGTATAAAGTAGACGAGGAAACTGTGAAACATATATTTATATTATATCTTTTCACAAAAATGGTTTGGCAAGAGGCTTCAAGGTGATGGGTCATGACTGTATTTGGCTTTGAGACTCAGTAAAATTAGACATTCAAGGTTGGCTATCTAACCCTTTGAATCGACCTTATAAGGCTCTTCCTCTTATACTTGGATGGGGGATTTGGATTGTCAGGAATAAATCAAACTTTCAAGATAAGATTTATGTCCCGACTGAGGTGGTAGATTCAAATGGTATCAAAACCTTGTCATTTCCCCCCAAGAAAAATGGGGGGCATGTATTTACAACATTCAAAAAGTGGATGTTTTTTTTGTAAGTAAGAGAGAGCTTATATTCGTTAACTATAAAATACGTAATAGTACAATTGTGAGCCCAAGAGGATCACCCACAAAGTGGAAAAAAGACCCTTCTTGAGCTCTGGATCCTAAATAGTCAACCATAATCCCATCATAGAGTTTGATTTGTAGTGGACCCGACCCTGAAACCAAGGACATGGACACCAAATAACCCAAGGGAAGGCTAAATTGAGTCAAAACACAACGAATAAGTTCATCAAAGGCTTGGTCATCATGCCATCAAGCTAATTAAAATAAGCATCCAGCCTTCAAAATAAAATTGCGACACTTTTAAAATGGAATTATAATCTTTCCAAATGTTAATGCAAATGCAAGACCGTACGAGCATGAAAATTAACCCAGATTTGCATGGTTATTAAATTTGTTCCTCATAATTATTAAAACATTCACATGTGACCATAATCAGCTCAATAACAATTTAAATCAGATTTACTGACTTCTTTGCAAACAGTCACAATTTAGAATTTTCAACAGTTAAACTATGCAAATTACAACACTTTCATAAATCTAAACTACAACACTTATGTTGAAAGTATTCAAATAACTAAGAGGGGGGGGGGGGTGAATCAATTATTATTGTTCTTAAACAATTTTACATTCTTTTTCCCTTTTAACTTTGATGAAGTGTGACAATCAATATGATATGAGATGTTCTATGCACATTCCTTTATAACAGGTATATTGTTATAACAAAATTAAATATAAGGCATATAAACAATGTTCAATCACATAAATATGCAGAGGCACTGATTTTCCTGAGGAAACCCATAAAGGAAAAAAAACCTCTTCCTCTTAGGATGAAAGGCAAGCTCCAACTTCTCTTTACATTCTATTTTATCTGAGATACAATCCAGATGAGGCTGCTACCTCTGTTTCTTCAGCACCAACTGAATGGAAGCTACAACTCCCAAATTTACAAGCACCAACTTGAAAAGAAGACTTTACAGTCTTCCCTTGCTCCTCCCTACCACCCTATGTAAGAAAAATTTCAGCCAATTATATCACATTGGTTCAGAAATATCAGTACATACCCTTTTCATTTTTGTTCTATGCTGCTACAGCTTGGATTTTTGGGCATTCTATTCTTCATTAAATCGAGCCACACATTTTTCTTCTGAATTGTTAACTTCGAATCATAGCTTTATCCTCTTCAACCAGCAACCACTCCTCTTCATCCTCTCCCTTCTCCTACCAATTTTGTTCTCCTCATTTTTTTTTTTTTTATAGATGTTGAAGTTATATGCCTCGATCTCTTTAACTTCCAGATATTCCAATTGTAAAACTGAATCTGTCTCTTTAACTCCCAATTCGTAAAATGAACTATCTCTTTGACTTCTAGAATTTACACGCTATAAATTAATAAATAAAAAAATGTTTGTGAGTCGCAGCTTGTCTGAGTCACGACTGTTTGAGTCACGACCATCTGAGTCTCAACCGTCTGAGTTGCGGCTGTCTGAGTCATGGCCGTCTGAGTCTCAGCCATCTGAGTCATGGCCGTTTGAGTCACAGCCATTTGAGTCACGGCTGTCTGAGTCATAGCTTGTCCGAGTCACAACTATTTGATTTGCAGCCGTCTTGTTGATGTATATGTAACTTCAGAATGTATTTCATCTGTGTATTTTATATATATTTATTGTACCCTTATAAGAGATGTGTTATTCCTCTATAAGGAAGTGTCGTCATGTGGATTGACAAGTGTCGCAAGTGTGTGTACTTGCCGATGGGTTATTATACCACCATATGGGGTCGGCCCTGAATTATATATAATATAATGTGGATGTACCTAGCTAGACAAGTCGGCCCCATAAGGTCACTAGGCAAAAAGGTAAGTATAAATAGAGATAGGAGATCTCTATTTTATTCACTCAGAAAAAGTAACTCACTCTCACTCAAAAAGTGGTGCACTAGTGAGGAGGAGGATCATCTGCTACTAGGAGACTATCTCAGTGTTATTTGGTTGTACTTTGGTTGAGCCATTGCTCTCTCTATCTCTGAGGAAGTTGTGGGGTTTTTCACCTTAGGGTTTTCCCCACAAAAACTCTATGTCTCTTGTCTCTTCTGCTTTTGATTCTTGTGATGCTTGTCATATTGTGATTGTCATGCATTGATATACTGTATATGTTATTCTCTCAGTAAAGATCCTAGAGTATTGTGAATTAATGCTCAAAATTTAACATGGTATCAGAGCTAACCTGAGAAGAAGACATTTTGCAGTGACGGAAACTTGATTTCCATTTATTGGGTTTCTCTCCACAGATTTTTGAAAATCAGTATAGTAGATTGACTCTACTCATCAAGGTGCATCTATCTGTCCAATCAGAACTCAATTCCAAGCATTTTCAGATTTGACCCTAAAAATTAGGGTTTCCACAAAAATAGGAATTTCTGGAATCTGAAGGCACAGCTGGAAGCTCCTTGCAAAAATCGAAGTTTAGAGCTTTGGATCGAGATTTTTGGTTGGGTATATCTCTGGGAAACACAAACCCTAATTCAGGGCTCTCCTTAGTGAACCCGGGAGGACAAAAAGGCAATTTTGAAGGACAAAACTTTGCTGATCTCAAATTCTGAATGCACCAGGTTGATCAGCTCATCAAAGCGCATCTTTCTATCCTTTCAAAAATTTGAAATTCACATTTTGAATTTTTAGGGTTTTTTGACAAACTCTCCATCTCTGCATTGGATGCAAAAGGTATGAGGGTTGCATTTGTGGATGGCCAAGTCCTAATGTGGCCAAAGGGAAAGACCATAGATGAAGCAGTAGTGATTGGAGAGCAAGAGGGAGGTTTGTATAAATTGAAGGGACAACCTGAACATGCCATGGTGCATGAATCCATGGAGCCAAGTGAACTTTTGCATAGAAGACTTTCTCATATGCACTATAGAGCACTTCCAATTGCAAGCAAGGCAGTAGAGGGTCTTCCTAAAATCAAGACCAAACATGAAGGTGTTTGCAAAGGATGTGCAAAAGGTAAGAACATTAAGAAGGCTTTCCCAAGCAGTGAAAGCAAGGCAAAAGACATCCTGGAAATCATCCACTCAGATGTATGTGGCCCTATGTCATCCAGTTCCCTGAGTGGGTATGTCTACTATGTCTCATTTATTGATGACTTCTCCAGGAAGACTTGGGTATACTTCTTGAAGAGCAAATATGAGGTGCTTGATAAATTCAAGGAATTCAAAACCTTGATGGAGAATCAAACTGACAAGAAGATCAAAACATTCAGATCCGACAATGGTGGAGAATTCACCTCAAGTGACTTCAAGAAGCTTTGTAGTGATTCAGGGATTAAGAGGGAGTTTACTGCTCCGTATAATCCTCAACAGAATGGAGTTGCAGAAAGGAAGAACAAAACTATCATGGAAATAGCAAGGGAAATGCTGCATGACCAGGATCTACCTATGCATCTGTGGGCAGAAGCAGCTAGAACAACTGTGTATGTGCAGAACAGAACACCACACAAGATATTGGACAACAAGACTCCAGAAGAGGTCTTTTTCTGGTAAGAAACTTGAAGTCAGTCATCTCAGAATATTTGGTTGTCCAGTATATACTCATGTCCCAAAGGAAAAGAGGGCTAAACTAGATCCTTCAGGAAAGAAGGGTATCTTTGTGGGTTACAGTGAAATCTTGAAGGCTTACAGAATATACTTTCCAGGGTTCAAGAAGATTGATGTCAGCAGGGATGTAACATTTGATGAAAAATCAGCATTCATCAAATCAAGGAAGGCACCTATTGAAGTTTATGAAGAACCTAAGGAAACTAGATTTCAAGACACTACCATGACTGAAGCAGTTCCAGAAGTTGTTCGTGAGTTTGAAGATCCGCAAGAACCTGTAGATCCACCCCGTGAGGATAACTCTCACAAGAGGAAACCTGCATGGGCTAGAGAGCTCATTCAAGATGCAGAAAGATTTGGCATTCCAGAAGAAGAACACAGAGCAAAGAAGAGAACCAGATCACATACCAGCTATGTTGCTTTACTCTGTGACATTATGAACAAAGAGCCTTCCAGTTATGAAGAAGCAGCGGAAAAGAAAGAATGGAAGGATGCCATGGTTGAGGAATACCAATCAATAATGAAGAATGATGTTTGGGATGTTGTCCCAAGACCTAAAGAGAAGTCTGTTGTGACTTCTAAATGGATCTTCAAAATCAAGCATGCTGCAGATGGCAGTGTAGAGAAATACAAGGCAAGATTCATAGCTCGTGGCTTCTCTCAGAAAGAGGGAATAGATTATGAAGAAACTTTTGCACTTGTAGCTAGGTATACTTCCATCAGAACAGTACTTGCCCTGGCTACAGCTATGAAATGGAAAATACACCAGATGGATGTCAAGACTGCTTTTTTGAATGGTGTAGTTGAAGAGGAAGTATATGTGGAGCAGCCACTCAGTTTTGAAATACATGACAGGGAGTCATATGTGTGCAGATTGAAGAAAGCCTTGTATGGCTTGAAACAAGCTCCCAGAACTTGGTATGGTAGGATGGACAGTTTACTATCTAGTTTGGGCTTTACTAAGAGTAAAGTGGATTCCAACCTTTACTACAAGGTTGAGGAAGGGAATCCTGTGATTCTACTCCTGTATGTGGATGATTTATTTGTAAGAGGAGATGACAGACTGATTGCAGATACTAAGAGGAAGCTTGCTGCTGAATTCGATATGAAAGATTTGGGAATGATGCACTATTTCCTAGGTATGGAGGTGTGGTAGAGTGCAGGTGGGATATTCCTTGGTCAAGGGAAGTACACAGTAGATATCCTGAAGAGATTTGGGATGATGGATTGCAAGGCCATGGCCACACCTATGGCATCGAATCTGAAGCTTCTATGCGATGCTTCATCTGAGCCGGTTGATGTCTCTATGTATCGTCAGATGATTGGGTCCTTGATGTACCCGATGAACACGAGACCAGAAATTTGCTTTGCTGTGAACACATTGAGCCAGTTCCTGACGGATCCGATGAGTGTTCACTTGATTGCTGTAAAGCATGTTCTGAGGTACCTGAAGGGTACATTGGATTATGGGCTCAAGTATGAAGCGAATCAAAAGTTTAACCTGTAGGGTTATGTTGATTCGGATTGGGCTGGTAGTGCTGCAGCTAGGAAGAGCACATCTGGGTGCTGCTTCAGTATGGGATCAGGTGTGATCTCTTGGTTTAGCAGGAAGCATTCCTGTGTAGCACTGAGTACAGCTGATGCATAGTATGTTGCAGCCTGTTCAGCTAGCTGTGAGGCAGTATGGCTTCGGAAGCTACTGTCTGATTTATTTGATCTCCCATTGGATGCTACTGGTATCTTCTGTGATAACCAGAGTTGTGTGAAGCTATCCGAAAACCCAGTGTTTCATGACAGGTCGAAACACATAGAGATCAAATATCACTATATCAGGGATATGGTGTAGAGAGGAGCTGTGAAGCTCCTGTATGTTGTGACGGACGAGCAGATTGCAGATGTGCTGACGAAGCCACTAGCCAGAGTGAAGTTTGAGTACTTCAGAGAGAGGCTTGGCGTTCTTCAGATCGAGGACACTTCGAGGAAGAAGTGATGGACACATTTGCTGAAGCCATTCCAAGCATGTTGGAAGGAGGATCCTTCACATGGCTGTGGATTTAAGCGCTGGATGATGAGCGTCAGGATGATGTTCTGGTTTCTGCTGTATATGATCAGTTGGATCATATTTGTATATGTATGTATGCATCATGTTGGATGCTGGATATGATCAGTTGGATCATTTTTATGTATGTATGCATCATGTTGGATGCTGGATATGATCAGTTGGATCATTTTTATGTATGTATGCATCATGTTGGATGCTGGATATGATCAGTTGGATCATTTATATGTATGTACGCATCATGTGGGATGCTGGATATGATCGGTTGGATCATTTGTATGTATTGTGTATATGCATCATGTTGGATGCTTGGACCATGTATCTGTATATGTATCAGGTGGATACATTGTATGATCAGGTAGATCATGAATATTGATATGTATTAGGTATGATCAGGTAGATCATGTATGTTGATGGATACATTGTGTGGTTCATGTATCTATGTATTAGGTGGATACATTATGTATGATGATATGTATCAGGTAGATACTTGGTGTGCATCAGATGGATGCATTGTATGATCAGGATGATCGTGGATGACGAGCTTCTCCAGATGACATGCAGTAGGATGTTGCAGTGATGATGATCGGGATGATCATGTGTACATCAGGATGATGTATGATGAGTATCAGATGATACTTTGTGGCCGTGGATCAGGTTGTGCAGGTAAGCATGTAATTTGTGCCCTGGGAGATTTGCAGATGGTCTTTCGAGGTTTTGCCTATGGCATGTAATTCGGTGCCCTGGGACATCTGGCAAATGCTCTTTCGAGGTTTTGCTTTGGGAGGACATATAATTTGTGCCCTGGGAGATCTGCAGATAGTCTTTCGAGGTTTTGCCTATAGCATGTAATTCGATGCCCTGGGATATCTGGCAGATGCTCTTTCGAGGTTTTGTCCTATGGCATGTAATTTGCTCATGGGAGATCTGGATAGGATGAAAAAGGCCTTAGATGCTTCAGCCAGGTTTTGCCATGACCACATGTAATTTGCTCCTGGGAGATCTGGACAGGATGAAAAAGGCCTCAGATGCTTCAGCCAGGTTTTTTGGTGGACCACATGTAATGTGCTCCTGGGAGATCCGACAGGTAGAGCCGTGTGCTCGTAACAACCTTGGATGCTTCAGCCAGGTTTTATGGTGAGATCACATGTAATGTGCTCCTGGGAGATCCGACAGGTAGAGCTGCGTGCTCGTAATAGCCTGGGATGCTTCAACCAGGTTTTGTGATGGGTCACATGTAATGTGCTCCTGGGAGATCCTATAGGTAGAGCTGTGTGCTCATAATAGCTTGGGATGCTGTAGCCAGGTTTTGTGACGCATGTAACAAGTCCTGAGGATTCCACAGTATGTCCAATGATGATGAAGACCTGCAGGTGGTGGGCCTACATCCAGTATGAAAAAGGACTGGCTCTGTAGAACTTCCTATGATGAGTAGAGTCAGAGATTGGTTGAGATAGCAGCATCAGTGACGATGATGATGACGATGATCCAGAGAAGAAGACTTGTCTAGCAGATCTGTGTCGAGAAATACCTTCCTAGTTAAGAGGGAGTGTTGATGTATATGTAACTTCGGAATGTATTTCATCTATGTATTTTATATATATTTATTGTACCCTTATAAGAGATGTGTTATTCCTCTATAAGGAAGTGTCGTCATGTGGATTGACAAGTGTCGCAAGTGTGTGTACTTGTCGATGGGTTATTAGACCACCATGTGGGGTCGGCCCTGAATTATATATAATATAATGTGGATGTACCTAGCTAGACAAGTCGGCCCCATAAGGTCACTGGGCAAAAAGGTAAGTATAAATAGAGATAGGAGATCTCTATTTTATTCACTCGAAAAAAGTAACTCACTCTCACTCAGAAAGTGGCGCACTAGTGAGGAGGAGGATCATCTGCTAGTAGGAGACTATCTCAGTGTTATTTGGTTGTACTTTGGTTGAGCCATTGCTCTCTCTATCTCTGAGGGAGTTGTGGGGTTTTTCACCTTAGGGTTTTCCCCACGGAAACTCTGTGTCTCTTGTCTCTTATGCTTTTGATTCTTGTGATGCTTGTCATATTGTGATTGTCATGCATTGATATACTGTATATGTTATTCTCTCAGTAAAGATCCTAGAGTATTGTGAATTAATGCTCAAAATTTAACACGTCTGAGTCATGGCCGTCTGAGTCGCAGCCATCTGAGTCACGGTCGTCTGAGTCTCAGCCGTCTTAGTCACAGCTTGTCTGAGTCGTAGCTGTTTGAGTTGCAGCCATCGGAGTCACAGCTTGTCTAACAACATTCTTTTCTTGTATTTCAAAATCAGTCGCAGCTTTAGTAAACTGAATTTGGTATGGTCCGAGTCACCTGCCTTGTCTGCTTTCCAACCATCAATGACAACTGAATCATAGTGCCAACAATCTCCCCCTTTGGCATTGATGGAAACCTAAAATTTATGATGTTGCTTTTCATCTGCAACTACCTGAACTTCTCCCCCTTTGACATCAATGTCAAAGATACATTTTACAGAAACAACTCCCCCTATCAAGAAGAATCCAAAAAAAATGGACATGAGGAACTACACAGAACTTATAGTATAATCATATCTGCAATACACACATACTCCCCCTTTCAAGGTGAACTCAATAATCTGGTCATGAGGAAAAGTCAATATGAAATCATCATAAGCACATATCTGATATTCATTAAACCCAGACTGCCCCTATCATGGTGAGGAGATCAGTTGGAATTGGGTAGGACACCCAACTTCTAACGAAGATATTCAAACTGTGCCTAGACAATGGTTTAGTAAAGATATCAGCTGTTTGTTTTGTAGAGGGAATAAAATTCAATTGAACCACTCTATTTGTGACTTGATCCCTCAGAAAGTGATACTTAATTGGTATGTGTTTAGTCTTGGAATGAAGCACATGGTTTTTAGACACACTGATAGCACTTGTGTTATCACAATGAATAGGGATAGGTTCAGAATATTTTACATCCAAATCAGCAAGAGTTTGTATCATCCATAATACCTATGTACATCATGTTGCAGTAGCTATGTATTCAGCCTCAGTAGTAGATAGAGAGATATAACCTTTATTTTTACTCATCCATGCTACTAATGAATTGCCTAAGAAGAATGCACCTCCACTAGTGCTATTTCTTTCATCCAAACAGTTTGCCCAGTCAGCATCTGAATATGCAATCAACTGAAAGTTTTGATTCCTAGGATACCATAGACCATAAGTCATTGTGCCTTTCAAGTATTTGAAAATTCTCTTCATAGCTACCAAGTGACTTTGTTTGGGAGCAGATTGAAATCTTCCTACCATTCCAACAACATGCATGATATCGGGACGAGTTGCTGTAATATATAGAAGACTGCCTATCATTGACCTGTATGTTCTTTGATCAACATCTGGTGAGATATCATCTTTGCTAAGCTTGCAGCCAACAATCATAGGGGTACTAACAGGTGAAGAATCCTCCATTTGAAACTTTTTCAACATTCTTCTCTTGAGAGAGAAATAGACCTTCAGAATTCTGATTGATTTGAAGACCAAGAAAGTATGATAATTCTCCAATCATTGACATTTCAAACTCAGATTGCATGGCATTAGTAAACCATTGGACAGAAGATGCATTAGTACATCCAAAGATAATGTCATCAACATAAAATAGAACAATTAATAAATCATCACCTTCAGTTTTGATGTACAGATTGTTATCAACAGTGCCCTTCTTGAATCCTTTTTCTTGTAAATATTTATCCAATCTGTAGTACCAAGCTCTTGGTGCTTGTTTCAATCGATATAGTTCCTTCTTCAGTTTGCAGACATAATCAGCATTGTCTGTCAGTGAAAAACCTTCAGGTTGCTCCATATACACTTCTTCTTCTAGATCTCCATTTAGAAAAGCTAATTTAGCATCCATCTGATAAACTTTGAAATTTTTGTGACAGGCATAAGAAAGAAACATTCTTATAGCTTCCATTCTTGCCACAGGTGCAAAAGTCTCATCAAAATCTTGTCCCTCAACTTGTGCATACCCCTTGCAAACCAATCTGGATTTATTTCTCACAATTTGTCCTTTTTCATTCATCTTATTCTTAAATACCCATTTGGTACCTATCACATTCTTATCTGCTAGTCTCGGAACAAGTTTCCAAGTATTATTCTTTTCAATCTGATCAAGCTCTTCATTCATGGCTTTTATCCAATCTTTATCTTCACTAGCTTCATAAAAATTCTTAGGTTCTATTATAGATAAAAAGGAAATGTGAGACTGTTCTGTATCTTTGAGTAACTGTCTTCTTGTCTGCACACCTTCATTCTTGTCACCAATGATCTGACTTTCAGGATGATTTTTCGGAATAATTCTTGAAGGAGGTTTTACTGATTACTGCTGCGAGTCTGCATCTTCATTCTCTGATTCAGATTCTTCCTTTTCTGATTCTTGGACCTGTTCTTCTTCATCTTCAGTTGTATCCTCTGTACATGATTCATCACTGTTTATCTGAGTGTCTTTTACATGACTCCCGTCATCTACTTTAATATCAATGCAATCAACCATTTTATGCAACCTCTTATTATAGCATCTATATCCTTTGATGTTTGTAGCATAACCTAAGAAAACACCTTCATCAGCCCTGTCATCATATTTACCAAGATGCTCATCATTGTTCTTGAATAACACTTACTCCCAAAGACTTTGAAATGCTTGATTATAGCAGGTCTCCCAAACCATAATTCATAAGGAGTTTTATCACTATTTGGACTTAAGTGAGCTCTGTTAATTATATGAACAACTGTATGAATTGCCTCTACCCAAAAAACTTGAGAAATATTATTTTCTTTCATCATTGATCTTGCCATCTACTGAACTGATCTATTATGTCTCTCAACCACTCCATTTTGCTGTGGAGTCCCTGGAATTGTATACTCTCTTTTGATACCATGTTCATCACAAAATTCCTTGAAATGCCTTGAACTGAACTCTCCTCCTCTATCGAACCTTACTGCCTTTAGTCTTCTTCCTGTTTGATTCTCAGTCAGAGCTTTAAATACTTTAAAATTTTCAAATGCTTCAGATTTTTCTTTCAGAAACGCAACCCAAGCAAGTCTAGAATAATCATCAATAACTAGCATAAATTAGTTTTCTTTTCCTGTACCTTCCTTCCTTGATGGTCCACACAAATCCATATGCACTAACTGAAAAGGTTTATCTGAAGAAGGGAAACTCTTGGATTTGAACTGTGTTCGAGTCAGTTTTCCCATTTGACAGGGTTTACATACAACATCATCTAGTTTTGATATCTTTGGAAAGTCTTTCACTGCTCCATTGTGTCTAAGCTTGATTATATGATCAAAATTTAAATGTCCAAGTATTCTATGCCATAGCCAGCTCTCATCATACTTGCTTAGATGACATTCCTCCTTTTCTTCTTTCAAGACAAAAACATTGTTTTCTGTTCTTATACCTTTGGCAACCAATTGTCCTGAAGAAACATATTTAATTTTGCATTCCTTAGAATTGAAAACAACTTCACATCCTTTGTCACATACTTGAATGACACTAAGAAGATTGTGCTTCAGGCCATCTACAAACATAACATCTTGAGCTTTCCCTTTGCCAAACTTACCATTCCTTTGCCTCTGATTTTTCCTGGAGCATCATTCCCAAAAGTTACATTTCCTTATTTGTGTTCTTTTAGAGACAGAAACTTACCTTTATCCCCAGTCATGTGTTTGGAGCAACCACTGTCAATATACCATGGGTCCTTCTGTCTTTGAGCAGAAAGCACTAAATCACATTGATTGCTTTCTTTCTTCTTCCACACTTTTCTTTCAGCTGAATGATTCACTCTTGAATCTGTTTTGTAGTTCTTCAAATAACATTCTGAAGCCTTGTGTCCATAATTATGACAGATATAACATTTGTGTTCATTGTATAGAAGATCAAAAGGATTGACATTTCTATTATGAATTCCTCTTCTGATTGCTGATGGAGTACAGTGGTTATGATTATTCACTAATTGTTTCATTCCACACTGCAACATTTGATTATTGCTAAATATTCTTTGTTGAGTGTTTCTAAGATTGAAAACACAGGTTGCAGCTTTGTGACCAAAGTTAGAACAACAATAACAGTGACCATTAAAGAAATTTTGATACCTGAATCTTGGCTGTCCTCTTGAAACTGATTGCCTTATCATTCTGTGTTGGACATCTTCTTCTTCATGCTTTCTTGACTGCAAAATATTGCTTTTTGTTCCTGTAGCTCTATCCCTTTTATCATTCATTAGATTGTCATTACTGTTGGTGTTATTTGCTTAAGCTTTGATGGAGGTTGCAGACTTTGTGAATTCTGATTCCTTGCTACTTTGAAATTTGATCACCTTAGTTATTTCTTTGTTCTCTGAGTGTCTGCTGCTTGAACCTTGTTCATAGCCTAGACCAGATTTAATCAACGGAGATATTTGCTTACTTAAGATATTATTCAACTCTTCTGAGGCTTTAATGCTTGAAAAATTCTAATGATGCAATGTTTGGAATTTCTCTAATTCTTTCTTAACAGTCACCACTTCTTCTTCTAACTTTTCACATCTTGCTCTACTTTCAGCCAGTTGTTGTTTAAGAATGTATTCTATTTTCTTTGCCTCTTCTAGTTCTATTTCTACCAAAATACAGTCTATACGAGGTTCTTTGTCATTCTTTTCATACTGTATCAGTAACTATTTTTGTTTCCTCTTCTTTTGTCTGACTCTATCAATTTCTTCCAATGCACTAATTAACTCACCTTCCATATCAACTACAACATCTTCATCATTCATGTCACTCTCTGTAAAATCAATATCAAGATCTTCTATGGCCATAAGCATAAACTCATTCTCCTTATTTTCACAGGAAGATTCACTATCTGAAGCTTCTGAAGAGTCAACATCATTTGCACACAAGCCTTTCTTCATGTAATTGTTATCTTTATTATATCTCTTATATGTGTGTTTCTTTATCAACAGGATTCTAATCTCTTTTCTTATAAGGACATTTATATGCAAAGTGTCCCACCTTACCACAATTGAAACATTTAAAGGGCAACTTGCCTTTATATTTCCCTGATCCAGTTTTTAGTCTTCTTACAAATTTTGCTTCAATCTCTTCCATTTCAAAATCAATATTCTTGTCTACTTTGAAAGAGGCTTCTCTAGTGGTATTTTTATCTTTGTTGATCCTCATTTCATAGGCAGTTAGAGTTCCTAGGAGTTGATCAATACCTAGATTTTTAAGATCATTTAACTCTTCTATTGCTGAAACTTTGGGGTTAAATTTATCAAGCAAAGATCTTAAAATTTTTTGAACTAAGGATGCTTCTTCAATTGTTTCACCGAGGCCCTTCATAGCATTCACAAGCTCTTCAACCCTTAGGAAATATTTACTAACAGTCTCATCCTCATTCATCTTTAGTTGTTCAAATTTCAGCCTGTATGTTTGCAGTTTGGCATCTTTTACTTTCTCATTCCGTTCATAGCTATTAATAAGTTTATGCCACATATCTTTAGTAGATTCAAGATGCATCACTTTCACAAACTCAGATTCAGCAAGACCACTTAATATTGCATTCATTCCCTTAGCATTAAAACTGAATTCCATCTTGTCATCTTTGGAAGCAAGAACCACAGGTTTTGTATATCTAGTTTCTACAACTTCCCAAACATCAACACCTAGGGACATTAAATACTCATTCTAACTTTCCAAAAGGAAAAATTTGTTCCATCAAACATAGGAGATTTATTGGTTGAGCCTTCATGGCTTGTCATGTTTAAGCTTTCGGATCTACCTTAAACTAAAGGAACACTGCTCTGATACCAATTGTTGAAAGTATTCAAATAACTGAGAGTGGGGGGGTGAATCAATTATTCCTGTGCTTAAACAATTTTACATTCTTTTTCCCTTTTAACTTTGATGAAGTGTGACAATCAATATGATATGAGATGTTCTATGCACATTCCTTTATAGCAGGTATATTTTTATAACAGAATTAAATATAAGGCATATAAACAATGTTCAATCACATAAATATGTAGAGGCACTGATTTTCCTGAGGAAACCCATAAAGGGAAAAAAACCTCTTCTTCTTAGGATGAAAGGCAAGCTCCAAGTTCTCTTTACATTCTATTTTATCTGGGCTACAACCCAGATGAGGCTGCTACCTCTGTTTCTTCAGCACCAACTGAATGGAAGCTACAACTCCCAAATGTACAAGCACCAACTTGCAAAGAAGACTTTACAGTCTTCCCTTGCTCCTCCCTACCACCATATGTAAGAAAAATTTCAGTCAATTATATCACACTGGTTCAGATATATCAGTACATACCCTTTTCATTTTGTTCTGTGCTGCTACAACTTGGATTTTTGGGCATTCTATTCTTCATTAAATCGAGCCACACATTTTTCTTATGAATTGTTAACTTCGAATCATAGCTTCATCCTCTTCATCCAACAACCACTCCTCTTCATCCTCTTCATCCTCTTCATCCTCTTCATCCTCTTCATCCAACAACCACTCCTCTTCATCCTCTCCATTCTCCTACCAATTTTGTTCTCCTCAATTGTTTTTTTTTTTTATAGATGCTGAAGTTATATGCCTCGCTCTCTTTAACTTCCAGATATTCCAATTCTAAAATTGAAACTGTCTCTTTAACTCCCAATTCAAAAAATGAACTGTCTCTTTAACTCCCAATTCAAAAAATGAACTGTCACTTTGACTTCCAGAATTTACACGCTATAAATTAATAAATAAAAAAATGTTTGTGAGTTGCATCTTGTCTGAGTCGCGACTGTCTGAGTCACAACCATCTGAGTCTTAGCCGTCTGAGTCGCGACTGTTTGCGCACGGCTGTCTGAGTCTCAGCCATCTGAGTCACGACCGTTTGAGTCATATCCGTCTGAGTGACGGCCATCTGGGTCTCAGCCATCTGAGTCACAGCTTGTTTGAGTTGCAACTGTTTGAGTGACAGCCGTCTGATTCATGACCGTTTGAGTCGCAGCCATCTGAGTCACGACCGTCTGAGTCTCAGCCGTCTAAGTCACAGCTTGTCTGAGTCGCAGCTGTTTGAGTTGTAGCCATCTGAGTCACAGATTGTCTAACAACATTCTTTTCTTGTATTTCAAAATCAGTCGCAGCTTTAGTAAACTGAAGTTGGTATGGTCTGAGTCACTTGCCTTGTCTACTTTCCAACCATCAATGACAACTGAATCATAGTGCCAACAACTTCCATAAATCTAAAGTACAACACTTCCTTTAACAATTTTGCATTACTTATCGGATCATATTTGAAGCTAACATCTACATCCATAATGAATAAAAATAGGTACAAAGCAACCATCCACAACCACTAACTCATACAGAAAATCAAATCTACAATTGGTTTGCAGTTTCACAACCAAATCATCCAATAAGCATCTGATTCCCTGCTAAATCAACTATGAGACCAGAATAAAATCATATCATCCATACGGACCTCACTGACAGGTGCAATGGTAATCACTTCACCACCTAGGTCCCTCAGGACATCGCCATTCATGTAGTGTCCCTTTTTATAAATTTGGAAAAATTGAAAAAATTGCTCTTTTTGGCCAATTCGACCCTTAGACTCGTTATGACTCCAATGCTCCCAAATGGCTCCAAATGCTTCCAAATTGGGTCTAAAGGTATTTGAAAGGTATTAAGACATAAAAATGAGGCTGATAGATGTTTGGACACTCTCAAAAGACTTCTGCAACATCCATTTACAATCAGGAGAAAATAGGGAAATTTACTAGTCAATTCGAGGTTCGAAACCCCCAAGGGTAGGGGACATGACTTTCCAAATGCAGTAATACCCTCCAAAATTTCAGAACAGAGAAATGGAATTGTTAAAGGACTTAAGTGGACTCCCAAATGCATAATTAATTAGTTCCTAAAGGCTGTTTCAACTCCCATAAATTAGAGGTTTGTGGACATGTCTCCACTTAGGGAGAAATGATAGGAAACTTCGCCATTTGCTATGAAATTCGAGATTTATGTTCCAAAGGATTATGTAATGTATATGAAACTTATTCAGGACATTAATTACTCTCCATACATAATAAAAATCACACAGCTGAACTGATACAAGTCGAAAGAAAGCAACTTCAATCTTTCATAACAAGATATGAGGAAAATGGCACCATTTATACATTGTTTGGTATTTTGACATAGTTTCACTTGGTATTTCGACCTGAGGATATTTTGATCTGAAAATACATATTAAATACATCATATTACAAATAAATGGAGCTAGAAGATCTCCCCCAAAGATATCAACATCTCACCAAGTGCGCCCTTCCTCCAAGAGCCAAATTATGAAGAGAAAAGTGAGAAAGGTGTGGAAACAAGTTAAAGAAGAGAATGTCATGGGCATCCGTGTAGCTTCAACTTGCAACAAATGACTCCATTGTAGCTCCAAATGAAATTTCTGAATGGCCCCATCCAATTTCCAATTAGGATAGGAATCTTTCACCCTCGAAATTGGTACTAAGGCAAGTAGAGTAAACACTCCACAAGCATGGACAAGCTATGCTCTCCAATATGCAAAATGAGAAATGATCAAAAGATACTCTCCTTATTTGTTCTCAACTTTTATAAACTTCCAAAGACCTCCTTAGCTTGAATTCCATCCATTAGCTTCATTCCAACTTGAATTGGGAAGAGATTCCAATGTGTGCCACTTGTCCCTCCAATCCTAGCCTCCTCCTTCACTCAATTGAAATGGATGACTCTTTGGCTGCCTTAACTCCCTTATGCGCCCTCTTGGAGGCTATTTTTAGCCCTGACATTTCATATATGTTAGATGTCAGCAATCAGGTATGATTTGTGTCATAAGTGTCATAGCATCTTCATCATTGTTGTCATAGAAGTTAGGGAATCTATCCCAAGTGTCTCAATATCTCTCAAATTCCTCTTCCTATTCCATGGAAGTTACTCTTCTACTCCAATTCGACCTTCATTGAGTCATGCCAAGTATAGTGACCTTCCAACTCCCCAAGAACATTAGACTCCACATTGGATTCGAATTTGTGAGAATGGGATGCCATGTGGCATGAGGAATCTAGCTTTGTGGTGGGTCCCACACCACCAATGTGTCTCCATGACCAAGTGCCACCTTTTTTTCTTATCATAAATATTTATTTAACCCCTTTTAATATATTTATTTCAAGCTAATGTACATTTGAGGTTTTATAGTCTCCTTATTCCAAATCTAATGTTTCGACTCCAACCTAGGAAGTTAGTAGATTGGTGGAATTTCTTCTTTTGAGATTTATTTGAATGGGGACATTATAGTCCTCCCCACCCAAGATTGCTTGTCCTCAAGCAATTTCAAGCATGGATGTTGAAGAACCTACTTTTTTCCAAAACTTTCTTTCCCAATTTTTTTTTTTTGAAACCAATGAGACTAAAAATTATTCCAGGGTCCCATTGCTTGTATTGCACTCCAACAATTAGGAGTGCTCTCCAACCCATACCATCAGGAAAGAGAATTATTGGATCCCATTTCCTTGTATGCATTCTTCCAATCAGCATAAGTACAAAAGATAGATCATCAGAGTACATAGCAACATAATAAAGATGTACATCAAGAAGGTTCCTCATCAAAGAATCATGAAAGTGCTTATACCTCCAAGCAAGTAGACCACCATTTTCCAAGTGCATACAAGCATCAAGTGACCAATCAAATCTGCTCCAATGACATAGGTGAGAATCCCATGTCCTATAATGCTGCTCCAAAAATATGTAGGATGCATCAAAATAATCAGCCATGTATTCTTTCATCCAAGAAGTGAATGAAGAATCTCCACTAAAATCCGAACCAAGTAGGGAGCAAAGAAAACAATGAGCCTTCAAGGGACTCACAGAAGTACCATTTGTACATCCATGAATATGTGTATCATCAAGAAATAACAAAGGATGTTTCTGCCAATAAAAATTTGCTCCAATCATATATCTCTTTACCTAAGTATCGAATGAAGTTCCTCCAACATCAATTGAACGAAGCAAGGAGCAAGGAAAATCATGAGTCTTCAAGTGACTCAAGTGAACATCATAGGTGCATCCATGAAGATATGTATCATCATAAGGTAAAAAAGGATGCTGCTGAAAATGTAAATAAGAAGGTGCTCTAATCATGGCATCATCTAAAGGAGGGATAGGAGTTTCATACCCCCCATGTGGCACCATCAAAAATAAACTTTTCACCCATACTTCATTAGGATGAATGCTGCAAAATATGGAAGTGTAAGATGTAGGAGAATGAACCAACTCACACAAATGATCATAATATGCATCATGTGTAGGCTCCATAAGGGTAGGATGATGCACCTCCCTCATAAGGGAAAAACTTTCCTCATAGGTTGGTTCCAATGTGGTGGAATCATACACTTCTTCAAAAATTGTGTAACCATTTCCAAGAGGAAACTCAAGTTCCTCTTCCACCACAACAAGTGCTTGGTTCTCATCAAGCTCATATTCAAACACCTCAAGCACCTGCAATTTGCCATGTTTCTCATGATCCATCATGCCATGAGAATCCTCCAAGCAATCTACCATTTGACAATTTGAAACATAGGAGGAAGAACAAGTATCTTGCAACCTATCAAGAAGTTGCTCATTTTGCATTTTGAGCTTATGAATATCCTCATTATTATTCAAGTATGCTCCATGTAACCATTCATTAAGCTCAACCAAATTGTTTCTATCAAAAAGCAAAGACATGAAATTACCTTTGATGTTGCACATTGCTCTTTGAATCTTCTCCATATCTTCAAGGAAGGATGGATCCTTCAATGAAGAAACTCTCCAACAAGAATTTGACACCAATGCTTGAGTGTTGTGGAGTATGCTAAGGGTCTCTTGGATCTTCTTTTCATTCACCTTCAAGGACCCTTCAATAAAATGAGGCTCTTGCAAATGAACCTCCTCATATTCTTCCTTCTTGCTTGGAACAACTTCATGAACCTCAAGTGGTGATGGGGAAGTTGATCTTGGTTCTTCTTCAACTACTACAAGGTCTTCATTTTAATGCTTAATAGAATTTTGTCTTGCAGCGACACTTTCAAAAGTGAGCTCTATGTCACCAACATAGAGGTGTGAGCACCCATCAGTAGGTACTCCTTCATAGTTCAAGCATCCATCAATAGATTCTCTTTGATTCATGTCCCAGGTAGAATGTGTCTCGAAATGATCTTCAATATTTTCAATAGTCTTCTTCATGCTCATGTGATGTCTCTTCATATTTTTCAGAGTCACTTGGGAGTGATTTCGATCCTCTTCATGTACTGCTTCTTCTTCTTCACCTATTTCAGAACTAGGTGGCTCATGGGTCTCCTCCTTTTTACTCAAACATATGTGATTTGCTCTCCAAGGTATTTTGCAAGAAGGGCATAAAAATTTCTTCACTAACTCCACATATTCATTTTTGGGCCTATTTTCAAACACCCAATCAACAAAGTATTCAAAATGAATGGCCTTTTGTGTACCTCCCTTATATAGATCAAGATATGCCTGATATTGGGGCAAGGTTTTACATGTTGCTCTCAATCTTTGTAATTCATTCATGGAATTATCCTTTGGTAGTGTGACACACTCATATTCATAAGATTCAAGGTCATAAGAATAACCCTCATTCCTTATGAAATTGTAAGAAGTGTTCCATGATGGCACCTCTTCCTCAAACCATTCACATTCTGCTTCATATTTCTCACAATCATATTCATATTGCTCATAAGAATTGTACTCATAGGAGTCATCATAATAGTAAGACATGGCTACAAATTATTATTCAATGGATGACCCTAATGCACAGGTGCAAGGACCATGCTCTGATACCACTTGTAGTGTCCCTTTCTATAAATTTGGAAAAATTGCTCTTTTTGGCCAATTCGACCCTTAGACTAGTTATGACTCCAATGCTCCCAAATGGCTCCAAATGATTCCAAATTGGGTCTGAAGGTATTTGAAAGGTATTAAGACATAAAAATGAGTTTGATATATGTTTGTACACTCTGAAAAGAATTCTGCAACATTCATTTACAATTAGGAGAAAATAGGGAAATTTACTAGTCAATTCGAGGTTCAAAACCCCCAAGGGTAGGGGACAAAAATGGATTTCCAAATGCAATACGACCCTCCAAAATTTCAGAATAGATAAATGGAATTTTTAAAGGACTTAAATGGGCTCCCAAATTCATCATTAATCAGTTACTAAAGGTTGATGCAACTCCCATAAATTAGAGGTTTGTGGAGATGTCTTCACCTCGGGGGAAATTATAGGAAACTTCACCATTTGCTATGAAATTCGAGATTTATGTTCCAAAGGATTATGTAATGTATATTAAACTTATTCAGAACATTAATGACTCTCCATACATCATAAAAATCACAGATATGAACTGATACAAGTCGAAATAAATCAACTTCAAGCTTTCATAACAAGATATGAGGAAAATGACACCATTTATACATTGTTTGGTATTTTGACATAGTTTCACTTGGTATTTATACCTGAGGATATTATGATTAGAAAATAAAGATTAAATAAATCATATTACAAATAAATGGTTCCACAAGAGCTCCTCCAAAGAGATCAACATCTCACCAAGTGTGCCCTTCCTCTAAGAGCCAAATTATGAAGAGAAAAATGAGAAAGGTGTGGAAACAAGTTGAAGAAGAGAATGCCACGAGCAGCCCTGTAGCTTCAACCTGAAACAAATGACTCCATTGTAGCTCCAAATGAAAGGTCTGAATGGCCTCTCCAATTTCTAATTAGGATGGGAATCTTTCACCCTCGAAATTGGTACTAAGGCAAGTAGAGCAAACACTCCACGAGCATGGACATGTTATGCTCTCCAATATGCAAAATGAGAAATGATCAAAAGCTACTCTCCTTTTTTTTTCTTGAATTTTATAAGCTTCCAAAGACCTCTTTAGCTCGAATTCCATCCATGATCTTCATGCCAACTCGAATTGGGGAGATATTCTAATGTGTGCCACTTGTCCCTCCATTCCTAGCCTCCTCCTTCACTCAATTCAAATGGATGACTCTTTGGCTGCCCTAACTCCCTTGTGCACCCTCTTGGAGGCTAGTTTTATGCATGACATTTCATATATGTCATATGTCAGCAATAAGATTTGATTTGTGTCATAAGTGTCATAGCATCTTCATCATTGTTGTCATAGAAGCTAGGGAATCTATCCCAAGTGTCTCAATATCTCTCAAATGCCTCTTCCTCTTCCATGCAAGTTACTCTTCCACTCCAATTATACCTTCATTGGGTCGTGCCAAGAATGTTTTCCTTCCAACTCCCCAAGAACATTAGACTCCACCTTGGATTCGAATGGGTGAGAATAGGATTCCATGTGGCATGAGGAATCTAGCTTTGTGTGGGTACCACACCACCAATGTGTCTCCATGACCAAGTGCCACTTTATTTTCCTATCATAAATATTTATTTAACCCCTTTTAATATATTTATTTCAATCCAATGTCCATTTGGGGTTTTATAGTCTCCTTATTCCAAATCTAATGTTTCCACCCCAACCTAGGAAGCTAGTAGATTGGTGGAATTTCCTCTTTTAATATTTATTTGAATGGGGACATTACAATTCACCATCAAGATTTATCTGCAGGATCAAGATAGAGACAAGCAGTGGAATCAAAGGAACTATACCAGAGTTGTCAAGGCTTACATCAAACACAACGTAATGTCCAAGATGCACAGTTCCTTCAAGAATATAGTTCACACACATAGTAGAGCATACATGGCTTTACAAACTCACAAGCATCAAGATCTCGGTATGAATGGCAGGAATTACATCGAAATTCCATTAACTAGCATCCATACCCTTCCCAAGGAGATCAAGCATGGTTTTATAGACCAAAGGAGGAAATTTGAACCCAAGGAGGTCAATTAGAACTAAGGTAAGCCAACTTGAGTCAACTAAAGGAGGTTAACTGAACCACAAGAAACCAATTCGAATTATACCCAAGGTAACTTGAATTTCGAGGAGGGTGACTCTAAACCACACAACCCAACTCAAATTCATGTGGGGACACTTCATTAATGAAGATGAACCCAAATTAGTGAGAGGAGGGGTTACAAAAGCCAACGATACCTCCCCACAATAGAAAAAAGGTGTCATAAGGAGGTGAGAGTTATAAAATCCAAGTGTGGAGGCTAAGGAGGGAGCACTTGGTCATGAGAGAGGATAGAGGAGGCATAATAGGAGTCATAAATACCAAGAAGCACAAAAATAGGGAGGAATCCAATGAAAAGAGGAGTGGGGGTGCACTTGAGGATATGGAGGCTAAAATGTAGCTTACAAATCCCTAGAAAATAGGAATAGGATGCCTTGCTCTTTAAGAGTCCAAATCAACTCAAATCAGGTCCAAGATACTCATGACAACATGGGCTAAGGTCTAGGGAGTTACATAACACCAAGGAGGGCACATAAGTGCAAGTAGGGCCCACCAAACTCATGAATAGGGTCCCAACACTAAGGTTAGAGTGACCAACAACTCTTAAAGTCGTCAAGGACCAAACTCAATCCAACAACGAGTTATGTTGTGCTAGGATTGTACCCATTCCCACTCTCACTGTGAAACATGGCCTCCCATCCTTATTTGGGGTTCCTGTTATGCCAATTGTTTTTATTAATTAATTATTTACAATAATAATAATGTCTCTGGGTCCTTAAAGACCCTTGTCCCGACACCTAGTGCCACAATAGTAAACAATCACAAAATATTACATATGTCTGGGGCTTAACACACAGGGTGTTACATCTCCCTCCCCCTTAAAAAATACATCATCCTCAATGCATATTATATACATGCCTTTACAAAAATTTCAAAAGGATAACATCCTTTAGTTCTCCAGTATTCTTTCTTGGAACTCCTCTTCGAAGAAACCACAATACTTACCACTACCACCTACTTTTATGTTTGTCTCCACTGCCTATGGGATGTGACTCCTATCACCATCCCATTTCCTGGCTTCCTGTGCAGGAACTAAGACTAGTAGAGTGGACTTAATGAGGAAAGGGTCAATCTTCAATCCCCATCATAGGGTCTTCAAACCTCTTTACAAGGCCTTCAAACCTTCATCAAAGGTACATCCACCTGAAAATCATATTTCAATCACTCATATGATTAACATCAGGTATAAAAATATACGATACATGATATAAGAATATCTTTCAACAAAGATACTTTCTTCACATTCCAACAAACAAACGGTTAGCAACAAACATATATATATATATATACTATTCAACAAGATACATAAAATACATCTCTAAAATACAGGGTACATTAAATAAATTATAATTAATCACATGAAATACTTTAAAGGTACATGAAATAAACTTCATGAAATCACAACATGAAATAAATTCCTTTTTATCCCATATCATTCTATTTCACATATGATACATCAAATACATCAAGGGTACATGAAATCAAAACACTTGAAATGCATCCACCTGAAACACATTCTAATCAATTTCAATCATATGAAATGCATCAGGTATATATATACTTTCAATGAGAAACGAGGAATGCATCATGCATATACTCTATAAACAAGACACATAAAATGCATTAAACATGCTTTCCAATCAATCAAAGTAACACTGTATCTGGTATTGAGAAAAGCATGTATCCGAGTTATTGAGAAAGATGACCCATATTTAGATAAACCATCATAGAGCCATCTTAAAGGGTTTCTACCAAGTGCCAAGAGGGATCAAATCTCTCGAAGTGCAAACCCCTTTTTAGAGTGCAAATGTTGAGGAAGTGTTTTAATTTATCTAATTTGTGTAGTTTTTATATATATGCCGTTGTTAATGTTTTAAATAGCCGACATTCTTTATAATATTTTTTTATTTATAAAAAGGACATGTGTCAGCTCCAGGATGAGCACGAAAGGAGTTACACATCCTCCCCCTACTGGGCTATAGAATGCGCCTCTTTGGCGCAATGATATATATAAGAATATGAATTGAATAATTGATGATAGATTACATTACAATATCTTGGCTTTTATATTAGCCATCGTGCCTTTTCAATGAAAAGGTTACATCTCTTCATTTAATTAATTAATAATGATTCATTATATGTTTATTTATTATATTATTACTATTATTATTTATGTAACATCCTCAAAATCTAGGTGGATTGTCGTAGCTTGCTCTTTTCCAGCCTGCGACGACCCGGATCATCGCAATTTCCTCCTTGATAGAGTGCGACAATGTAGCATGTTGTCCTTATAGAGCCTGTGACGACCCCATCCGTCGTTTGTTTCCCTATTACAACCTGCGACAATGTCAGTTAATATGGATAAAAGGAAGCTTCGAGCGATTTCTCGAAGGAAGATGACTTGGATGTCTATCCCTAATCCATAGGTTGAGCTGTCCTTCGGTTCCTCCATCATTGGGAAGATACCTTAGTCTTCTCCCACTAATCCTCAACTCATTTCTATCCTCCTAGTCCTATTTATATGAGGCTCCTCTTCACTCCAGGGGGAGGAATTATATAGTACTTACATGCTGGTGAAATTAGCTTAGGATAACTCTATTCATCTCTTGGGAGATCCATACTTCCTTTGGAGGCTTTGGCATTGGCTTATTGGAGAAGGATTGCTACGTTAAGCCTTGGTTGTAATCACTTTCTTATATGTACTTTCCCTTTTTATACAGTAATATAAATGCTTTCCACCAAATGTTGTTGCATTGATAATGTTTGTGTAGTTTTCCTGCTTCACTGCTTACTTAGATCTGTTATTGTTTAGATGCATTTTACTACTTGTGTTGTTCTATATGTCTTGACAGGTTTTGCAGCTAAGATCTGAAGACCGTAAAGCTTGGAACAACATCAAGGAGAAACGATCCACGATCTCAAAGGTAAAGCATCTAGTCACTCAATCTCTAATTAGATTTAGGAAAGTTATTTCATATTTGGTCTCATTTGTTCTAGTCTTGCATTAAGCTAGGGAGATCACGCCTTGAGTCCGCTCTTGGTAGATTATCCGATAAAAAATTTGGCGACCATACTAGGGAAGAACATTGTTTTTAGTTTTCAATTTGAATGTCATTTTCATTTGATTTCTTTTGCAAGCCATCTCATTTGCCCCCTAAGCCTTTTTTCACCATCATATCTTCACTTTGAAGAGTCTGTTATCTTCCTATGAGTTTTCACTCACAATCTTTAGACCCTTTCATTGCTCATTTCTTGGAGATCTATTGATTCTTGAGTTTGGATCTCGCCCGTCGCACCTGGGAAGTAGAAACAGAGCGACGATTTGTCATTTTTTGCACTTTGCTTCTCTGCCTTCTTAGTTGTCGTCACAATTTTCCCACTAGTGTACTGCGACATCATCGCAAACCCAGCATTGGTGACCTGCGACGGTCGCTCTATTCCTGAACACAGACTGCGCTGATATGTTAAATTTGATATAAGGGCATCCCCCCTCCATTTTTTGATTTCAGTTTTGATTTGGTGTGCAGACCCCTCTGTGCTGCAAGATCCAGTCAGAGACCTTTTTTTGATTTGTGTGTTGAAAGCGTTTGGATTATGTGTGGATTTGTATTGGCCCCATTTTTTAACGAGCTTAAGTTTGGTAGTGGTGGACACTTTGGGTTCCCCCACCTTCATCCACTTAACCTTGTTTTCCCTCCTCTCCCCACCTGATCTGATCTTTGCATTGGATCTGACCCCAAACTTCTTTTTGCACTTGTCATTTAGATTTGTTTGCATTCAGTTGTTGATTGAGTGTTATGAGTATTTTGAAGTGTTTTCAGTTCATATGAGTGCTTGTCATTTTCTTGAGAATTTCCTGAGTGTTTAGAGTGCTGCAAATCAACTTTCTTTTTAGTTTTTCATGCTTAAAAATATCATTGTTATCAAGTTGTAATCTTGGCATATCATTGAAAAATCAAAGTGCATTATTTTTACCGTTTTCACGTGCATTTGAAAATTGTTGTAGAAATTGGTTCATGCATTGGAATGTATCATTCATTAGTCTTTTGGAAAGTTTGAGAGAAAAATTAGTCATTTGTACTTTTCAGGAATTATGAATCATTCATTTTCTTGAAAAATTCGAGTGAGATCAAGTTTTAAGAAAGTTTTTCCATGCTTGAAAAAATTTTGTTTGCATTCTTGATTTTTTATGCTTTTAAGCCATTATAGTGAAATTGAAAAGTTAGAGTGCTCTAGATAGGAAATTTCTCTCTTTTCATCTCTTAAGTTTTGATTCGAAAAAACAAAAGAAAATGCTTTGATTTGGTTGTCATGCTTGTTGATTTTTTGAGTTTTGCTTGGAAAAACGAAAAAAAACGAAAAGAGTATTTTTTTATCAAACTTGATAGATTTGGGATTGTGTTGCATTTTGTTGCTTTGGTAAAATCACTTGGAAAGAAATTTCTCCCTCCCATATATAGAATTCATCAAAAGAAAAGTATATTTTTTGCATATAGTTAGGGCTTGCATTATGTTTACATTTATGTACTCACCTCATGCATTCACCTAACTGTCTAGATAAAATTAACGGTAGAACTAGGGTAAAATTTTTAGTAACTTGTGTGTTAAGTTAGAGACGTGTTCCGGCGTCGTAAAACGTGGCAGTTGTCATTATTTGCCAGCACTATATTCCGGGGGTATTGTAGTCTTCCACGTACCAACCAGTATATCGAATCTCTTTCACGTACCAACCAGGTATATCGAAGCTCTTTCACATACCCACCAAGTACTTCGCGTATATCGAAAGGTGTTTCATGTATTTGGCGTATATAGAAAGGTGTTTCACGTACTCGGTAGTATATAGGAAGGTATCGTGCCGTACGGTTGTGCATTAGACAACAGCACTACGGATTTGAGCTCCCACGTACCTTCGTATATCGGGAGACACCATTAGGATTCCTGAAACCAACTAAGTTAACCATTTGGCTGTCTTGGCAGTGCAATACACCGAGAACAACACTCATGGAGATTACTATGCATGTACTATCCAGGTAGTCGGGTATTCAGGAAAGGGTACAGTCCTAATCCTCCTTGTCACATTTTACTATTGGACCCTGCGGTATATAGCGATTTGCGAAGTCTTGACAATCCTGTGAGGTTCCAGACTTTTGAATCCACTCTTATCACATAAGTCTGCTTGCGGCCTTAGTTTGTGTAGGATTTTTCTGGACCGCTTTTCTTTTGTTTAGACTACCCTAGGAGAAAATTTTGTTTCAGTCACTCTGGCTGAATTTCCTTGGAGAAGGCCCTGTAGGATTCTGAACTTACCGCCCGAATATCCCCTTAATCAGGAGGTAATTTCGAGAGTAAGAATGGACCCACAAGCCATGGTCGTGTCACTTGAAGTATAAAACCCTACTTTGAATGTTGGAGCACATATGTTCCCTCCAGATTCACCTGCCTCCAACCCCCCACAGGGTGAAGAGGCGCAAAATTCCACTTCACAAGACCTACCTTCCGTTTTACCAGGAAATCTTGGATCGGTGGAATGGTTAAATCCACCCTAGGACGACCCTATAGCAGTTGTTGGTCCATCTGCAGCGTATTGGACATCATCTCTAGGACACCCAGTGGCTCATTTTTTCGTTGCATCCCCACCCAGTTGGGATACTCCCGACGACCCTCTGGCACCTTACCGTGAACAATTGACTCGTTTACATGTAATGGCTGAGGGGTTTCGAAGATAAAGTCTTTTATGAAGGGTTGAAGACTCGACATTACCTCCTTATCACAATCGTTATTTATCTTTTGACTCACTGGAATCATCCACCAAACACGTGACCACTTCTAAATCTGGTCAACCCTCAACTCCTACACATACACACCCTAGACAGGAGACCAGTCTTATATCTCAGACGACTCAACCTGTTGAAGGACAACAGTCCAACACACCTATTACTACCACAGTTACATTACCCATTCCTTCCCCACCCCAAAACTCACGGGGAGGATACTCTTTACTCCCTACCTTTCTTGCGGATAATGTTAACCCTGTAGTAGATAATCAACATCCCGCATTGGGTCAACCTTTGATCGGTGGTCAGCAAGTTGTTGCTGGGAGGTGTTGTAGGTACAATAGATCCCATGCTTCATTTGATCATGGGAGCCCCAATTTTTGTAAATACAAAGGCATTTGGGTAAGTTCTTTTATCAAAATGAGATTCTTAAACTTTGTTTGTATGATCTCATACATTTGCTTTTAGTTTGTGTAATTATCATTTTCCTTTTGAAAAATTTCTAAGTTTTTTGCTTGTTTTCTTGACTTGCGGAAAGCCTTCAATTCTTACAAAATGTTATTTTCTTCCCGCAAACCCGAAAAACCAAAAACCTGAAAATCCGAAAACCCACAATCCTGCAATTGCGGATTGTGGGAATTGATTGTTCTATTTTTTCGAATTTAGTCAACCCGCAACCTGCAACCCAAAATTGCGGATTACGGGAAGACTTTGTTAATATTTTTTGGAAAATTTCGATTTTGCAACCCGCAATTGTGGATTTCAGATTGCGGAAAGTTGTTATTTTAATAAATCGCGTTGTGCGTTCCCGCAACCCGCAATTGCGGATTGTGGGGTGCGAAAAACGTTATTTTTGTTTTAAATTTTGTTTTCGTTTCCGAAACCCGCAACCCACATTTGCGGATTGCGGATTGGGGAAATGCTTTTGTCCGTTGTTTTGCAATTTGCAACCCTGCAACCCGCAACCCACAAATTACAGATTCCGGGAATCTTGAATAAAGTTTGAAAATGAGATCTATGACCTGATCCCGCATCCCACAGGGGTTAATCTCGGTCGTTCATTTCTTTTAATCCTACGGTTTAGATTTGACCCGACAAAAATCGATAAGTATATGATTTTTTCTATTTTTCTTTATCATTTTCATTGTCGAAATTTACTCTGCTACGTGGATTTTACCGTGGATTTCTTACCAGGGGTCATTCTCATGAATTTTCAGTTATTTTCAGGTTGGTTTGTTGTCATTTTCGCATTTGCTATTGATGGTTTTGCTGTTTATGGTTTAGTTTTGATTTTGTTTTTATTTATTTACCAGAATTTCCAAGATTTTCCAAAAATGTCACGGAACACTCGGTCTAAGACAATTCACAGGGATTTGCTGACTAAAGATCCGAATTCCGGTATCTTCTCAGATACCAGTGAGAGGGTTACTGAAACCTATCAAATGGAATGGTCAACAATTTATTCAATCTTTGATAATGACAACCTTTCAGACATCAAAGAAGACCGATCTGCATATGAGAAGATTAGGGCTTCTCAACTACATGCCATTGCTGCTCGACCTATAATCCTTCCTTATACAGACGTGGTTAGGTGGATACGAGATAATGCTAACCCTAAAGACCGGTCATTTAATGACAATACAGGGTCACAATTGACAACTTTCCGCCCTGAAGTCTTTATCAGATCTTTTGCTCTTAAGCCGGCTGTGCAGACCCTTAGCCCCGAATTCATACAGTCCTCTAAAGCCAGGTACAATTTCGATGAAATTTTGAAATCATGGATGATTAAACCTGGCAGCTTTGTGCCAAAGGCTGATAACCTCTACCCGATTTCCTGGTTCAGGGAGCCTTATTCTTTATTGGAAGCCATGCTCTGCAGGCTCTTTGGCCTTCCAAATTGCTCAGTATTCAAAGCTGAGTGGGATCCTATTGCTCATCATGTCTTAATAACGGGTGAGTCCTTCCCTTGGGCGTGTATCCTGTCATTAGAACTTAAAACAACTATCCAAGACTATCAAAAGGCACCTACCCTGAGGAAGCCACACTTCTTCTTTTCAGCCTACATTATTGATGTCTTTTGCTCAGAGTTCCAATATCCTAACTTGGGATGGAATTGGATCCTTGCATATCCACCAGTTCATATCTATCACTCAACACTATGGGAGAGCAATTTTGCGTCATTACTTTATGATATTTGTGACCATTTCATGGGTACTATTTATTTCAAGATATTCAAACAAGAGGCACCTGCCTTTTCAGTTGATACCAGGATCTTCATCAATACAATTGGTGATTGGTATGTTTATGAGTCCTATTCATATATCATAGTTTGGGGAAGTGACACTATTCATCTTCTGCCTAGAATAGTGCCTGACAGATTGGTCATTCAAGAAGTCTCTTATCAGACTGTTACTGATGGTGTCTACAGAAAACTCATTGGTCCCAAAAAGAAAGGTTGGCCTAAATTTTCTTTAAACCTTGGGCCATTAGTCATCCCAACCTCAAATTGGGCTGCAATGCTTGGTGACCAGGTGGCTCCTTTAAAGTTGGGTTTTGCTCCCAAAATGAAGCATGATCCTAAGAAATTCCTTGATGCACATTTTAAAAAATATCATATGAAGATGGATTATGTCCATGAAGAACTTCCAGATGACTCTATCTACCAAGGAGTGAATGCATTTTCTAAGGTCTTGGCTAGGTCCAAGAGCATCGATGAGCAACATCAGATTATGCAGTATTAGAAAGAAATTAAAGCTAAAGTCTTGAGCTACAGAACAATGGAAATGAATCTGCTTGAGCAAATGAGAAAGGATAGAGTAGAAAAGGAGAACCAACAGGCTAATGCCCCTCTTATGCTTACTTATCCAGATGGGAATAAAGATAAAGCCCCCATGAAGAATCCTCCTAAGATAAAAACAGCTGAACATGTCAAAGTCTTGTTGCAAACCTCTCATTGTTTGAAGCATGAGTTAGCACAACTGACTTCAGTATTGGATACTCAAACAGTTGAACCTCCCCAGCTTACTGTGGATGTTCAAGTGACTGCTGTATTGCACAGGTATCTGATGATCTAATAATAGCTGAGGCCAACCCAACTAAGAGACAAAAAATACTGATCCCTACATCACAGGTTCCCACTGTTGATATTATTGATAGTGATGTTGATGATGAAGCACATCACCCAGTATCTGTGACTGTAGAAGTGACTGAAGGGGTGACCGAAGATTCACAAGCAGTTGCAGATTTGTTAGACACTATTGAGATGGATCACTCTTTTTCTGATCAACAGGTTACTACTGTTCCTGACATTACAACTCGATCACTTTTGTTGTCATCTATTCAAGATCTTTCTGCTCTATCTCCAGGGGTGATGCCTCCATTTTCCATATCACAACTTTTTCATACTTTGACTTCCAGAGCCACTCCATTTTCAGACAACTCATTTCCTTTTCCATTCCCCCATATATTATTGCAGAGGTCCAGTCTTCGACTGTCCCTCAGCAATTACTCATATCTACATTATCATTACCCACTGTGGATGAACCACCCTCAATTCCCTCTTCATCATCACCTACTAAGGATGACCATGTTCCACTTTCTGAAGCCTTCACTTCAATCCCTTCTCCAACCCATGTTCCATCAGTTCCTTAGATTGTCTCTACCCCTTTGACTACTCCTCAAGTTACCATGTCTATACCTAGTCCCATTGTCACTCAAACACCTTCATTAATTTCAATAGAGAATGTCATTTCAATTTCTTCAGAAATAATAACTGAATATGAATATGATGTTGTAGTCCCTCTTGGACACTACTTCTACAGTAAAGAAAATAAAGCAATGATAAAGAGGGGTAAGAAGAGAAGCAGGGATCAAGGTGGATTAGAAGTATCTGTTCCAAATCAAATAATATGGGCTCAGCAAACAAATGACCCCCAAACATGAGCAATTTAGACAGCTGCAGCCTTAGGGGCATTTGCTGGTGCAAACCTTGATTCAGTCCAAGTATTGAATAGGGATATTGACCAGAAGAAGGAAGAATTTGAAAGGATTAAAGAAGAGTTAGTAAAGACCAAGGAATAACATGAGATTTATGTTGCTGATCTCAGGAGGATATGGGGGGACATGATAGAGGATTTGGAGCGAAGGAATACCTCTCTTCAGGATGAACTTCGTGATGTACAAGTTGAGAATTCTGCAAATACACAGAAGATAGCCTTATTGGAAAAGTAATCAGAGGATGCAACTGCAAGTGCAGCCTTTTCTAGTTTCTCTAAGTTCTCACCCCAGGAATTTAAGGATTTGGCCCTTCAAGTCAATGAACAACATCATAAATTATTGGAGAAGCTATTTTGCACCCTAGATGAGATTAGGGAAACTTATATGACTTTTGGTAAGATGTATGGTGCCATTGAAGAGCAGAAATCAAAAGGCTACAAGCTTCTCAGGCAATTCAAAACATTGGTGAGTGGAAGAGGTATATCAAGAACATACCAGAAGACATCCCCATTCTTAACAGTTTTCAGTTCAAGAAAATCAGAGTTGCATTGAACACTTGGCTTGATCTTAATGAATCAGTTGAAGACATTCTTAAGAAAGCACAGGCTATGTGTAGCAGGCGATGGTATGCAGCAGATAACATGATTGAAGTTATACAGTTCTCAGCCTTGGATCTCATTGAATATGCTTGCCCGCCTAAGTTGATGGTTGACCAAGTTGAACGGAGGTGTGAGGAATCCAAGCAGATAATTCAACGCCTTGAGGAAGTCAAGATTGATGATGTGGATCGATTAATTAGGAAGCCAGTCACCATGGAAGGAAAAATCCACATTTTCATCCGTATTTGGCATAAGTTAGCTAAAAATGAAATGGAAACATTCATATATAATGCCCAGCTGGGGCTTGAGTCAGCTAACTATCCGAATGTGGATGAGTTGTTAGAGAGTTGGGACAAATGGCAGGTTTTTCTAGGCCATTAGTTTAGTTTTGATTTTGTAATCCCGGTTTGTGGGAATTTACTCTTTGTATCATTTTGTAAACTCTTATTTAAAGAGGCAATCTCTCATAGAGAGGGATGATGGAATTTGGAGGAGAAAATTTGCAGGAGAGACTGGAGATGCCCTGTTTTGATACAAGCTTGTAATTTCTTATAGACTGTCATTAAATACAGTAAAGTTATTCCCAGATTTTCTTTTGTCTATTGATCAAGTTTATTTGGTGAATGTTGATTTTACTCCAAATTGCTTATCTAATGCTGTTTAAATCTTTTTACAATTTATTAAGCACAATGATCTATAGTTCTAGTTTATCTTTGCTAATGATTTGTTTGTTCATGAGGTTTTAAAAGAGTTTATTCAATTAAAACTTTTATCGATTTCTGCAAATGGTTTTCTCAGTAAATTATAATTGATGTTAATTTTTCAATTAACATATCAGTTACAGGTTAGATCTTGAATGCATACAACCCTCAATTTGCCATTGGTTAATTTTAATTGATTAATTGTAACTTGACTAGTTAAGTCATTGATATCTTTCACATTTCTGTTTAATTGATGAATGTGCTTATCTATTTCCATATCAAGCTGACCTTCACTTATCTCAAGACACTTTCTTAGAGTAGATCTAACTTAGTTTAGATTCTTTTAAGTATATTTGTGTTTACAGATTTTACACACTTTGTTTTCTTCAAAGGAAAACTGATCCTTAGGATCAAAACTCACCAACTCATAGAGTGCCAGCGGAGGCCGAATATCCGTGGGAGATTACTATACCAAACAGGCTGGGGATAGAATTGTCCTTGCGTAGGATCTTTTGAAGCCTTTCAGTCTGGGTTTTCCTCCTCTGTTGGGAGCCTTGGAACCCATTCCAGCACCTTGCACTTACCCTGCACATCCGAGGCCTCAACAAGGGGAAAACCCCACCTCCCAACCATTATACAGGAAGATGAGTTCCCATCGGTCCTTCCATTGGCAATTCCTTACTTGCCGGACCTTCCACCATAGGATTATCTCATGTTGGGGGACCATCCAATGTAATTCAACCACCTTGGAGTCAATCATATCTAGGTTATCTTAACCCTGTGTCGGGACAACTCAATCTCAAAAACGCACTCTACGTGATACCTTATCCCAGAAATCCTTACACTCTATGGGGGAAGCAAAGTGTTTTACAACATGGACCCCCACCTATAGTCCCTCAAGTCCCACCACCCCCATTTGGTCCACCCCCACCTCCCATCGGAGGCGACGGGCCCACACACAATTTCGGAGGAGGCGGACCTCTACCTTCTGGCAGAGGACCCCCTCATTCTGGAAACTACGGCCCACCCCCCCGAACGGCGGCGGTGGAGGCCCTCCCCCTTCTGGTGGAGGACCCCCCACCTTATGGTGGAGGACCATCCCATCCTAGTGGTGGTAGTGGAGGACCATCCCATCCTGGTGGTGGTGGTGGCGGACCATCCCACCCTGGTGGCGGTGGCGGAGGACCATCCTACCCTGGTGGAGGTGTCAGAGGAGGCCCTTACCCTTCCAATGGCGGCGATGGATCGCCACCTCCTCTCGACGGAGGCAATGAAGGTCCACCGTATCCCGGTGCCAGCGGTGGACCACCACCTCCTCCCGGTGGAGGCGGCGAAGGTCCATCCTATCCCGGTGGTAGTAACGGACCCCCACCATTTGGAGGTGGCCCACCCCCTCTCGGCAGTGGAGGTAGGCCCCCACCTTACGGTAACAGACCGCCTTATTATGGTAATGGACCACCTTATTATGGTGGCGGACCTACCTATGGTCCGGGAGACACACCCCCTTACGGTCAGTTTCCCCTGGGGACACCTTACAACCAATCGATTCAAGGTCCTACCGGTCCATACATGCCTTATCAGTACTATCACTACCCCCAACTGAACCAACAACTTCCATTTTTGGCTACTTTGGACTTACGCGACCTGTCTCGTCTGACAAATGATCCCATATTCCATGGGCATAACTGGCCACCTATTCCGGTTAAGTTACCATCAGATATCCCCAAATTTGATGGAAAGCCTGGTGAGGGTCCCAAAAATGATGTGATGACATACCATTTATGGTGTTCATCCAACTCTATGATGGATGACTCAATCTGTCTTAGGTTATTTCAACGGACTCTCACCGGCCCAGCTGCCAAGTGGTACATTGAACAACCACCCAATTCTTTTCCAGATTTCTGATCTCTTGCTATGTGTTTTTTGACCCACTTCCAGTTGCCCATTTTCCACGAGACTGGTATGGACTTATTGACCTCCCTTCACCAAAACACTGCCACTCATATTTCAGATCATATTCATGAATGGCGACGAATACGACGTCTTATTAAGGATCATATTCCATACCAACTCTTAGCGGACTGGTTTACAAAGTCACTTTTACCTGTCATAGCTTGAGACGTAGCTATGGGAGGAGCCGTCACTGAGGAACAGGCTATTTCCCGTGCCCATTACTTAGACATGGTCTATGCTCAATCCGACACATTGTATGAAATTGATCCTAACTCACCCTGCCCTACGTATGATCCCGTGAAACCACCCAAGAGACCACAGACCGATGGCATCATTGGTTCCCTTTCCTCCCATCCTTCTACTCAAACTGGTGGCTCCTCGAATCCTCAAGGTTCTTCCCCATCACCACCATAGGCTGGCAATAGCACTACCAAGTCTACCACTCCTGCCTCCACCGAACAGGTGAATTCTATGCAATCAGCTTCATCTCAGAAGTCCGGTGGTAAGAAGAAGAACAAAGGAAAATCTAAGAAATATTCTAACCAACAGGAGCCCAAACCCACTCAGGAAGACACCAAACAGAACAGGAAGTTGAAGTATCCTTGTTTGCTGTGCAGTGGAGACCATTCTCAAAAGAATGTCCCCACCGAGATGAAGTTCGAAAGTTTCTCAAGGGAAAATCTACTACCACAGTTCTCAATGATCCCTTCCCCACTCAAAACCAGCAACTAATCGCACACACCTCTCCCTCCCGAGGAGAAGCATCTTCCACCGCGCATGTTCTCATGATGCGTAGTGAGACCGTCAACTTGAATAAACGTTCCTTCTCGTATGACTCCATCCCGCCGAAGGAACTTGTTGGAAGTAATACTGAAAAAGCTTCCACTTCGATTCTTGATGTCACCGTACCACACGCTTCTCTCACCATTGAGAATCCCTCTTTAGAGTCAGTGTTGCGTCCGCCCATGAGCACGATTCAAAAAGCTATTTTCAATCCTAATGCTCGGGCCGCTCAGAACTACAATATTATAGAGGACCTGGCACAAGCTCCTTGTGCTATGTTGACGCTTTAGGTCTTGAAAAACTGTCATGACCAGCGTAAGACTCTCCTCGCTGCCATCGGTGCGGTTGATCCGGATTCTTCGAATACCATCATGTTCTGGCTGGAATAATTTAAGCCGAGGATTTCCCATCAGTTGGCATTTCAAGTCGCCACAAACATTGCTGGGAAGACAATCCATCGTACCATCTTGGACGAAGGTGCCTCTACTTTAGTCATGTCGATTTCATGTTGGAGAGCCATTAGCTCTCTTGAGTTGAACTGTTCTCCTACCACCTTGAAAGCATTCGACGGACGTGGCTTTCAACCTCATGGGTTGTTACAAGCCTTAGCAGTCGAGTTGGGGGGAAAGACCGCAACCATTAACGTGGAAGTGGTTGCTGCCCTGTTAGATTATAATATTCTGCTTGGTCGTAATTGGTTTTACGCCATGACTGCAGTCGTATCATCTGTCTTCTGCATAGTACAATTCCCCCACCAAGGCCAAATTGTTACTGTCGACCAACTGGATTTCTGTACACCTGACACTGCTACTCATCCGGGCGATAATGTTCGATTACTTGGACAATCTTCGCACCCATATGAGAGCGTAGGGGTCAGCCTCATTAAGGACTCATCCCTTATGGGAGTTTTTCCAACTTCAAATCCCCCCAATCATGTTTCCATGGTGAACATGATCTCCTCTGGGAGTTCATCTATCCCCAACTCTACTGATCAATGGCTTGTACCTGATGAAGCCACCACACATCTGATTGGATACACTATGCCTCTTTCACCCGCTGAACTCACTTACGAGGCTATCCAGTAAGCACTAGAGGACCACTTAGTTGTGGCCTCCACCTCATGTTCTCTACAGAGGACATCATCCCTACCCGATCCTCTACTCCGGACTTTTCATTCTGATGAGTCCATTATGGAAATCATGAGTGCGGATGACCCTCCGTGGGAAGACCTCCATCATCGATCGTCTTTCCTTCCTTCATTGGATACTGTGGAGAATAGCATCACCACCATCTTTACACCGGATGTCTACCCTGGTTGTCAGTCCTCGATCCTTACGTGTCAAATGGACTCTGAAGGCAACTTGGCCAACATTGATCTTACCATTTCGGTTGACATATTGGCTACTCCTGGTGTAGTGGAACACATTCGTTTAGGCCAGAAGTGTTCCCCTGAAGAGATTACAACGTTCACGGCCTTGTTCAAGAAATTTTGAGACGTGTTTGCTTGGACCTACGAGGAGATACCCGGGATAGACCCCGCTATTTTTTCACACACGATTGAAATCTATCCCGACGCTAAACCAGTCCGGCAAAAACTATGATCGATGCACCCCCGAAAGACTGTGACAATCAAGGCAGAGATTGAAAAGCTCTTGAAAGTTGGTTTTATCTACCTTGTCCTATTGACAGAATGGGTCTCAAACATCATCCCTGTAGCTAAAAAGCAGGGTACCATTCATGTCTGCGTCGATTATCGGGATCTCAACAAGGCTTGTCCTAAGGACAATTACCCAACTCCCTTTATCGACCAGATCATTGAAAATTGTGTTGGAAGTGTCATTTTCTCTTTTATGGATGACTTTTCCGGCTACAACCAGATTGAGATCCACCCGGTTGATCAACACAAGACAGCTTTCATCTGTCCTTGGGGTACGTTTTCTTATCGCAAGCTCCCTTTTGGCCTTAAAAATGCTGGTACCACATTCCAGCGGGCCATGTCGTATGCCTTTCACGACGTGAAGGACTTTGTGAAACCTTACTTGGATGATCTACCTACCCATTCACAGCAGCGCGAGTACCACATTGACCATCTGACGGCGGTATTCCTCAGATGTAGGCGGTATAACATCTGCCTGAACCCTCATAAGTGTATCTTTTGCGTCGAGTCTGGACGCCTCCTCGGTTTCATTGTCTCAAAAGATGGGATTCGCATTGATCCCTTGAAGGTGGCAGCCATCGTCGCTCTCCCACCTCCCACTAATATCACAAAAATTCAAAGTTTGCAAGGGAAGGCAACTTATTTAAGGCGTTTTGTCTGCAATTTCGTGCAAAAGACACAAGGTTACATGAGACTACTCAAGAAAGTCGTCCCGTTCATTTGGGATGACCAAATGCAACAATCTTTCAATAGTTTTAAACATGCTATCACGCACGCCCATGTGCTCCAACCACCCAATTACTACAAGGATTATATCCTTTATCTTGTTGCTTTTGCCACCACGATCGCCATGGTCTTGGTACAAGAAGAAAACAATGCCCAGGTGTTAGAAAAACAGGATCGCAGAGCAATAACAATAAACAGAAATGCAAATATAATCACACATACACATTACAAGAGAGACACAGATATATCGTGGTTCACCCAACTTGGGCTACGTCCACACTGAATTTGCCAGTCCTTATTATTATTACCATCCAGCAAGGTGAAGGGATACAACCTGCAGCACAACCGTTGCACTTCCTCTTCTCTGTTTCACAGTCTCTCTCTCGATCTCAGAGATCTTTACAATGCATAAAACCTAATACATCATCCACATTATACCTAGCCGTATTACAATGTCTTTATTTTATAAGGGAAATACAATGGGAAAATACCACGGGATACCCAAAACCATGGGCCCGCACACCCCCCCGCTGGGGTGACTGTACAGTCCACGTACATATCATATAAAACTGGGGTACAAACATGGCTGATACAATATCATCTATGAGACTAGAAGATCTGGATCCACAACCAACAATCTCCCACTTGGAGACTGATCACAGCAACTCCACCATTGCTGCACTTGCTGGACTTGGACTTGGCAAATTTCTTCTCTTCACCTTCATGCTAGAAGGCCAACTAAAACCGAGCATGAACTCAATTTCTCTTTGGTCACTACCTTTGTGAACATGTCTGCAGGATTCTGGCTAGTATGTATCTTTTCCAGCTTCAACAGTTCATCTTCCAGAACAGAGCGTATGAAATGGTACTTGAGCTGTATATGTTTGGTCCTGGAATGGAATGCTGAGTTATTTGCAAGGTGAATGGCACTCTGGCTGTCACTATACAATCTGTTATCCTTCTGCTTCTTACCCACTTCCTCCATAAACCTCTGCAACCAAATCATCTCTTTACTAGCCTCTGTAATGGCAACATACTATGCTTCTATTGTTGAAAGTGCAACAACCTTCTGTAGTTTCGAAATCCAGCTTACTGCTGTTCCACCTACAGTAAACACATACCCTGTGGTGCTCCTCCTGCTATCCTTGTCACCTGCCATATTTGCATCAACATATCCCTGTAGACCAGTGTCTGAACCTCCAAAACATAATGCCTCAGTTGTTATACCTCTATATTCCACAGTGTCGCATCTTCACCACAAACAAAGTTGATGACACTTCCCCTACTGTTTGAACCACCCAGATTCCATAGTGTCGCATCTTCACCACAAACAGAGTTGACGACACTTCCCCTACTGTTTGAACCACCCAGAAGATGAGTAATCCTTGAAGGTAAATCCACCCTGTCAAGATTTAACCCAGTTGACACTTTATTTACCCACACTACCGTGTCTTGCTCAGTTATAGGCGAGCGGTAGTACACATTACTGCGCTATGCTTTGTCCCTGCCACGCGGTACTACCGCGTTATGCTCAGACCACAGGGCGCGGTACTCTTTTTATAGTCTTTTTTCCATGGCTTGTGGGATTTTGGATTTCGAAGATAGTGGAAGATTGGGGTCCCTGATTCGATCCCAACTCATTTTCTGTGATTAGAAACCTTGATCCACTTATCTCTCCCTAGATCGACCCATCTCTCTTGTTGGTTAACCCTACCATACACTATAAAGGAGAGGTATTCCATGGGAAAAAGGGAGGACTCTTGAAGTACCAAACTTATGATCTTGCAGCTGTTAACACCCAAAAAGTGCTCACTAGCTCATTTTCCACATTATATGGCTCATTTGTCCATTTTCCTACCATATTTCCCTTAAAAACCCAAAAAATCCCACTAAAAAGCCTCCAAAAGGCCTAAAATGCCTCCAAAAGGCCACAAAACCCTCAAAATAGCCTAAAAAAGGCTAAAAAACCCCCTTTTCCTCCAAAAATAGCAAAAATCCCCTAAAAAGGGAATAAAAAATATAAAATAATGAGGAAAAGGAGGAAAAAACCCTATACAGCTGCATAAAACCATGAGTTCCCTAAAACCATGGGTCAGCACTCCACCACCAAAAAACTATAAATAGGTGATGGAGATCCCTTATCCCATATCCACAATCACAAGCACCCTTACTCTGCCAAAATCTCTCTCGAAACCCTAGTTCACCTTTGAACTATTTTCACCTTGAGAGCCACCTTTGGCCCATCACTACCATTGGAGAAGGAGAAGGAGCATATTGAAGCTTGGAGCATCCTCTTGGACACTGCAAAGGGCTTCATCAAACCTTTACATTGAAGGTAACATCAATACAAAAAGTCATTCTTTAAATTTGATGTTTATGTTTCATGCTTGTTTTGGAATTAATTTAATTTCTGTTTTAGATTAGTTAGTTTAATATACTGAACTGCTACTAAGGAGTCCATTCTCCTTAGTAGGTGCTCATTGGCACAAGCTAGGGGTAAAACCCTAGCTACAGTTTTGGCGACTCCGCTAGATTTTGAATTTCTGGTTTCCGTTTTGAATTTTTTACTTTCGGCTGTCCCTTTCGGCAGCCGCATACCGCGTCTTTTCCCTCTGCAGTCGCGTCCTGACCACGCCTTTCAGGCCTTTACCTGCGACCCGACCACGGCTCTCAGACTGTTTCCGACGCTCCGCCGGCGGATTCAAGTCTGTTACCTGCGATCCGACCGCGGCTAATCAGCCTGTTTGCCACGATCTGACAGCGCCTGTCGGCCTTTTTGCCGCGACCCGACTGCGTCTTTTTCCCTATTTCCTGCGTCCCGACCACCGCTGTTGGCCCGAAAGCCGCGACCTGACCGCCGCTGTTTCCCTCAAACCCGCGGTCGGCCTGTTCTGATTTGCCACAGACCCGCGGTCTGATTTCTGCTCTTTTCCTGTTTTGAGCCCAGCCCCTTTTGCTGCAATATTTTCTGCATCTGAACAGCCCTCTGTCCCACCTGCAGCCTCACTACCTTACAGCCTTTTATGCAACATAATTTCTGTGCCCTTTACAGAATTCTTTTAAAATTTCGTTATTTTTAATTCAGAAAATTTTGCAAGTTAAAATTTCAATTTCAGTATTATTGATAGATTGGAAGTTGCCCTCCCTTGTGGCACTTCTATTTTTGGGATCATCACCTCACGAGCACACACTCTGTCACATAAATCAAGTGAGCCTTAAAAAATACCTAATTGAACCAACATTCTAACCCCACTTGGGGAACACAAAAGAATCATTGTAGTTAGGTAGGGTCGGGGGGATAGGCTTCCAATAACACCCCTCGGTCACTTTCACTTGAGACATAGTTGTTGTCCAAATAGGGAACCAAAATCCCCTAGTACTTTTTGGCACGGTCACGACCAGTTTATCAGAGGGCCTCTCCCTTAGGAGGGTTGAAGTCGGGAGACTGGTTCCGGAGGCCTGAGTGGAATACCGCACTCCATTCAGTAACCGAAGGGCTACCTTTCGCGGTTCGCGGGATATCCCTGTATAGGGGTATTGCGGTCAACGAACTAAACGGCAGATTCACCTTTCTGGACGTGTCATGAACGGGGTATCTTAGTTGCCATTCTTCTAGGATTGACTACCCGGTGTCCCCTCCCGGTAGGGGGATATCATAGCCACTTGGCTTTCCTACTCATATTGTCTGACTTGGATTTCATCACCTTGCAGAGGATATGTTTAGTTGAGTCAGAATACTTTTAGTTAGGTGTTTGCATGCTCCTTTACCTCCCTTTGGTCTAGTGAGTCCACCATTTTTTTCATTTTTAGGAAACCTGCTGCTTGTTGGTATTCTGACCATCTTTGTTGTTACTCCACCTATTGTAGCACAGCTGTTGCAGTGGGTGTTTTGAGTTGGTTGTTGGCCTGAGTGCCTTGCTTTTTAGCTCTCCTTCTGCACACCCGGTTGCATTAGGCCTTTTTTGAGCTGTTTTTACTCACCTCAACCCACAGAGATTAGACACCATCTGTCACCATTGAGTCCCCGAGACATTCTCGGCGCCTCAGGGGCGAGCCCCCATAGCACGGTTCTCTTGACACCACTCGTCATAGATTCCGATCATCATCTGTTGATACCACTCATCACAGATCTAGAGCCCTGTCACTTGACTCCACTCGTCAGCGACGTAGGTCTCCGTCACCAGATAGTGACGCACCTTACTTTACCTCTGATTCTGACGAAGAGTCTGAGAACCCTATTTATACTGCCCCTACTAGCCCCATGGCTGGTACGACTTCCACTCCATTTGTCATAGGGACCGTTGGTGGCACATCCACCACTACACCAGTTACTACACCTGTTTTGGGTATGCCCTCCATGGGGCCCCCATCTACCGTTCCCCTCACGGTACCCATTCCCGCAGCGGGAATACCCATCCCCACTACATCAGTGGCTCACACTACCCATGGTGGTGCTGGACCATCCTCCACTACCTCAGTTCCCCCACTTGGGGGCAACACCTTACATCTTGTCCCTCCACTTGGGGGCACTGGCCCCAACTTGGTCCAACCCGCTACTGTGTCACATCCTTCTTCCAGTTTACCATTCATGGCTAGCCTCAACCTACCTGACCTGGCCAGATTGACCAACGATCCTATTCGACACGACCCTACGTGGCCTCCTATGCCGACCAAGCTCCCCTCTGATATCCCTAAGTTCGAGGGGAAGGCTGGTGAGGACCCACAAAACCATATCATGTCTTTCCACTTATGGTGTTCCTCTAACTCCATTGTGGACGACTCTGTTCGCCTCAGTCTCCTACAGCGCACCTTCACTGGCTCTGCAGCCAAATGGTATATCGAGCAACCACATGGGACCCACGCCACCTTTGCTTCCCTGGCCTCGACCTTCCTGCAGTTCTTCCAGTTGCCTGTTCGCTATGACGCGGGCGTTGAGATCCTTCTATCTTGTAGACAAAACACGGCTACCCATATCACGGACCACATCCATGAGTGGCGTCGACGCCGTAGCTTATGCAAGATCAAACTAGACGACCGTATCTTCCTAGATTGGTTCCTCAAAACCCTTCTTCCTGTTATTGCTAAGGATGTAGCCTCAGAAAGACCCTAGTCTGAAGAAGAAGCCATCCTTAAGGCTCAACAGTTCGACCTCATTTACGCCCAATCGGGTTACCTTTATACCATTATACCTGATGCCCCTCGCGGCGAGTCCTCCCAGCATGATGCGCCGGGGGCATCCCACGCTGCAGATGGTATCATTAGCCGTGTTTCTTCGCATCCCCAACCATTTTCTATAGCACGTCCTACCCCTGGCCCCGACCTGTCGCGGGCTACCTCACAGTCTGGAGCAACTAACTCGTATGCTCACATGACACATCACCATTCCCATGGACCCTCATGTCCACCTCAGTGCTTCGGGTATGCGACTCCTGCTTATGCTCCCCCAGTCGCCCCTCAGCCTTACTACCATCAGCAGGCTGCCCCAGCTCCTGCACCTCCACAAGCCCAACCCGCTTATTATACGCCACAGGCAGCCCTTGCGGCAAACCCACAACCTGCTCCGCAGCCATATCAGCAACCCCCTCAAGTTGCTGCACCTGCTCAGCCTCAACCTACATATCATCCTCCGCAGCCTGCTCCCGCACCTGCGCAACCTCAAAATCCACCTGCTGCCCAAGGGCAAGTTTACGCCCAACAGAACCCGCAGCAAAATCAGAACAACCAACGCAACCAGGGCCAACAGAACCGCGGCAAGGGCCGTAATCTTGGGAATAACCAACCTGCAGACAAAGCTGGTCAACCGGCTAATCCCCCCGACAACAACAACGCGGCCCCCGCTAATCAAAACCCTGATCGCCCACCCAAGCAGGCTAAAAACCCCAATTTGCGAACAAACCATCCTTGTTCTATTTGCGGGGTCTATGGCCATTACACACATGCTTTCCCACACTTAGAGCGAGCTCGGCAACTCTGGGTTGACGAGGCCCATCGCCAAGGGCATGCGGCTCCCCAAGCACCGCCCAACCCCCCCAACCTCAACAACCCCCTTTGGTGCTGCAAAACCCCTTACCAACCCAAGGCGTTGTGAACACTCAGCCGTTGGCTCCCCCTCAAGCCAATGCGCCCCAACAACAGCAAATCACGTACGCTGCTCCTGATCAACCCATGTTTGACTCAGGAACCCACCACTTGTTGATGATGTCATCTGTCGACGTCAACCTCCAAACCCGTCGGAACCAATATGGCTCCACCTCTGAAGCCACTCCCACGGATAAACCTACTAACGCCCATCCCACAGATCAAGCGTTACGTATACCTCCGCCTCCCATAGACGGCGCTGCGAAAGCAGCTCGTTTCCCACTTCGCCGAATCAACAATAACCCTAATGCGCGCGCTGCGTCAAACTACAACATCGTAGACGACCTAGCTCAATCTCCCGCAGCCATGTCTGCACTAGAGGTCTTGAAGAACTGCCCTTCCCAGCGCAAGACCTTACTCTCCGCCATTGGGGGCATTGACCCAAATGATTCGAATATGATGGCATTTGATTTAGACCAATCTGAACCACGCCTACCTTCCAGCTTAGCATTCCAAGTTACTGTTTCCATTAGGAATCTTGTCATCCATCGGTGCATCATCGATGAGGGTGCCTCCACATGCGTTATGTCTACATTTGTATGGCAGAAGCTAGGATCCCCTCCTCTCCAGCAGTCCACCACTGCGTTACGCGCCTACGACGGTCGTTCGGCCCAGCCCCAAGGCCTCCTACCCAACGTTCCCGTCCAGTTAGGCGGTAAAACAGTCCTTATCGACATAGAGGTAATCAATGCTCAATTGGATTACAACCTTTTACTTGGCCGCAGCTACATGTATGCCATGCGGGCGGTTGCCTCTTCCGTCTTTCGCACCATGATGTTCCCCCATGAGGGACGCGTGGTTAAAATTGACCAGCTCACGTACTATGATCCCAGTGCTCCCACGGCACCTGAAAACGTTCTCCCCATGGTTGAACAACCTGTTTCTCCTGCCACCACTTCGTTTGTTTCCTCTTCGGGGCCTGGAGTCTACTCAGACGCGCCGATGACCTCCACCTTTCAATCCATTCCTCCGCCGTCATCTACGCCCGAAATGTCTGACTTATGTACCTTGTCCCATGACAACCTACCACCTAGTACTCAACCACCCTTGTTGCCTAAACCACCATTGGTACCTAGCCACATTGGTGTTACACCGATCCATACGATCCCCTTCCTAGTCCCTCCATCGGGAGTAGTAAGCGCCCCGGTCATGGCTACCCTTAGCCTCCCTGGGTTAACCTTGGGATTACCTGTATGGTATCTTTCGCCTCCCGTTCGCCCGCCGACACCAGATGTCGTCCTCCAACCGGTGCAACCCATGGATACTACCACTCAGCCACCTCCTGGTGTCTCTAACCCTTCGTCCTCCACGACGCCTCCTCCTCCTCCCCAACCCACTGGGGGCAGAGGTCCACAACCTTACACTGCTGTCCCACCTCCCAAGACAGTCAAAAACCCTCCAGTATTTCGTGCTCCTCCCAAATGCTCGCTGTGCGATGAGTTAGGCCATGCCACTCACCAATGCCCACAGTTACCAGCATTACAGAAGCACATGCAGATGCTCGATGATGACCTTAACATCCCAACTGTCGAACTCAACCCCACTCCCAAGCCTAAAGATAAGTCCCTACGTACCAACCACTCCTGCGCCATATGCGGTGTTTACGGGCATTACTCCCATCATTGTCCCGATCTCCCGGATTACAGAGCGGCTCTCTATGAGATGAACAATCTGGATCTTGAGACGGCACCACCTACCATTGAGGAGATCTACCCCCCAGACTCTTCACCTTCAGGAGAGGTTAATACCATTTACATGATCTCTTCCACTACCATTCCCTCGTCAACCGATTTGACGACGCAAACTTTCCGTACCGATGAGGAGATTCTTGAGGCCCTTACCGCCTCGGATTATCCCTGGGATGATATGCATCATCGTTCCTACTTCATCCCAGAAGCGTCTTCCTCTAGCTCCGCTACCCAATACGCGGTTGAATCCAAAGACTTCCTCCCCACCAAGGTCGACTGGTTCAAGGACCCTATTCCTGCTCCTGATGCCTTCGAGGAAGGTAACATGGCCAACATCTCACCTGTCATCCAAGTTAATATCGCTGCCCCAGGACGTGCCCCTGAACTCATCACTTTAGGAGCATTCTGTAGTAAACAAGAGATTGAAGACTACCAAACCCTTTTCAGAGAATTCCGTGATGTCTTTGCCTGGTCCTATACCGAAGTGCCCGGTCTTGACCCCGCCATCATAGAGCACCAACTTGACACCTCTGAGTCAAGGGGCATAATAGATTCCCTCGACCCTGGGATAGGGGGCATGATCAATCATTTTGAACCTTCCCCATCACATCTATCTCAGCACGTCAATGAACCCATCGTTCAAACCAACACATATGTGATCCATAATCACAAACCCCATGCACATAGCATGGGGGCATGTCATTAACCTTGCTCACTTTTTCATACTTGTGATCTCAACCATTTTTGAGGTCACATATCACTTGTAGATTTGATTTGATTTGATACACCTAGTATTCTTCCCCCACGGGTCATCATTTCTTCCCACCACTGCATCCTTGGCTTGGTGGGCTCACCTTTATTTGCAACCATTTTTTAACCTAGTTAGTTCCTTCGACCATTCCGGAGTCCTTCTGACCTCCGTTTTTCGCACCATTTGCACCGCCGGATTCATTTTTCCGTGCCCGTGATGATGCTTGAGATCATTTCTCGCTCTCACCAAGACCAATATCAACATTGTGTCCAGACGCCACTAGTCACCTCGGTTTGCGTGCCACTTCGGTCGTTCTCCGTTTTTCACATATTTTATATCATCGGATTCATTTTTCTGAGCTGGTGATGATGCTTGAGATCATTTCTCGCTCTCACCCCCCGATTTTTCGGGTATTTTTTCCGTAACGCCCTCATCACCTCGGTGTGCGTGCCACATCGGCCGTTACCCGTTTTTAACATCCTTTATATCGTCGGATGCATTTTTCCGAGCCCGTGATGATGCTTGAGATCATTTCTCGCTCTCACTTGGTACAATTTCAACATTGTGTCCCGACACCTTGCTGCCTCGGTTTGCATGCCACATTGGCCGCCATCGGATTGTTCCCCATTTTTACATGAGCCATTCACTCCTGTCATACTGCAAATGTTTTGTTATTTTGCCACCATCTCATCTACCCCGCAAGGAGGCCCACCAGTGTTCCCCCCTACCCTCGTTCTTGGTCACCATTATTGATCCTTGATTGAACACTTCCTCCTTGCCTGGCCATTCTTTTTGTTCGGTATAATTTTATCCCTTTTTCGGGCCGGACAAGTCCTTTACGAAAAAGGCACTTAGGGAGTTTCTGTTAAGCTCTTTTCTGACTCCTAAAAGAATGAAAAGATCGCCGAGCAATCTTGCTTCCTTTCATGCTCGCTAAAGTACCTGAAAGGGCATCTATCTGGTATAAGTTTAACCCTTTTCCGGACCTGGTAGACTAATTACGAAAAAGGAATACTCTAGTCACACCGGCTAGAAGAGTTCTTCATTGCATCCTTTTATGCTTCTTTGGGCCTTGGAGACTAAATCAACGAAAAAGCAACCCCCTGGAGTCTTCTTACTTGCTTTCAGACTCTCTAAAATTGAAAGCAACCATGAGCATGAACTGTCCTGGGCTCGTAAAATCCACACGACAGTACCATTCCATCATCTCAGAGTCTTCTTATCGCTTTCAGACTCCTTAAAATTGAAAGCAATCACGAGCATGCACTGTCCTGGGCTCGTAAAATCCACACGACAGTACCATTTTACACACACTTCTTCTAGTTCATTAACCCATGAAGAAGTCTCCTCCCGTGCCTCCTGGAACTATTATCGATCATCTCGGCAGCACCCCCAATCAGGTCGCCTTTGTTCAGAGTATTCTGCAGTCTTCTGCCATTTTTACACCAGCATGAGTCTCCCTCAGCCAGTAACCTTCCCAGATCCCATACAGCTATGATCCCTCTCCCCTTAGTCAGTTTCATATGCTGCCAGATCACTCCCATTAACATACTCTGAACAAAGGAAGTTTGAGTCCACCCACTCTACTTGCCCAGTTGTCCCTCCATAGTTTATCAGTCCTGCCATCAGCACTATCACATTTCGGTCTTGTACCTCGCGCTCCTGTCAAGGAAACATCATTGCCTTGATAGTTGCAGGTCTCCCTCTGTCGACGACAGCTCCTCTATTCCAGAGGATAGGCCCAGAGGTCCCTACGCCTTGGAATTATCACCATCTGTGGTAAGTGCCTACGGATCATTCTGAGCGGAGACATCATTGCCTCTCCGAGTGGTTGTTCCTCACATGCTCGACTTCAGCACCTTGATCGCATCGTTGAGGATCGCGTAGGATTATATCCCATCAGTTTTTAGTCGAAGACCCCGGATTTCCCCTGACTCTAGCACATTGGTGAGTCACTTCGGAACATCCAGTTATATGTTCCCGCGGATGTCCGGGCTGCGTTGGCGATTGTATTCGGAAGCCATCCAGTTCTATGCTTCCTTGAGTACCCAGGTTTATTCCAGTCCAGTGTACCATGGAGAGTATGACCCCAGTCACTATGATCCAGCAGCTCATCAGTTCCTTTGGTACCACACTCAGTAGCACTGTTGATTGTTCCAGTGCACCAGTTCTGCAGTTCACACATGATCCGCTCAGCAGTATATCACAGATTTGTGTCCCCTCTGGACTCTTATGATGTACACAGTGGTCATGTATCTTACAGGTCCCCCTTTTCGGGCCTTACAGTTATGTTTATGTATCTTGATACGAGCATGGGTATGCCCGCCTCGTCCATATATTGAGATTATTCCTCAGTCAGTATTTGAGGTCATGTATATTTCAGGTCCCCCATTTTTTGGACCCCATTGTTATTGTTATGTTATATCCTGATACGAGCATGGGTATGCCCGCCTCGTCCATATGATCAGATGATTCCTCATCCATTATTGAGGTTATGTACTTTTAGTCCTTGCAGTTGTTCGGGATCGTTGTTCCGGGCTTCAGTTTGTTTCTTCTCTTCTCTCCACATCCCAGGAAAACCATTCATGACTTATGATGTCCATCGGCCATACGATGAGCTCCTGCCCTCGCACATCAGGGGGCAATCTGTTAACACCCAAAAAGTGCTCACTAGCTCATTTTCCACATTATATGGCTCATTTGTCCATTTTCCTACCATATTTCCCTTAAAAACCCAAAAAAATCCCACTAAAAAGCCTCCAAAAGGCCTAAAATGCCTCCAAAAGGCCACAAAACCCTCAAAATAGCCTAAAAAAGGCTAAAAAACCCCCTTTTCCTCCAAAAATAGCAAAAATCCCCTAAAAAGGGAATAAAAAATATAAAATAATGAGGAAAAGGAGGAAAAAACCCTATACAGCTGCATAAAACCATGAGTTCCCTAAAACCATGGGTCAGCACTCCACCACCAAAAAACTATAAATAGGTGATGGAGATCCCTTATCCCATATCCACAATCACAAGCACCCTTACTCTGCCAAAATCTCTCTCGAAACCCTAGTTCACCTTTGAACTATTTTCACCTTGAGAGCCACCTTTGGCCCATCACTACCATTGGAGAAGGAGAAGGAGCATATTGAAGCTTGGAGCATCCTCTTGGACACTGCAAAGGGCTTCATCAAACCTTTACATTGAAGGTAACATCAATACAAAAAGTCATTCTTTAAATTTGATGTTTATGTTTCATGCTTGTTTTGGAATTAATTTAATTTCTGTTTTAGATTAGTTAGTTTAATATACTGAACTGCTACTAAGGAGTCCATTCTCCTTAGTAGGTGCTCATTGGCACAAGCTAGGGGTAAAACCCTAGCTACAGCAGCATTGTGGAGATAGCTAGAGGAGGAAGCACTTGGAGCTAGAAGATTGGCTTGGACATCAAGCAACCTTTGTAAGCATTCTTCAAGTTGTAATAAAGATAACTTGTCTTGTCTTTCCCATTTCATGTGTATAGCATAAGTTCTTAGCATGGAATGTTTCTAATCTAGATTTGAATCTAATCTTTACTTTCAAGGTATTTGGAAGCTTGCATGTTTGTTCTTTGGTTGATCTTAACAGGTTCTACATTGGAGCTTTGGATCAAGAGCTAAAAACGGGACAAATGTCAGATTGAAAGGTGTGTCATATCTCTCATTATTTCTGAATACATTTAATCTTGTTGTGAAAGTTAGTTCAGGAATTTCAAGGTAGCATTTGTTTTGTCTTGTTTCTTGCTTTAGAGTTAGTTGAAAGTCTGCTTTAAAGTTAAGAGGATTTTGACTTATCCGTAGGGAAAAATTCTAACAAACAAGAATGGCGACTCCGCTGGGTTTGATTTCTGCTTGATTGATTCAGTTCACTGTCATCTATCTTTTGATTGTGATTTTTTATTGCACTTCAAACCAGTTTGAATCTTGGTCTTTTTTGACCTTTATTCACCCCTCCTTGCTGTATTTTTTCTCCCTGTCTGATCACTGAGTCCCCTGGGTTAGCAACAACCCTAAAAACTTCATTTTCTTTTCTCAAGTTGCGCTTTTTCCTTACCTTGCCACAGTACCGCGCCCTCAGAACTGCTTACAGCGCGGTAGTACCACGTTCTCTGAATTAGTACCAGAGCGGTACTGTTACAGTGCCGCGCTCCAGTCTAACCCTGACACGCGGTAGTGTCTGCAATTTTTCAAATTTTTTATACTTGCTTGGTTTCCTGAGTCTTTCTTTGCCTTAGGTAGTGTTTGCTGTTGCCTGTTAGCATCCTGGTCATTTTACAGTCTGTGTGGTGTGATTATTTCCTTCTTGTGAGCTTGATTTGTTTGAATTAGTGGCATTTTTGGCATATTGGGTCATTTTTCCAGTTTGATTGCATTGGCTTGATTTTTTCACCACAACCAACTCAACACCACTGTTCTCTTTTACTGAACCCTGTAGCTTTCACAGTCACATTGTGTTCATCATTTCTAGTAATTAAAAAATTATCATTTGAGAGCAATTCTGTTGTTTGAATTGAAAAAGTCTAGTAGCATTATTTTGCATTAGGAAATGAACCATTGAATTTGCCACAGAAATTATTATATTTGAAGCATCTTAGTTGTAAAATCAGTGCATTAAAAAGAGTGTTCATTTCAGTCTGGCTTTGTTTACAAAAAGAAAAGAAAAAATCTTTTACTTTGGTTTTTGATTGCTTATGAAAAATTGCATGCATGTTTGATCGAAGAACTCTCTCTCTTCCTTAGCTAGACTTCATCGAAGACAAAGGCTTATTTTTGATTCATTCTCATTTGCATGGTTTGAGTCGTCATAACACCATCAAGTTTCATGTCCATTACCTAATTGAGTAAGACAGCCTCTAAAATTAATCTCCCTAATTAAACCAACATTAACCTCACTTGAGGAAATCAAAAGAATTTGGTAGTTAGGTAGGACACCGGGGATAGGCATCAAAATAATTCCCCCTTGTCATTTTCATCTGAGACATAGTCGTTGTCTTTAGGGAACTAAAATCCTCTAGTATTTATTGACACAGTCACAACCAGTTTGTGGAGGGGCCTCCTGACTGTTTCTAACTTTCAGGGGTTAAACGGCTGCGAGATTGAGAACCAGACAGACTCTATGGAATGCCGCACTCCACTTAGCCCTAAGGCAACATCGATCGCTGTCTTCTTCGGAAGGCTGAAGTGCCCAAAACCTTTTCCAACGTGTCATGAACGAGGTAGCTTAATATCTATTCTACTAGGGCTCTTTTACCCAGGATCCCTTTCGATAGAGGGATATCCTTCTTATATCGGTCTCTCATGTTGTATTGTTCGACTTGGATTTCATCACCTTGTGAAGGATACAGCTTGTTGAGGTCTCCAGCTCTTAGTTAGGAGTTTGCTTGTTCTCTCATCTTTGTAGAGGGTCATTTTTCTTTATAGGGACTGCTTGTTGGCATTTTGGCCATTTTTTGTATCAGCTCGCTTATTGAGACACCGGTCTCAGTATAGATTTTAGAGCTTACCTTTTTGGCCTACGAGCCTTGCTTTTTATAGCTCCTCTTTTGCACACTCGGCTGCATTAGAGTTTTTGAGTTCTTTGTTTACGACACTGCCCCCGATTTTCATTTTCCTGTCATCATGTCAGAACAACCACGAAGATCACAAAGAATACAGGGCCAAATCCCTCCACCACCACCACCGCCACGGACTTTCGGTCCGCCTGCATCACACATTCCCTCTCCTCCTGGCCGCGGTGCTGGTCGAGGGAACATTCCACCACCGATACGTACAACATCTTCAGTTCTGCCTGTAACTGCTACTCACAGCACAGTCTCAGAATCTATTGCAGCTTCTGCAACCACTAGTATATCTGAGACTTCTACTGTCACTTCACCCACTGTCATTCCAGATTTATTTGTCACAGTGGACACCATTACAGCGACTGAACCTAGTACAGCCCAAAGTACTAGATCAGAGGTCATCCTTCTACCTGACGTCAACACTTCCCGTCCATCAGACACTTTTCACAATGACACAGATGGATCTGTTGGCACCACCGAAGGGTTTGACCAGGACATACCTGGCTTGATTTCAGTCCCAGGCGGGTACGTTGAAATCATTGAAGATACTCGACTTCCTGACACACCTTTTGAACCTGATTATGGCTTCATTACTTCTCAGGTGGAACTTCCGCCTGTTATCACTACGTCACCCAGTGTTCATCCACAGGAAACAAGTTCTTCTACCAATGTACCTCGTACTATATTTCTACCCAACCTCCCTCCGGGACATGAAATCATGGCTTCCATCCAGTCTAGTATGGTTAGTCTAGCGAACTCCCCATTAGCATCGACACGATTTAGACACAACACAGAGCAAATGCTCTTGACAGCGTCTAGATATCCCCCCGTTACTCATCCTTCTGATTATAGGGATCCCAACATCCCGTCTAGCACAGAGTTTCATCACTCCTTTGCAGACGGCTCAGGACCTTCGGACTTTACTATACCTAGGTTCCCGACGGATCCCCAAAACCCTTTTCAGGACATGAACTCGGACCCAGTTTTCGATGGTCCTCCTATCATTGAACATGTTATGGACGACGCCTATACCCCTGGGCTAAATTCCCCACATTTGCTACCATCACCCATTTTTGGCGCACATTCTATGAGGGATAACCCAGTTTTTTCTCCGTCCTCGCTTGTTAGATATGGACGACCCCCTCCACAAATCGGTACTTTTGGTGCCGTTGGCCAATCCACACTATCATACTTGGCTAGCGGCGGAAGAACACCTAGTCATACTGCTGGATCTTCCATTTTGACTGGAGGATCACCTTCAGCCACCATTTACACTATCTTAGGAGGTGGACAACCGACTGCAGTGGTCCCTAACTCCAATGTGCAAACCCCCCCTGGTAGGCCATCAACCCAACCAGCTGGGGTACAACCTTTTGTTGGGAACCCCATTGTTATTCAGAAACCTCCTCCTATAGGGTCATCAACCCAACTAGTTGGAGGACAACCTTTTGTTGGGAACCCCGTTCCTAGTCAACAGCCTCCTCTTATAGGGCCATCCAACCCATCTGCTGGCAGACAATCCATTGGTTCCATCCAACAACTCTCCCAACCAGCAGCATCTGCTCAGTATGGCATGTACAACACACCTGGCAGCAGGAAACCTTATTCCGGTGTTCCAACCGGACCTCATTCTCAACCTCCCCCGTCAGGTATGCTTCTTTCTTGGGACCCTCAAATCCCACAGAGTGGGGGGTACTCACTTTTTGGAAACTGGAACCAAGCTGGGGGGAAATCTCAGATTCCCCCCAACTTGAATTCTGGCTTCCCTTACCCTTCAACTGCTACAACTCCATGGAACCCATCACTTCAATTTCCACTCGATCCTCAAGCAGGAACGAGCATTCCGTGGACACCACTGTCGTAGCCACCCCCCAACCCTGTTATGGGCAACACTCCACTTATTCAATACAGTGGTAACATTCCTGGAACACAACAATTCCAAGGAAATTTTCCCCAACAAGGAGCAACAACCATTCCTGGGTATCAGAAACCCCAGGGTACCATACCCACTCAGCAAAACACCTACCAACCGGTTGCCTACAATCAACCGGTTAACCAGATGGCTTACTATCCACAGAACTTCCAGCAGTATCCCCCGGGAAACACATATGGGTATAACATGCAGCAGTATGCTATGCAGGGCCCTCCAGGTTTCTCTGCACCACATGGTTATTACTCATACCCGCAGACTAACCGTCAACTTCCGTTTTTGGCCACACTTGATTTACCTGATTTGTCGAGGCTTATCAACGATCCTATATGGCATGAACCTCACTGGCCACCTATCCTAGCCAAACTTCCATCGGACATCCCTAAGTTCGATCCCAAGCTCGGGGAAGACCCCAAGAATCACGTGATGACCTTCCATCTTTGGTGTTCATCCAACTCCTTGATGGATGATTCCATCCGACTTCGGCTCTTCCAACGTACGCTTACCGGCACGGCAGCAAAATGGTATATCGAGCTGCCACAACACTCTTTTCGTGATTTCAACACTTTGGCTATGCAGTTTCTGACTCATTTCCAGCTCCCCATCCGGTATGAGACTGGAACAGAACTGTTAACCTCACTGCGTCAAACCACTTCTACACACATTTCGGATCACATCCATGAGTGGCGACGACGCCGTAGGCTAATCAAGGCACCCATTCCAGATCAGCTACTCGCTGATTGGTTCACGAAATCTTTTTTTCCTCCCATAGCCAGAGATATCGCTATGCGCGGGCCGGTTACAGAAGAACAAGCCATCTCGGCAGCCCAGTACATGGATTTGGTATACACTCAATCCGGTACTTTACATGAACTTCTTCCACATGCCTCCCGCATTCACACTGATCCAACCAAACCGACCACTGAACCTCCCATTGATGGTATCGTCGGTTTAGTCAAGACCCAGCCTATTACCAACTCGACGGGACAACAAGCTTCTGCTTCCCCCGCTTTACCTCAGGCTGCTTCAAAAACAACTACTTCTCCTGCTATTTCCTCCGAAGTTAACGCAGTTCAATCTACGTCACAACCATCCGGGGGAAAGAAGAAAAACAATCGTGGTAAACCCAAGAAAAACCAGCAGGAGAACCCTAAGCCACAACCCACCCAGAATGACTAGAAATCATGTCGAAAGGCTAAGTTTCCCTGCCTAATTTGTCAAGATGATCATTACACACGTGACTATCCCTACAAGGATGAAGTCAACAAATTTGTTAAAGGATCCTCTCGCCTGACAATGTTAACTGACCCTTTCCCCCAACAGCAACAGCAAATGGTTGCCCAAGAAACCCCACAAGGGGGCAACCCAACCAATCCCACCTGCGGAGAGACGTCCACAAACCGCAAAATCCTAATGACTAGTAATGAAGAGGTTCACATAACCACTCGTTCAAAGATGTATGACAATCCTCCAAGTTCAAACAAACAATTGGAGATAGCCAAAGGCAAATCTCCCGTTGAAGATCCAACTCCTATTCCCCCCCCTACCGGCCATCTCCATATTGAGAGACCGCTTACTGAACAACCATACGAAAGGGCGACATTTAATCCCAAGGGCTACGCCCACCCAAGGGCACCATACGAAAGGCGACATTTAATCCCAATGCTCGAGCCGCCCAAAATTACAATATTGTTGAGGATCTATCTCAAGCACCTTGCGCCATGTCGACTCTCGAGGTTCTCTTACACTACCCCACGCAGTGTAGAACCCTACTTTCAGCACTGGGGGCAATGGACCCAGATACTTCAAACTCCATTATGTTTAACTTGGAGCATGCCAAACCTAGGCTTTCTCACCAGTTAGCCTTCTAGGTTCACACAAAAATCCATGGAAATATCATCCATCGCACTGTGTTAGACGAAGGTGCTTCCACGTCGATCATGTCTTTGAACTGCTGGAGAGCCTTAGGCTCACCCGAAGTCACAACTTCTCCCACTACTCTCAGGGCGTTTGATGGACACGGTTTTCAACCTTATGGACTCATTCCCTCAATTGGTGTTGAACTGGGGGGCAAAACAATATCCGTACACATTGAAGTCGTAGATGCACCATTGGATTACAATCTCCTCCTTAGCCGGAACTGGTTTTACGGCATGACCGCCATAGCATCTATAGTCTTCCGAATTGTGCAATTTCCTCATGAAGGGAAAATTGTCACCATTGATCAACTGGATTACTGTATCCCAGACTCCCATCCAAACTCCGCCAACACCGTCCCATTATTGGATCAACCTCGGTACCGGTTCCAAGACATTGGTGTTGGTCTCATGAAGGATTCATCCCTTATTGGAGTTTTTCCAGAGCTGGGAACCCATGTTCAACCAGTTAACATGATTTCATCGAATATCACCTCTTCCAATGATTCATGGGTGATTCCGAGTCCCTCTCAGATTGAAGACTACGGCAACTCTATGCCTCTGAAAAGAAACCTCGCAGCATATAACGCGATCCAATCAGCCACCGATTGGGTCGACTGTTCTACTTATCATTCCGTGGCACAGCTCTCGGCTGAGACTCATCCATACCCACCACTTTTTGATCCTCTCAATTTGATTTTTCCCACTGACGAATCAATTATGGAGGTTATGTGCGGTGATGAGCCACCATGGGGAGATTTTCATCATCGATCTTCATTCCCCACCATTCAGCCACTTGAGCCTGATACAAAACCCAGTACTTCACTTGGGATAGTTCAAACCAAGTTCCCCACTTCCCTCGATGAGGTATTTTCTGAAGGAAACTTGGCTAATCTTATGGCAAGCACCCCATCGATATTTCAGTGAAGCCTGGTATCATGGAAAACGTGCATATCGGCAAAACATGTACTCCCCTCGAAATGGAGTTCTATAGTGCCTACTTCAAAACTTTCCGCGATGTTTTTGCTTGGAGTTATGAAGAAATGCCAGGGATAGACCCCTCGATCGTGGTCCAAGAAATTCCAACTTTCCCTGACACCCGAACTGTTTGGCAAAAACTTCGGCCCGTCCATCCTCGTAAGGCAGCCGCTATCAAAGCAGAAGTTGAAAAACTTTTGCATGCTGGTTTTATCTATCCTGTCCCATTGACAGAATGGGTATCCAACATCGTTCCCGTAGCCAAGAAACAGGGAACGATTAGGGTCTGTGTTGATTACCGTGATTTGAACAAGGCTTGTCCAAAGGACAACTACCCAACTCCGTTAATCGACCAGATCATCGATAACTGTGCCGGAAGTGTCATCTTTTCATTTATGGATGGCTTTTTTGGCTATAATTAGTTCGATATCCTCCCAGTCGACCAGCACAAAACGGCCTTTATCTGCCCTTGGGGGATTTTTTCATATCGAAAGTTACCATTTGGCCTTAAAAATGCCGGGGCAACTTTCCAACGGGCGATGTCCTACGCATTTCATGACATCAAACATATTGTAGAACCATATCTTGATGACCTTCCCGCTCACTCTCGAACCTGGGAAGACCATCCAGACCACTTAAGTGCCATTTTCGAAAGGTGCCGTCGCTACAATATACGTTTGAACCCGCATAAGTGCGTCTTCTGTGTCGAAGCCGGAAAACTGTTGGGCTTCATAGTCTCCAAAGACGGGATACATTTAGATCCTGCAAAGGTAGCAGCTATCTTAGCCCTGCCTTCACCCACCAACATTCCAGAACTTCAATGTTTGCAAGGGCATGCAAACTTTCTACGTCGTTTCATCTGTAATCTGTCCGAGATAACAAAAGGCTACATGCGGCTTCTCAAGAAGAATGTTCCCTTTATTTGGGATGACGAAGCCCAACGCTCCTTTGACAATCTAAAGGCAGCCTTAACCAAAGATCCTGTGATTCAACCCCCCGATTACACACAGGACTACATTCTTTATCTCGCAGCCTCGACTTCCACCATTGGTATGGTGCTAGTCCAGGAAGACCACAACGGCATAGAACATGTGGTATACTATCTCAGTAAGAGTCTTCTCGACTCCAAATCTTGCTATTCACATGTTGAAAAACTGGCTCTGGCAACAGTATTTGCTGTCTAGAGATTCTGTCACTACATCTTACTCTGCCGGACCACTGTTATAGCCGACTTCAACCCAATGTATTATATCCTCACACGTCAGGTGCTTGGTGGCAAATACTCTCGTTGGATTGTCATCCTTCAAGAGTTTGACTTGGATTTTGTCAAGGCTAAGTCCAAGAAGTCTTTGGTCTTCGCGAAATTGATTTGTAACTTGCCCTGTGCTACTGAGCAACCCGAGCCCATTGATTCTCTTCCTGACGAATCATTGTTCCTCATTAGAACGTCTGATCCGTGGTACGGGGATATTCTTTTACATCTCCAAACCCAACGCTTCCGTCCTGACCTCACTCGCGATGAACGACGACGCATCCGACATCACGCAAAATACTACCTCATAGTCAACGATACTCTTTATCGGCGTGGTGTCGACACCGTTCTTCGACGTTGTTTGACCTTAGATGAGACGAACGCGTTCTTAATGACTGCCACACTGGAGCATGTGGTGGTCATCTCTCTGGGATGGCTACGGCCCAGAAAATACTACGAGAAGGATACTTCTGGCCCTCAATTTTCAAAGACTGCATTGAAACAGTCAAGAAGTGTCCACCATGCCAATTCTTTCATAGTAAAGCATGCTTGCACCCTGCTCCACTCCACCCTGTTATTGCCATCGGCCCTTTTTCCAAATGGGGCATAGACTTCATGCACTGTAAGCCCACTTCAGCCGGGGGGCATAGTTATGTCATAGTAGATGTCGACTATTTTACAAAATGGGCTGAAGCGATGCCTACGTATGCTGAGGACGGCAAAACAGTAGCGCAATTCATATTCAATCATATTATAGCTAGGTTTGGTGTCCCACAAGCTATTGTGACTGATCATGGCTCCCATTTCAGGAACCATATGATCGAAGAACTAAGTGCCAAGCTGGGTTTTCGCCATGAAAACTCAACCCCGTATTATCCACAAGCTAATGGCCAAGTTGAAGCCATTAACAAAGTCCTGAAACGAATGATTCAGCGTATTGTGGGTACTCAGAAATCCAACTGGCACTCAGCTCTATTCTCAGCACTTTGGACATACCGAACCTCAGTGAAAAGTGCTACCGGGTTTACACCATTCCAACTGGTGTATGGCCTAGAAGCCATTTTGCCAATTGAATGTGAAATACCATCACTCAAGATAGCCATAGAGCTACTTCCACACACCACTTCCGAAGAGGAACGGTTTCTATACCTATCCAAGCTAGATGAAACCCGCCGCGACGCTGCTTTAGCTAATGAAGCTCACAAAAAATGCGTCAAAGCTCAATATGACAAATCCGTTCATCCTCGGATCGTCAATGAAGGTGATCTCGTACTTACATATGATCAAATGCACGATAAGCTTGGAAAAGGAAAACTTGAATCTATGTGGTATGGCCCCTTTGTTGTAAAACGTGTCTTGGAAAAAGGAGCCTATGAACTAATTAACTGTGATGGTACGCCATTGGCACGGCCCCGCAATGGGCTATACCTCAAACGCTTCTATGCGTAAGGTTACCCTACGCGGGTTACTTGTTGTACATAATGTACTTAGTTTGCCTTTTCTCTTCTTTTGGTGTGTGCGTGGACCTCATGTATCCACTCTTACTTTGACTTGTGATTTTATGCGCAGATGTCTGCCTACTTCGGATTCGCCGACGGTGCAAGCCGACATACCCAGAATCTTGCTTCCGCAGCATGGGTAATCTATTCCCCCACTGGCGAGTTGTTTTCTTCAGGAGCCAATTGTTTAGGTCCTGCAACCAACAATATCGCGGAGTACCATGCAGTCATTGGTCTCTTGACGGAGGTTGCTTCACTTGGAATTGACTCCATATCAGTCTTTTTAGACTCCCAACTCGTGGTTTCTCATCTAAACCGTGTTTACACAGTTCGCGATCCTATACTACTTCGTTTATTTCGGAGAGTACGCCTCTTGGAACGATCATTTAATTTCGTTACATATCAACACATACCGAGAGAATTCAATTGTATAGCTGATTCATTGGCTAATTAAATTTTGGATTGGCATCTTGCCCTTACATAAACACATCATAAAAAGATAAAATGCACCAGTCATTGTAAATAAATTAGATCATGAAAATAGGTCCATATCACTGTATATAAGAGTGTTTTTTCCAAAATACATAAGAGTTTGTGTCAAAGACAAAATTTGGGACCAAATCCCATACAAAAATTTGGCTCTCGAAGCCTACATATCGCATACATGCCGCAAAAAGACAAAAAATACCATCTATGGAGATCTGGGAGATCTATCATGTCCCTCGTCAGACTCCTCCCGCTGCTGGTGTTAACATACTACATCTTGAACCACCCTATGAAGAAGTCGACCAATACGACTAGGCACACCTACAGTATGCCTCTGGAGATGTAAAGGGACATCATCCATCCTCATAGCAGGGATACCATGAGTCAACCCCTGTAAGTTCCTCTCTATGTCCCGAACGCCTCCTGCTTCGTCTTCGTCCTCCTCCTTGTCAGGGACAACTTGGCGGTCAACACCACCGCGACGTAAGGGTGAGTACCCAGCTGGTCTCTGTGGTCCACGGTCTGCGACATGCATACGAACATACATTAGAAGTCTTTTACACATTCTAAAAAAGCGATAAAAATTATATACTCAAAAAGAAAAAATACATATCCATGAAGGTCATACCTGTGTTGTCCCAATCATCATCCTCTGGCAGTGCCAAATCGATGTCCTCGCGGAAGTCTACCCCTGAATAGGGGTAGTCATCAATCATGACTATCTGCTCCTCGAGCCAGGAGAAGAAATCCTCACCAAATGCTAAGCGCTGAGGACCCCCGAGACGCCCTGCATAATCACTCCATTGAGCCATCCATGGCTCGGTAGGTGGACGGCAGGGCATAGATATCTGTGGACGCAGCAATGGCACCCTCGCCAGGAAGAAGGTGACTAGGATACTCCCATAACCAAATTGGGAGTTATCTCCAACTCTACACTTGTGCACTTATTCCTTGAGATTGGCCAACACTGCTTCACACCAGTTAAATACCATTCCCGCCATACACTCCGCTGCGAGATTCATTTGTGTACGGGACGCCTGATGCGGACCCACACTCCCTGCTGTGCGTGTGATAGTGAACAGTATGTTTTTCACAGGGAGTTCTATAACATCTTTTATGACCACTTTGCCGCTTTTCTTACTCGAACCCTGACGACAATACCGAGCAATTAGAGCATCTGTGCTCGTCTCTGAGGCAGTGTATCCAGTAAAGTTCACCCGCGCCCCTCTTTTCGAGAGGCCCGTGAGGAAATAAATATCCTCGAGTTGAATTTCGAGAACATGCTCTCCCACTCGGAAAGCTTGAATATCAGGGTCCCACAATTGGATAAGATGGGTAAGAAGTTTGGCTTGCTGACGAATGCCTTTGGTCTTAAAGAACTTCAACAAACCACACTTCCGTAATGCGGTGATAGTCGGCAAGTGATTTTCGGCCGCCAAATCATCTACCTCATGCTCTCTTTCTTTCCAACTGACCATCTTGATCCGAACAAATTGTAAACTCCCGCAAAAGGTCAGGGAAAACATTTAGTAATAATTTAACAACTTGGTTTCAACAAAAAATTTGAGAAAATTTGATTTTTTCATCATAAAAATTGCTTTCATCGTGCCTGGGGAATTTATTGCCGCACGGTACTGCACAGTACCACGTTTCATTCTAACGTCACAGCGCGGTACTGTTGAACAGTACCGCGTTTCCTGATATGGGCCCCACGCGGTACTGTGAGGGGCGATTTTTGCCCAGTAGGGCTTGCCCAAAAAATCAATTTTCCTTACTGAAAGCAAATGATTCCTACATAAAATGAAAGAGGAGCTCGAGAGCTCTTACTTGATGCAGACGGTTGTTGAAACGGTGCCCTGAAACTCCAGATATGGATCCTTGAAGTTTTGCTCCTCAAGTGGGTAAAATCTCCTCTTTTGGTAACAAACAAGTGAAATGGTAACTTTCTCCTTTTACTTATTCCTTTTATAACTTTTTCACCTATTTTTTATTATTATTTTATCTAGCTGGGATAAAACTCATTTCACATTGCTAATATCTGGTTTTATGAGCATTTATGGACAGGACCTCTTTTAAGAAGCGATATATTCACACTGGTGTTTATTCATTGTTTGACCTTCATTTTGAGCCTACTTTATCTTTTTCGTGATCTGGTTTAAAACTTGAAAAAGATTCCAAGCGCTTTTTCACACTCATCTTGTGCTTGTCAAACCCAAGTAAATGGTGTCGAGTTCGGTCAGCTTTACTCATACTCGTTAAACGATGAGGAAAGTATTATCCTGGTTGTATTTTATTCTTTTTTCGGACCAGAATAATTAAAAATTACGAAAAAGACCATTGGAGTCCATAGTTAAGCTCTTTTCAGACTCCTTAAAATTGAAAAGATTGCCAAGTGATCTTGACTCTTTCACGCTTGTAAAAGTATTTGAAAGGTCGTCTATTCGGTGATAGGTTACCCCTTTTTCGGCCCGTCTAGACTATTTACGAGAAAGGTATACCTCAGTCAATCTCGGCTGGGAGAGTTCTCTCGGGAATTGTTTTACACTTTTTCGGGATCGAGGGACTAAATTTACGAAAAAGTACATTGCGGAGCTTCCTTTAAGTTTTTCAGGCTCTCTAAATGCGAAAAACTACCGAGTTTTCCTTCCTTGGACTCGTTAAAATTCTAACATCGAAGGACCCACTTTGGGACGAACCCCTCCTTTCTCAGGTTTGTAAAACATGTGAGATTGGACTCATCTATGAGATGGGCTACACCGAGCATCTGTTATCCTCTTCAAGCTCGAAAAACAACAAAGAGGTACTCATCTATCATGTCGGGGGAATATGGGGAACAAGTCAAGTTTATTTATGGCAGCTTGTCAGTCGTTACCTTTGAACATGGCATGTGTCTGTCTCTTGTCTATATTGGGTATCCATTTTTCACTGAGTTATGGTCATCATCCTGAGTCGTCTCCCTGGCCACGAGCCTACTCATCCGGTGTCTATCCTCTGTTATCAATAATCCCTGCTGCCAAGTCCTGTTACATGCCGTTATATGTTCAAAGGGTTGCATTGTTCAGAGTCGTTCATTGTGTCAAGCCTCCGCTGTGTCAGTACATACTCTGTTGTTTCATCATCTTATCGTTCGTGCCGATTTCATGTCGATGATATGGGAATCATTATGGCCCGCCTTCGACGAATCTATTCCCGTCGACACCAAATCACTATCCGGGAATTGGACTTAGAGATCAACCATTAGTACCTTGGTACCTGCATGCCTCAATGGCAAGTTTCCTCGTGTTCGGCAGTAGGTTCACATCATTGACCTCTGATCGAACAATCTCTCGAATGATCGACATCAACTCATCTATTCGCATTTCGTTGAGATTTACTTCAGATACCTTGGGGATCATCCTCATCATTGGTGATTTCCCTCGCATTTGTTAACGGTTCACATCATTGACCGGTAATCAAATGGTTTCTACCATGTTCGACTTTAACACCTTGTAATCACATGGCTAGATTCGTGTCTTTTGCGATCGAGTAGAAGACCCTGGGCGTACCTCTGTGTCTTGATTGCATCCAGGTTGCGATGGAGATGTCCTTTGTATTGTCACACAGATCCACTTATTGTATTGGTCGTGGCTGTGTCATTGTTGTCTCATAAATTTACGCTTGTTCATAGTAGCCATGGTTTGTCCACAGTCTATATCATCTCAGTACTCATGGATCTGCAATGTATTGGTCGGCAGCCATGCTTTGAGTCATTTGTTTCCGAGCATGGGGATGCGGGCCTCGGTGGTATATCTAACACTTTGTTTCTGTTTCAGCTCCTTGTCGCTCTCATCGATGCTATCTCTGCACTTTATATTCGTAAAGTCTTTCGGCCATCAGTCCCTTCTGACCTCACACTTTAGGGGACATCTGTTATACCTCTATATTCCACAGTGTCGCATCTTCACCACAAACAGAGTTGACAACACTTCCCCTACTGTTTGAACCACCCAGATTCCACAGTGTCGCATCTTCACCACAAACAGAGTTGACGACACTTCCCCTGCTGTTTGAACCACCCAGAAGATGAGTAATCCTTGAAGGTAAATCCACGCTGTCAAGATTTAACCCAGCTGAGACTTTATTTACCCACACTACCGCGTCTTGCTCAGTTATAGGCGAGCGGTAGTCCACACTACCGCGCTATGCTTTGTCCCTGCCACGTGGTACTACTGCGTTATGCTCAGACCACAGGGTGCAGTACTCTTTTCATAGTCTTTTTTCCATGGCTTGTGGGATTGGATTTTTGAAGATAGTGGAAGATTGGGGTCCTTGATTCGATCCCAACTCATTTTCTGTGATTAGAAACCTTGATCCACTTATCTCTCCCTAGATCCACCCATCTCTCTTGTTGGTTAACCCTACCATACACTATAAAGGAGAGGTATTCCATGGGAAAAAGGGAGGACTCTTGAAGTACCAAACTTATGATCTTGTAGCATTGTGGAGATAGCTAGAGGAGGAAGCACTTGGAGCTAGAAGATTGGCTTGGACATCAAGCAACCTTTGTAAGCATTCTTCAAGTTGTAATAAAGATAACTTGTCTTGTCTTTCCCATTTCATGTGTATAGCATAAGTTCTTAGCATGGAATGTATCTAATCTAGATTTGAATCTAATTTTTACATTCAAGGTATTTGGAAGCTTGCATGTTTGTTCTTTGGTTGATCTTAACAGGTTCTACATTGGAGCTTTGGATCAAGAGCTAAAAGCGGGACAAACGTCAGATTGAAAGGTGTGTCATATCTCTCATTATTTTTGAATACATTTAATCTTGTTGTGAAAGTTAGTTCAGGAATTTCAAGGTAGCATTTGTTTTGTCTTGTTTCTTGCTTTAGAGTTAGTTGAAAGTCTGCTTTAAAGTTAAGAGGATTTTGACTTATCCGTAGGGAAAAATTCTTACTGCTGTTCCACCTACAGTAAACACATACCTTGTGGTGCTCCTCCTGCTATCCTTGTCACCTGCCATATTTGCATCAACATATCCCTGTAGACCAGTGTTTGAACCTCCAAAACATAATGCATCAGTGGCAGTACCTCTCAAATACCTGAGAATCCACTGTACTGCCTTCCAATGTTCTTTACCTGGATTGTTCATATATCTGCAGACAACTCCCATTGCATGTGCAATATCTGGTCTTGTGCACACCATGGCATACATCAAGCTACCAACTGCTGATTGATAGGGAATATTAGACATGTAATCTGTCTCTTCTTGTGTCTTGGGAAACATTTCCTTACTTAGACTAAAATGGTTAGCCAAAGGTGTACTTACAGGTTTTGCATTCTGCATTCTGAACCTCTCCAACACCTTTTGTATGTACTCACTTTGAGACAATGTCAATTTGCGATTTTTCCTGTCTCTCGTTATTCTCATACCAAGGATTTGCTTTGCAGCACCCAAATCTTTCATCGCAAATGAATTAGCTAGCTTCCTTTTGAGTACATTTATATCCTGCATCTCAGACCCTGCAACAAGCATGTCATCCACATACAATAACAAGATAATATATCTTCCATTGTCTAGCTTATTGAAATAAACACAGTGGTCAGAATGAAATCTACTATAACCTTGTTCTGTCATAAACCTGTCAAACTTTAGATACCACTGCCTTGGAGCTTGCTTCAAGCCATACAAGCTCTTTTTCAACCTGCATACCAGATCCTCCTTACCTTTGACCTCATACCCTTGTGGCTGCTGCATATATATTTCTTCCTCCAAATCCCCATGGAGGAAGGCTGTTTTTACATCTAACTGTTTAAGATGCAAATCTTCTACTGCCACTAGACTTAAGATAGTCCTAATTGAAGTCATCTTAACAACAGGAGAAAATATTTCATCAAAATCTATACCTTTCTTCTGTGCAAACCCCTTTAAAACAAGTCTGGCCTTGTACCGCTTCTTACCTCCTTCTTCCTTCAACCTGTAAATCCATTTGTTTTGCAATGCTCTTTTACCAGCAGGCAACTGAACCAAATCCCAAGTCTGATTTCCTACCAATGAGTCCATCTCCTCATTCATGCCTTGCTCCCACTTCTTTCTAGTTTCCACCTGCATTGCTTCTTCATAACATTCTGGTTCACCAGAATCAGTCATCAATAAATAATACATTGAAGGAGAGTATCGTTCAGGGAGTCTACTTAACCTGGTAGATCTTCTTACAGTTGCAGGAGTTTCAGGTACTTGCTGTTGCTCTTGATTTTTTGGCACCTTCGGAACTTCATTTTCTTTAATTTCATCAAGCACTATGTACTCTGTGTTTTCCTTTTTCTGTTTCTTTCCCTGCAACTGTCTTTATACATGACCTTTTCATTGAATATCACATCTCTACTCCTGATGATTTTGTTATTTTCATAATCCCATAAACGATAACCAAATTCATCAACCCCATATCCAATAAAGGTACATTTCTTGGATTTAGCTTCAAGCTTTGTTCTATTTTCTTTATCAATATGGACAAATGCTTCACAACCAAACGTTCTTAGAAATGAGTAGTTTACCTTTTTATCTGTCCATGCTTCCTCTGGAATACCACCATCCAAAGCACTTGAAGGTCCTCTGTTTATTAAATAAACAACAGTATTTACAGCATCCGCCCAAAACTGTAAGGGCAACCCTGCATGCAGTCTCATACACCTTGCACGCTCCATGATCGTTCTGTTCATCCTTTCTGACACACCATTTTCCTATGGTGTTCCTGGGACTGTCTTCTCTCTACGAATCCCATGGTATGAACATAAACTATCAAACTCCTTGCCACAGTACTCACTTCCATTATCAGATCTGAGACACTTCAATCTTTTTCCTGTCTCATTCTCAACCAAATCTTTCCACTTCTTAAAAGTAGCAAATACATCAGATTTCTGTCTAATGCAATAAACCCAAGTTTTTCTAGTTGCATCATCAATAAATGTAACATAATAATGAGAGCCACCAAGAGATTGTACCTAAGCCAGTCCCCATACATCTATATGCACAAGCTCTAATTTTTCATTCTTCTTCTGTTTCCCAACCCTGAGAAATCTGACGCTCTTATGTTTTCCATAAACACAATTTTCACAGAATTCCAAACTTACCTGCTTCAAATCCGGCAGCAACTTACTTGAGTGGAGAATCTGCATCCCCTTCTCACTCATGTGGCCAAGCCTATGATGCCACAATGCTGTATCTGTTCCTGTGGAAGCTAAAGAGATAGAATGGTCAGTATTATGAGGACATAAATACAACGTACCTACTTTGTCTCCTTTTGCTATCACCATTGATCCTTTAGTGATCTTCCACCACTTTTCTCCGAATGTAGATAGACATCTGCCATCTCCCAACTGCCCTGTTGAGATTAGATTTCTTTTCATAGCAGGAATATACCTAACTTCTTTCAACAACCAATCAGTTCCAGTCTTAACTTTTATCCATACCTTACCCATTCCAACAATTTTACATGGCTCATCATCACCCAATAAAACATGTCCAAAGTCTCCAGGAACATACTCATGAAAGTATTTCCTATGGGGTGTAGCATGACATGAAGCTCCTGAATCTACTACCCAATAATCACTAGTATTATCTAATGCAAGAATCATAGCATCTTGTAACACATCACCTGCTACATTTGCTTCCTGGGTAGTTTCCTTCTGTGCATCTCCTTTCTTCTTTAGAGATTTGCAGTCTTTCTTTCCACAGTTCCAACACTCTATCTTTCCCAGTTTGGACTTGGATCTGCCCATTTTAGACTTTCCACGATTATGTTGGCTCTTTCCTCTTTCCTTTTGTCTTCCCCTGCTCTCCATGGTCAACGCATTACCTGATGTCTCACCTGTGCTTTTTCTTCGCATTTCCTCGCTAAGAATAACACCAATAACATCATCAAATTTCAAGGTGTTTGAACCAGGGACAGAGTTACTTACAGCCATGGCTAAGCTATTCCAGCTTTCTGGCAATGAACACAAGATTAGAAGAGCCCTAACCTCATCATCAAAGTTCACACTTATAGAACTTAGCTGATTTGTAACCGTATTAAACTCATTTAAATGATCAGTAACAGATCCACCTTCAGACATCTTCATATTAAATAAATGCTTCATTAGAAATACCTTGTTGGAGGCCGAGGGTTTTTCATACAGCTTACCCAATGCGCTCATCAAACCCTCTGTTGTCGTTTCTTTTGAGATATTGAAAGCCACCGACGAAGCCAGGCTCAACCGTATTGTTCCTAGAGCCTTTCTGTCAAGAACCTCCCATTCTTCGTCCTTCATAGTCGTCGGCTGCTTTGCTTTTCCTCCCAACGGTAGGAATAGATCCTTCTGGTACAGATAGTCCTCCATTTGCATCTTCCATAACCCGAATTTTTGGCCGTTAAACTTCTTGAACTTAAACTTTCCTTCTTCTGCCATTGCTCCCATTCGAACCAGAAACCCTAGCTTCCTGCGGGTTTAACTGCCAGATAGACCTTTGGCTCTGATACCAATTGTTAGAAAAACAGGATCGCAGAGCAATAACAATAAATAGAAATGAAAATATAATCACACATACACATTACAAGAGAGACACAGATATATCGTGGTTCACCCAACTTGGGCTACGTCCACACTGAATTTTCCAGTCCTTATTATTATTACCGTCCAACAAGAACACGGCTGATACAATATCATCTATGAGACTAGAAGATCTGGCTCCACAACCAACACCAGGAACATGTGATTTATTACTCAAGTAAGGGTCTCATTGACACCGAAACTCATTACTCACATGTTGAGAAACTCGCTCTCATGGCAGTTATTGCCGTCCAAAAGTTCTGACACTACATCTTGCTTCGCACCACCACCATCATCGCCTATTCGAACCCCATGTACCACATTTTGACACGTCAGGTGCTTAGGGGAAAGTATTCACTAGATCGTGATACTGCAAGAATTTGATCTCTTATTCAAAAAGGCTAAGTCTAAAAAGTCTTTGGTGTTTGCTGAGCTGATCTGTGATCTTCCCCATCCTGATGTCGAATTTGAGCCCAATGATTCTCTCCCAGACGAATAATTGTTCCTCATCAGCACGTCTGATCCGTGGTATGGATATATCACTTTATATCTTTAGACCCAACGTTTCAGCCCCCAACTATCTCATGATGACCGTCGTCGAATACGCCACCATGCAAAGTATTACCTAATCATCAGTGATACCTTGTACCATCGTGGTATTGATTCTATTATTCGACGTTGTCTCACTCATGAAGAGGATGAACACGTCTTAAATGACTATCACGCTGGGGTGTGTGGCGGTCATCTCTCTGGGAGGGCTACAACCCAGAAGATACTTCGCGCATGATATTATTGGCCATCTATATTTAAAGATTGTATCAAGGCCATAAAAAAATGTCCTCCGTGCCAACACTTTCAAACTCAAAAGTGCACCCACCCAGCCCCGTTACACCCGGTTATTGTCATTGGCCCCTTCGCTAAATGGGGCATTGAATTCATGCGCTGTAAGCCTACCTCGGTCGGGGGCCATGGTTACGTCATAGTAGCCGTAGATTACTTTACAAAGCGGGTCGAGGCTATGCCTACATACACGGACGACGGAAAAAACCGCCGCACTCTTCATGTTCAATCATGTTATAGCACGGTTCAGAGTTCCTCAAGCTATAGTTACCGACCATGTTTCTCAGTTTATGAACCACATGGTTGACGGATTGAGCACTAGATTGGGTTTTCACCATGAAAAATCAACACCGTACCACCCGTAGTCCAATGGACAAGTAGAGGCCATTAACAAGGTCTTGAAAACCATGATCCAACGCATGGTGGGTACGCACAAGTCCAACTGGCACAACATGCTCTTTTTTGCACTATGGGCTTATCGAACTTCCGTTAAGACCGCCACTAGATTTACCCCCTTTCAATTAGTTTATGGATTGGAGGCTGTCCTGCCAATTGAGTGCGAGATTCCGTCCCTCAAACTCGCAATTGAACTTATCCCTAACACTACTGCTGAGGAAGAACGCTTCCTCTACCTGGCAAAACTCGACGAGACTTGCCGCGATGCTGCTCTTGCCAATGTGGCACATAAGAAATGTATCAAAGCGCAGTATGACAAGTTGGTAGAACCTCGCATCTACAGCGAGGGTGATTTGGTCCTTACATATGACCAAAGACATGATAAGATGGGGGCAGGAAAGTTCAAGTCCATGTGGCATGGACCTTACATAGTGAAGCGCATCCTAGAGAAGGGAGCCTACAAACCTGAAGACTATGATGGGATATCTTTAGGTGATCCCCGCAATGGGATTTACCTGAAGAGGTACCATGCCTGAGTCTTTCATGCATAAGTACGTTGTATATAATGTACATGGCGTGTGTGTTTTTGTGTCGTGTGACGCTTTTTTTTAGTGTGTCTAGATCTTGTTTTCGCTTCCTATACCATGTTCTGTCTGCGTGTGCAAATGACAACTTGCTATGGATTTGTGGATGGCACCAGTCGGCATACCCATAACCTTGCTTTGGCAGCTTGGGTGCTTTATTATCCCACAGGCGAGCTCATCAACTTAGGAGGAATGTGTCTAGGTTTCGCAACAAACAATGCTACGGAATATCAGGCAGTCATTGGAACCCTAACCGACGCTCTTTCCTTGGGTATGGACCACGTTTTTATCTATTTGGATTCGCAGCCGGTGGTCTCTCATCTCAACCGGATTTATGCTATCCGTGACCCTATCCTACTTCGTCTCTATAGACGATTCCGTCTTTTGGAAAGGTCCCTTGAATCTATTCAATACTTGCAGATTCCACGAGACAGGAATGCAGTCACCGACTCAATGGCCAACTTCATTCTAGATTGGTACATTGCACACACATAGCATATTCATGAAATATAAAAGCAAACATAACATGTAAATAATGTATAAGAAAACATGTAAACAAGATCACATTAATCCTTCATTGAAACACATAATGTATAAAGCCGCCAAAATGTCTGTATATATATAAATCTAGATAAAGCAGTGCTGATACAAAATCTGAAGCACGATGGCTTTCAGTGAGTCTATACAAAATATGAATTTTGATAGCTTTTAGTAGTACAAAATCTGAGGCTCACAAGCTCTTAGTACATACATAATATCATAAGGCCTAACGCCTAGCCTGTGCACCCTTGGGTCTTGCAGCCCTCTCCTGCTGGCCATGGAAACAGTCAACTGCTCTCGCTACCTTGCAGAGCAGCACACTGAAACGTAAGGTCATGCCAACCGTGTACCTTTGCATGGGCCATGGTAACTCATGCATTTCCGGCTCTAGAACTTTTAATTTCAACCTAGTGAGGTTCTCATAGACATCTTCCATCTCTACGATGGGATCATGCATGGCTGGGGCTATAGCTGGTGCCTCTCCCCTCCTCGTGAGAAGTGAAACTCTGACTGGTCATGAAGGGCCCACATCTGCACAAACATGTTACTAACTCATCAGCACTACCCAAAAAAATTAGAAATACACAAAATGAAAAAGTACAATGGTCATTGTTCTTACCAATATCTCCCCACTCTGCTCTCTCAGGAAACACCAAGTCTGGATCCTCCTTGAAGTCTGTACCACTGTACGGATAGTCCTCGATCATGAGCAGCTGGCCTTCCAACTAGGTGAAGATTCCGTAGCTGAATCCGATGATCAGACCCCCACCACCATGGTGGGCCATCACATCCGTCCATCGAACCATATGAGGATCCTTGGGATCCCTGTCATCCAAGGTCACCTACGGGCGTAAGAGAGGTACACGCTCCAGCAAGAAAGAGATCACTATGTGATGCACTTGCAACAATTAATTAATACGAATATGCGAAATAGCAGAAATGACAGAACTCAGAATCACTTTTATATTGATCACAGGCCACTTCGAGGGGGCAACCTCCTATGAACAAGCTCAATACAAATAACTTCACCGTGCCTTCATAGGTCTCAACACACACTTATATACTAAGTCTAGGCGCCAATACTATGGGTCAAAACCATGGGCCGCTACAAACTATGGATCAACAATACTACGGGCGACTTACAAAGAATATGCACCAACAATAATAACACAAACTATTGATCAACAATTACTACGGGACGACTTACAAAGCATATGCGTCCAACAACAACATACTAACAAAGTAAAGACATGGGTTCTTAGCATCCCCTCCCCCTTAAAAAAAGCTTTGTCCTCAAAGCTTTAGATGTGGAAATTGTTGTTGAATCTGAAGGAGTGGTTCCCATGTAGCATCCTCTGGTTGCATGCCGTGCCACTGAATTAAGACCTCTGTGATAGAGCGAGAGAGAAGCTGACGCGTGCGCCGATTGAGGATGGCCTCTGGTTCCAAAAGGATGGATCCTTCATTATCCAGTTCGGGTAAAATCGTTTGTCCACTGATGTTGGTGCCAAGAACTTTCTTCAGACAAGAGACATGAAAGACTGGATGAATGCGGGAAGAAGGAGGAAGTTCCAATTTATAAACAACGGACCCAATCTTCTAAAGAATCCGATATGGCCCATAGAAATTTGGAGCGAGCTTATGACGCCCTTTGAGTTTCAAGGAGGATTGTTTGTACGGCTGGAGACGAAGAAAAACCATATCGCCGACTTGAAAAGTGCGCTCAGAACGGTGCTGATCAGCTTGTTGCTTCATGCGATTTCGTGCCATGTGAAGATTGTCCCGCAAAATGCGAAGAATCTGATCGCGGTTTCGAAGGACCATGTCAACTTCCTGAACTGGTGAACTGGTGGGGGTGTATGGAAGAAGAGCTGGAGGTGCTTGATCATAGACTGCTTCATATGGGGTCATTTTAGAGGCGGTGTGGTAAGAGGTATTGTACCACCATTCAGCGAGAGGAAGCCACTTTGCCCAATGATGTTGTTGTTCCGAGGTGAAGCAACGAAGATAAGATTCCAAGCATTTATTGAGAATTTCAGTCTGACCATCTGTTTGTGGGTGATACCCTGAACTCATCTTCAGTTTGGTGCCAGTGTGGCAAAATAGTTCTGTCCAAAAATGACTGGTGAAAGTCGCATCACGATCCGAGACAATGGAAGAAGGGATGCCATGAAGACGAAAGATCTGGTCCAGGAAAATTTGAGCGACGGAGGAGGCTGTATAGGGATGGCTGAGAGCACAAAAATTACTATATTTGGAGAGGTGATCAACCACAACTAGAATCACTGTCTTCCCGCCATATTTAGGGAGCCCTTCAATGAAATCCATAGAAATATCTGTCCAAATCCGTGTAGGTATGGGCAAGGGTTCAAGCAATCCTGGAAGGAGTGTTGTTTCACCCTTATTGCGCTGGTAGGTATCACATTCGGCCACCATCTGTTGAATTGTCCTTTTCATGCCCTGCTAAAAGAAGTTACACCGTGCTCGTTCATACGTTTTGAGGAACCCAGAGTGCCCTGCTGATGGAGAAGCATGGAGTTCATAGAAGACAGCCTGTTGAAGATCTGTGCTCTGGGGAAGCACCAGACGACCCTTGTATCGCAGAGAAGCACCATCCCAAGAGTAATGTGGTATAGCAGAAGGGTTGTTGGTCAAGCGTTGGATGATTTGAGATAAGGAAGAGTCATTGACATAACCCTGTTGAACAGATTGCAACCAATTTGGAATAGGCATAGAAATAGCTGAAAGAGAACCTTGGGCATCAAATGTGCGAGAAAGAGCATCTGCCACAATATTGTCTTTACCCTTCTTGTAAGTGATCTCATAGTCATAACCCATGAGTTTGCTAACCCATTTCTGTTGTGCTGGAGAGGAGACACGCTGGTCCAAGAAATATTTCAGACTCTGGTGATCAGTCTTGATGCAGAAATGATTCCCTAATAGGTATGGGCGCCACTTCTGTACTGCATGCAAAATAGCCATCATTTCCTTCTCATAGGTAGAGGCAGCTAAATTCTTACCTGAAAGGGCTTTGCTGGTGAACGCAATGGGGTGTTCATCTTGAAGGAGAATAGCACCAAGTCCATTTCCGCAAGCATCACTCTCAATACTGAAGGGCTTGGAAAAATCGGGCATAGCTAGCACAGGTGTAGTACACATAGCTTGTTTTAGTTTGTCAAATGCACACTGAGCAGCAGGTGTCCATGTAAAAGCATCCTTTTTCAATAGAGCAGTTAATGGAGCTGCAATATTCCCATAATCCTTGACAAACTTGTGGTAGTAGCCAGTCAACCCCAAAAAACCACGAAGGCTCTTGAGTGTCTGAGGATGCGGCCAATTGTTCATGGCATCGATTTTGGCAGGATCCACGCGAACCCCTTGTGCTCAGATAATGTGCCCGAGATACTCAACTTCCTTCTGTCCAAAAACACATTTAGATTGCTTGGCATGGAGATGATGGTCAGAGAAAAGTTGCATAACAAGATCCAGATGCTGGAGATGTTCATCCCATGTTTTACTGTAGATGAGGATATCATCAAAGAATACCAGAATGAATTTCCGCAAGTAGGGTCGAAATATTTTATTCATCAAGGCCTGGAATGTGGAAGGAGCATTAGTGAGGCCAAAGGGCATGACCAAAAACTCATAATGGCCATCATGTGTGCGGAAAGTTGTTTTAGGGATATCATCCTCATGAACCCGAATTTGATGATACCCAGAACGAAGATCCAACTTGGAGAAAAAGTGAGCCCCATGAAGCTCATCAAGAAGCTCATCAACAACAGGAATTGGAAACTTATCCTTAATGGTGAGGTGATTAAGTGCGCGGAAGTCAATGCAGATGCGCCATGACCCATCTTTTTTGCGGACAAGAATAACTGGAGAAGAAAAGGAACTAGTGCTTGGGCGAATAATACCTTGCTTCAATAAGTCCCAAATGAGCATTTCAATCTCCGTTTTTTGGTGAAATGGGTAGCGATAAGACCTGATGTTGGGAGGAATGCTGTCAGGAAGGAGCTGAATATGATGGTCTTCTGGCCTGGAAGGTGGCAATCCCACTAGTTCAACAATGACACGTGTATATCGATCTAGAATTTGTTGTAGATCCAAAGGAGTAGTGGAGACCGCTGATGGCTACATCTGAATGGAATGGATCTGAGCGATGACACCATGTGAATTCTTCTTGAGGAGTTTTTCCATGCGATGTGAATTGATGATGCTGAGAGAACTTGGTTGTAATCCTGTCAATATGTGTTTTTGTCCATTGAGAGAAAACTGCATCCAAAGTTCAGCAAAATCCCATAAGATAGGGCCAAGTGTGCGTAACCATTGAGCGCCCAAAACCACATCACATCCGCCTAAGGGCAAGGCAAACATGTGAAAGCGCAAGGTATAATCTCCCATAGAGATATGCACATTTCGACACTTCCATTTGCAAGGTAGGGTGCCCCCATTGGCAACCATGACTTCAAAGTTGGAGCAAGGATGGATAAAACAATCAGCTTGTTTGGCGATCTGAGGGTCAATGAAATTATGAGTGCTACCAGAATCAATGAGTATTGTAAGAGGAAGCTTCTTGAAGTAACCCCTGACCCGCATTGTTTGGGGGGTGGTGATTCTAGCTAAAGCATGGAGAGATATCTCTGGCTGGTCATCCTGAGACGGAGGGTCAATAGGCGGTTCCTGAATGTCGACCGGAGCATCCAGTGTTTCTGGATCTTCGTCACCAATTTCAGAGGCAGGTGGAGACTCCACATCCAAGAGATAGAGCTTTTGCTGAACACATCTATGTCCTCAAGTGAATTTCTCATCACAATTATAGCAAAGCCCCTTTTCTCTGCGTGCTTGCATCTCTGTTTCAGACAAACGCTTGATAGGAGTCGGTCGAGGAGCCTGCGGTATAGGTGGTCGCTGAGAACCTATATTTCGGAAGGGAACAAAAGTGGGCTTGGAGCGTTGTTGGGCTGCAATCTTGTCTTCTGCCAACTTAGCCAACCCTAGGGCTTCCACATTGTGGTGGGATAGAACATTTTGACCTCTGAGCGGATGGCATCCTTTAGACCACTGATAAAACAACTCCGGTAAAAGTCATCAGACAATCCTTCGGTGTGGTTGGCTAGGTTCTCAAATTCGGTTTGATACTCTCTCACAATGCCAATTTGGCGAAGTTTAGTGAGGGCTCCGGTGAAGTCATCAAAAGCACTAGGAACAAATCGTTGCAAAAGGAGCTGGCAAAAGTCTGACCATTTGGGCTCTGGATGAGACTTGATGTACCAACGGTACCATTGAAGAGCTTCCTGTTCCAAGTGAAAGGATGCCAGCGGAACTTTGTTGACATCAAAAGTATTATGCAGACTGAAATACTGTTCTGCATGATATATCCATCCAGTTGGATCAGTACCATTGAAGCGCGGAAAATCAAGCTTCGGACCACGGAAATTGTTGGAAGAAGAGAACCCATTGTCTGATGAAGACTCGGACTGCCGTTTGTTGTTCATAACTGAATGTTCAAGATGGAGGCCGAGAAATTTTTCATCCAGATCCTGGAGTTTGGCTTGGATGGCTGCAAGTGCTTCGTCCATGGTTTTTTTTTTTTTTTTTTTTTCGACTTGGTAGGAAAACAAAAACAGAAACTGCTTCAGTAAGGGAAAATCTGGACTTGGGAAAAAAATCTGATGGGTAATTGGGGTTTGACTAGATTTTGGACACTCTCGAAAGGACAAGAAGGCAAAAAGGGGGATTTCAGAAGCGAGGTGATAGAATGAGAAAATTTGGCAGAGATGGACAAAGAAGCAGAGTTCAGAAAGGAACTCTGTGGTAAAATTTGAAGGCGATTGGGTGAAATCTGAGGAAGTTATGGCAAACCCTAAAAATAGACAAATGTGGGATTTCAGGCTTTGGGAAGGGGAATTGGGGATAGGGTCCTCAGGAATGAAATATGCAGAATGGGATGACAGGGGTTCCCCGAAAATTTCAAGGGAAACAGAGTGAAAACAAGGGAGATATGGAATCTGGAACAGCGCCGAATGTATTGAAAATGGCTGGATCTGGAACGGGTTGCAAAATGGAGCTGAAACGGTGCAGTAGTGATCGACAATAGTTCAGCTGAAAGTAGATATGGACCCCAGGTATGTGCGGCTTCCTAACAGTTTAGGGGTTTCACTCGGTCACCAATGCTGTCTGACGGCTTGCGTATTGGGGCAGTACCCCTCACTCCACGGCTCAGGTAAAACTGATAACCGCTTTGCCACAAACGACAGTTCTTGGTTTACCTCACGGGTGGGAACTAGTCAATCAGGTAGGGGTCGTTGCCCTTTTCGCTGGCAGGTCCTCTCAATGGGCCAGCTACTTTGGGGTTCCTGTGGTACTTCTCACAATGAGTTTTAGGGCTGATGCCCAAATACTTCCCACAGTTAAGCGGATAGGGATTATTCCCAAATCCGAACCTGCAACAGATGCAAAAAAGAAATTGGCAGAAATTTTACCCAGCGAGCCCAAGAAAGTGCTCTGATACTAGATGTGATGCACCTGCAACAATTAATTAATACGAATATGCGAAATAGCAGAAATGACAGAACTCAGAATCACTTTTATATTGATCACAGGCCACTTCGAGGGGGCAACCTCCTATGAACAAGCTCAATACAAATAACTTCACCGTGCCTTCATAGGTCTCAACACACACTTATATACTAAGTCTAGGCGCCAATACTATGGGTCTTAACCATGGGCCGCTACAAACTATGGATCAACAATACTACGGGTGACTTACAAAGCATATGTGCGAACAACAATAACACAAACTATTGATCAACAATTACTACGGGACGACTTACAAGCATATGCGTCCAACAACAACATACTAACAAAGTAAAGGCATGGGTTCCTAACACACTACTGATCCGTAACTGAATTGCTTGAGTTCACCACGCCAACACTTGGTCAGAGCTCGAAAGTTGATGAGGAGTCCCTCACACTAGTTAAACACCTTAGGAGACATACACTCCTCTGCATATAACATTTGGGACTTGGAAGCCAGATGAGCCGCTTAGCTCCCTACTATCCTCACTATAGTGAATAGTATGACGCATAATGGACATTCTCGAACCTCCTTAATGGGAATTTTCCTACTAGAGGCAATGACATATGGAGTACAATGCTGAGTGATCAAATCATCCACCGTCTGGCCACTCCCTTGTGATCCGGTGAGAGCCACATTATCCCCCCTTCGGGATAGTCCTGTCAATAAATGGATGTCCTCGACATTTATATTCAGCACGTGTTCCCCAATCATGAAGTATTGCTGTGCTGGATCCCAACTTTGGATCATCTGCTCTAGTAATGGGACTTGGGCCCTCATGCCCTGAACCTGGAAGTACTTCAACAGTCCACAGTTTCTCAATGCATCCACACACAATGGATCATTTGCTGCTTGTATATCTTCTACTTCGTGTTCACGTTCACACCATTCAAGAACCATGGTGACGGCCGTAAACCTATTAAAGGAAGCATTTAAACACTATTAGAACTCATCCAAACCATTGAAAGCTTTTCTTGTGGGCTAGGTTTTGAGTTGAACTTGGGCGTTTCCACTGTCGCATCCTGTCATTGCTGACAAGGCAACGTCGTCAGAAAGTGCCCTTACGAGTTTTGCAACGACCTGGGTTCGTCGTAGTTCCCGTAAAGGAGGCTTGCGACAACCCGAGGGCACAAAATCCCCACATAAATCAACCCAAAAACCTAAAAAATGAACAAGAAACAAAATTGTAAACCACTAGAAAGATGTTGGCTGAGGTCTAGGTTTACCTGCTCCTGACAGTACGTAAAATAGTCAATCGTAGCTCCGACAATCGATGAATGAAAATCTGCTCCAAATGGCACTTTCTTCTCCCCAAACTTGGCAAATGAAAATGGTAACTATTTTTGGTCATTTTTCCTATTTTATAAACAAAAAAGGGAATATTCTTTTTCAAATTTAGATACTTTATGGGTTATTTGCTATAGTTTGGATTATTTTAATGCCCAGTTGACTTTTTGACCTAGTTTTCAAGCATGCAAGAGACGTTTAGTGTTTTATTTGTGCCATTCTCGCATCGTAGAGATCATCTCATAAATGTTGTCAGGTATGAACAACCCGTTGAATATTTTTGTTGTTATTTTCGATTATTTAATGATGACGAGATAACTCTTTCTTCATTCTCGTGCTTATAAAACCATGAGAATAAGTCACCGAGTTATGATTTATCACTTTTATGGGCTAGTTAAACTTCTACGGAAAAGGAACCCCCTCGGAGTCTATCTTTAAGCTCTTTTCAGGCTCTTGAAATATGAAAAGATCGCCAAACGAACTTGTCACATTCATGCTTGTTAAAGAATTTGAATGGTCGTCTCCTTGGTGACAATTTACCCCTTTTTCGGACTAGGGGGCACTACTTACAAAAAAGGAATACTCCATCCAATCATGACTGGAAGAGTCCTCTCTCGCATTGTTTTACCCTTTTTCGGGTGAAGAGGCTAACTTTACGAAAAAGGACCGTTGGAGTATTCTTTAGCTCTTTTCAGACTCTCTAAACATGAAATGACGACTGATTTTACCTTCTATGGACTTGCTAAAATTTAACATTGAAGGTCCTGCTATGAGACGAACCCCTCCTCTCCCAGGTTCGAAAAATATTTGGGATTGGACTCATCTATGAGATGAGCTATACCGAGCATCTGGTTACCCTCATCAAGCTCGTAAAAAACACATGAGGTACTCATCAGTCATGATGGGGAAAATGAAAGCTTTTGTGTTACACTTTTTACCTGTGGCAGTACCTAGTCGTTCTTGAACATGGCACTCATTTGCATTCGCATACCATACTTGAGTCATCCGTTTGTCCTCGAGGTTTACCCACTTCCTCAGTCTTGTTACTCCTTTGGGTCATCCAAAGAATACTTCCATCATCAATTGCATTAGGGATTGGAGTCATTCTCGTCATGTCGATACTGCCAAGTCATGCCATGCCCATGTTCAAGAATACTTTCACCACTCATTATTTGCAGTCAACACTCCTTCCACCATGTCAGGTCTACTCTGAGTCAGTCTTTCATGTTACTGTACCATCCGATCTGCTCCAAACATATGTTATCGAGCTTCATGTCGATGATGGGGTATTCATCATGGCCCTCCTTCGACGGATTCATCCTTGTCGACTTCAACACATCATCCGAGGATTGAATCTAGAAACCAACCAAGTAACTTGGGCCTCCATGCCTCAATGGTAGGTTACCTCACTTTCGACATGAGTTTACATCATTGACTCTTGATCGAAAGGTTTCATCTAGAGTTCGAATTCAACTCATTTATTCACGCTTGGTAATATGTACTATGATACCTTGGGGATCATTGACATTAATGGTGATTTCCCTCATGCTTGTTAATGGTATACATCAATGATCGATAATCAAGTGGTTTCCACCATGTTCGACGTCAAGACATTTGTAATCACATGGATAGATTCGTATCATTGCGGGTTCAACTTGAAGACCCCGGGGAGTCATGTTTTACCCAGGTTACGATGGAGATTGTATTGAGTCATATCACACGGATCCACATTTCTATTGGTCGTGGTTGTGTTATCATCTCATCATGGATCTATGCTTGTATCTAGTAGCCATGATTGTGTTCAACCGATTCTTTACTACCATGGATCTGCATTGTATTGGTCGGCATCCATGTTGTGAGTCATACGAGACTGTGTTCTCAGAGTCAGTTGTACTGCAACAACATTTCCTATCCGACAAGCCATTTCCATTCCTTCTGTCAAAGCATTTCACCTGTCCAGTTTCAACAGCTTCATGCTTTGGGGGGCATTTTGTTACACATAAATCTTACTATCATGAGACTTAGTGTATATACCCTTGAAGTATCCGTGACCAGGAAGTCAATTTGAAAGAGTTGTTGATCCTTTATCCTCAAAATCTAGGTGGATCGTCATAGCTTTCTCTTTTCCAACCTGCGACGACCAGATCATCGCAGTTTCCTCCTTGATAGAGTGTGACGATGTAGCATGTTGTCCTTATATAGCCCGTGACAACCCCATCTGTTGCTTGTTTCCCTATTACAACCTGCGACGATGTCAGTTAATATGGATAAAAGGAAGCTTCGAGCGATTTCTCGAAGGAAGATGACTTGGCTGTCTATCCCTAATCCATAGGTTGAGCTGTCCTTAGGTTCCTCCATCATTGGGAAGATCCCTTAGTCTTCTCCCACTAATCCTCAACTCATTTCTATCCTCCTAGTCCTATTTATATGAGGCTCCTCTTCACTCCAGGGGGAGGAAGTCTATAATACTTACATGCTGGTGAAATTAGCTTAGGAGATCTCTATTCATCTCTTGGGAGATCCATACTTCCTTTGGAGGCTTTGGCATTGGCTTGTTGGAGAAGGATTGATACATTAAGCCTTGGTTGTGATCACTTCCTTCTATGTACTTTCCATTTTTATATAGTAATATAAATGCTTTCCACCAAATGTTGTTGCATTGATAACGTTTGTGTAGTTTTCCTGCTTAAATGCTTACTTAGATCTGTTATTGTTTAGATGCATTTTACTACTTGTGTTGTTCTGTATGTCTTGACAGGTTTTGCAGCTAAGATATGAAGACCGTAAATATTGAAACAACATCAAGGAGAAAGGATCCACGATCTAAAAGGTAAAGCGTCTAGTCACTCGATCTCTAATTAGATCTAGGAAAGTTATTTCATGTTCTATCTCATTTGTTCTAGTCTTGCATTAAGCTAGGGAGATCACGCCTTGAGTCCGCTCTTAGTAGATTGTCCGATAATAGTGGATGCAATAACTACTATGTCATTTTGTTTAGCAACATTAGGTCCACTTTCATATTCGTCATCATTTGGAATGTAAGCAATAGTTGGAAAGGACACAACTTCTGCATAACTATTTACACTTGTGTTTGTAGAATCAGCATCAATCCTTCCAATTTGTTTAAGTAGATATTGGCCTCATCCATGGCTTCCAACTTCATTAATCAGATCCATAGATTGATCCGACAAAGATGATTGTGAATGTTGTGCAAGTGTTTTTTCTTGCTCATTATTCTCTCCAAACATAGTATTATCGATTTTTTTCATCATGATACTCAACATGAATAGTTGCATCTGGAACGGCCCTCACTACTGCAGACCCATAATTTGCAACTTCATAATCTACAACTAGTGGATGTTGATCTAATGCAGACACATGCTTTGTCACCTTGTTGTTGATGTCTTTTTCTTCAGTCTCTATCATGGGTTCCCTTAATTTATCTTCCTCATCGTCTATGCATATGTATTCTTTCCGATATGTATCAACAATACTAGCTTGACTCTCATCGAGGTAATCTCTACTCATTTCAATTTCGTGGGAGACATAAACTTTAAATATTTTCTCCTCAAAACTGTCCTCTTTACTTGTTCCAATTTTGCGGGAGATGATGGCTTTCAATATCTTCTCCTCATAACTTTCATCGTCATCGTCAAGTATGGGTGGATTTGGAGTGACCATTTCATCTGGCTCCTTCTTGAATTGCTCAAGAAGCATTATCAATTCTCCATTGAATGACTTCATGGCACATGTATAATAGGGACCTTGAAAAATTGATTAAAATTGTATGTAAAGATTAACTGTTAAAATAATATTGATAATAATAATTATTATTTAAAAATAATAATATTATTATAAATATATATAGTTTTAATAGTTTTTAAATTTTTTTAAAATATTAAAATAATAATAATTATAATACTGCTATTTATAATATTTTTTTAAAGGATGGGAGATCTGGTCGAAGGAGGTTCTTAACAAAGGGACTGGTGGCTGAATAGAGTGAAGGGAAAGACTGTGGGTGAAGGGCATGACTGTGGGTGGATGAATAGTAGAAGAGGGAAACGAGGATGGGGAGAAGGATGTAGGGGTGAGGGATGGATGGAAGATGACGAGGGAAAAGGGGAAGATGGTAAAGGAAACATAGACGAGGATGTGAGCAGTGGTGCGGTGTGTAGAGGAAATTATAATGGCACGAAGGAAAATAAGTGGTGGAAGATGAGTGTGTGTGAGGATTGGGAAGTCTTGGTGGAAGAGCAAAATGGAAATGGATGGAAGCGAGCAGCCAAAACTCTTTGGACCTGTGTCGGCTCTGATACCAATGTAACACCGTATCCGGTGTTGATAAAATCCCGTATCTGGGTTATTAAGAAATATGACCCATCTTTAGATAAATAATATATATAAGGATATGAATTGAATAATTGATGATAGATTACATTACAATATCTTGGCTTTTATATTAGCCATCATGCCTTTTCAATGAAAAGGTTGCATCTCTTCATTTAATTAATTAATAATTATTCATTATATGTTTATTTATTATTATTATTGTTACTATTATTTTTAATGTAACAATCAACCACATGAAATGCATCAAGTATATTAATCAATTTCAATAAGTGCATCAAGTATACTAACCAATTTCATAAAGTGCATCAAGTATATCAACCAATTTCATGAAGTGCATCAAGTTTCTCAACCAATTTCATGAAGTGCATCAAGTATCTCAACCAATCTCATGAAGTGCATCAAGTATATCAACCAATTTCATGAATTGCATCAAGTATATACTCTTTCTTCATGAAATGCATTCTAGTCAATCAATCCCATGCTTATACTTTAACAACAGATACATGAAATATTATCAAGATACTTTTGCAACAAAGATGTATGAAATATCACTACAAAGATGCATGAAATTTCACTAAGATACTTTCCAACATGATGCATGAACTATCACTATTATATTTTACAAAGATGCATTTCAACTAAGATATAAGAGATACCACAAGGATAACCTTTCATCAAATATATAAGAAGTACCACAAAGATACTCTTCCAACAAAGATACTCTTCCACCAAAGATACTTTTTCACCATAGATACCTTCTCAATAGAGATACTTTCAACAAGATCACAAGGATACTTCTTCAAAGATATTCATATCACAAAGATACTTTTATAACAAGATCACAAAGATATTTTTCTAGCAAAGATCACAAATATACTTTTCTAACAAAGATCACAAAGATCACAAAGATACTCAGATCACAAGATGCTTTTCTTAGCAAAGATCACAAAGATACTTTCTAACAAATATCACAAAGATCAAATGAAACACTTTATGCACTTGAATGCAAGCAACCAGAGAAAACTTATATGCAACGATACTATCTAACTAAGATATCAAAGGCCATAATAACTAGAATTTATACATGCTACTTTTTACCTCAACAAAAAGCATAAAACTTCTTTAGAAAACTGTCAAAAGGGCCAGTATATGCATAAAAAAAATTGAATAGGTGATTATGATCACTACCAAACTTCCACACTAAGCATCACTCCATTTTGAACCATTAAAACTTATTTTCATCTTGTTTGGACTACTAGATTGCATGTAGGAATCATTTGAAAAATCACTTGGAGAAACCATTGTTATATTTTAATTTTGACATAATGCTTCAATTTTTAAAAAAAATCAAAGGGAAACCTCCAATGAAAATTATGTAATATGTATACACATTCCGCAAACAATTAAAGACAACTCTTCCTAGTTTCCAAATTTCAATTTCAAAATTCCAGTTTCCAAGTAAGAGTGCAACTTTGAAGGAGGTATACTCACCAACTTTTCTGAGACTTTTCATAACTCAACTATGCACCCAAATCATACAAAAGTTCTGAAAATATGAAAATCAATCCTTCCAAAAGCCAAGCCAATCATACAACAAACCAATCTTTAATATCTTGACTTTTGAAATTAAAAAGTATGATACACCCAAACTAATCTCTGAAGTAGGAATTAGTTGAGGCTTACGATTCTTCCATTAACATAAGAGGGTTAAATTTCCACTCATAGACAAGTGTTTGAGTACCATGCTCATCCGATATATTCAAGTTTAGATGCTTGTATTGCTCATAGTTCTGGTATAGGAACATATAAAAAAGGAAGGAAGGAAGGATATCTGAACCGTTATATGGCTAGAAGCTTTTAATCTCGACATGCATATATATAGAGTTATAAATCCATAATAGGCCCAACAACCACATAGTTCGAACCTAAGCTCTGAACCAATCTGTAGTGTACCCGGCCCCGAAACTAAGGCTAGGGACACCAAATAACCCAGGGGAAGGATGAATTGAGTCAAATCACAATGGAATAAGGTCATCAAAGGCTAGGTCATTGGCACAAGGGCGTGTCTGGTCGGACCCTCTTGCTTAACAATAACACACACCAAACACACAATGCACTCACAAAGAATAGATGTGAACTGGAAATGCCAAGAAGTTGGATTTCTATTACTTGAATGAATTACAAAGTTACATGCAATCTATTAAAAAAGTCGGCCTCAGCCTGTTACAATATACATAATTAAGACTCTATTCTCTCAGCATGTTTCTCCCTATGTGAGATCCTCTCCTCCTTTTGGTTCTCTGCTGAATGAAAGAATGAATTAGAAATGAGCGATCCCCTCCTCTGTGCCTCCACACCAGCCTTCTACTCTGCTCTGCTATTGTTCCCGAGGTTCACTCCGTTCCCCAAGATGTCCTTCACTATCCGCTGCTCGTTCTATGACCCAATGGATCTTGCAGTTGTCAGCGCCCCTAGACGTGTTGCATAACCTCCTCCTGTGGTGACACCTGGTCTGGTATCAACCACCTTCTTAATTGGCATTAACTTCCTCAACAACCTTCAATGGTTGTTGTCTTCAACTCTGCACCTCTTTGAATTTGCTACAGTAGTCGATCCCATCAATGTCCTCTTGACATGTCGACTATTCTGTGCGTTGTCAATCCTTGACTTAACTTGTCAGCTTCACTTAGTCTCTACGACTGCTAGTCCGCCCCATCCTCCTCGCATGGCCTTTTCTGCTTTTGTCGGTGTCAATGTTTGACCTTTTGTCGACATCTCGACTCCTTCGATATCCGCTCCTGTCGATGTTGACCTTTACTCTTTGTCGACCATACTCCGACAGCTTCCTACTTGACTATTTGGCTTCGACTGCTAATTTCCTTCGCACCATTGGTCGTCAGAAATACCCCTAGTCGACCTTCTTCTATCGATCAACTTAGATTGTTTTTCCTAGGCCCCGATGCTCCTAAATCAGACTCCCCAGGTGAAAAAGAACTCGAGTGCTCCGTCAGTCTCCTGTATTCTTCTTCTGAAATCCATGTCAACTCATTCGATTCATCTTCCCTCCAACTAAGTATTCTTTCTTCCGCGAAATCCTCGTACGTCCGACTTCGTGTTCATCCACTACTTCAACAATCTCTTCTTTGTGTCGATATGGAATTTGTCCTATCCAGTCGATATTCGACACTTCCACGTTGCTGCTTGTTGAACCTTCTACATACTTGTAGAGATCTGAGACATTGAACATAGGAGAAATGTTCAATTCCTTCGACAAATCCAACACATAAGCATTGTCTAAAATCTTCTTCAGGATCTTACAAGGTCCAATCTTCTTCAACTTCAGCTTGTTGTATGTTCCTGTCGGAAACCTCTCTTTCCTCAAGTGCGCATAGACTAAGTCTCCCTCACTGAACGACTGTAGCCTCTTCTTCCTTTCGGCTCTTAACTTGTATGTCGCGTTTATCTTTTCAATGCGCTTGCGTACATCTTCATGCACTTCTTTCATATGCTCTGCAAATGTTTCTGCATCTATGCTCTTTTTGATTTATGTCAGTATCGCGACCAAATCCACCACACCATGTGGGCTTCGACCTTGAACAATTTGGAATGGGCTCATACCTGTCGACCGATTCACATAATTGTTGTATGTGAATTCTTCTTGCACCAACACGTTCTCCCACTGGTTGGGTCTGCTGGCCGTCAAACATCTCAAAAGGTTTCCCAAACTTCTGTTTACCACCTCGGTGTATCCATCCCTCTGCGGATGGTATGTCAAGATAAACTGCAACTTCGTGTCCAGTTTCTTCCATAGGGTTCTCCATAAATGACCCATAAACTTTTTATCTTTGTCCGATGTTATACTCTTCGACAACCCATGCAATCTGAATATCTCCTTGAAGAATAGTACATAAATGCTTGTGGTGTCACTTGTTTTTTGACACGGAATAAAGTGTGCCATCTTCGAAAATCTGTTGACTACCACAAAGATTGAGTCGTTACCTTGTTGTGTTTTTGGCAGTCCTAGCACAAAATCCATGCTCAGGTGCTCCCATGGGGTATTTGGCACTAGTAATGGTGCATACAGCCCCGTATTCTGACTTCTTCCTTTTTCCAACTGGCAAATTTGACATTTTCATACCCACTTATCAACATCTATCGTCATTCCTGGCCAATAATACCTTTCTTCGACCAATGCCTTGGTCTTGTTGATGCCAAAATGACTTGCTAATCCGCCACTATGCAACTCTCAGACTAGGTTCTCTCTTACGGATCCTCTGGGAATACACAACTATTATCCCTTGAATAATTATCCTTCTTGGATAAAATAATCCAAGTATGGAGTTCTATCGACACTCCATGGTTCGCAACTAGCCTTCCATGCTTCCACAAAATCCTCGTCAGTCTCATACTCTGTCTTCACCGACTCTATTCCTGTCACCTGAACTGTCGTCGTGTTCAAAAATGCAACTCTTCAACTTAGTGAGTCAACAACCTTGTTCAACTCACCTGACTTATGTCGCAACATGAAGGTATATCCCTGAAAGAATTCAACCCACTTCATGTGTCGCTGATTCAACTTTTACTTAGTATTCAAATACCTTAGTGCATGGTGATCTGTGTATAACACAAATTCCTTGGGCAGCAAATAATGCCTCCAATTCTTCAATGCTTGGACAATAGCATAGAACTCCTGGTCATAGACTGAATATTTCTGCTTTGCTTCATCCAATTTTCGCTGAAGAATGCAATTGGTCGGCCCACCTGGCTCAACACTGCGCCAATTTCCATTCCACTCGCATCGCAATCGAATTGGAAAAATTTGTCGAAATTTGGGAGAGCTAACATTGGGCTCTATGTCACCTTTCGCTTAAACTTGTCGAAGGCTTTCTGGGCAGCTTCCGTCCACTTGAACTCCCCTTTTTTCATGCCCTCTATCAACGGTGCATGTATCCGACTGAATCCTCTGATGAAATTCCTATAGAAACTAGCAAGTCCATGGCAACTCCGCACTCCTGTCGTTCTTGTCGGTTATGGCCACTCTAATATAACATTCACCTTTTATGGGTCCATCACTAAGCATTTACCCAAGATTACAAATCCCAAGTACACCAGCTCTTCCTTGATGAAGAAGCACTTCTGCATATTCACCATCAACTTCTCTTCCTGTAGCTTCCGCAACACTTGTCAAATGTGCTCCAAATGTTTGACTTTGGTTCGACTGAATATCAAGATGTCATCGAGGTACACTACGATGAAATTTCCCAAGAAAGGATTTAGTACTTCGTTCATCAATCGCATGAACGTACTTGGTGCATTAGTCAATCCAAAGGGCATGACTAACCACTCATATAGTCCTTCTGTTGGGCCTATCCCAAGAGGGGCATTTTTGTGTAAGTCAGAATTTGGGACTACGGAGCTAAGCGCAGTTCGGCTGAAGGCTTTTTGACAAGTCTACTTTTGGGATGTTGTGAAGTTATGCCTAGCGTAGCGTCATAAGAGCTGTGAGGAGTATAGCGCTACGATGTGTCCAGTCTACGGAGATTCGGAAAAGTAGAGTGTTGGGCGGAAGATGACACAGATTCCAGTTAGACCATCGATGGTCTATTTTTCGTAAAGATGCTCCATGAGTGCCAGGAGACGGGTAAGGAGTAAAGCGAAAGAAAGCGATTGGTCGCACATGTAAAGAACCACTACCTGAACTAGTCGCATAAGACCGTTAGAGTAAGAATGGCTTGTTCAAAGCGACTTGTTGGCATGCGCGCGATAGGGAGGCCGATAGCGACGTGAGCATGTGCTGAAGGCGGCCACGACAGAATATTCGCTACTGGAAACTAGCAGCCCGGTTAAGGGAAAACCATGACAGTTTTGTAAACCTAAAGGTTTTTGCCTGCAAATTGTAAAGACATGACCTACGGGCATGATCTATAAGTAAGGCACGTTTTGTAAGGGGAAGGGTTGTTGTTTTTGGGTTAATATTCATTGTTGATCTTTTGGGTTATTGATTCTCTATTATCGATTATTATTGAGAAATCTCCTGTTGAGAGACATTTTGTAAAGGCTCTACAAGCTGTGTGCGCAGAGACCTATTATGAGAGAAGAGAGTTTGCAGCTGAGTGTGCAGACAAAGAACTGTTGTACCCTTCCCAAAGACTAATACAACAACAATTCTTGTGGATGTAGCTCCCATCCTGGGGGTGAACCACGTTAAATCATGTGCAGTGTGATTGTTTATGTTTTGCATTTGTCTATTTGCTTACAATGGATGCTTGAATTCTCATTTATCAGTTGTTATGTTAATGCTTTTATATGTATTCACCATAAGGAGAAAGATGGGAATAATATGTTGAGTATTACATGTATGGATGAATGATGAATGCGCAGTAGTCGAAGTCTGTGGAAGTATCAGTTCGTGAATAATCACATGTGTATGTAGAATTTGGGTTGTGTAACTCTTCTGACGCGCAACACCATGAGTGCGCAGTATTGTGTGTTTCATCTGTTTGCATTGGTTATAAGGCTAATCGCCTAAGGCAGTAGATGAATGGATAACCATTAAGTAAATTTTTCATAGTGATTAATTCTGAAGAGGAAGCATATAAGTCAGTTGCGTTGTCCTATTAGTTGCATCCTGTCCGTACCTCGCAGTCTGCAGATGCGCTGGTTGTGCGAGCACTTTAACTTGTAGAAGCGAGGACCGCGACGCAATCTATCATCGCATAGGTCTTCAGTCTGCAGCACGAACCCCGCAACATGCTGCACAGTAGTTCTGTTCGAACAACTCATCACATCGCTGTGGAAACCTAATTCTGCAGCACCCCCATAGCTACACCTCGGGTGAGACCTCAGCATGTTCGTAGGCTGTTGCCGAAAGGGCCGGTGAAAAGGGGTTTTTTTGGTTCCTTGAAACCGCAAAGAACCTAGGTCTACATTGGAAACCTCTAGATCAATATATAAGCCAACAAATGGTTCCGTTGCCGCACTAAGAATCCGTGATGAGTTGAAGTCGTGATGTGCGACGAAGAAGAAGATTTGCTGGATATTGACTTTTGGCATCCAGATAAGAAAGAAATCTGGGCTTGGTGTGACAAGACAGAGAGAGACTTCGCAAGAAAGGAGAATAGACACCCGCATCTCTGATATTCAGTGGTTGAACAAATACCCGTGGAAAGACGTTCACGAAGTTTTCTATGCGTCTTTTGGAAACGAGCTACATGAGTGGTTGTCAAGGCTCGCAGAACAAAGAAATTGTACACCGCGAGACGTACTAACCAAGTGGACACCAGAGCTTATTGAAAGGCTCAAATCAGTAGACATACCATTCATGAGAGCAGTTGACTTATGGGTCAAGAATACACTATAGAGCTTTGTGACGCAGTTTGCTGTGGACATGCTAAAATCCTACAGCGCAGCCGAAAGAGAGTTTTTCAAGGGATTTAGAGGTAAGTACTTGAACAATCTCAGTTTATGCATTAAAATGATTTTGGCCAAGAAAGGCGTCTTTAGAATGCAGTGAAGTTTTGTTTAAATCTGTCATGGTAGATAGTACATATAGTGGTTCTTACGAAGAAACCCATAACCTGAGAAGTGGAAAGAGATACAAGTTCACCACTGAGAAAAATCCTGGACCACATGGACTCCGTGTAGATACCCAGATACCATGTGAGCTTGATAATCAAACTGCACCTCTGTCAGCCACATATCATCCTATTACACCATAGAACCCGCTAGTTGCACATACTGTGCCTCCCTTGTCTCAGAACCCGTCAGTTCAGAACCCGCCGGTTGCGAACACCACGCAACACGCACTGCAGAACATTAGCACTGGTAACACCGAAGGAGCAGGTGCCCAGGCTATTCCAACTGAGCCTCTCCATCTCAGGCTGTACCACTTCAGAACGTCCAACCTCAGATCATTCCTCAGAGTATTATCTCTAGCACTACTCAGAGAATTGTGCCACCTAGAAGAAGGATGGCTGATGATATCAAACTGCCGATATTCAAAGGAACAGGTCTAGAAGACCCCGATTAGCATTGGTTTTTATGTGAAGCCATATGGAGTGTAAAGCACGTCCAGGATGACGCTATGAAGCAAGCACAAATCATCACCACTTTTAGAGACAGAGCCTTGCATTGGTTCATGAAATATTTGCAGGGACATAATAGAACACTGGTAGAAATCAAGGCTGCACTCTTAGCAGAATTTAAGAAGCCAAAATCAGAATCGTAGTGTATAACAGAGTTGAAAGAGATCAAATAGAAACCTAATGAGACAGTCTAGGAGTTTGATCAGAAATTTAAGACATTGTTGGACCAAGTAAGCTTCGTTATAGCACCGCAACAACACAGTCGTTGATGCAACAGAAGGTGGATTCGCAGGAAGAAGCCTTGGAGATTGCGATGAAGTTAGAATCCTCGCCCATTGGAGAAAGTAGCACTGGTATGTCTCAGATTCAGAACCAGTTGGCTACCATGACACTACAACTACAGGATATCAAGAAAGGAAAACAAGAGAGACAAGAAGTCTAGTGTACAGGTTGTAAGGGAGAAGGACACACTAAGGATCATTGTCCTTTATTCCAGGATTTCCTTAACATGGGTGGACCAAACCCATTAAATTCGAACCAAGGGCCATGGTGTGAGATCTACAGAACTAGAGGACATCAGCCAAAAGACTGCTACCTGATTCAGAAATATGTAAGAACACCTAAAAACCTAAACTGAAATTTCTGTAAGTCAGTTGGGCATGACGAGTCCAACTGCCATGCATATGAGCTCATAGAATATGGCAGAACTTTATAGGGAAACGACTCTCATTCAATAATGCATTGGAATATTGATGCATGCCAAACAATTGTTGCACAGAGTTGCAGGACCTCAACTCTCAAAATAGCACAATATAGTTTATGAAAAGATGGCATTTAGAGTGTCTAGTAGATGTAACGCATTAGGGATGGTAGGCAAGCTCGAATTAGGTTTTCAGATAAGGCACGAAATTCATAAAGAACATTTAATATGCCAGAAAATAGGGTAACATGCAGTAAAAACACTAATTGATACCTCTGAAATTTGGGAGATCACCTAGAGGTTTGAATGTAGCTGAACATGTAGAGCCGAGATGGAGCTGGTAGGAGATATTAGCAACTCATAGAACACACTTTAATAATAGGCTCTGATAAGACTAGAAATGCAACACTGAATACGTGCCATAGGATAATAAGCGCTCTGATACCACTGTAAGGTGCCAGCAAGGGCACAACCAATAAACTCAAGAAGACATAAGAGATAGGCGTGAAAGCACATTATATTTCTCATTAACCAAATGTACATATATATACAATGAGAAATGTCCCTTGGATTTTATATTTCCAAGTGGACTCTTGGTCTCTCAGGTGACTCTTGGTCTACCCTTGCACTTTGATATTCCTCACACAGAGGATTAGACTCAAACAATTATAATACTCATATAGAGATGAAGTATAAGGGAATAAGCTCAGTAGGTTAACCATTATCATGCCTTAAAAGTGTTGGTACTTGTGTAGTTAATTCCATGGGTAGTCTTTATATCAAATCAAGTCAATTCTGTAACACATATAATTAGTTTGGAAATTGCAGATTTAATGTTGTAGGTGTAATGCAAATTTAATGTGGCACTTATAAGTCCACAAGAAAGTAGCTCGCTGAAGAATCCTCTAGAGCATGCACGAATTTATATGATGTAGAAGTATCTAGAGACAATGTGCTTTTCCTCTCGGATGTTGGAAAATGAATGCTTAGTTTTATATATTCTTTGTAATAGTTTTCTGCTTTAGATGAGGAGGATAATACAAGAAGAGCAATGTAGTGACATTTTTCTCTCTCCAATCCCAAAAGTGGTATTAGAGTAGGACTGATCGCTCAGCAGGTTGTTTATGTTTGCAACCCACATAGCCATCTTGTAGTGCTGAGTGAGCAAGAAAGAAGACAATGACTGAGTCGAGCCAATGAGGAGAAGGAGTTGTACCCATGTCAATTAGAAGAGGCTGGGCCAGCGATCAGTCCTTCCTCTGAGAGAGGACTGATCGCTGAGCAGGTTGTTTATGTTTCCAACCCACATAGCCATCTTGTAGTGCTGAGTGAGCGAGAAAGAAGACAACGAATGAGTGGATCCAATGAGGAGAAGGAGCTGTACCCATGTCAATTAGAAGAGGCTGGGCCACCGCTCGTAATTCCTGAAGGAGAATCCTAAGCAAGAAAATGTAAAGAGCCACAGAGTCATGGTTTGTGTGCTTCCAAGTAATAGAAACAAAGCCATACTCTTTACCTTGTAAGAACTCCCAAGCTACGTACTTATTGGGGTAGACCCACCTTTTTACAAGCCCATAAACCTTTTGTTGGAGATGGCCTGAGAGAAAGAGGAACCTAGGAGTAGGCCTGACTGGTGAAATGGTAATTTGGTTTCCTACATTAATTCATTTTTTTTTAAAGTTGAAAAAATGGGGGCTACTTCATGAAAGAAAACTGGCATTGATTTAAAAACTGAATTTGGTTATCATACTTGAATTTGGTTAAAAGAAAATCATATTGTGAGTTTCATAATTTGAAAAACCTCTTAAAAGTGATGTCCAAGGAAGTGAGAAAGTTGTATGTGAGAGGGCTGTAGCTTTGATAAAAAGGAAAGAGACCAAAGGTCCACACAAGTTAAAAAAGGATGCACTTGCATGAATTTAAGAGAAAGCTGTAGTGTGTGGTCAGTGAAGTGAGCCAATAGTGCTCTGGGATTTGCTGTGTGCCCATATTTGTGTAAAGCATCCAAGATTAAAATAAGGGGGAGAAGTCCCAATTGAAAACAAGCCTTGAACATAGTAAAGTTGGTCCATTTGTAGTTGACCATCTATGTATGTTTGAAGTGAATGTTTGTTGAGTTGAGACAAAAAAAAATCAAAAGGCTTGATCATTTAAAGAAGATGAAATATAAAGAGTTTGAAGTTGAAGAAAATAGGAAGAAAAATGAATTGGAACTGTCAATCATCCAACATTCAGCAGATAAGAGGATTCATCCATAGATTGCAGATGTAACTATTGCCAAACAAGCCTGGGAGATTTTTAGGAGAGAATTTGGTGAAAGAGGGAGTAGACGTGATATGACAATAGTAGCAATAGAATATGATGATGTTGTTATGGAATCTGAAGAAGCAGAGAAGACTGAAGAAATAAAAAATTGTGAATCCCACAATGCAGACATGCATGTAGATGATGTTGATGAAGATGAAGCTGCCATTGCATCAACAAAAACAAAGATGATGAATAATTCAACAACTGAAGTTGAATATGGTGTTGATGATATTGTAGATGAATTTCTGAGGTGTATGGACTCTATGTATGAAAGATAGAATGAACATAAAATTGGTAAATCCCAGTGTGAAAATACAAGTGGATGATGAAGGTGTTAGTGAAGAAATTGAGGATGAAATAGGTGTAGCCCACAATACAAATATACATTTGGATGAAAATGATAAAGATGCCGACAACCTCACTACTGAAGCAAGGACTTGTATAGTTGATGAAGATGCAATCGAGATAGTTGCAAGTCAGCCAATTACGGTTGAAGAAGAAACTAAAGACAAAGAAGAACAACCCGTAAAGACCAAGCCTGTGAGGGAATTTTTTTTCATAACAATTCTATTGTTTGTGAATGTGCAGGTACAAAGAGAAATCAACCAGTAGTTGAGAAAGAAAATGAAGATGATGAAGACTGCAATTTTATTGCAAAATTTGACAATTTTTTTCCAGTTTGCACAGAAATTGCCGACATTATAGTTCAAGATGAATTCAAGTATGGCATTACTGATTTTGATGTTGAATTGAAGCTCATTGAAGAATGACTTGAAAAGCCAAACTATATTGAAGTGTATTGCATTGTAGCTGAATGTGTTGGAAGTTTAGATGAAAGAAACACTAAAGATACAACTGAGATAAAAAATCTAAGTGATGAAGGAAACCATAGAGTTGCAACAAATGAAGAAAAGGTTAGTGGAAATGCTCTACCAGTAGACGTAGAGAAAAATGAAGAGAACAAAGAAGAGAATGACATGTTAAACAATTTCAATGATATTTCTGAAGCACAATTTGAAACTTCAAGAATTCAAGGATGAAGATGACAGTTCTAGGCCTAAAGAGCCCAAGGTAACTTGCAAGAAGAAGACCAAGACAAAGAAAAAAATGAAGATGAAGAAGACAAGATCTATGAAGAACATAGAAAAGATGAAGATGAAGAAGATAAAATAAGAAAAATTCTAGAGTACAAGGTCTGGAGTAGAAAGAAGAAAAAAAATGTAACAATCTAATTTTTTTCAGTCATTTTGTAAGCCTAGATGAAACAGACGAGACCAACATGCAATTGAATTAAAAAGTATGACAAAATGTGTTTTTTGCAAGTCCATAGAGACATTACTGAAGTCAAATTTTCAGGTGTTAGTGCTCTTGTATGTTAGAAATAGTATTTAATTCTGTTAGCTTAGCTTTAGCTTTAGCTTTTAATTTAGTTCCTATTTAGAAGTTCAGTTAATTAAACATGCAACAACATGCAAAAGCTAGGTTAGACTTTTTTGGGTTTCCATAAGTGTTTAAATACACATTTAGTTTTGGTTTGTAATGCATTAGTTAATATTCTGTTTATCAATAAAGATTGAAGAGCCGTAGCTCATTCTGCATAATCTTTGTATTTATTTCTGCCTCCATCCTTCAATTTGGTATTAGAGCTTGGAAGAAGATCGATTGATCGGAGCAAGGAGAAGCCATAGCTTCAAAGAAATTTGAAAAAAAAAGTGCAGAAATTTTCGCGCCCTTCTCCTGCATGAAGGCGCGAAAATATTTGGCAAAATTTCAAAATAAAAAAAAGTGAAAATTTTCGCGACCTCACTCTAGGCCCAAGCGCGAAATTTTTTAAAGGCAATTTTTGTGGCCTCACTTTAGCCCAGAGTGTGAAAATTGTATATTTTCGTGTTCCAACCTTCATTAGGCCCGCGGAAATAATTCCACGAGAAAAAATCTTGTTTTCATGAGTTAAGTTTTATTTTTTATTTTTTACTTCAAGTAATAATTTTTTTTTAGTAAACAAAAAGGTGGAGTTTTACAAGAATAGAAAAGGTTTTTTTTACAAAAGTCTTTTTTATTTTATAAGAAAGTGAAGAGGAGTCATTATTAAAAAAAGGAAGGAGATTTTTTTAAAAAATCCAGTGAAAGACTCTGCAGCGTCTATGGCTTCTAGCAGCAACAATCAGTCTCAGATTTCTCCTCTTACAGGGAAAAAGGACTATGATGTTTGGGCTATGAGGATGGCGGTTTATCTCAGATCAGAAGATGTATCGGAATATGTCGTGAATGGCTATTCCGAACCAGCAGATGATGTAGCCTATCAATCCCTAACAAACGAAGAAAATGATACTCTAAGAATTCACAGGAAGAAGGATGCAAAGGAACCACATCAAATAATGAACGCTTTGGATAACAACGTATTTCCAAAGATATCAGCTTCATTGCGTGCCAAAGCAGCATGGGAAACTTTGGAGACCAGTTATCAGGGTGCTGGTAAGGTACAGACAACTACACTCCAAAACCTAAGAAGATATTTTGAAGATCTGGAGATGAAAGAATCAGACTCAATAGATTCTTTCATGACCCAAGTCATGGGGATTGTTAATCAGCTGAATACATATGGTGAAAAGATCGAAGATCAAAGGGTGGTTGATAGGGTTCTGAGATCCCTACCTGTTGGCTCGGTTTTGCAACCAAGCTTAGTGCTATGGGCACCTACTAACTAGTAGTAGCAGTTTCAATAGAAATAAAAGCAATAAACTAAATAAACAATACTTTTCATGGATCTAAGCAAAGATATTAAGCAAATAACAAAAATAATTTAAGATCAAGAACAAGAACATATAAAATAAAGAATTTGTATTGAAAGTATGGGGCAAGCAAGTGCTTGCGGAATCAATACCTCTAATGGTGAGGTTGAATAGCTCCAAGGATGAGCAACTTCCAATCTCCAATGGTCTCTTCTCCAATGTGGTTTGCAATGGCTAAAATGCTCAGGGGAGATTTCAGCAGCATAAGGATGAGATAATGGATGGATGTGAAATGAGGAGCCCCTACCACCTTTTTATAGGTTTTGGTGGTGAGGAATACCATTTGTGGTTTTGTGGAAACCAATGGTATTGACCAACATGGTTTAGGTAATTTTCCCTCCTTTTTCCTTTTTTGAATAAAAATAATATTTTAATTCCCTTTTTAATATTTTTGGGAATTTGGACCCTTTTTGAGGGTTTTTATGATTTTCTTGGAAAAATAATCTTTTTTTAATGGAAAAAGGGGTGTACCAAGGTCTTTTGGTGACCTTTTGTTGGTTTCAGAGGCTCAGATGGTGGAAAAGTGGACAAATGGGTCATGTGAGTAAGGGAATGAGCTAGTGAGCACTTTTTAGGTGTTAACAGATTGCCCCCTGATGTGTGAGGGCAGGAGCTCATCGTATGGCCGATAGACATCATAGTTCTTTTGTCCTTTTTCTGGGTTTTAGGGGAGAGAAGAGACCGTTTGGAGACTGGAGCCACGGCCCTTGGAAGCTGCAAAAACAAAAAATATTACATGGCCTCAATATGAATGAGGTATAATCTCTGATAAAGGACGAGGCGGGCATTCCCATGCTCGTATCAAGGCATATACAAAACAATTAGTCCCAAGAAGGGGGATCTAATACGTGAAGAAATATACTGGTACATCATAATGGTCCAGAGGGGACATGATGGTGGGATATACTCATGATCATGAATGATCGCAATAACTGATACACTGGATCAACTGTGGAACTGCTGAAACTGAAGGTGTCCAACATCTGTAGGGACTCAAAGACTGTGAGCCATCTCTGAGAAGTATTTGTATCTGTATACTCGAGGGAGTAGAAAACTGGGGTACACTGAATACTGTCGCCATACGCAACCCGGATATGTATAGAAAAAAGTGTAGCTGGTGTGATCCATAGGAAGACTCTCAAATGTGGAGGAGTCAGGAGGTATCCGGGGTCTTCGACTAATAACTGAACGGACCAATACCCTGTGCGAGTCTCAACGATGCGATCAAGGTGTTGAAGTCGAGCATGTGAGAAACAACCATTTGGAGAGGCACTGAGGATTCCTCTCGAAATGATCCGTAGGCACCCATTATAAATGGTAATGAGTCCAAGACACAGGGACCTCTAGGTCTATCCTCTGGAATCAATGTGGTTGTCGTCGACAGAGGGAGACCAGCAACTAACAAGGCAATGATGTTTCCTTAACAGGAGCACGAGGTGTAGAACTGAAGTGGTGTAGTACTGCTGGTAGGACTGACATACTTGTGGGGATGGGAAATAACTGGGTCAAAAATGGGTAGACTCAAACTTCCTTTGTTCAGAGCATGATGACGTGGTTGACCTGGCAGCGTAGGGAACTGACTTGTAGGTGTGGGGATCATCTTTTAGGGACTGAAGGGTATGTACTGACTCTGGGGGGGTGAAGCTGATGGTAGCTGTCGAGGGAGTTTCCGGGTGACATACTGCAGAATACTCTGAACAAAGGCGACCAGAATGGGGAAGCTGCTATGTGAGTAGACATGATCTGTCGTGGCGCCAAGAGGCACCATTCTTCCTTCTTCGTAGTTTTAATGAGCTCCAAGAAGGGATAAAAGTGTGCTCTGAAATGGTACGGTCCTGTGGATTTTGTGAGCCCAGGACGGCGCATGCTCATGGTTGCTTTCATGTTTAGAGAGTCTGAAAACGGTAAGTGGACTCTGTTGGTGTTTCTTTTTCGTAAGTTTAGTCTCCAAGGCCCGAAAAAGGATAAAATGATGCGGATGGAGAACTCTTCTAGCCGATGTGACTAGAGTATACCTTTTTCGTAATTAGTCTACGAGGTCCGGAAAAGGGGTAAACTTATACCAGGTAGACGCCCTTTCAGATACGTTTATCGAGCATGAAAGGAAGCAAGATTGCTCGGCGATCTTTTCATTGTTTTAGGAGTCAGAAAAGCGCTTAACAGAAACTCCCTAAGTGCCTTTTTCGTAAAAAGGGGTTGCTCGGCCCGAAAAAGGGATAAAATTATACCGAACAAAAAATGGATTGATGAGGGCGAGAAAAGGTCTCAAGCATCGTCATCAGTGCGGAAAACTGGATCCGGTGACATAAGGATTGTCGGAAACGGAGAACGGCCGATGTGGCACGCAAGCCGAGGTGACGAGGGGGCGTGGAAAAAATGCCCGGGAAATCGAAAGGTGAGAGCGAGAAATGATCTCAAGCATCATCACGAGCGTGGAAAACTGAATCCGGTGATATAAGGCACGTCAAAAATGGGTTATGACCGATGTGGCACGCAAACCGAGGTGACAAGGTGTCGGGACACAATGTTGATATTGGTCCTGGTGAGAGCGAGAAATGATCTCAAGCATCATCACGGGCACGGAAATATGAATCCGGCGGTGCACATGGTGCGAAAAATGGAGGTCATAAGGACTCCAGAATGGTGAAAGGAAATAACTAAGTTAAAAAATGGTTGTAAACAAAGGTGAGCCCACCAAGCCAAGGATGTAATGGTGGGGAGAAATGATTACCCGTGGGGGAAAAATACTAGGTGTATCAAATCAACTGAAATATACAAGTGACACGTGACCTCAAAAATGGTTGAGATCACGAATATGAAAAAGTGAGCAGGGTTAATGGTCTGCCCCCATGCTATGTGCATGGGGTTTGTGATTGTGGATCACATATGTGTTGGTTTGAAAGATGGGCTCATTGAGGTGTTGAGATAGAGATGATGGGGAAGGTTCAAAATGATTGATCATGCCCCCTATCCCGGGGTCGAGGTAATCTATTATGCCCCCTAACTCAGAGGTGTCAATGTGGTGCAGATGTTGTCTCATAGAGAGATCAATAGGGCATTGAGCAACTGCTGGCGGGGTGTTATACCATGAGGCTGTGGGTCGTGGTGGCATACTGAAGTGATGATATGATAATGGGGGATTCCCTTTGTGGGGTGGATGCCCCCAGTATCTCCGATGAGGATCACGGTGATGATGAGTAGGCAAGGTTTTGGGCATGCCCCCATGTTGTGGACATGTGGTTTCCTGGTTGATTTGAAAGGGTTCAACCTGTGTGTCAAAGGGATCAATGGAAGGGGCCGACCGGACAGAGGGGTATCCAGTGGAGATCATATAAATGGCGGGGTCAAGGCCAGGCATTTCGGTATCTGACCAAGTAAAGACATCAGTGAATTCTTGGAACAGTTGTTGGTATTCTCCGATCTCATGCTCACTGTGGGAGGTTCCTAATGTGATGGTATGAAGGGCACCAAGTGGGTCAGAGATGTCAATGTGGATGACGGGAGAAATATCGGCCATGGGATCCGTTAACCAGTCGATTTTAGTAGGAAGGAAATCCTTGGACTCAACCGCGGATTGGGTAGCGGTGGTGGATGAAGTCTCTTCCAGGAGGAAGTATGGACGATGGTGCATGTCTTCCCCGGGATAATCAAAGGTAGTAGGAGTCTCGAGAACCTCTTCATCATTGCGGGACCTTTGAGTGGTCAAATCGAGTGATGAGGTAGTGGTAGTCGAAGAGATCATGTAGATGGTGTTAATCTCTCCGGATGAGGATGATGCGGGAGGGTAGATCTCCTCGATAGTAGAGGGTGCCGTCTCTAGGTCCAAATTGTTCATCTCGTAGAGAGCTGCTCTGTAGTCTGGGATGTCAGGACAGTTATGCGAGTAGTGGCCATAAATACCGCATATCGCACATGGGTGGTTGGTACGCAGTGATTTATCACTAGGCATAGGGTTTGGATCTAGTTTGACCACCGGGATGTTGGGGTCGTCGTCCAACATTTGCATGTGTTCCTGCAATGCAGGTAACTGTGGGCACTGATGGGTTGGATGGCCTAACTCATCACACAGCGAGCATTTTGGAGGAGCACGAAATATGGGGGGAGGTTTAACTGCCTTGGGTGGGGGAACCGCAGTGTATGGTTGTGGGCCTCTGCCCCCAGTGGGCCTGACGAATGGAGGGGGATTCGTCGACGACGAAGGAGTCGTGATACCGGGAGGTGGTTGGGTAGAAGTAACAATGGGTTGCACCGGTTGTAGGATGACATTTGGTGTCGGTGGAGGAACGGGAGGCGTAATATACCACACGGGTAATCCCAATGTTAACCCGGGGAGACTAAGGGTAGCCATAATCGGGGCGCTTACTACACCCGAAGGAGGAAATAGAAAGGGGATTGTGTGGATAGGTGTAACACCGATGTGACTAGGGACCAATGGTGGTTTGGGTAACAAGGAGGGTTGATTACCGGGTGTTTGTGAAAGAGTGCAGAGGTTAGCGACCTGGGTCTCCGGTGACGGTGGTGGAATGGCCTGGAATGTAGAGGTTATCGATGCCTCGGAGTAAAGTCTGGGTCCTACTGAGGAAATGAATGAGGTAGTTGCACCACAAACAGGTTGTTCAACCATGGTGAGACCATTTTTAGGTGTGGTAGGGGCCTTGGGATCGTAATAGGTGAGCTGGTCGACCTTGACCACGCGTCCCTCATGGGGGAACATCATGGTACGAAAAACGGATGAGGCAACCGCTTTCATGGCGTACATGTAGTTGCGACCAAGTAAAAGGTTATAGTCTAGTGGGGCATTGATGACCTCAATGTCAATGAGCACGGTTTTACCCGCCAGCTGGACAGGGACATTGGCTAAAAGACCTAGGGGTTGAGCCGAACGGCCGTCATAAGCTCGTAATGCAGTGGTGGACTGCTGGAGAGTAGGGGATCCCAACTTCTGCCAAACAAATGTGGACATGACGCATGTGGAGGCCCCTTCATCGATAATGCACTGATGGATGACAAGATTCCGAACAGAAACGGAAACTTGGAATGCTATGGTAGAAGGCAGTCGTGGTTCAGATTGGTCTAAATCAAAGGTCATCAAGTTCGAATCATTTGGGTCAATCGCCCCAATGGCGGAAAGTAAAGTCTTGCGCTGAGTAGGACAGGTTTTTAAGACTTCTAACGCAGACATGGCTGCGGGAGATTGAGCTAAGTCATCTACAATGTTGTAATTGGACGCAGCTCGTGCATTGGGGTTGTTGTTGATTCGGCGAAGGGGGAAGCGAGGTGCTTTAGAAGCGCCATCAAGTGGAACCTGAGGTATACGCAACGTCTGATCAGTGGGATTAGCAGTAGTATCCTTTTCGGCGGGGGGGGCTTCAGAAGTCGGTCCGTATTGATTCCGACGGGTTTGGATATTGACGTCAGCGGTGGACATCATCAATAAGTGGTGGGTGCCTGAATCAAACATGGGTTGATCAGGAGCTGTGTAAGTTATTTGTTGTGGTTGCACGTTGCCCTGTTGGGGGGCTAACGGCTGAGTGTTTACCACTCCCTGTGTTGGAAAAGGGTTTTGGAGGACCAAAGGTTGTTGTGGGGGTGGTGGGGGGTTGGGTGGTGGCTGAGGAGCCGCCTGCCCTTGACGATGGGCGTCATTTGTCCATAGTTGCCGAGCTCGCTCCAAATGTGGGCAAGAATGCGTGTAATGACCATAGATCCCGCAAATAGAACAAGGGTGGTTTGTTCTGAGGTTATTATTTCTAGGCTGCTTAGGATTCCGATCGGGATTGCGGTTGGGAGGAGCAGCATTGTTATTTTGCGGAGGATTGGGAGGTGGAGGACCTTGCTGATGTTGTTGGTTATTACCATGGTTATGACCTCTACCACGGTTCTGTTGCGCACCTTGGTTGCGCTGGTTGTTTTGGTATTGGGGCTGATGTTGTTGTGCGTACACGTGCCCTTGAGCATTGGGGGGATTTTGGGGAGCCGTAGGTGCGGGAGCAGGTTGCGGTAGATAGTATGCAGGTGGAGCTGGAGGTTGTCCAGTTGCCTGTTGGGGTTGTTGGTACCCCTGAGCTGGTGGAGGTGTGAGGTTAGCTGGTGCAACCGGTTGTGGGTAATGCATGGGCTGTTGTGGGAACTGCATGGGGGTTTGTACCGTAGGTTGAGCATAGTATGTAGGAGGTACATATGCTGATGGCGCTTGGCCATAACAATGTTGTGGACAAGAGGGTCCATGAACGTGATGGGTCTGGTTTGTTGGAGCATAGGAAGTCGTCGCTCCGGAACTAGATGTAGCCCTAGAAAGGTCTGGGGCGGGCATGGTGCTCACCATACTGAAAGGTTTTGCTTGCAGTGTAATTTGGCCAATAATGCCATCAGCGGCATGTGATGCCCCCGGTGTGTCACCGCGTGCAGAGTCACCTCGTGGGGCGTCCGGTATGATCGTGTATAAGTAACCCGATTGGGCGTAGATGAGATCAAACTGTTGGGCCTTGAGGATGGCCTCTTCCTCAGACTGGGGTCTTTCAGATGCTACATCCTTCGCAATGAGAGGAAGGAGGGATTTAAGGAACCAGTCTAAAAAGATTCGGTCGTCTAATTTGATCTTGCATAGGCTTCGGCGCCGACGCCAATCATGGATATGGTCAGTGATATGCGTGGCCGTGTTCTGTTTGCAAGACAGTAGGATCTCGACGCCCGCATCGTAACGGACAGGTAACTGGAAGAATTGTAGGAAAGTCGAGGCAAGGGAGGTAAATGTGGCATGCGTCCCATGGGGCTGCTCGATATACCATTTGGCTGCGGAGCCAGTGAAGGTGCGTTGTAAAAGCCGTAGGCGGATTGAGTCATCCACTATGGAGTTGGAGGAACACCATAAATGGAAGGACATGATGTGATTTTGGGGGTCTTCTCCAGCCTTTCCCTCAAACTTAGGGATGTCAGAGGGAAGCTTAGTGGGCATATGGGGCCAAGCAGGATCATGTCTGATGGGGTCATTTGTGAGCCTAGCTAAATCTGGCAGGTTCAGACTTGCCATGTATGGTAGACTAGCGGATGTGGCGATTGGAACGTGGATTGGCCTAGCCATTGTGGTATGGTGTAGGGGTCCAGTAGCTCCTATAGGTATGCTAGGTATGGCGGGTATGTGCCCTCCAACAGGTGTGGCCTGATATGGGTTAGTACTCCCAAGTGCAACTTGGGTTACACTTGGGTTAGGAATCGCACTAGGGATTCCTGGTATATTACTACCGAGTGCAACGTGGGTTACACTTGGGTTAGGAATCGCACTAGGGATTCCTGGGATAGCATTCCCAAGTGCAACATGAGTGACACTTGGGTTAGGAATCGTACTAGGGATTCCTGGGATAGGGTTTGTGGAAACCGAAGGGGGTAAGACCCCCATGTTGGGCATGCCCATGACAGGTTGTGGTCCTGTGGTAGGCATTCCTAAATGTGGAGTGTTACCCATATTGGGCATACCCAAGGGGGTGGGTGTTGTCATGGATGGTATCCCCGCAGAAAGGTCTGCGGATGTCTGACCTATGGTTAATGTAAATTGTGGATCTTCTGGTGTTCCAGACATAATTGTGGTAGGTAGTAACTCTGTGGGGTTTTCGGATTCTACCTCCAAATCAAAGGTGAAGTGGGGTATGTCAGAATCGGATGACCGTCTAGATGATCGACGATGTGTCGAATCAAGGGATAATGCTCTGCGTCTGTGACGTGGAGAGCCAAGTGGACTAAACTCTGGGAGTTCGCCCTGTAGACGACGAGAACGTCTAGAATTCTCAATGGTGAGAATATGGTTTTTATGTAAAAAATTGTTTTAAGTATCAGGTTGTGATATATATGTAAAAGACTCAAAACCCTAATGCAACCAAGGGTGCAAAAAGGGGAGTGAAAAAAGAAGGCTCACAGGCCAAAAAATCAATCCTCAAAAAATGCACTTATTCTAGCAGCTGTGCTACAATAAGTGGAGGAATGCAACAACCGGTCAGAATACCAACATGCAAGCGGCTCCTAGAAAAAATAGGTGTAACTAGACTCAAAAGGTGGTAAAGATCATGCAAACACCTAATCTAAAAGTATTGTGACTCAAACAGACGATATCCCCTGCAAGGTGATGAAATCCAAGTCAGACAATATGAATGTAGAGACAACGGCTAGATATCCCCCTACCGGGAGGGACACCGGGTTATCAATCCTAAAAAGACAGGCTACTAGGATACTCCGTTCATGACGCGTCGAGAAAAGGTAAATCTGCCGTTTGGTCCTTTGATCGCAATATCCCAATACAGGGATATCCCGAGAACTGCGAATGGTAGCCCTTCGGTTACTGAATGGGTTTCGGTATCCCACTCAGGCTTCCGGAACCATCCTCGCGACTTCAACCCTCCTAGGGGAGAGGCCTTCCCACAAACCGGTTGTGACCGCGCCAAAAAGTACTAAGAGATTTTAGCTCCCTAATTGGACAACTTCTATGTCTCAGATGTATGAACTGAGGGGTGTTATTGGAACACCTATCCCCCCAATACTACCTAGCTACAAGAATTCTTTTTGTGTTCCCCAAGTGGGGTTAAGAGTGTGTTCAAATTAGGGTAAGTTTTAAGTCTTAGTTCAATTAAGTGATCGTGTGAGTGCACGTGAGGTGTTGTAAACTGAACTTGAAAAAATTAAATGCTTTTACAAGAAATTTTCAAAAAATAAAAGATTTTTCGAAAATAAAAAGCAAATATTTATGACTTTTTCACTAAAAAGGAATTTAAATGCTTTTCAAAAAATAACTCAAAAAATAAAGGATTTCTTGGATTTATGAAAGCAAATAATAGACTTCTTTTTAAAAGAAATAATGGATTTCTTTGTTTTGAGAAAAATTGCTAAGGGCAAGATTTTAAACAAGTAAACAGGAAAAAATTTGAATCTAGATGAAAATGCAATAATGAGTCTTTCTTTCACTTTCTTGAAAATTTTTAAAAAGATTTCTAGATATGCACTTTAAATAGTAAAATTTTTTTCTATGGCTGTAAGATATGGAGAATCAATACTGTAAAAAATGAGCCAAAATGGGTGAACTGAAGTGATAAATAACACTAAAATACAATATTAGATAAATTTCTATGGAAAATTTCTTAAATCTAATAGCATATTTGGATTTCTTGATCGAAAACACCCAATTTGAAAAAAAAAAAAAAAATCGTTTCAAACGGAGTTCGGGAGAGGGAGATATGGTCGTTTGAAAATTGAGCTGCGCGGCCAAAAAATGACATGGACCGCGCGGGTTTTGGACCAAAAGTCGCGATGGACCGCGCGGGTTTTGGGCCAAAAGTCGCGATGGACCGCGCGGGTTTCTGTCGCACAGTCGCGATGGACCGCGCGGGTTTCTGGCAAAAAGCCGCGATGGGCCGCGCGGAAAAACGCAGAAAAGTCGCGATGGACCGCGCGACTGTCTGGCAAAAAGCCGCGATGGACCGCGCGGAAAAACGCAGAAAAGTCGCGATGGACCGCGCGACTGTCTGGAAAAAAGCCGCGAGGCGGAAGCCGTGCACGGAAACCGAGAAACGAACCCGAAAATTGAAAATTTTGGGCTGTTTATGGGGCCAAATCTCAGAACATCAATGGATCTGCTGTCTAAGATGGTAGATCTATGGATCTAAAGGTTAAAAATTCATAAAAACTAAGATTTAATGGCAAAGCTAGAGATCTAAAGTTCAAACCAAAGCGGAGTCGCCAAAACTGTTGGCTCGGTTTTGCAACCAAGCTTAGTGCTATGGGCACCTACTAACTAGTAGTAGCAGTTTCAATAGAAATAAAAGCAATAAACTAAATAAACAATACTTTTCATGGATCTAAGCAAAGATATTAAGCAAATAACAAAAATAATTTAAGATCAAGAACAAGAACATATAAAATAAAGAATTTGTATTGAAAGTATGGGGCAAGCAAGTGCTTGCGGAATCAATACCTCTAATGGTGAGGTTGAATAGCTCCAAGGATGAGCAACTTCCAATCTCCAATGGTCTCTTCTCCAATGTGGTTTGCAATGGCTAAAATGCTCAGGGGAGATTTCAGCAGCATAAGGATGAGATAATGGATGGATGTGAAATGAGGAGCCCCTACCACCTTTTTATAGGTTTTGGTGGTGAGGAATACCATTTGTGGTTTTGTGGAAACCAATGGTATTGACCAACATGGTTTAGGTAATTTTCCCTCCTTTTTCCTTTTTTGAATAAAAATAATATTTTAATTCCCTTTTTAATATTTTTGGGAATTTGGACCCTTTTTGAGGGTTTTTATGATTTTCTTGGAAAAATAATCTTTTTTTAATGGAAAAAGGGGTGTACCAAGGTCTTTTGGTGACCTTTTGTTGGTTTCAGAGGCTCAGATGGTGGAAAAGTGGACAAATGGGTCATGTGAGTAAGGGAATGAGCTAGTGAGCACTTTTTAGGTGTTAACACTACCACACAAATTTGATTTGAAAGTTGCAGCGATTGAAGAAGCAAAGGATCTGAGTATTCTCTATATAGACGAGTTGACCAGATCACTACTTTCATATGAATCCAGAATCAACAGGAATGAAGAGCCCTCTCTGGAGAATGCTTTCAAAGCACAGGTCTCATTCTCAAAAGGTAGAGGAAGAGGCAGAGGCAGAGGAGGATCAAGAGGAAGAGGCAGAGGTGGCCGAAGTAATGGCAAGGAAGATCAAGATCATGATCATAACCATGAAGGCAAGAACTACGAAAAAAAAGGATCAGATAAATCTAATATTAAGTGTTATTATTTCAATAGATTTGGACATTATGCTCATGAATGTATAAAGAAAAAGTCTGATCAGGAAAAACAGAATGCTAATGTGACTAATACCTCTGAGAATAAATAAGATATGTTATTTCTTACATGTTATGCAGCACACGAAATCCCAAAGGGAATTTGGATTTTAGATAGTGGCTGCAGTAACCATATGACAGGTGATAGAGGTCTAATTGCAGACCTAGATGCATCGGTGAAGACAGAGGTCAAATTCGGCACGGATGAGGTAGTTCCAGTTCTTGGCAAAGGAGTGGTCAACATTCCGACCAAACAAGGCCAACAAAAGACAATCACAGATGTATATTATGCTCCAGGATTGAAGCATAATCTGCTTAACATTGTCCAACTTACTGAAAAGAAATACAGACTTGTATTTGATGGATCAGGCTATGAAATCTATGACAAACCCCCAAATAGACAGTTGATCATCAAAGTACAAGTGACTAGGAACAGGATGTATCCACTAGTCATGAATTGCAGCAGCACGGTAAGCTATTTTGCTCAAAAAGCCACATGCATGGATGTTTATTCGTTATGGCATTTCAGATATGGACATCTACACTTTGGTGGTCTCAAGTTGTTGCAGTAGAAAGAGATGGTAAAAGGATTACCTCCTCTGAAGGAGCCAACAAATAGTTCTGAGTGTTGCATCATTGCAAAGCAGCACAGGGATAGATTTCCTAAAGGTATGTCTCGAAGGGCACATTCACCTCTAGAACTTATTCATACTGATCTGTGTGGTCCAATGCAGAAACAATCAATTTGTGGACGCTATTATTTTCTTACATTTATTGATGATTACAGTAGAAAAACATGGGTGTATTTCCTTCGTTAGAAGTCTGAAACTTTTGGCAAGTTCAAGGAATTTAAGGCTCTGGTTGAAAAACATAGTGGTTATCAACTCAAAGTATTGAGATCATATGGAGGGGGAGAGTATGAATCAAAGGAATTTCATGATTACTGCAAATATCATGGAATCAAGAGGCAATTCTCTATAAGATATACACCTCAATAGAACGGTATTGCAGAATGCAAAAACAAAACCATCATGAATATGGCAAGGAGCATGTTGAAAGTGTTGATGTATATGTAACTTTAGAATGTATTTCACTTGTATATTTTATATTGTATTCATATTACATTGTACTTCCGACGAAGAGGTTTCATTCCTCCGATTGGGAAGGTCATAATTGTATTTTATAGGGTTATTAGACTCCTCTAGTGGGGTCGGCCCTAAGTCATGTTATGATGGGTTATTAGACCCTCCTAGGAGAGGTCGGCCCAGTTAGAGTAAAAGGCAAGTGAAGTCAAGTATAAATAGAGAGTGTGACTCTCTCATTTAGTCATTCACTCACTCACTCATTCATACAAGTGAGAAGTGTGCACAAGTGGAGGAGGAGGAGTTGCATAGGACTATCTATTTGTTTTGGGGTTTTGTATTATTGCTCATTCTATCTCTGAGGAAGTTACGGGGTTTTCTCCTTTATGGTTTCGTCGGTGAAATGCTTTGTGTCTCTTGTCTCTTGTGCTTGATATGTTGTACATGTTGTTCTCTCAGTTAAGATCCTAGATCATATTGAATTAAATGATGAAAATCTAACATGGTATCAGAGCTATCCTGAAGGGAGGCATTGTATGGCATTTACGACACTTGTTGCACTTGCGACAAATTGGAAGCTAGGGATTGGTATAGTAAAAACTAGTCGTCGTGGTACTTTCTCTATAAATCCATTTTGGTGAAGGTTCAGGATCTGAATATTTTGCAGGCCAAATATTTGACACAGATCTACCCTATGTAAAAATTTCAGCCTTAGATTCATTGTACTTTGTGAGATATGATCCGTACAAGTTAGGGTTTTTGCCTCTTCCAGAATGCATCCCTAAACATGTGACCTAGGAACAAAGGTCATATATCGGTCTAGGAAGCTCCAAATGGAATTTCGTAAAAATTTACAGTTAAGGAATGGACTGTAGTTTCACAAGTCCTAGTTTCAGAGGCCGAAATTGAAACGGTGACATGTGGCACTCCGTACAAGTTCACTATATGTTTCATCCCATAAACAGGTCATGTTGCGACACTTAACATATCTCTCTCATGGAGAATCCATTGAAGCTCATATCTATGGGGTTATAAAGATGACAGGTCAGGCTACCACAGGATGAAGTTTTAGACCCTGACGATCTCAAATTTCAGAGATGCACCAGAAACAATATGGCATATCTTTCTGCCAAAATACAATTGGATTCTGAGCATTTTCATTTTTGGCTTGTCACTGCTGCGGGAAATTAGGGATTTTGACAGAAGTGGAATTTTGGAGTTCTCTCAGCATAGGATTGCTCTCCTAAGCAAAATCTAAATTTAGAGACCAAGATCAAACTTTTTGGTTGGGTGAATCTCCGGGAAAGTCAAACCCAAATTTGATTTTTGGACCAGAAAAACCAGAAAACCAGATTTTGACAGAAGTTGCAGATTCGAAATTCGTAGGTCATTTTTGGAGGGTCAATTTTTGGAGTTTTAAAAATATGGGCACACCAGCTTGCTCACCTCAGTCAATTGCATCTCTCTGTCCAGACAGAAGTTTGAAATTCCAAGTTTGGATTTTTAGGGTTTCTCTGTCAAACCCTAGCCAGCTCTAGATCCAGTTTCAACAAATCAAGTGGTAAGACCTAAATATTTTATTTCCATTTTGGGTTTCTCATTATGATGTCTCACCACACCAAACTTGAGGATAAGCTTGAAGGGGATGATAACTTTTGAGCATGGAAGTATAGGATTGGGTTAATCCTCGAAGAGAACGAATTGGACACCTACATAAGTGAAGAGATTCCAGTTCCAGAGGGAGATGAGGCTAAGGCCTTACATAAGAAGAACTTGGTCAAGGCTAAGAGAATCATTGCAGAGTCTATCAAAGACCATCTCATACCTCACGTGTCTTCTCTAAAGACACCCAAGGAGATGTTTGATTCCTTGACCAAGCTGTTTGAAGGGAAGAACATAAATCAGAAGATGACTTTGAGGAATCAATTGAAGAATGTAAAGATACAAAATGCAGATACCATGTAGTCCTACTTTACAAGGGTCTTTCAAATAAAAGAACAAATTGAAGCTATGGGAGAAGATATAGAGAATGGTGAAATTGTGATGACCACCTTGAATGGTCTTCCTAGGTCATGGGATTCCTTCATTCAAGGAATTTGTGTTAGAAAGAAGCTCATCACATTTAGTAGGCTGTGGGAGGAATGCTCATAGGAAGAAGCTCGAATTGTAGCTCGAGAAGAAAAGATGGATAATGAAGACCAGGCTCTCACATCACACACCAGGAAGAATAACCACAAGAGGGAGAATTCTCATCACAAGAAGGGTAAACACCACCACCATAATTAGAGGGAGAACTTTGGAGAATCCATGAGAGATATTTCTCACATTCGATGTTATACTTGTGATGAGAAGGGACACTATTCTAGAGATTGTCCTAGGAACAAAAGCAAATCCCACAAGAAGAAGAACAACAAGAGAAGACATTGTGCTCACACTGCAGAGGATGATGAACCTCCAAGGAAGAGAACTAGGAAATATTCTTCAAGTGATAAAGAATATGTATTGCAATGAAGTTAACCGGCTACATAGGTTCCACCTCATAAGGTGAAGCTAAAGATGACTTTTAGTTTTACATGAAAGGAGTAGAAGAAGCTACTGCAAAGTTGGACTCCGGAAAACAAATAATCTATGAAAGAACCTCTCATCCATTTTCAGCATTGGTTAAGGTGCACACTATCAGAGACTCCAGTAGTTCCTGCAAGGAAGCAAAGATTGAGAGGGAGTCCACCCAACAACCAAACAAAGATAAGTATTTGAATTGTCATTTCTTGTATATATGATTACTTAAATGATGTTGTTCAGTCATGTACATACTTATGTTCCTAGATTTAGGATGTATATTATGCATTCTAGAAAAGTTGCATTAATGAACAAGATACTACTAATATAGTAATAGGTAAGTGGCCTATGGTATTGTACAACACTCCATTGCTACTTATCTAGATTGAAACCTCTTTGCTAACATGTTGGGAGTAGTGCACACTCTTAACAATGTTCTGGTAGAGATGGAAGGCATCTAGAAAGTTACGGGATATGGATAAATGGTGTATTGAAGCATTGGCTAAGATAATTGCATGACTGTATGGCCTATGTATTTATAAGTAAGAATATATATATATATATATTTTTTTCCTGAAAACTATGAGATGTTTCTAATCATGCAATTGAATTCGACTTGTAGGAAAGATCGTGTACAATCACCTACAAAACAAGGACAACGACATTTGTTCCAGTGACGAAGTTCAAGAAAACTACCTATTGAAGATATTGAAGAATCTGAAGCTCCCAGGATCAGGGATGCAGTAATAAAAGGATGCCATGATCAAGGAGTACCAGTCGATCATGAAGAATGATGTCTGTGATGTGGTCCCGAGACCAGTATGAAAGTCTGTTGTGACTTCCAAATGTATCTACAAGATCAAGCATGTTGTAGATGGTAGGATAGAAAAGTACAAGGCAAGATTTGTGGCATGTGGATTGTCCCAAAAAGAAGGGATAGATTATGAGGAAACATTTGCACCTGTATCCAGATACACTTCCATCAGATCAGTACTTGCTCTGGCTGCAGTGATGAAATGGAAGATACAGTAGATGGATGTCAAGACAACATCCTTGAATGGTGTAGTGGAAGAGGAAGTATATGTGGAACAACCACTCGGGTTTGTGACACATGACAGGGAGACTCATGTGTGAAAACTGAAGAAAGCCTTGTACGGTTTGAAACAAGCACCCAGGACATGGTACTACAGGATTGATAGCTTCCTGACTAGTTTGGGCTTTACCAAGAGTAAAGCAGATTCCAACCTTTACTACAAGGTTGATGAAGGCAATCCAGTGATACTCCTACTGTATGTAGATGACCTGTTTGTGACAAATGAGGATGGATTGATTGCTGATATGAAGAGGAAGCTTGTTGCCGAGTTCAAGATGAAGGACTTGGGTATGATGCACTATTTTCTAGACATGGAGATGTGGCAAAGTGTGGATGGAATATTCCTTGGACAAGGGAAGTATGCAGTAGAGATCCTGAAGCGGTTCAGGATGATGGACTGCAAGGCCATGGCCACACCTATGGAATCGAACCTGAAGCTATTGTGTGATGCTTCATCAAAGTCGGTTGATGCCACGATGTATCGTCAGATGATTGGGTCCTTGATGTACCTGACGAATACGAGACCAAATATTTTCTTCGTTGTGAACACATTGAGCCAGTTCCTAACGGATCCAATACATGTTCACTTGATTGCTGCAAAGCATATTCTGAGGTACTTGACGGGTACGGTTGATTATGGGCTCAAGTATGATGTTAATCAGAAGATTAACCTGGAGGGTTATGTTGAGTCAGATTGGGCAGGAAGTTCCATTGATAGGAAGAGCACTTTGGGGTGTTGCTTCAGTTTGGGATCAAGTATGATCTATTGGTTTAGCAGGAAGCAGTCTTGCATGGCACTGAGTACAGCCAAAGTAGAGTATGTCACAACTTGTTCGGCTAGTTGTGAGGCAGTATGGCTAAGGACGCTACTGTCTGATTTGTTTGATCTCCAGTTGGACGCGACTTGTATATATTGCGACAACCATAGTTGTGTGAAGTTGTTTGAGAACCCAATGTTCCATGACAAGTCGAAGCACATTGAGATCAAGTTCCACTATATCAGGGATATGGTGCAGAGAGGAGCAGTGAATCTCCAGTATGTTGCGACGGACGAGTAGATAGCCGATGTATTGACCAAGTCACTGGCCAGAGTGAAATTTGATTACTTCAGAGAGAAGCTTGGTGTACTTCTGATCGAGGTTCCTTCGAGGGGGAAGTGATGAGTCCAGAAGACGTAGATGCACATGGGATTTTCCGACATGGTCAGATGTTAGTCCTTCCATGGTTGTTGATGTAAATGTCGAGCTTTTTCGACATGGTCATAGGTTAGTCCTTCCATGGTTGTTGATGTAAATGCCATGCCTTTTCGACATGGTCAGAGGTTAGTCCTTCCATGTGCGTTGATGCAAGTGCAGAGCCTTTCCCACATGGTCAGAGGTTATTCCTTCCATGTGTGTTGATGTAAGTGTAGAGCCTTTCCGACATGGTCAGAGGTTAGTCCTTCCATGTGCGTTGATGTAAGTGCAGAGCCTTTTTGATATGGTCAGAGGTTAGTCCTTCCATGTGTGTTAATGTAAGTGCTGAGCCTTTCCCGGATGGTTAGAGGAAAGTCCTTCCATGCCGATGAGTGTAAGTGTTGTGTTATGTGAATATGGGTTGTGCTCCGTTGACAATGAGATGATCTGAATATGATGAGGTGACAGTAGGGTACACAGGTCTTTCATAGGCATATTATCAGTCCCGGGATGCTCCTTCAGGTTTTGTAGTGGTAGATAATCAGTCCTGGGAGATCTTGCAGGTTTTGCAGAGGCAGTGTAATCAGTCCTAAGATGTACCTACTTGATGGCTTGCTCGCAGAGATAATGAAGAACTACATGGAGGATAGGCCTACATACAACATGAAAAATAACTGGCTCTGTAGAACTTCTTATGATGAGTAGATTGGAGATTGATGATCGAGATAGTAGCAGCAGTGATGATGATGTTCCAGCTTTGATGATGATCCTACAGTGATGAAGACTTGCGCCGATGAACTATGTTAAGAAAATACCTTCCTAGTTAAGAGGGCGTGTTGATGTATATGTAACTTCAGAATGGATTTCACTTGTATATTTTATATTGTATTCATATGACATTGTACTTCCGACGGAGAGGTTTCATTCCACCGATTGGGAAGATCATCATTGTATTTGATAGGGTTATTAGACTCCCCTAGTGGGGTCGGCCCTAAGTCATGTTATGATGGGTTATTAGACCCTCCTAGGAGACGTCGACCTAGTTAGAGTAAAAGGAAAGTGAAGTCAAGTATAAATAGAGAGTGTGACTCTCTCATTTAGTCATTCACTCACTCACTCATTCATACAAGTGAGAGGTGCGCACAAGTGGAGGAGGAGGAGATGCAGAGGACTATCTATTTGTTTTGGGGTTTTGTATTATTGCTCATTCTATATCTAAGGAAGTTGTGGGGTTTTCTCCTTTATGGTTTACCCGGTGAAATGCTTTGTGTTTGTTGCATCTTGTGCTTGATATGCTGTACAATTTGTTCTCTCAGTTAAGATCCTATATCATATCGAATTAAATGATGAAAATCTAACATAAAGGAAGAAACTTGTCCCATGATTTTTGGGGAGACGCAGTGGCTTGTGCTGTTCATGTGATAAATAGATCTCCCACCAAAATTGTGAAGAACAGAGTACCAGAGGAAGCATGGATAGGTATGAGTTGTAATATTTCTCATTTCAGAATATTTGGTTGCGTTTCTTATGCTCTTGTTCCTAAACAGCTTCACAAAAAAACTAGATGACAAGAGTGAGAAATGTATCTTTCTTGGATATAGTGAAGAATCTAAAGCCTACAAACTGTATAGCCCTATTACCAAAAAGGTTATCTTCAGCAGAGATGTGTTGTTCAAGGAGGAAGAGTCATGGAATGGAACCATAGACAAGGTTGTGGGAGTTGCAATACCCCAACCAGAAGATGAATAAGAAGAGGAGCTGATTGGACAACAGGGTCCAGTAGCATCTTCACCAGTAGCACATACTCCAGCAAGAACACCTAGAAACTCAGTTCGAGGTGAAGCATCAAGTCCGCAATCAGGTAATGAATCTGATCACAGTAATAGAAAGACTAGAAGATTGGAATATATTTATGATGAGTTGGATGCAAATACCAATTATGCTTTTATTTCTAGTGAACCTGTGTTTTATGAAGAGGAAGTAAAAGAAGAACATTAGGTAAAAGATATGGACGAAGAGATAGATTCCATTGAGAGAAACGGTACATGGGATCTAGTTCACCTACCAAAAAAAAAGAAACCCATTGGTGTGAAGTGGGTCTATAAGACCAAACTCAATGAAAAAGGTGAGATTGATAGGTAAGAGGCAATGTTAGTAGCAAAAGGTTTCTCGCAGCAACTGGGAATTGATTTTGTAGAAACGTTTGCACCGGTGGCAAGATTGGACACACTAAGAACAATCCTAGAAATAGCATCCCAAAACAGATGGAACGTGTATCAGATGGATGTTAAGTCGATGTTCTTGAATGGAATTCTTGTAGAAGAAATTTATGTGGAGCAACCACGTGGGTATGAAATCAAAGAACATGAAGAGAAAGTTTACAAGTTGAAGAAATCTCTGTATGGGCTCAAGCAAGCTCCAAGAGCTTGGTACAACAGAATTGATTCTTATATGATAAAAAATGGTTTTAGCAGAAGCAGCAGCAAACCAACACTTTACACAAAGGTAAATCAACAAGGATAGATTTTGATAGTTTGTTTATATGTTGATGATATGATTTTTACAGGTGACCTGTCAGTAGATATGTTCAAGGTAGCTATGAAGAAAGAGTTTGAGATGGCAGAACTTGGATTAATGAAGTTCTTTCTTGGATTAGAGGTAGAACAATCAGAAAAAGGTATATTTATCTCTCAAAGTAAATATGCTAATGAAGTTCTTAAGCGATTCAGAATGCTTGATTGCAAACCGACACCTACACAAGTGGCAACAGGTACAGAGTTGAGCAAAGAAGATGACAGTCCCAAAGTAGATCCAACATTGTTTAAGAGACTTGTAGGAAGTCTCATGTATCTCACAACTATGAGATTAGATATTATGTATGCTGTCAGCTTGATTTCCAGGTTCATGGAGTCTCCTAAAGACTCGCATTGGCAAGTTAGAAAAAGGATCTTACGATATGTTGCAGGGACTTCAAGCTATGGAATTTTATACTCAAGCACTGAGTATAATGTTTTGACATGGTTCACTGACAGTGATTTTGCAGGAAGTGTGGACAACATGAATATCACTTCCGGTCATGTTTTTCATCTTGGATCAGGGGTGATTTCATGGGCATCCAAGAAGCAGCCTATTGTGACACTTTCATCAACATAAGCAAAGTATGTAGCAGCAACATCAGCAGCATGTCAAGCAGTCTGGTTACGTAGAGTTTTAGAAGGTCTTCAACAGAAACAAGAAGGACACCAACAATCTATTGTGACAACAATTCAACAATCGCTCTATCCAAGAACCATGTTTTTCACCAGAAAAGCAAGCACATTGATACCAGATATCACTTCATAAGAGAACTTGTGAACAATAGTGAATTTCATGTTGAGCACTGTAAATCGATTGACCAATTGGCTCACATATTCACAAAGCCATTGGGAAAAGAAAATTTTGAAACCGATAGAGATAATTTAGGCATTGTAAAAGCTGCAGTAGTAATTAAGAGGGAGTGTTAGAAATAGTAATTACTTCTGTTAGCTTAGCTTTAGCTTTAACTTTTACTTTAGTTCCTATTTAGAAGTTCAGTTAATAAAACACCATAATTCAAAGTCAATTAACCACTTCTAAAAATATGGTTGGCTATGGATGACCATGGTTGGCTATGGCTATGGTTAACCATGGTTGGCGATGGTTGACCATGGTTGACTTTGGTTGGCCATGGTTGAATATGGAATATTGTTCGATATGGTTGGCCATGGTTGAATTCAATCCGCAACCATATTTTTAGAAGTGGTTAATTGACTTTGAATCATAGTTTAATTGAGTGGTTAAGATTAATGTTAATTAGGGATCAATAATGTAAAAATCAAGTTTCAATATTATGACAATTGTGAAAATGAAGAATAATATATATTTATAAAATTATGTTATGGTTTAGGTTGATATTAATGTTTCGTAATACTAATGTTAATATTGATATTAATGTTTCTTAATATTGTTATCCATTAATTAATTGTATTGATAATATTGTTTCTTAATTTATCATTCAAAGATTGATAACATGTAATTAATAGAAGAGAAGCGGCAGAATTTTGGTGGTGGAGGTCGTGGCAACGGATCTGGAAGGAGCTATAGTATTAGGTATGTATGGTCTGTATAGAGATCTCAGCGTGTACAACCTGATCGTCTCTGGTACCAACAAAAAATTATTTTGCACCGTCAACTTATGTGTATTACACCCGATAATTGTAGATGGAAGGGACAGTCATGTCCTTATATTGCTAAATATCTATGTGACACCAGATCAACTTCTTTAAAATTGATAGAGGATGTCTTGTACTTGGCCTCTGAAAGTGAGATTGCATTAGCATAATTAATTTATCCTTGTCCTCAATATTTTAATCGAGTTTGTGAGCGGGAGCTTGAACATATTGTTAATAAATAACAATCCTATTGTTGGCACTTCCTAAACAATGGTGGCTAGGTTCTTCACTAGTTGAAAAATAAAAAGAAGATTATATCACTCATTCAATCCATCATCCTTGGCAATGCACAATGAACCTGAAAATAGATAAAAATTTCAATAGGCCATATAATTGGGAAGAACAAGCACACATACAATATTCTTCCCATGTGCTAACATGTAAATCAAACCCTAGAACTCAAATACTTTGGTAATTAGAAGACCTATCCTGCGTGAATTTTAAAAGATCCAATGCATCCACGGAATTCGATGTTAAGATCTCTGATTTACTCTTCCAAGCGCAGGATTTCTTCACACCAGGTAAGTGCAAATACTGTTGGGATCTTTTTGAGGCTCCTCTTGAAGACAGTGCCCATTCTTCAAAGTTCAAGCATGTAGGTATCACACCACTCTGATAAATTGAGCCCATGATTCCCGATCGATTATTCCAGCATCATTTTCCCTTCGCGTACTCAATCATAATCATCAACGCCAAATCTCTTGCTTGCCAGGGTTTCTCTAGCCGATCTCTCCTAACTTCTTGGCCACAACTCAACTTGTCCATGTAGATTTCTCATTTAGATAACAAGAACTTAGGCCATAGATCATATGTGGCTCTGATACCACATGAAAAAATCTAAATAAACAAGAAAACAAAACAAAAAGACCAAGAAATCTAAGTGGCAGAAAGAGAGGGCATGAGCCCGTTCAACATTCATTATTCACTGATACTTGGTTATTAAAAACTTTAGGATTAAGGACAATAATAGTAACAAAAAATTCTAATATAACTTGGTTATAATTTTAAGATAAATTTTAATACTATTTTAATCATTTATAATATTTTTATTTCAATTTATAATTTTTCTATTTTTTAAATTAAAATTTATTTTATCTCATAATATAATTTTTATTTTTATTATTAATCAAAATTTAATTATAAAACCATATAACATGTCACTGATTTCTTAATTTTTTTTTTTTTTTTTATAGAATATAAGCTTAAAACAAATTCGAAAGCCAAAAAAACTAAATTACAAGTTATATAAAGTATCAACTTGCAACCTCAACTATTTTCCATGAAAGTAAAAATCAAACGTTAAAAAGAACTTTCATTTAAATAATTATAAGTTGATATTTATTTATATGGGTGTTTATGTATTTATGATTAGTAAAATTAACAAGAAAACGCTACAGTGCAACTAATGCCTAAGCAAAATTATTTAAGTTAGCTCTCTGATGTCTGTAAATGACATCTGATGAAGGTAAGCAAAGGTAAACATTGGTAATTGATATTTTTTTAGTTTTTCTTTAGCCTTATGAGTTAACACCACCAATGCACGTCGAGAAACTCACAATGTTCTGTCAGCTGTGCCAGCTGTGCCAACAATTCCTCCAACGACCCCATATGTTCAAGACCTTGCAGCGCTTCTAACTTCGAGCATCCAGGAACGACTAGTTGTCGAAGCTGTGTCAGAGTTGTAATATTTCTCATTTTAGAATATTTGGTTGCGTTGCTTATGCTCATGTTCCTAAACAACTAAGAAAAAATCTAGATGACAAGAGTGGGAAATGTATCTTTCTTGGATATAGTGAAGAATCTAAAGCTTACAAATTGTATAACCCTATTACCAAAAAGGTTATCTTCAACAGAGATGTGTTGTTCAAGGAGGAAGAGTCATGGAATGGAACCATATACAAGGTTGTGGGAGCTGCAATACCCCAACCAAAAGATGAATAAGAAGAGGATCTGATTGGACAACAGGGTCCAGTAGCATCTTCACCAGTAGCAAATACTCCAGCAAGAACACCTAGAAACTCAGTTCGAGGTGAAGCATCAAGTCCACAATCAGGTAATGAATCTGATTGCAGTAATAGAAAGACTAGAAGATTGGAATATATTTATGATGAATTGGATGCAAATACCAATTATGCTTTTATTACTAGTGAACATGTGTTTTATGAAGAGGCAGTAAAAGAAGAGAAATGGGTAAAAGCTATGGACGAAGAGATAGATTCCATTGAGAGAAACGGTACATGGGATCTAGTTCACCTGATAAAAAACAAGAAACCCATTGGTGTGAAGTGGGTCTATAAGACCAAACTCAATGAAAAAGGTGAGATTGATAGGTACAAGGCAATGTTAGTAGCAAAAGGTTTCTCACAGCAACCAGGAATTGATTTGGAGAAACTTTTGCACCAGTGGAAAGATTGGACACACTAATAACAGTCCTAGCAATAACAAGCCAAAATAGATGGAAAGTGTATCAGATGGATGTTAAGTCGATGTTCTTGAATGGAATTCTTGAAGAAGAAATTTATGTGGAGCAGCCACATGGGTATGAAATCAAAGAACATGAAGAGAAAGTTTACAAGTTGAAGAAAGCTCTATATGGGCTCAAGCAAACTCCAAGAACTTGGTGCAACGAACCAACACTTTACAGAAATTCAAATCAACAAGGACATATTTTGATAGTTTGTTTATATGTTGATGATATGATTTTTATAGGTGACTAGAACAATCAGAAAAAGTTAAATTTATCTCTCAAAGTAAATATGCTAATGAAGTTCTTAAGCGATTCATAATGCTTAATTGCAAACCGACACCTACACCAGTGGCAACAGGTACAAAGTTGAGTAAAGAATATGACAGTCCCAAAGTAGATCCAACATTGATTAAGAGACTTGTAGGAAGTCTCATGTATCTCACAGCTACGAGACCATATATTATGTATGTTGTTAGCTTGATTTCCAGGTTCATAGAGTCTCATAAAGACTCGCATTGGCAAGTTGGAAAAATGATCTTACGATATGTTGTAGGGACTTCAAGCTATGGAATTTTATACTCAAGCACTGAGTATAATGTTTTGACAGGTTTCACTGACAGTGATTTTGTAGGAAGTGTGGACGACAGGAAGATCACTTCCGGTCATGTTTTTCATCTTGTATCAGGGGTGATTTCATGGGATCTAAGAAGCAACCCATTGTGATACTTTCATCAACATAAGCAGAGTATGTAGCAGCAACATCAGTAGCATGTCAAGCAGTCTGGTTACGCAGAGTTTTATAAGGTCTTCAACATAAACAAGAAGGACAACAACAATCTATTGTGACAACAATTCAACAATCGCTATATCCAAGAACCATGTTTTTCACCAGAAAAGCAAGCACATTAATACCAAATATCACTTCATAAGAGAACTTGTGAACAATGGTGAAATTCATGTTGAGAATTGTAAATCGATTGACCAATTGGCTCACATATTCACAAAGCCATTGGGAAAAGAAAATTTTGAAACCCATAGAGATAATTTAGGCATTGTAAAAGCTGCAGTAGTAATTAAGAGGGAGTGTTAGAAATAGTAATTACTTCTGTTATCTTAGCTTTAGCTTTAACTTTTACTTTAGTTCCTATTTAGAAGTTCAGTTAATAAAACACCATAATTCAAAGTCAATTAACCACTTCTAAAAATATGGTTGGCTATGGTTGACTTTGGTTGACCATGGTTGACCATGGTTGGCGATGGTTGACCATGGTTGAATATGGAATATTGTTCGATATGGTTGGCCATGGTTGAATTCAATCCGCAACCGTATTCTTAGAAGTGGTTAATTGACTTTGAATCATGGTTTAATTGAGTGGTTAATATTAATGTTAATTAGGGATCAATAATGTAAAAATCAAGTTTCAATATTATGACAATTGTGAAAATGAAGAATAATATATATTTATAAAATTATGTTATGGTTTAGGTTGATATTAATGTTTCGTAATACTAATGTTAATATTGATATTAATGTTTCTTAATATTGATATCCATTTATTAATTGTATTGATAATATTGTTACTTGATCGTCTTTGGTACCAACAAAAAATTATCTTGCACCGTCAACTTATGTGTATTACACCCGATAATTGTAGACGGAAGGGACAATCATGTCTTTATATTGCTAAATATCTATGTGACACCAGAACAACTTCTTTTAAAATTGATAGAGGATGTCTTGTACTTGGACTTTGAAAGTGAGATTGCATCAGCATAATTAATTTATCGTTGTCCTCAATATTTTAATCGAGTTTGTGAGCGGGAGCTTGAACATATTGTTAATAAATAACAATCCTATTCTTGGCACTTCCCAAACAATGGTGGCTAGGTTCTTTACTAGTTGAAAAATAAAAAGAAGATTATATCACTCATTCAATCCATCATCCTCGGCAATGCACAATGAACCTGGAAATAGATAAAAATTTCAATAGGCCATATAATTGGGAAGAACAAGCACACAGACAATATTCTTCCCATGCGCTAGCATGTAAATCAAACCCTAGAACTCAAATACTTTGGTAATTAGAAGACCTGTCCTGCGTGAATTTTAAAAGATCCAATGCATCCACGGAATTCGATGTTGAGATCTCTGATTTACTCTTCCAAGCGCAGGAGTTCTTCACAACAGGTAAGTGCAAATACTGTTGGGATCTTTTTGAGGCTCCTCTTGAATACAGTGCCCATTCTTCAAAGTTCAAGCACGTAGGTATCACACCACTCTAATAAATTGAGCCCATGATTCTCGATCGATTATGCCAGCATCATTTTCCCTTTGCATACTCAATCATAATCATCAACGCCAAATCTCTTGCTTGCTAGGGTTTCTCTAGCCGATCTCATCTAACTTCTTGGCCACAACTCAACTTCTCCATGCAGATTTCTCATTTAGATAACAAGAACTTAGGCCATAGATCATATGTGGCTCTGATACCACATGACAAAATCTAAATAAACAAGAAAAGAAAACAAAAAGACCAAGAAATCTAAGTGGTAGAAAGAGAGGGCATGAGCCCGTTCAACATTCATTATTCACCGATACTTGGTTATTAAAAACTTTAGGATTAAAGACAATAATGCTAACAAAAAATTCTAGTATAACTTGGTTATAATTTTCAGATAAATTTTAATACTATTTTAATCATTTATAATCTTTTTATTTCAATTTATAATTTTTCTATTTTTTAAAATTAAAATTTATTTTATCTCGTAATATCATTTTTATTTTTATTATTAATCAAAATTTAATTATAAAACCATATAACATGTAAGTACTTTCTTAAAAAATAAAAAAGTTATAGAATATAAACTTAAAACAAATTCGAAAGCCAAAAAAACTAAATTACAAGTTATATAAAGTATCAACTTGCAACCTCAACAACTTTCCATGAAAGTAAAAATCAAACGTTAAAAAGAACTTTCATTTAAATAATTATAAGTTGATATTTATTATATGGGTGTTTATGTATTTATGATTAGTAAAATTAACAAGAAAACACTACAATGCAGCGAATGCCTAAGCAAAATTATTGAAGTTAGCTCTTTGATGTCTGTAAACGACATCTGATGAAGGTAAGCAAATGTAAACATTGGTAATTGATATTTTTTTAGTTTTTCTTTAGCCTTATGAGTTAACACCACCAATCCACGTCAGGAAACTCACAATGCTCTGTCAGCTGTGTCAACTGTGCCAACAATTCCTCCAATGACCCCATATGTTCAAGACCTTGCAGCGCTTCTAACTCCGAGCATCCAGGAATGACTAGTTGTCGAAGCTGTGTCAGCTGTGTCAGAGTTGTAATATTTCTCATTTTAGAATATTTGGTTGTGTTGCTTATGCTCATGTTCCTAAACAACTAAGAAAAAAGCTAGATGAGAAGAGTGAGAAATGTATCTTTCTTGGATATAGTGAAGAATCTAAAGCCTACAAACTGTATAACCCTATTACCAAAAAGGTTATCTTCAATAGAGATGTGTTGTTCAAGGAGGAAGAGTCATGGAATGGAACCATAGACAAGGTTGTGGGAGCTGCAATACCCCAACCAGAAGATGAAGAAGAAGAGGAGTTGATTGGACAATAGGGTCCAGTAGCATCTTTGCCAGTAGCAAATACTCCAGCAAGAACACCTAGAAACTCAGTTCGAGGTGAAGCATCACGTCCGCAATCAGGTAATGAATCTGATCACAGTAATAGAAAGGCTAGAAGATTGGAATATATTTAGGATGAATTGGATGCGAATACCAATTATGCTTTTATTACTAGTGAACCTTTGTTTTATGAAGAGGCAGTAAAAGAAGAGCATTGGGTAAAAGCTATGGATGAAGAGATAGATTCCAAAAAACAAGAAACCCATTGGTGTGAAGTGGGGCTATAAGACCAAACTCAATGAAAAAGGTGAGATTGATAGGTACAAGGCAATGTTAGTAGCAAAAGGTTTTTCGCAGCAACCAGGAATTGATTTTGGAGAAATTTTTGCACTAGTGGCAAGATTGGACACACTAATAACAGTCCTAGCAATAGCAGCCCAAAATAGATGGAAAGTGTATCAGATGGATGTTAAGTCGATGTTCTTGAATGGAATTCTTGAAGAAGAAATTTATGTGGAGCAGCCACATGGATATGAAATCAAAGAACATGAAGAGAAAGTTTACAAGTTGAAGAAAGCTCTATATGGGCTCAAGCAAGCTCCAAGAGCTTGGTACAACAGAATTGATTCTTATCTGATAAAAACTGGTTTTAGTAGAAGCAGCAACGAACCAACACTTTACATAAAGGTAAATCAACAAGGACATATTTTGATAGTTTGTTTATATGTTGATGATATGATTTTTACAGGTGACCTGTCAGTAGATGAGTTCAAGGCAGCTATGAAGAAAGAGTTCGAGATGACAGACCTTGGATTAATGAAGTTCTTTCTTGGATTAGAGGTAGAACAATCAGAAAAAGGTATATTTATCTCTCAAAGTAAATATGCTAATGAATTTATTAAGCGATTCATAATGCTTAATTGCAAACCGACACCTACACCAGTGGCAACAGGTACAAAGTTGAGCAAAGAAGATGATAGTCCCAAAGTAGATCCAACATTGTTTAAGAGCCTTGTAGGAAGTCTCATGTATCTCACAGCTACGAGAGTAGATATTATGTATGCTGTCAGCTTGATTTCCAGGTTCATGGAGTCTCATAAAGACTCGCATTGGCAAGTTGGAAAAAGGATCTTACGATATGTTGTAGGGACTTCAAGCTATGAAATTTTATACTCAAGCATTGAGTATAATGTTTTGACAGGTTTCACCGATAGTAATTTTGCATGAAGTGTGGACGACAGGAAGATCACTTCCGGTCATGTTTTTCATCTTGGATCAGGGGTGATTTCATGGGCATCCAAGAAGCAACCCATTGTGATGCTTTCATCAACATAAGCAGAGTATGTAGCAACAACATCAGTAGCATGTCAAGCAGTTTGGTTACGCAGAGTTTTAGAAAGTCTTCAACAGAAACAAGAAGGACAACAACAATCTATTGTGACAACAATTCAACAATCGCTCTATCCAAGAACCATGTTTTTCACCAGAAAAGCAAGCACATTGATACCAAATATCACTTCATAAGAGAACTTGTGAACAATGGTGAAGTTCATGTTGAGAATTGTAAATCGATTGACCAATTGGCTCACATATTCACAAATCCATTGGGAAAATAATTTTTTGAAACCCATAGAGATAATTTAGGCATTGTAAAAGCTACAGTAGTAATTAAGAGGGAGTGTTAGAAATAGTAATTACTTCTGTTATCTTAGCTTTAGCTTTAACTTTTACTTTAGTTCCTATTTAGAAGTTCAGTTAATAAAACACCATAATTCAAAGTCAATTAACCACTTCTAAAAATATGGTTGGCTATGGTTGACTTTGGTTGACCATGTTTGTCTATGGTTGACCATGGTTGGCCATGGTTGACTATTGTTGACCATGGTTGGCGATGATTGACCATGGTTCACTTTGGTTGGCCATGGTTGAATATGGAATATTGTTCGATATGGTTGGCCATGGTTGAATTCAATCCGCAACCATATTTTTAGAAGTGGTTAATTGACTTTGAATCATGGTTTAATTGAGTGGTTAATATTAATGTTAATTAGGGATCAATAATGTAAAAATCAAGTTTCAATATTATGACAATTGTGAAAATGAAGAATACTATATTTATAAAATTATGTTATGGTTTAGGTTGATATTGATGTTTCATAATACTAATGTTAATATTGATATTAATGTTTCTTAATATGGTTATCCATTTATTAATTGTATTGATAATATTGTTTCTTAATTTATTATTCAAAGATTGATAACATGCAATTAATAGAAGAGAAGTCGCAGAATTTTGGTGGTGGAGGTCATGGCAACGGATCTGGAAGGAGCTATAGTCTTAGGTATGTATGGTCTGTATAGAGATCTCAGCGTGTACAACCTGATCGTCTATGGTACCAACAAAAATTATCTTGCATCGTCAACTTATGTGTATTAAACCCGATAATTGCAGACAGAAGGGACAGTCATGTCCTTATATTGCTGAAGTATTTATGTGACACCATATCAACTTCTTTTAAAATTGATAGAGGATGTCTTGTACTTGGCCTCTGAAAGTGAGATTGCAACAACAAAATTAATTAATCGTTGTCCTCAATATTTTAATTGAGTTTGTGAGCGGGAGCTTGAACATATTGTTAATAAATAACAATCCTAGTGTTGGCACTTCCCAAACAATGGTGGCTAGGTTCTTTACTAGTTGAAAAATAAAAAGAAGATTATATCACTTATTCAATCCATCCCTCGGCAATGCACAATGAACCTGAAAATAGATAAAAATTTCAATAGGCCATATAATTGGGAAGAACAAGCACACATACAATATTCTTCCTATGCGTTAGCATGTAAATCAAACCCTAGAACTCAAATACTTTGGTAATTAGAAGACCTGTCCTGTGTGAATTTTAAAAGATCCAATGCATCCACATAATTCGATGTTGAGATCTTTGATTTACTCTTCCAAGCGTAGGAGTTCTTCACAACAGGTAAGTGCAAATACTGTTGGGATCTTTTTGAGGCTCCTCTCGAATACAATGCCCATTCTTCAAAGTTCAAGCACGTAGGTATCACACCACTTTGATAAATTGAGCCCATGATTCCCGATCGATTATGCCAGCATCATTTTCCCTTCGCGTACTCAATCAGAATCATCAACGCCAAATCTCTTGCTTGCTAGGGTTTCTCTAGCCAATCTCTTCTAACTTGGCCACAACTCAACTTCTCCATGCAGATTTCTCATTTAGATAGCAAGAACTTAGGCCATAGATCATATGTGACTTTGATACCACATGACAAAATCTAAATAAACAAGAAAAGAAAACAAAAAGACCAAGAAATCTAAGTGGCATAAAGAGAGGGCATGAGCCCGTTGAACATTCATTATTCACCGATACTTACTTGGTTATTAAAAACTTTAGGATTAAGGACAATAATGCTAACAAAAAATTCTAATATAACTTGGTTATAATTTTCAGATAAATTTTAATACTATTTTAATTATTTATAATCTTTTTATTTCAATTTATAAATTTTCTATTTTTTAAAATTAAAATTTATTTTATCTCATAATATAATTTTTATTTTTATTATTAATCAAAATTTAATTTTAATACAGAACCCGGCAAACCTTTCAAACTCCAGCATCTCCGCAGCTCCAAAAGCTTCAAGTTCCTTAGCTCACGTCCGAGCGAGGCCGGCAGTGTTTGCAGCGAAGGGGTTTCTAATATGAGCTTTTCCAAACCGCTACCCTCCCCGGTGACACTTGGCCATTCTCTTAAGTATGGAAGATACAAATATAATTTTTCCAGGGACCGTTGATGTGCAATTTGGGAAGGCAAGACTTCAATATTGTCACTACCCCGGAGATGAATGTTTTCAAGTGTGCCGATGCTTCCAAAACTTCCGCTTGAGAGGCTTAAATTAGAGCAACCCACTAAATCAAGATATTTAAGCTTGATTAAATTTCCAAAGGAGTTTGGAAGCCTCTCCAAAACTGTGCAGTAAGACAGGTCGATGTGTTCCAAATTTGTTAGATTCCCGAAAGACTCTTGTAGAGACCTCAGTCTTGAATTGTGCCTCAACTCCAAATGTTTCAACGAATGCAGATGACAAAATTCCTCAGGTAACTTTTCGAATTTCTCTTGGACGACCACAACCTGTTCCAGGTGTTTCAACCTTCCTATGGAGTCTGGAATATTCGAGAGCGGAGCTTGAATACGTAATACCCGCAACTGCACAGATGCCTGCAGTATGTCCACGTGTTCCAATTATTCTAAATATAATAAACATACAAATATTTAAGTAAAACAAATATCTATTTACCTGCGATTCCTCTCGCCACAATGTTTCCAAATTTCTTCCGTCCAGTTCTAACACCCATAACTTGTTCATTGGAATACAAGGAGGGAGGTAAAAGCTGGGACAGTTGTTCCAGCGAAACCATATGAGTTTTGGTGAGTCCACTCCGCTCAAAAGGCATCTCAAGAGATTTCTTTCACGTCAATATCAAGTAGTTGCAACTTTTTCGTTTTGCAACGTTGAAAGTATGCCCACTCTTCGTGATCACCATATCTCTCTTCATTATCGCCATATCTCGAACACACTTCGTCATCACCATATCCCGAGGGAAGCATCCTAATTCCCGAACACTCTTCGTTATCACCATATTCCTCTTCGTTATCAGTATCACAATATCCCGAAGAAAGCATCCTAATGCCCCGCACTTCGGTTGCTTCCTATGCATTTTTTAAAAACGAGTAGTAAAAAACTATAGACAGATTTTAATAGGATTATCTATAAAACATTGAATCATTGACTGTACATGGATTCTATACAATAATCTATAGAAGATTCAAATATGGACAACTTAAAACTGTATATAGATTTTTATAGAATGATTCATTGAAGCATTGACAACTTACAAATGATTGTTGCAAGAAATCATCAATGTTCTTTGTCCCACGCCAAAGACGACACGGTAATCTTGAATCCTTCGCAAGATCTCTCCAGAGATCACGAAGGTGATCATGCATTCTTATACAGTTTTTATAAATTCTCCCATCAAAATAGTAGCTGTGGCGCTCCATTATGTCCACCTCCACAAGGGATTTGTTTAGTAGATTTTGAAATCCCCGCGAGCCTTTCAAACCTAACCCGTCCCATACTTTTATGGCGGTATCCCTGTTTTCTCCTATGAAGAAACAGGCAATGTCTAAGAAGATCTGTTGTTGTTCGTCTCTTTGAAGTGCATCATAACTAATTTGAAGCTTCTTTTGTATCTCATCGGGAAGTATTTCTTCAAGTCTCTCCAACTCATCTTCCCAATAAGATTTATTGGTGTTTCCATAAAGAAGGCCCCCAAGCACCTTTAAGGATAAAGGCAGTCCACTGCAAGCTGTTAAAAAATGAGCAACCAGATATTCAAATCCCGACAGTGGATGGGGCTGGCAGAAAGCATGCAAGCAGAAGAGCTCTCTGGAGCGTTCTGTATTGAGGCCACTCAACCTATAAATGGATGACTCTTGTACTCCTGACCTTAGGAGGACATTCTTGTCACGGGATGTGATCAAAACTAAGCTATCATGGTGTAGGAAATCCAGAGGCAAAAGTGCATCCACTTGATCCACATCATCTACATCATCTAAAACTAGTAAAATATGAGAATCTGATAGATGCTTCTTGAGAGTTTCTATACCTTGATACCTGTTGTCGATATGCATTTCCAGTTGAAGCAAACCCTTGAGAAGTTCGCTCTGCAGTGTATGCAATGAGCTTTTAGCGTTTTCTCTTATATCGAATAAACATTAATATTTATTGTAATTTGAACGCTTCCTGTTGAAGAGTTCTTTAGCCAGAGTTGTCTTCCCCACTCCACCTAGGCCGGTGATGCCGACGACCTGAACTGTTCCGCTATGCTGCTGTAATACTACTTTCCTTTCAAAATCCTCCACTTTCTCATTTAAACCAGTTGGATATCTAGCCACATTCAACTATGTTATAGAACATTTTTTCAACACAACTGCAACGACCTTAGCTAGTAGCACCTCCTCGTCGCTAGTAATTCACAGGAAATAAAGCTATTAGTTAGATTAAAAAATAAATAAAAGTATCGTGAAAATATCAGACAGTCCATATTTTTTTCAAACAATCACATAATCCTTATTACATCTAGTAATCTGATGCGGAGCATCCGTCAACTAAGGGTTATGTCCGACGTTTAGTAACCGAGTGACTACAGTTCCAACCAGTTGTTCAGAAATGGTAGTGTTATCATACAACTTGTAGTTGCCCCTAGTGGTATCCCATCCGGGACGGTAGAGGAGATAGGCAACTAAAGAGGTGACCCAAGAGATGCCACGGTTCCCAATGCAAGGTGGGAGTCACGTCAACCGAGGCACTCTTCGCTTTAGATCAAGGTGAAACAAGACCTAGGGGGAGACCCTATAACCAATCACAGTTGATTGGACCCAACCAAAGGTTCCTAAGGATAAGTAAGGGAAGAGTTACAGAAACCAATGCAAGGTTGAGTGGACCTAGAAGTTAAAGTATGGTTGAAGGTGGTTTGAGAGATTGTTAATGTTTCAACCAATGTATAATTTAGGCCACATAATTGGGTATGATGACAAGGTATAGTACCATATGCTACACAAGTGGGTCCTACCTTTCTTGGGATATGTGAAATGGTTTAAAGTAGACCCACAAGGTGAAGTTAATGGATGCAATTGACACTAGATGATATGTAATGAGTAGATCTATGGATCTAAGTTGAATTTAGGAGTACCCATGTACCAGATCTAAGGTTTGACACAATTCCCCAGGAGTGCGACTTGCTTTGAGGAGGATTAGTGCCTTGTTGGATGGGCTAATGGAGTCAAAAGGTATGTTAGAGTATAGATCGGGACACCTAGAGGTCAAGTCAAGTGGGCTAATTGAGATAGAATGGTTGCATCTTGCTAGATCTAGGTTTTCATGAAATGACCCAAGTGGACCACAATCCCTTAAAACAAGGAATGCTACCCCCAAGGCAGATCGTCACAAAATGATACTCTAGACGTAGGTTTCAAGGTATGCCCGTTCCAAATCCACAAAAATCTCAACCACCCACGTCCTCAAAGTGGGCAAACTTACTCACCCAAGGGAGTGCGACCTTGCTCAAGGAGGGTTAAAAGATGGATAAGGTTGGCCAAATCAATTCCAATGGCCACCAAACTGTAGATCCAAGTAGCTTATGCACCGATCTATGTGGATCTAGAAAATCAAGTCAATCCAAGGGTTAGATCTTACTAGATCTGAGTTTTAAGGTGCCAATAATTCAAAAGGGGGTTTTAATCCCTTAAAATGTGGAATGATGCCCACAAGGTAGAAATCACCAAAGTAAAAGTCTGGGGATAGGTTATCAAGTGTGTAGATTACAAATCAAGCGGGATCTCACCTACCCATATGCTAGATCTAACCCAACAAGCCTCTCCAAGGAAGTGCGATTTGGTTTAAGAGGGCTATATTGCCTTGAAAAGTGTGTCAATTTTAACCCAATCACCACCAAACTATAGATCCAACTAGGGGTGGATGCTATAGAGGTGGGTTCTTAAGTTCTTTTCAAAAGCAAGGCTAGATCTACGTAGATCTAAGAAATACCAAAATTGGTGTTTTAATTAATTAGGGTTTGTGACCAATGAAGATAGAATGGATGAAAGAGGCACATACCTTGTAGATCTTACCTCAATTGCTTGTGGCCACCTTGCAAATTGATAGCATTCTCCAATGTGTATATTCAAGAGTGAGATCCAAGAGCTCCAACCAAAACGTCTTCCTCCAAGATAGCCAAATTGTCCTCCTCCTATAAGACAAGATCAAAGAAACAAGTCAAGCAAGATGATTATGAAAATGATAGAAAGATGTAATAGAAAGCATCAACTATGTCATAAAGATACAATAATGATACTCCCTGTCACAAGATCAACCCAAGAGAGAATATGTGGATCCCTCCAGCAATAACCCTCAAGAAATCGCCCTCCTCTCCACCAATTCGACTTCCCTGCAAGAAAACTAGTAGAAGCACCAAAATCCACAATGATACATAGAAGAGATACTGTATATTCAATATGCAAGAGAATCCACAAGACAAGAGAGATATGCTCCACAAAGAAGTGTTCTATTCCAATATTCCAGAGCTCCAAAGGTGAGCTATACAATAGGGGGTCTCCTCCTTATATAGGATAATAAAGACCAAAACCCTATACCACTCTACAGTACTACATCAAATGAGTGGTTGAGATTAAAAGATCTCATCATACAATCAATGGCTAAGATGAACCATAACAATATATCACATGGATCACCCAATATAATGATGACGTCATAGTATAAAATAATCATGGAGGGTGACGTCATCCACTAGAAGGGGTAAAAATACCAAAAATCCACCTCATGCTGACTAGGACATGACATAATAAGCACATGGTGGGGCTAGGAGGCATCAATCCTTACTAGCTCATCCCCAAGGCACAATAAAATAATAAAATATGTCCAAGATAATATAAATGATCAAATCTGTCCTCAAAATTTGTGACAGACAAGCAGTAAAAGACCACCTGTGATCGCTATGGGCCTACCCACATGGTGAAAACTGGCTGGAAGATAGTGGGATCACCCTGGAAGACCTCTGTGAAAACCAAATGCCAAAACCTTGCCTCAATTTCCCAAATCGAATTCCTCAGTGACCACTTTATCCAATTTTTTAACTGCCTCGGTAACTGTGAAAGTGCCAAAACTGCCTCCTAGGGAATCTGCGTTGTCCATCTGAGCCCACCAGGCTCTCCAGAAGGGGGGGTAAATGGAAAAAACAAGTGGCTGGACCACCCCCTCCTCATACAGCGCCCTAGGTGAACTGGCCTCTCATGGCCCCTGCTGCTCAGGCTGGAAAATCAGCCCCAAATCTGGTCAACAAGTGTAAAACTGCATCAATCACTGTCAGAAGGGCCCGGAATTGAAAGATAAGTGTCTCATTGGATCCAGAAGACCCAAATCCACTAGAAATGTGTATTCATACACCATGGGTTGCCCTATTGGGCCAACTATAGGGTCCACCATATATGGACAATGCATAATCTGTTGATCTGAAGTAATAATAAAACCTGCTGAACTGCATCAATCATCATCTGAACCATCTGTCCATCATATGATATCATCACCAAGTATGTGGGACCATCAATCATCATCAATAGGCATATATATATGTCCTACATCATCACGGATCCCAATAATATACAACCAAGGATAAATCACATCAGTAGACTAAGACATGCTTCTCTAATCATTCTCATAGCCAAGCTCAAAGTATAACATCCATTCAGTGGCATTAATCAAGTTAGCATATTCCTTTGTTATATAAAATTACTTGCACCCTAGTTCAAATGACAAACTCACCCATTGGACATGGTCAAACTGCTAGTGAAGGATGAAGGCTAGGAACAAGGTTGGGCCAAGGGGTTGACTTGTCTAACTTAACTCAAAAATACTTTGGACTGGGAGAAGGGGGAAAGCTACAAACTCTATGCTGGACAAAATAACATAGGGGATGGCTGTGCCTCACAAATGGATAAGTTGTTGAGAGAGTGCTTATTCAACTTAGGCATCATGTCTACATCAAGTTGATCCAGGTTCATTAGGATCATTCAATTTCATTTCATGGCCTTTTTGGCCTACATAACCCTTCGGATCTCAGGTGTGCTGATAAGCACAACTAGTTGCAGCTTGCATCCAGGGCATGTTTTCAATTACATATAAGGTCAGCAATTGTTTATATATAGCTTTTAAGAACCATTGCTTTTTTGTGACCTTTCTTATACTCTTCGAGGAGTATTTTTAGTTGTTCATCGCTCTTGCCCTTTTTAGTTTCCATGGGCGAATTTATAAGTTTCCATAAGTAGAACACGAGCTTTCAGTCTTAGCCAACAACATCTCAAGTGACTAGGGGGAGTTCGAGCCAATGCCAAACATCGGGACAACCGACCAGAATGATTTAGGCCTACAATCCAACTCACCAAAGGCAAGTTTTGTCACCAACTTAGAGCCGAGACACTAAACATATAGGGATGCGGTCCAAACACAGAGGTAGAAAAATGGGGAAGTCCTCAATATCAGAAAGTCAAATAAGACAGGTCAAGGTTTAAAGTCAAATAGGAAAGTCATGTATGGATGAAGTCAAGTGAATATGGAGCCTACCCTAGCATACAACTGGTGTCAGGAAAGACCATATCTATGTAAGGTGGAAAACCAGTGGGTTTTGTTAAATGACCTAAATGTGCAAGCAATTGTCCATTTTATGATTTATAGTTCATTTTAAACAGTTTGCCACATCAGGAATAATATACCAAGCAGATGCTGTGAACATGACTAAATCAACAAGATAATAATCCACATTCAATGATAAAATATCCATAGATCATACAACATCATCATAGTAATAAACATCATATACCATCTAAAACACTGCTGGAAGTATATCTCTAAGCACTGAACTGAAACTATATGGGATAAAGGGTCACATCGGTCATCAAATCTGAACTCTCAAGGCTCATCCTTGACACAAGGTCTGACATAAGTCTGAATAATACACTGCTCTGATCATGAATGATCACAAAATATACAATCATCATAGCCATGCTCTGAATAATGGAAGCTCTGGAATGTGCAGATATCTGCTAAACAAGAATAGTAGCCCAGCTACTATGCTGTGATAACAGGTAGGATCCGTTTCAGTTTGATCAGGTGGGCTGGGAATCGCTTGGTCGGGTGGTCTGGGAACCATTCCGCGAACTGTTAGGGGAAAATTAATGCAGGAACCTAGATCTACAAAAGAGAAATCTGGGCTGAGGGCTAACCACTGGTTGCTTTGAAGGTTTTTCCTTTTGGTTATTTTCTATGAAGGGGTTCTGGTCAGAAGAAACAGGGTAATTGTCCCTGTGGTCTGAGGGTAGGCTGTTGAGGCCTACGTGCCCATTTTCCAGTCGGTTGAATGAATGTATCAGATTCTAGTTGTTAAATAATTAATATATTCCTGAGTATTACAGTGTGTGACTCCCAGATTTATTGTTTTCTGTTGGTTGTGTTGTACTGTGGTTTTTTATCTGGGTTTGCAAAGACCTTGCAGCTTGAGGAGCTGGATCGTATTCAAAATAAAATTGGAAGGGGGATGAGGATGAGGAGTTCTTACTCGTTAAACACCTCTAGATCTAACCCACTTTTGTCTGCAACAACACATGAGAGAGCAGTTCTCCAGTTCTCAACAGTGGTGGAGCTATAACGCGATTGAGAGTCACGGTCTCTCTTCTTTTCGAGGTTGTGTAGAGATCGAGCATAGACTCCTTCTCCCCGTGTCTGCCTAAGCTCATCCGGCTTGACACGGTGAAAGACTGGAATAATGGGAACCCCCGACTCCAACATGAGCACGAGCTCGTCTAAACACCACTTTGAATCCGCATATTTGGGAGAAAATATAGCAACGTGGGTGGAAGCGGTTTTAATAGCGCCTTGTATTTGACAAGTTAAGTCTTCTCCCTCTTGCATTTCCTGGAAGTCTAGGAAAACTTGTAGTCCATAGGAAATGAGGCGGCGGTATAGATGGCTGGCGAACGTCTTCTTCACATCCGGCCCTCTGTGGCTTATGAACACGTCATAACAGTTATTAATGTTGTTGCAATCAGCGGCGGTGGGGGTGGAGGCGGCAACCATTGCCATATGAAAAATCGAAACAGAAATGCCAAGGCTTGGGATGCTCGATGATATAGAAACAAATCGCTAAGGAAGGCCTTCGTTAAATGAATTGGAAAACAGAAATGGGAAGACTTGTATGGTCGACGAGATCGATGCAAATCGCTAAGGAAGATCTTGGTTAAGATTTTTAGAAGGGCGGATAATTTCGGAGGAGAATTATGATGAAAAATGACTGATGGTGTGCAGAGACATATGCAATCACAATAAAAACCGTTCACCCCTCGTTTATACTCACCTGTACAAGCACCGGCTAGCCAATAAAATAAAATGATAAAGTGGTGAGTGGGTCCTGGTCCTGGTCCTTAGGCCCTCTCTACAACCCATATATATTTAATCCGTTGCAGGTTATTTAATGCAGTTGTAGTAGGTTTATTGACAGATCCAACGGTCAACATGCCTGCTGCAGCAAGTCATTTAATGCATTGCAGCAAGCCTGTTGACAGATCTAACTGTCAACATGCCTGCTGTAGTAGGTCATTTAATGCAGCTGCAGTAGGCTTGTTGACAAATCCAATGGTCAACATGCTTGTTGCAGCAAGTTGAATATTGTTCGCCCATATGACATACAACAATATGCACTCAGCAGCAGAGTCTTTATGACCGCTGCGGGCCCTTATCACATTGACTGTTGCATGCCCATATCACACCGCATCTCGCATGCACTGTCTCATGCCCCATCACATAGATATGGCATGCATCACCCAGCCATCAAGCTCTGTAGACCATAAAGTGCTGCAGCGTTCAAATTTGAACCGTTCCGAGCCCTTCCTAGAAGTGTAAAATTAAATTTTCCCTTACAAAAAAAATTAAAACATGAATTTTACCCTTCCAATTAAGAAGGACATAATTAAATCAACATTTCAAAAGAAGGGCAAAATTTGAAATTACCCATCCATATAAATTTTATTTTTTATGCTATAAAATTTGACTTGTCATTCAAAATATTGGAAATATCATAAATTATAATCACTCACTCACTCACATCTCGCACTCACTACTCAGCTATAAGATGATGAGTGATGACTGGTGACTATGAGGCATTGGCCACCGGGATTTGACTTTGACTCTACTACTAGGCCCAAATTAAGTCTAAAACTTTGTGCCTACTACCTATGTGAACCTGACTACTGATGTCCACTTGTTTTTCATCAAAATGAAATTCAAATGGCCGGTTAGATGAGTCCTCCTCTACAAGACTTCAATTCTTGCATGAATGTCACAGACTCACGACAACTCTAAACAACACTTAATGGCATGCAACTACAAATAATGGCATGCATCTAGGACCACAAACCATGCAGAGGTTGATTTATGCATTGCTATAGAGAGGTGGCACTGGGCATATGATATGGAGAAATAGTGAGTTAGAAAAAATATTTCGACCAAAGCACCACAATGGTTATTAATAAAAATAAAAATAAAACAATTTTTGACTCAGGAATAGTCTTCACTTTGATGGGTGACATGATCATGATGTAAGCTTTGATCCTTACCAATGTGATTGTAAGGCACTCTTTGAAGGTGAAGTCCACAATTTTAATTCTTCTTCCTCATTCTCATGCCTTTTGGTAAGCCAATGAGGTTAGTGGCCCACCTTAATATGGAAAATGGTTTCGACATAGAGGTAGATACATTAATTCTTTTCATTAAATAACTTAAATTTCATGCTAGTGACTAATTCGCCAAATGGTGGATTGGTACAAAACACAACAAATTTTAGAGCCTCAAGCTCTTAATTATTCACATCTAGAATTTTCTCAAACCGAGTCATTAACAAACTTATTTTGGTGTCCTGGTTCAATTTAAAAGGCAGATTGTCGAGAATCAAACATGCAGCGAGTTGCAAGGATCCAGTTGACTAAGGCTTGATTCCATTTCCCCTCCATCCCATCCCTGTATGCTATCGCGACATGTGTTGAATAACAAAATTTGACGCCGCAGCCCATATGATGCTAGCATTGCTAACTTGCTTGGTGTGGAGGATTTTTTTTAATGTTTTTTGAGCTATGTTTTTTTTTTTTCTTAGGCACCTAATGGCCACCATTCTTACATCTCTTAGGCTTGGATGGTTGCCCCCTCTCCAGTTTGAATTAAGTTTTTGGTTGGTTTTATATGTGTTTTTTGGTTGTATGTTTATTATAGAGTCATTTTGTAGGTGGATTCTTTTTTTGCATAGCTAACATTAAGTAATTTTCTCACGGTTCTAGTTTTATTTTAAGACTATATCTAGTTACAACCTCATGCACTATGCATAAGATCACGGGGATGCCCCAATATGGTTATTGCATAGTCTAAGTAGTTTTTATGTATAATAAAGTATGTTCTAAGGAATAAAATTAATGTTACATATATATGTCAAATTAATGTGTTCAAAATTGAAAGATACCATTTTATCATGTAGATATTAAGAAGTCTCAATTTAAGATTGTAAAACTTTGCATGGATTGGAAAGATATGAAACTCTCTTAAGGTGTTTCCCATGAGTCTCAATTTAAGAAACTCTGTTATTCTATTAATTTGCGTGTGAAAAGTGGAAACTCTGTAGGAAACACCTTCATTGTTGGATTTCATCTTAAATGTGAATTTCATGATATAACAAAATCGAGAATTTCATTATATAAACAGAATCTAGAATCAACTCGTTCCAATAACCACATGTGGGCACGACAATTCTTTACATGCCTCACAAAAGAGTAGAGATTGGGAAATTGAAACTTCCCGTTATATTTCAAACTATATGAAATATATTTTATAAACTATACGCACTAAGAGGCATGCCAGGATCCCAGATTCATACTTATATGTTTATCTTTTGTAGTTAGTATTCAATATTTGGGATATAATAGGATTGTATGGATATTCATATCATTCTTTGTTACTTTAGCTTTATGCATACTTCATTCAACTTTTTGTTTTTTCATATTAAAACCTTGTTATCCATATTATGAAGACTAAATAGGAGTCTTCATGTTCAATTCAAACCCTAGTATGACTATTGAGATTTATTACGCTATTAAAAAAGGAGGAGAATGACAAGTTTGGAGAGGAGAAGAGTTCGTGTTTGAAGAGTTAGTGCGTTGAATTTTGAATTAATTTTATTTTTAAATTTCAATGTAATTATAAATAATTGTATAATGTTTGTTATAATTTTAATATTAATTATAATATTTTGAAAAACAAAAACAATTTTAACAATTTTTAAAAACAATATTTTGATTATTCAATTTGTTTAGTATAGTTGTGATGGGATCAGGGATCAAATTTGAAAGGTGGGGTCCCATTTCACTTTGAAGGGCTATGAGATATTCAACCCTTCAATGCTGCCATGTAAAAATAAGTCATTATTTTCATTTGAAAATGTAATAGTACATTAAAATTTCATTGTCTATTTACCTAGTAAAGTGGAGAGGCTTTATTTTGCACTGGATATGGTAGCACGGAACCAGTATAATAACACAATTAACTTGCTAACCTCATTCCAATCCAAATTTCATCCTTACCGCCCAAATTAATATTGTTTTACTCTTTCATGATTTGCTTGAATATGAGGAATTTATTAGTAAAACATAACTTAGGAAACACATAGAAAATCCACTTTCCAGATGTTCAGTGTGAATTGCCATAACTAATTTTATAGATCTTTTTTTCTGCATCAGTGCAGCTATAGTTAGCTTGCTAGCCAGATTCCAATCCAAATTTTAACTAGTATAATAATATTTAATACCTCTTAAAATGGGTTCTTAGGCTGCTTCGAACAGTACAAGCTCGATGAAGAATTGGGTTCTTCAACTCTTCTAAAAGCAATGTGATGCTTATTCTTGGAAAAGTTCAATCTTTGTAAATCACTAGTGTTCTTCAAACGAATATAAATTCTAACGTACATAAAATCTAGCCTACTTAACAATGGAAAAAATGATAATGTAAGCAAAAAAATGAAGAAATTGTTTCAGAAGCCAAAAACATTGGGCGTTGAGTGTGGTCTATATCTATTGCTAAATTAGTGAACAATAGAGATGTATGCAGAAAGGCAGTAAAAAAGGTGAAGGAAAAGAATCTGAATGGTAACTTTTTTTTACTTTGTTGAATTGAGGATGATAATTCACTTTCATGCACCTCTATCAAACAACTGCGTTGCCTATGCCATTTATAATCCTCCTTCACGCAAGTCTATTAGAGAGAACATTTCAACAAAGAAGTTGGATTGGATTGAAAACTAATAGCAAGTTTATTTGTCACTCTAATTGTGTACCCTACAACAGAATTGAATGCCAATGACAACAATATATGTTTTAATTTTTCATTCAACACTATGAACGCCACACGTACTTGGGATAGAATAATTTTAAGTGCTCCTTACATGTTACATGCTATGTTATGGTTTGAGCAAAGAGAACTATCCGACTCTAGGCAACTTTTGTTCTCAATAGTTGATTAAGGACCCTGGATGCTTCTTCTCTATAGCCCTCCCCCTAGATCTCGTTATACATACTAACTCTATGGTATGATGGAGTAGAGGATGGGTTGTGTAGCATAAGTAAAACGTAGGTAGACCAAGTAGAGAGGAGATGCATAGATGGTTGAATTTCTTATTATATGGTTGAAGTTCATGTTCTATTCCATACCAGCTGATAAGGGAAACAAAATCAAAAGGTAAAGTAGCACTGTTGTTCTAAAAATCAAGATTACAAAAACATTTTTGTCCTAGTTCGTACAGTCGAACGCAGGAGTGGGCACTGCGCATTCAAATAAAATTGCCAACTTTCAGCATTGTCCTTCACCAGATGTTGTTGCATATTCTCAATCATATTGAAATTCAATAGCTAGTTGGGATTGTAAGTGTAGTAGCATCGGTGGTCTTCATATTAATTAATACCAAGAATCTTAAACCGTGTACTAGAGGAAGGTGTCGATTCGACGACTGAGCAATTGTGGAAAATAGCTCATGCAATACAGTTTTAGATACAAAGTATGGATTCTTGATCTGACTCATTAACTAGATGCATGGAGGTTGGCAGACTAGGAACTTCCCCAAATCCCCAAGCTTTTTGGTAAAGCTGGGGGGCACAGTGCAAACACCTGTTTCCCGTAGGGTTGCAACCATGGCCAGTGCCAGCTGCACGAGGAAGCACTCAGTTTCAGACTGAAAACATGGTCTTCCTTGTCCCCTCCATTTCAGGAAAGTTAAAGGGTAGCTAAATTCTCAAGAGCTTCGATCGGGCGACAATGGAAAATAGGGAAAGGCAAGGAGCACATGGAATCATATGCGTATACACAGAACATATGAAGAAAGAAGAAATTGTTGTTGTTGTTATAGTTGGGAATCGATAAATGTCATTCTAAACAGCCTCTGACGGAGATTTGTGACAAACCTAGTCCTGGATCCAGGCTTTAAATTTGAAGCCTTCAAGGCCCATTTGAAGTAACAAAATTTTAGTCAAATAATAATATTGTGTTTGAACTTTGAAGTTACAGAATTTTAATCAAATAACAAAACTTTTAAATAATTGATGGGATCATGAATGGATAAAATGATGTACATACCTGTAAATTCATAGGATGTTAGCTATCCAGTCAGCCTTGAATTTGAGCTCCTCAATGAAAACAAATTTCTTTATATATGTTTATGGCAGGATGGCATTGGTAGCTTCACTATGCAAACTCTCCTGGAGGATTGGAGGAGATAGGGTAGGTGGAACTTGGAAGTAGCTCGACCACAGTGGAGTAGGGGTATAAGAAAAAGCTTGTTTGTATTCTTGTAATATTATATATTGATGGTCGGAGCCATGGAAGCATGGAATTCGAGCATTGACTTGATACAACAAAGAAAACATAGTGTCATGAGGTTGGGAGCCACATGATTGACTTGATACAACAAAGAAAACACAGGGTGTGAGGCTGGAAGCCGTAGATGGTAGGATTAAATTGATACAACAAAGAAAACACAGGGGTGTGGGTAAGGGCCACGGGAGGGAGCAGCAGATTCAACATTACAAGAACTTTCTGGATTGTGTATTTTGTTCAAAATGCCAAATTCGGGGCACATTAAGATAATATATTATACTCTTGGATGCATGTGATCGACCTCCACCCACCTTGGCCACTGTGCAACTGAATATCCCGCCACATCGCCCTATTGTACGTGGTGATGGCCCTCACATGCACGAGCCTGCTGTTGGGTTGACTGAAGCCACACACCTGTCCACTGAAAACGTCGATCAAAGAAATAACTTGGATGCCGGTGAGTATTTAAGGTTGGAGGACAAGGGTATTAATCACAATCTCTCCCGTGCGAGTCTAGAATGGCGTCTCCTCTCGGATTCTGTGACCTGCATTCATTGACGCCATCTTCAATGCGGAGGATAGACTGTAATATTTATTTCGTTGGCTCTTTAAAGCCTACCGTCGACATGAGGGATAAACCTATCGTCGAGCTCTGGTTTTTCTCTATGGTTTATGCTACCGAGTCTGTAAATCTCTGTGTGATCTCTCCTGTGGCTCACACTGCTATGATGATTCATAACAGGGGGCTATCTCGTCGTGGTAGTGGCCGAAATAATTCCAGCTGACGACCCAAGGTAGCCATGGACTAGACTATGATGGACGGCTATGCAAAGCGCATCTCTGCGCGGAATCGTAATCTTATTAACGGGTGGGAAGCCCATAGGGTGGCGGTACTACTTGCCTCCGGAAGCAACAATGGAGCTATAAACCATTACTGGCTACTCAAAAACATGATGAGCACCCTAATTGAAGAGGTCGAAGCTAGTTGGAAATCCAGCTCTAGCATTGTCAGAAATGTCAAGTTGGTCTGAAATAGGTTGTGGACCACTCCAACACCCTTGATGCCAACATGACCTGGGAGATTTTCTCCCTTGGAAGCAACTCAGAACCTATGGTGCAGGATAATAATGAAAGCGAAGCTGTTTTGGAAAACCCAAACACCGGGTTTGCAAAGAAGAAGTCCAAGCTCAGAAAGAACAAAGACTCAGCTTCTGCAAACATTGATCATGACACCACTTTGAATGGCATGCGTACTCCAGGTTCTCCTTCTCCAACTCTGCCCCCTCCTAGGAACTTTGAAGATTTTATGCAGCCTGCCCTATAGAGGAGGAAAAACCAGAAGAACTACCTGCAAAATGATAATTGGGTTGCCATAGCTCCCGGTCATCTATGCCACTATCAACATTTTTGTTTTATTTGTTGCACAGTCTAGTTATTAGCACCGACAGACAGTATGAATCTTTTATTTTGATGCAAGTCCCAATTTTTTTATGGGCAGACCACACTCAGGGGGTCTTCATTATGTATTATGTCAGTCATTACAATATTTTTGAGCAATTGGGATGGTGGCTTCATTACCTAAGGCCTCCCCAATCTGCAAAACTCTCTTCGGCTCTAGATGTATATTTGGTTTCTTTAATTAAATTTCGGTCTGCAACTTACAAAAAAAAAAAAAGATAATATATTATACATTGAATACTCACTTAACTCACAGAGTTAGAATTCACGAATTGGTATGTGATAATTGGTAACTTGGTAAGCCTGCTTCCAACAACATGTATGAGCCACCAACCATGTTTAATAAATTTGTTGCTTCCATTAAATGTGTTAAATATGTAAGTGCTTGCTGCAAACACGAGAACTTAGAAGTGTTCAAGCCATGGGCTGCATAGTGTAAGCCCCTCCACGTAAGTTGGTCAATGATATTATTAGAGGCCCAGTGGTCCATGATCCATCGATGACCGAACAAGTGGATATTGGAGAGTAACTGAGTCCCACTCCCAAGTCACCTAGCTAGTAGTCGCATTCCCAATTTCCCAGTGAAAACTGTCCATGGGTGAAATTTGAACTTACCCTTCTGTTGCAATTTTAAACAGTAGTGGTTAATTTAATTATTGAAGGGCTTACCATGAAATTAAAATTTTTTTGCATGGTAAAATTTGAGGTGGTCTTCTATGACGTGTAAAATGGCCTCTGAAGGGCCCTGAAGGCTTCAAATTTGAAGCCTGGATGGGATATAAATCCCTGGTGGAGTGATTTTTATTTTTAGATTTTAAAAATTAATAAAAATAATTTTTAAAACAAAAATTTATAAAATGCAAAATATCATGTATAGTACTTTGTTACATAAATATGATTAAAATGCTAGGTGAGGTGACATTACAGGTCATAGATGTTTTCTGATTTCGTGTGTTATCTGTGCTACATTTACAAACGATTTCATTATTATGCCTGTGACAGATTGGAATTATTTCGGAGCTATTAGTTCAACTTTACATCTAATTTCAGAATTTGCAAAGTAAAACTTTGGTAAAACAGCGTTATTTTACATCGGAATTTGCAGCGGGGGTTTTCACTAGACATTTGTCCCTCGTATATCTGCCCGTCATTATTGCGATGTACCCGATCCAGGATTAATTGTTGTTTGGCATACTCCAATTTTTAAAGCAAACATCATATCTGTCCACTAGAGTCAGGATCTTATGGTACACTCTCGCCACGCGTAGATATACAAACTTCTGTATCTAACAACACGCTCTTGCCACATTGAGGTATACAAAGGTGATACTTTAAATAATACGAGGTATTATGGTATTTATATTTGTATGTGGCAGAGGAATGATTGTTTTATAGCTATACGTATTTATATTTCTATTAGTGTTAGTTTTTAGTGGCATATAAATTATGTTAATCACAATGAAAGAGGTAGAGTTCTTGTCATGTAGTAAACCGATTTCTATAGTGGTTACGTTGTCATGAAAGCTACATAGGGGATAACAAGATAGAAGGCACCAGCTCTGAAAAGTGATTCATTCTCTAAGAAAATGACTCACCAATATATGTACCATTTTAATTAGAATCCAAGAATAGCATTACGGATGCATGCATTTTCTTTATAGTCTGGTTGGGGTATCAAGGTCTAAAAGACATTCTAATTCATGTGATCTATGTAGATTGGTTTATTAGTTCCTTGTTGGTAATAACATCTACCAATGATTATTAAATAATCTAGTAAAGTCTAAATTTCATATTTCAACATATGTGCATGTATCAATTGGAAAGTGAGATTATTCTGCAATATACTTTCTTAAAGATGCTATATTTGTCTATTGGCATTAGAATATGGTAATTTTTTGTTCAGGACCAAGACCATGCCTATGTATGAGGCTGGAAAGAGACAGCTGAAATGATTGATAGGTGATAATTGATGGCAATAGGAGAGCATAGAGAATACTGGGAGATGAAATGATTGATCAATGATAATTGATGGCAATAGGAGAGCATAGAGAATACTGGGAGATGATGGAGTAGCAAAAATGACCATTCAACATCTTTTGAATACTTTAGAAGATTGCATTTTTCCCAGCCAAATTATCAATCATGTTTGTAAGTTTAGACATATTTCAGTTAGTGTACATAGGTGGTTATCTGATATTTTTTTTTGAAGTATGTGTCTCTTGTTGCCTTGTTGAAGTTTTTGTTTGTATCCACCAAAGCTAGAAGTCCAACTCGATGACTTTTTGGTTAGTAGTTGTAAGAACACATATATGGGAGAGCATTATAATAATTGCTAGAGGATGTAAATTGTAAAATTATGAAACTTTTAGCAAACTATATTTGGATGTAATAAGTTCTTTTAACTTATCCCAAGCAATCTTTATAACCATTGCTTTAATCTAGGTGGCCATGATTTTAGCTAAACAATTTGTAGGAGACATTAAGCAAAGTGACTATACTTTTTTGCAATTTTAGGAATAAGATTAATTAGACTTGTATACACATTTTTTTCCATGCACCTTGATTTCAAAATTTTTTGACACATTATTAAAAGGTAATTTCCAAACATAAACTAAAGAGTCAAGTAGAATTCAAGAAATCTGATATCAATTTCGATTGACTTCCATTGAACATTTCTAAAAAGTTACATTATGCCTCAATGACAAATTATTTGTCTTGATAAATAATCTCTCATCACAAATTACAAAAGGAATACCATCTTGCTAGTGTCTTCAAAATTTTCACATAATTTCAACGATTCCTGTAGAAATCATGTCTAGGAATACCATCTTGCTAGTGTCTTCAAATTTTCCACATAATTTCAACGATTCCTCTAGAAATTATGTCTAGATAATGCATACTTCTTTCAATAGAGTTGCATGTAAGTTTTGGAGTGAGGGTTTAGTAATGAGCAAAATGAACATCTAATAGCCATTTACCATTACAAAAAATGAAGCTTTAGATCTCTCATTGTACTTGAGTAGCATCAAAAAATATTTTACTACTTTTAAATCCAAATTACCTTAACCAAGTTAAATCATTAAATCTCTAATCACTATGGTTGATTATAGTAGATTATAGTATAGCTATCCATGATTCAGGATACTAACCCACTAATGCCTAATCCTTTAAGCATTGTCCAAATAACCCTTTACAAAACAAAATAATCTATCTTAATAAGCAATACTAACTAATATGTTATTATACTAAAACATTAGAAAAAAACTTAGTTGGTAATTTACCTTGCATTATCTTTTACATGACACATCTCATCTAATGTTACCATTATATTCTTGTCCTTTTCAATTTATAAACATTATTTTTGGTAACTAACAATTATCAATATTTTATTAACGTTAATTGATACTTTATATATTAATAAAAAAGAAAAACGATGCGGTCTCATTATACAACATGAAAGTAAAGCGGCATACAAAAGGATCATTCAGAATAAGTATATTTACCCACCGGACTGGTGGTATATGCAGATCTGGAAGTGGCAGATTCCAGTTAAACTGAAATGTTTTACATGGTTGATTTTACAGAACAAACTAAAAACATGGGATAATCTTTGCAAGAGAGGATGGACAGGCCCAGGTTTTTGTTTTCTTTGCAAAAAGGATGCTGAATCTAGAATGCATTTGTTTGTTCAGTGCACCTTTTCTCGCACAATCTGGGAATTGATATCTTCAAATTTCAGGATTACACAGTGCTGGGCTGTTGGAAATTTTAACAAATGTTTTCTGCACTGGTTTAGACACTGTAAAAGTCATTTTTTTCTGGCTATATGCATCCCCTGGGCAATATGGCATACCAGAAATTATGCCATTTTTCAAGATTCTCCTCCGGATCACATTAAGTGTTGTTTGACAGCTCTTAAAATGTATGAATCATGCAAATTGGATGAGGTTATGCTGAAAACTGACAGAGTTAGTTCTTTTAATTTCATTGTGGATCGTCCTGTATTGTTCTTTGATGGTGCGTCACAGGCAGGCATCTGTGCAATTGGTGGTGTCATCTACCTAAATAACTCGCATTTCTACACCATCAAACTTAACTGTGGAATGGGCACCAATATGAAGGCGGAATTGATAGCTCTGTGGTGTGTTCTAAAGGTCGCAAACATCTTTGGTTTGACCAATGTAAAGGTATATGGGGACTCGCGGGTAACCATCAAATGGGCAGAAGGAAAATTCAAGTTAAATGTGTTAAACTTGAGACATTGGGCTGCCAGAGCTATTTTTGAATTACACAAACAACAGAATATCAGTCTTGAGCATATTTACCGTGAACATAATAATATGGCGGACAAGCTTTCAAAACAAGCTCTTGCAGGACGTGAAGGACATCTGATTTGGGAGGATTGGTGTGACGGTGCTTTACTGGATAGTGGTTCTGTATACTTCTATGACTGAGCTGTCGATGGAGCACATGTCTGCTTTTGTTTATTATGTTTTTGATGTAACTTATTTTGGTTTGTATCTTTCGATGTAACAAGCTTGAAGCTTGGATAAGTCTGCTGAGATTGTGCAGATTAGACATATCTGATCTGGATTTGGCACATCTTTTATTTTGTCGGAACTATATTGATAACTTTTATACGTTATCACAGTTGGTTCTAGGTGGATGGAACAGGCTCTCACATTTTGTACTATTTGATTCGATTATGAATATCAATAGTAGTCTTTTTTTCTCTGGAAAGTAAATGGGATAGAACATACTACATTTCAAAATTGGCCAAGGCCCAAGTCCAAAATGTTGGCTTCAAAGTGCCCAACTATAGCTAAAATCTTTCTAAGACATATTCTATGACTAGAATATTGATGAACAAATTGTCCCAATAAAATAGTAAATTTACAAAACATGAAAAATAATATCAATGAACTTAAAATTGTTCATGATGTTCATATCTTCTCTAACCTGTCAGTGAAGCCATGTATAAATGATCTTGATGTCCTTTATGCTCTAAGTTTTTCTCCATTGTATCTTCCTCCATTGAAACCACCTAGGGTGAGCCAATTGCAGCTTCATGTACAATAAAATTTCATAACTCTTCAAATATTGGTAAAGTAATGGACTTTCTCTTGTAGTTCATTTACCTTTGTCTCTTATTCATCTAGTTTTTCTTTGAGGCATTCATCATCTACCTCCAAAAGGACCAATTTTCCTTTATGCTTAACAATACATGTGCTTTCATAAGCGTCAACTGCCTTTCGATTACTTTTATCTCCTTAACCTCACTTATCGCCCAATCTCTTCTCCAAGATTCCCATTTCCTCCAACATTCCCATTTCCTCACAACATAGGCAATGTTGTCCTGGCACTCATCACAATGCTTTTCACACCTCCTTATAGGTCGCTTCATGTCTACATTCTCCCAGTAACTGCCATATTGGGATGGTTGTTTGGACCAGCCATTGTTGCCACCTCCCTTTGTAGCTAAGATCTAGGAGACATTATTAATTAAATCATCCAACACATAACGCAACATCATCATATGACCGACCGTGCCACTAGAGAAGGTTCATCAACACCTATAGCCTCCTCCATGAAGTTCCTGACATATGCCTGTGTCTTGTTGCATAAAGTATACTCCTAGCTAGGCGTTATAAATTGCTAGGTTTTTTCACAATTGACTGAAATTGTTAGATGGGTGATCTCCGAATTTCTACTTCTCATTAATAGTGTATAAAGTTGACCCAAATTCAATATTAAATTAAACAAAACATTTTCATTCCTTATGGCAGGGAATTTGCTGCCACGCAACTGTTTCTTGTTTAAATAAATTTACTTTAGATTTTGTTTCAATAAAAGTATTTAAGTTTTGTTACATAAAAATTTCAAATGTTTAAATGTTTATTTTACTTATTAAATTAATTAAAGTAAAAATTTATATTTTCAAATAATGTTTAAAATGAAATAAATCCTAAAATTATAAAATTAAAAAAAAAACATAAAATTATCAAATTAAAATAAATGAAAATAAATTAATAAAAATACAATAAAAATAAAATTACTAAATATTAAAATATATACATTAACTAAAATTAAAAATATTTAACTATATTATCCTAAATTTTGCATTGGGCTCACTTTGTATACAAATTCTTAAATTAAATAAAGAATTGGAAAAACCATGTATATTTATTAATAATTTAGAGATATCATATGGCAAAGAATATATAAATGATATTTCTATGTATAACTTATATGAAATAAAAAGATAATGTATTGAATTATTTCACATAGTTCAAAGTTATTTGAAATTAAGATATAACACTAAATAAAAGTAGGGTTAATTTTAAACTATTTCATATTCACTTATAGTATCAATAAATCTTATACAAATATTTTAGGTAGATGGAAAAAATAAGAACTAAAACAAAAATTGAAAATAATTATCAAGATCGTATCATAGTCCTCCAAATACCTAAGTGCACAACAATAATAATATAGTTTTAAATTTTTCCTGGTAAAAACTACAAATGGTTTACATTTCCTTACACAAATCCATACATCTCAAAAAACAATGGAAGGAGTTGATATTAGGGACCATATATGTTCAAAATCTAGTTTGATGAAGAATGTAATCATATGGGAATGTTTGGGTATAAGATGCAAGATTGTTGATAGAACAACCATAAGGTGAGGAGAGGATGGATGAAAAGGAATTGATCCATTTCTATGCTCATCTCTTTTGAAGGTTTATGAAGGAACTACATATTACCTATGCATGATGATAGCAATTGATCCTTCGTTTGAGGATCAAATGCACCCCGCAGTAGTCTAGTCTTTACTTACTTTCCCAAGTAAATCAAACTTACATCAATGTATAAGTTTGTTCAACATATGCAATTACACTTCTCCAAAATACCTTTTTCAACTTTAGGTTAGGGAAGACACTGTTAAATTTTGTTAACTTAATATTTTATTATTTTATTAAAGTGTTACATGTAGGTCCAAGTTGAGGATTCACTTACACTTCTCCCTCATACACTTTTGAACTTTATCTCTATCGGAATTAAAGATAATTGGGGCTAGAATTTTGATGCCTATTTCACTACTATCCATCATCCAAATGGGGTATTTTTTTGCATACTTGAGTGCCTTCTCTTTATTGCTTATGATTCCAATGGAACTTTCCTTTACCCATATAGTTGACTACAATAATATTGGACTCTAGCAGTTGTATTTCAAATTAATCTTTTCGCTTCAAGGGTTGCCTATTTTTTTAACCATCAAGGATCTTCAACTTCCAGTCGAATTTCGATGCAAACATATAAGCATCTCCCAAAGTGTTGATAGTTAGGAACTCCATTTCTTCCTTCACCTAATAGTGTCAATATGGTTTGAATGTGATCATCCTTAATCAAGTAGGGCTTGTATCTTTCTCTTTAACTGACATACAATGATACTATGCAATGAAATCTATAATAAATTGGCCTTGCTAGTGATGCAACTAATATCAATGTATGTATTTATTATCATGGTGTCTTACACAGATTGAAAAATATTCCTACCATAAAAAGGTATTTGTGGCAAATTTGAAGTAGGAAAATACATTCTTGTATTCTAGATTGATTTTATAGGCGTCATTCCAAATTCGAAATAAACAATTATAAAAAAGAGAATAAAAAATATAACTGGTAGTTGATGCATGGATGTAAAAAAAATTGGTAGTTGATGCATGGATGTAAAAAAAATTGGTAGTTGATGCATGGATTTAACTAGTAGTTGATGCAAGGATAATTGGTATTTGATGCAATGATAACTGCTAGTTAATGCATGGATAACAATCAATTTGTGGGAGACAACCCATTTAATTAGAAGAAGGCAGGTCATAACAGGTAGCCGAAACATAAACAATGAGTGATTACAACTACACATGGAGAACAAGTAACATATAAATTGTTTGTGGCCCTTACCTTGTGGCTTATCAATGTTCATTGACCACAAGTTAAGTGGTCGTGCTAGTTCATATGGAAGATTAAGAAATAGACAGTTACATCTATAAAATAAAATTGTGAATATGAATATGAATGATGATTGGAAAAATTAGGGTAGTAGACAATTACTTCAATAATGGAATCTCTAGTTGCAAAAGACAAAATGTCATTGCACAATGCGATTCCATTGCAAACTTCTTCGACTTGGGATTCAATAAACTCACTCAATTCCAATGGATGAGGAGGATGCGTAAATTAGGTTAATGGTGGGTTTTTGTCAGGAATACCCCATGCACCTAACCCAATGTCTACCATAAAATGTTGATTACACCTTGCTAAGGTTGTGCCAATATGCTTGGTTGAAAACACTATAATTTATGGTAGGGATGCCATGTTCAAAGAATCCATGGGGACATATAAATTTGGAGGGTGTGGTTGTAGTATAGGGACTATCTTTTGAATTGTTGTTGGTTTAGAATTTCTACTCATTTGGTGTTATGGAATGTTTATGTAGACTAAAATTTGGATTAATTATAAAATTTGTTATATGACTAAAGCTAAAATAATTTTTTTTTTCTTTACAATTATGGATGATGAGGATGTGTCAAAATTTATCTTTTCTCTCCAGGACATAAGCCAACAAGAAGATTTCATTTCCTATTTTCAGAATAAGATTAGAAAGGGAAGTGGTGATCAATGCCACCTATTTGATGATATCATTCTATTTTTATCAAATATTAAGGAAATAATTCATCAATTTGAGCATGTTTGTCAAAGCGAGACCAATAGAAATATAAGGAGAGATTGGTTACAGAGGAAAAGGGAACGTTATGCCGTTGTTGATGTGAATTGGTGTTGCATGTGTCATGAATCGGGGTGCATATTTGATTATGGAGAGAGCATGAGAAGTAGTACTATCAATAATGTTACTTTTAGTAGTCATGTCTATCATGTTTTAATATTTTAAATAGTAATTTGTTTAATCATATTTATGGATTATAATAAGTATATTTAATAAATGATTTGTTAATATTACAATGTTTGCATTGATGCAGAGTTACTCAAAATACTTCATCTTCTAAATTTTGTTGGGTGTCATCTGAGATCAACTAACATGAACAATTTATTCTCAATATACATCGTACAAACTCTAGACCTATTGCATCTGAATGCCATCTTTTTTATTATACACTTAACTTGTTTTCTAGGATGAGAGAGACACTCTCCCAACTTGAACATATTTTTCAAAGTCATGGTGTCGGTGTTGGTGTTAATATGTGTGTGAATGTTTATTTACTAATGCATAACAGAAGATAAATATTAAGTAAAGGCTAATTTGTTAAAGAATGTAAAATCAACTAATAACTGCGTCAATACTGATTCACCGCCCCTATCAGTATTAAATCAATTCCAATAATTGGTATCAGAGCGGGTGTCTTCAGTAACAGATTAACATCTGCAAGATAGATCATTGCGCAGAAATGGACAAGTAGGAAGACATTTCTACAAACAAAGCACCAAGGTTCGACGACACCAATTACATTTTCTTTAAGGTGCATATGGAAGTCTATTTGCAATCATAGGGAGTAGATGTTTGGAAATCTAGAGTCGATGGTTATGATGTCCTAGCAGTGGTACCAATCAATCTAGCGCAAAGGAGACTCTATGAAAGCAATGCTAGAGCCATAAATGCTCTACTGTGTGGTCTAACAAGTGACACATTTGTCAAGGTTATGCATTGCGCATCAACCAAATAAGTTTGGGACAAACTCAGAGGTATATATAAAGGCAATGACAATGTAAAGAAATGAAAGCTTCAGAATTACTCTAGCTAGTTTGAATCTCTGAGAATGAAAGATGAAGATAACATTACATATTACTTCTTAAGACTTGATGGGATAGTTAATGCTATCAAAATTCTTGGGATCACTTTGGATGAAGAATCCGTTGTATAGAAGATATTAAGATATTTTCCTCAAATATTCAATTCGAAGGTATCTGTGTTAGAAGACCGACCTAACCTTGAGGAACTTCAAAGGATGAACTTCAGGGGGTCCTCACTGCATATGAGATGAGAACAGAGAAAGAGACTCCCATCAGAAAAGAAGTCCTCTTCAAATCGACAGGAAAGGACAAGCATGATCATGGCAAATACTGCTGTGATGAATTAGATGATGAAGAATCAAACTTTGTGAAGAAGCTAAAAAGAGGATGAGGTAAGTATAAGAATAAGCTACCCTTTAAATGTTTTGGATGTGGAGGAATAGGTCATTATGCCTCAAAATATCCTTACAATAGAGAAGACAACGACAGTGATGAGGAATCTGGTGTAGATGATCCGAATATGGCACGTTCTCAACACAGACCTAAGAATAGGAGGAAGTTTCCAAAACAAAGAAAAAATATGTACACTGAGGAAGGAAGCAATGCGTCTGAAGAAAGTGACTAAGATGAAGAACCCAAAGAAGTACTTTTTATGGCTCATGTAGTGGAAGAAAGAAAGAAGAACGGTTCAAAGAACACCAGTTGCGCAGAGCAAGCCAAGATCACCAGAAAAATATTTTTTCAGTGGATTGTTCAAAACACCTCCGAAGCAAGTTACACGTCCAAAACTTGTTGAACATGTTAAGGTTGAAAATTAATCCGAAGATGAAGAAGCTGCAGACATTGACTAGGAAGGTGAACTGATAAGTGCCTCAGACAAATTAAAGAAGTATAAGAAGAAGAATAAGCTATTGCAGGAAAAACTGTCAAAGTATGAAGAACGAGACATGCCATGTTAGGAATTTTTTGATGCATACATTTGTGAAAGGATAACCAGTTATGAGTGTCAACTGAATTGTGCACAAGAAAAGGTTCAAATACTTGAGAAATAAAAATATGTACTAAGAAATTCACTTGAGGAATTGGCACAGGAAATCAAGAAGATGACTGGTCAACTTGAGGAAAAGGATAAAGAGATACTTTGTATAACAGACAAGTTGATTGAGATAAAGGGAAATAGACAAGTTCACATTCATCCAATTTGTGAACAATCATAAGTTGAAGATGAGGTGTAGAAAAAATTAAAAGACAACTCATCAATATTGAACATGATTCTAAAGGATCAGAGATCACTAGAAGACAAAACTAGTTTGTGTTTTGTAAAGACAAGTCATGACAAAAAATTCAAGTATGATGACTCCTTCAACTACAAGTATTTTCAATATACTAACCAAAGAAGGATCAATAGAGTGAAGTGCACAAGACGTAATCATTTTGGCCATATTGAAAAATATTGTCAAACCGTAAGATGTTATTCCTGCGATTGCTTTGGAAAAAAATCTATGTATTGTCGAAGAACAGTAAACTGTCTGGATAAAGAACTGTTGCGCTAATGATATTACACCCAAAGAGACTTCACTAGGAAATATCCAAAGTAGATTCAAAACAAAAGTGGGCACAACAAAACTTGGAACAAGAAACTCCCCAGAAGTGCGTTGAAGATGTAGAAGATCCAGGTGCAGTAAGCAATTGTTGCCTCTCTGGCTAGTCCAATAAGGACTATGGGAGACCCTTGAGTTCAACATGATGCATCTTAAGGAATGCAAGGAAATATTAGTTAGGTTGGTTTGAGGTATGGTGAGAAGTATTTAAAGTTAGGATATGATTCATTATGTTCTCACACATTTAGTGATTATGTCGTAGATACGAAAGATAGCATACATACATAGTTATACACTTGTCTTGCATATCATAGAACATAGAAGCATCACATTGGTTCCAGTTGCACAAATACAAGCAGTGGATATTACATGAAGAATTAAAACACTGCTGAAGAAATGAAATTGCGCAAAAAATATATTTTTCATTATATTCAAAATTGAGGCATGATTACAAAATTGCACGAGTTAAGACTCCATGCTAAAGCCATGAATGGTAGATATAAATAAAGGGAGAAAAATTGAAAACACTGAAGCATCCTATAGCTGAAGTTCTAGGTCGAGATCAGATTCTAGCCGATTCACAAGACGTAGTTCCAAATCCACCAGAACTAGGGAAGTACATTAGGAAGCAAAGTGCAGAGGAAGAAGTTGCATAGTTGCATATGACGACGAGTCAGTCTGCTCAGGCCTTAGACGATACAATTATAGCATAATTTGTTGTTATTGAAGCTCCAGATTGTCAAACCTGCGAATTAGAAGATTTAGCTTCTCATAATGACATTACTAGTATAAAATTTGGTTATTCTGCATTTGTTGATGCTAGGAACCCATATTCATTCTCAAGCGTGAAAATTCAACTTGCTGAGATTGAACAACATGTTGCACATTCTTGAGGGAACTGGTTATTTTGTGATGATAAGAGGCCATTAGAAGGAAAATGAATATTAAGTAGTAAAGGACTAGACAAAAATGCGATACAGAAGAGAAAATATGCAAGAAGCGATGAAATAGACATTGCTCGCAGAGATCTTATAGAAGCCATTAAAGGAATTTTACGCGCATGCAGTTAATTTATGAGAAAGACATTCAATGTTGCACAAGTCAGAAAGGATCGTGGAGTCGTCAAAAATAAAATTTGATCTTAATGAGTTTTTGAAATAATACAAAAAGGGAGAAGCTCGATTCATTTCACCGTATGATGAAGATTGATTGCCTCAAAAGGTTCCAGTATGGAAGCGACACATCATTCCTTCCACACGAACTGAGTGTCATATACGCTTTTGTGCCAAGTTGGCCGATGAATGAAAACATGCCATATATTTTATTGTCTTAGAAAAGGATGCGACTATATTAAATGCGACAAGGCTATATTACAACACAGTAAATGCGAAAGGTGAAGCAGTCGGGCGCATAAAGAATAATGCAAAATCAGTAGAAGACTAACTTATGCACTATACAGTAAGGATAATAGCATGAGTAATTGTGCAAGGTAAGTTGAGTCATTGTGACAAGAAAAGGAGACCAAGACGAAAGAGTATTATAACATCTATATCAGAAAAGAAATCAAATATAATGAGGTATGGATACATGGGGATTTATCCTAGTAAATAATTAGGACAAGTTCAGGCGCAAAACATAAAGGAAAGAATCCACATCGCGCAATGGACCTCTTTTCCATTGATGTCAAAGGGGGAGATATGCATGAAGTTGAGGAGATATGCATGAAGCTAATGAAGTTGAGGTGAGATGCATGAACCTGAAGATATCAAAGGAAACTGAAATAGAGAAATACGTGAAGCTAAGGCATGAAATATGAATGAAGTCAGTAGGACAATATGAAAGGGGAAGAATTGCAGACATCAAAAGAAACAACATAAAGTCCTAGCAGTTATGAAAGAACATGAAGCATCAAGCTACAACAGACATGGAAGAGTGTGAATAAAAACACTTGAAGACATAGTCTACATAGATATGATAGGACGCATCATAGTTCAAGTAGAGATGATAGAAGTAATGAAAGATAGTGTAATAGCTAAATTCCCAAAGAACTTAGGGGGAGCACATACATAGGGGGAGCACTGCGACCAAACACAAATGAAGCATACAACTCAAGAAGATCAGGTACAACTGCATAAGGTGTTGACATCAATGCCAAAGGGGGTGATTGTTCTGCATTGGTTGTCATTTATGTCAAGTGTTTGACTAGGAGATTGTTGAGCATTGGTTGTCAATTATGTCAAGTGTTTGAATGTCATTCAATGTCAAAGAGGATGTCAACTGATTCAATATGAATCATTGATATCATCCTAACTCAAAGTGGATACAACATTCCAACATAAGTATGAAGAAGCCACTTTGAGGTAGTATATGTGCATGATAAAGAAAGCATGAACATCACATGTATATGTGCAAATGGTGAAGGTGAAAAGTATGTATGAAAATTTGGAATATATCTATAAGTGCATTCCGTCTGAAGATGTATATCAAGGATACAACACTCAAGTAAATTTGTAGTACATCTAAGAGTGCATCAAGGATACATCTTGCAGGTGAAGTTTGAAGTAGTACATAAGATGATGCATCATGCAGATCCATAATATACTTCATGAAGATCTAGTTCAAGAAGAAACACAAGTAATGGATCCTACATCATGTGGATCTTGTGCAGAAATCAAGTCCACCAAGTCATACTCTCCCATGCCAGCAAATTGAAGGAGTTGGTTGGACAAATGTAAAAGTGCTCAAACTGCCAAGAAGTTGGTTGAAAAAATGAGACAAGCAAGCAAGGAAGCCTAATAATTTCTTGGTTGATGGTTGGGAGTGCGTAGGAAGAAAGGAACAAAAGATGGACAGACAATCCTGAAAGCGCGCAAGCAAATCCAATAAGAAGATGCTTTTAGTAAGTGGAACATCCACGAAACCCTATAATGGTACAATGGCTAAAGATCATATATAAGCAAATTTCATAGTCGATGAACAACAAGGAAAGTCCCACAAGTGGTGAAAATGCGGAAGTGAAAGTCCCGCCAAGTAAAAGTCAAAGTATGCGCAAATTCCGTAAAGTATCAATACAACAAGGGCGCATCACCCAAATGCAATGATGAAGCATGGGTCTTAATCTCACTAAGTAGAAGCTGGAGAATGCGATGATTTCTCAAAGTATTGATATCACAAGGGTGAATTAACCACAAAAGATGGTCCATAAAATGTCATGGAAATATCAATAAGATGTGGAAGATTGTGCACTTACCGTAAGGAAATGTTACATCAAGAGCGCAATGTTACACCACCAAAGTGCAAAGTCCCACTAAGTTGTGGACCTTGAGGGTGCTTGATACATCAGAGATGACACATCAATAAAGAAAATGATGACATGTGGCATATGCACAATTTGTGAAGTATGGAAGAAGGGATTCCACGACCAAATTGCAAACATACAATCCATGCAGGGCATGTATAAATAGAGATGGAAGTTGAAGATTTGAAGTAAGCTTGATAACAAGAACATAAGTGAATTTGTGTGAAAGTTTAATTTTTCAGGGCATCAAGGGGCTCGTGGAAAAAATAGAATGATCTAGCGAAGATGTTAACACTCAAAAATTACTCACCAGATCATCCCCCTAGTCACATAACCATGTTGACCACTTTCCCTATCATTCTGGCCTCCAAAACCTTTAAAAGACCCTTAAACGATCATCCAAAAGGTTAAAAAAACCTACATTTCCTCCTCAAATTAATACAAAACACTCAAAAGGGGTTAAATATTCCCAAAATAAAATAAAAGGGAATAAAAATTGGAAATAAATTCAAATTGGAGAGAAAAAGAAGAAAAAACAGGGCAAAAAACCCTAAAACCATGGTTGTTAAATCCACCACCCAAAAATCTAAAAGAAGGTGATGGAGGCCACTCATTTGACATCCACCATCTATCCTACCCTTATGTTTCCCAAATCACTCTAGAACCCTAGCCCAACCATTTGAACTAGAGCTCTCCACTTTGAGTAAGCCTTGGGCCCAACCTTTGAGCATTTGGAAAAGAGGAGATCTTGGAGATCGGAGCACCTCCCTGGTATGGCTGCGAGAAATCCATCAACCTCATCTTTGAGGTTAAAAATATTTGCAAACCCTAGTTTGCCTAATTAATAAGAAATCGTTAATCTCATTTTTTGTCTCATGAAAATCTGTTGTTTACAGTTATAGTTTAGATTTTTTTCATGCACATGTTAGCTTAGTTTTTCTACTGTTTTACATTTAGTTTTTATCATTTTCCATTTATTTCTTTACTTTCCTTCGAACTGCTGATAAGGATTCCATTATCCTTAGCAAGTGCTCATTTGCACAAGCTAAGGTGAAAAACCTAGCTATAGATTGGCGACTCCGCTAGTTCAACCTTTGGTTTTTTAGTCTTTATTTTGTTTTCTTTGTTTAGTTACAGGCTTGTGACCTACTAAAACCCCGTTTTCCTTAGTCAGCTATCATTTTTTACATTTGTTCTTTGCACTGCAAAGCGCAATTTTTTGGCCAACATCCGTGGCCTGAAGCGTGCCTGTACAACTCTTACTCGCGTCTTGCAGCACAGGTTACTAGATTGCAGTTGCGGTCTACGGTGCAGGATCCCCTGCTACAGCTGCGGATCTAGCCGTCCGAGCACCTTCCAATGGCGCGGCCCCGGCCGTAGTCCCATATAACCTCCCCACGGTCTCGACCGCAAAACCCCATTCTCTTCCCATGGCCCTAGCTCCTGCCCATGGTCCCAGCCGTGGTGTCCCTTCCCGCAGCCGCTGTGTCCCCACTCGAAGCTGTGACCCATGCTGCAACGTCCCCTCCTGCACCTGCGGTCTCCGCCGCAGGCTCCCCTTCTACCCCCGCGACCATCCCCCAACCACCACTCGACACAAACCGTAGTCCCCTTCCCATGCTCTGAGTCTCACACTCTCCTGCCACACCCGCGGCCCCAACCATAGACGCCCCTTCCAACTCAATGACCCCGGTCGCAACATGCATTCCCCTACCCGCGTCCCTCGCTGTAGTATCCGTGGCCCGACCTGCGGCCCCCGCTGTAATATCTGTGGCCCTCCCCGCATCCTCTGCCAGACACTCCCCACCAACACCCGTGCCCAAGGCCGTGAATTCCGCCCTGATAGCCGCGCTGTAGGCCACGTTTTTCAGCCCGAAACTCGTGCCCTAGACCGTAAATTACGGCTTGACAGCCGCGCTGCAGGCTGCATTTGTCAGCCTGAAACCCGCGCCCCACGCCGTGTAGTATGGCCTGACAACTGCGCTCGGTTTTATCATTTTTTCTCCTTTTTTACCTGGAACTTACAAACAAACACATGTTTCCAGGAACACTCTTTGCTGATTGAGTTGTCTTTTTCCGGTATCTGCTTACTTTTTTTTATTAAAAAAAAAATTACATTTGAGGAAGTTAAAAGTTTTTACATAGTAGATTAAAAGTTCAGCATTTACATTTCCAGTTAGTTTCCAACAACACTTGTACACACATTCAGTCACAATAACTCAAGCGAGCCTTAAAATTTACCTAACTTAACCAACACTAAACCCCATTTGGGGAACACAAAAGAGTCTTGTAGTTAGGTTGGACGTTGGGGATAAGCATCCAGACAACACCCCTTCGTCACTTACACTTGAGACATATAAGTTGTCCATTAGGGTAGCAAAATCCCCTACTATTTGTTGGTACGGTTATACACCGATTTGTCAGAAAACGCCTCTCCCTTTGGAGGGTAAGTCATGAGACTGGTTCCGGATGACTACGTGGAATGCCGCTCTCCACCTAGTTGCGAAGGACATCTACTCCTTGTCCTTGCTACACTTCCATTTTTGGGGTGTCGCAACCAAAGGACTGACACATCGATTGATTTTTATGGACGTACCATGAACGAGGTAGCCTAGTTGCCATTCTTCTAGGGATAATTTACCCGAGATTCCTCTCGGTAGAGGGATATACCCCACCTACTTGGTTCCCCATTTCATATTAGCTAACTCCAGATTTCATCACCTTGCAGAGGATACGATTTTCTTGAGCTTCCAGACCGCTTAGTTAGGTGTTTGCATGCTTCCTTACCTCCCCCCTGGATTAGAGAGTATACCATTTTGTCTTTTTAGGAGCCTTTTCTTGTTGGTATTCCGATCACTTTTCTTTTCACTCTGCTTACTGTAGCACAACTGTTACAGCATGCATTTTGAGCTGGTTGTTGGCCTGAGTGCCATATTTTTTCATGCTCTCCTTTGGCACACACGCTTGCATTAGGATTTTTTGATCTTTTTACTTGCCACAACTCACTCGTTTTATTTTCATCGTCACCATTGAGTCTCCGAGACAGTCTCGACACCAACGGGGCCAGTCCTCCTAGCATGACTTACTTGGCACCACTCACCACAAGCATAGAGCCCTATCACCAGATCCCGACGTCCCTTACTTCACGTCTGATTTTGAACCAGAGAACCCTATATTCACTGCTCCGTCTAGCCCCATGGATGGCATGACTTTGAACCGTTTTTACGGCGAGGTTATTGGTGGTGGTTCCACCACTATCCCAACTACCACTTAAGTATTCATCCCCTCTATACCATCCATAGGCCCTACAACTACTCTTCCTATCACTACATCCATCCCTATGGTTAGTGGATTGGTTACCACTACGGCCCCATTAATGACTAGTGGCACACTTGGGGGCATAGGCCCTTCCCACACGATCCCCCCACCCGCGACTAGAGGTCCTACGATCCCAATCATGGCTCATAAGTGACCCCACACATTGGGGGAAGTGGACCCATAATCTTCGCCATGGATAACACACTTTCCCCGACACCCATGCCACATCTTTCTACTAGTTTTCCATTCATGGCCAGTATCAACCTTCCTGACCTGGAAAGATTGACCAACGACCCCATCCGACATGATCCCACATGGCCTCCTATGCCCACCAAACTCCCATCGAACATACCCAAATTCGAGGGGAAGGGAGGGGAGGACCCCCAGAACCACATGATGTCTTTCCACCTTTGGTGTTCCTCTAACTCCATTGTGGATGACTCTATCCGCTTACAGTTATTACAAAGAACTTTCATTGGTACTATAGCCAATTGGTACATTGACCAGCCACATGGGACCCATTCCACATTTACGTCCCTCACCTCCACTTTCCTATAGTTCGTCCAATTATCAGTTCGTTACGATGCTGGTGTTGAGATCCTCTTATATTGTACACAAAACACCACCACCCATATCACGGACCATATCCATGAATGGCGCAAACGACGAAGTGTAGGATTAAATTGGAAGACCGCTTCTTTTTAGATTGGTTCCTGAAATCTCTTATACCAGTCATCGTTAAAGATGTGTTATTTGAACGACCACAATCTGAGGAAGAGGCTATCCTTAAAGCCCAACAGTTCGATCTTATCTATGCCCAATCCAACTATTTATACTCCATTTTACCCGAGGCTACCCGTGCCAACTCCTCCCGGAGTGACGCGCTAAGGGCATCCCACACTGCCGATGGCATCATCGGGCATGTGGCGTCGCATAGTCAACCTTACACGGCTATTCCCACTACTATTGGCCCCTACCTTTTGCACACCACGACCCAATCAGGAGCAACAACATCATATGCCTCCATGGCTCGACCCCCTCATATCCATGGACCGTCGTGTACACCGCAGTGTTATGGCCACACACCTCCATCTTACAACCCTCCTGCGGAACCTATCGCTTATTACCATCCACAAGCTCCTCCAAAAACACACAACCCCAAGCCCCTCCGACTTATTATACCCCACAGACACCACTTGCGAAACCACAAGCCCCGCCAGCTTACCATTCACCGTAGGCTCCACCGACACCTGCTCAACCACAGAATCCTCCAAACCCCCTAGGGAAAGTTTACGCCCAACAAAAATGACAGGAAAATTAGCTTGCTCAATGGAACCAACAAGGCCAACAAAATAGGGGGAGAGGACATAACCATGGGAACAACCAAAACCAGGACCAAGGTGGTCAACAACCCAACCCCCCAAATAATAACAACGCTGCCCCACCCAATTAAAACCCTTATAGACCTCTTCGCGAGGGGAAGAACCCCAACTTACGAACTAACCACCCATGTTCCATATACAGGGTCTATGGCAACTGTACGCACTTGTCCTCATTTGGACTACGCTCGTCAACTTTGGATAGATGATGACCAACGCCAAGGACAGGCTGCTCCACCCACACAACCTAATCCCCCACCACCTCCCATGGTGCTGCAAAATACCTTTCCCATGCAAGGAGTGGTGAACACCCAACCATTGGTTCCCCCTCAAGGAATTGCGCCCCCACAACAACATATCACATACGTCGTGAATACCAGCCAACACATGGACTCTGGCACCCATCACCTCCTTATGATGTCATCGACCAACATCAACCTCTAGACACGTCAAAACCAATATGGTCCCACCCCCACTGACATGGATGCTAACGCTCATCCCACCGATCAGTCATTACATATACCCCTGACAGAAGGAGATGGGGCCCCGAAAGCTCCCTCCTTACCCCTACGCCGCATCAACAACAATCCCAACGCATGCGCTGCTACCAACTACAATATCGTGGATGACCTAGCTCAATCACCCACTGCCATGTCAGCTCTCGAGGTCTTAAAAACCTGTACTGCACAACGAAAGACACTATTATCCTCTATTGAGGCAATAGATCCTTCTGACTCACGAATGATGGCATTTGACTTGGACCAATCCAAACCACCCATGCCTTCTACATTGGCATTTCAAGTTTCGGTGTCAATCCGAAATCTTGTTATCCATCGATGCATCATCTATGAAGGTGCATCTACCTGTGTCATGTCTACATTCATGTGGAAAAATCTCGGATCACCTACATTACAACCATCCACAACTGCCCTACGAGCTTACGATGACCGCTCTGCTCAACCTTAGGGCCTCTTGGCCAACGTCCTAGTCCAGTTAGCTGGGAAAACCATTCTCATCGACATTGAGGTCATCAATGCCCAACTTGATTACAACCTCCTACTTGGACATAGTTATATGTACGCCATGAAAGTTGTTGCTTCGTTAGTTTTCTGTATCATGATGTTCCCCCATGAGGGACGGATTGTCAAGGTTGAACAAATCACGTACTATGACCCGAATGCCCCCGTCGCACCAGAAAATGTTCTCCCCATGGTTGAAAACCTGTTCTGATCACACCCACTTCATCGGTATCTTCGGGTGGACCTGGAGTATACTACGAAACTCCCATGACATCCACATTTAGGTCCATTCCACCCCCCCCCGCAGGCACTAGAGGTATCTGATCTGTGCACAATTTCATCTAACCAAACAGTGCCCAACTCATAGCCACCTTTGCTACCACAACCTCCAATTGTACCTAGTTATGTTGGAGCAACGCCTATCCATACGATCCCGTTCTTATTCCCACCCTTAGGAGTAATAAGCACCCTATTTATGGCTACGTTGAATCTCCTTGGATTAACTCTAGGGATACCTGTGTGGTACCTACCATCTCCCACTCCTCCCTCGATACCACAGGTTGTTCTCCAACCAGTCCAACCAATCAACACCTCCAACCACCCACCTCCGGCGTGGAAACCACCCTTAACTGCCCACCCCCCGGTGTGGCGTCCACATCTACACCAATCCTTAACCCTACACTACTTAGGAACACTGGGGGAAGAGGCCCACAAACTTACACAACCCCACTAACAAAGAAACCTGTAGTACCTCAACTACCACCCCGTGCACCCCTAAGTTCTCCCTATGTTATGATTTGGGCCACACTACCCATAACTTCCCACAGCTACCCAATCTTCAACAACATATGAAGACCTTGGACGACGATCCCAACATTCCGGTTGTTGAACTAAATCCCCCAGCCCATCAGCGTAACAAGGCACTGCGCACCAACCATGCTTGTGCCATATGTGGAATCTACGGTCACTACTCACATCATTGTCCAGATCTCCCAGAATATAGATTGGTTCTCCACGAACTAACTTAGTCCTCTATAGATTCGTCCATCACTACCATTGAAGAAATTCATCCCTCGACATATTCCTCCTCGGAAGAGATCAACACCATCTACATGATTTCCACGGCAAGTGGACACATGCCATCCCCAGCATGTAGCCCCTCCTCGACCGATTTATTCACACAGTACTTTCGGAGCGACGAAGAGATACTCGAGGCTCTCACCGCACCTAACTACCCGTGGGATGATATGCACCATCGATCCTACTTCATTCCTGAGGAGGCCACCACGACCAAGGCCATCCAGTTCTCCATCGAGACAAAATACTTCCTCCCAAAGAAGGTAGAATGGTTCAAGAACCCCATTCCAACCATTGATGCCTTCGAGGAAGGTAACATGGCCAACATATCACCAACCATACAGATTGATATTTCCATCACACCCGGTACACCCGAACTCATCACATTAGGTGCTTCCTGTACAGAACACGAAATCGGGAGTACGAGAATCTCTTCCAGGAGTTCCGCGATATCTTTGCTTGGTCCTATACCGATATGCCTAGTTTATACCCCGCCATAGTAGAACATCACATTGATATGTGGCCATAGATCCCACCCATCCACCAGAAGCAGAGGCCCATTCACCCGTCTAAGCTCCCTGTAGTCAAAATCTAAATTGAGAAGCTGGGGAAAGCCGGATTCATATATCCCATCGCTTATACCACCTGGGTTTCCAACCTTGTACCCGTCAACAAAAAACAGTGCACTCTTCGTGTCTGTACGGATTTTCGCGATCTCAATTGCACATGTCCCAAAGACAATTTCCCCACATCGTTCATCGACCAACTCATTGACGCTTGTGCGGGACATGAAGTTATCTCCTTTATGGACGGCTTCTCCGGATAAATCAAATCCATATCCGGAAGGAAGACCAATACAAAACTATATTCACCACCCCATGGGGTACCTTTTCTTATTGGGTCATGCCATTCGGTCTTAAAAATGCTGGTGCCACCTTCCAACGGGCCATGACATATTGTTTCCATGACTTGGCCCATATTATCCTAGTTTACCTGGATGACCTCACGGCTCGGTCAAAGAAATGGTATGACCACCTAAACGACCTCCGCCAAGTCTTTTTACGTTGTCGCAAGTATAGGATCCGCTTAAACCCACTCAAGTGTGTATTTTGCATTCCTACAGGCCAGTTATTGGGATTCATCATTTCCCAGAAAGGGAAAACTGTCGACCCCTTAAAGATTCAAGCCATCCTGGACCTCCCATCCCCCCGTACAGTACGACAATTATAGATTTTACAGGGGAGGTCCAACTTTCTCCGCCTCTTTTTCCCAGAATACTCTACGACGGTCCACGGTTTTCTTTTCTTACTTCGTACCCACATCCCGTTTGTCTGGTACGAACAAGCGCAAGCGGCTTTTGAAGCCCTTAAAACAGCCTTGACCAACACCCCGTTGATTTCACCTTCGGATTTATCCAAGGATTTTGTCCTTTAAGTTTCGGCATCTGACTATGTCGTCTCAGGCATTCTCGTTCAAGAAGATAGTGCGTGAAAAGAACACGTAATATCCTACATAAGTCAGACCTTATCTGTCCCACAACTGTGTTATCCCTACGAGGAAAATTTGGCTCTCGCCATTGTTTTCTTGGTTTAAAAGGTTCGCCACTACATTTTATTAAGTCGAACAACAGTCGTGGTAGATTCTAACCCTATGGTCTAACTCTTGAGTCGCTGACTTCTTTAGGGTCGTGTGGCTAAGTGGGTCATCATAGTCCAAGAGTATAACCTCACATTCACGACACCTAAGAGTACCAAATCCCTCGCATTGGCACAAATCATTTCAAAATTACCATCTTTGTCTACTTCACCATCCATCAATACTAGCCACCCCGACGACCACTTGTTTATCATTTCGTCGGATGACCCTTGGTACGACGACATCCTGGTGTACCTACGTACACAGAAATTTCATCTCGACCTCGACCGCGATGGTCACCATCGTATACGCCATCATGCCTCGCGATACCTCCTCTTGGGAGATGTCCTCTATTGGCGTGGTATTGACACCATCTTACGTCGATGCCTCACCCGGGACAAGGCAGAACAAGTCCTCAATGATTGTCATAGCGGAGCCTTCGGTGGCCACTTTTTAGGGATGGCTACTTCCCAAAAGGTTATCCGTGCTGGATACTTTTGGCCCACTTGATTCACTGATTGCATCATTGTAGTCAAGCATTGCCGAAACTGCCATATTTTTCCCCCAAGGCGAGGACCCCTCCTTTCCCACTCCATCCAGTCATCACCGTTGGCCCTTTCTGTAAATGGGCCATTGATTTTATGACGTGTAACCCAACCTCGGAAAGCGACCACAAATACATCATTGTGGCTGTCGACTACTTCACTAAGTGGGAGAGGCCATGCCCATGTTTAATTGCACGAGTGAGACTGCAGCTCGTTTCTTTTTCAACCATGTTATCACTTGGTTTGTCGTCCCAAAACAACTCGTTTCCGACCACAACACACACTTTGAAGACTCCGCCTGGAAATAATTTTCGACCCTTCTCAAATTTAAGCACCAGTACGCCTCCGCCTATTACCCTCAAGGGAACGACCAAGTAGAGGCTATTAACAAAATCCTGAAGACCATCCTTCAATGCACAATAGACCACCACAAGTCCAATTGGCATCATATGCTATTTCTCTCACTTTGGGACTACCACACGTCTACCAAGACCGCCACGAGTTTATCCCTTTCCACTTAGTCCACGGTGTGGAATCCGTTCTCCCCATAGAGTGTCAGATTCCCTCCCTACACATCATCATCGAACTCCTCTCGAAAACATCACCGCTCAAACAACGCTTAATCCTTTTGGAGTAGGCCAATGAGGAGCGACGAGCAGTCCTTAAAACCATTGAAGCCTCTAAGAATCGTTCCAAAGCCGGTTATGATAAGCATGTCTACCCACGCAATTTCTGAGAAGGGGACCTTGTCCTAGTTTATGAACAACCACACGATAAGACTAGGAAAGGAAAGCTTGAGTCCATGTGGCAAGGTCCATACATTGTCCATACCTTCCTAGGACATGGGGCATACATCCTCACCAACTCTGAAGGAAACCCCTTATGCAACCCACGCAATGGGTTGTACCTCAAACACTTCTACCCGTAACACTTTTGGACCCATTAGCCGAGGTTGTATAGTTTTATTTCTTTTTTGTTTTCTACTTTTTACATCTAAAAACCTCACATTTTGTTTCCCCTGCATAACCACAGATGGATCCTGTTCCACCACCATATGTCGGTTTTGTCGACGGTGCAAGTCGCTGGTCCCCAAACCTCGCCTCTGCAGCTTGAGTACTGTATTCCCCCTCACATGAGTTGATCCACCTCGACGGAGTGTGCATAGGTGCTACTACTAATAACCATGCTGAGTACGATGCCGTGGCTGGTCATTGATCGTTGCCCTCCAGATGGGCATACGTCACCTTCATGTGTTTCTTGACTCCCAGCTGCTTGTCTCCCAACTCAACAACTTCTACCAGGTACAGGATCCTTTCCTCTTTAGAAAGTTCCTGTGCACTAAACAAATGATCAGATAATTTGAATCCATCACATTCACTCATATCCCTCAAAATCAAAATAGTGTAGCAGACCAAATGGCTAACAATATTCTAGACTGGCACATAAACCACAATATGTAGGGCGTACACCATTAACATGCATCGCCATACCATCCACATGTACATAAAACATCATATAGGCATTTAAAAACCATAAAAAAAACAAAAAGAAACCATCATCGCAAATGCATCCACATGCATATACTGAAACCATCATCACAAGCGCATCCACGTGCGTATACCGAAATGCATCCAAGTGCATAAAGATAAACTACCATCACAAAAGGAATCCATGTCCGATATATATATATATATATATATATATATATCATAAAAATGTCATAAGTTCCCATGGTTCCAAAAATACATATAAACACATCGAGGAGCCCCAACAACATCCTCACTATATAATACAACCATATATACAAAAATCCCACATGCTCATCGCAATGGGGGCAGTTCTATCAACTTCCTAGTTAGATCCATCTCCCCGATAATCATCATCATCATCTCCCTCCTCCTCGGACTCCTCTGCCTCTGCCGCCGACTCCTCCTCTCCCCTCTCCTCCTCTGGCTCGTCAGCCACCTCTACTGCTGACTCATCCTCTCCCCGCTCCTCCTTAGGCTCGTCGGCCTCATCTATCGTGGACTCATCCTATCCCTGCTCCTCCTCAACCTCGTCAGACTCAAACTCGACATCCTCATCATCATCTTCTAGATAAGGGACATCCCCTCAGGCCATAGCCCTCACTGTAACACCCCGTTTTGACATTACTACCTGAACTACTATTATATGTTGTATTTGTTTGATTGTGAGACCTCGTCGGGTTGACGACACCGTGGACATATGGTTCTATTATTTTTCCGAAATATATATATGTGTGTGTGTGGTGTTAGTATTATGATCGGTAATCATGTTTAGATATGTATCATGTGTTAATTATGTATCATATATGGAAATTACTGAATGATGGGTACGTGGATACCGTTACAGTTATATGTTGAAATAATGAATGTTATGCCAGGTGCATGGCGAATAAATGAGTTTATTGTTGTTATGTTATGATGAAATATATGTGTACATGTCGAGGATTTATGCACGATATACTATATTGTATGTCGAGGACTGACTTACAGGTTGAAACATCTAAGTGATAGCTAGATCCTACGAGGTGGGAGGGCCTTGGGGACATGGACTTCGAAATATAAAATGGTATGCAAGTGATTCATTATTTACTTTCGTGTGGTTATTATGCTGTTTATTATGATGTATATTATGACATGGGTGGGGTAGGGTTTCAGGAAACTCAACCACCTAGATTGGTTATACGATGACAAATCGAGTACAAGGGAAACGCTGTTGTTATGTCGGGCAGACATAGTCCCTTGTTTCATTAGGGGGGTGGAGGCTTTACCCACCGTTTATCCCTGAAACCCAGAGTCATGGGAGGGCTGTGCTACGATGTGCTCCCCAAGGTGTGTGATGATGACTGGTGGTTGCCTACTGGGGAAGCTTGGTCGACGTAGTCGACACTTCCGCTTACGGGTTCTAGCTGGAACCGGTCATGACTTGACATTTCAGGGTAGTCCAGCAGAGGACAGGATAGGATGTGGAAGTTAGTGATGATGTAAGTAGATAGTTGTAGCTTGAAGTCGTGATAAAAACAAGATCTAACTATATGTGTGTAAGACCTTGATTGATTATGTGTTGTAACTCTGTAATGTATGAATTGTCGTAACTTAATAAAATGCAGTTAGGTAAAAGGAGACATCTTGCAAACTATGTTAAAACATGTGTCAGTAAATAGTAAGTTTAATGATTATGATTGACGTGTGTGAGTTATTACTGTAGTGTACTTACGTGAGGTATGTAAGCAGTAGCTACGCTTACATAACTCGCCTACATATTTATGATTGCGTGAAATACTACTGAATATATTGTTAATTATTGTCGATCAATAATTAATTATTGTTGATCAATGTTAATAATGTCAATTAAAGTTAATAATGATGATTAGGGTTAATAATGTTGATTAATGGTTAATAATTAATTATTGTTGATTAATAAACAAAGCTATGGTTAACCTAGGTAGTGACTAATGCAATTGATTAGAATGCTCGATTGATTGTTAACGAGTTTAATTAGCGAGGACTAACAGTTGAAATGTTAAAATGTAATTGTAATGTTAAATAAGTTAATAGTAATTTGATCCCTTAAATTAATCATGTGTTAATGATGTTAATTAATTTTAATGAGACTATGCTTATATTTAGTAATGATTGTTAATTAGTTTAATTACAAACTAAGGTGTAATTAGAATGGAACCACGTAAATGAGTCGATTAAATCTTAGTTAATTTTATTTAATTAATATAATTACACATTGATAATGTTATGATTTCAATTGATAGGATTATTGTTCATAATTGATAAATTTCATTAGTTGAATTTATAATTAGAGGGAATTAACATATTATAAATATTAGAAACCATTAATTAAATGATTAGGTTAATAGTAATGAATCAATTGACAATTCTTGTTAATTAATTGAATTGGTGAAGCGTGTAAGTTTAAAACTCTTAAAGTTGGTGGGTGAACCAACCCTAACCCCAAACTTTATTATAAAAATAATATAACATTTATTATTAATTAAAATTGTGCTTTGAATAAGAAACAAATGTTTAAAAATGATTGTTGTAAGTTGTGTCGGTAAACCTCATAAAGAGGGGTAAACATTAAAATGATGGATGATTAAATTAATAATATTTCCATGGATTGGTTCGAGGTAGCCTGAATAAGTAGGCATGAATGGGTTGGGACCCCATTAATGAAGGGATAGGGGTATTAATGAGGAGGATAGAGTCAGCAGGAACAATGGGATAAAGGGGAAGAAGAGTAGGAAAATGGGGATCTTCACCTGAGGAGAATTTGGAAAAAAATTTGAGAGCAGAGATAAAAATTATAGAGAAGAGGAGAAGGGGGTTCTTGTTGGAGATTTTTTGAAGGGAGATAACTGGTTGGCTTGTACTCGGTTTGGGCTCGGGAGTCCAAAGGGGTACCTTTGGAGCTGGGTGGTCGACGAGACCTTGCCAGTTGGCAGGGTGGAAAAAATGTTTTGGGATGGTTGAGTTTCAGAGCTTTGGGGGAAGGTTTTGGTTGCAGGGAACTGCAAAGGTAAACAACAAGGCATTTAACAAAAGGGATCAACAAAGGGGACAACAACAAGAGTGGATCTACTAGCTATCTACAGGTATTTCTCCTAAAGGTATACTAATCAATTTCTAACCCTGTAAATCATTTTATCAAGTTATTAATAAATGGTAATTTCACACATGTATTTGCTATTCACCTGCACAAAGAGAAATGGTTGGAAGTAGGTACAACAGTGATTATATTATTCAAAACTGTAAATGTAAATGCTATATTTTTATAGCTAGAATTTAGATATGAAAACAAAAACAAATAGAAATGTGAAAACAATGTTAAAACATGGTAAACATGGTTTTGTTATTAAAAACTTAGAAAAATTAGGACCAGGGTCCTACACTCACAGTCTCGACGGTCATCGCAATGCACCGCATAATAGGTCTCCACTCCCATGGAGCATCATAACATATATCAATCAATGTCTGATCTCAATACTGCCAAACCACATCCACTACTCCCTCTAGAAGCCGATCAATACCTACTCGCAGAGAATCCATCGTATCCACGTCACTCCGTCGACGCCTCCGCCCCTGACCGGTTGAGTCCACTCCCTCGACTCGGCCTCTCCACGACCGATGTCCCTGTGGTGGATACGGTCCCACATCTGCATAAAATGACATCAAGTCGTCAGTGTCACAAAATCCTATAGCCATCATCTATGTTATCAAGTAGATATAACATGATACTATAAACAGAAAGTAGAGCAAAAATATACTTACCATCTGGTCCTCATACCTAACCAGTAGGCCGCGGTATCTGAGGGTCCCCTCGATAGTCCATCTAGTAGTACGGGTAATCCTTAATGACTACTGGCAGCTGCATCCACTGCCTAAACAACTCCTCTGTAAAAAGCCGACCCACAAGTTCACCACCTGAGCGAGTCATCATCTCAACCCAACGTCGCATCCACTGCTCTGTCGGTCCCCCATCACGCATTGTTATATGAGGTCGTAGTGTAGGGACTTGCTCGAAGAAAAAATAATACAGAAACGAGGGGAAACAAAAATCCCCTCCCAAATGCCTCACCTAACTCAGCTCCCACTGAACAACCGACAGATACATCTGGCCCCAGCCATAATAAGTCCCGGCCAGAACCCACTCTACCAACACCATCTGACCCCCCAAGGTCTGGTGTGGAGAATGTGAGCCTAAAACGCACACCACTAGTGCCGCAATTGCCCGATTCATCGAACTCTCAAGATCACAAACCAATAGTTCATTATCATGCAAAAACGTCGTAGGGTAGCAATGTCTCTCTAATAAAAACTGCATAGATACATTTCCTGACCTCTTAGGCAGGGTATCAAAAACCATGCCCAACCTGGGCAGTCCATTCAGAAAAATAAACATCGGCCAGGGTAATATCCAACCACTCGCCCTGAATCATGAATGCCTCAATATCTGAATCCTAGAAACCAATCAACTTGTTTAGCAACAGTATAGCTGAACACATCAAAGGTACCTGTGAGAACTTCAGTAATCCACAGTCCGCTAAGGCAGTCTGTACACCCACGTCCTCCCGGATCCTGTCCAGGATAGTATTGGGCACCTCTTGCTCTCTCCAAGTAACCCTCGGCATCCTGCTAATCAAACCAATAAACACCCATCGGAATCAAATAAATATCCCATTGATCCCCTTCGGATCGATGCATCGAAAATTAGGCACCTGTTAGGATCCATAGTCGCGCTTTGAAACGCCCTTTCCTCCCGAAAAGCCGCGCTTCAGAGTGCGACTTCGTCACCCACATCTGCGCTTTCCTCCGGGAAAGCCACGCTTCAGAGTGCGGTTGTGCCACCCACAGTTTCTCTCTGAAGCGCGCTTTCCCCTTGGAAAACTGCGCTTTAGAGCGCAACTGTGCGGGCCACATCCCGCTCGGCGAGCGCAGCTGTAGGGTCCCCCAACCCGCTCCAGAGCGTGACTATGGGGGGAACAACCGCGCTCGGCATGCCCTACTGGGGGCCCTCATCCGTGCTCATAGAGCGCGGATACCTTATCCAAAGCTACGCTCCACAGCGTGCATCTCTCCTTGAAACCCAAGCTTTGTTGCCACGACTCCAAGAAGAGATCGACACACTTCCCTAGAGGCCCAGTTCCCAACAAAAACACATGAAATACAAGGCTAAGGACTAGAAGGCTTACCTGAAACTCCCGAAATGCAACTCCACTGGTCGGATCGCTCACAATCTAAGTTTTCACCTCTGGCCCTCTCCAATCTCCTATCAAACTCACCTATAACAAATGACACATGTCACATGGGTCCACTTACTATTTATAGACATTTGACCAATTCTTGTTTTGACCATTCCAGGACCATATGACGTCCTTTTTTCAAAAAATTGACACCACCGGATTCAATTCGTTGAGACCTTAAGGATGGTTAAGACCATTTCCTGTTTTCACCGAAAAACATTTAGGCACTTTTTCCAGCCCCCCCACCACCTCGATTTGCTTGCCAACTCCATTTTTCGCACCGTTGGCATCGCCCTCAAAAGGGGTTAAATATTCCCAAAATCAAATAAAAGGGAATAAAAATTGGAAATAAATTCAAATTGGAGAGAAAAAGAAGAAAAAATAGGGCAAAAACCCTAAAACCATTAACCTAAAACCATGGTTGTTTACTCCACCACCCAAAAATCTATAAGAAGGTGATGGAGGCCCGTCATTTGACATCCACCATCTATCCTACCCTTATGCTGCCCAAATCACTCTAGAACCCTAGCCCAACCATTTGAACTAGAGTTCTCCACTTTGAGTAAGCCTTGGGCCCAACCTTTGAGCATTTGGAGAAGAGGAGATATTGGAGATCGGAGCACCTCCCTGGTACGGTTGTGAGAACTCCATCAACCTCATCTTTGAGGTAAAAAATATTTGCAAACCCTAGTTTGCCCAATTAATAAGAAATCATTAATCTCATTTTTTGTCTCCTCATGAAAATCTGTTATTTACAGTTATAGTTTAGATCTTTTTCATGCACATGTTAGCTTAGTTTTTCTACTGTTTGACATTTAGTTTTTATCATTTTCCATTTATTTCTTTACTTTCCTTTGAACTGTTGCTAAGGATTCCATTATCCTTGGTAGGTGCTCAGTTGCACAAGCTAGGGTGAAAACCCTAGCTACAAAAAAGATGAATGCACACATGGAGCAGAACGAAGTTTTGATGGTGCGCATAAAGATGTTGTAGAACCGTGACAGTTGCACAAACAATAAAAGAAAGAGGTACTAAAGAAAGAGATAAGAGAATGTTGAAATCTTTAAATATTTGAAGGTTTATATATATATATATATATAAACCTTCAAATCTTTAAAGATTTGAACATTCTCACTTTCCACTCATGTGCTTTGAATATGCTTTGCATGAACTTACAATTTTTTAGGCATGTTTACATTGATGGAATTATGATATTCTCTTGCTAAATACATTCATAAATCTGTAATAGGAAGTTGTCACATGAAAATAAATTATATATTTAATTTGATTTTCATGTTACAGATATAGATGGTGTGGATATTATTCTTGAATATTCCTTGATGGATAATATGAAAAGAAATTTTAGAAAGATTTCATACAAGAAAAATAAAATAACATTAATGAATATCTTTGTTACCAAACAAGAAAGTCCCATGGGATCACAAGAAAAAGTCCTTGCCAGGAAAAAAAAAAGTTCCAGATAAAACATAAAATGGAAAAAAATAATAAATATCTAGATAACTCAATTGCTTATCATGTTCATGTCCCTTCATTTTGTATATTACACTTTATAAATAAATATAAATTCTATTTCAAAATCAAAAGAATATTGTCTACCTAAATCTTGGGCTACATGTTGGCACTAATATCTTTCTTTTGTTTTTTATTTTAAAATATTACTTTAATATCAAATATGGTTTTTTAAACTAAGTTATGTATAAGTCTTTATATATTGACTTTTTCTCACTTGTAATTATTAATATTTATTTATATTAATTTAAATTTATGAAAATTTAAGAAAATTAGTTAGTTTTTTAGTCGAGTGGTCAAGAGATGATCATAATTCCATCATTGTTAAAATTCCTAAAAGATTTCAAATCTATGCAAATCATATTCATAGCACATGAGTGGAAAGTGAGAATGTCAAAAAATTTAAAGATGTGAAAGTTTATATATATATTTAATCTAATTTTCATGCTATATATGTGTGAGGGATATTATTCTTGGATATTGGATAAACTCAATTACAATTAATATTAATGTGAAAAAAGATATTTATGAAACTTTCATTAAAAAAAATCACTTTCCCAGATATATTTGTTACCAAATAAAAAGACACAAGGAATCACATGAAGAAGTCTTTACAAAGAAAACAATTGCAATACCTACTAACAAATCATACCTACAAAAAAGCACATAAAGGAAAGATATGGAAAGAACAAGAAGGAAGAATATTTTAAAAAGTTAGATGACTCAAGTGCAACGACCTCAATCTTGTCATGGCCATGTCCATGCACTTTTATATTACACCTCATAAATAAATATAAATACCTTTTCAAATTCAAAACAATATTTACCACTTAAATGTTGGAACCAAATAATTTATCCACATGTTAACACCAATATATTTCTTTTGTTTTTTATTAAATATTATTTTAATATAAAATATGGTTTTTTTAACTAAGTTATATTTAAATATTATTTTTTCTAACATGACAATTATTAATATTTATTTACAGTAATTTTAATTTATAGAAATTAAAAAAAATTATTTAGTTTTTTCTAGCCATGGTTATATGTGGTGAATAAGGATAATAAGATAAGTAAGGGTTTATTTTCATATAACAATTTCTTATTTTAAGTTCATGAATATATTTAGAAAGAGAATATCATAATTCTATCAATGTTAACATGACTAAAAGATTGCAACTCCATGCAAAGCATATTCAAAATACATAAGTAGAAAGTGAGAATGTTGAATTTTTTTAAATATATATATATATATAATTTGATTTTCATGCTATTGATATGGATTGGATATTATTCTTGGATATCTCTTGATGGACTCAATTATCGAACAATTAATATTAATGTGAAAAGGAAGTTTAGGAATCTTTAATACAAGAAAAATAAAATCACATTTTTGGATATCTTTGTTATCAAACAAGAAAGACCCAAGGGATTACATGAAGAAGTCCTTGCAAGGAAAATAATTGCAACACCTATTAAAAAATCATATAGTTAATCCAAGGTTCAATCAAACAAAAATCCTACAGAAGCACATGAAGAAAAGATCCAAAAAAACATAAAAGGGATAAAGATTCTAAGGAGCTAGATTACTCAAGTTCATCGACATGAATCCTTGTCATGGTTATGTCCGTGCACTTTTATATTACACTTCATAAATAAATATAAATGCCATTTCAAAATCAAAAGAATATTGACCACTTACATCTTGGGAACTAAATAATTTATCCTACATGTTCACACCAATTTCTTTGTTTTTCTTCCTTTTTTTTATAAATATTATGTTAATATAAAACATGATTTTTTAACTAAGTTATGTGTAAATATTTATGTCTTAATTTTTTTTAACATGTAATTATTAATATTTATTTAGATTAATTTAAATTTATGGAAATTTAAGAAAATTATTTAGTTTTTCTAGTTAAGTGTGCCGAACAAGAATAATGAAATCATTAAGAGTTTATTTTCATGTGACAAATCCTATTACAGTTTTATGAATGTATTTAACAAGATAATATCATAATTCCATCATTATTAACATGCCTAAAAGATTGCCAGTCCATTCAAAGCATATTCAAAACACATAAGTAAAAAGTGGGAATGCTGAATTTTATAAAGATTTAAAAGTTTATATATATATATATTTGATTTTCATGTTATAAATATGAATAATATGAATATTATTTTTGGATGTTATTGGATAAACTCAATTATTATACAATTAATATTAATGTGAAAAGAAAGTTTAAAAAGCTTTCTTACCAAAAAAATAAAATAAAAAATAAACTCACATTATTGAATATCTTTATTACCAACCAAACAAAAAGGACCTAAAATATCACATGAATAATTCATTTCAAGGAAAATAATTAAAGTACTTACTAATAAATTATATAATTAATCTAAAATTTAATCAAACAAAAAACTTACTGAAACCCATGAAGAAAAGATCCAGAAAAAACATTTAAGAACTAGATGACTCAAATGCACTTACCTCAATCTTGTCATAGTCATGTCTATACACTTTTATATTACATTTCATAAATACCTCAATCTTGTCATGGTCATGACCATGCATTTTTATATTACATTTCATAAATAAATATAAAATCCTTTTCAAAATCAAAAGAATCACGACCATGCACTTTTACATTACATTTCATAAATAAATATAAAAGCCTTTTCAAAATCCAAAATCAAAAGAATATTGACCACTTTAATCTTGGAACCAAATTATTTTTCCAACGTGTTCACACCAATATCTTTTTTTTAATATAAAATATGGTGTTTTAAACTAATTTATGTTTTAATATTTATATATTAACCTTTTCGAACATGATAATTATTAATAAATATTTAGACTAATTTAAATTTATGGAAATTTTAAAAAATTATTTATGTTCATTTAAAGTATATTCAAAGCACATGAGTGGAAAGTGAGAATGTTGAAATTTTTAAAGGTTTGAAGGTTTATATATATAGAAAGAGAGAGAGAGTGATTTTCATACAATATATATGGATAATGTGAATATTATTTTTAGATATCTTTAAATAAACTCAATTATTATACAATTATTATTAATGTGAAAATAAAGTTTAAGAAACTTTCATATAAAAAATAAATCACATTATTAAATATCTTTAATACCAAATAAGAAGGATCCAAAAGATCACATGAAAAAAGTCATTGCAAAGAAAATAATTGTAATACCTACTAACAAATCATGTGATTAATCTAAGGTTTTATTAGACAAAAAGCCTACAAAAACACATGGAGAAAAGATTTAAAAAAAACTTAAAAAGGAAAAAGATTCTAAAGTGATAGATGACTCAAATGCACCAACCTTAATCCTTGTCATGGTCATGTCCATGCACTTATATATTACACTTCATAAATAAATATAAATACATTTTCAAAATCAAAAGAATATTGACCACTTAAATTTTAATAACCAACTAATTTATCCTACATATTTATATCAATATCTTTCTTTTGTTTTTTTATTTTAAAATATTACTTTAATATAAAATATGGTGTTTTTAACTAAGTTGTTTGTAAATATTTATATATTAAGTTTTTCTAACATAACCATTATTAATATTTATTTATACTATTTTTAATGTATAGAAAATTAAGAAAATTAGTTAGTTTTTTTAATAAAATATATATATATATATATAAAATTTTATTTTCATATTATAGATATGGATAATGTAGATACTATTCTTAGATATTCATAAATAAACTCAATTATTATGCAATTATTATTAAAGTAAAAAAAAAGTTTATGAAGCTTACCCACCAGAAAAATAAAATCACATTGTAAGATATATCTTAACTGCACCAACCTCAATCATTATCATCTACATGTTCTTACACTTTATATTACACTTCATAAATAAATTCATTTTCAAAATAAAAAGAATATTGACCACTTAAATATTGGGAACCGATTAATTGATCATACATGTTCACACCGATATATTTCTTCTATGCTTACTTTTAAAATATTTTTTTAATATAAAATGGGGTGTTTTAAACTAAGTTATGTGTAAATAGTTATATATTTAAGATTTTATAACATGATAATTATTAATATTTTTAAGGTTAATTTAAATTTAAATTTATTTTTCTAAATTAATTTTAGATTATAAAATTTTTAAAAAAATTATTTTATTTTTTAAAGAATTTTTTTAGTTTATTATTAAAAAATTTGAAAGAAACCTTTTAAATTATTGATGTGTTAAAAAATTATATATCAAAACTTTAAGTTATATAGAAAAAATAATTAAATATAAAAAATGTTAAAATTTTAATTATTAAAATATATTTTCTTTATAAATAAAATAGTTTATATTTATTTTAATATCAAGTTTATTATATATCCAAAGAGATCACATAGGTAAAAATTTCTCAATGTTTAAAATATTAAGTTTATTATTATTATTATTATGGTTTGTCTTTACACTTTTACATTATGGAATTCATTTTTTATTTCATTTTAATTAATCTTGTATTAAGGTATACATCTCATCCATAATGGGTTGTGACTATAAATAATTGGCTCCAATTTCTCCAATACAATAAGAACTTTATTTTATTTTTACAGTAATTATTGTTTTATAAGACTAAAATTGTTGTGTTTAGATTTGCTCAACATTCTTGCAACTCAAACCTAGGTCATTGTGTGTCCATTGTCTAGAAGAGAAGATTAACTAAAATGTTAAACTAGACCATGTAAACCACCCATCTTAAAAGTTTGTAGGGATAATCCCTATAATTTTTTTTAAGGATCCATAATTTTCTTAAAGTGTAGAAACCTTGGCGAATCTTACCAATTCTTAAATTTCTAACCATAAAATGTTGGGTGATATTTTTCCAAAAATATTCAAATTTCTAAGGGTTTTATATAGTTTCTAGACAATTTTGGTGGTTTTTAGAGTATAATTGTTTTACCCCATGGAATTTAGGTGAATCAATTTAGAAAAAGATGAAAATTGGCGAGTATGTTTTTGGAAAAGAGGTCAAAAATTAACTCATGGGATACATTTCACGACTAAAATTTCCTTGATAAACTCTCATTTATTGTTTTACTTCATAATACATAGATTAAATAACATATATTAATCCTAGAATAGTTGTCACCAATAGTATCCCCTTGGGTTGCTACACTACCTTATTCTCCCTCAAAAGGATTTGTTGAGTAATCGGTCATGGAAACCATTGTAGACTTGTCTAAATATTCAACTAGGACGTGACATGCAAGAGGGAGGTTCAGTTGTATTATGATGCAAGTTACTAGGTTGGATGGGGCAGCCATGGACACAGATAATTCCAAGTGCCTTCCCCATGACAAGATCAAAGTTGCAAAAGATTCATTTTTCTAATCCCTTGGTCCAAGAAGATGCCTCTCCACCTCCACAATGGTATGGTATTTATATTTGTCCACCTTTGAGGTTTCTTTGAGCCATGGCCTTCTTCAAATTTTCCCAATATAGAGTCAAGGCATTTGTCATGCCCATGGCCTCTATGATGTTTTTTTCATACTAGTGTAGACATTTCCTTTGACCTCACATTTCCCAATATCCTCAAAATCACAAATATCGATGCACACACTATTCCTTTCAAAAGTGATGTCACTACTTGCTTTAGCTGCAAATCCATGTATTCCCAATATCTTCAAAAACTAATAAATACCAAAATTGTAATGGGAAACTAGGAAGGAAAACCTAAACTTGCATTATATGTCACTAGTCATTGGAATAGAGTTAAGATCAAAATATGGGAACTAAGGGGTTATGAAAGGTCCCATGCTTCCCCGATACTAGGAGGTTGAAAAGGCGAAGATGAGAAACACTTTTTTGAGTGAAGGGTGTGCTCATGTTATAATTTTCAATTTCTTGGCTGAGAAAATAGTCAAAAAAAATTTCACGACCGAGATATTTTAAATTTCTCAGATGAGAGTTTTCAAATATTTCATCCAATAGATTGGTGGAGTTTAGTGGGTTAAATTTTTTCTTGTCCAATAGTTTGACCATTTTTTATCAACTAAAATCTTTGGAAAATCTCTATGTTAGTGACCAAAATGTAATGAACTTTTGTGGGCGTTTTTATCTATCTTTATTGCTTTCTTCAGTCTTTTGGCCAATGTCTTAACCTCCACTTCTTCATCAACCTCCCGGTGATTACTTTTGCCGAGTATCCTATGGCTTCATTTCCTTAAATCTGCAAATAAATGGTTAGCAATCTTTATTGAAGTTTGTCATATAAATAATGTTTTTTATAAACTATTTATAGTTTATGAATTATATTATTATATATTTATTTCAAAAGGAGGGTGTGTGTTTAAATGATCTTAAGTTATCCTAGTTATCAAAGGTCAAACATATGATAAACCTCAAGTACATTTAACGAGCCCAAGCTACATGTCAAAACCTAAGCTATAAGTCATATCTACATGTATCCTACATGCTAACCCATTTAGTTAAAACCTTATGTTTGATTCACAAGCTATGAGTCGGCAACACAAAGTCAAAATCATGAACTAAGTCACATAAGCAAGCCACGAGTTAAGTTACGTGCCCAATCTTTATGCTAACCTATGAGTCAAGCAAACAGGTCGACACATCATCGAATACTCAGCAAATACAGCCGAGCAAGCTACCTATCGATGATTCAGATGCCACGTGATAAAAGAGCAGGTGTTAAAAAGCTTCATAACGCCAGCTAAAGAGCCAAGTATCAAATCAATCGTGCAAATTCCAATTTGGGTATCCAGTGTTGCATAGATTGAGGTAAATCAAGCTCGAGATTGCAGGTACCTGATTAATGAATTTCAGTGAAAAACGATTACAGGAGCCCGAGATTGCAGGTGCCAAGAATGTGCGCGCAGGTGGATGTAGGAAATCTCCATAGGAGGAACGCATCAGATAGAGAAGTAGATTTTGACATTCTTTTGGTTGCAGAGATTGAAATGTCTCACGCCGAGCTGTAAGATATCCATCGCCCAAACTGCCAGAATCAGAGTATCAAGGTGTCTCTCACCGATCTAATTAGATTGAAGTTACAAGCCAGGTCACAAATGAAGAAATAGTTGAGTCACGTGTTGACAAAGATGGTGGGCGGATTTAATTTACAAGCAAGTTGTGGCTGAGTTTGTGACAAGTTGGAGTCACATGGTTTCAATTCAGTGAATCATCTTTTGTAATGTTCCCTTAGCAATCAAAAGCAAAGCTTTCGGTGGCTTACAGGTTCAGATTTTAGCTCTTTAGCCACCGAAAGTGGAGACCGGGTAGAGAGGTTTTCTTTTTTGCACAGGTCCGAGATTTACTCACCCAGATGACTCGAAGATGGTTTGTAATGATGAATAATAATTAAAGTCATCATTTTTGGGAATTTGTTTCAATCTTCAAGGTGCCAACGAAGAGAAGAATATTAAATTGATTATCTAATTTTGGGTAAAAAACTGTCTTTTGCCAAAGGTAATAGTTTTTGACTTATCCATCAGCCTTGGAAGGCTTTCTGCAGCTGTCAAAGATTTGAAGAAGATGAAGATCATTTGAGATAAGGGTTTGACCTATTTGATAGGATCTCTCATATTTTCTTGTACTAACCTTTGACTTACTATTTCAAATAAATCTGATCCAACTTTTCAGGATCTAGATTTCTCATGTAAAGGCTATAAAGCCATAGAATATTGATGAACTAAGGGGTCAATTTTGAGTTCTACTATGCTTCTACTGTAAATAGAGACCTTTCCTTAATATATTAAACTTGCAGCTTCTTTCATTGATGTTATCAGATTTCTTCTTTCTTATCTATTTATGCTTATGAGTTGAATGTAATTCTCTGTCTATGCTTATATAATCCATAGGTGACTATCATCTCACTATCTGATTATTTGGAAAAGGATCATAAGTTGTCATACTAGTTTCTAGACCTATCATACTTATTGTCTTATATATGTGTGATCTGGTTTAGGTGATTAGTTTCTATTCCACTTGATACACAACCTGTCTGATTTCATCTCTCGAAGGCCTGGTAGTGTTTGATATCCCTAGACAGTCTTGAATACACAGTCCAGTTAGTTAGATATTCAACTTGATCCAACCCCACACTCATTATTGAGTGAACCATTACAAGAATAGTTAAGTTACCAGGCTTATTCCCTTCACAGTCAGGGAAAGACTCCTGTAGTGATAACACTCTTGATTGAGAGTTTAGATTCTTAGCTAAAATATCAGGTGAGAGTTTAAATTCTTGGCTAAAATCTTGGCCAAGAGTTTGTCCAATATATAAAATGGATAAAATTCAACAAGGCCCTACGAATATTCAAAAAGGCCCCATGAAAAGGAAAGGATAAGAAACATGGTCACATAGGCATCAACCTCCATCTAGTCTGTATCTATTTGGTAGCACCTAGGTTCAATTTTGTTTGGTTCCCCAGTTAGTCAGAAACACCTAGGTTATGCATTTGTTAATCTAATTAGTTGCAATATCTATGATGAAATCTTGTGCCGATTGCTTGGTAATTTAATTCGAAAGGATTGATGCTTATTGAATTGAAACAATGTGAATATAGGTTTTGGAAGGATAAATTATATAGGGAGAAACTATTATCATGTATAGAATCCCAACAACAATAACCCATTAAACAATCAGGCCTCGATCCCTCATGATGGTTTAGGTCATTCTTTATAAGCACAAAATTTGCTTACCATGCTCTAAAAACTAATAGTCATATCATTCATTAAAGGTCATCCTTCTATAATAGTACTTGGTTTCAGGGTATCCCCAAGATTGTTTAACAATCACATGGTTGTGTTACTAAGGAGGGAAAAATTGTCATCAAAATAGGATCTATTATTACTAATGGTTGAGATTTAGACTTAGTTAATACATTGTCTGAATCTACATGTGAGATGGATGGTGATAGAGTTATTCTCAATTCCCATGGGGTGTAGAATAGACGGTGAATGGGTGTACTATTAAGGCGCTCCTTGTGTTAGGTCTCTGGTTCGAAACTCCATGGGTACTAGCTTACAAAAAATAAGATAGAGCTATTCTCAATGTTTTCTTGAGCTTGGAGAATAGTGATCAAATTAAAATCCTTCCCAACCCTTCCAAATGGTTCAAATCCATCCCATAAGTGGTATTCACATATTACCTTCAAAAAATTTCCAAATTCTCAATTTACTAGTCATGTAGGAATTGTGGTAAAAAATTGTAAAATTTTAAAAGACATGTTGATTTTTCATATACCAGACAAATATTTATTACATATAAACTTTAAATTGAGGCTAATAGTTATTCTATATATCACATTATGGGTTGGTTTTCCATCATGGGCAGTGAGAGGCCATGAATCATTGTTTAACCATGACCCTTGTGCTCTGGTTGGCACCATAGCTAGTTATTAATTTAAACATTATAGATTGTAGTAATCACAAACACTAGCTACTCAATACTATCTACTTACATGGTATGATTCGCATGCACTATGTGCATTAATTTTTGCTTCAAACATTAATCTTTATGATTTTTCTCCTCAATATTTTTCATTAGTCCCTATTATACAATTTGCAAAACCAATATTGTTGGTATTTGACTAGAGGGCATTGTGCATCTTCTCCATTTACAGTTGTACAATCAAGGTTCAAGTATTTTGTGTTTTCAAAGATCTTATTGTCTACTTCTACTTGATTTTCAAGCTATTATTATGAATTTTCATTATAATTCAAATATGTTTCGTAGTATGTGTGTTGGCACGGGTCTAGAGTGCATAAAGTGCGGACCCGACAGTGACAGAAGGGTCATCGACGAAACCAAAGGACCGGTTGCAAAGGACAAAAGTGCCGACATAAGCAGAAGTTTTGGGTTAAGTTAGTTAGCTATGGGTCATTTGGACCATTTTGTAACGACCATGTATGTCTATAAATAGAAGTACAATTGTAAGCCTAAGGGAAGAATAGCATGATCTAATGAAAGGACATGAGATGATATGATCTTAGCATCGCTATCTGTGATTTTGTTTGTTTTTAGAAACTTTTATCTGTGTGTGTGAACAGGAGTAGAGTCGCTCTGTGAAATGTATTTTGTGGTGCATGAGATAAATTGGTGAATAATAAGAATGATTAGTTGTGATGACCTTCTGTCTCATTATTTTGTATCGCAGTATGAATGAATATGAATTGACGGTTTAATATTTATAAGTGGTTTAGTATGTTAGATGGATGAAATCGCAGTCGTATAATGTATCTTAGATATTTGGATTATGATTTGATAAATCGCCTATTCATCGATCTGGTTTGCTTGTCGATTGTGAGATTTATGGTTGTTGCAAATTAGAATTAAGTCGATCTCTAGGTTAAATGCACATGATTGTTAGTTTGACAACATAATGTTTTGATGCAATCATGAATCTTTTGTTTCCGTAGCGACTAAGTACGAGTTGATGCATGTATTCCTAAAACCGTGGAAGCTTGGTTCCTACAGCCCCCTTAGATATCTTGGGTGAGGCTTCACTCGCTTCGCGGGTGTTGCTGGAAAGGGTAAAACCTTTTTGGGATGATATCTTGGATTTTGTGTCGATATTTGTTGACAATAGTGCGAAGTGAACCCCTGTCGATAGAAGTGTGTCAACAAATGGTTCTGTTGCCGGGATCATAGTGCGAAAAGAAAGAGGACATGTTGTGGCATCCGATGAAACCGGAGATTCAAGACTGGTTCGATAAGAAGACACGAGAATTCAAAGAAGAGGAAACTCGGAACCTTGGATGGTCGAAAAATGAATGGTTACAGAAGTATATTGACTCTGATATCCATGAAGTATTTTTCTGTGAATTCCCGATCTTACTACATGAGTGGTTGCGTAGCTAACTTTCCAGAAGAAGAATTTCCAGGGAGGCGAACCTGAACATTGGACTCCGGAATTGATCCAACAGTTGAAGAGGGTCAACAATAAAGCTTCAAGGGTTGTTGAATTTTGGGTAGAAAGTATTTTGGAAGGATATATCACTGAGTTTCTTGTTGACATAGTTAAATCCTACGGCAACGCATAAATAATTTTGTTTAAGGGAACTAGAGGGAGGTATCTGTTGTCACTGTAGTTGTAGATTAAGATGCCCATCTGTGAGAAGGGAATCTTGAAAATGAATTCCGACGAGTAAAGCTATGGTGTGCGGAGGCTGTCGGTACCGCGCGGATGAGGGTTTGATGTAATGATGTGGGGTAGATGGATATGAGTTTCGACAAAGTTGAGAGGGAAACCGAGGAAAATTTTGGTCACCTGCGAAGTGGGGTTTAGTTCCGATCGAAGAAGAAAAGGAGGACTAAAATAGAGAGAGAGTCTCTTGGTGCGCCGAGAACAAAGAAATGTGAAACGAGATGACAAGGGACTAAGAGACCCCACAGTGACGAAGGGAACAACCAGGATACCCATGAGCTTGAGGAAGGATGAACCCAAAGCTACAATGTACCCACAACTCCATGCAATGCGCCAAACTTTGCAGGAGGAAACACAAGTTATTCACAGGGCTGCCCTACATGTAGAGGTAGGAGTAGCAGATTCACAAACACCATTAGGAGACCAAGGATGGCAGGCGACGACATAAATATGCCTTTGTTTCAAGGTAATGGGACTGAATATCCCGAACAATATTGGTTTTTGTGTGAAGCGGTATGGACTGTTAAACAAGTACAAGCTGATGACATTAAGAAAGGGAAATTGGCAATGACCTTCAGGGGTCGTGTGCTAGATTGGTATATGAAATTTACACAAGTCCCTACAGGGATTCCACAGAAGACCCTAGTAGAAATCAAGGCTGGATTGATTGACGAATTTAAGAAACTAAAGTCAGATTTGCAGTATATTACAGAGTTAAAGGAAATAAATCAATTCCCGAATGGATCAGTGTGGGATTTCGATCATATATTCAAAACTCTGATGGCTAAGGTCATTTTTGCAATGAGTGACGTACAACATAAAGAGTGGTTCATCGCAGGATTGGTACCTCACATTAGAGTACCATTAATGCAACATAATACCATATCCCAAGCGAAGGCTCTGGAGATCACAATGAAATTAGAAGCATCACCGATTGGTGAAATGGGAGTTGGTATGAGCCAGATCCAGTCGTAGATGGCGAATTTGGCTATCCAACTGCAGGATATCAAGAAAGGAAAAGATGTCCGTGAAGAAGTATGGTGCACTAGATGCAAGTATGAAGGTCACCACAAAGATCAGTGCCCTGAATTTCGCGAATATTTACAGTCTGGTGCACCAAATCTGCTTAGTCAAGGGGGAATTCCCCGGTGCCGAATTTCTCAAACAAGAGGGAATCGAACAGAAGAATTTGTATACATGAAAAAGATGGTGTCAAAGTAGGCTAACCTATTATGTAATTCCTGTCGATCGGTTGGTCACGAGGAGAAATACTGCAGAGCTTATGATTTACTCCAAGAAAGAACTGCAGATAGTTACTTTATGATGGGAGAAGAACAACGACAGGAATAAATACCTCCACCGCAACTGTAGTATAACCAACCCAAATACAATCATCCGCAGATGCGGTCTAATCCACCACAGCCGCAGTACAATAAAAAACAGTATAATCCCCCGCCACCATACAATCGACAACAGTTCAATCAGTAGCTAGGAGGATTAAGAGGAGGATTTCAAGGTGGTCACAACGGAGGCTTTGGTCGTGGAGGAGAACCTGGTTGAGGTCGAGGACCTATTACCTGTTATAACTGTGGATTGGTTGGACATTATAGGAGGGATTGTCCGCATCCAACACCTTTGTGTACCTATTATAGTGCGGTCAACCACACTGTCGAAGAATGTCCACAGCTAATCGCGAAGTGGAAAGCTAAGAACGTACCACCGGCGCAGTCGAACCCGAATAAAAATCAAAACTAGAACCTGAATACAAACGTGCAGAATATATCGGCCGAGATAAGGAGTCAACCAGTAAATTTTGGAGTAGTAACCAGAGGAGGAACTGTGACAGGAGGAGATAGGCCACTGCCAAATGTTAGGCCTACAATGTGGAAGTAGGTGAAATTTGATGTAGAAGTAGAAAAAGAAACCTTCTTGGAGGCACGAGATGCGTTAATAAGGAACAATGGTAAGTTGCCACCTATAATCCGTCAAGATCCTATATTTGAAATGCCACCAATATTTGATAAGACAAATTTGCAGAGGTCACCAAAAAAGGTAATCACTTTAAGGAACTTCTTAGAAAGTTTCCTAACATTAGCAAAATATTAATATGTGCTAGCAGAGATCGCTAGCCTACTGCAGCGACAGGGACAAGGGTGACACTAGTGAAAAATTAATCGCCTGTACAAAAAGAAAACTAGGAGAGAAATGAGGATGAACACCCAAATTGGCGCATACGATAACATACTTGGGAGATGATGGGGAATTCGCAGATGGTATGGTCCCCTGTGCAGCTTTGAATGTAAAATAAAATCAAGGTTACACCAATTGAGCGATTGTCTCCTCTACCTGTCGAAGTGGAAGGACTGAAAATATAGACAGATTTTGATGTTATAGAAATAGTCGACAATACGAGCCCATATCCTGCACCGCTGGGAATAGACTGGGTGATGGAGAACCTCGCTGTTATTAATTTCAAAAAGAGGACAATGCCTTTCAAAAACAATGACACGAGGGTTTTCGCCCCATTAGATCCATCTGAAGGGCAGAGGTATGTTGAACCGATGAGAGATGAGTTTATAGAAGGATGGGACAATGTATACAATGTTTGAGAAGATTATGTCAATCCCACTGCTGATGGAAAGTTAGAATGGAAAAGTATCAGCTCGGTGTCCTCAGAATCCGATGAAGCTTTAGAAAACTGGAAGAATAGACTACACAAGGTATCATTCAGAAGGTGTGTGCAAATTACTAAATCGCTGAGATGGGTAGAATAGAAATATGCGAGCTGCCGACGTATGAAGGGTTTCCTAATTTGGAAATATTTATCCAGGAGTTTGAAGACAAGGTATCAGAACCTCAGTTCCTACTGGCTCTGGATGAAGCAATGAAGGCTACCCCAACAAGATGGTGGGCTGCGCAAAAGCCATCAATAGCCAATTGGAAACTATGTCGACGGCTGATGGAAGTTTGATTCGAGGAAGGAAAATGCTACAAAGGGAGAAAATATGATGGAAGGAGTGATCCTAGAGATAATTTGGGAGAATTAAAAATTGCATGGAGTATGAGACCGAAATAAGAATGGGTCCATGCATTCATCCATACGCTGGACGAAGTACCGCGGAACTAGTACATCGCAGTGAATTGCGACGGGGAACGACAACATGGGAAGAGTTGACTACCATTTTTAGTCACACTTTCAGCTTCGCAGATGAGAACCCTTTTATCCACAATGCGTTACAGGATATCCGCGAAAAGGTACTTGAAATAGTTCCTACTGAATGACCGAGAGGGATGAAATGGAAAACAACACCACAAATAATGATGGCGTGCTAGAACATGTCGGGAGGAACCGACGATGAAGAGGATGCTAGGGCAGTCTACGTCCCAGAATCTGAGGGTAGTCGTGATGTCGAAGCACTAGAGGTTCCATTCGACAAGTTCAAGTAGCCACTGAAGATAAAAAAGGTAAAAATTGGGACAGAGGAGAATCCAAAGTTCGCTAGTATTGGTGACTACTGGGATGATTCGACGATTGTGAAGGTCACCGACCTACTACATGAGTTTCAGGACTTGTTCCCAAAAAAGTTCTCGGAGATGAAAGGAATTTCAAAAGACGTAGGTGAGATGAAGATCCCTCTAAAACCTTATGCTAAGATAATCAAGCAGCGATCCTACAGGTTGAATCCTAGATACAGAGAACGCGTAAAAGCGGAGATAGAGCGAATGCTAGATGTAGGGATTATTGAACCTATTGAAGAGCCAGAATGGATTATCCCAATGGTTTTCCAAGATAAGAAGACAGGTGAAATTCAAATTTCGCTCCACCTGAGGAATTTGAATGACACATGCCTTCATGATCCATTCCCCACACCATTTACAAATGAAGTACTTGAAGGTGTCGGAGGACAGGAGACCTACTCATTCAAAGATGTATTTTCAGGCTACCATCATATCAAGATTGCGAAGGAAGATTGACACAAGACCATCTTCATAACAGAATGGGGATGCTTTCAGTATACAATGATGCATTTTGGTCTAAAGAATTCCCCAACAATCTTTTCAAGACTAGTAGCTTCTACGCTTAAGTAATTCATCCATAAGTTTTTGGCATTCTATATTGACGATTGTACCGTGAATGGATTAGTGAAAAACCATGTCACAAATCTTAGGATGTGTTAGGATATTTAGACACTTAGGAGTTAGTTAAGATCAACTTGTGTAATATATCCGTCAGGGATAGTGTGTTTCTTTAGTATGCATTAGTATGCATTTGTAAATACTTAATCCGACGGTCACGATATGTTTCCGACATAGAGTGATCCGACGACTCAACTTCTCTTAGATCAAACCTAACCTTGATTCGTGGCTTAACAGCTGATTGGTCCATGATCTCTATTTAAAGAGCATGGAGGGTCATTATTTAGTTGATCGATTATGAGAAGCTCATTTGTAACTTTCTTTCTTTGCATAATAAATTGTCCCGTAGAAGCTATTTGGCCGGGGCCGTAGAGTGTTTCCCTCAAGAGGGTTTAAACCACGTCAAAACATCGGTGTGTTGATCTGTGATCTATTTGTGTGAAGTGGTTGCTCTTGGTGTTCGGTCCTTTGGTAGTACCCTGTGTACTCGAACATGGTATCAGAGCTTTTATGAAGTGCCGCTTCCGGTTATGATCTAGATCTTGAACTGCTGTTGCTGAAACTCGAAAGGGTTTCTAGTTCTGGTATTTCTGTGCATTTTTGGGCTGTGGGAGGTGTTCCATTGCGTCCGGAGCGTCGTTTTCATTGGGAAATAGTTTTCGTTTGATCGAAAACGGTTCCCGGTTTCTCCAGAAATGCGCATTTCATTAGATCTGAAGGTATAATGTTACAGTGACGCATTTTTTTTATTTCGTTTTTTAATAAGAAAAAATATCATATTTTATTTTTTTTACTGTTAGATTTTTTTTTGGGTTCGGATTGTTGCTTTCCCGTCTGCGTATGCTCTTTGCCGTGCACCTTGAGCGATCTCGGCAAATCAGAAACAGAAAGGGAAAGGGTATGCTCTTTGACTTTCCAGGCAAGCTAACAAGATCTAACTCCACAAGTGTGGAAAAGTTGTTGTTGTTTCGTTTCGTGGTCTGTTTTGCAGGAAAAAGGGCAAGCACGCAAACCGAGCAAGAAGAGTAAAAAAAAAAAAAAAAAAAAAAAAAAAGAAAAAAAGAAAGAAGCCCCCTTCCTCATTCGCATATTTTACATACCTTTTAATCTAGCTCACTTAGTTCAAAGTTGCTTTATTCCTTAATAGGTCTTGACTTCAAGTCTTAGGAAGTTGCTTTTAAAAGGAAAAGTGCATATAATTTCTATTTTCAAGTTACTTTATTGTAAAAGTGCATCTCACTTAAATAATAAAAAATAAAAATACAAGTGAGTCACTTAAGTTTTTTTTATTGTTGCACTATTTAAAAGTAATATCATTGTAAAAGTGAAATCACTTATTTTACAAAAGTGGTTCACTTAAAGCAACTTTCTTGTAAAGTGATTGTCAAAAGGTTCATCTTGGGAAGAGGGGGTTCCTTTTTTGCTGGACATTCTCTAGCTGCCGCGTCACTATTGAGGGCATCTTCAACAGTTTCTTTGTTCAAGCATAACTTCATCATACAGAGTCAGTTTTCAGTGTCGTTTTTTTTGAAACCGCCTATTTTTTCGAGCTCTTCAAATCCAGACTATTGGTTTCTATTTTTACAGCCATTAATTTACAAATATGGCCGCCCATTGTGATATTCTACTTAACAGTTCCAACTATTTCTCATGGAAATCTCGTATGGAGGATGTTCTACGAAGTAGGGAACTTTTCAGAATTACCACAGGGAAAGAAAAAGAACCCACTGATGATGATAAGAAAATAAAATGGGCAAATAGATGTGATGAAGCTCGTGGATTGATTGGGATGTCAATCTCTACTGATTTGCGATTCCACATATCTGGAATTGATGAACCTAATACTGCTTGGGACAAGTTGGAAACTGTGTTTGGTAAACACAATGAAATTCGAGGTCACCAACTCGAAAATGAGTTGATTTCTTTAAATCCAAGTGACTTTTCATGCATTCAAGATTATTTATCTAAGTACAAAACTCTTAAGCTCTTATGTGCAGAATGTAAGATTGAGAGGGAAGACAAACAATGCATTTATCATATTCTTTTCAAACTTGGACCTGCATATTCTGTTTTTGTATCTACATTTTACTCCATGAAAGCATCATTGAATGCAGCTAGCTATCAAGAGCCTAGTCTTGAATCCTTTTGTGATTCCTTGATTAGGGAACAAGATAAATTCATTCATCTTGGAATAATCAACAATGCAGATACATCTGGGAAAGCCTTATTGTCCCAACAGAAAGAAAAGTCCAAGCCTCCCAAGAAACAAAATTTTCGCAATAATAAGTCAAACAAGGGTCCAAAACCCTCTCAGTCAGCTCCTTCTTTAAAAAATGAAAAAGGATCCAAGCTAAAAGGAAAGAAGACTGAGCGTCATTGCAACTATTGCGGGAAAGATAATCATGATGAATCTAAGTGTTTCAAGAAGATGGCAGCCTTGGAAGTAGCAATGAAGAAGCACCACATCAGCCTAGATTCGCCTTCAGAATCTGCCTCTCATGGACATGCACTTTATGCTTCTGGTTATTCTTATAATGCATCTTCTTCTTCTACTTCAAATGAATGGCTCATTGATTCTGGAGCATCTTATCATATGGCTAAGGATCAAGCCATATTTTCTACTATGCATGAATGTAACACCAAACAAATATTTGTTGGTGATGATAGATCTCTAAGTGTTGTAGGAGCTAGAACAGTTCCAGTAGATAAAGGTCATTTTAGTGATGTACTATGTGTTCCAAGAATTTCCTACAATTTGCTATCAGTCTATCAGATCACTCATTCTAGTGAAGGTAAAACTGTGACCTTTACACCTCACCAAGTTGTAATCAAGGATTTTAAAGATCCTCAACAGGTCTTAGCTAACAGAATTGTTGATGATATTACCAGGTTGTACAAGTTTAACAACTTTGGGTCATCACCTTTCCCTTCAGTTTTTGTTGCTCATAGTGATAACTTGAGCAAACTTTGGCATGAGCGATTTGGTCACTTAAATTATCGCTCATTGCAACAACTATGTAAAGAAAATATGGTGACAGGTCTTTCGATGGTATCTTGCAGAGATGGTGTTTGCTCCGGTTGTGTACTCGAAAAACATCATCGGGACAGTTTTGACAAACGTGCCTCTTGGCACGCCTCGGTTCCCTTGGAGCTTGTGCATAGTGACTTGTGTGGTCCTCTTCCATCTGCTTCCTTTTCTGGTTTCAAATATTTCTTAACTTTCATTGATGATTACACCAGACGCACTTGGGTTTATTTCCTAAAACTTAAGAGCGAAGTGTTTAACATGTTCTTGGCCTACAAGGCCCTTGTTGAAAAACAATCTGGTCATCAAATTATTAAGTTAAGATCTGACAATGGAGGAGAATATGTTAACAAACAGTTCACTACTTTCTGCACTGAACAAGGAATCCAACAACAGCACACTGTTCCATATACACCACAACAAAATGGTGTAGCTGAGTGGAAAAACCGCACTTTAAAAGAAATGACTAATTGTATGATCCAATCTAAGGGACTAAGTCTTCAATTTTGGGCTGAAGCCATAAATTGTGCAAATTACATAGTTAATCGCACCCCCACAAAAGCATTACAAGGTATAACACCATAAGAAGCATGGAGTAAAATTAAACCTGATGTAAGTCACTTTCGTGTGTTTGGTAATGAAGCATGGGCTCACATTCCGGATGAAAAACGGAAAGCATTGCAGCCTAAAAGTGAAAAGTGCATATTTGTTGGATATTCTGAAGATGTAAAAGGTTATAGACTTCTTTAACCACATTCTCATGCTATAATCATTAGAAGAGATGTTAAATTTGATGAAAATATCTTGGCCTGCGAGCCTAACTCGGCGATTGTGCCATCTTTGGCCTGCGAGCCTGATTCGGCGTTTGTGCCTTCTTCTTCTTCTTCCAACTTACTTGACAGGTTTCCAACTCCAGTTTCTGATGATGATAGTGAGGATGAAAATCCACCTCCGCCTACTCATGTTCTTCCAGTTGCACCAGCACAAGTACTTCCTTGATGGGTCCATTCAACATGTGAAGCCGCTGGTGATATTGCCAGTGATCCTAGAGATCAACATCGAACATGTTCTCAGTTTCAGCGAGACTCTTCTCTTTTGGCTCAAGTTTCCGAGAATCATGATCCAGAAACTTTTGCAGAAACTTCAGGGAATCCAGATTGGGATGCAGCCATGGATGAAGAATATCGTTCCTTAATGACGAACGATACTTGGGATCTTGTACCTCTTCCAAAAGGAAGAAAACTTGTCAGATGTAAATGGGTCTATAGAACTAAGTATGCATCAGATGGAAGTGTTGAAAGACTTAAGGCAAGGTTAGTTGCCAAAGGTTTTTCCCAAGTTGAAGGGATTGACTACAATGAAACCTTTGCTCCCGTCGCAAAAATGAACTCCATCCGCCTTGTTCTTTCCCTTGCAGCCTTACACAACTGGGAAGTCCATAAAATGGATGTCAAGTCTTCCTTCTTACATGGTGATTTAAAGGAGGAAATTTACATGGAACAACCTCCTGGCTATGTTCAGAATAACTCTAGCCTTGTCTGCCGCCTTAAGAAATCCTTATATGGCCTTAAGCAAGCTCCTAGAGCTTGGTATGCTAAAATGGATAACTTTCTCCTTGACACTGGTTTTTCTAGATGCCATTCTGACCCCAATGTCTATACCAAGAAAGTAGGAAACCATCTCATCATACTTGTTCTATATGTTGATGAACTTATTCTTACTGGTAGTGACCCTAAGCTTATAACCCATGTGAAATCCAGTCTTAAACAAACCTTTGAAATGTCAGACTTAGGACATTTGCATTATTTTCTTGGTCTCCAAGTTCTGCAAACCAAAGAAGGAATCTTTCTTTCTCAGTCTAAGTATGCTTGTGACCTTCTTCGTCGCTTTCACATGGAAGATTGTACACCAGCCCCTTCTCCCTTCCAGTCTGGAGTCAAACTTTCTGCCACTTGTACTTCACCTGAAGTAGATGCCACCTTGTATCGTCAGCTTGTTGGTAGTCTTTTATACTTGACTCATTCCCGTCCTGACCTTTCCTTTGCCGTTGGTCGAGTTGCCCGTTATATGCAGACACCTCATGAAAGTCACTAGAAAGCAGCTAAAAGAATACTTCGATATATTCGAGGTACAGTTCAGTTTGGGATTCATTACAGTACAGGGGGTAAACCTTTGTTGGTTGGTTTCACTGATTCAGATTGGGCCGGCGATCCTGATGATCGAAAGTCTACTGCAGGTTATGTTTTCAGTCTGGGATCTGGACCTATTACTTGGGCTTGTAAGAAACAACAATCTCTTGCTCTTTCTTCAGCAGAGGCAGAATATCGAGCAGCCGTCAATGCCAGTCAGGAAGCTTTATGGCTTCGACAGATCCTTTCAGAGTTTGGATTCGAGCAGCAGCAACCTACTCCACTTTGGTGCGACAATCAAAGTGCCATCAAGCTTGCCAAAGATCCAGTTCTACATCAACGCAGCAAACACATTGAGCTACATATGCACTTCATCAGAAATCTTGTTCATGATCGGGTTCTTGAAGTGCTCTTTTGCCCTACAGATGATCAAGTTGCAGACATCTTCACCAAGTCTCTTACAGAAGCGAAGTTTTCTAAAATTCAATCTATGTTAGGAGTTCAGGAACTTGTCATTAAGGGGGGATAGGCTCTAATGCCTCCTTCCTTCTCCTAATAGTGTCACCTTTGTAAATCCTTCAATCCTATCCCAAGTTGTTCTTAAGGGGGGATGTTAGGATATTTAGACACTTAGGAGTTAGTTAAGATCAACTTGTGTAATATATCCGTTAGGGATAGTGTGTTTCTTTAGTATGCATTAGTATGCATTTGTAAATACTTAATCCGATGGTCACGATATGTTTCCGACATAGAGTGATCCGACGGCTCAACTTCTCTTAGATTAAACCTAACCTTGATCCGTGGCTTAACACCCGATTGGTCCATGATCTCTATTTAAAGAGCATGGAGGGTCATTGTTTAGTTGATCGATTATGAGAAGCTCATTTGTAACTTTCTTTCTTTGCATAATAAATTGTCCCGTAGAAGCTATTTGGCCGGGGCCGTGGAGTGTTTCCCTCAAGAGGGTTTAAACCACGTTAAAACATCGGTGTGTTGATCTATGATCTGTTTGTGTGAAGTGGTTGCTCTTGGTGTTTGGTCCTTTGGTAGTACCCTGTGTACCCGAACAGGATGATGCTGGAAAGATGTTGACAACATCAGATTTTGCTAAACTTGAAGAAGTGAATCTTCTATGCACCATTTGGAATTCTATTGGGCCACATTGTATGAAAAGAAGGAATGTTAGTAGATCCAACAAAGATAGCAAATGTTGTCGACCTGCCAGCACCAACGATAGTGAAACAATTGAGGGAGACTTTGGGTCACACAGGATACTATAGAAAGTTTATAAGGGGATATGCAGCAATCATAGCACCAATGGAGAAGCTGCTAAAGAAGGATGCAAAGTTTGAATGCAACGATGAATGCTAGAAAAGTCTTGATATACTGAAGCATAAGATGGTCGCAACATCGATATTGGTCTTTCATGATTGGAAGAAGGAATTCCATGTCCACGTAGATGCCTCATCAATAGTGCCGGGAGTAATATTGGCTCAACTGGGAGAAGGATCATCATCCAATTTCATTTTCGAGTCAGAAGTTGTCTACTGTGGAGAAAAAATACATGACGATAGAGAGAGGAGGCTTAGATATGGTATATGACTTGTAGAAGTTTTGAAATTATATGTTATGAGGACATTTCAAAATTTTTACTAACCATTCAGCATTGAAATACTTGGTCAATAAGCCTGTGTTGTGGGGGAATATTTGTCGATGGCTACTACTCTTTCAAGAATTTGATTTCGAGATAATCATGAAGCCATGGTGACTGAATGCAGGACCAGATCATCTGTCACGGATTGAGTCGGGCGAAGAACCAAGGAGTATCGACAAAGGCTTTCCTAACGGACAACTATTTAGGATTGGAATGGTCGACGACCATTACGAGAAAATTATTCAATTCTTGGCGATAGGGAAAGCACTTGAGGAATTCACCACCACCCAGAAGAAGCAATTTGTAGTAAGGGCCGTTGATTTCCAACTGATCGGGGGACAATTGTACAAAATGGGACAGCGAGTGCCCCATTCTTATCCACCGTTATCCATGATGATGTTTTTCTCTATGCATGCATTAATCAAGTTTCCACCTAGAAATATATGTGCCATCTAGTCCTCAGTTGTATGCCCACCTGCACTCTCAGTCATGAAAGTCATGAACATCAAGTCTTTTCCCCTTGCATGATGGATCTACCATGCATCCAATTCTTCAATGCACTCACCCACCATTAAATCTGGTATGATGATTTTGAGTGCCGTTCCCCCCTCGTACGAGGTGTTGCGAGTGGTTTCCTTCTATGGATAGGCACCACCTATGGAAGTTTTACTCTATGATTTTGGATTTATTCCTACACATCCATTTCCTTCTCCCCCTCCTAATTATTCATATCCAACTTGCTCACCATCCCCCTTGCAGTGGCTTGGTTCTTGATTGGGCCTATCCCTTCATTTCTCCTACATAGTTTGATCTAAAAAAACTAAGAGGAATACCTCTGCAGGGCCTTGCCTCTCTCACATTCCCTACATACTATGAGAACATGAATCTCTCCACACCTATTATGTGGGTAAGGTCTCTTTTCCTACTAAGCGCCATATCCAAAGTCTAGAAAAAAAATTCAACACAATTTCTCCTAGCTTGAACCAAATCGACTTTATGCAGAAACTGAAGGTTTTTTTGAAGACTCCGACTCGAATCGCACTAGGGAAAATCATCACCAAAAAACAATGAATTTTCTTTGGTTCAATAAGTCAATGCTTGTCCTCACTCTTGCAAAATTCTTGGAGGGAACTCTAATTACAAACAACTAGTGTCTCAGCCTAGTGGAACTCCTGCATATGAATGAGGGTTGGATCCATCAAATGGTCAAATCCCAAATGGACTTTGAATCCGAGCTAATCTCCCTTGCACAAGAACTCAGTGGGAAATTTTTTAGTCATCCTCAGGAGACTTCGGTGGACTCTCAACTCATCTGTCAGCATCAACCTAAATATGGCCAATCTAGTGAGCTCTCCATTAGGGTTGTTAATGACCAGAAGCATATGCAGAGGAAAAGTGTGCCACTATGTGATTATCATCTCAAACGAAGATTAATTTTTCCCTACACTAGCTCAGTCTTTAGGTTTGATTCCATTTTCAATTCAAGGGTTAACAATCTTTCAAGTTTTAAGTCTATAGTTCTTATGACTATAAAAGTTAGGCTGTGGGTGTTCATTTGAGCTCAATAATATTTGTCTTAGTCTTTGGAATAATTATTCTATGGTTAGCTACACAGCCTAGAAAGTTTATTGAGATGTTGTGATTGGATGATGACTTGCTTTTTTTTTTCTATACGTCATGTTTATATTATAATGAAAATCAAAATTATAAAAAGAAGTCATTTTTGTGCCACATTTTGAGCTTGTATTGGTTTTTATGAGAATTTGGGAACATGGGAAATGGAGATCCAATAGATCAGAATGATTTCAAGTAGTGATTTAATCAGTACTAGCATTTCCCCTAAGACAATCATCTGAAGCACCAACAAGTGATTTTATCTTCAATTTTCTTATTCGCCATAGCCAATCCACTTGCTTGTAAGCATTTGGCTTTCAAAACTATTGAAGACCCAAAGCGACCTAGGGCCAAACATAGGGGATCTCCCAGGTAAGAAGTCCCAATTAGACCTTGAACTGTTTGGAGTAGGGAGCCTGTTTGGATTCTGTCCTGGAAAGCATTACTTATTTGGTTTCACTGGTTGCGGCTCATCCCGCCGAAATTTATGGTTTTATAATTAAGATATTAAATGCAAGATTATCTAACCTAAATGCAGTTCCTAACTAAACTAACCTACCCTATCTGGGAGCAAGATTAAAGAGAGTGAGTAGTGAAATACCAATTGATCATCTACATCCAAGTATTTGTTTTAAGAAGCAGATAAATAGTTGACAGAATGAAAGCATAAATATTAGGAAAATATTGTTATTTATATCATTATGATTTCACTACTCACATAAAACATAAATAACATATGAAATAAGAAACAAAGAGTTGTACGAAGAGTCCATTCAAAAATATGAAAAAAGTATTACTCCATATCCACATGTGAAGGAGCATGAAGTAGTTCAAGACATTCATCCACCTAACAAAAGTATTCCTTTGTAACAGCTAATCCAAGGATTCTCCTCATTCATAGTTCAACAATAGTACATGGAAAAGTTTGATAGCCAAAATCCCCCCATCACCAAATGAGATTACAATATATAAGCCAGGGCTAGATGACCCTTCTCATTCCATACTGCCTTGATACTTTTGGAATTCTTTGAATAAATTCATTACAAAAATTAGTTTAATTCACCCCTGGATGACGTTTGGTATTCCACTAATTTTTCCTTTAGTGAATTTTTTCACTTAGTGGAATTTGTATTCATGTGACATGTTGGCTTTGTTGACTTCATGTTGTAGAGAAATTTTCCATGGATATGAATGATAAGCTTCCAATAAATAAAATTTGACTTGGAGAATTGATTGTTGAGACTTCCATCTCTATTCCTTGATCTACATCTCTCTAGTCCATTCTTCAATCTTCTTGAATGTGGTGGACTACTTCAGGTTATAATGCTTCTTTAAACCCCATATATTGAAATTCAAAGTGTTTGTCACTTGGATTGATCCTAATTCAACATGATTTCATCGAAGGTGAAGTGTCATCACTAACTGCAGTAACATATGTTTCCTTTCAATTTAACCTGAGACCAATGTTTGTTGATGATGAAAATGTTCCTCTCCCAAAAGTGCATTTCATTATTCTTCACGACACCACTGGTGTCCACAACTTGTATTGGTCGGTCTTGCATCGAAAAAAATTCCATTGTTGTACTATTTGACATGTATTTTGGATGTTCCATTTCATGTAATTGTGAGTGCATGTGCATGTGTGCGACCACATAAGTTTGGACCATGTTTGTCTCATAAGAATTCACACTATATAAAGTCGTCAGTCAAATTGATCCTAGTCGTCGATGATGTGGTTACTTTTTTGTCTTGAAATTTTATAGGCTATCTGACAAGCAACAATCATGGCCACAAGTGCACAAATCACATTGATACCTTTCCAACAGTATAAGGAACGCTCGACATGGAAGACTGAGTCGAAAGTTATAGCTAAATTATGGATGAGATGCTTCATTGTGTTGTCGTTGTTGCACATCTTCAATGCTTTCTTTTCCTCCATGAATTGTGACGAATTTTTTACTGTGGTTGTCTTGGTACATCTGGGTGATTTTTTTCTATGAAAATCTATCATTTCTCCCTCTAGACTTAAGATCCCCTACAAATAAAAATAATCATTTATCAACCCTATTTATACTATCTAAAGTTTTATTAAACACAAAACTTTAATAATAAACAAAACTAATTAAAATAAAATAGAATAAGAATTAATTAAAATAAAATAAATACTAACAATTTTAATATCCTAACCTACCCCTTACTACAGTACCCCTTTTATACACCCACATGAAATACTTTGAAATCCTCCTTACTACACCACCCTTTCAACACATCCACATCGACCCTTAAAAAGGGTATGGGAAACATGAGGGCCATGGTGGAACCCTCTGTGTTGGTTGTGGATCCCGATCTTCCTTATTCAGAGGTTGTGTTTCAGGCATGTCTAGATCCCATCCCATGACGGGGGGGGGTTTTAGGGGGGCTTGCCCCTCCAAAATAGTCACCATGGGGGGTCCAGGGGGGGTGGTGACTAGTTTGGGAGCCCCACCCCCCGGCGGGGGTTCGGGGGAAACACCCCCGTAGTGAAAATTTCAGAAAAATTGCCTTTTAAAATGTTGTAATTTCATAGTCATGACTTGGTCAATAATGGGTGATTTATGGGCCCATGGTATTGGGTGTTCCATAGTATTTTCCCATGGTAATTGCTCTGTAAATGGAAGGCATTGTAATACGGTTGTGTATTGTAGCATTGTAAATATCTCTATGATTGTGAGAGAGAGTGAAGAGGAAGTTGCAGCGGATGTGCTCCAGGTTGTATCCCTTCATTTGTTGGATGGTATAATAATAAGGACATGCAATTTCTGTGTGGACGTAGCCCATCTTGGGTGAACCACGTTATATTGGTGTCTGTCTTGTAATGTGTTTTATGTGATTTATATTTGCATCTTGTTTATTCTTATTGGTCTGCGATCCTATTTTTCTAACACCCTGGTCACCCCTTTACCCTTATTATAATAACATTACCTAGCTTCCTTCTTAATACCCCTTACAAAATCCCACGTGACCCTCACTTACCAAAACTAAACACCTTGATAAATAATTTTCCAAATGGATGAAGTTATTAAGTGCTGGATAGTGAGATTTCACTGTAAAACTCCATCCTACATGCAAGGATCAAAATTGAACACATCATAGCCTGTGAAAGGGATCCCAACACATCCAAGAAGTGCCATTCAAAAATTGGTCATCATAAAAACTGTTATTTTTTTATTTTTTACATTTAAAAAAATGCGAGATTTGAATTTAAATTTCATTAAAAGGCTTGTCCTACAAACTGCCCATCAAATATTAATTATGCTTACTAGTGCCAAATTTCCAAGGAGCAACTTAATATCAGTTTCCCAAAGATACCAAACCCGCAAGTATAGATGATGGAACTACTCTCAGTTTCCTTAGGAGGTGAAGATAGATGAAGATAGATGATCATGCAAGGATAGCAAAACCACTATCAGTTTCCTTAGGAGGCGATCGATGGGATTGCTCAACAATTTGATACAAAGAATCCAAATCAATACTAAATCCTTTGTTTAGTACTTCTTTGGTAGTTATGAGGACATTTTTGTTTCCATTCCCCTAATCAATAGCAGATACGATGTCAATTTGTTAATTCAAATTTTCCTTTTGCAGTAGGCTCTATTTCACTATTTTAACATCAGATTGAATTTGATTTGTTTGGGGTTCAATTCCTTGGAGGTTTTATGAAAAATGGCTTCTTCTATGATGGCTCCATTTCCTTTGAAGTAGATGTGACATACGTTATTGAGTTACCCCAAAGAGGGCTAGATGATGTTTCTTGGATATGCCTAGGTTCAAAGAAACCAACCATAATCTGGGCAGGTAAGAGCTGCATAATGAGGAATCTCAAGGATCCTGATTGTCTATCCATGATTTGATAGATAACCAGGAGGGTAAGAGATGTAGCTGTGTCATGACAAGATCCAATCAAATGTGACTTTTTGTAGAGTTAACTTCCTAAATCAAGTCATCGTGGAATTAATTTCAACCTCCGTGTCCATTGTTTCCTCTCCAATAAGCTTCACATATTGTTTTAAATGTAAGGAGTCTGCATCATAGGCATGCTTATCATTTCTTATTTTCGATAAATCTAAGAACAAAGTACCTACATCTTCTAGCAATATAGTATACTTTTTATCATCTATATTTGGCTTTGTCTGTATATGCTTATTTAACAAGATTACCAGCACTGCAAAAAATGTGATGCTTAAGCTATAGAGAAACTACTTATGCACGTGGCTTTAATAAATGACAAATAACTCACAACAAAAAAGAATTTATTCCAACCAAAAGTTAGTAGAATGTGAGTTTTCTTCTTTTGAGAATTCCTTCTTTTCGACCAATAACAACAATTTATTGCTTGTCTTTATTGCTTGTCTTTAAGTGATAAAAAAACAAATAATGAAATGATCGAGTCCAACAAATCATGCCGACCACTAGGTGCAACAAGTATACCCCATCATATTATAGCAGTTGCATGATTATTCGAGATGCATAATTATTGGTCCCGCATTTTCACTAGCCAATGCATTGGTACCTCAACCATCCCCATGCCCTAAAACATTAGTTTTTGCAGCATAGTATATGTAATTTATGGTAAATGTGATAATTATGGATTTATTGATTATTTTAGTACCATAAATTTGATTGGAAATGTAGTATTTTATTTAACATATTTTTGTATAAAGTATATAATTAATTTATTATTATCAATTGAAATATATATATTTTTAAAATCTTTTTATCCTAGAAAAATAATATGAATATATACCCTTCTAACTGAAATTAAGACCAACCCTTCAAATTTGATCTCTACCTAACTGAAATTAAGACCAACCCTTCAAATTTGATCCCTACCTACATGTGCCACATCTTCTCTATAAAAAAAAATAGTTAACCCCATAAATCATGCATACTAAACTCTAGTTATTAAGCTCATGCAATACATCCACATATTGTCTCCGACCCCATTTGAACTTAAACAAATTGCAGGGGAACATGGGTGAATGGTGGAAACTTCCTATCCCTCTTCACCATTACCATATCATCCATGATAAAATTAATCACGCCGAAACGATTCCAAGATAAATTCAATTTCACGCTGGTCATTTCCGGGGTAAAGTCATTTTTCGGCTGACCATTTTGGAGTCAACCCATTAGAGGTGAAAGTCATTTTTCGACTGACTGTTTCGTGATAAAAGAACTCTTTCGGGTAAAAGTCATCTTTGTGCCGATGTTATCTCTCATGGTAAGCAATGTGTTAATGGAGAGATGTTTTAAGTTTATGAAGGGGGTTTTAACTTATTGTTTTAGCTCATTAACATGCACTTCAACATGAGCTCACGTGGAAACAAAATGGGGGAGGGGTCATGCCATTTGACATCCCCCCTCGATATATATTCATAACTCCCTTACCATGTTTCAAAGTTTTGGGTTATTTATGTTTATGAGGGAATTTGATAAGGTAAAAGTTTTATTTAAATTTGATATTTATTTCCTTTGAGATTGATATTTAAGAGTTTTAACTTTAAAGAGATATGAGGCATGGTGATAGGATATTTCTTAAACTTCTAGGACTTGACGTTTAGCAGTTTAACTAGTGCAAGGAGAATCAATAGATCAACATTTAGGATAGAAAAAAAAAGCTACTGAGGCTTGGGTTATTCATCTTCACATTAAGCTTCATTTCGACGACCTTCTTAGTGCAATGAATCTTCTAATAGAGCATAGATAATAAAATGTATTTGCATGATAATTTTTCTTCGAAAGGGTTAGCTTTCTCAGCGACGTGACTTGATGGCTAGGTTTGTCGAGAAATCATAAGTGGCATTTTGGCACTTCTAGGACTTGGAATTAAATTCTGTGAGTTGTGTTGGATTCATGACGAAGAGCTCGTCAAAGGTGGCCATATTCATTGATAAATTTTTTACTTTTAACGACCCCAAAATTATGCGCAAAAGTGTTTTTTAATTAAATTCAAGGCCTTGCTCTCACAATTGGCTCGCTCAAATTTAACTTCATCAGCTTCCCCAATATCTGTATTATATAGGATTTCATTGTGTTAGTAGGTATTGGCACCAACAATCATTGGTTGAAAGATTTTAATCCTTGAATTAGGCCAATTGATCACCTTTTACACCTCATGCTTTCCATTTGGAAAAGGATCGAGTTTCCTTCAAAGTCGGCTCTAAGTCCACCAGTGAAAAATAAACATCATATAAATATTTTATGAGACAAGAGAGAGTCTTAATCTGAGGCAAAATCACTTACGACATGAAATACAAGGAGGATTCTTATGGCTCATGAGACCCACCAAATACATCCCAGACAAAAATGTCATATTCATGTAAGGCTTCAATGATCCATGAAACAACCTTTCCAAGGATGTGACTGATTCAAGAGGGAAACCGTCATATCACAACATATGTCATAGACCGGAGCATAACAACTTATCCTAGATTAATGTTAGGAACCCATGTCAACCCTTCTATTTACTTTGTTAGTATATTGTTGTTGGACGCATATGCTTTGTAAGTCGTCCCGTAGTATTTGTTGATCCATAGTTGTGTTATTATTGTTTGGCGCATATGCTTTGTAAGTCGCCCATAGTATTGTTGATCCATAGTTTGTATTGGCCCATGGTTTTGATCCATAGTATTGGCGCCTAGACTTAGTATATAAGTGTGTGTTGAGGCCTATGAAGGCACCGTGAAGTTATTTGTATTGAGCTTGTTCAAAGGAGGTTGCCCCCTCGAAGTGGCCTGCGATCAATATAAAAGTGATTCTGAGTTCTGTCATTTCTGCTATTTCGCATATTCTTATTAATTAATTGTTGCAGGTTCTTCACATCTGGTATCAGAGCACTTTCTTAGGCTCGCTGGGGGAAATTTTTGCCAAATTTTTTTTTTCGCATCTGTTACAGCTTCGGATCTGGGAATAATCCCTATCCGCTTAACTGTGGGAAGTAATTGGGCATAAGCCCTAAAACTCATTGTGAGGAGTACCACAGGAACCCCAAAGTAGCTGGCCCATTGAGAGGACCTGCCAACAAAAAGGGTAACGACCCTTAGCTGATTGACTAGTTCCCACCCGTGAGGTAAACCAAGAGCTGTTGTTTGTGGCAAAGCGGTTATCAGTTTTACTTGATCCGTGGAGTGAGGGGTATTGCCCCAATATGAAAGCTGTCAGACAGCATTGGTGGCCGAGTGAAACCCATCAACTGTTAGGAATCCGCACATACCTGGGGTCCATATCTATTTTCAGCTGAATTGTTGCCGCGTCGTTTCAGATCCATTCTGAAAGTCGTTCCAGATCCATCCGTTTCAGATCTATTTCAGATCCAGCTATTTTCTATCCAGTCGGCGTTTTAGATCTCTCTGTTTCCGATCACTTCTGCACCGTTGCAAATCTATCTGTTTGAGATCCCTTCCACGCCGTTGCAGATCCATTTTTGAAAAAAATAAAATAATAAAAAAATAAAATAAAAAAATTTCTGTCTTTTGGCCATATCTCCCTTGTTTTCACTCCGTTTTCCCTGAAACTTCACTGACACCCCTGCAATCCCATTCTGCATATTTCATTCCTGAGGACTCTATCCCAAATTCCACTTCTCAAAGCTCGAAATCCCACATTTGTCTATTTTTAGGGTTTGCCATAACTTCTTCGGATTTTACCCAATTGCCTTCAAATGTTTCCACCGAGTTCCTTTCTTAATTATGCTTCTTTGTCCCTCTCTGCCAAATTTTCTCATTCTTTCACCCCGCTTTTAAAATCTCCATTTTTTGCTTCCTTATCCCTCATAAAGTGTCCAAAACCTAGTCAAACCCCAATTACCCCTCCGAGTTTTTCCCAAATCCAAATTTCCCTTTACTAAATAAGCTTTTGTTTGTGTTTTTCTATCCATCCCCCCCCCCCCCCCCCAAAAAAAAAAACCTGGCGATGGTTGTTACCCGCGCCGGAGCAAAAACCATGGAGGAAGCACTTGTAGCCATCCAAACCAAACTCCAAGACCTGGATGAACAAATTCCCAGCCTCCATCTTCAGCATTCAGCCATGAATAATAACCGACAACAAGAATCTTTTGTAGCCACTGGGTTCTCTTCTTCCAGCCATTTCCGTGGTCCGAAGCTTAAATTTCCTCGCTTCAATGGTACTGATCCGACTGGATGGGTCTATCATGCAGAACAGTATTTCAGTCTGCATAATACTTTTGATGTCCAAAAAGTTCCACTTGCATCCTTTCATTTGGAACAGGAAGCCCTTCAATGGTACCATTGGTACATCAAGGCTCACGACGAGCCAAAATGGACAGATTTTTGCTAACTCCTTTTGCAACGATTTGGTCCCAGTGCTTTTGATGACTTCACCGGAGAACTCACTAAACTCTGTCAAAGTGGCACTGTGAGAGAGTATCAGACCGAATTTGAGAAACTAGCCAATCACACAGAAGGCTTGTCTGATGAATTCTACAGGAGTTGTTTTATCAGTGGTCTTAAGGATAAAATCCGGTTAGAGGTTAAAATGTTCTGTCCCAACACAATGATGGAAGTCCTAGGGTTAGCTAAGTTGGTAGAAGACAAGATTGCAGCCCAACAACGCTCCAAACCCACTTTTGTTCCCTTCCAAAATATGGGTTCTCAACGACCTCCTATTCCGCAAGCGACTCGAACAACTCCTATCAGGAATTTATCTGAAACAGAGATGCAGGCACGTAGAGAAAAAAGGCTTTGTTATAATTGTGATGAGAAATTCACTCGGGGACATAGATGTGTTCAACAAAAGCTCTATCTCTTCGATATGGGTTCTCCACCTACCTCTAAAATTGGTGAAGAAGCTTCAGATCCAATGGATGCTTAGGTCGACATTCAAAAGCCTCCTATTGACCCCCCATCTTAGGATGAACAGCCAGAGATATCTCTCCATGCTTTATCCGGCGTCACCACCCCCCAAAAAATGCGGGTCAGGGGTTATTTCAAGAAGCTTCCTCTTACAATACTCATTGATTTTGGTAGCACTCATAACTTCATTGACCCCTGGATCGCCAAACAGGCTGATTGTTTTGTCCATTCTTGCTCCAACTTTAAAGTCATGGTTGCTAATGGAGGCACCTTACCTTGCAAGGGAAAGTGTCACAATGTGCGTATCTCTCCGGAAGATTATAACCTGTGCTCTGACATGTTTGCCTTGTCCTTAGGCGGATGTGATGTGGTTTTGGGCGTTCAATGGTTACGCACACTTGGCCCCATCTTATGGGATTTTGTTGAACTTTGGATGCAGTTTTCAGTCAATGGGACACAACAAAAATTTATAGGCTTACAACCAGGGTCTCTCTGCATCATCAGTTCACATTGCCTGGAAAAGATCCTTAAGAAGAATTCACATGGTATCATCGCTAAGCTCCATTCCATTTAGATGCACCCATCAACGGTCTCCACTACTTCCTTGGATGGATATGCAGGTGTCTTTGCTACACCAGTGGGCTTTCCACCTTCAAGAGACCATTCCAGTAAGCATTTAGCCGTGTCTACATCTCAGCAAGAAATGATGGCTATTTTGCATGCAGTACCGACGTGGTAGCCATCCCTATTAGGGAATTATTTCAGCATCAAGACTGATCTCCAGAGTCTGAAAAATTTCCTGGAACAATGGGTCTCCTCCCCAACACACCTGAAATGGGTTATCCACCTCATGGGTTATGACTATGCGATCACTTACAAGAAGGGTAAGGACAATATGGTGGCAGATGCTCCTTCTCTCACATTTGATGGCCCAGTTTCTCTTACAACTATTTCTCTGCTTGTTCCAAACTGGTTGCAATATGTTCAACATGGCTATCTCTTCTATGAACTCCATGATTCTTCATCGGTAGGGCACTCTGGGTTCCTCCAAAAGTATGACCGGGAACAATGTAACTTCTTTTGGCAGGGACTGAAACTGCCAATTCAACAGATGGTGGTTGACTGTGATACTTGCCAGGTCAACAAGGGTGAAACGACACTCCTTTCGGGACTGCTCGAACCCTTTCCCATCCCCACACAGATTTGGACAACTATTTCTATGGATTTCCTAGAAGCACTCCAGTGGTACAATACCACGTCTACAAGGACACCATATGAAGTAGTCTATGGATAGGCACTGCCAGTTCTTCTTCCATACACCCTCAACAACTCTCCAGTTCAGGCAATTGACTCGGTTCTTTGAAACCACGATCAGATTCTTCTCATTCTGCAGGAAAATATTCACATGGCAAGAATTCGACTGAAACAACAAGCCGCTCAGCACCATTCAGAGCGCACTTTTCATGTAGCTGATATGGTTCTTCTTCAGCATTCCAAGCAATCCTCCTGAGGCGTCAGTGGCCCGGAACGCAACTCGAAGATGCTACAGGGGAACCACTCCGTCCAATTCTGCATCAATTTCCACATCTAAAGCTTTGAGGACAAAGCTTTTTCTAAGGGAGAGGGGATGTTAGGAACCCATGTCAACCCTTCTATTTACTTTGTTAGTATATTGTTGTTGGACACATATGCTTTGTAAGTCGTCCCATAGTATTTGTTGATCCATAGTTGTGTTATTGTTGTTTGGCACATATGCTTTGTAAGTCGCCCATAGTATTGTTGATCCATAGTTTGTATTGGCCCATGGTTTTGACCCATAGTATTGGCGCCTAGACTTAGTATATAAGTGTGTGTTGAGGCCAATGAAGGCACCGTGAAGTTATTTGTATTGAGCTTGCTCAAAGGAGGTTTCCCCCTCGAAGTGGCCTGTGATCAATATAACAGTGATTCTGAGTTCTGTCATTTATGCTATTTTGCATATTCTTATTAATTAATTGTTGCAGGTTCTTCACAATTAATTGTTTCCATGCAGTTTTCAAACTTGGTAGGCAAGGTCACCAACAAATATTGGTAGATGATGATTGGAAATTGTGCATAAGAGGCTCGAGAGAAGCATACCTGACCATGAAATTGACACTTAGAACACTCTATCAGTCACATCAAAATAGGTTGCTAGTATGGTAATACAACTAGATCCAATAGTTAAAATTAATCATTCAAGGATGATAGTGACATCGATGATGATCATCGTAAAGGTACTGGAAGAAATTCAAGTAGTTAGACTTCATTTAGATTATTCATTATTCATAGCTCTATTCATGTCGCACTCAAAAAACTAAAAAACAATTAGCATGGAGAGGTGATTTTCTATAGAAAAGTAGGGGGGATGTTGTGGCCACAAGAATTTCCAAACCACTGGAAGAGCCATTTATCTCTATTTAAACCACCCAAAACCTTCCATTCATCCAAGTGTTAAAGATAACCCCTTTGAACTGTGATAATTTTCAGTAGGATCTGACAACTGTAACAAACCTCACACAAAACTCTCAAGAAGTGCAGAGAAGAAGAGAAGAAAGTAGTCAATAATCACTCATGAACACAAAAAATGGAGAATAGCAGTATAGTCATATATCAGTTGTGAGATAACACTATGAATAATGAATACAATACAATAACTGTCAATAGAATTTGAATTAACCAAGAGGTCATTCGAATCATGCTCAAAGTGTGTCTTGGATAACATTGGAGACATCATCCAATCAGTATTATTAGTCATAAATGGTCAATAGTCAGTCAAATGAGTCTAACAGAACCATCTAGGCACAAATAAGGGGATGGAGACTCCAAGGAGGGCGCATGAGGCTGTCAGAAGGTCAAGTGGCACTCCAAAACTAGCTAACTAAGAGCTATAGGCAGTTAGGATGAGTAATCAGTGGAAGAACTGCTCAATCAATGCTCTAACTGATTGTTAACTCCTGGTAGGTGAGAAAAGGTGCACATGTCATGCAGGTGAGTAAAACGAGGCGCATCCGCTAGGTAGGAGGGCTACTGGGGGATGAAGATAGGCTCTAGGGAGCTGAAATTAGGCTCTAGGTGTTGGGGATACCACCAAAATGATGACTGGATGCATGCATTTGCATGCAAAATGCATGAAGGCATGCAAATATGAAAAATGATGGTGAGTATATTCCAACACCCCCCCTCAAGCTATATTATGAGGTGATAACTGAAAACTGAAAAATAGGGCCCTGGTGACTGAGACCAATGGTCACCCCATACAACAATATAAATAATAAATGAGGAAAGAGGGAAAAACCAGTGGGAAGAAAGCCCTCCCTGAAAATAGACTGAAGGATGCTAATGTAGCATATCATCACTCATCCCAGAAGGAGGCAAGTGTCCTTCTTTTCCGAAGAAGGATCGATCGATCTGAAATGGATCAATAATGTGAGAAGGATGAAACCTTCCATTTTGAAAATATGACCTGGCTCTCCCTCGATCAGCTAGATCACCAACCAAATTACCGACAGATTGGAGAGTAGTGGCTTCCCATCGAGGAAGAGGAGGATCATCATGTGAAAGATCATCAGGTTCTTATGGAAATGGATCTCCCATTCGCTCATCTTCATCATTAGTTGCTAGACCTTCAGGTTCTTATGGATTTGGGTCTAGCATTCGCTTTTTATCATCTCCATATTCATATTCTGAATCTGAACTGTCATGTGATGAAGGTTCTCTCTCTTGGAGCTCATCAAGCAGTGATGGTGGTATCTTCCTCTTGGGAAGAAGTGGATCATGCTCCAAAAACATAATATGAAGATCATTATGGAGCATGTGATTCGAACCGACTGAGGTAGAATCAAAACCATGAATGTGTAGATAGTTATTTGATATCTCCTTTGAACCAACATAGGTGAGATCATAATCAAAGGAACTATGACATGATGATGGTATCTTAGACTTCAAATCAGATCCAAGAATTGGAAGATGGTTTCTCATGATCTCCTTTGAACCAATAGGGGTGAGATCAAAACCAAAATCACAAAAAGGTGCATGAGTCATGAACCCAAGCGAATGATATAGTCTTCCATCTTCGGTGAAACTCTGAAAACATGTGCCAATGACCAATTGGGATTCCAAAGAAGGCATTTGATCAAGGAGATTGAATGAATTGCCTCCCAAATCTGATTTTACCTCCAAAATACTCAGTAGGTCATCATCTTGCACATCAGCAGGCTCATGAGAAGTAGAGATTGTGAAGGTCTCTTTAACTTCTACAGTAGTAACTAACATCTTTTACTCAGAATTCGAATCAGAAGATGGATCAACTGAAACCATGTGTTGTATCTCGACTTCATTTGGAGAGAAGATCACTCTCTTGGGCTCTCTAATATGAGTCATTTGGTACATGGAAAGTAGATTTGCTGTGAGAGAAGGAACATAAAGCACATCTGAGAAGTATCGATGGTCAAGATTGATCCTTCCAATCCCCTTAGAGGAGACTTCAGAATCATTGCCCAACATGATGGAAGGGCCAATTGAGCATTCGAAGTTGGAGAAGAGATATTTGGAGGAAGACATATGTCTTAATGCTCTTGAATCTATGATGAATGAGGATTATTTTGATGCACTTTCCATGAGAGCATGGCATCTTTCTTTGTCCTCAGATTTAGAGGGTTCAGTATCTTGCTTCCTTGCACATACAGGTACATGGAGATTGTTCTTCTCAAGTAACTGAGCTATCAAATCTATAGTTTTCCTCATACAAGAAATATTAGGATGAAATCCTCGATGACAATATGTGCACTTGGATCTCTCTTTCTGAGATTGCTTGTTCTTCTTTGAATTCGAAGCTCCATCTGACTGATATGGAACATCGTTTGGCTTTGTATCATTCCTCTCTTTTTAGAAACCTTTTTCTTGCCTTTTGCATTCTCTCTTTTGGCCTCATCAGCTGTAAGGGCCGAATCCAACTTTGATTTGATCATTCTCATGGATATTAACTTCTCCTCCTCTTGTGTAAGAGATTGGATGAAGTCATCAAGTGTAGGCAACTTCCATTTTGGAATGGACATCTTAGCTGATAGAAATGTGGAGACAAAAACTGAGAAATTTGGCCCCAATTTTGAGAGCCCCAATGGCAAGAATGAGTTGTTTGTCTTCTTTCACTATCTCATATCTCTTCAACTGTGAAATCAAGCTTTTGAACTTGGTTAAGAAGGCATTGGTGGATTCGAAGCTTTCAGGACTCAATGAGATGAGCTCATTCTCCAATTTATGACCTTTCAAATCATTTTTTTTCCAAAGAGGGATTCAAGCTTGTCCCAAACCTCTTTTGGAGATGTTATATCAATGACATGGAAGTGAAGATCTTCAGAAATTGAGAGAAGAAGTAAGCCTACTGCTTCATCAATCCTATCCAAATACTTGGATTTCTCTACTGCACTGAGGGGTTCGACCATAGTTCCATTTAGTATCTTAGTGAAGCTCTTGGACCTCATGAATATGGTCATCTTGGCCTTCCATTCGACATAGTTGGAAGAATTGAGTTTTAGATCCATTTTGTCATGTCCCAAATTTGGTATTGGGTCACAATGGCCTAATCACATTGGCCCTATTCATTAGAGTTTGTCAAATTGATGCTAAAGGTCAAATAATTGCCAAGGAGGAAAATTACTAGTTTCCTAGGTTTGGGGTGGAAGCTTTGGGATTTGGAATAATGGGGATAATAAATGATGTTTGAACATTAGAATGGCATAAATATTTAATAAAGGAGCTAAATAAATATATACAAGTGAAAATCAAAGTGGCATTTCATCATGAAGACACATGGAGGAATTGGGACCCACATATGGCTAGATTTGTCCACTACATTTGGCATCATTCTCTCACCAATTCGAATTCAAAGTGAATGGTAACATACTTGGGGGAGTCCAAAAGGTATTATTCATTTCATGACTCATACAAGGTCGAAATATAGAGGAAGATTAACTCCCATGGAAGAGGAAGAGGCAATTTGGAGCTAGTGAGACACTTGGGGTAGATTCCCTAGCTCTATGACAACAATGATGAAGATGCTATGACACCTATGACACAAATCAGACCTGAAGGCTGACATATGACATATATGACATGTCAGGGCTAAAAATAGACTCCAAGAGGGCGCTCAAGGGTGTTAGGGAAGCTAAGATGCTTCCACATGTGATTTGGTGGAAGTGGGAGACTAGGAATTGTTGTACAAGTGGCGTTCATTGGAATATCTTCCCAACATGAGTTGGCATGAGTCTCTTGGAAGCAATTCGACCCATGGAGGACATTAGAAGTTTATAAATGTCAATAAAAAATAATGAAACTAGCTTTTGATCATTTGTAGAATTTGGAATTGCATTTGTGAAGAGAGAGAGCTAGTGGATGACTAGTTTCTTGCCTTAGCCAATTTCGAGGGTGAAAGATTCCCATCTAAGTTGGTAATTGGAAAGGCCATTCAGACCTTTCATTTGGATCTTTAATGGAGTCTTTATTTGCAGGTATAAGCTACAGGGCAGCTCATGGTTTCTTCTATTGCAACTCACTCCTTCAACCATTTCCAGTTTTGATGGCATATTCTTGATACTTGAGGGAGGGCGTTTTTGGTGAGCTATTGTACTCTTTTGGGGAGCTTCTATGATCCAAGTGGATATCGGTGGCGGCCCATGGCGAAAGAAAAGAGAGACGACGGAGCAGTAGATCCTATCAAGTTGTTGCTCGAGGAAGCCCTCGCGCGACAGAGGAACGAGATGATGGATAATTTCGCCCAAATCCTTCAACGCATGCCAACAACGGCAAATGCACCCTCAACGAGCAGCCATTTCGGAGATACGACTCCCTTCAAGGTACAAGTTAATTTTGATATCCCTTTATTTGAAGGCCAAATCGATGCCGATGCTCTAGATAAATGGTTGAATCTACTAGAAGGGTATTTCTCTGTCCACAAATTTTCCGACAGGGAAAAGATCATCTTTGCGCTCCTTAAGGCCGTCCCCCATGTCAAAAATTGGTGGGAAACTTATTGTGAGCAAAACTCGTCAGACGAGTCTGGATTGTTTGAATATTCCAATCCCACTTGGGCCTCTTTTATAGATGCCGTCAAGGAACAATATTACCCTGTTGGAAACTATGATGACCAGTACACAAAATGGACCATTATGCATCAAGAGAGGGACCAAATGGTGTCGTAGTACACCAACAAATTTCATACCTTGCGCACAAAGCTAGGTATCAAGGACTCCGAGCGGCACCTAGTACTGAAATATCGCAGTGGCCTACACCGATACATCCAAACAGAGATGGATTTCCTGGAAATCTCTTCACTCGGATCCGCCTATCGATATGCTATCAAAATTGAGCAGAAATTTCAGCCAAAGAACAAGCGTGACTTCGGACCTGCGCAGAAGCAGGGCAAGGGAAACTTTGGCTCGCAGAACACGGGGCAGGACAACCAGTCCCAACCACAGGCGAAGAAGGGTAAAGAAAAGACCAAGAAGGACACCGGGAAGTGGTGCGAGTTCCACAAAAGCCCCTGGCACAACACCGATGATTGTCGCTCAAAACAGTCATTGGTGGCTGAGATCAAAGCTTCAGAATCAGATCCCAGTTCCGATTCTGACTCGGAACCTAATTTCACAACCGCACGAAAAGGGAAGCAGATCATTGATGCAGAACCCAGTGCCGTTGTTGCCACCACACAGATTCAGCCAGAGGAGCCTGAAGAGTCAAAGGAAGAGGAGCGCCTTTTCCACTCACAGATGTGGGTGAAGGGAATTCCCCTACACTTTGTTGTAGACAGCGGCAGCCAAAAGAACCTGATCTCAGAAGAAGTCATCAAGAGATTGGAGCTACCAATAACGCCGCACCCACAACCATACACCATTGGATGGCTAAGCCAAGGACGAAGGATCCGTGTCAGTCACCAATGTCGCCTACCATATGGAATCAAGCCCTTCAAAGATGAGGTATTAAGTGATGTGGCCCCACTCGAAGTATGTGATGTTCTCTTAGGACAGCCATATATGTGGAAGCGTCATGCTGTATATGAATCCCGACCTCGCAGTGTCATTGTCACTTTGGGAGGACAACTCTATCGGATACCAGAGACAGTTGCACATACCCCAAACGAACAGGGAAGGAAGATAATCTCCCGCACTGGGAAATTTTCCCTATTCACAATTGCCACTAAAGGAGAACATCAGATCGTAGAGACATCCACAACCTCTGCCCATCATCCCTCTACTCAGCAGAAACAAGAAAAACAGAAGTTCAGTGTAGCATCACCTATTCGAGTTCCTTTGCAGTGCAAGGCGACGCATTCAAGGTGATCCTCCAAAAAGAAACCATCCAAACCGGTGCATACCAAGGATACCACAACAACCAAAACTGTTGAACAGCTCCAGCGCATCCATCAACAACAACCCTCTGAAGATGTCAAAGTAAGGCAACCTTTCCACTTCAGCAAATGTCGCACCAAGAGCTCAACTCGACACACAGCTCGACATATGATAAGGGATTTAACGCAATGGAGACCATTGCTTCCTAAGGAGGGAGGATTGATCCAAGTGGATATCGGTGGCGGCCCACCTCTTCCAGCTGGCTCAAAACAGTCTTCTGTCAATTTTGATAAATTACTATTTTTAGCAGTTTTTCGGGTCCTCAACTTCCGGAGCCATTTTGAGGCCCTAAACGACATATTTTGGCGATTTGGGGGACCAAATGGTTGCCAACGGCATGCATTTGGGCCCATTCGAAAGTTGTAACTCTCGGTTAGACCTTTCCAACAGGCTACCGGACGCCCTAAACGGAGATCGTATGCAAAAGTTATGACACCGAGAAGTTGACTGTTCAACTAACCACCTTGGGGCCGCAAACTTTATGACGGTTCATCTTCTAGGGTTAGGTTTTTGGATGATTGGGATTCTTTCCCTCATGCTTATGATAAATAGGCCCTTTCGGCCTCTCTTTGTATTCATCTTGGCACGAATGAGCATAGCGGCCACATCTCTTCTCAGAGATAGCTACCACCATTCTAGCTATTGTATTTTACAGTCTGTTCTATTTCCGCTATTTAATAGAATATGTGTTTTCTGTATCACTGTGTTATTTGCAATATATCTCTGTATATGATTATGTATATGCTATCTTTTGTTTCGTTCCCACCTAAATCCGGATCAGTGGTATCAGAGCGGTCTTCTCTTTGATTGTTTCTCGGTGCATGTCCCCGACGAGGTCAGGATACAGAGAGTTGGGTCTCGAACTAGTTTCACTTGGGGAATACCACTCTCGCCGCCCCAAACGGCCTCCCATGGCGAAAGAAAAGAGAGACGACGGAGCAGTAGATCCTATCAAGTTGTTGCTCGAGGAAGCCCTCGCACGACAGAGGAACGAGATGATGGATAATTTCGCCCAAATCCTTCAACGCATGCCAACAGCGGCAAATGCACCCTCAACGAGCAGCCATTTCGGAGATACGACTCCCTTCAAGGTACAAGTTAATTTTGATATCCCTTTATTTGAAGGCCAAATCGATGCCGATGCTCTAGATAAATGGTTGAATCTACTAGAAGGGTATTTCTCTGTCCACAAATTTTCCGACAGGGAAAAGATCATCTTTGCGCTCCTTAAGGCCGTCCCCCATGTCAAAAATTGGTGGGAAACTTATTGTGAGCAAAACTCGTCAGACGAGTCTGGATTGTTTGAATATTCCAATCCCACTTGGGCCTCTTTTATAGATGCCTTCAAGGAACAATATTACCCTGTTGGAAACTATGATGACCAGTACACAAAATGGACCATTATGCATCAAGAGAGGGACCAAACGGTGTCGTAGTACACCAACAAATTTCATACCTTGCGCACAAAGCTAGGTATCAAGGACTCCGAGCGGCACCTAGTACTGAAATATCGCAGTGGCCTACACCGGTACATCCAAACAGAGATGGATTTCCTGGAAATCTCTTCACTCGGATCCGCCTATCGATATGCAGTCAAAATTGAGCAGAAATTTCAGCAAAAGAACAAGCGTGACTTCAGACCTGTGCAGAAGCAGGGCAAGGGAAACTTTGGCTCGCAGAACACGGGGCAGGACAACCAGTCCCAACCACAGGCGAAGAAGGGTAAAGAAAAGACCAAGAAGGACACCGGGAAGTGGTGCGAGTTCCACAAAAGCCCCTGGCACAACACTGATGATTGTCGCTCAAAACAGTCATTGGTGGCTGAGATCAAAGCTTCAGAATCAGATCCCAGTTCCGATTCTGACTCGGAACCTAATTTCACAACCGCACGAAAAGGGAAGCAGATCATTGATGCAGAACCCAGTGCCGTTGTTGCCACCACACAGATTCAGCCAGAGGAGCCTGAAGAGTCAAAGGCAGAGGAGCGCCTTTTCCACTCACAGATGTGGGTGAAGGGAATTCCCCTACACTTTGTTGTAGACAGCGGCAGCCAGAAGAACCTGATCTCAAAAGAAGTCATCAAGAGATTGGAGCTACCAATAACGCCGCACCCACAACCATACACCATTGGATGGCTAAGCCAAGGACGAAGGATCCGTGTCAGTCACCAATGTCGCCTACCATATGGAATCAAGCCCTTCAAAGATGAGGTATTATGTGATGTGGCCCCACTCGAAGTATGTGATGTTCTCTTAGGACAGCCATATATGTGGAAGCGTCATGCTGTATATGAATCCCAACCTCGCAGTGTCATTGTCACTTTGGGAGGACAACTCTATCGGATACCAGAGACAGTTGCACATACCCCAAACGAGCAGGGAAGGAAGATAATCTCCCACACTGGGAAATTTTCCCTATTCACAATTGCCACTAAAGGAGAACATCAGATCGTAGAGACATCCACAACCTCTGCCCATCATCCCTCTACTCACCAGAAACAAGAAAAACAGAAGTTCAGTGTAGCATCACCTATTCGAGTTCCTTTGCAGTGCAAGGCGACGCATTCAAGGTGCTCCTCCAAAAAGAAACCATCCACACCGGTGCATACCAAGGATACCACAACAACCAAAACTGTTGAACAGCTCTAGCGCATCCATCAACAACAACCCTCTGAAGATGTCAAAGTAAGGCAACCTTTCCACTTCAGCAAATGTCGCACCAAGAGCTCAACTCGACACATAGCTCGACATATGATAAGGGATTTAACGCAATGGAGACCATTGCTTCCTAAGGAGGGAGGATTGATCCAAGTGGATATCGGTGGCGGCCCACCTCTTCCAGCTGGCTCAAAACAGTCTTCTGGCAATTTTGATAAATTACTATTTTTAGCAGTTTTTCGGGTCCTGAACTTCCGGAGCCATTTTGAGGCCATAAACGACATATTTTGGCGATTTGGGGGACCAAATGGTTGCCTACGGCATGCATTTGGGCCCATTCGAAAGTTGTAACTCTCGGTTAGACCTTTCCAACGGGCTACCGGGCGCCCTAAACGGAGATCGTATGCAAAAGTTATGACCCCGAGAAGTTGACTGTTCAACTAACCACCTTGGGGCCGCAAACTTTATGACGGTTCATCTTCTAGGGTTAGGTTTTTGGATGATTGGGATTCTTTCCCTCATGCTTATGATAAATAGGCCCTTTCGGCCTCTCTTTGTATTCATCTTGGCACGAATGAGCATAGCGGCCACATCTCTTCTCAGAGATAGCTACCACCATTCTAGCTATTGTATTTTACAGTCTGTTCTATTTCCGCTATTTAATAGAATATGTGTTTTCTGTATCACTGTGTTATTTGCAATATATCTCTGTATATGATTATGTATATGCTATCTTTTGTTTCGTTCCCACCTAAATCCGGATCAGTGGTATCAGAGCGGTCTGCTCTTTGATTGTTTCTCGGTGCATGTCCCCGACGAGGTCAGGATACAGAGAGTTGGGTCTCGAACTAGTTTCACTTGGGGAATACCACTCTCGCCGCCCCAAACGGCCTCCCATGGCGAAAGAAAAGAGAGACGACGGAGCAGTAGATCCTATCAAGTTGTTGCTCGAGGAAGCCCTCGCGCGACGGAGGAACGAGATGATGGATAATTTCGCCCAAATCCTTCAACGCATGCCAGCAGCGGCAAATGCACCCTCAACGAGCAGCCATTTCGGAGATACGACTCCCTTCAAGGTACAAGTTAATTTTGATATCCCTTTATTTGAAGGCCAAATCGATGCCGATGCTCTAGATAAATGGTTGAATCTACTAGAAGGGTATTTCTCTGTCCACAAATTTTCCGACAGGGAAAAGATCATCTTTGCGCTCCTTAAGGCCGTCCCCCATGATCCGGATTTATGTGGGAACGAAACAAAAGATAGCATATACAGAATCATATACAGAGATATATTGCAAATAACACAGTGATACAGTAAACGCATATTCTATTAAATAGCGGAAATAGAATAGACTGTAAAATACAATAGCTAGAATGGTGGTAGCTATCTCTGAGAAGAGATGTGGCTGCTATGCTCATTCGTGCCAAGATGAATACAAAGAGAGGCCGAAAGGGCCTATTTATCATAAGCATGAGGGAAAGAATCCCAAACATCCAAAAACCTAACCCTAGGAGATGAAGCGCCAAAAGTCATGTGGGCCCCGTTTGGGTAAGTTAGTACATCAACTTCCCGGGGTCGTAACTTTTGCATGCGATCTCCGTTTGGGGGCGCTCGGTAGCTCGTTGGAAAGGTCTATCCGAGATTTACAACTTTCGATTGGGCCCAAATGCATGCCGGAGGCAACCATTTGGTCCCCCAAATCGCCAAAAAATGTCGTTTAGGGCCTCAAAATGGCTCCGGAAGTTCAGGACCCGAAAAACTGCTAAAAATAGTAATTTACCAAAATTGCCAGAAGACTGTTTTGAGCCAGTTGGAAGAGGTGGGTTGCCACCGATATCCACCTGGATCAATCCTCCCTCCTTAGGAAGCAATGGTCTCCATTGCGTTAAATCCCTTATCATATGTCGAGCTGTGTGTCGAGTTGAGCTCTTGGTGCGACATTTGTTGAAGCAGAAAGGTTGCCTTTCTTTGAAATCTTCAGAGGGCTATAATTGTTGTTGCTGGCTGCACTGGAGCTGTTCAACAGTTTTGGTTGTTGTGGTATTTTGCATTGGTGTTGATGGTTTCTTTTTGTGGGAGCACCTTGAATGCGTGGCCTTGCACTGCAAAGGAACTCGAATAGGCGATGCTGCACTGAACTTCTGTTTTTCTTGTTTCTGCTGAGTAGAGGGATGATGGGCAGAGGTTGTGGATGTCTCTGCGATATGATGTTCTCCTTTAGTGGCAATTGCGAATAGGGAAAATTTCCCAGTGTGGGAGATTATCTTCCTTCCCTGCTCGTTTGGGGTAGGTGCAACTATCTCTGGTATCCGATAGAGTTGTCCTCCCAAAGTGACAATGACACTGCGAGGTCGTGATTCATATACAGCATGACGCCTCCACATATATGGTTGTCCTAGAAGAACATCACATACTTCAAGTGGGGCCACATCACACAATACCTCATCTTTGAAGGGCTTGATGCCATATGGTAGGCGACATTGGTGACTAACACGGATCCTTCGTCCTTGGCTTAGCCATCCAATGGTGTATGGTTGTGGGTGCGGCGTTATTGGTAGCTCCAATCTCTTGATGACTTCTTCTGAGATCAGGTTCTTCTGGCTGCCGCTGTCCACAACAAAGTGTAGGGGAATTCCCTTCACCCACATCTGTGAGTGGAAAAGGCGCTCCTCTGCCTCCGACTCTTCAGGCTCCTCTGGCTGAATCTGTGTGGTGGCAACAACGGCACTGGGTTCTGCATCAATGATCTGCTTCCCTTTTCGCGCGGCTGTGAAATTAGGTTCCGAGTCAGAATCGGAATTGGGATCTGATTCTGAAGCTTTGATCTCAGCCACCAATGACTGTTTTGAGCGACAATCATCAGTGTTGTGCCAGGGGCTTTTGTGGAACTCGCACCACTTCACGGTGTCCTTCTTTGTCTTTTCTTTACCCTTCTTCGCCTGTGGTTGGGACTGGTTGTCCTTTTCCTGCCCCGTGCTCTGCGAGCCAGAGTTTCCCTTGCCCTGCTTCTGCGCAGGTCCGAAGTCACGCTTGTTCTTTTGCTGAAATTTCTGCTCAATTTTGACAGCATATCGATAGGCGGATCCGAGTGAAGAGATTTCCAGGAAATCCATCTCTGTTCGGATGTACCGGTGTAGGCCACTGCGATATTTCAGTACTAGGTGCCGCTCAGAGTCCTTGATACCTAGCTTTGTGCGCAAGGTATGAAATTTGTTGGTGTACTCCGACACCGTTTGGTCCCTCTCTTGATGCAGAATGGTCCATTTTGTGTACTGGTCATCATAGTTTCCAACAGGGTAGTATTGTTCCTTGACGGCATCTATAAAAGAGGCCCAAGTGGGATTGGAGTATTCAAACAATCCAGACTCGTCTGATGAGTTTTGCTCACAATAAGTTTCCCACCAATTTTTGACATGGGGGACGGCCTTAAGGAGCGCAAAGATGATCTTTTCCCTGTCGGAAAATTGGTGGACAGAGAAATACCCTTCTAGTAGATTCAACCATTTATCTAGGGCATCGGCATCGATTTGGCCTTCAAATAAAGGGATATCAAAATTCACTTGTACCTTGAAGGGAGTCGTATCTCCGAAATGGCTGCTCGTTGAGGGTGCATTTGCCGCTGTTGGCATGCGTTGAAGGATCTGGGTGAAATTATCCATCATCTCGTTCCTCTGTCACGCGAGGGCTTCCTCGAGCAACAACTTTATAGGATCTACTGCTCCGTCGTCTCTCTTTTCTTCCGCCATGGGAGGCCGTTTGGGGCGGCGAGAGTGGTCTTCCCCAAGTGAAACTAGTTCGAGACCCAACTCTCTGTATCCTGACCTCGTCGGGGACATGCACCGAGAAACAATCAAAGAGCAGACCGCTCTGATACCACTGATCCGGATTTATGTGGGAACGAAACAAAAGATAGCATATACAGAATCATATACAGAGATATATTGCAAATAACACAGTGATACAGTAAACGCATATTCTATTAAATAGCGGAAATAGAATAGACTGTAAAATACAATAGCTAGAATGGTGGTAGCTATCTCTGAGAAGAGATGTGGCTGCTATGCTCATTCGTGCCAAGATGAATACAAAGAGAGGCCGAAAGGGCCTATTTATCATAAGCATGAGGGAAAGAATCCCAAACATCCAAAAACCTAACCCTAGAAGATGAACCGTCATAAAGTCATGTGGGCCCCGTTTGGGTAAGTTAGTACATCAACTTCCCGGGGTCGTAACTTTTGCATACGATCTCCGTTTGGGGCGCTCGGTAGCCCGTTGGAAAGGTCTATCCGAGATTTACAACTTTCGAATGGGCCCAAATGCATGCCGAAGGCAACCATTTGGTCCCCCAAATCGCCAAAAAATGTCGTTTAGGGCCTCAAAATGGCTCCGGAAGTTCAGGACCCGAAAAACTGCTAAAAATAGTAATTTACCAAAATTGCCAGAAGACTGTTTTGAGCCAGTTGGAAGAGGTGGGTTGCCACCGATATCCACCTGGATCACCCCATGTCAAAAATTGGTGGGAAACTTATTGTGAGCAAAACTCGTCAGACGAGTCTGGATTGTTTGAATATTCCAATCCCACTTGGGCCTCTTTTATAGATGCCGTCAAGGAACAATATTACCCTGTTGGAGACTATGATGACCAGTACACAAAATGGACCATTATGCATCAAGAGAGGGACCAAACGGTGTCGGAGTACACCAACAAATTTCATACCTTGCGCACAAAGCTAGGTATCAAGGACTCCGAGCGGCACCTAGTACTGAAATATCGCAGTGGCCTACACCGGTACATCCAAACAGAGATGGATTTCCTGGAAATCTCTTCACTCAGATCCGCCTATTGATATGCTGTCAAAATTGAGCAGAAATTTCAGCAAAAGAACAAGCGTGACTTCGGACCTGCGCAGAAGCAGGGCAAGGGAAACTTTGGCTCGCAGAACACGGGGCAGGACAACCAGTCCCAACCACAGGCGAAGAAGGGTAAAGAAAAGACCAAGAAGGACACCGGGAAGTGGTGCGAGTTCCACAAAAGCCCCTGGCACAACACCGCTGATTGTCGTTGAAAACAGTCATTGGTGGCTGAGATCAAAGCTTCAGAATCAGATCCCAGTTCCGATTCTGACTCGGAACCTAATTTCACAACCGCACGAAAAGGGAAGCAGATCATTGATGCAGAACCCAGTGCCGTTGTTGCCACCACACAGATTCAGCCAGAGGAGCCTGAAGAGTCAAAGGCAGAGGAGCGCCTTTTCCACTCACAGATGTGGGTGAAGGGAATTCCCCTACACTTTGTTGTAGACAGCGGTAGCCAGAAGAACCTGATCTCAGAAGAAGTCATCAAGAGATTGGAGCTACCAATAACGCCGCACCCACAACCATACACCATTGGATGGCTAAGCCAAGGACGAAGGATCCGTGTCAGTCACCAATGTCGCCTACCATATGGAATCAAGCCCTTCAAAGATGAGGTATTATGTGATGTGGCCCCACTCGAAGTATGTGATGTTCTCTTAGGACAGCCATATATGTGGAAGCGTCATGCTGTATATGAATCCCGACCTCGCAGTGTCATTGTCACTTTGGGAGGACAACTCTATCGGATACCAGAGACAGTTGCACATACCCCAAACGAGCAGGGAAGGAAGATAATCTCCCACACTGGGAAATTTTCCCTATTCACAATTGCCACTAAAGGAGAACATCAGATCGTAGAGACATCCACAACCTCTGCCCATCATCCCTCTACTCAGCAGAAACAAGAAAAACAGAAGTTCAGTGTAGCATCACCTATTCGAGTTCCTTTGCAGTGCAAGGCGACGCATTCAAGGTGCTCCTCCAAAAAGAAACCATCCACACCGGTGCATACCAAGGATACCACAACAACCAAAACTGTTGAACAGCTCCAGCGCATCCATCAACAACAACCCTCTGAAGATGTCAAAGTAAGGCAACCTTTCCACTTCAGCAAATGTTGCACCAAGAGCTCAACTCGACACACAGCTCGACATATGATAAGGGATTTAACGCAATGGAGACCATTGCTTCCTAAGGAGGGAGGATTGATCCAAGTGGATATCGGTGGCGGCCCACCTCTTCCAGCTGGCTCAAAACAGTCTTCTGGCAATTTTGATAAATTACTATTTTTAGCAGTTTTTCGGGTCCTGAACTTCCGGAGCCATTTTGAGGCCCTAAATGACATATTTTGGCGATTTGGGGCACCAAATGGTTGCCAATGGCATGCATTTGGGCCCATTCGAAAGTTGTAAATCTCGGTTAGACCTTTCCAACGGGCTACCGGGCGCCCTAAACGGAGATCGTATGCAAAAGTTATGACCCCGAGAAGTTGACTATTCAACTAACCACCTTGGGGCCGCAAACTTTATGACGGTTCATCTTCTAGGGTTAGGTTTTTGGATGATTGGGATTCTTTCCCTCATGCTTATGATAAATAGGCCCTTTCGGCCTCTCTTTGTATTCATCTTGGCACGAATGAGCATAGCGGCCACATCTCTTCTCAGAGATAGCTACCACCATTCTAGCTATTGTATTTTACAGTCTGTTCTATTTCCGCTATTTAATAGAATATGTGTTTTCTGTATCACTGTGTTATTTGCAATATATCTCTGTATATGATTATGTATATGCTATCTTTTGTTTCGTTCCCACCTAAATCCGGATCAGTGGTATCAGAGCGGTCTGCTCTTTGATTGTTTCTCGGTGCATGTCCCCGACGAGGTCAGGATACAGAGAGTTGGGTCTCGAACTAGTTTCACTTGGGGAATACCACTCTCGCCGCCCCAAACGGCCTCCCATGGCGAAAGAAAAGAGAGACGACGGAGCAGTAGATCCTATCAAGTTCTTGCTCGAGGAAGCCCTCGCGCGACGGAGGAACGAGATGATGGATAATTTCGCCCAAATCCTTCAACGCATGCCAACAGCGGCAAATGCACCCTCAACGAGCAGCCATTTCGGAGATACGACTCCCTTCAAGGTACAAGTTAATTTTTATATCCCTTTATTTGAAGGCCAAATCGATGCCGATGCTCTAGATAAATGGTTGAATCTACTAGAAAGGTATTTCTCTGTCCACAAATTTTCCGACAGGGAAAAGATCATCTTTGCGCTCCTTAAGGCCGTCCCCCATGTCAAAAATTGGTGGGAAACTTATTGTGAGCAAAACTCGTCAGACGAGTCTGGATTGTTTGAATATTCCAATCCCACTTGGGCCTCTTTTATAGATGCCGTCAAGGAACAATATTACCCTGTTGGAAACTATGATGACCAGTACACAAAATGGACCATTATGCATCAAGAGAGGGACCAAACGGTGTCGGAGTACACCAACAAATTTCATACCTTGCGCACAAAGCTAGGTATCAAGGACTCCGAGCGGCACCTAGTACTGAAATATCGCAGTGGCCTACACCGGTACATCCAAACAGAGATGGATTTCCTGGAAATCTCTTCACTCGGATCCGCCTATCGATATGCTGTCAAAATTGAGCAGAAATTTCAGCAAAAGAACAAGCGTGACTTCGGACCTGCGCAGAAGCAGGGCAAGGGAAACTTTGGCTCGCAGAACATGGGGCAGGACAACCAGTCCCAACCACAGGCGAAGAAGGGTAAAGAAAAGACCAAGAAGGACACCGGGAAGTGGTGCGAGTTCCACAAAAGCCCCTGGCACAACACCGATGATTGTCGCTCAAAATAGTCATTGGTGGCTGAGATCAAAGCTTCAGAATCAGATCCCAGTTCTGATTCTGACTCGGAACCTAATTTCACAACCGCACGAAAAGGGAAGCAGATCATTGATGCAGAACCCAGTGCCGTTGTTGCCACCACACAGATTCAGCCAGAGGAGCCTGAAGAGTCAAAGGCAGAGGAGCGCCTTTTCCACTCACAGATGTGGGTGAAGGGAATTCCCCTACACTTTGTTGTAGGCAGCGGCAGCCAGAAGAACCTGATCTCAGAAGAAGTCATCAAGAGATTGGAGCTACCAATAACGCCGCACCCACAACCATACACCATTGGATGGCTAAGCCAAGGACGAAGGATCCGTGTCAGTCACCAATGTCGCCTACCATATGGAATCAAGCCCTTCAAAGATGAGGTATTATGTGATGTGGCCCCACTCGAAGTATGTGATGTTCTCTTAGGACAGCCATATATGTGGAAGCGTCATGCTGTATATGAATCCCGACCTCGCAGTGTCATTGTCACTTTGGGAGGACAACTCTATCGGATACCAGAGACAGTTGCACATACCCCAAACGAGCAGGGAAGGAAGATAATCTCCCACACTGGGAAATTTTCCCTATTCACAATTGCCACTAAAGGAGAACATTAGATCGTAGAGACATCCACAACCTCTGCCCATCATCCCTCTACTCAGCAGAAACAAGAAAAACAGAAGTTCAGTGTAGCATCACCTATTCGAGTTCCTTTGCAGTGCAAGGCGACGCATTGAAGGTGCTCCTCCAAAAAGAAACCATCGACACCGGTGCATACGAAGGATACCACAACAACCAAAACTGTTGAACAGCTCCAGCGCATCCATCAACAACAACCCTCTGAAGATGTCAAAGTAAGGCAACCTTTCCACTTCAGCAAATGTCGCACCAAGATCTCAACTCGACACACAGCTCGACATATGATAAGGGATTTAACGCAATGGAGACCATTGCTTCCTAAGGAGGGAGGATTGATCCAAGTGGATATCGGTGGCGGCCCACCTCTTCCAGCTGGCTCAAAACAGTCTTCTGGAAATTTTGATAAATTACTATTTTTAGCAGTTTTTCGGGTCCTGAACTTCCGGAGCCATTTTGAGGCCCTAAACGACATATTTTGGCGATTTGGGGGACCAAATGGTTGCCAATGGCATGCATTTGGGCCCATTCGAAAGTTGTAAATATCGGTTAGACCTTTCCAACGGGCTACCGGGCGCCCTAAACGGAGATCGTATGCAAAAGTTATGACCCCGAGAAGTTGACTGTTCAACTAACCACCTTGGGGCCGCAAACTTTATGACGGTTCATTTTCTAGGGTTAGGTTTTTGGATGATTGGGATTCTCTCCCTCATGCTTATGAGAAATAGGCCCTTTCGGCCTCTCTTTGTATTCATCTTGGCACGAATGAGCATAGCGGCCACATCTCTTCTCAGAGATAGCTACCACCATTCTAGCTATTGTATTTTACAGTCTGTTCTATTTCCGCTATTTAATAGAATATGTGTTTTCTGTATCACTGTGTTATTTCCAATATATCTCTGTATATGATTATGTATATGCTATCTTTTGTTTCGTTCCCACCTAAATCCATATCAGTGGTATCAGAGCGGTCTGCTCTTTGATTGTTTCTCGGTGCATGTCCCCGACGAGGTCAGGATACAGAGAGTTGGTTCTCGAACTAGTTTCACTTGGGGAATACCACTCTCGCCGCCCCAAACGGCCTCCCATGGCGAAAGAAAAGAGAGACGACGGAGCAGTAGATCCTATCAAGTTGTTGCTCGAGGAAGCCCTCGCGCGACAGAGGAACGAGATGATGGATAATTTTGCCCAAATCCTTCAACGCATGCCAACAGCGGCAAATGCACCCTCAACGAGCAGCCATTTCGGAGATACGACTCCATTCAAGGTACAAGTTAATTTTGATATCCCTTTATTTGAAGGCCAAATCGATGCCGATGCTCTAGATAAATGGTTGAATCTACTAGAAGGGTATTTCTCTGTCCACAAATTTTCCGACAGGGAAAAGATCATCTTTGCGCTCCTTAAGGCCGTCCCCCATGTCAAAAATTGGTGGGAAACTTATTGTGAGCAAAACTCGTCAGACGAGTCTGGATTGTTTGAATATTCCAATCCCACTTGGGCCTCTTTTATAGATGCCGTCAAGGAACAATATTACCCTGTTGGAAACTATGATGACCAGTACACAAAATGGACCATTATGCATCAAGAGAGGGACCAAACGGTGTCGGAGTACACCAACAAATTTCATACCTTGCGCACAAAGCTAGGTATCAAGGACTCCGAGCGGCACCTAGTACTGAAATATCGCAGTGGCCTACACCGGTACATCCAAACAGAGATGGATTTCCTGGAAATCTCTTCACTCGGATCCGCCTATCGATATGCTGTCAAAATTGAGCAGAAATTTCAGCAAAAGAACAAGCGTGACTTCGGACCTGCGCAGAAGCAGGGCAAGGGAAACTTTGGCTCGCAGAACACGGGGCAGGACAACCAGTCCCAACCACAGGCGAAGAAGGGTAAAGAAAAGACCAAGAAGGACACCGGGAAGTGGTGCGAGTTCCACAAAAGCCCCTGGCACAACACCGATGATTGTCGCTCAAAACAGTCATTGGTGGCTGAGATCAAAGCTTCAGAATCAGATCCCAGTTCCGATTCTGACTCGGAACCTAATTTCACAACCGCACGAAAAGGGAAGCAGATCATTGATGCAGAACCCAGTGCCGTTGTTGCCACCACACAGATTCAGCCAGAGGAGCCTGAAGAGTCAAAGGCAGAGGAGCGCCTTTTCCACTCACAGATGTGGGTGAAGGGAATTCCCCTACACTTTGTTGTAGACAGCGGCAGCCAGAAGAACCTGATCTCAGAAGAAGTCATCAAGAGATTGGAGCTACCAATAACGCCGCACCCACAACCATACACCATTGGATGGCTAAGCCAAGGACGAAGGATCCGTGTCAGTCACCAATGTCGCCTACCATATGGAATCAAGCCCTTCAAAGATGAGGTATTATGTGATGTGGCCCCACTCGAAGTATGTGATGTTCTCTTAGGACAGCCATATATGTGGAAGCGTCATGCTGTATATGAATCCCGACCTCGCAGTGTCATTGTCACTTTGGGAGGACAACTCTATCGGATACCAGAGACAGTTGCACATACCCCAAACGAGCAGGGAAGGAAGATAATCTCCCACACTGGGAAATTTTCCCTATTCACAATTGCCACTAAAGGAGAACATCAGATCGTAGAGACATCCACAACCTCTGCCCATCATCCCTCTACTCAGCAGAAACAAGAAAAACAGAAGTTCAGGGTAGCATCACCTATTTGAGTTCCTTTGCAGTGCAAGGCGACGCATTGAAGGTGCTCCTCCAAAAAGAAACCATCCACACCGGTGCATACGAAGGATACCACAACAACCAAAACTGTTGAACAGCTCCAGCGCATCCATCAACAACAACCCTCTGAAGATGTCAAAGTAAGGCAACCTTTCCACTTCAGCAAATGTCGCACCAAGAGCTCAACTCGACACACAGCTCGACATATGATAAGGGATTTAACGCAATGGAGACCATTGCTTCCTAAGGAGGGAGGATTGATCCAAGTGGATATCGGTGGCGGCCCACCTCTTCCAGCTGGCTCAAAACAGTCTTCTGGCAATTTTGATAAATTACTATTTTTAGCAGTTTTTCGGGTCCTGAACTTCCGGAGCCATTTTGAGGCCCTAAACGACATATTTTGGCGATTTGGGGGACCAAATGGTTGCCAACGACATGCATTTGGGCCCATTCGAAAGTTGTAAATCTCGGTTAGACCTTTCCAACGGGCTACCGGGCGCCCTAAACGGAGATCGTATGCAAAAGTTATGACCCCGAGAAGTTGACTGTTCAACTAACCACCTTGGGGCCGCAAACTTTATGACGGTTCATCTTCTAGGGTTAGGTTTTTGGATGATTGGGATTCTTTCCCTCATGCTTATGATAAATAGGCCCTTTCGGCCTCTCTTTGTATTCATCTTGGCACGAATGAGCATAGCGGCCACATCTCTTCTCAGAGATAGCTACCACCATTCTAGCTATTGTATTTTACAGTCTGTTCTATTTCCGCTATTTAATAGAATATGTTTTTTCTGTATCACTGTGTTATTTGCAATATATCTCTGTATATGATTATGTATATGCTATCTTTTGTTTCGTTCCCTCCTAAATCCAAATCATTCTAATGCCCCATTTCTATTCTAATATGAATTAAATACTCTTTTCTTCATCTCCAGAAAGTTTCAGGTCGAAATTCCAAGTAGAAATGTATAAATCTCAATTTTAATTGAAGAACAGTGCCATTTCCCCACTACCTTGTTGTGAATCAATGTAATGCTGATGATTTCGAATGAATGGATGATTCTCTGATGCATTTGTGATTAATGGATTGCCATGTATGTATTTTACAAGTTTCATGTACTGTACTTGAGCATTTGAAGTATTTTTACTCTGTTTAATTGCATTGGGAGAAGAAATAGTGCCATTTCCCCAAGGGTCGAATTGGTGATTTTTGCAGTTGAATGGGAGAGGGTTGGAACAGATATAATAATAAATTAATGGTGCACATGAGACTCTAATAACATCCTTAATACATTCCCTACCTCTTTTCATAAATTTGAGTGGGTTTGGAGGCATTTGGGAATCCATTTTTAGTACTTACCCCAGGGGGATTTGAACCCCAAATTACTAGTAAAATTGCATAATTGGTCCAGAATCTTAAGAGAGTTTGCAGAGGTATTTTGGTGGCCATATTTCATCCCTGAACATCATATTCAAGTCCTAATATCATTCATACACCTTCCTTGAAGATTTGAAGGCATTTGGAGTCAATTTGAGACCTAAAGACCAATACTAGTCAAAGGGAAATCACTAGTAAAGTCACCTACATTGACCAGAATTGAAAGAGGATTTGAAGAGGTATTTTAAAGGTCCAAAGGAATCCCTGAAACACATATTTATGTTCTAATATAATTCATATACCTTCTCAGAAGATTTGGGATCATTTGGGGCAAATTTGGGACCTAGAGATCAAAAGTAGTCAAAGGTCTAACTAGGGAAAAAAGTGAAAAATTGTCATTTTGATAAAATTCCTAACAAGGGACATTACACATTTGGAGCAGTGGAGTTCGAATTGAAGATGAATTTGAATGGATGAATAAACCTACAAAACAAGAAGAATTTTGTTGATGGAGATTTGCTACACTTCGAATGAACACTGCCTTAGGACACTGAGAACATATGATTAAGTCCTTCACACCTGGATAGACCTCACTGGATTGCTCCAATGAATTCAAGGTAATGGCACCAGGATTTGCTGTGGAAACTTAGAGGCTTCTAGTGCTCAAGTGAAAGACAATTGCTCAATGAAATGTTGCAACTGCTGCAATGACTGCAATTCGAATAATTACTGCAGGCTCTGATACCATGTGATAATTTGCAGTAGGATATGACAGTTGTAGCAAACCTCACACAAAACTCTCAAGAAGTGCAAAGAAGAAGAGAATAAAGTAGTCAATAATCACTCATGAACATATAAAATGGAGAATAGTAGTATAGTCATACATCAACTGTGAGCTGGCACTGTGAATAATGAATACAATACAATAACTGTCAATATAATTTGAATTAACCAAGAGCTCATTCGAATCACGCTCAAAGTGTGGATTGGATAACATTGGAGACACCATCCAATTAGTAGTATCAGTCATAAATGGTCAATAGTAAGACAAATGAGCCTAACTGAGTCTAATAGAACCATCTAGGCACAAATCAGGGGATAGAGACTCCAAGGAGGGCACATGAGGCTGTTAGAAGGTCAAGTGGCGCTCCAGAACTAACTAACTGGGAGCTACAGGCAGTTAGGATGAGCAATTAGTGGAAGAACTACTCAATTAGTTCTCTAACTGACTGTTAATTCCTGGTAGGTGAGAAAATGCACACATGTCATGCACGTGAGTAAAACAAGGCGCATTTGGTAGGTAGGAGGGCTACTGGGGGATGAAGACAGGCTCTAGGGAGATGAAATTAGGCTCTAGGTGCCGGGGAGACCACCAAAATGATGACCGGATGCATGCATGATGACTGGGTGCATGCAAAATGCATGCAGGCATGTAAATCTGAAAAATGATGGTGAGTATATTCCAACATAAACGAGCATGATAGTTCCTATATTCATGGGTATCACTTCAATGGATATTCAAATTTTCATTAGGATATGAATAAATAATAGTGGACCTAAGATAATATTACGACTATTCTCTAGGAGTGAGAGTATGGATTTTATTTACCAAGCTTAAGTCCAAAATGTGCTTTGCACTGGGCATAACACCACATAGTAGAAATCATAAGTTAGATGAGTGCTTAAACACTAGCATTTTTGAACCCAAAATCTGACGGCATAGTGGTACTACCGAAACTGGTTGTTGGGTTAAGAAGCGAATCCAACTTCCATACCAAGAAGGAATATATATGAATAGTATAATAATTATGATCTAGACCAGTCTCTCTATCTTGATGATGTCCGCAAATACAGCTTTGAGGACAAAGTTCCCTTTAAGGGGGTGACAATGTAACAAATATAAAATAATTAAATACAAATATTAATTAGTATTAGGTAGCATTGTGCCTTCTCATACATGCCTTCCCACACCATATATAATGGCGACCACCAATTGTATTAATCATCATCTATCAATTAATTATTATACTATTCATATATATTTCTTCGCAGTATGGAAGTCAGATTCGCTTCTTAACTCAACAACCGGTTTCGGTTGTACCACATAGATGTCCGATTTTTGACATCATGTTGTCGACCATCCGACAAGCATCTTCTTTTTTAAATGTCGGTCGCACTTCGGCGGATATCCGACAGTAAAATGAACGCGTTGGATATCCAACATAGTCCAGTCGGATATCCGACAACTCCTCTTTCAATATTCCTGCTGAATATCCGACAACTCTCACTTTATAGGAGTTCGGATATTCGACAATAGAGGCGTCGGATATCTGACACGATTGAAATCAAAGACCGATGCCTTTAGCCATTGGTGGTATGGAGACGACGTTGGATGAGGCGTCGAATACCCGAGACAATTGACATCAAAGACCGACGCATTTAGCCGTCGGTGGTAGGGCGACGACGTCAGATTCTTTGTAAGGGTTCGTCGGATATCCAATGGTATTTGCGTTGTAAGAATTCACATATCTGACGTTTTTAGCCGTCGATGGTATGGCGATGGCGTCAGATATATTGGAAGTGGCCGTCAGATATCCGACGGATATGTGGAATTTAAAAAAAAAATACAGGTATCCAGTGACATGAAAAAATTCACCTAAGCTACAGAAATCTATAATAAAGAGAAATATGACCACAACATTCCAATTTCTGAGTGTTGTTGATGAAACTGCCAAGCACAAACATTACTTTGATATTATATCTAATAAGTATGCGAAAACCTTCACGGATATATCATATCAAAACCTTCACACGGGTGGATTGAACTAATATACTCTATTCTGGCAATGCATCACTCAATAAAACCCCAAATAGCTTCCATATTCAAATCTATATTTTTGAGTAATGAAATATAAGATGACAAAATGTGTTGGGTATCGAATTGATACAATTGCAAGTTAGTAAAGGTGGGAGAGTAAATGTGTTCTTCTTATCTATGTATCTATATCCCATGCATCCATATCTTAATGGCCATCTCATAAAACTGAATTGAACTACTAAGGATACTAAATAAATACTCCTGCAGAAAAGTCATTTTTCCATGTTCCTTAGGTTCTTCAACCATTGATGATATCAAAATGAATTATGTAGGATATTTATATAAATAAAGTGCATTGGATTTTGAATCTTCCATGAAGCATTTTTATTATAAGGATTTCTCTCACTCCCCAAAATCCCTGGATGTTTCAGGCACTACGTTTCCATTCGTATAATCTGGACCAAATGCAATAGAATGTTGAGCCATGGTTATTCAAGGACATAAAATATACAAGGAGCTTGATCTTCCAAGTTAAGAACCTACAAGTGAGGAAAATGACATTACAAAGTTGGGCATTTCTGTAGAGGTGTTGGAATATTTATCAATGAAAAGTATTGATGACTTAGGCCATCTGCTCCTGAATGAAGACAAATTACAACAAGGGGAAGAGAGAACATGAAGATCTTAGAGATTACACTGGTTATAAACTTGATATTCCATTCAAGTGAAAAATTAGTTATTACTTGTAGAAAAATGACACAGAGGAGGTTGAGAAAGCTAAACATGAGGAAAGTCCATAAAAAAATATAGATGGAATATAAAAAAGGTGAGGTAACGTGGACGGAAATGAAATAACTTGAAAGGGTTATGGATAACATAGAAGACAAAACTGATGATTGCTGGAAAGAACTGTAGTCAATTATAGATGTGAAAAAGGTGGCCAGACAAGGCGAAAAGGATGATTTAAACTGTATGTTGGAAACTACAACAGATTTGTAATATGCTACTAATTGCACATGACATTGTCTTCTCCTTGACCTAAGGATGGATTATGCATAACTTCTTTGTGTGTTTATAACAAGTTCAAGTTTCCAAAGTTCCATGTGGCCTTATAAAATGCACAAAAAATACCATCCTATCTCAAAAACTTAGTCTTGACCATATCCATTAGAGTAGTTTTCAACTCATCCGAAGTGATTTCTTACACAACCTTGTATGGGCTTCATATATTCTATGTAGGCCCACATTGAGACAAGTCTACATGGCCATTCTACATCTCTAATATGTGAGAATTCATGACTAATACGTTGGCCTGTAGTGGCAGACAAACTTTTTCTCAATCTCCTGCTTCATTAGTCTCTCTTATGTGGTGTTTTCTTCATTGGTCAATATCTATTGCATAACTAGTGGAGTTGATTTTTGAGTTGGGATCACCAAGCACTATGTGCTTAGTCAACTTTTGTAGTAGATATGAAGGATTGGTGACCTTGGCATAATGTTTTCATCGAAGGGATTTTTTTGTGGTGTTGGGGAACGTTTTTTAGCATGTAGGCATTTCAAGTGTGTTAATATGCACCTTTTTGTTTCTTTAACATTTGTTTGTTGCAACTTTCAAGTGTTAAAGATAAGTTTTTCAAACAAGGAATTTTTTTTAATGTTATCTAGTCATAGAAGAAAACATAACAAATGGAATTTTAGAATTTATCCATTTTTTTCTTCTTATAGATTTCTATGTTTTAATCCTTGTACACTTTCAAAGGAGTACTTTAGGATTCTCTAATATAAGGACTAATATCTAGTTATTAAAATTTATTTATATGATAAAAATTGCAATAAAAAACATCCAAACTTTATAACCCTAAATAATCATTGTCTAAATGATATAATAATTTAATGTTGTTTATGTGATAATCACTATATTTGATAGTTGACCAATATAATATATGAATTAGTTTAATATTATTTGTAGTTATACTTAAAAAATATTTATGCATTTCATACAGGTAGTGAGATGTCAACTAGTTTCATATAAACAATGGGATGCCAACCAGTTTCATTGAAAAATTCAAGATGCCAACTAGTTATTAGCATTCCTTAGGCTTCCTTGATGAACCACTATAATGGAACATAAGAAAGATAAATTAGACAATGCCTCTAATACTTCATAAATTGCATGTTTCCTTGGTGAAACACCATAATTGAACCCAGGTAAAGATAAATTAGACATTGGATTTAGTAGTTCTTAACTTACATGTTTCCTTGGGTATGAATATACTTTTGTTTTTAAAACCAAATTAGAGAGGTCACCAAGTATGGGACTTATTAGAATTCTTGGCATAGGTTGAAAAAACTCATGTACTCATTGCCTTTAATCATCTAAAAATTTCTCTCAATTCCAATAGCCCCTGAAAATTGTAGAGTACATTGCAAGTGAGTAATTATAAGTTAATTTTTATATATGCAAGTAATCCAAATAAGTTTTCAACTCAAACCAACTATGATTAAGTGCAAAGGTGTGATCTTTCTCACCCATTGTTTTCCAGCTAAGTTTGAATGTAAAAAATTCTCTTCCAATAAAGCTAAATATATCATGATTGTGGAAATATATGATGGTAGCATGAATCCGTTTATTCATGTTGAGAATTGTACCTAGAAGTAGGATAGTGAAGGCATGTAGACTTATTTTTTTATTCAATTTTTTTTCCATACTTTGGGATCCATTCCTAATGTCTAGTATTTACAAGAAGAGATAAGAAGGTGAACTAGGGGTTTTGTTATTCTTTAGATTCAAATATATGAATACTTCTCCTTTGTGTTAAGTCACCCAAGGTGAGAGAAGTATTGAAGCTCATTAAGGAAGTTTTGCTTACTGACAAGTTGCATGACACCCATTCACCTATTGTTTGTCCTTATCATCAAGACATGAATCCTTCCAAATCCCTACAAAACCATTAAGCATCCTCTCTATTGCAGGAAGATTGGAAAGAATGGAGAGGATGCAAATGATCTAGAGGATTTGAGACGTATCTCATTCAAATATTCTCAAGGATATTCCAAGGAAATTAAAGAGAAGGGTAAGGATGGTTCCAGTGCATCATGTACTCAGCCTTTGAAGTTGTGGAAACTCGACATTGGTTATGAGGATAAACCAAACATCACTTCTATAAGATATTATTGGGATGAAAATATTATTTCTAAGATCATAGCCTTACTGAAAAATCATTTTTGTAAAGTTTTACTAAGATGTAAGGCATCATGGGAGAACTGGGGGAAATGACATTTGAGTTCTGACCAAATGATAATACCGTTAAACATCAATCTCTTGTCTTAATCCCAAGGTTAAAGAATAATTGAAAAATGAGGTGAAGGGAAAGATGGTTATAGGTATGATATTTCCTATAAAAGAGTCTATTTGGATTAATCACATTGTCATTTAGAGAAAGAAAGATATGGATGGTATCAAGGTCTGTTTGGATTTTAGAAGTTAGTTATTCATGTATGTGGGAAATGAAGCGTGCTCTTTTACATATTTATTCTTTGAATACCATAAAGTCAAGATGGAAAAAGAGGACAACCAAAATAACTCCTTTACCATTGAAAGGAGTTTTTTTGCTTACAATGTTATGCTTTTTGGACTAAATAATTCACTAGTTGTCTTCTCTATAATTGTGTACAAAAAATGCCAATAGTTTTGAAAGAAAAATGAAAATGGATGGTTATAAATAAAAATGTTTTAAAGTAGCCACAATTTAAAAGTATTCCATCCTGCATCATTGCTCTTACTCGTGTTCTGTAAATACGCATATGTTGGCGATACTTATAATTTCTTGGAACAACTTCCCTTGATTTGTGGAGCTTGACAATGTCTACATTTGCTTTACCTTTCAAAACATCTTTCAACATACTACAAATATTTTCCTGTTGCAATAATTTCATGGTAGGACCCCTCAAATAAAGATTTGCTTGTTTATGGAAATAACAAAATGAACCTAAAAAAATACAGTGTCGGTAGTATCAATGAAGAAAAACAACATTAATAATGAAGAAACGAAACTCATTGCTAGGGAGGAACATTATAGGAGGAAGATCAGGGAAGCCATTGAGATAGAGAAGGTTCCATCAAATTTAAATAGGGATGATGGCCTTAAGCTTAGTGAGTGTTGGCGACCCATAATTCGCCATCTCAAGAACAATAATCCACATTCAGAAGACAATAACTCTAAAATTAACCAATGATTTGATTTGATAAATTTTTTTAAATAACTTTAATTAAAAATTTTAAACCATAAAAAATGTTAAACCCTAAAACTCATAATCCTCATTAATATAGTTTTTTAAATCTTAAAAAAATTTAGTTTAAAAAATTTATAAAATTTTAATAAGTTAAGTTAGATAAAATTAGAGCAATTTCTTCATTAATTATTACAAGAATTATATTATTATTATCCATTTAACCAATAAAAGATTTTTTTAGTTTATACTTAGGATAAAATTTTTTAAGTTAATCAAAAATTTTATAAATCTTTTTCATTATATAATTTAAAATACCTTATATTAATTTGTTATAAAATGATTATTTTCAACATTTCAATTAAAAAAAAATATCAATAATAAAAATAATAATTAAATAATTAATTAATTAATTAAATTTTAATTTAACTATTGACTAAATACTTTTAATTAAATTTTGAGATACTTTTAACAAAATACTTTTAGTAAGTACCTTATTCTTAATAAAAAAATTCTAATTAAGTTAATAAAGCCTCATTAATAATTAATCAAGCATAAAATAATTATTTCAAACAATACAATTAAAAACATTAACAATAATAATTAATTAATTAATTAAATTTTGAATTAACTTTTAGCTAAATACTTTTAATTAAATTTTGAATTACTATTAATTAATATTTAAAAAAAAAGACTTTACTCTTAATTAAAAAATCTAATTAGGTTAATAATGGTTAGTACTTATAAGATAAGGATTAAAAAAACCATTAAAAATAAAAATAAGAATAAAAATAGAAAGATTTTAAATATATAAAACTAGAATGTCGGCAAAACCCTAATTTTTTTTTAAAATAAACCTCACACTTATTAATTACTATCTTCCAGACCTAATTTAAACCGTGAGACACTCTCTCCTGATGATGAGCCCTACTTTGCGGCTCGAAACGTCGAGAAATAACTTCACCAACGCAGTTCTCCTCTCCACCATTTTAACATTAATAATGAACATTTTACATTTGATGAACATTTTAATTTAATAATGCAAATTACAATAATATTCAAGTAAAATAATGGGTAATAAGAGTTCACTTGAGGAAACATGGAGAACACCAAATAAAAGTATATAATACCACCGATCACGTCAAAACGACAATTTTTCTTTTGAAATTTCAAAATGTTTCCCAAGGCTATCTGTAACAAGTTCCAAGGGATGAGTGAAATAGCCATAGTAAAATTTCAACACTACAATTATACACTAGAAGAAATTTTATAAGTCATGGAATACATGCTATGACAAGAATGGTTCAAATAAATAACTGTGGGAAATGGATAATTCCTTACCTGGTCAGAGGCTTGAAAAGTAGGATAGGATGCTTTAGTTTCATAACAAGCCCCAAGAAATTGTCAAAATTTAGATGACACACGAGTGGGTTGTAGAAAGGCAGCACCGTAGCCATTCATTGAGCTCCTGTTTGTTTCAAGAATAATTTAATATTCTCTACTAAACAGGGCCAACCACGTGAAGGTGGAAGCTCTTATCCCTCCCCCCCCTCACATCTCTCTCAATTCCCCATACTCAATGCATGTACTTAAAAACAAATTACGTGCAAATTCATGCAGATTTCATCATAAACAAACATTTACCATTCATTCAATAAAATCTAACATTCATTAAACCATTCATTCATTCAGTCAACACATTAATTCAATAAAAGATAAAATTCATTAAACCATTCATTCATTCAGTCAACACATTTATTCAATAAAAGCTAACATTCATTCATTCAGTAGGCAAAAAATCATGCAGGACATAATATTATCAAAAATAATTACACAATATTGCTTCAGTCACTTCTTCCTAATTTTTCTTCTCTTTACAAAATCAACAAGAAGATCATGTTCTGGAACTTGTCCTTCATTTCTCGGTGCTTCATCAAATTGTCGTGATGCTTTCCACGTAGAGTGCTCGCGATGTAGATTTTGCGGCAAGGGGTTCGGATTTGTTGCAATAATGTGAAAATCTTACATCGATATATTTTGTTATTATAATGACAAGTATTTAATTAAAAAAAAAAATTACAAAGGTGTTTTTTTACCTATTGTGGCCACATCATGTTCTTCATATGCCTATCCAGGCTCAACCTGTATAGTGTGACCCTATACATGCTCTGCAGTTGAAATATGGAGAAGTACAATTAATGTTCACCATTTGCAATGCTACATATAAAATTGTAGCATATGAATAAATTCATTACCAGGATTCGAAGCATGATCTTCGATTGGTTTTGTCCATCCTCGACATTAAGGGGATCATCACTTTCCTGCTCTAATGTGATGAACCTTCAATAATTAATTAATGCAAATACACGAGATATCAGAAATAACATAACTCAAAATCACTTTTATATTGATCACAGGCCACTTCGAGGGGGCAACCTCCTTTGAGCAAGCTCAATACAATTAACTTCACGGTGCCTTCATAGGCCTCAACACACACTTATATACTAAGTATAGGTACCAATACCATGGGTCAATACCATGTGTCAATACAAACCATGGGCCAATACAAAATATAGATCAACAATTATTACGGGTCAAAACCATTGGCCAATACAAACTATGGATCAACAAAACTATGGGCGACTTACAAAGCATATGCGCCAACAACAATAACACAAACTATGGATCAACAAATACTGCGGGACGACTTACAAATCATATGCGTCCAACAACAATATACTAACAAAGTAAAGACATGGGTTCCTAACATCAAAACATAGTCAATATTTTATGTCAATTATTTATAACGAATAGATTACACAAGTAATAAATCTTCATTAAACTATATAGATTTTATATACCTGTGCAGATGGATCACCAGAATACCGTGTTTTCCCAGACAAGCTTTTTCGGCGTTCAACAACAGCTTCAAATCCGTGTTGGAAGCCAAGCTTCAAGTCTTCCTCAGTGGGCACTTCTTTGAATTGGTCGACCTGCATATTTGCATAATGCCATTAATTTACATTTTATGGCGCAATAAAACGAAAATAATTTGCAATTTATTATTTGGATGGATTATTGGTTGTTTGATACTTACAATTCATGCCGCCAATTTCAAATAACCACCAGGCCCAAGCTTGTGTTGACCAATTTTTTCTAGTCTTGCCTTTGTGGCCTTTGATGTGTCTGAAAACCTATTCAAGTGTTGAAATACATTAGATGTTCCAAATTCGATATAAAAATTAATAATAATAAGGTTTAGAATTACATTGTGGAAAGTATTGCATACCTCCCTGTTCCTGGTGGTATCTTTCCTTCTTTTCTCAGAGCCCTCTCCTTTCCATCTTCCACTAGGGCTTTCCACTCTCTTGCTGGAATCATCGGAGGGAGCTCATACCTAGGGTTCCTTTCTAGGTGAACCCTATATTGGTCTCGAAAAATATTCATATGTTGTCCAATCTTCTTTAGGACCGCGGCTCGATCAAAGGTCTCATTGCCGAACATGCCAAACAACCGATTAGTGAGCTCATATTTTAAATTTTTCGTTTGTCTATCCCACCTTGTGTGGATGGTGGGCCTGAAGATATCCAAGGAAAAATCATTTAGATGTTTATAAAAAGCATCATTTCCTGCAAAACGATCTTTCCATCATTAGTTAAAAAAAATGTTTTATGGGATCTTCTCTATCTTTATTGGAACAAGATCTTCATCCACCAAAAATGTTGCCTGTATTGTACCCACTAGTGACACGGGAAGATCCAGGAAATGTTGCTTCAGCAATATCAATACTAGCAGGCTGTGCATCGACCCCTTCTTCTGCACTATCTAGTGTGCGCCGGTCACTAGAGGGTGCACTCTCTGCTGACCTTGGGGGTATCGCAGAACGTGTTGCCGACTGTTTAGTCAACAACAATGGTGCATGAGTCAATGTTCATGGATTCGTTTGCTCATGTGACAACAGATCTCCACGATCATCACTGGGGCCAACCATGGGTCAACACCGCCTTGACCACTAGTGTGTGGTCACAGAAAATCCTATAAATACAAACCATATTTTATAAGTTCAATATCATATAAAAGTAAATATTATAAATTTCTAAATGAATTTATATTATGGTTCAAGATTCCGAAACTTACTTGCAAGGCATGAGATCTCTTTACTGACACTTCAACCTTGGCTTTAATCTCATCTGTCTTCAGAATAATGAATAGCAGATGAAGGATATCCGCATTAATTTTTTTCAAGGTCTTCTATATCACCTTAACCGGGTCGAGAGAAGAACCAATGTTAGCATTGTCTAACAAATCATGCACACCAAAAGCTATTGATTGTTGTGATGTTGTTTTTGTAGCTAGTTTTTTCACCCTAGCTTGTGCAAATGAGCACATGCTAAGGATAATGGAATCCTTAGTAGCAGCGTAGTAAAAATAGGAAATGACTAATGTAAATAACAGTGAGAAATAAAACTAAACTAACATTTATACATGTGCAAGATAAAAAAAACTATTCATAACATAAAATAGTAAATGGTCTCAATAACACAGTAAAAATGTTGAAGTTTCTCCTTTCATTAAAATGGTGAACAAAAGGAATTACATGGGTTTACCTTAGAGGTGAGGTTTGTGGAGTGTTTGTATCTAGCCATTGAGGAAGGGTGCTCCAATGCTCCAATGTCCTACTCTTCTCCAAGATGCTCAAGATGGGCCAAAGGGTTGACAAGCACAAATGGAGGGTGAATTTTGGCACCATAAGGGTAAGGTGAATAGTGGATTGGAAATGGGGAGCCTCCACCCTCTATTTATAGATTTTTAGGTGGAGGAATGCTTAACTCATGGTTTTTAGGAAAATAGTGGTTTAGGTCAATGGTTTAGGGTTTCCCCCTCATTTTCCCTCCAATTTGATTTTACTTTTTATTTTTATTCCTTTTTATTTGATTTTGGGAATTTTTACCCCCTTTTGAGGGTTTTTGGATTAATTTGAGGGGGATATCATTGAATTTTTCCTTTTGGGTCATTATTTGGGGATTAAAATACTAGGAAAAATGGTTAACGGAGTCATGTGGATAGGACGATGAGTTAGTGAGCATTTTTTAGGTGTTAACAGATTGTCCCCTGATGTGTGAGGGTAGGAGCTCATCGTATGGCAAATAGACATCATAGGTTCTGTCATTTTCAGGGGTCTGATCATTGTGACAAAGAAGGTCGGGAACTGGAGCATGGGCCCCATATGGACTGCAAACATTGAAAATATAAATGAATAAGGTACAATCTTAATATATGGACGAGGCGGGCATACCCATGCTCATATCAAGGTACAAAAATAATGAGGCCCCCAAGAAGTACTTGAATAATACATCTGGAATTGTTGTGTTCATCATAATGGTCCAGGGGGGACACAAAGTTGGGATGTACCCATGGTCTGGCCATGACTGATCTGATCAACTAATACAGAGAACTGATAACAACTAATGCTTTGCTGGGTCTGAAGGTATCCAACAAATGGGTGGGATCAATGACTAAGAGCCAAGATATCAAAGGTACATTGAACTGTATCAGTACTCAAGGAAGCATGTGGCTGAGGTGCTTCTGAATACTGTCGCCAAGCGCAACCCGTATATTTGTAGGAACATACAACTGGGGGGTTTTGAATAGACTCACCAATTTGCTAGAGTCCAGGGACATCCGAGGTCTTTGAATAATAAATGAAGGGATTCATACCCTGTACGAGTCTCAACGGTGTGATCAAGGTGTTGAAGTCGAGCACGTGAGAAAAAACCATTCGGAGAGGCACTAAGGACTCCTCTCCACAATGGTCTGTAGGAACTCACCACTGATGGTGATGAGTCCAAAGCACAAGGACCTCTGGATCTATCCTTTGGAATAGATGATTTGGCATCGGCAGAGGGAGACCTTGCAAATACCAAGGCAATGATGTTTCCTTGATGGGAGCGCGAGGTGTACAACCGATAGGTGATAGAACGAGATGTGATACTAATGCTATGGGGGGGGATATCAGGGTTTCAGAGTGAGGGGAGGACTCAAACTTCCTTTGTTCAGAGTATGATGGCAAGGTTGACTTGGCAGCATATGAAACTAAATTCGGGGAAGGGGATCATAGTGTAGGGGACCTGGGGTTGTGACTGCAATGGGGGAGTCTCAAGGGGGAATTGATAGGGATATCTGGAGACTTGAAGGGTGACACATCGCAGAATACTCTGAACAAAGGAGACCATACTTGGGGGGATTCCAAAACGATGAGTTTAGAAATAATTTATTGTGGCGCTGAGAGGAACCATTAGGGCCTTCTTCATGTTTGGGAGGAGCTTAAAGAAGGGATAGAAGCATGCTAAAAAATAGTATTGTCATGTGGATTATCCGAGCCCAAGACAGTACATGCTCATGTGTGCTTTCAATTTTCAGGAGTCTGAAAGCAATAAGAAAACTCTGAGGTGTTCGGAAGGTACCTTCGTGTGGATTTGTGCGAGCCTAGGATGGTGAAAGATCATGGTTGCTTTCAATTTTAGAGAGTCTGAAAGCAGTAAGAAGAATCTGAAGGGGGTCTCTTTTTCGTATGTTAGTCTCCAAGGCCCAAAAAGCATAAAAGTATGCAATGAAGAACTCTTCTAGCCGGTGTGACTAGAGTATTCCTTTTTTCATAATTAGTCTACAAGGTTTGGAAAAGGGTTAAACTTATACCAGGTAGATGCCCTTTCAGATACTTTTAGCGAGCATGAAAGGAAGAAAGATTGCTCGGCGATCTTTTCATTCTTTTAGGAGTTAGAAAAGAGATTAACATAAACTCCCTAAGTGCCTTTTTCGTGAAGGAATTGTTCGCCCTAAAAAAAGGGATAAAATGATACCAAACAAGATGGTGGCCATGTTGCAGCCAAGGTGGCATGCAAATCGAGGCAGGAAGGAGAGTGGGAAAATCCCGTCAATGGTTCTCATGCGAGCAAGAAATGATCTCAAGCATCATCATGGGCATGGAGATATGAATATGGTAATGCGAACGGTGCGGAAATCGGAGTTGGCACAAAAATCGAGGCAAAGGGTAGGGGGTGGGGAAAAAGGTGCCTGAAAAACATTTTCGTGCGAGTGAGAAATAATCTCAAACATTGTCACGAGTGCGGAAATATGAATCCGGCGATGCGAATGGTGCAAAAAATGAAGTTGGCATGCAAATCGAGGCAACAGGGGGCTAGGAAAAAATGCTGAAATTTTTTTTTGGTAAAAATGGGAAAAGGTCTCAACCATCCTAAAGGACTTGGCAAACTAAATCTGGTGGTGTCAACGGTTCGAAAAACGGACCTTGTGTGATCCCAGCATGCCAAAATAAGGATTAGTCAAATGTATATAAATAGTAAATGGGCCCAATGACATGTGTCATTGTTATGATTGAGTTTGACAGGAGATTATAGGGAGCTAGAGGTGAAAACTGAGATTGTGAGAGATTCGACTGGTGGATTTGCATTCTGAGAGTTGCAGGTAAGCCTTTATGTCCTTAGCCTTGCATTTTATTTACTTTTTGTTGGGCTTTGGCCCTCTGGGGGGGGCATGCCGGGCATTACTTGGGGCCAAGGCGCCAAAGCGTGACTTTGGAGGGGATTTGCACGATTTGGGGCAAGGTATCCACGCTCGTCAAGGGCGGCTGATGGCATCTCAGTCGCGCTGGATGAGCGCGGTTGTGCCTTCCACAGTTGCACTCCAGAGGATGCTGGGGGCCCTCAGAGAAACGCTTGTCGAGCACAGCTAAGGCCTTCTTAGTTGTGCTCTGAAGTGCAGCGTTTCGAGGGGAAAATGCGCTTCAGGGGGCAACTCTGTAGGGCATAGTTGCGCTTTGAAGCCTGAATTTCTGGGATGAAAGCGCGGTTCAGAGTGCAACTATAGGCCTGACAGGTGCGCTCTCGGAGAACACTTTTCGAGGGAAAAATGCGCTCCAGAGCACACTTGTGGGGGTAGATAGCGCATTGGATGGTGCGTCATCCTGGGGGGAATCTATGAGATGTTTTTATGGTTCTAATAGGTTTTTATTGGATTGATTGGCAAGACGGTGAGTGTTATATGGAGGGAGCGGGAGATGTTAGATACTATCTTGGACAGGATCCGGCAGGATGTGGGTGTACAGGCGGCCTTGCGGACTGTGGTTTACTGAATTTCTCATAGGTGCCGCTGATGCGATTAGCTAGATTGTTGCTGAACAGGTTGGTCGAGTTCTGGGATTTGGATCTTGAGGCGTTAATCATCCAGGGTGAGCGGTTGGACCTCACCCTGGTTGATGTTTATTTTTTGATGAGACGACCTAGGTTGGGCATGTTTACTGATACCCTGCCTAGGAGGGTGGAGAATGTATCTATGCAGGTCTTACTTGATAGACACTCTTATGCTACTGCGGAGGTGCATTCCAATGCACTACTGATTTGTGATCTTGAGAGTCCGACGACTCGGGCGATTGCGGCGCTAGTGGTGTGCATTTTGGGTTTGCACACTCCACATTGAGTCTTGGGGGGACAGATGATTTTGGTGGAGCAGGTTATGGCTAGGACCTACTATGCTTGGGGATAGATGTATCTATCGGTTTTTCAGTGGCAGCAAAGCAAGGTGAGGCATTTGGGAGGGGATTTCTGTTTCCCCTCGTTTATGTGTTCTTTCTTCTTTGAGCGGGTCCCTACGCTGCAAACTTGTATAGAAGTACATGATGGGTTACCCATAGAGCCTTGGATGCGGCACTGGGGTGAGATGATGGCTCGCGGGGGTGGTGGACGTGTAGGCCAGTATTTTACAGAGGAGTTATTCAGGAAGTGGATTCAACTGCCGGTAGTCATTGATGATTAACCATACTGCCAGATGGATTATTGGGGGGATCCTCAGCTACCACGACCTCCTGGTCAGGCATGGGGGCCGGATGGTATGTATATCTTTGGTCTGTTTTTGCTTAGAATATTATGTCATATCTATTTGATAGCATAGGTGATAGCTATAAGACTTTTTGATATTGACAAATTGGTGTTTGTGTTATGCAAATGTGGGACTGCGACCCTTGCCAGGACATCCATCACAGAGAGGTCGGGTCATCGGTGTGGAACTGGTCGATCAGGGGGAGGGAAGTCGACGGAATGATGTGACTGCGTTGGAGGCTCTGTGAGTCAGTATTGACTAGCTACTAGATGGGGTGGAGGATGTGGGTTGGCAGCATCTAGATAAGACATTGATTGATATATGTTATGATGCTCCCTGTCGATGGAGACCTATTATGCGGTGCATTGCAATGGCCACAGAGACTGTGAGGGATATGGCTCGAGGAGATGTCTCTCATCTAGGAGATGATGATGAGGACGAGCCCGAGGAGGAGCGGGGAGAGGATGAGTCAGCGGAAGAGGATGATGACGAGCCTGAGGAGGAGAGAGGAGAGGATGAGTCAACGACCGAGGTAGAGGAGTCGAAGGAGGAGGAGTGCGCTAGTGACGATGATTATCAGGCAGGACATTCTGACTAGGCAGTCGATGAGACTTCCTCCACTGCTATGAGCATGTGGGATTTTTTTATATACGGTTTTGTCTTATATGGCGAGGATGTTGTTGGGGCTCCTCGATATGTTTATATGTATTTTGGGTGCCATGGGAACTTATGACATTTTTATGATATATATATAGCGGCACATGGATTCCGTTTGTAATAATGGTTTATTTTCTTTAAGCACATGGATGCACTTATGATGTTGGTTTCTTTTTTGTGCATGTGGATGCAATTAAGTATACGCACGTGGATCGGCTTGTGATGGTAGTTTTCTTTTTGTTTTTTTTTTATGTTTTTTTAAATTCCTATATGATGTTTTATGTACATGTGGATGATATGGTGATGCATGTTTATTTATGGTTTGCGCCTTACATATGGTTGTTTATGTGCCAGTATAGAATATTGTTAGACATTTGGTCTGGTACACTATTTTGATTTCGGGGGACATGAGTGAATGTAATGGATTCAAACTGTCTGATCATTTGTTTAGTGTGCAACAAATTTCTAAAGAGGCAAGGATCCCATACCTGGTAAAAGTTGTTTAGTTGAGCAACAAGCAGCTGGGAGTCAAGGAACACATGAAGGTGACATATGCCTATCTGGAGGGAAGTAGTCAAGCGACCAGCCACAACATCGTACTCATCCTGGCTATTAGTAGCAGCACCTATGCACACTCCATCGTGGTGGATTAACTCATGTGAGGGGGAGTAAAGTACCCAAGCTGCAGAGGTGAGGTTCGGAGACTAGCGACTTGCGCCGTCGGTGAAACTGACATAAGGTGGCGGAACAGGATCCATCTGTGGTTATGCAGGGGGAAACAAATGTGAGGTTTTCAGATGCAAAAAGAAAAAACAAAAAGAGATAAACTATACAACCTATACTAGTGGGTCCGGAAAAATGTTAAGGGTAGAAGCGTTTGATGTACAACCCATTATGGGGGTTGTGAATGGGGTTTCCTTCAGAGTCTATGAGGATGTATGCCCCATGCCCCAAACAGGTGTGGAAAATGTATGAACCTTGCCACATTGATTCAAACTTTCCTTTCCCAGTCTTGTCATGCGCTTGGTCATAACCCAGGACTAAGTCTCCTTCGCGAAAAATTGCGAGGATGGACATGCTTGTCATAACTGACTTTGGAACAGTTCTTTGTAGCCTCAATGGTTTGAAGGGTTGTTCGACGATCCTCATTGGCCAGTTCCAAAAGAATTAGGCATTGCTCGAGTGGTGAATTGTTTGGGAGGTGTTCAACGACGATGTGGAGGGCAGGAATCTGAAACTCGATGGGGAGGACAGACTCAACACCATGGACTAAGTGGAAAGGGGTAAAACCCATAGTGGTATTCGTAGATGTGCGGTACGCCCAAAGTGAAGGGAATAGCATGTGATTCCAGTGAAACTTGTGGCTGTCTACTATATGTTGAAGGATGGTCTTCAGGAATTTGTTAATGGACTCTACCTGGCCATTCCTTGATGGTAGTAGGTAGATACGTATTGATGTTCAAATTTCAATAGGGTTGATAACGCCTTCTAGAAAAATTCCTCAAAGTGGGAGCCATGGTTGGATACAAGCTACTTGGGTACTCCGAACCGCGTGATGATGTGATTGAAGAAGAAGCGAGTTGCAGTATCAACTTTCCAGTTGAAAGTGGGCATGGCTTCAACCCATTTGGTGAAATAATTGACCGCCACGATGATATATTTATGGCCTCTAGCCGAGGGAGGGTTGCACTCCATGAAATCAATGGCCCATTTAAAGAAAGGGCCAATAGGGATTACGGGATGGAGAGTGGAGGGGGGGGTTCTTGCCTTAGGAGCAAAGAGCTGGCAGTTGCGACAATGATTAACTGTGGTGATACAATCACTAAAGAGAGTGGGCTAGAAATATCCGGTGCAAATGACCTTTTGGGTGGTGGCCATCCCTGAAAAATGGCCGCCACAGGCTCCACTGTGACAATCATTAAGAACTTGTTCAGCCTCATCTTTGGTGAAGCAGCGGCGGAGGATGGTGTCGATGCCACGATAGTACAACACATCGCCAAGGAGGAGATAATGGGAGGCATGATAGCATATGCGTCAGCGGTCGTCGCGATCAAGATCGGACTAGAAATTTTGTGTACGCAGGTATAGTAGGATGTCACCGTACCAGGGATCGTCCAGTGAGATGATGAATAAATGGTCATCGGGGAGGCTGGTATCGATGGTGGTTGAAACAGATGGCGAGGATAAGTCCGACAAGAGTTGTGCCAATGCAAGAGGTTTGACGCTTTTGGGTGTTGTAAATGTGAGGTCATATTCTTGGTGTTGATGTATATGTAACTTCAGAATGTATTTCATCTATGTATTTCATATATATTTATTGTACCCTTATAAGAGATGTGTTATTCCTCTATAAGGAAGTGTCGTCATGTGGATTGAAAAGTGTCGCAAGTGTGTGTACTTGCCAATGGGTTATTAAACCACCATGTGTGGGGTTGGCCCTAAAATATATATTATATTGTGGATGTATCTAGATAGACAAGTCGGCCCCATAGTGTAACTGGGCAAACAGGTTAAGTATAAATAGAGATCGAGAGATCTCTATTTGTATCATTCGGAAAGTCACACTTCTCTCACTCAGAAAGTGGCGCACTAGTGAGGAGGAGGATCATTTGCTCTAGGAGACTATCTCAAGTGTATTTTGGTTGTACTTTGGTTGAGCCATTGCTCTCTCTATCTCTGAGGAAGTTGTGGGGTTTTTCACCTTAGGGTTTTCCCCACGGAAACTCAGTGTCTCTTGTCTCTCATGCTTTTGATTCTTGTGATGCTTGTCATGCTTATTGTGATTGTTATGCATTGATATACTGTATATGTTATTCTCTCAGTAAAGATCCAAGAGTATTGTGAATTAATGCTCAAAATTTCACTTGGAGTATGATGACCCACTTGGCCATGCAGCCTTGTAGAAGGCGATGACCTAAGAGATAAACCATGGGGTTAGAATCGACCATGATTGTAGTTTGGATTAACACGATGTAGTGGTGAAATTTCTGGACTGAGAAGACAACGATGAGGGTCAGCTTCTCCTCATAAGGATAACATAGTTATGGGCCAGATAGGGTCTGACTTACATAGTAGATTACATGCTCCTTCCGCGCACTATCCTCCTGAACGAGGACACCTGAGATAGCATAGTCAGATGCTGAGACGTAAAGGATGTAATATTTCGAGAAATCAGGTGGTGAAATGAATGGGGCGTTGGTCAGGGCTGTTTTAAGGGCTTCAAAAACTGCTTGTGCTTGTTCATCCCAGACAAAAGGAACGTGGGTATGGAGTAAGCGAAGAAAATCATGGACAGTCGTAGCGTACTCGGGGACAAAGCGGTGGAGAAATTCAGCTCTTGTAAAATTTGTAATTGACATATGGTACGAGGGGATGGGATGTCCAAAATGGATTGAACTTTTAAAGGGTCAATGATTATCCCTTTTTGGGAAACGATGAATCCCAATAGCCGGCTTGCAGGTATGCCAAAAACACACTTGAGTGGGTTCATGCAGATCCGATACTTGCAACAACGTAAAATGACTTGCTGGAGGTCGTTTAGGTGGTTGGACCGTTTCTTTGACCGAGTGGTAAGGTCATCCAGATAAACTAGAATAATGTGGTCCAAATCGTGGAAACAATATGTCATGGCCAGCTGGAAGGTGGCACCAGCGTTCTTAAGACAGAATGGCATGACCCGATAGGCAAAGGTGCCCCATGGGGTAGTAAATGTAGTTTTGTACTAGTCTTCTTTCCGGATATGGATTTGATTGTATCCGTAGAAACCATCCATGAAAGAGAGAACCTTATGTCCCGCACAAGCGTCAATGAGTTGGTTGATGAAGGGTATGGGGAAATTGTCTTTGGGCCAAGCGTGATTGAGGTCACGAAAATCGGTGCAGACATGGAGAGTGCCCTATTTTTTTTTTACGGGTATAGGGTTGGGAACCCAGGTAGTGTAAGCGATGGGATATATGAATCCAACTTTCCGCAAATTCTTAATCTCGGCTTTGAATGAAGGGAGTTTGGATGGGTCATTTCTTTTGTCGAACAGGTGGGACATCCAGCCAAGTGTCGATGTGGTGTTCGACAATGGTAGGGTCTAAACCAGGCATCTTGGTGTAGGACTAGGCGAAGATGTCATGAAACGTTTGGAAAAGCTTCTTATATTCTTCGACCTCCTGATGGTGTGGGTGTACTCAAAACAGGTTGTTAAACCATGGGGAGAACATTTTTTGGCATGGCAGGGGCATTCAGATCATAGTACATGAGTTGGTCAACCTTGATGATCCGTCCCTCATGGGGGAACATCATGATATGGAAAACTGAAGAAGCAACAACTTTCATGGCGTACATATAACTATGTCCAAGTAGGATATTGCAATCAAGTTGGGCATTGATGACCTCAATGTCTATGAGGATGGTTTTCCCGGCTAACTAGATTGGGACGTTGGCCAATAGGCCCTGAGGTTGAGCAGAGTGATCATCATAAGTGCGTAGGGTGGTTGTGGATGGCTGTAAAGTAGGTGATCCGATCTTTTTCCACACAAATGTAGACATGACGCAGGTAGAGGCACCTTCATCAATGATGCATCGATGAATAAAACGATTTCGGATTGACACTGAAACCTGAAAAGCTAATGTTGAAGGCATGTGTGGTTTGGATTGGTCCAGGTTGAATGCCATCATTCGTGAGTTAGAGGGGTCTACGGCCCCAATAGCGGATAAAAATGTCTTTTATTGTGAATGAAAATTTTGTAAGACCTCAATAATTGACATGACAGTGGGTGATTTAGCTACGTCATCCACGATATTGTAGTTGGGACCGGCGCGTGCGTTGGGATTGTTGTTGATGTGGCATAGGGGAAAATGGGGAAATTTAGGGTTCCCATCACCATGTGCCAGGGGTATGCGTAATGGCTGATCCGTGGGAAGAGCATTGGCAACCGTGTCGGTGGGGGTGGTTTCGAGGGTGGGACCATATTAGTTTCGGCATGTATGGAGGTTGACATCAGTCGCTGACATCATAAGGAGGTGATGGGTGTCCGTATCCTTGGGTTTATTGCTGTGCACGACATATGTGATTTGTTGTTGTGCGGGCTCAACTCCTTAAGTGGGAACCAACGGTTGGGTATTCACAACTCCTTGCATGGGCAAGATATTTTGCAGTAACATGGGGGATGACGGGGGATTGGTTTGTGCGGGTGGAGCATCCTATCCTTGGCATTGGGTGTCATCCATCCATAGTGGACGGGCATGTTCCAAGTGAAGACAAGTGTGCGAATAATGGCCATAGACTCCGCATATGGAACATGCGTGGTTTGTCTGTAGGTTGGGGTTTTTTCCTTGATGAGGTGGCCTATCAGGGTTTTAATTGGGTGGGGTGTTGTTGTTATTATTTGGGGGGTTGGCTTGTTGACCGCCTTGGTCCTAGGGCTGACTGTTCCCGTGGTTGCGTCCTCTTCCTTGGTTTTGCTAGTCTTGTTGATTCCGTTGGGCAGGATGATTTTGTTGTCGATTTTTTTGGGAAAAAACTTGCCCTTGGGAGTTGGGAGGATTCTACGGTTGGGCGGGTGCTGGGGCCTCCTGCTGTGGATGGTACGCTGAAGGAGCTTATGGTGGAACCAGTGGTACTTGAGGGGGATAATATGTCGGAGGGGCTTGAGGTTGTGTGTGTGTGGGTGGAGCCTGTGGATGGTAATAAGTGGTAGGTGCCGTAGGGGGATTGTGAGTTGGAGATGCATGGCCATAGCATTGCAGTGAACACGATGACCTATGGGTAGGAGGGGGTTTGGCTATGGGGGCATATGATGACATTGCTCCTAAATGGGCTGTGGAGCGCGAAAGGTCGGGGCCACTAGTGGGGGGCATAGTCGTGTAAGGTTGACTATGTGACGCCACGTGTCCAATGATGTCATTGGCAGCGTGGGATGCCCCCGATGCATCGCTCCTAGAGGAGTCGGGACAAGGTGCATCGGGTAAAATGGATTATAAATAGCCGGACTGGGCATAGATAAGGTCGAACTGTTGGGATTTAAGGATAGCCTCTTACTCAGATTATGGTCGTTTAGATGCCACATCCTTAGCGATGACCGGAATGAGATATTTCAAGAACCAATCTAAAAAGACGCGGTCGTCCAATTTGATCTTACATAAACTACATCATTTGCGCCATTCATGGATATGGTCCGTGATATGGGTGGACGCTTTTTGTCTGCAAGATAGGAGTATCTCAACACCAACATTGTAACGAACTGGTAATTGGAAGGACTGCAGGAAAGTGGATGCAAGGGACGTAAATGTGGAATGGGTCCCATGTGGCTGGTCAATATACCACTTGGCTACAGCGCCAGTTAAGGTTTGTTGTAACAATCGCAGGCGGATAGAGTCATCCACAATGGAGTTAGAGGAACACCAAAGGTGGAAGGACATAATATGATTTTGAGGGTCTTCTCCTCCCTTCCCCTCGAACTTGGTATGTCCGATGGGAGTTTGGTGGGAATAGGAGGCCATGTGGGATCATGTCGGATGGGGTCATTGGTCAATTTGGCCAGGTCAGGAAGGTTGAGACTGGCCATGAATGGAAAACTAGTAGAAAGATGTGGCATAAATGTTGGGGAAACTATGTTGGTCGTAGTGGTCATGATGGGGCCACTGCCCCCAATGTGTAGGGAAATGGTGTGTGCCATGATTGGGATCGTGGGACCTCCAGTCATAGGTGGGGGAATCGTGTAGGATGGGCTTGTGCCCCCGATTGTAACACTAGTCATTAATGGGGTCGTATTGGTAACTAACCCACTATCCATAGGGATGGATGTGGTGATCGGAATGGTCGTAAGGCCTGCAGATGGTATAGAGGGGATAGATACTGAAGTGGTAGTTGGGATAGTGGTAGGCCCACCACCAATGACCCCGCCATAGAAGGGGTTGGAAGTCATTACAGCCATGGGGATCGACGATGTTGTGTATGTAGCGTTCTTTGGTTCAGAATCAAATGTGGTATAAGGGGCATCGGGGTCTAGTGACGGGGCTCTACGTTGGTGGCAAGTGGAGCCAAGTAAGTTGTGTTGCGGGGACTGGCTTCGTAGGCACTGAGACAGTCTCAGAGGATCAATGATGATAATGAAAATAAACTAGTAGGTTGTGGCGAGTGAAAAGCTCAAAAAATCCCGGTGTAGCCGTGTGTGCAAAAGGAGAGTGTAAAAAATATGGCACTCATGCCAACAACAAGCTCAAAACGTGTACTGTAACAACTGTGCTATAGCAAGCAGAGCGACAAAAAAGTGGTCAGAATCCCAACAAGAAAAAGGCTCCTAAAAGATAAAATGTTATACTCACTAGACCAGGTGGAGGTAAGAGAGCATGCAAACACCTAACTAAAAGGTTTGGAAGCTCACACAAATCTTATCCTCTACAAGGTGATGAAATCCGCAGTCAGACGATACAAAATGGAGAACTAAGCAAGTGGGGGATATCCCTCTACCGATATGGATCTTGGGTAAAAGAGCCCTAAAGAATGGAAACTAGGCTATCCCGTTCATGACACGTCCAGAAAAATTGTTCGTCGTGTCAGTCCTTTGGTTGCTACACCTCAAATATGGAAATCTAACAAGGACAACGAGTAGGTGTCCTTCGGAACTAGGGGGAGTGCAACATTCTACGTAGTCCTCCAGAACCAGTCTCACAACTTGCCCTCGTAAGGGAGAGGCCTTTTCCAACAAATTGGTGTATAATTGTGCCAACAAATAGTAGGGGATTTTGGTACCTGTCACCTACCCAAAATTTGAGATTATTTATTTTATTTGCAAAAACATTATGTTAAATTATAATTACAAGTTTTGTAATTATGACCAAATCTAGTCAAGGATGATTGTAATAACATATTATTATTATTTAATAAATTAAAACAGGAGACAAACACCCAAGGGAACTGTTAAATGAGTGTTCAATGACCCACTAGAACGAATGGAAGTTGTTAGAAGGCATGGGACAAGTGTCAGCAATTGCACTCCACCACTAGCTGTTGGTTATGGGACAACAACCCCTAAAATTGTGGCATTTTCCCCTAGGTGGGTGGATCAGAGCTGTTAGCTCATCGATGACTAGGTTAACCACTAAAAAGGCCTAGGCAGACTAGATAAGGCAATTCGAATTGAGCAGGGACCTCCATATTATTTTCTGTAGAAATAATTCTTCAGGTGTATCAGGTGATCACCGAGAGATTCGAATAGGGAGGCTAAGTGGAAGTGCATTGTGAGTTTGCTGAAAATATTCTGAGAAGGGAACCAGAGGTGCTGGTGTAGGTGTAGCTAGGGTTTTACCCCTAGCTTGTGCAAATGAGCACCTACTAAGGAGAATGGACTCCTTAGTAGCAGTTCAGTAAATGTAAAAAATTAAGCTAAAACAGAAATTAAATTACTTCTAAAACATGCATGAAACACAAACAACAAATTTAAATAATGGGTTTTTTGTATTGATATTACCTTCAATGTGAAGGTTTGATGAAGCCCTTTGCAATGTCCAAGAGGATGCTCCAAGCTTCAATATGCTCCTTCTCCTTCTCCAATGGTGGGAATGGGCCAAAAGTGGCTCTCAAGGTGAAAATAGTTCAATGGTGAACTAGGGTTTCGAGAGAGATTTTGGCAGAGTAAGGGTGCTTGTGATTGTGGATATGGAATAAGGGATCTCCATCACCTATTTATAGTTTTTTGGTGGTGGAGTGCTGACCCATGGTTTTGGGAAACACATGGTTTTGGGCAGCTGTATAGGGTTTTTTCCTCATTTTCTTCATTATTTTATATTTTTCTTCCCTTTTTAGGGGGTTTTTGCTATTTTTAGAGGAATTTTGGATATTTTTGGAGGAAAAATGGGTTTTTTAACCTTTTTGAGGTTATTTTAAGGGTTTTGTGGCCTTTTGGAGGCATTTTTAGGCCTTTTGGAGGCTTTTTAGTGGGATTTTTTGGGTTTTGAAGGGAAATATGGTAGGAAAATGGACAAATGAGCCATATAATGTGGTAGATGAGGTAGTGAACACTTTTTGGGTGTTAACAGATTGCCCCCTGATGTGCGAGGGCAGGAGCTCATCGTATGGCCGATGGACATCATAAGTCATGAATGGTTTTCCTGGGTGTGGAGAGAAGAGAAGAAACAAACCGAAGCCCGGAACAACGATCCCGAACAACTGCAAGAACTAAAATTACATAACCTCAATAAGGGATGAGGAATGATCTGATCATATGGACGAGGCGGGCATTCCCATGCTCGTATCAGGACATATCATAATAATAACAATGGGGTCCAAAAAATGGGGACCTGACATATACATGACCTCAAAAACTGACTGAGGAATAATCTCAATATATGGACGAGGCGGGCATACCCATGCTCGTATCAAGATACATAAACAGAACTATAAGGCCCGAAAAAAGGGGGACCTGTAAGATACATAGCCACTGTGTACATCATAGGTGTCCAGAGGGGACACCAAGCTGGGACATACGGCTAGGCGGACCATGTGTAAGCTAAAGAACTGGTGCACCGGAATATCAACAGTGCTGCTGAGTGTGGTACCAAAGGAACTGATGAGCTGCTAGATCAGAATGCCTGGGATCAACAACCTCGATGGTACACTGAGCTGGAACTAAAATGGGTACTCAAGGAAGCATAGAACTGGATGGCTTCCGAATACAATCGCCAACGCAGCCCAGACATCCACGGGAACATACAACTGGGCGTTCCGAAGTGACTCACCAATGTGCTAGAGTCAAGGGAAATCCGGGGTCTTCGACTAAAAACTGATGGGGTATAATCCTACGCGATCCTCAACGATGCGATCAAGGTGCTGAAGTCGAGCATGTGAGAAACAACCACTCGGAGAGGCAATGATGGCTCCTCTCTGAATGATCCGTAGGCACTTACCACAGATGGTGATAAGTCCAAGGCGTAGGGACCTCTGGGCCTATCCTCTGGAATAGAGGAGCTGTCGTCGACAGAGGGAGACCTGCAACTATCAAGGCAATGATGTTTCCTTGACAGGAGCGCGAGGTACAAGACCGAAATGTAATAGTACTGATGGCAGGACTGATAAACTATGGGGGGACAACTGGGCAAGTAGAGTGGATGGACTCAAACTTCCTTTGTTCAGAGTATGATAATGGGAATGATCTGGCAGCATACGAAACTGACTAAGGGGAAAGGGATCATAGCTGTATTGGATCTGGGAAGGTGACTGGTCTAAGGGAAACTCAAGCGGTGGAAAAATGGCAGGAGACTGCAGAATATTCTGAACAAAGGCGACCTCATTGGGGATGCTGCCGAGATGATTGATCGTAGTGCCAGGAGGCACGGGTGGGGACTTCTTCATGGGTTAAGGAACTAGAAGAAGTTTGTGTAAAATGATACTGTCGTGTGGATTTTACGATCCCAGGACAGTTCATGCTCGTGGTTGCTTTCAATTTTAAGGAGTCTAAAAGCGATAAGAAGACTCTGAAGTGATGGAATGGTACTTTCGTGTGGATTTTACGAGCCCAGGACAGTGCATGCTCGTGGTTGATTTCAATTTTAGAGAGTCTGAAAGCAAATAAGAAGACTCCAGGGGGTTGATTTTTCGTAGATTTAGTCTCCAAGGCCCAAAGAAGCATAAAAGGATGCAATGAAGAACTCTTCTAGCCGGTGTGACTAGAGTATTCCTTTTTCGTAATTAGTCTACCAGGTCCGGAAAAGGGTTAAACTTATACCAGATAGACGCCCTTTCAGGTACTTTAACGAGCATGAAAGGAAGCAAGATTGCTCGGCGATCTTTTCATTCTTTTAGGAGTCAGAAAAGAGCTTAACGGAAACTCCCTAAGTGCCTTTTTCGTAAAGTACTTGTCCGGACCGAAAAAGGGATAAAATTATACCGAACAAAAGGAATGGCCGAGCAAGGAGGAAGTGTTCAATCAAGGAACAATAATGATGACCAGGAACGAGGGTAGTGGGGAACACTGGTCGGCCTCCTTGCGGGGTAGATGAAATGGTGGCAAAATAACGAAACATTTGCAGTATGACAGGAGTGAATGGCTCATGTACAAAAGTGGTACAATCCGATAGCAGCCGATGTGGCGCGCAAACCGAGGCAGCAAGGTGTCGGGACACAATGTTGAAATTGTACCAAGTGAGAGCGAGAAATGATCTCAAGCATCATCACGAGCGCGGAAAAATGAATCCAGCGATATAAAGGATGTTAAAAACGGGTAACGGCCGATGTGGCGCGCACACCGAGGCGACGAGGGCGTTTTGGGAAAAATACCCGAAAGATCGGGGGTGAGAGCGAGAAATGATCTCAAGCATCATCACCAGCTCGGAAAAATGAATCCGATGATATAAAACATGCGAAAAACGGAGAACGACCGATGTGGCACGCAAATCGAGGCGACTAGTGGCGTCTGAAAAATGGGCAAAAAATGACGGGGTAAAAATAATGCAACGAGGTGACTATCGTGATGGTCTCGTCGTGCTGATTCCGGTGGTGGAAGCGGTTCGTAAAGAAAAAAACAACAAGAAAATACACTGTACAACGCAGACCAATGAGGTCGCGGGTTTCTTTTATGGGTAAAAGCGCTTGAGATACAACCCATTACGGGGGTTGCGCAAAGGACGGCCTTCAGATTCGGTTTCAATATGAACAGGAAGTTCCTCTGGCCGTATGTCCATGTGATGTTTGAGAATGGCGGGATCGAACCCAGGCATTCCGGTGGAGGGCCAAGCAAAGACATCACGGAACTCTTGGAAGAGTTTTTTATAATTCTCAATCTCTTGTTTACTGCAGAATGCTCCTAAAGTGATGAGTTCAGGGGCACGTCCTGGGGCAGCTATATCAACTTGGATGACAGGTGAGATGTTGGCCATGTTACCCTCCTCGAAGGCGTCAGGAGCAGGAATAGGGTCCTTGAACCAGTAGACCTTGGTGGGGAGGAAGTCTTTGGACTCAACTGTGAATTGGGTAGCTGTGCTAGAGGAGGATTCTTTTGGGATAAAATAGGAACAATGATGCATATCATCCCAGGGATAATCCGGGGCAGTAAGGGCCTCAAGAATCTCCTCATCGGTACGGAAAGTTTGCGTCATCAAATCGGTTGACGAGGGGGAAGTGGTGGAAGAAATCATATAGATGGTATTAATCTCTCCAGAAGGTGAAGAGTCTGGGGGGTAGATCTCCTCAATGGTAGGTGGTGCCGTCTCAAGATCCAGATTGTTCATCTCATAGAGAGCCGCTCTGTAATCCGGGAGATCGGGACAATGATGTGAATAATGCCCGTAAATACCGCATATGGCACAGGAGTGGTTGGTACGTAGGGACTAATCTTTAGGATTGGGCGTGGGGTTGAGTTCGACTGTTGGGATGTTAGGGTCATCGTCGAGCATCTACATGTGCTTTTGCAATGCTGGTAACTGTGGGCATTGGTGGGTCGCATGGCCTAACTTGTCGCACAGCGAGCATTTGGGAGGAGCACGAAATACTGGAGGGTTTTTGACTGTCTTTGGAGGTGGTACAGCAGTGTAAGGTTGTGGACCTCTGCCCCCAGTGGGTTTGGGAGTAGGAGGTGGAGTCGTGGAGGACGAAGGGGTAGAGACACCGGGGGGTGGCTGAGTGGTAGTAGCCATGGGTTGCACCGGTTAGAGGACGACATCGGGTGTCGGCGGGCGAACGGGAGGCGAAAGGTACCAGACGGGTAATCCCAAGGTTAACCCCGGGAGGCTAAGGGTAGCCATAACCGGGGCGCTTACTACTCCCGATGGAGGGACTAGAAAGGGGATGGTATGGATCGGTGTAACACCAATGTGGCTAGGTACCAATGGTGGTTTAGGAAACAAGGGTGGTTGATTATTAGGTGGTTGGTTGTCGTGGGACAAGGTGCATAAGTCAGATACGTCGGTGGGAGAAGACGGAGGAGGAATAGATTGAAAGGTGGAGGTCATCGGCGCGTCTGAATAGACTCCAGGCCCCGTAGAGGAAACAAACGAGGTGGTGGCACGAGACACAGGTTGTTCAACCATGGGGAGAACATTTTCAGGTGCCGCAGGGGCACTGGGATCATAGTAGGTGAGCTGGTCAACCTTAACCACGCGTCCCTCATGGGGGAACATCATGGTGCGAAAGACGGAAGAGGCAACCGCCCGCATGGCATACATGTAGCTGCGGCCAAGTAAAAGGTTATAATCCAATTGGGCATTGATTACCTCAATGTCAATGAGTACAGTTTTGCCGCCTAACTGGACGGGGACATTGGCCAGGAGGCCTTGGGGCTGAGCTGAACGACCGTCGTAGGCGCGTAATGCAGTGGTGGACTGCTGGAGAGGAGGGGATCCCAGCTTCTGCCATACGAACGTAGACATAACGCATGTGGAGGCACCCTCATCGATGATGCACCGATGGATGACAAGATTCCTAACGGAGACAGTAACTTGGAATGCTAAGCTGGAAGGTAGGCGTGGTCCAGACTGGTCTAAATCAAATGCCATCAAATTCGAGTCATTTGGGTCAATCCCCCCAATGGCGGAAAGTAAAGTCTTGCGCTGGGAAGGGTAGTTCTTCAAGACTTCTAATGCAGACATGGCTGCGGGAGATTGGGCTAGGTCATCTACAATGCTGTAGTTTGACGCAGTGCGCGCATTGGGGTTATTGGTGATACGACGAAGTGGGAAACGAGGGGCTTTTGCAGCGCCATCTATGGGAGGCGGAGGTATACGTAACGCTTGATCGGTGGGATGAGCGTTAGTAGGTTTATCCGTGGGAGGGACTTCAGAGGTGGATCCATATTGGTTCCGACGGGTCTGGAGGTTGACGTCAGCAGATGACATCATCAGCAGGTGATGGGTACTTGAGTCAAACATGGGTTGATCAGGAGCAGCGTAAGTGATCTGTTGTTGTTGGGGTGCGTTGGCTTGAGGGGGAGCCAACGGCTGAGTGTTCACTACGCCTTGGGTCGGTAAGGGGTTTTGCAGCACCAAAGGGGGTTGTTGAGGTTGGGGGGGGTTGGGAGGCGCTTGGGGAACCACGTGCCCTTGGCGATGGGCCTCGTCAACCCAGAGTTGCCGAGCTCGCTCTAAGTGTGGGAAAGCATGTGTGTAATGGCCATAGACCCCAAAAATAGAACAAGGATGGTTTGTTTGCAAATTGGGGATTTTGGCCTGCTTGGGCGGGCGATCAGGGTTTTGATTAGCGGGGGCCGCATTGTTGTTGTCGGGGGGATTAGCCGGTTGACCAGCTTGGTCTGCAGGTTGGTTGTTCCCACGATTACGGCCTTTGTCGCGGTTCTGTTGGCCCTGGTTACGTTGGTTGTTCTGGTTTTGCTGCGGGTTTTGTTGGGCGTAAACTTGCCCTTGGGCAGCGGGTGGATTTTGAGGTTGCGCAGGTGCTGGAGCAGGCTGCGGTGGATGGTATACAGGTTGAACCTGAGCAGGTGCAGCAACTTGAGGGGGTTGCTGATATGGCTGCGGAGCAGGTTGTGGGTGTGCTGCAGGGGCTTCCTGTGGCGGATAATAAGCGGGTTGGGCTTGTGAAGGCGCAGGGGCTGGGGCAGCCTGCTGATGGTAGTAAGGCTGAGGTGTGACTGGGGAAGCATAAGTAGGAGTCGCATAACCCAAGCATTGAGGTGGACATGAGGGTCCATGGTGGGGTGTCATGGGAGCACAGGAGTTGGTTGCTCCAGACTGTGAGGTGGCCCGTGACAGGTCGGGGCCAGGGGTAGGTCGTGTTATAGAAAATGGTTGGGGATGGGAAGAAACACGACCAATGATACCGTCTGCAGCATGGGATGCCCCCGGCGCATCGTGCTGGGAGGACTCGTCGCGAGGGGCGTCAGGTATAATGGTATAAAGGTAACCCGACTGGGCATAAATGAGGTCGAACTGTTGGGCCTTAAGGATGGCCTCTTCTTCAGACTGGGGTCTTTCTGATGCCACATCCTTAGCAATAACAGGGAGAAGGGATTTGAGAAACCAATCTAGGAAGATACGGTCGTCTAGTTTGATCTTGCATAAGCTACGGCGTCGACGCCACTCATGGATGTGGTCCGTGATATGGGTAGCCGTGTTTTGTCTACAAGATAGGAGGATCTCAACGCCCGCATCGTAGCGGACAGGCAACTGGAAGAACTGCAGGAAGGTCGAGGCAAGGGAAGCAAGGAAAATTTTAGGGGCGAAATTTAGCCCATGGGCTATTTTTCCATTGTTTTTTCCAAAAAAAGATTCGCCAATTTGCATTTTTTGAAGCCCCATTTCGCCCAATTTTGATGGAGTAAACTTTTTTCACTCTAAAAATAGCCAAAATATTATATAAACTATATAAAATCCTTAGAAATTGAAATAATTTTACAAAAATATCGCCAAATATTTTATAGTTGACATTTTGAGAATTGGTAAGATTCGCCAAGGTTTATACACTTTTAAATAAGTATGGGTCCTTAAAATTATCCCCGAAGGGAAGCAAAGGTGGCGTGGGTCCCATGAGGTTGCTCGATATACCACTTGGCTGCAGAGCCAGTGAAGGTGCGCTGTAAGAGATGGAGGCGAACAGAGTCATCCACGATGGAGTTAGAGGAACACCATAGGTGGAAAGACATGATATGGTTTTGTGGGTCCTCACCGGCCTTCCCCTCGAACTTAGGGATATCAGAGGGGAGCTTGGTAGGCATATGAGGCCACGTAGGGTTGTGTCGAATAGGATCGTTGGTTAATCTGGCCAGGTCAGGTAGGTTAAGGCTAGCCATGAATGGCAAACTGGAAGGAGGATGTGACACAGTAGTGGGTTGGACCAAATTGGGGCCAATGCCCCCAAGTGGAGGGACAGGATTTGGGATGGTGCCCCCAAGTGGGGGAACTAAGGTGGTGGAGGATGGTCCAGCACCACCATGGGTAGTGTGAGCCACTGATGTAGTGGTGATAGGGATTCCCGCTGCGGGAATAGGTACCGTGAGGGGAACGGTAGATGGGGGCCCCATGGAGGGCATACCCAAAACAGGTGTAGTAACAGGTGTAGTGGTGGATGTGCCACCAATGGTCCCTATAACAAAAGGAGTGGAAGTCGTGCCAGCCATGGGGCTAGTAGGGGCAGTGTAAATAGGGTTCTCAGACTCTTCGTCAGAATCTGAGGTAAAGTAAAGAGCGTCAATATCTGGCGACGGAGACCTACGTCGCTGATGAGTGGAGTCAAGTGACAAGGCTCTAGATCTGTGATGGGTGGTATCAACGGATGATGACCGGAATCTATGACGAGTGGTGTCAAGAGAACCGTGTTGTGGGGGCTCGCCCCTGAGGCACCGAGAATGTCTCGGGGACTCAATGGTGACAGATGGTGTCTAATCTCTGTGGGTTGAGGTGAGTAAAAAACAGCTCAAAAACCCTAATGCAACCGAGTGTGCAGAAGGAGAGCTAAAAAGCAAGGCACTCAGGCCAACAACCAACTCAAAACACCCACTGCAGCAGCTGTGCTACAATGGATGGAGCAACAACAAAGATGGTCAGAATACCAACAAGCAACAGGTTTCCTAAAAAGAAAAAATGGTAGACTCACTAGACCAAAGGGAGGTAAAGAAGCATGCAAAACACCTAACTAAAAGTATTCTGACTCAACTAAACATATCCTCTGCAAGGTGATGAAATCCAAGTCAAACAATATGAGTAGGAAAGCCAAGCGGCTATGATATCCCCCTACCGGGAGGGACACCGGGTAGTCAATCCTAGAAGAATGGCAACTAAGATACCCCGTTCATGACACGTCCAGAAAGGTGAATCTGTCGTTTAGTTCGTTGACCGCAATACCCCTATACAGGGATATCCCGCGAACCGCGAAAGGTAGCCCTTCGGTTACTGAATGGAGTGCGGTATTCCACTCAGGCCTCCGGAACCAGTCTCCCGACTTCAACCCTCCTAAGGGAGAGGCCCTCTGATAAACTGGTCGTGACCGTGCCAAAAAGTACTAGGGGATTTTGGTTCCCTATTTGGACAACAACTATGTCTCAAGTGAAAGTGACCGAGGGGTGTTATTGGAAGCCTATCCCCCTGACCCTACCTAACTACAATGATTCTTTTGTGTTCCCCAAGTGGGGTTAGAATGTTGGTTCAGTTAGGTACTTTTTAAGGCTCACTTGATTTATGTGACAGAGTGTGTGCTCGTGAGGTGATGAACCCAAAAATAGAAGTGCCACAAGGGGGGCAACTTCCAACTATCAATAATGCTGAAATTGAAAGTTTAACGTGCAAAATTTTCTGAATTAAAAATACTGAAATTTTAAAAGAATTCTGTAAAGGGAACAGAAATTATGTTGCAGAAAGGCTGTGAGGAAGTGAGGCTGCAGGTAGGACAGAGGGCTGTTCAGATGCAAAAAATATTGCAGCAAAAGGGGCTGGGCTCAAAACAGGAAAACTGCAGAAATCAGACCGCGGGTCTGTGGCGAATCAGAACAGGCAGACCGCGGGTTTGAGGAAAACAGACGCGGTCAGGTCGTGGCGTTCAGGTCAACAGACGCAGTCGGGACGCGGGAAATAGGGAAAAAGACACAGTCGGGTCGCGGAAAAAGGGCTAACAGGCGCAGTCGGGACGCACGAAAGAGGCAGAGAGCCGCAGTCGGGACACGGGAAAAAGGCCGACAGGCGCAGTCAGATCGCGGCAAATAGGCTGATTAGCCGCGGTCGGATCGCAGGTAACATACTTGAATCCGCCGGCAGAGCGTCGGAAACAGTCTGAGAGTCGCGGTCGGGTCGCAGGTAAGGGCCTGAAAGGCGCGGTCGGGACGCGACTGCAGAGGGAAAATACGCGGTATGCGGCGGCCGAAAGGGACAACCGAAAGGAAAAAATTTTAAAAAATGGAAACCAGAAATTCAAAATCTAGTGGAGTCGCCAAAACTGTAGCTAGGGTTTTACCCCTAGCTTGTGCAAATGAGCACCTACTAAGGAGAATGGACTCCTTAGTAGCAGTTCAGTAAATGTAAAAAATTAAGCTAAAACAGAAATTAAATTACTTCTAAAACATGCATGAAACACAAACAACAAATTTAAATAATGGGTTTTTTGTATTGATATTACCTTCAATGTGAAGGTTTGATGAAGCCCTTTGCAATGTCCAAGAGGATGCTCCAAGCTTCAATATGCTCCTTCTCCTTCTCCAATGGTGGGAATGGGCCAAAAGTGGCTCTCAAGGTGAAAATAGTTCAATGGTGAACTAGGGTTTCGAGAGAGATTTTGGCAGAGTAAGGGTACTTGTGATTGTGGATATGGAATAAGGGATCTCCATCACCTATTTATAGTTTTTTGGTGGTGGAGTGCTGACCCATGGTTTTGGGAAACACATGGTTTTGGGCAGCTGTATAGGGTTTTTTCCTCATTTTCTTCATTATTTTATATTTTTCTTCCCTTTTTAGGGGGTTTTTGCTATTTTTAGAGGAATTTTGGATATTTTTGGAGGAAAAATGGGTTTTTTAACCTTTTTGAGGTTATTTAAAGGGTTTTGTGGCCTTTTGGAGGCATTTTTAGGCCTTTTGGAGGCTTTTTAGTGGGATTTTTTGGGTTTTGAAGGGAAATATGGTAGGAAAATGGACAAATGAGCCATATAATGTGGTAGATGAGGTAGTGAACACTTTTTGGGTGTTAACAGCAGGTCTCTTTGACTGCTAAGTCTATAGGACTAAATGATCCAAATTGCTGCTGCAAATTGATGACCTAAAGCTTTGTTGGATATAACTGACCCAGAGGTTTTCTATAAGACCGAGGTTCTTTGCGATTTCCCCTTTGAACAACAAAACCCCTTCGCACCGACCCTTTCGGCAACAACCTGCAAGCAGGTTGAGGTCTCACTCGAGGTGTATCTATGGGGTACTGCGGAATCAGGTTTCCACAGTAAGTGATGAGTTGCTTGGACGAACGTAATGCACAACACCACAAAGGGTAAGTGCTGCGAGGTGATACTGCATAGTGATGGACAACGTTACGGTCCGCACTACTATGCTCTTCTACCGCAGGACTTCCACTGAGGCTGCGAGCACTCCAACTCTATTCTGTACTGGGATTATCTTGAAAATGCATAAGGTACTGAAATGAATATCACTCATCCATTCATTCAGACGCCTAACTGTCTATCCTTCTAACATTCATTTATTAACTCAGGATATCATGATTCGAACATAGTCGATTGATCTAATTCCCTGTTATACATTCCTGTACTGCGCATACGAAAATACTTAACGAATTGACTGATTTACTGCCTTCATACACAAGACTAAATGTTCACCATTCAACTATTCATGTGAAGCTTAACATATCATTTCCATACTTCTCTTAATGGCAAATGCATATAACATCCCTCTCATAACAGTATGCAAGGAAACATTTAGACATTCATTGACAAAAAACACAAGTAAGCCTTCATTCATAAATACAATCACACAACAAGAGATTTAACATGGTTCACTCCCTTGGGTGGGAAGCTACGTCCACAAGAATGGTTGTTAATATATTTCTTAGAAAGGGATGGGGACAATCGTTCTTAGTCTGCGCACTCAGCTGCAGACTATCCTTCCTCTAAAAAATAGGCCTCTGCGAACGCAGCTGCAGATCCTTACAATCTTCTCGACTCAAGAGATTTTACAATACAAAAGTCATACCAAGATTAACTCTAGCAACTAACTAGCTCCATCCCATACAAAATTGTCTTCTTAAATAGATCATGCCCGAAGGTCATGTCTTTACAAAGTTGAAGACCTAAACCCAAAAACCCTTAGGGTTTACAAATTGCGCTGGTTTCCCTAAACCGGCTTGCTGGCGTCTGGTAGCGTTTGCTTCATCGTGGCGGTTTGCCACGTCTTCAATCTGTCGCTATCGACCTTCCTGTCGCACGCGTTCCAATAGCTGCTTCCTTCGAACCATTTCTCTCTAACGGTTTTTCCCACCAAGCGTGCCAAGACGTCGCTTTCCGCAACAATCTTGTGCATTGGCCGCCTGCCTAATTTGCTCATGCCCGTCACTCGACACTCCTGGAGAATCTTTCCAAAATTAGACCATTATCGGTCCATCCGATACCTGCACCTGATCCATGTCCAGCACTCTGCTTTGCTGGCTCCACGTGTCCTGACTGCTTCGCAGCACTGGTCTTCACAGTGCTCCCAAAATTCAGATGCTGCACACAGCTTTGCAGCCTGATCAAAACTTGGATGCTGCGCACAGCTTCGCAACATCTTCAACACTTAGACAAAATTATATTTCTGAGCTGCGCTCAACTCATCTTTCCCTGCTTATCACAAAAAGGTGTTTCCAAAACTTTGTCTCAACCTGGGCCCAACATGCCCCTAACACTTACATGTGGCTCGTCTCCGAGCCACTTGCTACTTCAGTTGTCTTAGTATGCTCCGCGACCGGTGGAACTAGTTTGGCCATGAACTCATTATATACACCAAGCAACTGCTCCATTGCTTCTTTGGTATCTTTCTCAACTTGCTGAACTGTTTCAAGCAGCGCTAGAGTTATCTCTTCTCCAATCTGTCCCTGTACCTGCTCCTGGTTGTCGCGCAGTTCCTTCAGCTTGTCCTCTATCTACTGCGACACTGCTGTAGCATCCTCCAGGAGTTGCTGTGACTGATTATCCATCTCAGTCTCCTTCTCTCTTAATGCTTGGACTTGCTTCTTCAATCTTGATACTTCCTTATACCTGGCCAGCCTCTCCCTGGGTGGCAAAGCCTTGAGCTCTGCATCCAACTTCTCTAGCCCGGTCTGCTTTTCTTTTACTGCGGTCTTTACCTGTAGCAGCCCCTGATCCTCTTCAAGGGAAGTGAATGCCTTGGAAACTTGTTCGAACATATCTTGGCACTGAGCCATGCCACTCGTTATGTTCTGCGCGGCGGTATTGACGGCTTGCTCTCTCAATTGTTGCTTAGTTAATGGTGCCTGTATGTTCATTTTTTTCCTTCAAAGAGGCAATACCGGCCTCATAATAAATCTCTTTATACTGCATCTCCAACTGTAAGGATCTCACCTTATCGCTGATCCTCATAACTATGTCTGCAGGATCATCCTTGAGTTCTATACCGTCAATCTCCTGGGCAACAGTGGATATGGTATTCTCCAAATTTTTCCGGCAGTCCTATTCATCGCGCAACTGCATGTTTGCACGCACCTCAAGATGCTTGTTTGCTGCGGTGAGCTCCGCTTGTGACTTCATCGAATCCACCGTTCGTTCATGCATATCCTCAACGATCTGCATGTGGATGAAGTGCAAGCCTGGTAAGGGGAATTTTTCCAAGTCGAGCTCTACCTGCTCGACACCCTTTGTGTCCAAGACAATTTGCTCTGCCATTGGCAATGCAATAGCCAATGGGTCCACATGGACAATCCTAGTCTTTGAATGCAGCGTTATAGCTAGTTGCGGGGGTTCTTGCTGTGAGGTTCCTACTGACCTCCCTTCAACTCTTGTGTCGCGCGGCAAGGTTAGGCTTTTCTGGACATCGTCCATTTTCTTCATCAGGCCTTGCAGTATGAGCCGAGTCTTTTGCAGGTCATCCTGGATGACCTTATCCTTTTTTTCTTTATCCGCCATGAGCTCCTTCATCTGTTCTGAGACTGTTTCTTCTATCATCTCATAATCATCTTCATTCAAGACTGCCTCAGATTGAGTCTATGTGGCCTTCATCTTCTTCCGTGCCTTCAGCTTCTGCAGAGTCTCTGGCTCTTTTCGCTTCCCTGTTTCTTCAACAATTGGGCATGCGAGCGGGATTGGCTCATCTTCGTTAGAGTATGTCTCAACATGCATGACTTAGAAGTCGGCGGGCCAATCCTTCATGAGGGCTTCAATGTCCTCCTCATACATGTGGTAATTACCTGGGTACCATTCTGGCTTCTTCATTCTTGCCTTTGGTGAGATGAAGATACATCACATGTCTGCGCTAAAGTCAAGAACGTGAATGTACTTCGACGTTATCTGCTTTGTGATGTGGGGTGTACCGACAATCGCATTGCACAGTTGAGTGTAATATTGATAGAAAACTTAGCTGTCGCATGCTGTCGCTCTGCGATGACATTTTCCCAAAGGTTGGCATACCGGAATCCTCTGGGATCATTGGTTTCTATATTGAAACCCACATAGTCCCTTGGCTCCTTCCATCCACAAAAGATGATGAGGATGATAATCCATGTGAAGTGGAACTGTCCACCATTTTCCTGGGTATCGTTGAGCTCATCCAAGAACTCATACAGAAGATATTGACACCAATTGAACTTGGTGCCTTCAGCCACTGCAGCACCAAGTAATACTGCGCCCGTAGGCACCTTCGGTGGTCTAGCTATTATGAGGAATTTTGCTGCGAGTAGCTGTGTGACAAATTTTTTTGCTCTGTCCCCAATTTCTTCTGTGGGGAAACCTCTCTTCCCCTTCACCAGTGCATGGCTTTTCTTCATTTTCTCAACAGCTTCTTTTTCCTTGCTCTTTCCTTGGAAGAACTGCTTGGGATCCTTCTTGCGCTTACTGAGACCTATTATGCGGTGGATCAAGGCAATGTTGACATCAATATTTTTGTCTAGCTACAAGTATCCTTGGTGGATTCGCGCCATCAGTGTGCGAACCACAACATTAACTTCCGGTGAGCGATCACAATGTGGCAGTTTGAGGAGGTTTAACAATCCTGACTGAACTACTAGTGTCAGCCAGCTTTCGGCAACCAAGTTAGGTGTCCCCTTGGCATCTTTTTTCCAGCACATGTACTGGTTAGGCTGGAACTGTGGGTACTTAGGTGCGTGGGTCTCTTCTTTTTGCATGCCTAAGAGGTCAAAATATTCCCACTTGCAGTCTGGAATCTTTTCGAGCAGGTTCTTGGCAACCTCTATATGCTTTGAGATCAGCGACAATGGGATCTCATACTTAGCGCTCTTGACCAATTTGAATACTGGGGCGTCCAACGCATGTGGTGATATATACTCTTGTGTGAGTTTCAGTGGTTCTTTCTAAAAGACTGGTGATTTTTTTGCCGACGAGCCCATCTTTATGATCTTGCTTCATGGTGCAGTTACATCTTTCCCTTTTTCCTGCATGACCGGATTATGACGAGGTGATCTCCTGGATGCTTGACCTGGCTCTATTACAACCTTCTTGGCAGGGGTTTTCATTAACTCTGCAATTCCCTTGTACTGAAAGACTCCTAGTGCTTCTTAAATGGTCAGCTCTTCTTCTCTATAGGAGGGTTCGAACATTAACTGGTTAGCTAATGGCTGTGATACTCAGATGATAGAGGGATATTAGCTCAGGGAGTGATTGCAAGAAAATTCTAAGTGCTGAGTAACGCCCATGAGTCCTGTAGCGGTGTTATTTATAGGTGCAGTTGGGTCCTCCCCATGCCTCCCAATGGATATATGTGAATTTAATGAGTTGTCCGTTGGCCAATTTGAACAGATCCTTCTGTCTCTTCTGTCATCAGTGGGCTTAGAATGGCTATCTTTCCCGTAAATGCTCGAGCGGTTCGTTGCAATAGTCACATAACGACTATTTTCTTCCAATGGCTGTGTAACGGCTATTTTTCTGAGTGCTGCGCGGAGCTGCGAGGCAAGCCATCTGAGATCTTGCGCAGTTACTTCACAATGCCAAAAATTTTCAACTGTGCGGTTTCCTTTTTCTTTTCTTACTTCTCTTTTTTTTTTTCCCCGCGCAGCTTCAACAGTGCTGTGTAGTACACACATTGCTCTATTAATATACATGTACAGACTCTTTGACATTTCCAGAGTCCAATTTCAACTATACCTGACATTTGGAAATCTCTTTCTCTTCTTATCATTCAGGATGCTACGAAGTAGGGCTATCATGATACAGCTTTAGCCTGCTTCCATTTATCAAAGTGGGTAAAGTATTGCCAGCTAAATTGGCTAACTGGACTGCACCAGTGTTAGTAACATGTATTACAGTACATGGACCAAGCCAATTCATCTTAAATTTACCAAGAAATTTCATGAATTTGCTGTCGTACAGGAGGACTAGGTCACCTACCTGAAAGCACTTGTTCTTTATATGGCGATCATGCCAAGCTTTCTTGTGGTCTTTCTGAACTTGCTGGTGGAAGTCGGCAATGAAGCGATCTTCCTCCAACCTAACAAGGTGTAGCAACCTTTCTTCCAATGCTGCGTGGTCCGCCATCCCTGTGAAAGCGACAATCCTCAAATTAGGGACAATGTACTCCATTGGAATTATAGCTTCCTGGCCATAAGCCAACTGAAAAGGTGTATGTCCTGTCAATTTCTTGCAGGTTGTCCTATATGCCCATAACACCGAAGAGATGCGTAGATCCCAATCATCTCTATTCACATTGCAAACCTTAGTCAGTGCGTTCTCCAGAATTTTATTGAAAGCCTCTACAGTTCCATTTTCTTGCGGATGATATGGGGTACTGCGTTGATGATGAATCTGGAATTCTTCTGTAAGTGCCTCAATAGTTTTGTTCAAAAAATGAGTACCTTGGTCACTCATCAAAATCTTCGGACAGCCAAATCTTGACAATATTTCTTCAAAAATGAACTGCGCTGTAGTCCTTGACTGGTTTTTCTTCTGCCCATCTGGTGAGGTAATCAGTTGTAGTGATAATATACCTTGCACCAGTTCTCTTCCCTGGTGGGTTTATAGGACCCACAAAATAATTGCCCACTTCTCAAATGCCTGCAAGGTCAACTATGGATTTAATGGCATTTCAGCTCTTCGTGAAGGTATCCCTATCCTTTGACAGACATCATAGTTTTTTAAAATTCAAGATGCTAAGACAGAAAATAGCAGCATTACATTCCATTTCACAATAATATCATATACAGGATCACTGAAGAAACAACAAGCACAGCATAAACACAAGAGACAGAGATTTATCCTAGGAACCCTCATGGGGTAGAAAACCCAGCAAAGCTTCCTCAATATAGATGACCAGCAATATACAAAGATGAAACCCTGAGACATGATCTCCTCCTCCACAATAGCAGACCTCTCCTCCACAAGTGCGCTATCCTCAAGTGAGTGAAATGTGTATAATGAGGAACACACCTCCTCTATTTATACACTACTCCGATATGTATTTTACACAAGTACATGTAGGCTCGTATTTAACCATTAGGTTAAATACCCCATTATAACTGACTGGGCCGACCCCTCTAGGGTGGTCTAATAACCCTTTGACCCACATAACACATATAGGGCCGACCCCCACTAGGGAAGTCTAATAACCCAAGTTATCACATTCCGACGGAGGAATAAACATCTCCGGATATACAATAAGATCTTCACGGAGGAATGAATCATCTCCGGAATAATAAAGTACAAATATAATATTCTTTGAAGTTACAATATCTCAACACTCCCCCTTAACGAGAAGGATATTATAACAGCATCTGCACGAGCAAGGAGTCATCAACATCATACATGATACATCTATAAATCATTGGAAGCTTTCTCAACATCATCAGTAACTCAACCAGTTACTGGAATATCTTCAATACTGGAACATCAACATCTTCAGTACTGAGTCTTTATCTTCTGCAGCACTCAAACAGCTAGAACAACATCAATATCTGAATCCTCACGATTGTCAGCATCGCCATCACACGATCATCATCATCATCATCACATGATCAACAACATCGTCATCTCACGATCATCAGCATCGTCATCATACGATCATCAACATCGTCATCTCACGATCATCAGCATCGTCATATCATCTCGATCTACAGCATCTGGATCATCTCGATCTACATCATCTGGATCATCACGATCTACAACATCTGGATCATCTCGATCTACAGCATCTGGATCATCTCGATCTATAACATCTGGATCATCTCGATCTACAGCATCTGGATCATCTCATCTACAGCATCTGGATCATCTCGATCTACAGCATCTGGATCATCTCGATCTACAGCATCTGGATCATCTCGATCTACACCATCTGGATCATCTCGATCTACAGCATCTGGATCATCACGATCTACAGCATCTGGATCATCTCGATCTACAACATCTGGATCATCTCGATCTATAGCATCTGGATCATCTCGATCTACAGCATCTGGATCATCTCGATCTACAACATAAGTATCCTCAACCATACAAGTACATTAATCAATACATGTATCATCAAAAGTATGTATTCTCACCAATACATCTATCATCAAAACATGTATTCTTACTAATACATATATCATCAAAAGCATGTATTCTCACTAATACATCTATCATCAAAAGCATGTATTCTCACTAATACATCTATCATCAAAAGCATGTATTCTCACTAATACATCTATCAATACAAGTATCCACACTGATACAAGTATACACAACAGCAGCATACCCTGCAACACACATGATCCAATTACGGGATGGTCAATCCCTCTCACTTTAGGACATAGGTCCAAGGATGATACAATCCTGATCCACTTATGGGATGATCAATCCCTCTCAATTTAAGACATCTCTCATGTCTATGGATGATGCAATCCAGATCAACTTACAGGATGATCAATCCTTATCCTTTTAAGACACCTCACCATGTCTAAGGATGATGCAATCCCGAATCAACTTACAGGATGATTAGTCCTTATCACTTTAAGACACCTTACCATGTCTAGGGACGATGCAATCCCAATCTACTTACAAGATGATTAGTCCTTATCACTTTAAGACACCTCACCATGTCTAGGGATGATGCAATCCCAATCTACTTACAGGATGATTAGTCCTTATCACTTTAAGACACCTCACCATGTCTAGGGACGATGCAATCCCAATCTACTTACAGGATGATTAGTCCTTATCACTTTAAGACACCTCACCATGTCTAGGGATGATGCAATCCCAATCTACTTACAGGATGATTAGTCCTTATCACTTTAAGACACCTCACCATGTCTAGGGACGATGCAATCCCAATCTACTTACAGGATGATTAGTCCTTATCACTTTAAGACACCTCACCATGTCTAGGGACGATGCAATCCCAATCTACTTACAGGATGATTAGTCCTTATCACTTTAAGACACTTCACCATGTCTAGGGACGATGCAATCCCAATCTACTTACAGGAGGATTAGTCCTTATCACTTTAAGACACCTCACCATGTCTAGGGACGATGCAATCCCAATCTACTTACAGGATGATTAGTCCTTATCACTTTAAGACAAGTCTCATGTCTAGGGACGATGCAATCCCATCACGTACATTTTGAACCCAGTTCATGGACGATGCAGTCCTCACGTACATTTTGAACCCAGTTCATGGACGATGCAGTCCTCACGTACATTTTGAACCCAATTCATGGACGATGCAGTCCTCACGTACATTTTGAACCCAGTTCATGGACGATGCAGTCCTCACGTACATTTTGAACCCAGTTCATGGACGATGCAGTCCTCACGTACATTTTGAACCCAGTTCATGGACGATGCAGTCCTCACGTACATTTTGAACCCAGTTCATGGACGATGCAGTCCTCACGTACATTTTGAACCCAGTTCATGGACGATGCAGTCCTCACGTACATTTTGAACCCAGTTCATGGACGATGCAGTCCTCACGTACATTTTGAACCCAGTTCATGGACGATGCAGTCCTCACGTACATTTTGAACCCAGTTCATGGATGATGCAGTCCTCACGTACATTTTGAACCCAGTTCATGGACGATGCAGTCCTCACGTACATTTTGAACTAGTGGTTCCGGGATGATGCAATCCCCATCACTTTATTCTCGAAGACCATACGTCTACGGATCAATTCAGGGACCAAGGTCCGGGGATGATACAATCCCCACTTCTCGGAGACCTTACGTCTACGGCTCTCTTTAGGACTGAAAGTCCAGGGATGATCCAATCCCCTCAACTGTCCACTAAGGACTTCATTCTCGGAGACCTCACGTCTACGGCTCTCTTTGGGACTGAAAGTCCAGGGATGATCCAATCCCTTCAACTGTCCACTAAGGACTTCATTCTCGGAGACCTCACGTCTACGGCTCTCTTTAGGACTGAAAGTCCAGGGATGATCCAATCCCCTTAACTGTCCACTAAGGACTTCATTCTCGGAGACCTTACATCTACGGCTCTCTTTAGGACTGAAAGTCCAGGGATGATCCAATCCCCTTAACTGTCCACTAAGGACTTCATTCTCGGAGACCTTACGTCTATGGCTCTCTTTAGGACTGAAAGTCTAGGGATGATCCAATCCCTTTTCTTTCTCGGAGACACCTATCTACGGCTCACTTTAGAACAAGTGTTCAAGGATGATACAATCCCCACATGTATTCTCATCAATATACTATCGATCCTAGGAACCCATACAGAACCTGATTCACATTTCTTCTTTAATTGCACCATTAAGAGAATGGTCTTATCTAGCCACTTGGAGCAAACATCTCATCATGATTCTCTTCCTCTTTCTAAGAGAATCTTCTAGCCACAAGCCTTCTATATTTTGTTTGATTTGTAAATCTTCTTGTTGAACATCCATCACTTGTTCGGTGTTCATTATTCTTCATGATCTTTCCTACAAAACAAAATTAAGTACATGATTAGTAATCCTTCATGATCATGAAATCATGATAACCTATTATGCATACATATATCATTTATATAGTTATGCAACTATCTTGACCAATAATTTGGCACAACACTTTCCCATATCCTGTATGCATACAGTGGCTATCTAGATGCCTTCCATCTCTACCAGAACATACTATCGAGAGTGTGCACAGCTCTCAGCATGTCAGCAAAGAGGTTTCATTCTAGACAAGCAACAATGGAATGTTTGTCCAACTTACCAATCATATGCATATTAGTAGTATAATGTTCAATGCTCTATGAATGTTTGCACTCAGCATGATATGTTCTAGGAATACAAATATGCATACAAGAAATATCATTTACTATTTCAAATAACAACTCAAATACTTATCTTTTATGTTTGTGTGGTTTCCTCCCGCTTGATCTTCTATATGTCCTTTGAACTTCTATTCATTCTGTACCACTGTGCATGCTCAAGTGTGCACTAGTGTCATCCTCATGATCTCATACACAAACATTCATTCATTAGTATATTCTCAAAACATTCTAATTCTAAATAATCTTGAATATGTATAGTCATGATCATTAGTATTCAAGGTTTCAAGTAAGTCTTCTTTTACTCATGCATATTCTTGTTTGATCATAGTACTCTTCTGGTTAATTAAATCATGCATAAACCCTTGATTACTAACTTTATGAATAAGCATAACCAATCATATCAAGTATACTTATATAAGGGATCCTAACACAAGGTAAGATTCATGGGAAACATACCTGGATTAGTATACCTACTTGGTTATGTACAACATACCTAAACAATCTCTTCAATGATTTAGAGATCCTGAGCTAGAACCTGCATGTCTCATAGGTTAAGCATAATATAACAAAGTCATACATACCTCGTAAGTAGAACAAAGATTATGGATGAGTCTTTGTCTTCATGTTTTCATGGTCATGGAACCTGATTTGTCTTTTGTGATGTACCTGTATCTTGTTAGCAGACAACATCAACCTCACACAACATCATAATGCATTAGTACAGTCATAAGTGTCAACACCCTAACCAATGAATATCTTCTATCATGCATTCATAATTTTGTTAAGGTTATACGACAAATATAAAATCAAAATTGTACTAACTGTAATAACCTGAAGACAAACATACCATAAACTTAATCATGGACAAATATCGAAACATACCTCGATGAGTCATACCTGTCGAGATCGCTTGTATTCTTCTTATGTAATCCCTTATCCTCATCTCCCTCTGAGACAGGAACTTCTTCACTTATGCAGGTGACCAATCCATCTTCTTCTAGGATTAACCCAATCCACTTGATTTGCAAGAACTGGACCTGGAGCTGGATATGGGTTTGTCAGAGAAACCAAAAAAAAATTCAAACTTTGAATTTCAAACTTCCGAAAGGATAGAAATATGCGCCTTGATGAGCTGATCAAACTGGTATATTCAGAATTTGAAAACTGCAAAGTTTTACTCCTTAATTTTGCCTTTGAAACTTTCGGATTCACTGGACGTGACCCTGAACTGGGGTTTGATGAAGCCCACTCTTTTTCCCCATCAAAAGGTTTGATCCAAAGCTCTAAGCTTCTATTTTTCTGAGGAGCTTCCAGCCGTGGTCACAGATTTCAAAAATTCCCATTTTTACAGAAGCCCTAATTTTCCACTTTTCTGATCAAAGTCCCGAACTAGGGTCTAATCAAGCCCGGCCTTCTGCCCAACCAAAAATTCTGATCTTGGTCTCTAAATTTCTATTTTGATGAGTAGCATCCAGCCGTGGTCTCCGATTGCAAAAATTCCAACTTTCTTCAAAGCCCTAAATTCCGGAAGCCATGAATGAAGGTACCAAAAAATAATTCTGTTTTGACAGAAATATGTACCTGATTGTTTCTGGTGTAACTCCGCAATTTTTGATCCACAGGGTCTGAAAAAGTTTTCTGAGATAGCCTGACCTGTTAGCTTTCCATCCTGATAGGTCTGACCTCAATTGGATGTTCTGAGAGAGAGTTATGCCAAATGTTGCAACGTGACCTGTTTTGGGAAAATACAGGAGAGCGAACTTGTACGGCGTGCCACGTGTCACTGTTTGACCTTCGGCCTCTGAAAACGTTTTCTGAGATATCTCGGCCTGTTATCTTTCCATCCTGACAGGTATGACCTCAATTGGATTCTCTGAGAGAGAGTTATGCCAAGTGTCACAACATGACCTGTTTATGGGATAATACAGGAGAGCGAACTTGTACGGCGTGCCACGTGTCACTGATTCAACTTCGGCCCCTGAAAAAGTTTTCTGAGATAGTACAGTCTGTGTAATACCTGTCACTTTTCAGGAAATTTCATTTGGAGCTTCCTAGCCCAAGTTATGACCTTTTTCCCAAGGTCACCTGATTTTGACTCAGATCTGGAAGAGGCAGAAACCCTATATTGTACAGATCAGAAATCACAAAGTACAACGAATTAGAGGTTGTCCTTTGGACACAAGGTACCTGGCGATTTTAGCTTCGTCCTGTAACAATTTCAGATCCGAAAACTTTGCCAAAACGGATTTATAGAGAAAGTGCTACTATGACTGGTTTTTTCTTGTTGATGTATATGTAACTTCGGAATGTATTTCACATATATGTATATTGTATTCCTATAGAGATGGTATTATTCCTCTATAAGGAAGTGTCGTCATTTATATTGTAAGTGTCGTAACTTATACTTGATGGGTTATTAGACCACCTTATTTGGGGTCGGCCCTGTATAAGTCATGTGGGTCAAAGGGTTATTAGACCACCCTATTGGGGGTCGGCCATGTGGGTCAAAGGGTTATTAGACCACCCTATTGGGGGTCGGCCCACTCAGCATTATGTTATGTGGTTAAGTTCGAGCCTACATGAGTTAGGTAAAAAGGAAAGTCAAGTCAAGTATAAATAGAGTGCGGGAGGCACTCTATTTACTCACTCACTTCTCACACATGCTATCAAGGAGGAGAGGCGCACTTATGGAGGAGGAGGATTGCTGCTAGTTTATGGCTATCTCTCTTGGTTGGTTGTATCATTGCTCTATCTATCTCTGAGGAAGTTATTGGGGTTTTTCACCTTTATGGTTTTCCCCAAGTAAATCTTTGTGTCTCTTGTGTGCTTGCATTATTGTCTCCATGATTGATATGCTGTAGATATGCTGTACATGTTGTTCTCTCAGTTAAGATCCTAGATCAGATTGAAGTAAATTCAGAAAATTTAACATGGTATCAGAGCTAGCCTGAAAGAAGGCATGATATGGCATGTATGACACTTGTTGCACTTACGATGCTAGGGCTTGATATAGAAAAAACCAGTCATCATAGCACTTTCGCTATAAATCCGTTTTGGCGCATTTTTCGGATCTGAAATTGTTACAGGACGAAGATAAGATCTCCAGGTACCTTGTGTCCAAAGGACAACCTCTAATTCGTTGTACTTTGGGATTTATGATCTGTACAATATAGGGTTTCTGCCTCTTCCAGATCTGAGTCAAAATCAGGTGACCTTGGGAAAAAGGTCATAACTTGGGCTAGGAAGCTCCAAATGAAATTTCGTAAAACGTGACAGGTATTACACAGTCTGTAATATCTTAGAAAACGTTTTCAGAGGCCGAAGTTGAACCAGTGACACGTGGCACGCCGTACAAGTTCGCTCTCCTGTATTATCCCATAAACAGGTCACGTTGCGACATTTGGCATAACTCTCTCTCAGAGAGTCCAATTGAGGTCCGACCTATCAGGATGGAAAGGTAACAGGCCGAGCTATCTCAGAAAATGTTTTCAGTGGCCGAAGTTAAAACAGTGACACGTGGCACGCCGTACAAGTTCGCTCTCCTGTTTTATCCCAAAATAGGTCACGTTGCGACATTTGGCATAACTCTCTCTCAGAGAATCCAATTGAGGTCAGACCTGTCAGGATGGAAAGATAACAGGTTAGGCTATCTCAGGAAAGTTTTTCAGACCCTGTGGATCAAAAATTTCGGAGTTACACCAGAAACAATCAGGTACATATGTCTGTCAAAATAGAATTATTTTTTGGTACCTTCATTCATGGCTTCCGGAATTTAGGGCTTTGAAGAAAGTTGGAATTTTTGTAATCAGAGACCACGGATGAATGCTACTCATCAAAATAAAAATTTAGAGACCAAAATCAGAATTTTTGGTTGGGCAGAAGGCCGGGCTTGATCAGACCCTAGTTCGGGACTTTGATCAGGAAAGTGGAAAATTAGGGCTTCTGTAAAAATGGGAATTTTTGAAATCTGAGACCACGACTGGAAGCTCCTCAGAAAAATAGAAGCTTAGAGCTTTGGATCAAACCTTTTGATTGGGAAAAAAAGAGTGGGATTCATCAAACCCCAGTTCAGGGTCACGTCCAGTGAATCCAGAAGTTTCAAAGGCAAAATTGAGGAGTGAAACTTTGCAGTCTTCAAATTCTGAATATACCAGTTTGATAAGTTCATCAAGGCGCATATTCCTATCCTTTCGGAAGTTTGAAATTCAAAGTTTGAATTTTTGGGGTCTCTCTGACAAACCCATATCCAGCTCCAGGTCCAGTTCTTGCAAATCAAGTGGATTGGGTTGATCCTAGAAGAAGATGGATTGGTCACTTGCATAAGTGAAGAAGTTCCTGTTTCAGAGGGAGATGAGGCTAAGGCCTTACATAAGAAGATTACAAGTGATCTCGACAGGTATGACTCATCGAGGTATGTTTTGAGATTTGTTCATAATTAAGTTTATGGTATGTTTGTCTTCATGTTATCACGGTTAGTACAATCTTGATTTTAGACTTATCATATCACCTTAATAAAATTATGAATGCATGATAGAAGATATTCATTATTTAGGTTGTTGACACTTATGATTGTACTAATGCATTATGGTGTTGTATGAGGTTTATGTTGTCTACTAACATGAAAGGTACACCAAGAAAGACAAATCATGTTCCAGTTCAAGAACATATGATCATGATGACATGAGGACAAAGATTCATCCATTGTCATGGATCTCATAAAAGATCCATTTACAAGGTATGTATAACTTGGTTTTATAATGGTTAACCTATGAGATATACAGGTTACTAGCACAAGTCATTGAAGAAGAACAAGAAGACATCATGTGAGTATGTTAGACATAATTAGCTAGCATGCTAATCCAGGTATGTTTTTCCTATATCAAGTTAGAATCTCACCTGGTGATAAGATCCTTTATTTAAGTATACTTGGCATGATTGATTATGATTATTCATTGAAGTTAGTACTCATGGGTTTAGGCATATTATGATTTTTACTTTGATTGATGATATGACTAACCAGAAAAGTCCTATGGTCAAATAGGAATATAAGTAAAAGAATTATGTCTCTTATATTGATTGATTTGACTAACCAGAAGAATCATGATGGTATAGGTTTGAATAATCACAGGTTTTATGCATTTTATATCTCTTATCTTGATTGATGATTCAACTAACCTGAAGAGTCATAGGTTTGAGTAATTATAGGTTTAGATATGTTATGTTTCTTATGATTCGACTAACCATAAGAATCCTGCATAAACCTTGAATAATAATGCTTACTATTTTTGTTTGAAATGATCATGACTATACATGCTTGAGATTATTGTGTTTTAATAGTATACTAATGAATGTATGTTTTTATATTAGACCTAGAGGATAACACAATGATGATACTAACAAGCATGCATAGGGATCGAGAATGTATATAAGTTCAAGGACAGGTAATCCAGGGAGCAAAGATCAAGAGGGAGTACACTTCAGTAGTTTCTGCAAGAATGCAGATATTCAGAGGGAGTTGACCATCTTTCTACATTCCACAACAGAAAGGTGTAGAAGAAGCTACTGCAGATTAGGACTCCAGCAGCTCCTGCAAGAAAGCAAAGACTCAGAGGGAGTCCACCCAACGAACAAACAAAGATAAGTATTTTAATTTCTTGCATATGTGTTTGTTTAAATAAAATTGTTCAATGATGTATACGCTCATGTTCCTAGACTTAGGATATGTATAGTTGCATTGATGAACAGTATACTACTAATATACATGGGTAAGTGGCCTATGGCACTGTACAACATTCCATTGCTACTTATCTAGAATGAAACCTCTTTGCTGACATGTTGGGAGTTGTGCACACTCTTAACAATGTTCTGGTAGAGATTGGAAGGCATCTAGAAAGTTATGGGATATGGATAAATGTTGTATTGAAGCATTGGCTAAGATAATTGCATGACTGTATGACATATTTCTTTATGTGTAAGAATTTGTTCTGAAAACTATGAGATGTTTCTAATCATGCAATTTAACCTGTTTTGTAGGAAAGACCGTATATCTTTACCTACAAAAGGACTACAACATTTGTTCCAGCAACAAAGATATCTATTGAAGATATTGAAGTTCCCAAGATCTGGGATGAAGAAATGGAATGCCATGATCCGTCGATCATGAAGAATGATGTTTGGGTTTCAGTCCCAAGACATGAAGGGAAGTTTGTTATGACTTCCAAATGGAACTATCTGATCAAGCATATTGCAGATGGCAGCATTGAGAAATATAAAAGTGATGAAATAGAAGATGCACCAGATGGATTTTAAGACAGCATGGTGTAGTTAGATATGTGTGCAAAACTTGGTATGGTAGGATAGATAGCTTTCTATCCAGTTTGGGCTTTACCCAGAATAAAGCGGATTCCAACCTTTTCTACAAGGTTGAGGAAGGAAATCTAGTGATACTACTTTTGTATGCAGATAACCTGTTTGTTACAGGTGAAAATAGATTGATTGCCGACACGCAGCGGAAGCTTACTACCGAGTTCGAGATGAAGAACTTGAGAATGATGCACTATTTGTTTTTGGCATGGAGGTGTGGCAGAGTGATGGAATCTTCCTTGGACAAGGGAAGTATGCAGTAGAGATCCTGAAGAGGTTCGGGATGATGGACTGCAAGGCTATGGCCACACCTATGGCATCGAATATGAATCTTCTATGTGATGCTTCATCTGAGCCAGTTGATATCTCTATGTATCGTTAGATGATTGGGTCCTTGATGTACCTGATGAACACGAGACCAGACATTTGCTTTGCTGTGAACACATTGAGCCAGTTCCTGACGGATCCGAGGAGTGTTCACCTGGTTGCTGTAAAGCATGCTCTGAGGTACCTGAAGGGTACAGTGGATTATGGGCTCAAGTATGAGGTGAATCAAAAGCTTAACCTGCAGGGTTATGTTGATTCAGATTGGGCTGGCAGTGCTGCAGATAGGAAGAGCACATCTGGGTGTTGCTTCAGTATGGGATCAGGTGTGATCTCTTGGTTTAGCAGGAAGCAGTCCTGCGTAGCACTGAGTACAGCTGAGGTAGAGTATGTTGCAGCCTGTTCAGCTAGTTGTGAGGCAGTATGGCTACAGAAGCTACTGTCTGAGTTATTTGATCTCCCGTTGGAGGCTACTGGTATCTTCTGTGATAACCAGAGTTGTGTGAAGCTATCCGAGAACCCAGTGTTTCATGACAGGTCGAAACACATAGAGATCAAATACCACTATATCAAGGATATGGTGCAGAGAGGAGCTGTGAAGCTCCTGTATGTTGCGACGGACGAGGAGATTGCAGATGTGCTGACGAAGCCACTAGCCAGGGTGAAGTTTGAGTACTTCAGAGAGAGGCTTGGCGTTATTCAGATCGAGGACACTTCGAGGAAGAAGTGATGGACACATCTGCTGAAGCCATTCCAAGCATGTTGGAAGGAGGATCCTTCACATGGCTGTGGATGTAAGCGCTGGATGATGAACATCAGGATGATGTTCTAGTTTCTGCTTGATATGATCAGTTAGATCATTTTATGTATGTATGTACGCATCATGTTGGATGCTGGATATGATCAGTTGGATCATGTGTATGTATTTTATATGCATCATGTTGGATGCTTGGACCATGTATCTGTATATGTATCAGGTGGATACATTGTATGATCAGGTGGATCATGTATGGTGATATATATCATATGTTTTGTATTTGTATCAGGTGGATACATTGTATGATCAGGAGGATCATGTATGATGATATGTATCAGATAGATACTTGGTATGCATCAGGTAGATGCATTGATGATCAGGTGGATCAGGTATGATGACATGCAGCAGGATGTTGCAGTGATGATCAGGATGATCATATATGACGAGCTTCAGGATGTTGCTCTAGATGACATGCAGCAGGATGTTGCAGTGATGATCAGGATGATCATAGATGACGAGCTTCAGGATGTTGCTCTAGATGACATGCAACAGGATGTTGCAGTGATGATCAGGATGATCATAGATGACGAGCTTCAGGATGTTGCTCTAGATGACATGCAGCAGGATGTTGCAGTGATGATCAGGATGATCATAGATGACGAGCTTCAGGATGTTGCTCCAGATGACATGCAGCAGGACATTGCAGTGATGATGATCAGGATGATCATGAGTACATCAGGATGATGTATGGTGAGTATCAGGTTGATACTCTATGGCCGTGGATCAGGTTGTGCAGATGAGCATGTCTGGGAGATCCAATAGGTTGGAGTTGTGTACCCGTAACAGCCTGGGATGCTCTTTCGAGACATTGCTCTGGGAGGACATGTAATAGCGCCCTGGGAGATCTCAGGTCGGAGTTGTGTACCCGTAACATCCTGAGATGCTCTTGTGAGGTTTTGTCCTATGGCATGTAATTTGGGCCCTGGGAGATTTCAGGTCGGAGTTGTGTACCCGTAACATCCTGAGATGCTCTTTCGAGGTTTTGCCATGACCACATGTAATAGCGCCCTGGGAGATTTCAGGTCGGAGTTGTGTACCCGTAACATCCTGAGATGCTCTTGCGAGGTTTTGTGGTGGACCACATGTAATTTGTGCCCTGGGAGATTTCAGGTCGGAGTTGTGTACCCGTAACATCCTGAGATGCTCTTTCGAGGTTTTGTGGTGGGGTCACATGTAATAGCGCCCTGGGAGATCCTACAGGTCGGAGTTGTGTACCCGTAACATCCTGGGATGCTCTTTCGAGGTTTTGTGACGCACGTAATAAGTCCTGAGGATTCCACAGTATGGCCAGTGATGACGAAGACCTGCAGGTGGTGGGCCTACATCCAGTATGAAAAAGGACTGGCTCTGTAGAACTTCCTATGACGAGTAGATTCAGAGATTGATTGAGATAGCAGCAGCAGTGACGATGATGATGACTCGATGACGATTATCTAGTGACGATGATCCAGAGAAGATGACTTGTGCTAGAAGAACTGTGCTGAGAAATACCTTCCTAGTTAAGAGGGAGTGTTGATGTATATGTAACTTCGGAATGTATTTCACATATATGTATATTGTATTCCTATAGAGATGGTATTATTCCTCTATAAGGAAGTGTCGTCATTTATATTGTAAGTGTCGTAACTTATACTTGATGGGTTATTAGACCACCTTATTTGGGGTCGGCCCTGTATAAGTCATGTGGGTCAAAGGGTTATTAGACCACCCTATTGGGGGTCGGCCATGTGGGTCAAAGGGTTATTAGACCACCCTATTGGGGGTCGGCCCACTCAGCATTATGTTATGTGGTTAAGTTCGAGCCTACATGAGTTAGGTAAAAAGGAAAGTCAAGTCAAGTATAAATAGAGTGCGGGAGGCACTCTATTTACTCACTCACTTCTCACACATGCTATCAAGGAGGAGAGGCGCACTTATGGAGGAGGAGGATTGCTGCTAGTTTATGGCTATCTCTCTTGGTTGGTTGTATCATTGCTCTATCTATCTCTGAGGAAGTTATTGGGGTTTTTCACCTTTATGGTTTTCCCCAAGTAAATCTTTGTGTCTCTTGTGTGCTTGCATTATTGTCTCCATGATTGATATGCTGTAGATATGCTGTACATGTTGTTCTCTCAGTTAAGATCCTAGATCAGATTGAAGTAAGTTATGACCTTTTTCCCAAGGTCACCTGATTTTGACTCAGATCTGGAAGAGGCAGAAACCCTATATTGTACAGATCAGAAATCACAAAGTACAACGAATTAGAGGTTGTCCTTTGGACACAAGGTACCTGGAGATTTTAGCTTCGTCCTGTAACAATTTCAGATCCGAAAACTTCGCCAAAACGGATTTATAGAGAAAGTGCTACTATGACTGGTTTTTTCTATGTAAAACCCTAACCTTCAAATTGTCGTAAGTAAAGCAAGTGTCTTTAGTGCCATACCTTGTCTTCCTTCAGGTTAGCTCTGATACCATGTTAAAATTCAAGATGCTAAGACAGAAAATAGCAGCATTACATTCCATTTCACAATAATAGAATATACAGGATCACTGAAGAAACAACAAGCACAGCATAAACACAAGAGACAGAGATTTATCCTGGGAAACCCTCATGGGGTAGAAAACCCAGCAAAGCTTCCTCAATATAGATGACCAGCAATATACAAAGATGAAACCCTGAGACATGATCTCCTCCTCCACAATAGCAGACCTCTCCTCCACAAGTGCGCTATCCTCAAGTGAGTGAAATGTGTATAATGAGGAACACACCTCCTCTATTTATACACTACTCTGATATGTATTTTACACAAGTACATGTAGGCTCGTATTTAACCATTAGGTTAAATACCCCATTATAACTGACTGGGCCGACCCCTCTAGGGTGGTCTAATAACCCTTTGACCCACATAACACATACAGGGCCGACCCCCACTAGGGAAGTCTAATAACCCAAGTTACCACATTCCAACGGAGGAATAAACATCTCCGGATATACTATAAGATCTTCACGGAGGAATGAATCATCTCCGGAATAATAAAGTACAAATATAATATTCTTTGAAGTTACAATATCTCAACATAGTTCCTGCAGTATTCATTGGAATCTTTGTGGATCATGGGCCACCATAGCCTTGCACGCAATATCTTCTGCGCAGTGGATCTTCCTGCATAGTGAACTCCCGCGATCCCTGAATGTGTGTCTGCTAGAATCAGTGGTTTCTCATGATCTAGTACGCATCTACGCAAGACTTCATCCGGCCTGAGTTTTTATAACTAGCCTGCAGTTATAGGTAAGTCCACGATGCGCACCACTAGCTGCTTCTTCTACTGGACAGATAGTTCCTGTGGTGCCAGCCCCGTTGTTAAAAAATTAATTATATCCTTATAGTAGTCATCAGCAACCTGTATACTAAATAACTGCGCATCAGGCAGACTGTCTTCGATATTCGTTGGCTCTTCTCCTGACTCAATCCTTGAAAGATGATTGGGTCCCAAGTTCAGTCTACCTGGCTTAACAACAATCTCAAAATTATACTCCTAGAACAACAACAGCCATCTGCATATGCGTCCCCCTAACACTGGCTTATTGACTAGGTACTTCAATGCAGAATGGTCAGTGAACATAAGGAAGTGCGCACCAAGCAAATAATGCCTAAATTTTTGTAGGGAATATACCATTGCAAGGCCTTCCCTCTCAGTAGTGGTATAGTTCTTCTTTGCTGTGGAGAGCTTCCTGCTCGAAAATGTAATGGGGTGGTCAATACCTCCTTCCCCCGATTGATCTAATACAATTCCCAATGCACTGCATGACGCGTCGACATGGACATGAAACGGTTTCGACCAATCTAGAAAGACTAGAATTGGCGCAGTTACCATCTTTTCTTTTAATGTATCAAACCCTTGTTCACATTCCGTGTTCTAGATGAACGGTGCGTCTTTCTTTAGCATCTTTTCCATTGGTGCGGTTATCTGCGCATAACCCTTTATAAATTTTCTGTAGTATCCAGTATGACCCAAGGTAGAGTGCAACATCTTGACTGAAGTTGGTGTTGGCAAGTTCACAATAATCACGATCTTCGCAGGATCCACCATCAATCCTTGCTTACAAACAATATGCCCCAGTAGATTTCCATAGGGGACACAAAAAATGCACTTCTTATGATTCAAAGAGATCTGATACTGTCGGCACTTCTCAAGCATCATTTTGAGGTTCGCACAATGGTTCTTCAATAGGCCAAAGACAGTCCAATCATCAAAGTAGGCTTCCAGAAACTTATGCATAAATTCTTTGAATGCTGCGACAACCACTCTGGAGAATATGGCAGGTGCGTTCTTCAGGCCAAAAGGAATTACTGTGTACTGGAACGACCCCCATTCTGTAGCAAATGTCATCTTATGCCTATCTGCAGGATCAATCCTAATCTGATGATATCCGAAAAAACCATCGCTAAACGAATAGGCCTCATTCCATCCAACATTATCAAGTACTTCATCTGTAAACGGAGTAGGGAATGGGTTGTGCATCGAAGCATCATTCATTTTTCTGAGATCAACACAAATCCTGATCTCACCCTTCACTTTCTTATCTTGTACGATCATGGGACTAATCCATTCTGATTCCTCAATGGGTTCAATGATTCCTACTTCAATCATTTTATCTAGCCATGCACGTACTCTTTCTTTGTAGCACGGGTTTAGTCTGTACGGTCTCTGCTTCACAAGTTTTGCACCTAGCTTCAACGGTATTTTCATAACTCCTAGGTCTCCCAGAATTGTTTTCATTTCTGTGAATTTTGTTGGAAACAACTCCTGATACTCGCGCAGGGTGTCTGCGATCTTTGAAACAGTCTGATCGTCCCAATAGTCTCCAATTGCTGCGAAGTTCGGTTCTTCTTTTGTGCCAATATTCACCTTCTGTGTTTTTACTGGTCTGCTCATATCTGGGATTTCTAATGGAGGTCCTTCTACGTCACTCGCACCCTCCGACTCTGGTATGTTTATATTGCGCAGATCGTCATCATCTTCTTCATTTGCATCCTCAATATCTTCAGCTAGGTTGTAACACTCGATAAGGTGTTCTTCATGTTCCTTCCATTCCGAGTGTAGGTGCGCGGGAACATGATATGCCCCGAAAAATTCCTCCAATGTTATATTTTTGTGAGGACAGTCTTCCCTGAATATGCGTTCCTTAATTATTTGCAATTTCTCATGGATCAGCGGATCCTTGTCCTCAAAGCTGAAGTCCTTCTGGAAGTTGGCAGCCAACATCTCCCAATCCGTCATCTCTCTGCGCAACTCCAGGTCTAGGTACCGTTTCTTTGGAATGTCATCCTCCAATGTATGCACAAACAGGTGCACCCATTCTTCATGTGGCCTTCCCATCCATGCCTGCAAATAGACTTCAATATGCTGACTAGGGTCTGTCTATCCATTAAACTTATCAAAAGGTAAGGTAACCTTTTTCAGCAAACCAAATCTGCATCTTAATTCTACATTGATCCCAAGTGGTCAATGTCTGCTTGTGTGCATTCCACCATCTGGCGGGTGTGTCCCGCAGTGCCATATCTAATGCTGGTAGTCTGTGCTCATCTGCAATAGCTGTGGTGTATTCTTGGATGAAAGTATAAACATTAGCAGAACCATCATATGTGGGGATAGGACTTACCTCCTTCCCGATCCAGTGCAGTGATTTCATAACCTGCGCGCACCTTCTTGTTGATACTTCATGCATTTGGCTTTGCCAATTTTCCAGCTCTGCCTCTGAATCAGAGACGCAAGAGCTGTCACATCTCCAACTGAGTGTGTCGTCTGCGGTATGATTAATGTAATCTTCCTGGTTCGCTGTGAGCTAGTATAGTCTGTCCAAGTCTTGAGCCTTGGATTCCTCCTGAATCGGCTCGTTTGATCTGTCACCATCTGCAGGATCCAACGGTGCGATGACCCTAATATGCATTCCTTCAAATATCATCTTCTTCGATTTTAAGTCTATGATAGCCAAGTTATCCATAGCCCAGTCAATTCCTAGCAGTGCAGGAAAATGATGACTATCATCCACAATCTCGATAACTTCAAAGTCTATATGATTTTGGACTCCATCAATGTCGACTATCACATCAGCTAACCGGCCAAAGGGTATGACTTTCTCTTGGTTAGCCATTCTTAACTAGATAGGTGACCGTGACAACTTTGGTCGACCCATTTGCTTCCATGTCTGCTTAGTTAAGACATTTACTTCAGATCCTAGATCAAGGATGCATTCATCCATTTCAAAATATGCAATCTGCGCGGTAAGTCTCATTTATCATCCTGTTCTTTTATGCTTCCTTATGTGATGTACTGCGCTATTAGAAGCCTCTGTTCCGGCCTGCAGATCATACTAGTTTATGAGCTTCTGTAGCTCTACTATGGCATTTTCACTTTTTAGTAACTTCATGCAGCTTTGCAAGAACTGCGCAACGGAAGTGCTGACATCCTTCGCAGTGCTTGTTTTGTCATAGGTCGTTGGCATGTCTTCAACATGCGGTGCTTGACTGCGCAACAGGATCCTCTGTGTTTCTGTTGCTGGCTCTCTGAAGCTATCCTGCACGTCGATAAAGACTTCCTTGTTCTTTTGTAGGTTGAGAGCAGGTATTTTTCCCGGAGCTTTCCTTATCCATTCTGTCTCATGAGGGATCTGCTCTGTGTGAGCTTCCCCTGATGTGGAAGCTTCTGCTCCCCTATCGCGGCCTGTTTGAGCGCCACTTCGTGTGACCACATTGATGCTTGGGTCTACTTGTCTTTTCTCTACTGCGATCCACTGGATGTTCATGTTTGGTGCATCCGTTCGTCTTATTTTCTGCATTTCCACCTCTAGTACTGGGCAATCTTCAATGACATGGTCAAATGATTTACAATAGTTGCACGTAGTGCAGGGGTTAACACAATCTCTGGATACATGACCTTGCTGGCCACAATTATAGCAAATGACCTGGCCGCGGCCTCTTCCCTGCATCGGGCCAACATTTCTTCCTCTGCTGCGGTATCCACCACCACGACCTCTGTATCCTCCTTGGTCATATTGTGCATTCTCTTGTTTCAGCTGGGTGTCTTCTTGTACGCGGTACAAGCCATCGCCTCGCATCGAGTCCATATCCCGTTTTCTCTCATTCATTAATTCATATGCGCGGTAGTTGGATTCATCATGTCCAACTGACTTACAGAAATTACAATATAAATTTTTAGGTGTTTTGACATATTTCTGTATAAGGTAGTAGTCTTCAGGTCTGTGTCCTGTGGTCCTACATATTTCACACCATGGGGCCTGATTCTGATTCAATGGGTTGGGCGCACCACTGTTAAGATAGTCATGGAATAATGGGCAATGCTCTTGGTCATGGCCTTCTCCTTTACAACCTGTACACCAGACCTCATGTCTAGGTTCGTACCTTTGTTCTTTTCCATTCTTCATGCTTTGCAACTCTAGTGTCAGGGTGGTTAGTTGGTTTTGGATCTGAGACATCCCAGAACTAGTCTCACCAATCAGCGAAGCCTCTAGCTTCATTGCGATCTCCAAGGCCTCTGCCTGGGACTCAACCTTCTGCTGCATCAATGGTAACCTAATATGGGGAAACAACACAACAATGAACCATTCCTTGTGCTGTTCTGGGGCTATAACAAAGCTCACTTGGTCCAATAGAGTCTTGAACTTCTGATCAAACTCCCAAACCGTTTCCGTCGATTTCTGCTTTATTTCTTTCAACTCAGTTATACATTGAGACTCAGATTTAGGTTTCTTAAACTCAGCCACGAGTGCAGCTTTAATTTATGCGAGGGTTCTCGGCTGTATGGTAGAGTATTTCATGAACCAATGTAACGCTCTCTCCCTGAAAGTGGTGATGAGTTGTGCTCTCTTCACTGCTCTCTTCCATACTTCTCTTAATGGCAAATGCATATAACAACCCTCTCATAATAGTATGCAAGGAAACATTTAGACATTCATTGACAAAAAACACAAGTAAGCCTTCATTCATAGATACAATCACACAACAAGAGATTTAACGTGGTTCACTCCCCCAGGTGGGAAGCTACATCCACAAGAACAGTTGGTAATATATTTTTTAGAAAGGGATGGGGACAACCATTCTTAGTCTGTGCACTCAGCTGCAGACTATCCTTCCTCTCAAAAATAGGCCTCTGCGCACGCAGTTGCAGATCCTTACAATCTTCTCGACTCAAGAGATTTTACAATACAAAATTCATACCAATATTAACTCTAGCAACTAACTAGCCCCATCCCATACAAAATTTTCTTCTTAAATAGATCATTCCCGAAGGTCATGTCTTTACAAAGTCGAAGACCTAAACCCAAAAACCCTTAGGGTTTACAAACTGCGCCGGTTTCCCTAAACCGGCTTGCTGGCGTCTGGTAGCATCTGCTTCATCGTGGGGGTTTTCCACATCTTCAATCTGTCGTTATCGGCCTTCCTGTCGCACGCGTGCCAACAAGCTGCTTTCATCGAACCATTTCTCTCTAATGGTTTTTCCCACCAAGCATGCCAAGATGTCGTTTTCCTCAATAATCTCGTGCATTGGCCGCCTGCCTGATTTCCTTATGCCCGCCGCTCGGAACTCTTGGAGCATCTTTACAAAATTAGACCATTACTAGTCCATCCGATACCTGCACATGATCCATGTCCAGCACTCTGCTTTGCTGGCTCCACGTGTCCTGACTGCTTCGCAACACTGCTTCCTCGCAGCATTGGTCTTCGCGTTGCTCCCAAAATTCAGATGCTGCGCACAGCTTCGCAAATTGATCAAAACTTGGATGCTGCGCACAGATTCGCAACATCTTCAACACTTAGAAAAAATTATATTTCTGAGCTGCGCTCAACTCATTTTTCCCTGCTTATCACAAAAAGGTGTTTCCAAAACTTTGTCTCAACCTGGGCCCAACAAGCTTCTACAGATTCTTCTTCATAGTGGTTCAGTGAACAAGCTCGGGGGTCCCAAGGCAAGTAATTTGGATGTCTTCAGGAATAGGTTGGGTGGAACCGGCTCCTTGGGTTGTTTGTTTCTCCCACATTCACCAGGTTCTACTCTTATGTCTTGTTTATTTTCAGTTAAATGATTTTCTGCATTTGTAATTGTTTTCAATTTCTGACCTAAGTATGATTTTGTATAATGATGGTTAAGTAAATGATATGATTGATTAAATATATCCTCTGTATTTTTCCCATACTGTTTTCTGTATAGTACTCTAGTACAGAGAAGTAGAATTAAATCAGATGAATGATGGGCAGAATGCCAAGTGAATGATTAGACTAACATTGTAGTGTTTCTTTTAAATCTGTAATACCAATTATATATGTCTAAACTCAGAATATAGAACAACATATCATAAAACAGATATTGAATACAAGAGTTACAGCAAAATGCTGCAGAGCAGAGTAACAAAACAAGTCGAGGATTCCAACCTCAAGACACTTGACATTAGCTCTCAAAAATTACAAACACTGGCCAAAAACCTTGCCATGAATCAACACCAAACTCTCGTTAAACATCAAAGCATCAGCCATACCGTGCCAGGAGTACCTACGAAGGAAGAGAACCACCGAGGCTTACTGGGCTGACGAGTAGTAGTCCTCCACCAAGATTTAAAAACCAAACAACCATTCGACAAAGTTACACCTGCCATAAAACCTTTGAGAGGTTAAACATAGAAAATACAGAGTTCAACTTTGAACATTACAATTAACATTACTTTTCATTGATTGGAATATTACCTTAACGACACAGCTTCTGGGACATAGACATCTCAATCAAACGAGAACGTCAGAGCCATCTAACAAACGTAGAGAAGAGGATTTCAATTTTAAGAATACCAATCTATCTTTACAAGAGAATCAAACCCCGGTTCCAAGTCAATCAGCAAAATCCTGAAGGCTGGAAATGTGGCTCCGCCGTATAAGAAAAAATGAACCTTGAAACTAATAAGATTTCTGTATCGGTCCAGGGATCGAAACTAAGGAAGGAGTCCTCCAATATTCAAACACCAAACCCTACATTGTAGCAGATGGTCGGCCTCTCCACCTTACCACTACCAAGTGAAATGAAGGCTGAGAAAACCACTTCGACACAATTCATAATGGAGACTAGGGTTTTCAGTTCAAATCCCAAGGACATTTGAGACCAACGGTGGTGATGATGCCAACTAGGCACGTCGAAGTTCGGGCATCAACCACATTAAATACCTTATTAATTATCATAACCATCATGAGATCCAGATCAGTAGACTGAGGTTAAAAACATTACACAGTTCGGCGTCAGGGTGAAGTTTGGTGTTTACTATCACATGAACCACAAGCACGTTGACATCCACCGGGCTTTCCACTAAGCACAGTAGGCTAGAAATTTAAATGCCAAGACCGGGTTCAATAGTCTGCCAGCACGATGATATCAAATCATTCAATACCTTGTCATATCACCTATCAGTGCCAAGACTTAGGGTTACAACGTATTGTTTATGTAGTACATTCCAAATGTATTGATCAATATGATATATAGTTATTAGGTTTGTATAGTTACCAAATGAATTCATGTATATATAGATCGCATTCATAAAAGGTATTCAAATACTTAGTGTATAGTTCAAAATCCCATAGTATGCACATCGTAACATTTGAGCACATTGCCATATCTATTCACAAAGTACATAGCATATTATAAAGTATAAACATTAAATTAGAAAGGTCTAAATATTATAATGGTTCAAATTCACAATAGTATCATCATAATTATGATGAAAATATTATAATAACCTTTGCTATATTAATATGATTCTTCATAATTTATAAAATTGAGAAATGTATGAGCTAATATAATCTCAAGTTAATCCACGTAATAAATGCACATGATATTACCACTCCTTGCAAAATGGCAAAATGATGACAAAATTTTAATAGCACTTATAAATTTGTAAACTAGCACGTAAACGAGAAGTAGGACAAAGATCCATACCATTAACAATTCATGCAGGAAAGTACTTAGAGCTACTATAAGCATTGAAATCTAACTGAAAACATAATTAGAATTGCTTGTAACATTTGAAATTGTCGTAATACTCTTACTTGCGTATTTGCGCAAAGAAACAGGTTCAAATGCTTTAGCTAAACATAGCTAAGTAAACCTCAGGGTATCTCGTAGGACCCCTTCATCATGAGAAACTGTCAGTACTTTGTCAAGAAAAATTTATCACAAGATAAACTTAATTACAACTTAAAGATTACAATTAACACAAGTAGAACTAATATCGTATTTTGTGTTATAAAGTATGAATTGTCGTTATCATAATTTGTTATTATTTAAAAAGATTAGCATTTATTTTATTTCCACATTAGCAAGTACAACATTTAATGCTACTTAATTTTTTTTAATTTTTTGTAAATTTACGGGATGTTACAGTACCCTAACGTAGAAATTCTATGTCTCAAGTGTAAGTGATGAAGGGGTGTTGTTTGGATGCTTATCCCCAGCATCCTACCTAACTACAAAATTCTTTTGTGTTCCCCAAATGGGGTTAAGTGTTGGTTGAGTTAGGTAAGTTTTAAGGATCACTCGAGTTAATGTGACTGAGTGTGTGCATAGGTGGTGTTGGAAGCTAATTAGGAATGTAAAAGATGAAATTTTAAATCTGGTACGAAAAAACTTTACTTGCTGAAGAAAAGAAATTAGATTTTTTTTTTTTTAAAGCAAGCTAGTAAAACAAAAGGCAAAGAGAGCTCAACAACAGAGGGTGCTGCTGGGAATAGGGGGGGTGCTAGTAGGTTGCAGGACAGAAAATGAAAAAAGGGAAAATCTGAGTGCGGCCGTGTAGCCGGATTACGTAGCTCAGAGCACGGGTTTCGGGCTGACAAGTGCAATCTACAACGTGGCTAGTATGCTAGACTATGCGGCATGGAGTGCGGGCTGCAGGATGGTAAGCATGGATGGAGGCGTAGGATGCGGGAAGATAGGCGCGGCGTGCAGGTGCAGGATGGGGGATGACAACTGCATTTTGCAGCGCGACGTGCGGGGGTGGCAGCTGCGTTTTGCAACGCGCTATGCGGGGTGGAAGCTGCGTTTGAGGACGCAGCGGTAGTGGGTGCACATGAATTAGTGGCCATGGTTCTAAGCAGAAGCACAACGACGCCGCTTGTGTTCCGAGGTGGGGTCCGAAGGGAGGTGGTTGCAGGGCGTGGTTTGGGCCGCATTCAAGGAGCTGCAGGGTGTGGTTGGGGCCGCGCACGGGGATCAGAATGTAGCGACTGGGGCCGCGGTAAGGAGCAGGAAAACTGCGCTGCGGGCCACTGCTATAGCCTAAATACCTGAGTTGCAGGCCGCGCAAAGGAGTTGAACAGCTGCGCACTGGGTTGCGGCTGATGGACGAAAAAATGCGCTTCGACGTGCACAAACAGGTGCTAAAAAATATTGCAGCCGTACATAAAAAATCACAGGCCTGCAACTGAGTAAAGAAAACAAAAAACAAAAATAAACAAAAACAAAAACTAACAAACCAGAGGTTCAAACCAGTGGAGTTGCCAGACTGTAGCTGGGTTTTTCACCCTAGCTTGTGCAAATGAGCACCTGCTAAGGATAATGGAATCCTTAGCAGCAACGTCATGACTTTTTCCTTTTGGGTCATTATTTGGGGATTAAAATAGTAGGAAAAATGCTTAACATAGTCATGTGGCTAGGAGAATGAGCTAGTGACCATTTTTTAGGTGTTAACATTTCATACACCGAATCATTGGTCTGCAACAAAAATATAAAAAACATTACCGACGTGAAAGCAGTAGACTAAGGAAAAAATTATATTAACAAAACATATCTATCCTGATAGATTCCTAAAAATACAACTAGGTTTACCTGATGCCTGGATGATAGTGTCGTCAGAACCACAGTTGGGGACTTGCCTCGATCATCCCCCTGCAAAAAAGAAGTAGAAAACATTATCATAATGAAACCAATATACACACTAAAAATACATAACAAAAAAAAATTATTCTACATATTATATTGGTACAATTCCAATGAATTATACCTATTGCCTCGAGGATCGTGATCTACTCATCGGATCAATGATTATAGGTGACCTACCCTGATCTACTAATAGGGAGGTGCCCCTTACAGAACCCTGAATAAAAAACATAGAAAATATTATCTAAACGAAACCAAAATACTCACTGAAACAATATAATAACAAAACAATTTGACGTATTTAAATTGTACAAGTACAATCAGGTTTACATGTTTCTCCGAGGCTGCTGTCGTATGATCAATAGCTGGTTGGCTTCCCCGATCAACACTTTGCATCAAATATAGATAACATTATATAAACCAAATGAATATACTCATGAAAAAACACAACAACAAAATGTTTTGAACATATTACATTTGTACAATGACATCGATGTATACCTGCCTCCTCGAGATAGGTCTGGTATCATCTACTGTGAGGGAGGTGCCCCTTACAGAACCTTGCATCAGAAACATCGAACAAATTACCTAAAGAAAACTAAAATACTCACTGAAACAATATAATAACAAAAAAATTTGACATATTTAAATTGAACAATTACAATCAGGTTTACTTGTTTCCCCGAGGCTGTTGTCGTCTGATCAACAGTAGGGTGGCTTCCCCGATTAACACTCTGCATAAAATATAGATAACATTATATAAATCAAACGAATATACTAATGGAAAAACACATAAGAAAAATATTTTTTCATATTATATGTTTACTATTACAAAGATGTATACCTGCTGCCTCGAGGCAGGTCTAGTATGATCTACTTTTAGGGAGGTTCCCCTTACAGAACCTTGCATAAAAAACATATACAGAATTTCCTAAATGAAACCAAAATACTCACTAAAACAATATAATAAGAAAATTTTTTGATGTATTTAAATTGTACAATTACAATCAGGTTTACCTGTTTCCCCGAGGTTGTTGTCATCTGATAAACAACCGTGTGGCTTCCCTGATCAATGTTCTGCATCTAATATATATAACATTATATAAACCAAACAAATATACTAATGAAAAAAAACAGCAAGAAAACTCATTTTTCTTATTATATTTTTACTATTACAAAGATGTATACCTGCTACCTCGAGGAAGTTGTACTCCTCTGACCATCTGCTAGTCGAGATTTTCCCCGATCACTACCCTACGAAGTAAATATAGAAAATTTAAACAAAATAAACTAACGAAAAATCCTTAAGATGTTAAATTCATTAATAAAAGGTTGGGTAAATTTTTAGATGTACAACTCCCATAGTAACGGTGTTTGTATCTACTTGATTCAAATTCTAATTAATAAGCAACTCTTCCCCTACAACTATTGATTTAATGGCGCATACAAAAAAACGGTTTCCTTCATGCCCCTCAAATTCCCAGTTAGGTTTCTTAATTGTATACCTTGGTTGTGTATTGTTTATAAACCCCACAATATTCCCTATGGCCTTTGGCCTTCCATCAATGTACAGCGTTGCTCCTTTATTTTGATCTTTGTCTTTCAACTGTAAATAGTTTGCTGACAATCCATATCTACGCATACTTCATGTATATTGGACCAGGCGCATCCAATCTTTGTAGTTGTAATAGGGTCCAACATACTCCATCAATTCTGTACATCTGTCGTAACCGACCTTGATTCCATCCATGCAAAACAACCCCAAACCATGTAATGACGACGGTGCAATTCTATATATCCTCTCGTTCACACAAAAAATTGTGTTAATTTAAGGAAGATCCTTTGGTACCCATTGTTTCACTATATGTCTATACCTCAAAGGAACCTCGATGTCGCCTATTGTCTCATCATAATAGGAACATGACCCTCCTTTAGCGAGGAAAAATTCCATGCATTTATGGAATTTTCTTCTGATATATTGAGATCTAGTTGATAAAACTCTTGTAGACCTACTGGATGTCTCACTTTCCTCTAGACTTCCTAAACTCCCCTCGCTTGAGGAAGAAAAATCTGACAAATACTTGTTTGGTTCTACCTGCACCATGGGAAAAAAGTTCAAATAGGACCTCAAGGCATAGCACCTTTTATAAGGTGACGTGTAGCATATGCATAGTTCATATTAGAAAATTACAAGGCATTAAGGCATGCATTTTCCACTATCATCATACGTAGTTAGCATGCCTCCACCAAATGTAAACTCCTTTCTTTTATTACATCTAATAAACAAGTACCACTGAAACTACATAAAAGAACAGTAACAAAACATAATTTTCATCTCTTTCGACTTTTCCACATTAACACTACTAGTTGGCTCATTGTGTTAAAGTAATCTTCAGTAACATGTAATTTCTAACATTAATATTTAATAAACATTAACATGATTAAAGAAGATAGGTTTAGGGTACTTACATTGTAATGTGGAACCTTCTTGTCAGATACTCATAATTATTACTTTCAGTGAAAACTGTACCTCTCAGAGGTCAGCCAACACTAGGATCCCACTGACCATACTAAAGGGTAAGTACAAACCAGAGAGAGAGAGAAAGGTTGTATGCAACAATAGTTATAAGACAAATATAGTTACATTCGTAACATAAGTTAAAGAAAACACAAAGAATGATTACAACAAAAGTCTTAGTGCAAGTAAAAGCTTAACAGAATAACACATATCTGATCACCAACAATTTTGTCTGACAGGACAAGTCTTAACTACTTAATACAAAAAATTAAAAATAAAAGTAAAATAAAAAAATATATATATATAAATTAAAAATTAAAAGTAATATACTAAAATAACAAATAAAATAAAAAGGAGTCATAAATAATAACATAAATCATAAGTGGGGTACTAGGGTCATTTAGGGGACAAACAACCATAGTACCCAAAGGACCAAAAACATTAAAGGGTGGTACGAACAACTCAATATGGGAGAAATGATCCTATCAACCACACGCCAAGGACAAGGTACCACAAGAACAATAAAAAATAGGGTGTAAGGACCAAAAGTAAATCAACCATTGTGGGGAAGGTACAAATATGGTCAAATATATATTGCAATAGCTCCCTGTAACTGCCTCTTGTATGCAATAGTTCCTTTTAACTACCTGTTATTTGACATGCCAAAGAGATAGAAGGTCAAATAATGTCAAATATATGCAATAGCTCCTTGTAACTACAATGTATGAGTGCTTTCCAATACAAAGTAGTAGAATTAAAATCATGTATGATAGTGTGCGGGGACTATGCCTTTCACAATATGAAACAGAGCATTAGGTATCTTAGAAAAGGAAGTTATGATGCAAGTTCTAAGTCACTATTTGACACTAGAGAAGAGTTGATTTTGACAACCAAATATGCAAAACTATTGTCACAAATGGTAAATGATTTCATTTTAAAAGGATGCAATAGGAATTGAAAAATATACGAAGTAAAGCTCAAAGAAGGATTACAAAAAAAGTCTTAATGCAAGTAAAAGATTAACAGAAAAAACATATATGATCACCAATAATTTTGTCTGACAGGACAAGTCTTAACTACTTAATACAAAAAATAAAATTAAAAAATTAAAATTCAACTTCTCACCTTTAACACTACCAGATGGTCACTGTGTTAAAGTAATATTCAGTAACCTGTAATAATAAACTTGTTTAATTTACAAGAAAATAAATATGTGAAGATACTTACCTAGGTGTAGACGTTTCCTGTAATATACTCAGAAGAGTTACTTTCAGAAATCACTGTGCCTCTAGTAAAGGCCAGTCAACTCTAGGAACCAAGTGACCCTATTAGAGGGTTAGTACAAACTCGAGAGAGAGATATGAATGGGATATGGTACAGTCAATCAAAGAAATTCAATGAAATTCAAAAGGCTCAGTACAATCACAATAAATATCATCCCTTAATAAGTCTCAACATCACAAATAAAACGCAACAAATATATATAGCCATAGATCAAGAACTACACACAAAATCTGAGCATATAAAACAAAGGTCAGTAAAAAAACAAAATAACTTAAAAACTCAGTCCAATCTGCCCATACAAAATTTTGGCCCTCATAAATGAGTTGACAGCCAGTATACTAAGGCCAAAGAGACTCACGACCTCCACATATGAGTACACAGAAGGGTAAAGCAAACCCTTAAGACCTCACAACCCTTACTAAAACAACCAGCAGAGAAAAACTAGGGCTCACGGTTGATTCTGAGTGTCAGAACCTCCCCAACAAGTAGAAGGAGACAAGATCGAAAAACATACTAGGAATAAAGGTTACCAATCAAATATAAATAACCTTCAAACTTCAAAAACAGATCTGAAAAATAAAAGATAAAAAAAAAATAAAAAAAAATTAAAGTAGAATGTCTTAGGTGGGTACCAGGGTTACACAATTAAATAGGTGAGGGTACAAAGACCAACCAGTAAGGTACAAGTAAAAAATACAAGAGTGGGTATAAATGCTCATAACCCTTAGGACTAAGGGGGTTTACCTCAAATGTGGACAAACTACCATAGTACCCATAAGACCAAAAACATAAAAGGTGGTACAAATCAAAAGATAACTCAAGATGAGTAAAAGACCACAAAAAAGTTATCAACAAAATGAAAGGACCAAAATTCAATCAACCAAGGTGGGGTACAACCAATCATCTCTCTCTCAAATGTACCAGTGTTTCATATAACCTGAAAGTTCATCATCACTGTAAAAGGAAAAGTCCAAACGGATGATGTGATCATGTGGTCCTCTAGACTACTCCTAAGTTCAAGTGTTAGTGGCTCCATCGAAGGGTGGCTAGTCCCTTGAGAATACCATCTTACTCAACCACCTCAAAGACCTAGGAGAATAGGAATACATGCATCATCATATTGGTAACTGATCGTGTAAGAACTCAAAAACCCTAAAGCAATCAACCGTGCAGAAGGGGATCCAAAAAAGGAAGAGGCATGCAGGCCAAAAGCAATCTCTAAAACCATACCGAGACCAATGTCATAGAAATCAAGCTACAACAAAAAGGCCAAAATGCCAACAAGCAACACTATAAAATAAAAGACCATCTAAAAGGTATGATAGAAAGCAATCTTCCTAACTAAGGTCTGGATACCTCAACAGATCGTATCCTCCGCAAGGTGATGAAATCCAAGTCGAACAATACAAAGTGAGAGACCAAAAGTTGAAGGGATATCCCTCTACTGAAATGTATCCTGGGTAAAATAGCCCTAGAAGAAAGGTCACTAAGAAACCTCGTTTATAACATGTCCGGAAAGGTTCACTATAGCTTCTGCCTTTGAGACCTCGTACAACCAGTAAGATGGCTGGAAACTACAAGGAAGGAAATGGATTGATGTCCTTAGGTATGAAGTGGAGTGAGGTATTCCACTAATTCTATCTGGAACTAGCCCTCCCTGCTTACCCCCGTGGAACAAGAGGCCCTTCCAATAAATTGGCTTAAAACCGTGTCAATAAATACTGGAGGATTTTGGTACCCTAGAGGAAAAAAACTATGTTTCAAATGTAAAGCGATAAGGGGGAATTATTTGGATTCTTGTTCCCGATGTTTTACCTAACTACAAGATTGTTATTACCCTCAAGTGAGGTTAAATGTGTGTTGAGTTATGGCATGTAAATTTTAGGGCTTGTTTTTTAACTCAAGAGGTGATGGAAGTGCAACTTGATGGTGTTATGAATTGACCCAAACCATGCATCTACGAATGAATCGAATGCAACTATTTATTTTCAATGAAATCTAGCTATGGGAGAGAGAGAAAGTTCTTTCATTTCCCAAAGGCATAAAAACCCAAAAAAGAGAAAAGATCACCCACGTTTTGGTAATTTTTGAGCATTAATTCAATATACTCTAGGATCTTTACTGAGAGAATAACATGTATAGCATATCAAGTATGACAATGCATATCAATCACACCAAGCAATCACATGAGACAATAGACACACGGAGTTTCACTAGGGAAAACCATAAAGGTGAAAAACCACACAACTTCCTCAGAGATAGAAAGGGCAATGATACAACCCTCCTCACTTGTATGCCACTTTTCGAGTAGTGTAGAAGTGAATACTGAGATGATCAAATAGAGTGCCTCCCGCACTCTATTTATACATGACCTGACCTTCCTAATAAACTAGCAGGGCCGACTTGTCTAACTCAGTCTAATAACCCATGCTAATACTAATCAAGGCCGACCCCACACTTGGTGGTCTAATAACCCATCACTTGCAAGTTGCGACACTTGCGACACTTGTCAATACAAATGACGAAACTTCTGTATAGAGGAATAATAACATCTCTATAGGAGTACAATATACATAGGTGAAATACATTTCGAAGTTACAATTACATCAACACTCCCTCTTAACTAGGAAGGTATTTCTCGACACAGATCTGCTAGCACAAGTCTTCTTCTCTGGGTCATCGATACTAGATCATCATCATCAAATCATCGTCATCATCACGGCTGCTGCTATCTCAATGAATATCTGAACTACTCGTCATAGGAGGTTCTATAGAGCCATCCCTTTTTCATGCTGGATGTAGGCCCACTACCTGCAGGTATTCATCATCAGTGGCCATACTGTGGAACCTAGGACTGATTACGTGCGTCAAAAAAACCTAGCATAGACTATAGGTTCTTTTACATGTTGATCTTCACAAAACCTACTCAGAGCATCCCAGGATGTTACGAGCACACCGCTCTACCTGTCTGGATCTCGATAGAGCATCCCAGGCTATTACGAGCACACCACTCTACCTGTCCAGATTTTAAAGGATCTTTTCACTGTGAACTTTCACAAAACCTACTTAGAGAATCCCAGGATGTTACGAGCACACCGCTCTACCTATCCGGATCCCGATAGAGCCTCCCAGGCTGTTACAAGCACATCACTCTACCTGTCCGGATTTTAAAGGATCTTTTCTATGCGAAACTATAGAAAACCCTACTTAGAGCATCCCAAGATGTTACGAGCACACTGATCTACCTATCTGGATCTCGATAGAGCATCCCAGGCTGTTACAAGCACACTGCTCTACCTGTTCGGATTTTAAGGGATCTTTTCTATGTGAAACTATAGAAAAACCTACTTAGAGCATCCCAGGATGTTACGAGCACACTGATCTACCTATCTGGATCTCGATAGAGCATCCCAGGCTGTTACGAGCACACTGCTCTACCTGTCCGGATTTTAAAGGATCTTTGCTATGCTACCTGCACAACCTGTCCATGGCTAGAGAGTATCAACCTCATACTCACCATACATCATCCTAATGTACATCATCACATGATCAACCTGATCATCATCATAGAATCAACCTGATGCATATCATTTGGAGCAACATCCTGAAGCTCGTCATCTGTGATCATCCTGATCAAACAATATATCCATCTGATGCATACAAAGTATCTACCTGATACATATCATCATACATGATCTACCTGATCATACAATGCATCCACCTAATACATAAACACAAATACATGATCCACCTGATCATACAATGTATCCACCTGATACATACATAAATACATGATCTATCTGATCATACAATGTATCCACCTGATACATACATAAATACATGATCTACCTAATCATACAATGCATCCACCTGATACATATAAAAGAAATACATGATCCACCTGATCATACAATGTATCCACCTGATACATATACACAAAATACATGATCCACCTAATCATACAATGTATCCACCTGATACATACATAAATACATGATCCACCTGATCATATCAAGCATCCAACATGATACATATACAAATATATGATCCAACTGATCAAAGCATCCAACTGATGCATATACAGAGTAGTAACTAGAGCATCGTCCTAATGCTCATCATCCAGCGCTTACATACACAACCATGGGAAGGATCCTCCTCTCACCATGCTTGGAATGGATCCTGCAAATGTGTCCATCACTTCTTCCTTGAAGTGTCGTTAATCTGAAGAACACCAAGCCTCTCTTTGAAGTACTCAAACTTCACTCTGGCTAGTGGTTTCGTCAACACATCTGCAACCTGATCATCCGTTGCAACATACAGGAGCTTCACTCCTCCTATCTGCACCATATCCCCGATATAGTGATATTTGATCTTGATGTGCTTCGACCTGTCGTGGAACACCCGGTTCTTAGACAACTTCACACAACTCTAGTTATCACAAAAAATACAAGTAGCCTCCAATGGGAGATCAAATAACTCAGACAGTAGCTTCCAGAGCGATACTGCCTCACAACTAGCCAAACAAGCTGCAACATACTCTGCCTTGGCTGTACTTAGTGCTACACAGGACTACTTCCTTCTAAACCAAGAGATCACACCTGATCCCATACTGAAGCAACACCTAGATGTGCTCTTTCTATCTGCAACACTGCCTGCCCAATCTGAATCAGCATAAACCTGCAAGTTAAACTTTTGATTCGCATCATACTTGAGCCCATAATCAATTGTACCCTTCAGGTACGTCATAATATTCTTTACAGCAACCAGGTGAACACCTATGGGATCCATTAGGAACTGGCTCAATGTGTTCACTACAAAGAAAATGTCTAGTCTAGTGTTCGTCAGGTACATCAAGGACCCAATCATTTGACGATACATCATGACATCAACCGGATTAGATGAAGCACCACACATAAGCTTCAGGTTTGATGCCATAGGTGTGGCCATGGCCTTCCAGTCCATCATCTAGAACCTCTTTAGGATCTCTATGTATACTTCCCTTGTCCAAGGAAGACTCCATTTGCACTCTGCCACACCTCCATGTCTAGAAAAAAGTGCATCATTCCCAAGTCCTTCATCTCAAACTCGGCAGCAAGCTTCCTCTTTGTGTCAGCAATCAATCTATCCTCACCTATTACAAACAGGTCATCCATATACAAGAGTAGTATCATAGGATTTCCTTCCTCAACCTTGTAGTAAAGGTTGGAATCTGTTTACTCTTAGTAAAGCCCAAACTGGATAGAAAGTTGTCTATCCTACCATACCAAGTTCTAGGAGCTTGCTTCAAGCCATACAAGGATTTATTTAACCTGCACACACATGACTCTTTGTCACGTGTTTCAAAACCAAGTGGCTGCTCCACATACACTTCCTCCTCGACTACACCATTCAAGACAACTATCTTGACATCCATTTGGTGTATCTTCCATTTCATCACTGTAGCCAGAGCAAGTACTGTTCTAATGGAAGTGTATCTGGCCACAGGAGCAAAAGTCTCTTCATAATCAATCCCTTCTTTCTGGGAGAAGCCACGAGCTACAAATACCGCTTTGTATTTCTTTATGCTTCCATCTGCAACATGCTTGATCTTGTAGATCCACTTGGAAGTCACCACAAAATTCCCTTCAGGTCTTGGGACCACATCCCAAACATCATTTTTCATGATTGACTGGTATTCCTCGACCATGGAATCCTTCCATTCTTTCTTTTCCGCTGCTTCTTCATAACTGGAAGGTTCTTTGTTCACAATGTCACAGAGTAAGGCAACAAAGTTCATATGAGATCTAGTTCTCTTTCTTGCTATGTGTTCTTCTTCTGGAATGCCATACCTTTCCGCATATTGAATGAGCTCTCTAGCCCATGCAGGTTTCCTCTTGTGAGAGTTCTTCTCACGGGGTGGATCTATAGGTATTTGTGGATCTTCAACTTCACGATCTACTTCTGGAATTGCTTCAGTCATGGTGGTGTCTTGAAATCTGATTTCCTTTGGTTCTTCATGATCTTCAATAGGTGTTTTCCTTGACTTGATGAAAGCTGAGTCTTCATCAAATGTTACATCCCTACTAACATCAATCTTCTTGAACCCTAGAAAGTATATTCTGTAAGCCTTCGAGCTTTCACTGTACCCCACAAATATGCCCTTCTTTCCTGAAGGATCTAGTTTTGTCCTCTTTTCCTTTGGGACATGAGTATATATTGGACAACCAAATATTCTGAGATGGCTGACTTCAGGTTTCTTACAAGAGAAGACCTCTTCTGGTGTCTTGTTGTCCAATATCTTGTGAGGTGTTCTGTTATGCACATATACAGCTGTCCTAGCTGCTTCTGCCCATAGATGCATAGGAAGATCCTAGTCATGTAGCATTGCCCATGCTGCTTCCATGATTGTTCTATTCTTCCTTTCTGCAACTCCATTCTGTTGTGGATTGTAGGGAGCAGTCAACTCCCTCTTAATCCCTGAATCACTGCATAACTTCTTGAAATCACCTGAAGTGAATTCTCCGCCATTGTCGGATCTGAATGTCTTGAGCTTCTTATCGGTTTGATTTTCCATCAAGGCTTTGAATTCCTTGAATTTATCAAACACTTCATCTTTGTTTTTCAAGAAGTAAACCCAAGTATTTCTAGAGAAATCATCAATGAAAGAGACATAGTATACATACCCACTCAGAGAGTTGGATGACATCAGACCGCATACATCGGAGTGGATAATTTCCAAGATTCCTTTAGCTTTGCTTTCACTGCTTGGGAATGCCTTCTTAATGTTATTTCCTTTTGCACATCCTTTGAAAACACCTTCATTCTTTGTCTTGATTTCAGGAAGACCCTCTACAACTTTACTTGCAATTGGTAGTGCTCTATAGTGCACATGTGCAAGCCTTCTATGCCAAAGTTCACCTGGCTCCATGGACTCATGTACCATGGCATGTTCAGGTTGTCCCTTCAATTTGTATAATCCTCCCTCTTGGTCTCCAATCACTACTGCATCATCTATGGTCTTACCCTTTGGCCACATAAGTACTTGGCCATCTACAAATGCAACCCTCATGCCTTTTGCATCCAATGCAGGTATGGAGAGTAGGTTCTTCTTGAGCCCAAGTACATATAGAACTTCTTTCATCTTCAAAGAATTTCTAGAGTCTAAGTTGTAGGAGGCTTCACCACTTCCCTTGATAGGATATTGGTACTCATCCCCAAGTTTCACCTTATGGGGTGACTCATGTTCAGATAGATTTGCAAAAGATTCTTTAAATCCAATCATGTGTTTGGAAGCCCCACTATCAATAAGCCAATCATTACATCCATGAGAGATAGTACCTGTGAGAGTAGAGATTAAAACATATTCATCTTCACTTGATGAAGCATCACTTTCTGCCCTAGCCTTCTTCTTGGGAGGTTCATCATCCTTAGCAACATGAGCATGATATCTCTTCTTATTGTACTTCTTCTTCTTGTTGAAGTTGTTGTTGTTGTCTTTCTTCTTCTTGGGACAATAAAGGAAAGTGTCCTAATTCATTACAATCGAAACATCGAACACGAGATAGATCTTTCTTCTTGTTATGGGGGTGAGAATGTTTCTTGTTACAAGATCTCTCCCTCTTAAACTTGCTTCCCTTGGTGTGTGCTGTGAGAGCTTGATATTCGTTCCCCATCTTCTCTTCTCGGGCCACAAGCCTTGCTTCTTCCTGTGAACATTCCTCCCATAGTCTACTGAAGGAGATCAACTTCCTTCTTGCACAAATTCCTTGAATAAAGGAATCCCATGACCTAGGTAGGCCATTCAATGTGGTCATGACAACTTCACCATTGTCCACTACTTCATCCACAGCTTCAAGTTGTTCCTTGATCTGAGAGACCTTAGAAAAATAATATTGAATGGTCTCTCCATTTTGAAGCTTTACCCCTTTCAATTGGTTCCGTAGAGTCATCTTCCGATTTATGTTCTTCCCTTCAAATAGCTTGGTTACAGAATCAAACATCTCCTTGGGTGTCTTTAGAGATGACACATGTTGTATGAGATGGTCTTTGATAGAATCAACAATGATCCTCTTTTCCTTGACCAAGTTCTTCTTATGTAAGGCCTTAGCCTCTTCTTCCTCTGGGAAATGGACCTCAGAACTTATGTAAGTATCCAATTCATTTTCTTCCAGGATTAACCCAATCCTATACTTCCATGCTCGGAACTTATTAGCCCCTTCAATCTTATCGTCAAGCTTGGTGTGGTGAGACATCTTAAGGAGTACTTCAAATGGAAATAGAAAAGATTTAGGTCTTACCACTTGATTTGCAGAAATTTGGATCTGGTGCTAGATTAGGGTTTGTTAGAGAAACCCTAAAAATTCAAAATGTGAATTTCAACTTTTTGAAAGGATAGAAAGATGTGCCTTGATGCGTTGATCAGCCTGGTATATTCAAAATTTGAAATCTGCAAAGTTTCACCCTTCAGAAATGCCTTTTAGTCTTCCCGGATTCACTAGGGAGCACCCTGAATTAGGGTTTGAGTTTCCCGGAGCTTCACCCAACCAAAAATATCGATACAAAGCTCTAAACTTCAATTTTTCCAAGGAGCTTCCAACTATGTCCTTAGATTTCAGAAATTCCTATTTTTGTGGAATCCCTAATATTTAGGGCCAAAAATGAAAGTGCCCAGAATTTAATTCTGATTGGACAGAAAGATTCACCTTGATGAGTAGAGTCAATCTACCTTGCTACCTTTCCAAAATCTGTGGGGAGAAACCCAATAAACAAGAAACCCTAGTTTCTACAACTGCAGAATGCCTTCTTCTCAGGTTAGCTCTGATACCATGTTAATTTTTGAGCATTAATTCAACATACTCTAGGATCTTTACTAAGAGAATAACATGTACAACATATCAAGTATAACAATGCATATCAATCATAGCAAGTAATCACATGAGACAATAGACACACAGATTTTCACTGGGGAAAACCATAAAGGTGAAAAACCCCACAACTTCCTTAGAGATAGATAGAGCAATGATACAACCCAAGAATAAGAGATAGTCTTCTCCTAGTAGCAGCTATAAGAGTTCTTCATTGGATCATTTTATGCTTCTTCGGGCCTTGGAGACTAACACACGAAAAAGAAACCCCCTGGAGTCTTCTTATTACTTTCAGACTCTCTAAAATTGAAAGCAACCACGAGCATGAACTGTCCTGGGCTCGTACAAATCCACACGACAATGCCATTCCATTATTTCAGAGTCTTCTTATCGCTTTTAGACTCCTTAAAATTGAAAGCAACCACGAGCATGAACTGTCCTGGGCTCGTATAAATCCACACGACAGTACCATTTTGAACACACTTCTTCTAGTTCCTTAAACCCATGAAGAAGTTCCCCCTGTGCCTCTCGGCACTGTGATCAATCATCTCGACAGCACCCCTAATCAGGTCGCCTTTGTTCAGAGTATTCTGCAATCTCCTACCATTTTACACCAACTTGAGTATCACTCACCCCAGTCACTATCCATGCTCCATTACAGCTATGATCCCTTTCCCACCAGTCAGTTTCATATGCTGCCCGATCATCCCCTGTCATCATACTCTAACAAAGGAAGTTTGAGTCCACCCGATCTACTTGCCCAGTTATCCCCCATAGTATGTCAGTCCTACCATCCGTACTCTCACACTTCAGTTCCCCACCTCGTGCTCCTATCAAGGAAACATCATTGCCTTGCTAGTTGCAGGTCTCCCTCTGTCGACAACAGCCCCTCTATTCCAGAGGATAGACCCAGAGGTCCCTGTGCCTTGGACTCATCACCATTTGTGGTGCGTGCCTATGGACCATTCTGAGAGGAGTCATCATTTCCTCTTCGAGTGGTTGTTTCTCACATGCTCGACTTCAACACCTTGATCACATTGTTGAGAATCGTGCAGGGTTTATATCCCTTCAGTTATTGGTCAAAGACCTCGGATTCCCCCCCACTCTAACACATTGGTGAGTCACTTCGGAACGCCCAGTTCTATGTTCCCGTGGATATCTGGGTTGCATTGGTGATTGTATTCGGAAGCCATCCAGTTCTATGCTTCCTTGAGTACCCAGTTCAGTTCCAGTTCAGTGTACCATTGAGGGTATGACTCCCCGTCACTATGATCCAGCAGCTCATCAGTTCCTCTGGTACCACACTCAACAACACTGTTGTTATTCTAGTGTATCAGTTCTCCAGGTCAGACATGGTCAGCCTAGCAGTCCGTCCCAGATTCTGTGTCCCCTATGGACCCTTATGATGTACACAGTGGTTCTCCATGTATCCTTTAGGCCCCCAATTTTGGGCCTCCTTGTTATGTTTTATATCTTTTGATACGAGCATGGGTATGCCCGCCTCGTCCATATATTGAGATTCTTCCTCATTCATTATTTGAGGCCATGTATATTTTAGGTCCCCATTTTTTGGACCCCATTGTTATTATTATAGATCTTGATATGAGCATGGGAATGCTTGCCTCATCCATATGTTGAGATTATTCCTCATTCACTATTGAGGTCATGTACTTTCAGTTTTTGCAGTTTGTTTGGGACCGTTGTTCCATGCTCTAGTTCGTTTCTTCTCTTCTCCACATCCCAGGAAAACCATAAAAGACTTATGATGTCTATCGGCCATACGATGAGCTCCTTCCCTCACACATTAGGGGGCAATCTATTAACACTCAAAAAGTGCTCACTACCTCATCTACCCCATTGCATGACTCATTTGTCCATATTTGCTACCATATTTGCCTCCAAAACCTTAAAATCCCATTAAAAATCCTCCGAAAGGCCAAAAACCCATTAAAAAGCCTCCAAAAGGCCAAAAAACCCCTTTCCCCCCAAAAAAATACTCCAAAATTCCTCCAAAATAGCAAAAACCCTCTAAAAAGGGAATAAAAAATACAAAAAGAGGAAAAAGAGGGAAAAAATGAAGCAAAAACCCTATACAGCTGACCTAAACCATTTGGTGCCCAAAACCATGGGCCAGCACTCCACCACTAAAAACCTATAAATAGGTGATGGAGGCCCCTCATTTCATATCCATAGTCAACCACACCCTTACTCTGCCAAAATCACTCCTGAAACCCTAGCTCACCCTTGAGCTACTTTCACATTTGAGTGCCCCTTTGGCCCATTTCCAAAACCCTTTGGAGAAAGAGGAAGGAACAACATTGGAGCTTGGAAGCAACCCTCCTGGACTGCTGCAAAGGCTTCATCAACCTTCACATTGGAGGTATAATCAATACAAAAACCATTTTTATTATCTTGTCTTTTCTGTTTATGCACATGCTTAGAGTAGTTTAATGTTTTACTGTACTATCTTTTATTTACTGTATTTTCTGAACTGCTACTAAGGAGTCCCTTCTCCTTAGTAGGTGCTCATTTGCACAAGCTAGGGTGAAAACCCTAGCTACAGTTTTGGCGACTCCCCTTGTGTTTCTTTGAATTTCTGGTTATAGTCTTAAAGTTTTAAATGTTTTTAATTTTCTACAATATTTTTCTGTTTTTTCCTTTCGGCTGCCGTAAACTGCGTCTTTTGCCCCCCACAATTGCGTTCTGACCGCGTATTTCAGGCATTTACCTGTGATCCAACCGCGGCTCTCAGACTGTTTCCGGCAATCTACCAGTGATTTTCAGTCTGTTACCTGCGATCTGGCTGCGGCTATCAGCTTGTTTCGTGTGGTCCGACTGTGGCTGTTAACTCATTTACCCGCGTGTGCATTTCGGCCTTTTTCCCGCATCCCGCTTGTGGCTTTCAGCCATTTTCCTACAACCCGCCCGCGTCTTTCAGAATTTTTCCCGTGTCCCGCATGTGGCTTTAACCCTTTTACCACGGTCCGCCTGTGTCTTTCGGCGAAATTTCCGCAACCTGTCCGCGACTGTCGACCTGTTTCCCGCGGTCCGACCACTCAGATTTGCCACAGACCCGCGGTCTGTTTTCTACACTTTTTTCACTGTTTTGAACCCAACACTTTGCTACAATATTTTCTGCACCTGCACAGCCATCTGTCCTATCTGCAGCCATCCTTCCCTACAACTTTTTTTCTGCAGTATATTTTCTGTTCCATTTACAGAATATATTTTTTAACATTTAAGCATTTTAATTGAAAAAAGAAAATTTTGCATTTCAAAGTTTAATTTCTGCATTGTTATTTTTAGTTTGAAAGTTGTCCACCCCGTCGCACTTTTACTTGGGTTCATCATCTCACACGCACACACTCTGTCACCTAATTCAAGTGAGCCTTAAAATACTACTTAACACAACCAACATTCTAACCCCACTTGGGGAACACATAAGAACTTTTGTAGTTAGGTAGGATCGGGGGGATAGGCATCCAAATAACACCCCTTGGTTGCTTACACTTGAGACATATCTGTTGTCCATTAGGGAACCAAAATCCCCTAGTATTTTTTGACATGGTTTAAAACCAATTTATCGGGAAGGCCTCTCCCCTAGGAGGGTTGAAGTCACCAGACTGGTTTCGGAAGCCTGACTGGAATACCGCAATCCATTAAGTAACTGAAGGATACCTTTCGCAGTTCTCGGTGTATCACTCGTATGGGGATACAACGGCGATAGAACCAAATGGCAGATTCACCCAACCAAACGTATCATGAATGAGGTATCTTAGTTGCTTTTCTTCTAGGATTGACTATCCGGTGTCCCTCCCGGTAGGGGGATATCTTTAGCCACTTGGCTCTACTATCCATATTGTCTGACTTGGATTTCATCACGTTGCAGAGGATATGTCTAGTTGAGTCATAATATTATTTAGCTAGGTGTTTGCATGCTCCCTTACCTCCTTTTGGTCTAGTGAGTCCACTATTTTTATTTTCTAGGAACCTGCTGCTTGTTGGTATTCTGACCATTTCTGTTGATACTCCACTTATTGTAGCACAACTATTACAGTAAGTGTTTTGAGTTGGTTGTTGGCCTGAGTGCCATATTTTTTGTGCTCTCCTTTTGCACACTCGGTTGCATTAGGGTTTTTGAGCTATTTTTCACTCAACACAACCCCCAGATACTTGACACCATCTGTCACCATTGAGTCCCCGAGACATTCTCGGTGCCTCCGGGGAGAACCCCCACAGCACGGTTCACTTGACATCACCCGTCATAGACGTAGATCTTCATCACTTGATACCACTCATCATAGATCTCGAGCTTTGTCACTTGACTCCACTCGTCAATGACATAGAACTCCGTCACCCGATCTAGACGCCCCTTATTTTACCTTTGATTTTGAGGCAGAGTCCGAGAACCCCACTTACACTGCACCAACTAGCCCCATGGCTGGCATGACTTCCACCCCTTTCTTTGTAGGGACCATTGGTGGAGCATCCACCACCACACAAGCTACCACACCTACTTTGGGTATGCCTTCGATGGGGCCCACATCTACCATTCCAATCACTGTACCCATTCCAGTAGCTAGCATACCTATCTCCACTCCATCAGTGACTCACACTACCCTTGGAAGTGCAGGACCATCCCATATCACTCTCGTTCCTCCACTTCGGGGAAACATCCCAAACCCTGCCCCTCCACTTGGGGGCATTGGCCCCAACATGGTCACACCCACTAGTATGTGACATCCTTCTATTAGCTTGCCATTCATGGCTAGTCTCAACCTTCCTGACCTAGCTAGACTGACTAACGATCCCATCAGACATGAACCTGCATGGCCTCACATGCCCACCAAGCTCCCCTCCGACATCCCTAAGTTTGAGGGCAAGGCAGGTGAGGACCCCCAGAACCATATTATGTCCTTCCATCTATGGTGTTCCTCCAACTCCATAGTGGACGACTCTATCCGCCTTCGTCTGTTACAACGCACCCTCACTGGCTCTGCAGCTAAGTGGTACATCGAGCAGCCCCATGGGACCCATGCCACCTTTACTTCCCTTGCCTCGACTTTCCTACAATTCTTTCAGTTACCTATCCGCTATGACGCGGGAGTTGAGATCCTACTGTCTTGCAGATAGAACACAGCTACCCACATCACTAACCACATTCATGAGTGGCGTCGACGCCGCAGCCTCTTCAAAATAAAGTTAGACGACCGTATCTTCTTAGATTGGTTTCTAAAATCCCTCCTTCTTGTCATTGCTAAGGATGTGGCATCCGAACGACCCCAGTCCGAAGAAGAGGCCATCCTCAAAGCCCAACAATTTGACCTCATTTATGCCCAGTCGGGTTATCTGTATTCCATCATACCTGACACCGCTCGCGGCGATTCCTCCCGACATGATGCGCCGGGGGCATCCCATGCCGCAGATGGCATCATTGGCCGTATTGCCTCGCATCCCCAACCCTTTTCCATAACACGTCCTAGCCATGGCCCTGACCTTTCGCGGGCTACATCTCAGTCCGGAGCAACCAATTCGTATGCTACCATGAAACGTCACCACCATTCCCATGGACCCTCATGTCCACATCAGTGCTTTGGTCATGCATCCCCCGCTTACACCCCCCCGGTCGCACCTCAGCCATATTACCACCCATAGGCTGCACCAGCTCCTGTTTCCTCTCTAGCCCAACCTGCTTATTACCCGCCATAGGCAGCCCTGGCGGAAAACCCACAACCCGTTCCGCTGACGTATCAGCAACCCCCACAAGGTTCAGCACCTATGTATCCTCCACCTACTTATTATCCACAGCAGCTTACTCCCGCACCTGCACAACCCCAGAACCCACCTGCTGCCCAAGGGAAAGTGTATGCCCAACAGAATCCGCAGCAAAACCAAAATAACCAGCGCCAACAGGGCCAGCAAAACCATGGAAAAGGCTGTAACAGTGGGAACAACCCCGCTCCAGACCAAGGCGGTCAACCTCCCAATCCCCCAAACAATAATAACGCAGCACCTGCCAACTAGAACCCTGATCGGCTGCCAAGCAGGGCAAAAATCCTAATTTGTGAACAAACCATCCCTGTTCTATTTGCGGGGTCTATGGCCACTACACACATGCTTTCCCAAATTTGGAGCGAGCTTGAAAACTCTAGACTGATGATGCCCATCGCCAAGGGCACGCAGCTCCTCAGGTGCCGCCCAACCCCCCACCACCTCAACATCAACCCTTGGTGTTACAAAACCCCCTACCAACCCAAGGCGTAGTGAACACTCAGCCGTTGGCTCCCTCTCAAAGAAATGCACCACCACAACAATAGATCACTTATGCTGCTCCTGATCAACCCATGATAGACTCAGGTACCCACCACTTGTTAATGATGTCATCCGCCGATGTCAACTCCAAACCTGTCGGAACCAATATGGCTCCACACCTAAAGCCCCTCCCACCGACAAAAACACTAACACTCATCCCGGTGATCAGACGTTACGTATACCTCCGGCTCCACTAGATGGCGCCTCCAAAGCACCTCGCTTTCCACTTTGTCACATCAACAATAATCCCAATGCTCATGCTATGTCTAATTACAACATTGTAGATGACTTAGCCCAGTCTCCTGCAGCCATGTCTACGTTAGAAGTCTTAAAAAACTGTCATTCACAGCGCAAGACTTTGCTCTCTGCCATTGGTGCTATTGACCCAAATGATTCACGACTGAGGGCCTTCAATTTGGAGAAAATTTTGAGAAAATGCAGGCCACTAGAAGTGCCTGCGGGCGCAGTAATACTTGGCACCGCGGTCGCGGAGGGAGAGTAGTTCAACTGGTGCCAATACCCATTGAATGAGTTCCTCAAGGAACTTAATGACACGCAGATCAACGACGTAAATTTCCATTATACATGGCTAATTGTGCTAATCGCCTTCGTCAGGTGGAAGGAGCCAAAGGATTATGTGGGCGTAATCACAGATACCAATGACTACATAGGAGCTCGCTATTCAAACCTTTGGGAAAATATGAACTTGTAGCGACAGCACACAACAGCTGAGGTGTTCTACTAGTATTATAGCCAGCTGCGCGACGCAATCATAAGCACACCGCGGATAACAAAGCAGGTAAGTAGTAAGTACATTCGCATTGTTGATTTTTATGCTCAAATATGTAGTATCCACATTTCATCCAAAGCATAGAAGAGGAATGTGGAATGGTTCGCAGGAAACTACCACATGTATGAAGATGATATTGATAATATCATGAAGTAATGGCTTGCCGAGTTCAGAGTGGAAATTGTAGATGTCCCAAGTGAATCCGGCGATGATGAACCTATTCCATTCCATATTACTGAAGAAAAGGAGATAGGAAAAAGGAAAGAACCTAAGAGCCCAAGACAGAAAAAGGGAGCAAGGAAGAAGCAGAAAGCTGATAAGAGCCAATCAGACGCAGTCCTCCACGATGAATATTATGAAACAATCATCGCGAGGGTCATGGATTCAATGGAATATCTGATGATCGATAAGGAGAAAAAGGACAAGGTGATTCAGGAAAGTCTGCAGAAGAATCTGAACACGCTACAGGGGATTATGGAGAAAATTGAAGAAGTACACAAGATATTACCCTTGCCACTGGACTCAGAGTCTAAAGGGAAGTCAGGATAAACTTCGTAGTAGAAGACATCGCAGGTAGCCATGACTGTGCCCGCGAAGTCCCGTATTGTCCACCTTGATCCGTTAACAGTAAGACTGCGACTGCCAGAACAACTACTATTAGAAACAAAGGATGTCGAGCGTGTGGAGATCGATCTTGAGAAGATACCATTGCCTGGTCTACACTATTTGCATCTATAGGTTGTCGAAAAAATGCATGAGAGAACCATTGACACGCTGAAAGGACAAGCTGAGCTACAAACAACTAATAGGAAGTTGGAGAGGTCTAGCTCGCGGAGAGCTATGGAAATACAAGATGAGTATGATCATCGGCAAGGACTAGAGTCCACGATCACTGCAGTCATAGACGATATAGAAGAATTTGAAGTGCAGGTAGAACCCACGGACACTGTCGTTAAGATTGGCAAGCTGGTTACCCATCTTAAGACAAAGAAGCAAGACATGGAGATTCTCCATGAGGCTAACATTGCTGCCTTGAAGGAACAGATCAATCCACAGACCCCACCAAATGAGCAGCAGCTGAGAGAAAAAGAAGTGAAGGCCGCAGCAGAGAGTATTTATGCCGAAGTGGCTAAGTGCCAGAGTCTATTGGAAGCGGCATTGAAGGAATTCACTGCCCTCGAAGAAGACCCGGGATTGCTGCAAGTAAAGAATGAAGTGAAAGATAAGAAAGCCGCACTAGAGTTGTTGGATGTAGAAGTAAAAGCTCTGCTACCAAGAGATAGGCTTCAGAAGTACAGAGAAATAAATGAGCTAAAGAAAGAAGTGCAAGCCTTAAGAGAAAAAGAGACTGAAGTGAGATACAAGTCGCAACCCTTACTAGAAGATGCTAGCTCGATCTCGCAGGAGATCGAGGAGAAGTTAAAGGAGTTGCACGAGAATCAAGAACAGGTGGAAGGTCAGGTCAGCGATGAGATAACACCTGATATGCTGGAAACAGTGAATCAAGTTGAGCAAGACATGAAGGACGCAATCGAAAAGCTGATTTTTACATACAATGAGTTCGCTGCGAAGCTAGCTCTGTAGGTGGAGGAACAACTTGGAGAAGTTGCAGGTGGCTTGAGGGTGAGCCAAATGTAAGTGTTAGGAGCCTGTTGGGCCTGGCCCAAGTGGGGAATTTTTTAGCAAGAAGGAGTTTTGGAACTGCGGGGCTGAGCGCAGTTCAGTTGAAACATTTTTGTATAAGTTTTTAGGATGTTGCGAAGTTGCGCGCAGCGCAGTGTCGGAAGAGTTGCAAAGATCAGTATTGTGAGGAGGCAGTACTCTGAGGTGTCCAGTCTACATGGATTCGGAAAAGCAGAGTGTTGGATGAAAGATGACATGTATTCCGGTTAGACCAGCAGTGGTCTATTTTTGGTAAAGATGCTCCAGGAGTACCAAGCGATGGGTAGGAGCAGAAGTGGAAGAAAGCGACTGCTCGCACATGCGAAAGAACCACTACATGAACCAGTCGCATGATACTGTTAGAGGAAGAATGGCTAGGTGAAAGCGACCTGTTGGCATGCATGTGATAGGAAGGCCGATAGCAATGTGGGCATGTGCTACGAGGAGGACACGATGGAATATTCGCCTCCATCCGGGAGGTGAACCACGTTAAATACTGTGTAGTGTGATTGTTTGTATGTTTCCATTTACTTATTTGCTTACATTGGATGCTTGGATTCTCATTTATCAGTTGGTGTGTTAATGATTTTATATGTATTCGCCATAGGAGAAAGATGGGAATGAAATGTTAAATATTGATGGAATGAATGAATGTTGAATGCTAAGTATTCTAATTCTGTAGAAGTATCAGTTCATTGAATAATCACATGTGTATGTAACATTCAGATTGTATAACCCTTCGACACACAGTAACCCTTTGACGCGCAGTACCGAGTGCACACAACAATGTATGTTTCATCTACTTGCATTCGTTATAAGGATAAATAATCTAAGGCAGTAGATAAATGATGAAGTGTCAAGTAAAGTATTAAGTGGCTAAGTTTGAACGAGGAAGCGTATAAATCCGTTGCATTGTCCTATTAGTTGTATCCTACTCGAACTGCGTAGCCCTTGGGTGTGTTGATTACGCAACGGTGAGTTTGTAGAACTGCGGACCACGACGCAGTCTATTGTCACATAGTCCTCAGCTTGCAGCGTAGGTCTAATAGTGTGTTGCGTAGTAGTCCTGTCCGATCTACTCATCACATCATTGTGGAAACTTGATTCCGCAGTGCCCCCATAGCTACACCTTGGGTGAGACCTCATCCTATTCGCAGGCTGTTGCTGAAAGGGTCAGTGAGAAGGGGTTTTGTTGGTTCCTTGAAACCGCGAAGAACCTGGGTCAACAATGGAAACCTCTAGATCAGTACTTAAGCCAACAATAACCTAGCCTTGAATAAAATATCTTTCATATTAGATGGAAAGTGAAGCTTCACATTTCTCAAGGTAAGTGGGAGCTCCTCCCACTTGCCTTGGAAAACATGCAGTGCCTTATATTTTGAATTTTTCATCATGATCTCATAATGGGAAACTACCCCCTTCTACTTCTCATCAATTAATTATGTTCACTAAATCCAAGTTAGAATTTAGCCTTCTATGATTCTTAAATATTTATTCAGGTATAGTGATCTCAGCCCTCACCTAAAGGGTGTCTTTATGCTCTAAGTATGCTTTCAATTTTTCCAAATTGCTTCATTCCTCAAAAACCATTTCAAAATTCCTTTTGCATGTGGTTTTGTTTGTTTTTTCCCTTATCCAACACATATTTGACTAATCATGTCTGCTAACACAAATTTAATTAGTCTTATTTCTATTTATTCTTAATAAGGCTAGGTCAATTTATGTATCTTGTATTCCACAATATGAACAACCCACCTCTTCATATTGACCCTTCTATGGTTTGAATGAATTATTCCTTGAATGGGGCATGCTGGAGACATTTCCAACCTTTTTCTTTCCAAAGGAAATATTCATATTTATAAAACTTGAAAATTTTACAATCAGAAAGATGCTCTCAAATAGATGTCCTATTTAGAGAGCTGTCAATATATTATGTTCAACCATCTCTATCCAGAAATATAGTTGTTGAGCAGCAATCCCCTATGAGTTTGCTATTCATCAAGAGTTTGTAAAATTATATAAACATAAACAACATCATATACTGAAACAAAAAAAGACATACTGTCTATACTTCCACCTTTAAGTAATTATAGTTCAAAAAAGAGGTATATGGCTTCTCTTTGTGTCGATATGTATTCCTATTCTGGTTTTCCTACTATGAAGGTTTCCAACCTTTTATTGAAAAGGTTTTATACTAAATTCCAGATATATTTCCTTTTACTTTATTAGGGGATTTCCTACACTAAAATGAACCTGAATTTGTATAAATAAAGACTAGAGTACCTGGAAAGGTGGTGAGAGCTTGCTTATGAGCTTGCACAATGAAACAGATTATATACTTGCATAACCCTCGATACTGCACATCACTGCACTATCAGGGATTTCACATTGGAATCTCCATATTCTCAAGTAGTGCACATTACCTTTAGGGAGCCTAAATTGGTCTTCAGTGGGTCTTGACAATGAGGGATGAGGGGCTGCACATCACTTCCGTCCCTGGGCTACAATTTAAACTTCCTTATTGATGTGCATTGAGTCATTTGCATTTATGAGAACACAAAGGTTGTAGCAGTACCTTTAATGGCTTCCTCAACTTCCCAAATCATTCGATTCATTTCCAATCCTCGAGGCATCAGTGGATGAACCCGAAATCAATCTTCCCAAAACCTCACCAAATTTGTAGGAGTGATGGATTTTTACCTCCTGAAATTTTTTCATTATTTTGAAACTATGTGCAAATTTATCTTATGCACCAAATCCTAATTCAGTTTTATTCATGGTGTTTTGGCCAATTTAAAGCTTAAATTTAGCATTTAATGAGCTTTCCCAAAGAGACAGTTACAGAGACCTTAGACCTTACCAAAAGTTTTTTCTTCTCTCACTGAAGGTTCACCAACCTGTAAATAAGTATTGGGTTTATTTAAAAATCATAAAGCCACGTTCAATACCATTTTCATGCATTATTTCGCCACTCTTTAACCTGAAGATGGTGACCCGCCCTGATGATTTTTGAAAAGGCCGACCCATAGACAAGGGAATCGCTTGAGATATAGGGTGGGGTGGTACCCACAATTTTTTTTATATGGATGGAGATATGATTTAGAAGGGTTCCTATTTAGGGAAGGGAGGGCGATATAACAATTACAACTTGCAAAATGTGTTCGAACAAGGTCAAGTGCTGATAGACAGTCGGACAATGAAGGTTCAAGCGCATAGTAGGTAGGAAAATGAGCTAGAATCAAGCAGGAAGGAAAATGAAACATACCAAAGACATTGCTCAATACTTCCAATCGAAACCCCTTCTCTCCTACTCAGGATTCTTAAATGAAACCCCTCTGGCGCCCGTACTTTGATGCTCATACAAATGCCAAAAAATCCCCACAGATCTGCTACAGAGTTGATACCACCGGGAAGGGAAGGGATGCGGCCAGAAACAACTAGAAAATGTCGTGAAGGATGCTGCTTGTCAGGGTTTCAACCCTGCTCTTCTAATCCAGTGCAGTAACATGTCTCGTGCCATATCCCAGAGCAATATACTAGTTCACGGTTGGCGTAGCAGGTAATGAAGGTATAGCACCGTGGTAATGAAGGTAATGAAGGTATAGCGCGTGGAGGGTTTTTATATCGAGCATATCAATGATATGGAGAAAATTTACCACCAATATTATATATTGACACTATGCTATCACCTTGATATATAAGAGAAAATACTAGGTGGACTATTTTTTTAATGTTTTTCCTTTACCACTTCCTTAGAGCAAATTTATGCAAAACTCATATATTTTTACTCTACTGTTGACACCTTGAAAAGAAAAGATGCTAGGTTGGTAGGTGGAATATTTTTTTAATGTTTTTCCTTAACCACTTCCTTAGAGCAAATCTCATATATTTTTAATCTAGTGTTCACACCTTGACAAGACAAGATGCTAGGTGACTTTGTACTATGGTGGATGAAATAGAGGTAGTAATTTAATGAACAAACTTTTTAATATTTTATGATCTTTAAGTTTGGAAATTTCATATATTATTTCAATTTGGATTTCAATTATGAATATGAAATGTTATATCTAAATATAAACCTCAAAAGTTATATTTTAACTAAGCACAATTATGAATATATTTTACATGGAACACATACATTTCCGTAATAGAACATGACATTTAATTGTAGAGATACAAATAAATATATAACACTTAATTTTAACAAGATATAGTCCAAGAAACTAACTATAGGCGAACAATTTTCCATCAATGGTAGGAATCTAGTTGAGATTCCAACCCCAAGCTTGGCAATTAACCCACTATGGTGAAGGCATATAAGTTACAAGCTCATAACTAACTAAAGTCCCAATACCAATTGCCACCACGAATCAATGAATTTGCTCAATATAGAGTGCTCTAGGCATCTCATATAATTATCAAAGGACCATAATACTCTCTTCTTCTACCCCACATAACACTGGAAATATATTCCTCTTCTTCGCACCATAGTTCATAAAGGATATTCTCCCCTTCCAATGCTCTTTAGTGTGGGAAAAAAGAGTTTGACCCATATAATTCCTTCTAGGAACAACCTAGAACAATAGAATCGGCTCTCAAGCATCCAAAGAGAAACAATAAGTAGTGGGTGAGGAATCCCTATATTTCCTAGCCTCTATGCTCCGCTATATTCATATATATCTCATCAAATATTTACAATTCCTTCTATACCATTGATTTCAACATTTCATATTTATTTCCTAGGTAACGATTGACAAAAAAAGAAAGAGCACAACATTAGGAATAATTAGAATCAAAATGAGAGTCAGAATGATTGCAAAATAACAAAGTTGAGGGAATGATGCCATAACTTTCCTTATATCAAGAGAATGAAGTACTCTTACATTTTCCAGACAATGGTTATATGCATCCCATGTTCCAATAAATATGTGAGAAAGGAATCCTCAATGACTTCTAGATGCATTCAATGGTTAAATTTCTAAGTTAATGGAGGTGGATGGATTTGTTTAAGGTGAATGATTGAAAATAAATCATATTTTAGGTTAACACTTGAAAATAGAGGATTACTAACCCATAGGACCCCTTTCTTCTTCCCCTCTTGTGGAATCATAATCACTCTTATGCATTTGACACCAATATTTTACCATTATATATTGTATTACAACATTATATTTCTATAACTTGAATAGACCACACCTGAGAATCCTACCAAACAATTCATAGAAAAAATTATACAAACATGAAACCATTGGATTCCCTTGAAGACATAGGCATAATAGTGATAGGCTTGTGGATGGGGCCAACGTTGGAAAAAAATCAAACTATTTCTGAATGCATTGAAATTTGACATGGAATGGCGGTTCACATGCCTCCACGATATGGGAGGGTTTCCAGACTCAAATATGATGGAAACGTGGCCCAGTACTCGACATCTCCAATGTCATCATACTTTCATTTGAACTTTCTCGGATTGACGTGTCTAGAATTCCCGACATACCCATCCACGTCATGGTCGTCATGTTGATATTTATATTCATCGCCCATGTCATTCAAAATGAAAATCATGCATGCCAATTAGCATTGGTTGGCATAGTTTTGATAATTATTGTATTTGAATTTGGATGTTGGAGTTTAGTAATCCTAGATTTGGGCATTTTATTCTTTATAGTTTGAAACATGGGCTGGTGCAACTTGGAATAAGGTGCACCAGTAATAGTGATGTTTGCATGGATTGAAGGCATAGGATTATTATAATTAGATATGCCAGTTGTTTGCATGGATAGGTTGTGGATGCAAATATGATGATACATCCCCGATACCATGACTTTATCAAGGAATAAGTGGCCATGGAACTTAGGTTGAAACTTGAGCTAACACATACTTCTTTCAAAGTGTTGGCATGGGAAAAGTGCCCAACTCAAATACTAGGGGTTATCCCTTATATGTAAGTTCCCAATTAGACCCCATGCTATTTAAAATAGGGAGCCTATTTGGATTTTGGCTTGGAAAGCATTACTATTTTATTATGTAAATGAAACAAAAATGAGATACAAAGTGCAATAGTGCATCCAATCTATGTGCAAGATGTAGTTCTACTTTACCTATCCTAGATAGAAGGATGTATCTAACTAGTGGATACAAAATTGAACATATATCCTTGTAAACACTTGTAGAACAAAAAATTGTTTAAGAAATAGTAACAGACACATCTATGAATAGAAATGAAGTCAAGATAATTCCATCATTAATTTATTTTCCGTATTCTTACGTTCATCATAAAAAAAAATGAAAGTAAAAATGTAAACTTCCATACCAACGTTGGCCCCGTACGTGTAGCACATTAATTAATCTATATGTATGGTTTTTGATGCTCCAATTGTTATTGTCATTCATTTTTGAGTCTAGAAACCCTCCCACACCGTCAATGCATGCGTCTAGTCTGACCATGCCAAATTTCAGTCCAGGCAAGCACATATTTAAAAACCTTCAATGTTGGCCCCGTGTAGCACATTAATTAATCTATAGGTATGGTTATTTAGGCTTGAATTGTTAGTGTCAGTAATGTTTGAGTCTGGAAACCCTCCCACACCATCAATGCATGCGTCTAGTCTAACCATGCCAAATTTCAGTCCAAGCAAGCACAGATTTAAAAAATTTCAATGTTGGACCCATGTAGCACATTAATTAATCTATAGGTATGGTTTTTGATGCTCGAATTATTATTTTCAGTCATGTTTGAGTCTTGAAACCCTCCCACACCGTCAATGAATGCGTCTAGTCTAACCATGCCAAATTTCAGTCCAAGCAAGCACAGATTTAAAAAATTTCAACATTGGCCCCATGTAGCACATTAATTAATATATAGGTATGGTTATTTATGCTCGAATTGTTAATGTCAGTCATGTTTGAGTCTGTAAACCATCCCATACCGTCAATGCATATGTCTAGTCTAACCATGCCAAATTTCAGTCCAAGTAAGCACATATTTAAAAAATTTCAACATTGGCCTCGTGTAGCACATTAATTAATCTATAGGTATGGTTTTTTATGCTCGAATTGTTATTGTTAGTCATTTTTGAGTATGGAAACCCTCCCACACCGTCAATGCATGCATCTAGTCACTACTACATATGGGCAGATTGTTCCACGAAATATTTCCACGTTTTCAACATTCGTGGGTTAAAAAAAATAATTTTTATATTTTTTGTTTTTCAAGGCGGAAAAACCATGGCAATATCCATGCTTTGTAATGTTCCACGAACTATCGTCGATATAGGGACAAATTTTTTTCATCATTATACTTTGCTTTCATTGCAACCACTCCCCTATTGCAATGATCTTCAAATTGTTTCTTTCTAGTTAGCTTCATGTGGATCTATCTAAAGGTGTGTACCATGGAAGCTGAAAAGTATGAACACCAATTAGAGAATGGTTAGGTCCACCCAAAAGGGGTTGTTAGAGATATATATCAAAATGATCAACTTGATGCAAGGATTATGTTGATGTAGGTCACAAATAAGGATTTCCATGACCACACAAAAATGGTTGTGAGAGATATATGTCAAAATGATCAATGTGATGCAAGAATTCATTTGATATAGGTCACAAATAAGGGTTTCTAGGACCCCCATTGTTTTTAATTGATAAGAGTATTACTCCCTCCTTTAAAAATCAAAATTTTATCACCTTCCTTATCACCGTTTTCATCATTATTATTCCTCATAATCAACAATATAAACACTATTTTTCCACCCAATTCTATCCGTATGACCTAAGGATGTAATAAAATGCCCAAAAAACTTAAAGTCAAACCATTAGATTGACCATATAATTAAGGTCGCTACTTTTCATTCGAAAAGTGTGACCTTGGTTGTTGGTTGTGGAGCCAGATCTTCCAATATCATAGATGATATTGTCTTAGAAGTGCACCCCGGAGGACTGTACACCCTTTCTGCATTTTTAGGGGTTCGGGGCAACGCCCCGAAAAAAGGGGTTTGGGGGCAACGCCCTCGAGAAATTTTTTTAGGGCTGTTTTCGCTAGCTGTTTTGCGGGCCCATGGTTTTGGGTATCCCGTGGTATTTTTCCCATTGTATTTTCCCTATAAAAGAAAGACATTGTAATATGGCTAGGGTTGATGTATTAGGTTTTATGCATTGTAAAGATCTCTAAGATCAGGAGAGAGACTATGAGACAGTGAAGAGGAAGTGCAGCGGCTGTGCCGCAGGTTGTATCCCTTCACCTTGCTGGACGGTAATAATAATAAGGACTGGAAAATTCAGTGTGGACGTAGCCCAAGTTGGGTGAACCACGATATATCTGTGTCTCTCTTGTAATGTGTATGTGTGATTATATTTGCATTTTTGTTTATTGTTATTGCTTTGTGATCCTGTTTTTCTAACAATTGGTATTAGAGCCAAAGGTCTATTTGGCAGATAAACTCGCAGGAAGCTAGGGTTTTTGGTTTGAGTGGGAGCAATGGCGGAAGAAGGAAAGTTTAAGGTCGAGAAGTTTAATGGCCAAAACTTCCAGTTATGGAAGATGCAAATGGAGGACTATCTGTACCAGAAGGATCTATTCCTACCGTTGAGAGGAAGAGCAAAGTAGTCGGCGGCCATGAAGGACGAAGAATGGGAGGTTCTTGACAGAAAGGATCTGGGAAGAATACAGCTGAGCCTGGCTTCGTCGGTGGCTTTCAATATCTCAAAAGAAATGACAAATAAGGGTTTGATGAGTGCACTGGGTAAGCTGTATGAAAAACCCTTGGCCTCCAACAAGGTATTTCTAATGAAGTGTTTATTTAATATGAAGATGTCTGAAGGTGTATCTATTACTGATCATTTAAATGAGTTTAATACAGTTACAAATCAACTAAGTTCTGTAAGTGTGAACTTTGATGATGAGGTTAGGGCTCTTCTAATCTTGTGTTCATTGCCAGAAAGTTGGAATAGCATGGTCATGGTTGTAAGTAACTCTGTCTCTGGTTCAAACACCTTGAAATTTGATGATGTTATTGGTGTTATTCTTAGCGAGGAAATGCAAAGAAAAAGCATAGATGAGACATCAGGTAATGCGTTAACCATGGAGAGCAGGGGAAGACAAAAGGAGAGAGGAAAGAGACAAGGTAATCATGGCAAGTCTAAAACGAGCAGATCCAAGTCCAGACTGGGAAAAATAGAGTGCTGGAACTATGGAAAGAAAGGACATCTAAAGAAAGATTGCAGATCTCTAAACAAGAAAGGAGATGCACAGAAGGAAACTACCCAGGAAGCAAATGTAGAAGGTGATGTGTTACAAGATGCTTTGATTTTTGCATTAGATAATACTAGTGATTATTGGGTAGTAGATTCAGTGGCTTCATGTCATGCTACACCCCATAGGAAATACTTTCATGATTATGTTCCAGGCGATTTTGGACATGTTTTATTGGGTGATGATGAGCCATGTAAAATTGTTGGAATGGGTAAGGTATGGATACAAGTTAAGAATGGAACTGACTGGCTGTTATAAGATGTTAGGCATATTCCTGCTATGAAAAGAAATCTGATCTCAATAGGGCAGTTGGGAGATGGCGGCTGTCTATCTACATTTGGAGAAAAGTGGTGGAAGATCACTAAAGGATCAATGGTGATAGCAAAAGGAGATAGGGTAGGTACGTTGTATTTATGTCCTCATAATACTAACCATTCTATCTCTTTAGTTTCCACAGGCACATATATAACATTGTGGCATCATAGGCTTGGCCACATGAGTGAGAAGGGGATACAGATTCTCCACTCAATGAAGTTGCTGCCAGATTTGAAGCAGGTAAGTTTGGAATTCTGTGAAAACTGTGTTTATGGAAAATAGAAGAGAGTCAGATTTCCCAGGGTTGGGAAACAGAAGAAGAATGAAAAGTTAGAGCTAGTGCATATAGATGTATGGGGACCGGCTCAAGTACAATATCTTGGTGGCTCTCATTATTATGTTACATTTATTTATGATGCAACTAGGAAAACTTGGGTTTATTTCATTAGATAGAAATCTGATGTGTTTGCTACTTGTAAGAAGTGGAAAGCTTTGGTTGAGAATGAGACAAGGAAAAGGTTGAAGTGTCTCCGATCTGATAATGGAGGTGAGTACTGTGGAAAGGAGTTTGATAGTTACTGTTCATACCCTGGGATTCGTAGAGAGAAGATAGTCCCAGGAACACCACAAGAAAATGGTGTGTTAGAAAGGATGAACAGAACGATCATGGAGCGTGCAAGGTGTATGAGACTGCATGTAGGGTTTCCCTTACAGTTTTGGGAGGATGCTGTAAATATTGTTGTTTATTTAGTAAATAGAGGACCTTCAAGTGCTTTGGATGGTGGTATTCCAAAGGAGGCATGGACAAATAAAAAGGTAAACTACTCATTTATGAGAACATTTGGTTGTGAAGCATTTGTCCATATTGATAAAGAAAATAGAACAAAGCTTGAATCTAAATCCAAGAAATGTACCTTTATTGGATATGGGGTTGATGAATTTGGTTATCGCTTATGGGATTACGAAAATAACAAAATCATTAGGAGTAGAGATGTGATATTCAATGAAAAGGTCATGTATAAAGATCAGTTGCAAGGAAAGAAACAGGAAAAGGAAACCATGGAGTACACAGTACTTGATGAAATTCAAGAAAATGAAGTTCCAAAGGTGCCAGAAAATCAAGAACAACAACAAGTACCCGAAACTCCTGCAACTACAAGAAGATCTACCAGGTTAAGTAGACTCTTTGAACAATAGTCTCCTTCAATGTATTATTTGTTGATGACTGATGCTGGTGAACCAGAATGTTATAAAGAAGCAATGTAGGTGGAAACTAGAAAGAAGTGGGAGCAAGGCATGAATGAGGAGATGGACTCATTGGTAGGAAACTAGACTTGGGATCTAGTTCAGTTGCTTGCTGGTAAAAGAGCATTGCAGAACAAATGGATTTACAGGTTGAAGGAAGAAGAAGGAGGTAAGAAGCGGTACAAGGACAGACTTGTTGTAAAGGGGTTTGCACAGAAGAAAGGTATTGATTTTGATGAAATATTTTCTCCTGTTGTTAAGATGATTTCAATTAGGACTATCTTAAGTCTAGTGGCGGTAGAAGATTTGCATCTTGAACAGTTAGATGTAAAAACAACCTTTCTCCATGGGCATTTGGAGGAAGAGATATATATGCAGTAGCCACAAGGGTATGAGGTCAAAGGTAAGGAGAACTTGGTATGCAGGTTGAAAAAGAGTTTGTATGGCTCGAAGCAAGCTCCAAGGCAGTGGTATTTAAAATTTGACAGCTTTATGACAGAACAAGGTTATAGTAGATGTCATTCTGACCACTGTGTTTATTTCAAGAAGCCAGACAATGAAAGATATATTATCTTGTTATTGTATGTGGATGACATGCTTGTTGTAGGGTCTAACATGCAGGATATAAATGTACTCAAAAGGAAGCTAACTAATTCATTTGCGATGAAGGATTTGGGTGCTGCAAAGCAAATCCTTGGTATGAGAATAACGAGAGACATGAAAAATAGCAAATTGGCATTGTCTCAGAGTGAGTACATACATAAGGTGTTGAAGAGGTTCAGAATGCAGAATGCAAAACTAGTAAGTACACCTTTGTCCAGCCATTTCATCCTAAGTAAGGAAATGTGTCCCAAGACATAGGAAGAGACATATTACATGTCGAAGATTCTCGATCAATCAATAGTTGGCAACTTGATGTATGCCATGGTGTGCGCAAGACCAGATATTGCACATGCAGTGGGAGTTGTGAGCATATATATGAACAATCCAGGTAAATAACACTGGAGGGAAGTACAGTGGATTTTCAGGTATTTGAGAGGTACCACCACTCAGGAATTATGTTTTGGAGGTTCAGACACTGTTCTATAGGGATATTTTGATGCAGATATGGCAGGTGATAAGGATAGCAAGAGGAGCACCACAGGGTATGTGTTTACTATAGGTGGAACAACAATAAGCTGGATTTCGAAACTGCAGAAGGTTGTTTCACTTTCAAGAACGGAAGCAGAGTATGTTTCTATTACAGAGGCTAGTAAAGAGATGATTTGGTTGCATAGGTTTATGGAGGAAGTGGGTAAGATGCAGAAGGATAGAAGGTTGTATAGTGACAGCCAGAGTGCCATTCATATTGCAAAGAACTCAGAATTCCATTCCAGGACTAAACATGTACAACTCAAGTACCATTTCATATGCTCTGTTTTGGAAGATGAACTGTTGAAGCTGGAAAATATACATACTAGCCAGAATCCTTTAGACATGTTCACAAAGGTAGTGACCAGAGAGAAAATGAGTTCTTGCTTGGTTTCAGTTGGCCTTCTAGCATGAAGGTGAAGAGGAGAAATTTGCCAAGTCCAAGTCCAACAAGTGTAGCAGCGGTGGAGTTGCTGTGATTAGTATCCAAGTGGGAGATTGTTGGTTGTGGATCCAGATCTTCCAATCTCATAGATGATATTGTCTTAGCGGTGCACCCCGAAGGACTGTACACCCATTCTATTTTTGCCAGCTGTTTTGCGGGCCCATGGTTTTGGGTATCCCGTGGTATTTTTCCCATTGTATTTTCCCTATAAAAGAAAGACATTGTAATACGTCTAGGGTTGATGTATTAGGTTTTATGCATTGTAAAGATCTCCAAGATCAGGAGAGAGACTGTGAGATAGTGAAGAGGAAGTGCAGCGGTTGTGCTGCAGGTTGTATCCCTTCACCTTGTTGGATGGTAATAATAATAAGGACTAGCAAATTCAGTGTGGACGTAGCCCAAGTTGGGTGAACCATGATATATCTGTGTCTCTCTTGTAACGTGTATGTGTGATTGTATTTTCATTTCTGTTTATTGTTATTTCTCTGCGATCCTGTTTTTCTAACAGTGGTCACGACTATTTCCCCAAAAGGCATGACCTGGTCCTAAAAAGTGATTTTAAGTTAAAAAGTTCCATTTCTCTCTTTCATAACAAAGTAGTGGCTAAAAGTGGACACTACCCTTGACGTGGTCAAAATCAATAGAAAATCTACCTTCCAAAACCTTAATTTATCCACTAAGAAATCAAGGAGATGAAATGCTTTGGGGGTTGTCACCTTGAAATGCTTTGTTGGAAGTTAAAGTCCTTATTGAGCTTTCAAAGCATGTTGAACCTGCCATTACTTGTTGCCTTTACACACTACTTGGGGTCCTTATAATACTCCTTGCGTTTTTCAATTACTTCATTTGTCGTGAGTGCTCCACTACTATAGGGATCATGACTTGTATCTAAAATTTTGTTTGGTGAGGGCAATATTAAAAGTAACTCTACCATAGCACATGGTCATGTTGCCAGCTAAGCCAGGGGTTTTCTTCTTGGTTTCTACACCATCGAGGGTTTTGATGTCATCGTTCGTTTGTTGGAGTCTGTATGTTGGATGTGCCAGAGGGTTTCGTGGTCTGAGCTGAGCTTGGCTCATGGTCAGCCCACCACGAAGGTTGCATATGCAGGAATGGTGACAACTACACACATAGGTAATACCCTTCTTGTCTTTCTTGTTAATTTGAATTTATATGAATACAAACTCAAGTTTTGACCGGTATATTTTTACTTACTTGGCAGGTAATAGTTTGGCCCTCTCCATTTGTGTGGTTATTGGTTGATGGTATAGGTTTAGAATTGGAGGCATTTGCAATTGGTAAGCTCAGATTCCACATTTCATTACCTCTTCCTCTCACCTCTGTGGAGTGTTTTGTGTTTTCTATGAGGAACCTTGTGAGCCCGATTGGGTTCACTGCGACTAGCATTGAGTTCCTGTAATCGCCGTTGGATGGATTGTTGCAAGAAATGTATTTATTGTCTAATGCAGGTCCTAGAAGGTCTTAGTGGAATATTTTGGGTCATTCGGCTCAATGTCTATAATTTTGTTGAAGCTTGTGGATAAAATAGTAATAATGATAACACCCAATATGAACTGGGATTTGCTCGAAACCTATGTCTGTTTAAAAGGGCCCGGGATTTACCTTCTATATAAGATGGTGAATGTTTGGTTCTCTATATAATCTCTGCGTTTTCCTATGTATAAGATCCAAGTGTATGCGTAGAAGAAATGGGGTTTAAGAAGGTCGCCTTGTTTTCTTGTAGCATGAGAATCTATAAATGGTAACTGCTAATAGATATTCCATACTGAATAAAATTATTTTGTTCTTTTGTGTAGGCGATTTAGTTTAAACGTTTCTATTGCCCAAGATACCTTTGCCTCATGTCTAAATTATTTTCATGGGACCTGGGCTTTTGGAATTCTACCTGGGGTTTCGATACCTGACCTAGGCGTCTATCGTTTTCTTGGTGTCAATGTGGGATTCGATCCTTGGATTCCGTAAGGTTTCTAGAGTTGCAATATAAACCTTAGAGTCTGCGTCCATAGGGTTTGAGCAGTAATAATCCTTGAAGGTTATGTTGTGTTATGATATGGTTTCAATAAATCGTGTTTATTGTGTAATGTTCCCATAATTGATTTCCTGAGTGATTTAAATTATGAGCTTTGGTTCTTTCTTTACTATTGCGTTTCTGGAATTTCATAAATAGAGATACAAAAGAGTTTAAATGGGTGGAATGTTAAAGGGATTCGATCCCAGTTCCTGCGTTTGAAACCCAACACTTGTTTGTATTTAATGTATGCGGTTTTGATGAAATATGGTTGTGGTGCTAATGATTGTTAATTCATTTGATTGAAAGATGACTGTGTAAAAAACTCCTGCGTTTTCGTTAAAGTTATAAAAGGAATGGAATGCCTGAGTCTATGTTTGCAAATCGTAATTTCCTTGATATGGTTGAAGCACTAGATCTTTATAATGAGTTGGTCGATGTTAGATATCGTACAGTTGTTAATAGTATGAAAGTACACCTAGATTTAAAGATCAACAATGAGTAATACTATTGTAGTCTCCTTCCCAAATCGATGTGTAGTGTATCTAGGATATTAGATGATTGTTTTCCACTGTTATCATTTCTATTTGGTGGTTCTCCAGCATAAATAAGGGACAACCCTAAATGTTTTAAAGAGAACCTAAGAAATCCCTACATAGTAACTAGTAAGAAAATTCGGACAGAAAACAATATAAGTATTTAAAACAAAATAATATCTCTAAATTTATTCTTGGGGTGTTGTCTAGCATAGGCTAGCTTGGATAGACCTGCTAGACCCTCCACTGGATTCTGGGCAGAACCTCGAAGTTGATAAAAAAATTGGTAATGGACAATGTTGCAGTATTTATCTACAACCAAACATCAAAACTTCCAGCCACACTACACTTTTCATTATCAAAATGTCCCTACGATTCAACCATTTGTCAAACTTTACATCAAAAGAAACGCATCAAGTATTACAGAGATTCGTATTCCAAAAACATAGTTTCACATATCCACACATAGGTTCCCATAATTCAATCATCATCTGCATTTTATTTATGGGTGCCAATCCCAAATTTCATGGATCGAACCCCATCCCCAATCAAGGGCGCATCACATCACAACAAATCTATTGAAATACACAGTAACCTTAAATTGATCCTATGTTAGCCAAACCATTCATCTTTCTAAATAGTAAAATAGAAATTCATAGGAGGAATTGGTATTTCATTCTTTAAAGACTCATAGAAGTCAAACGCAATCGATATCACCGGTAGACTTCAAAAAACACAATTTATTCCTACTTTAAAGTCTTAACCTCACACATAGAAGACTTACGAAGGCCACGACTACACACGAGTACAAACGCAGGCTTAAGATTACATCATAAAGCTTGAAAAATCTAAATGGGTACTTCCCTAGTTCACGGTTCCAAAACTCATAACCTAGGATAGGCGCCCATACTTTTCGAAAACTGATAAACCATAGGTCTAGGTATCAAACCCCTGGAGTATCTCATCATGCCCATGATCATTTATGACAATTTAGACTCAGGATAAAAGTATCAACGGTATCAATGAAATACAAATCTATCATTCAATAGCCCAATCGTGTAGCTATAGGATAGGACTATAACAATGCATACATTCTCATAAATGATGCCATAGGAAAGAAATACGCAAGACAAAGCCAGGGTATGTATCACATTTAATGTTTGGTGTTTCCTATCTACTTTATATGTGTTTAGAAGATTGTGCAGTCATGCAATGGTTATCTGTGTAAGCAACTTACATCTCGAGGACCAGCTTCAGCACAGGGACCACACAGGAGTGCTGAAGTTGATAGAGATCAAAATTATGTTATAAAATCTTTTACTGTTGCTTTATCACTAGTCAGAAATTATCGATGGTAATTCTGATTAGATTTTGCTTCTATAGACCATATTGCTAAATTGAAAGGTAACACAGGTGGCTTTTATTTTCTATGGTATAAGGTACTATATTTGTACCCACACTTCAGATCAGATTTTTGGTTTAATGTTGACGTGGAGATATTCAACTATACCTCTCTTATTGTTATTTGATCAATAGAGAGAAATGAGGGATATTTTTATTTGGCATCCCACCACCCTTCCTTATACTGTGATGATGAACTTTCAGGTTATATTGGACGACTGTACATTTGAGAGAGATATGACTGGTTGTACCTTCCCCACCTTATTTGAGCTATGATTGGTCTTGTGGTACCTTATCTTTCACTTGTGTTTAATGGGGTCATTTACCCTCCTTGAGTAACTTTTTTAAAACCACCTTGTTGAAGTTTTGCTCTTATAGAGTACTATGGTTGTTTGGAAACATTTGGAGCATACCCTTGGTTCTAAGGGTCATGGGTTCCAAGGATACCACCTTCAGGCTTGAAGTGCAGCTGACAATGGAAGACAGAAGTGTAGTTTATTATCACCATGCAAATTTAATTTGACCTTTCAATTCCCATCAACCATTTCTCTTGACACCCACTCTTCATTCATTCTTTATGCATTTCACTATGCAACCATCTCAAATTCTCACTGCGTTTCCCTCAATTAGTTTATGAATTCAGTATGACCCATGCCCACCGTCTGAGGAGTGTTTCCAGCGGTCTTGAGTTTTAGCCTGGTAGCGGTGGCGATTCATGGTATTATGTTTCGCTTCGGCTGCAATATGGAAAACTCAAAGTTCACTACGAAGGTTTGTCTGACAAATTAGATGGTTTGGGTTCTGTAACCCCGGTGCCATTCAGCGACACTATGAGGAATTGCTATGTTAAGAACCCATGTCAACCCTTCTATTTACTTTGTTAGTATATTGTTGTTGGACACAGATGCTTTGTAAGTCGTCCCGTAGTATTTGTTGATCCATAGTTTGTATTATTGTTGTTGGAAGCATATGCTTTGTAATTCGTCCCGTAGTAATTGTTGATCCATATTTTGTATTGACACATGGTATTCACCCATGGTATTGGGGCCTAGACTTAATATATAAGTGTGTGTTGAGGCCTATGAAGGCACCGTGAAGTTATTTGTATTGAGCTTGCTCAAAGGAGGTTGCCCCCTTGAAGTGATTTGCGATCAATATAAAAGTGATTCTGAGTTCTGTTATTTCTGCTATCTAGTGTGTTTCATTAATTAATTATTGCAGGTTCTTCACATCTGGTATCAAAGCACTTTCTTGGGCTCATTGGGTGGAATTTCTGCCAATTTTTTATTGCATCTGTTGCAATTTCGGATCTGGGAATACTCCCTATCCGATTAACTGTGGGAAGTACTTGGGCATAAGCCCTAAAACTCATTGTGAGGAGTACCACAGGAACCCCAAAGTAGCTGGCCCATTGAGAGGACTTGCCAGCGAAAAGGGCAACGACCCCTACCTGATTGACTAGTTCCCACCCGTGAGGTAAACCAAGAGCTTTCGTTTGTGGCAAAGCAGTTATCAGTTTTACCTGAGCCGTGGAATGAGGGGTACTGCTCCAATACGCAAGCCGTCAGACAACATTGGTGTCCGAGTGAAACCCCTAAACTGTTAGGAAGCCGCACATACCTGGGTTCCATATCTATTTTCAATTGAACTGTTGCTGATCACTTCTGTGCCGTTTCAGATCCATTCCGAGCCGTTCCAGCTCCAGCCATTTCAGATCCATTCTGAGCCGTTTTAGATCCATCATGACAGTCATTCTAGATCTATTCTGAAATTCGTTTTAGATCCAGCCATTTTTATCCATTCGGCATCGTTTCAGATCCATCTATTGTCGATCACTTCAGCGCCATTCCAGATCTATCTATTTCTAATCCCTTCCGCGCCGTCGCCATATCTCCCTTGTTTTAACTCTGTTTCCCGTGAAACTTCCCGGGCACCCCTGCAGTACCATTCTACATATTTCATTCCTAATGACCCTATCCCAAATTCTACTTCCCAAAGCCAGAAATCTCACATTTGTCTATTTTTAGGGTTTGCCATAACTTCTTCAATTTTCACCCACTCACCTCCAAATTTTGCTACTGTTTCATTCCCTATTTCTGCTTCTTTGTCCCTCTTTGACATATTTTCTCATTCTTTCACCCCGCTTCTGAAATCCCCATTTTTTGCTTTCCTGTGTGAAGCACCTGCAACAATTAATTAATAAGAATATGCGAAATAGCAGAAATGACAGAACTCAGAATCACTTTTTATATTGATCGCAGGCCACTTCGAGGGGGCAACCTCCTTTGAGCAAGCTCAATACAAATAACTTCACGCTGCCTTCAATGACCTCAACACACACTTATATACTAAGTCTATGCCCAATACTATGAGTCAAAACCATGGGACATATAATACTACGGGACGACTTACAAAGCATATGCGTTCAATACTATGGGTCAATACTATGGGCTAATATAAACTACGGATCAACAAATACTACGGGACGAATTACAAAGCATATGCGTCCAACAACAATATACTAACATAGTAAAGAGAAGGGTTGACATAGGTTCCTAACATCCCCTCTCCCTTAGAAAAAGCTTTGTCCTCAAAGCTTTGGTTGGAGAAATTGCTGCAGAATCTGAAGGAGTGGTTCCCCAGTAGCATCCTCGGGTTGCATTTCGGGCCACTGACGCCTTTGGAGTGTCAAGGAGGCTTGCTTGGAAGGCTGTAGATGAAGAAGAACCCTGTCAGCTACGTGGAAAATGCACTCAGAACGGTGCTGATCGGCTTGTTGCTTCAGGCGAATTCTGGCCATGTGAAGATTGCCTTGCAGAATGAGAATAATCTGATCGCGGTTTCGAAGAACTGAGTCAATTGCCTGAACTGGGGAGCTGCTAAGGGTGTATGGAAGAAGAACTGGCGGTGTTTTTCCATAGACTGCTTCATATGGTGTCCTTTGAGATGTGGTATTGTACCACCAGAGCGCTGCTAGGAAATCCATAGAAATAGTTGGCCAAAGCTGTGTAGGGATGGGCAAGGGTTTGAGCAATCCCGAAAGGAGTGTCGTTTCACCCTTGTTGACTTGGAAAGTATCATCGTCAGCCACCATCTGTTGAATTGTCATTTTTAGTCCCTGCCAAAAGAAGTTACATTGTTCCCGGTCATATATTTTGTAGAACCCAGAGTGCCCTGTTGATGAAGACGCATGGAGTTCATAGAAGAGATAGCCCTGTTGAACATATTGCAACCAATTTGGAACAAGCAGAGAAAGAGCTATAAGAGAAACTGGGTCATCAATTGTGCGAGAAGGAGCATCTTCCACCATATTTTCCTTACCCTTCTTTTAAGTGATCACATAGGGATAACCCATGAGTTGGATAACCCATTTCAGGTGTGTTGGGGAGGAGACCCATTATTCTAGAAAATTTTCCAGACTCTGGAGATCAGTCTTGATGCAGAAAAAATTCCCTAACAGGTATGTCTGCCACTTCTGTACTGCATGCAAAATAGCCATCATTTCCTGCTGAGAGGTAGATGTGGCTAAATTCTTACCGGAAAGGTCTCTTGAAGGAAGCAAGCGCATTGGTTCAGCAAAGATACTTGCATATCTATCCAAGGAAGTAGTGGAGACTGTTGATGGGTGCATCTGAATGGAATTGAGGTGAGCAATGACACCATGTGAATTCTTCTTAAGGATTTCTTCCAGGCGATGTGAACTGATGATGTAGAGAGACCCTGGTTGTAAGCCCATAAATTTTTGTTGTGCCCCATTGACTTTAAACTGCATCCAAAGTTCAGCAAAATCCCATAAGATGGGGCCAAGTGTGCGTAACCATTGAACGCCCAAAACCACATCACATCTGCCTAAGGACAAGGAAAACATGTCAGAGTGTAGGTTATAATCTTCCATAGAGATACGCACATTGTGACACTTCCCCTTGCAAGGTAAGGTGCCCCCATTGCAAACCATGACTTCAAAGTTGGAGCAAGGATGGACAAAACAATCAGCCTGTTTGGCAATCCAAGGGTCAATGAAGTTATGAGTGCTACCAGAATCAATGAGTATGGTAAGAGGGAGCTTCTTGAAGTATCCCCTGACCCACATTGTTTGTGGGGTGGTGGCACCGGTTACAGCATGGAGAGAGATCTCGGGTGGGTCTTCCTGAGATGGGGTGTCAATAGGCGGGTGTTGAATGTCAACCTGATCATCTACTATATCTGTAGCTTCTTCACTAAGTTCTAAGGCAGGCGGAGAATCCACATTCAAGAGATCAAGCTTTTGTTGAACACATCTACGTCTCCGAGTGAATTTCTCATCACAATTATAGCAAAGCCCTTTTTATTGGCGTGCCTGCATTTCTATTTCAGACAAATGCTTGATAGGAGTTGGTTGAAGAGCAGGCATGATGGGAGGTCGTTGGGAACCCATATTTCTGAAGGGAACAAAGGTGGGTTTGGAGCGTTGTTGAGCTGCGATCTTGTCCTCAGCCAGCTTAGCCAACCCTAGGACTTCCATCATTGTGTTGGGACAAAACATTTTGACCTCTGAGCGGATTTCATCCTTGAGACCACTGATAAAACAACTCCTGTAGAATTCGTCAGACAAGCCTTCTATGTGATTGGCCAATTTCTCAAATTCTATCTGATACTCTATCACTGTGCCAATTTGGTGAAGTTTAGTGAGTGCTCCTGTGAAATCATCAAAAGCACTACGACCAAATCGTGGCAAAATGAGTTGGCAAAAATCTGTCCAGTTTGGCTCGGGATGAGCTTTGATGTACCAATGGTACCATTGAAGGGCTTCTTGTTCCAAATGAAAGGATGAAAGTGGAACTTTTTGGGCATCAGAAGTATTATGCAGACTGAAATATTGTTCTGCTCGATATATCCATCCAGTCGAATCAGTACCATTAAAGCGAGGAAAATCAAGCTTCGTCCCACGAAAATTGTTGGAAGAAGAGAACCCGGTGGCTGCAAAAGATTCTGGCTATCTGGTATTGTTCATGGCTGAATGCTGAAGATGGAGGTTGAGAAATTTTTCATCTAGATCTTGGAGTTTGGTTTGGATGGCTGCAAGTGCTTCCTCCATGGTGTGTGCTCCTGCATGGGTGACAACCATAACCAGGTTTTTTATTTTTTTTGGTGGAATGGGTAGAAAAACACAAACAGAAGTTGATTTAGTAAAGGGAAATTTGGATTGGGGAAACAATCTGATGGGTAATTGGGGTTTGACTAGATTTTGGACACTGTCGAAAGGACAAGAAAGCAAAAAGGGGGATTTCAGAAGAGGGGTGATAGAATAAGAAAATTTGGCAGAGAGGGACAAAGAAGCAGAATTCAGAAAGGAACTCTGTGGTAAAATTTGAAGGTGATTGGGTGAAATCTGAGGAAGTTATGGCAAACCCTAAAAATAGACAAATGTGGGATTTTGGACTTTGGGAAGGGGAATTGGGGATAGGGTCCTCAGGAATGAAATATGCAGAATGGGATGACAGGGGTTCCCCAAAAATTTCAAGGGAAACAAAGTGAAAACAAGGGAGTTTTTTTTTTTTTTATAGACTGGAGCGGCTACGGCTCAGAAGGGATCTGGAACAGATAAATCTGCAATGACCCAGAAGTGAGCGGAAATAGAGGGATCTGAAACGACGCCTAATGGATTGAAAACGACTGGATCTGGAACGGCTTGCAGAATGGATCTGAACGGATGGATCTGAAACAACACAACAGTGATCGACAATAGTTCAGCTGAAAATAGATACGGACCCCAAGTATGTGCGACTTCCTAACAGTTCAGGGGTTTCACTCGGCCACCAATGCTGTCTGACGGCTTGCGTATTGGGGTAGTTCCCCTCACTCCACGGCTCAGGTAAAACTGATAACCGCTTTGCCACAAATGACAACTCTTGGTTTACCTCCCAGGTGGGAACTAGTCAATCAGGTAGGGGTCGTTGCCCTTTTCGCTGGCAGGTCCTCTCAATGGGCCAGCTACTTCGGGGTTCCTATGGTACTCCTCACAATGATTTTTAGGGCTTATGCCCAAGTACTTCCCACAGTTAAGCGGATAGGGATTATTCCCAAATCCGAACCTGTAACAGATGCGAAAAAAAATTTGGTAGAAATTTCACCCAACGAGCCCAAGAAAGTGCTTTGATACCAGATATAAAGCACCTGCAACAATTAATTAATAAGAATATGCGAAATAGCAGAAATGACAGAACTCAGAATCACTTTTATATTGATCACAGGCCACTTCGAGGGGGCAACCTCCTTTGAGAAAGCTCAATACAAATAACTTCACGATTCCTTCAATGACCTCAACACACACTTATATACTAAGTCTATGCCCAATACTATGAGTCAAAACCATGGGACATATAATACTACGGGATGACTTACAAAGCATATGTGTCCAATAATATGGGTCAATACTATGGGCTAATATAAACTACGGATCAACAAATACTACGGGACGACTTACAAAGCATATGTGTCCAACAACAATATACTAACATAGTAAAGAGAAGGGTTGACATAGGTTCCTAACACCCTGCCCATCAGAAAGTGTCCAAAACCTATTCAAATCCCAATTACCCATCTGAGTTTTTTCCAAATCCAAATTTCCCCCTACTAAATAAGCTTTTGTTTGTGTTTTTCTATGCATTATCCGAGAAAAAAAAAATAAAAAAATTGAGGAAGCACTTGCAGGCATCCAAACCAAACTCCAAGATCTGGATGAAAAATTTCTTAGCCTCCATCTTCAGCATTCAGCCATGAACAATAACCGACAACAAGAATCTTTTGCAACCAATGAGTTCTCTTCTACCAGCACTTTTCGTGGTCTGAAGCTTGAATTTCCTCGCTTCAATGGTACTGAACTGACTGGATGGATCTATAGTGAAGAACAGTATTTCAGTCTGCATAATACTTTTGATGTCCAAAAATTTCCACTTGCATCCTTTCATTTGGAACAGGAAGCCCTTCAATGGTACCGTTGGTACATCAAGGCTCATGATGAGCCAAAAATGATAGATTTTTGCCAACTCCTTTTGCAACGATTTGGTCCTAGTGCTTTTGATGACTTCACCGGAGCACTCACTAAACTTTGTATTCAACCATTTGTCAAACTTTACATCAAAATAAATGCATCAAGTATTACAGAGATTCGTATTCCAAAAACATAGTTTCACATATCCACACAGGTTTCCATAATTCAATCGTTATCTGCATTTTATTTATGGGTGCCAATCCCAAATTTCATGGATCGAACCCTATCCCTAATCAAGGGCGCATCACATCAGAACAAATCTATTGAAATACACAGTAACCTTAAACTGATCCTACGTTAGCCAAACCATTCATCTTTCTAAATAGTAAAATAGAAATTCATAGGAGGAATTGGTATTTCATTCTTTAAAGACTCACAGAAGTCAAACGCAATCGATACCACCGACAGACTTCAACAAACACAATTTATTCCCACTTTAAAGTCTTAACCTCACACATAGAAGACTTACGAAGGCCACAACTACATGCGAGTACAAACGCAGGCTTAAGATTACATCATAAAGCTTGAAAAATCTAAATGGGTACTTCCCCAGTTCACGGTTCCAAAACTCATAACCTAGGATAGGTGCCCATACTTTTCGAAAACTGATAAAACATAGGTCTAGGTATCAAACCCTTGGAGTATCTCATCATGGCAGGGATCATTTATGACAATTTAGACTTAGGATAAAAGTATCACCGGTATCAATGAAATACAAATCTATCATTCAACAACCCAATCGTCTAGCTATAGGATAGGACTATAACAACGCATACATTCTCATAAATTATGCCATAGGAAAGAAATACGCAAGACAAATCTAGGGTATGTATCACATTTAATGTTTGGTGTTTCCTGTCTACTTTATATGTGTTTAGAAGATTGTGCAGTCATGCAATGGTTATCTGTGTAAGCAACTTACATCTCGAGGACCAGCTTCAGCACAGGGACCACACAGGAGTGTTGAAGTTGATAGAGATCAAAATTATGTTATAAAATCTTTTACTGTTGCTTTAGCACTAGTCAGAAATTATCGATGGTAATTGTGAGGAGATTTTGCTTCTATAGACCATATTGCTAAATTGAAAGGTAACATAGGTGGCTTTTATTTTCTATGGTATAAGGTACTATATTTGTACCCACACATCAGATCGGATTTTTGGTTTAATGTTGACATGGAGATATTCAAATATACCTCTCTTATTGTTATTTGATCAATAGAGAGAAATGACGGATATTTTTATTTGGCATCCCACCACCCTTCCTTATACTATCATGATGAACTTTCAGGTTATATTGGACGACTGTACATTTGAGAGAGATATGATGGTTGTACCTTCCCCACCTTGTTTGAGCTATGATTGGTCTTGTGGTACCTTATCTTTCACTTCTGTTTAATGGGGTCATTTACGCTCCTTGAGTAACTTTCTTAAAACCACCTTGTTGAAGTTTTGCTTTTATAGAGTACTATGGTTGTTTGGACACATTTGGAGCATACCCTTGGTTCTAAGGGTCATGGGTTCAAAGGATACCACCTTCAGGCTTGAAGTGCAGCTGACAATGGAAGACAGAAGTGTAGTTTATTACCACCATGCAAATTTAATGTGACCTTTCAATTCCCATCACCATTTCCTCTCATACAACGTCCCACAACCGTTTCTCTTGACACCCACACTTCATTCATTTTGTATGCATTTCACTATGCAACCGTTTCCGATTCTCACTGTGTTTTCCCTCAATTAGTTTATCAATTCAGTATGACCCATGCTTGTCGTCAATTCAGTATGACCCATGCCTGCCGTTCGAGGAGTGTTTCCAGCGGTCTTGAGTTTTATCCTGGCAGTGGTGGCGATTCATGGTATTATGTTTCCCTTCGGTTGCAATATGGAAAACTCAAAGTTCACTACGAAGGTTTGACTGACAAATTAGATGGTTTGGGTTCTGTAACCCCGGTGCCATTCAGGGACACTTTGAGGAATTGCTCTGTTAAGAACCCATGTCAACCCTTCTATTTACTTTGTTAGTATATTGTTGTTGGACGCATATGCTTTGTAAGTCGTCCCGTAGTATTTGTTGATCCATACTTTGTATTATTGTTGTTGGATGCATATGCTTTGTAAGTCATCCCATAGTAATTGCTGATCCATATTTTGTATTGGCCCATGGTTTGTATTGACACATGGTATTGACCCATGGTATTGGCGCCTAGACTTAATATATAAGTGTGTGTTGAGGCCTATGAAGGCACCGTGAAGTTATTTGTATTGAGCTTGCTCAAAGGAGGTTTCCCCCTCGAAGTGGTCTACAATCAATATAAAAGTGATTCTGAGTTCTTTTATTTCTGCTATCTTGTGTGTTTCATTAATTAATTATTGCAGGTTCTTCACATCTGGTATCAAAGCACTTTCTTGGGCTCATTGGGTGGAATTTATGCCATTTTTTTTTCCCATCTGTTGCTATTTCGGATCTGGGAATAATCCCTATCCGCTTAATTGTGCGAAGTACTTGGGAAGAAGCCCTAAAATTCATTGTGAGGAGTACCACAGGAACCCCAAAGTAGCTGGTTCATTGAGAGGACCTGCCAGCGAAAAGGGCAACGAACCCTACTTGATTGACTAGTTCCCACCCGCGAGGTAAACCAAGAGCTGTCATTTGTGGCAAAGTAGTTATCAGTTTTACTTGAGCCGTGGAGTGAGGGGTACTACCCCAATACGCAAGCCGTCAGACAACATTGGTGGCTGAGTGAAACACCTAAACTGTTAGGAAGTCGCACATACTTGGGGTCCATATCTATTTTTAGTTGAATTGTTGCCGATCACTTTCACACCGTTTCAGATCCATTCCGAGCCGTTCCAGCTCCAGCCATTTCAGATCCATTTTGAGCCGTTTCTGATCCATTCTCACAGTCATTCCAGATCTATTCTGAAAGTCATTTCAGATCCAGCCATTTTTATCCATTCGACATCGTTTCATATCCATCTATTTCCGATCACTTCAGCGCCATTCCAGATCTATCTATTTCCGATCCCTTCCGCGCCGTCGCCATATCTCCCTTGTTTTAACTCCGTTTCCCTTGAAACTTCCCGGGCACCCTTGCAGTACCATTCTACATATTTCTTACCTAATGACCCTATCCCAAATTCTACTTCCCAAAGCCAGAAGTCTCACATTTGTCTATTTTTAGGGTTTGCCATAACTTCTTCAATTTTCACCCACTCACCTCCAAATTTTGCTATCGTGTTCATTCCGTATTTCTACTTCTTTGTCCCTCTTTAACAAATTTTCTCATTCTTTCACCCCGCTTCTGAAATCCCCATTTTTTGCTTCCTTGCCCATTAGAAAGTGTCCAAAACCTATTCAAATCCCAATTACCCATCCAAGTTTTTTCCAAATCCAAATTTCCCCTTACTAAATAAGCTTTTGTTTGTGTTTTTCTATCCATTATCCGCAAAAAAAAATAAAAATGGAGGAAGCACTTGCAGGCATCCAAACCAAACTCCAAGATCTGGATGAAAATTTTCTTAGCCTCCATCTTCAGCATTCAGCCATGAGCAATAACCGACAACAAGAATCTTCTGCAGCCAGTGAGTTCTCTTCTACCAGCACTTTCCGTCATCCGAAGCTTGAATTTCCTTGCTTCAATGGTACTGATCTGACTGGATGTATCTATAGTGAAGAACAGTATTTCAGTCTGCATAATACTTTTGATGTCCAAAAATTTCCACTTGCATCCTTTCATTTGGAACATGAAGACCTTCAATGGTACTGTTGGTACATGAAGGCTCATGATGAGCCAAAATGGACAGATTTTTGCCAACTCCTTTTGCAACGATTTGGTCCTAGTGCTTTTGATGACTTCACCAGAGCACTCACTAAACTTCGTCAAATTGGCACTGTGAGAGAGTATCAGACATAATTTGAGAAACTAGCCAACCACACAGAAGGATTGTCTGATGACTTCTACAAGAGTTGTTTTATCAGTGGTCTTAATGATGAAATCCACCTAGAGGTCAAAATGTTATATACCAACACAATGATGGAAGCCCTAGGGTTGGCTAAGATGGAAGAAGACAAGATTGCCGCCCAACAGTGCTCCAAAACCACTTTTGTTCCCTTTCGAAATATGGGTTCTCAACGACCTCCCATCCCGCCATCTCCTCGACCAACTCCTATCAAGCATTTGTCCGAAACAGAGATGCAGGAACGCAGATAAAAATGGCTTTGTTATAATTGTGATGAAAAATTCACTCAGGGACATAGATGTGTTCAACAAAATCTCTATCTCTTGGATGTGGATTCTTCGCCTGCCTCTGAAGTTGGTGAACAGGCACCAGATACACCGAATGATCAGGTCGACATTCAGGTGCCACCTATTGACCTTCCATCTCAGGAAGACCACCCAGAGATATCTCTGCATGCTTTATCCGGTGTCACCACCCCCTAAACAATGCAGGTCAGCTTCAAGAAGCTTCCTCTTACAATACTGATTGATTCTGGTAGCACTCATAACTTCATTGACCCTCAGATCACCAAACATGTTGATTGTTTTGTCCATCCTTGCTCCAACTTTGAAGTCATGGTTGCCAATGGGGGCACCTTACCTTGCAAGGGAAAGTGTCACAATGTGCGTATCTCTCCGGAAGATTATAACCTGCACTCTGACATGTTTTCCTTGTCCTTAGGAGGATGTGATGTGGTTTTGGACGTTCAATGGTTATGCACACTTGGCCCCATCTTATGGGATTTTGCAGAACTTTGGATGCAGTTTTCAGTCAATGGGAAACAACACAAATTTAAGGGCTTACAACAAGGGTCTCTCGGCATCATCAGTTCACATTGCCTGGAAAAGATCCTTAAGAAGAATTCACATGGTGTCATCGCTCAACTCCATTCCATTCAGATGCACCCATCAATGATCTCCCCTACTTCCTTTTATAGATATGCAGGTGTCCTTGCTGAACCAATGAACTTGTCGCCTTCAAGAGACCTTTCCGATAAGAATTTAGCCGCATCTACATCTCAACAGGAAATGATGGCTATTTTGCATGCAGTACAGAAGTGGAAACCATACCTATTAGGGAATTATTTTTGCATCAAGATTGATCTCCAGAGTCTGGAAAATTTCCTGGAACAATGGGTCTCCTCCCTAACACACCTGAAAGGGGTTATCGAACTCATGGGTTATGCCTATGTGATCACTTACATGAAGGGTAAGGACAATATGGTGGCATATGCTCCTTCTAGCACATTTGATGACCCGATTTCTCTTCCAACTATTTCTCTGCTTGTTCCAAATTGGTTGCAATCTGTTCAACAGGGCTATCTCTTCTATGCAGTCCATGCTTCTTCATCATCAGGGCACTCTGGGTTCCTCAAAATGTATGACTAGGAACAATGTAACTTCTTTTGGTAGGAACTGAAAATGACAATTCAACAGATGGTGGCTGACTGTGATACTTTCCAGGACAACAAGAGTGAAACGACACTCATTTTGGGACTGCTCGAACCCTTTCCCATCCCTACACAGATTTGGACAACTATTTCTATGGATTTCCTAGAAGCACTCCAGTGGTACAATACCACATCTAAAAGGAAATTATATGAAGCAGTCTATGGACAGGAATCGCCAATTCTTCTTCCATACATCCTCAGTAGCTCCCCAGATCAGGCAATTGACTCGGTTCTTCGAAATCGCGATCAGATTCTTCTCATTCTACAGGACAATCTTCACATGGCAAGAATTCGACCGAAACAACAAGCCAACCATCACCGTTCTGAGCGCACTTTTCACGTAGCTGATATGGTTCTTCTTCGTCTACAACATTCCAAGCAAACCTCCCTGAAACTCACAAGGCGTTAGTGGCCCGGAATGCAACCCGAGGATGCTACAGGGGAACCACTCTTTTAGATTCTGCATCAATTTCCACATCTAAAGCTTTGAGGACAAAGATTTTTCTAAGGGAGAGGGGATGTTAAGAACCCATGTCAACCCTTTTATTTACTTTGTTAGTATATTGTTGTTGGACACATATGCTTTGTAAGTCGTCCCGTAGTATTTGTTGATCCATAGTTTGTATTATTGTTGTTGGACGCATATGCTTTGTAAGTCGTCCCGTAGTAATTGTTGATCCATATTTTGTATTGGCCCATGGTTTGTATTTACACATGGTATTGACCCATGGTATTGGCGCCTAGACTTAGTATATAAGTGTGTGTTGAGGCCTATGAAGGCACCGTGAAGTTATTTGTATTGAGATTGCTCAAAGGAGGTTGCCCCCTCGAAGTGCTCTGCGATCAATATAAAAGTGATTCTGAGTTCTGTTATTTCTACTATCTCGTGTGTTTCATTAATTAATTATTGCAGGTTCTTCACATGATCCTGGGATACGGAACCCAAACCATCACATTTGTCAGACAAACCTTCGTAGTGAACTTTGAGTTTGACATATTGCATTCGAAGGGATTAAACATAATACCATGAATCGTCACCATTGCCAGGATGAAACTCAAGACCGCTGGCAACACTCCTCGGACGGCGGGCGTAGATCATACTGAATTGATAAACTAATTGAGGGAAAATGCAGTGAGAATCTGAGATGGTTGCATAGTGAAATGCATAAAAAATGAATGAAGAGTGGGTGTCAAGAGAAATGGTTGTGGGATGTTGTATGAGACGAAATGGTGATGGGAATTGAAAGGTCAAATTAAATTTGCATGGTGGTAATAAACTACACTTGTGTCTTCGATTGTCAGCTGCACTTCAAGCCTAAAGGTGGTAGCCTTGGGACTAGACATAGGTCGTAGGTGAATTCCTTGTCAATGTGATTGTAAGGCACTCTTTGAAGGTGAAGTTCACAATTTTAAGTATTTTTCCTCATTTTCATGCCTTTTTGTAAGACAATAAGGAGGGTAGTGGCATCAACATTGAAAATGGTTTGCATCCAAACCTATCAAGTGTACTTTTAGGTCAGCGGTATTCTTGACTCTGAAATATAGCAGCTATTTGGCCATTGCGAACCTGTAAATCCTTAGATTTACAGGGTGATAATGGCCAAACAACTGCTACAGTTCGGAGAAAAGAATACTGTTGACCTAAAGGTACACTTGATAGGTTTGGATGGAACAGATTACCGTGGATATATATGCTGTCGTATTTTTGGTTCAATTTTGACATGGAGATCTTCAACTATACCTCTCTTATTGTTATATGATCAATATGTTTATTTTATTACCTATTACTGATTGAGTTATTAAATACTTGTTGTACCTTCCCCACCTTGATTGAGTTATTATTGGACTTTTGGTACCTTGTCTTTGACTTGTGGTTAATGCGGACATTTACTCTCCTTCATTTTTTTTATACCACCTTGTTGAATTTTTGGTCTTATAGAGTACTTGACTTTGATCACCTATGATCAGTTGTGGTGTGCTGATAATCACTTCTTTTATGTTGAGACTTGGTTGAAGTTTATAATTCTTGTGACTTTATTTATGTTGATTTATCTACTGTGCTTGACTTTCATTGACCTAATCAACTCCAATGATTTCTCTCTCTCTGGTTTGTACACACCCTCTTGTAGGGTCAGCTGGTTCCTAGAGAAGACTGGCCTGTTTGAGGCACAAACAGTCTTTTCGGAAAGTAACACTTCTGAGTATATTTTCAAGAATAGTTTCAAACCCAGGTTGGTATCTTAAACTATATCTCTATTTTTGTTATATTATGTATATGTTTATTTCATCACATGTTACTGAATATTAATAGTTTATCATTTTAGTTTGCTTGTCAGTGTAACTCATTATAACAATTTTGAATATACCAAAGAGCCTGTGTTAAGAACTTATGGGTTGTACATTTGGATTTCTTGGTTTCAAGAGGTAAGTATATTTTAGACTAACTAATGTATATCCATGGAATACTTTTTTATGGAAATTTGTTTTTATTGTTTCTATTGGCATTTTTGTTGTGGAACTAATGTGAATTGTGTTCACTATTATTAGCTGATACAGGGAGGGCACATACTACCTTAAAGGTGTTTGATTGTTATGGCATTCTTGTTTTTTTTAAAATGTTTTTTTGCACATTTACTTTTTGCTCACATCATTCAAGAAAAGTTTATAAACCCGCACTGTAATCACAACATCTAATTGCATGGAAGTTGGGACACTGTTATCCAATACAAAACTATTTGAGCTCAATTGCATGTTGAGTATTTTTGTGCTACACCTATAGCTCAATGAGATCCATTGATACAATTTTCAAATGTTGGGAGAGGTCTCAAATCTATGTATATGATATTTTGTTTAGCAACTCGACAAGAAACATGTTTACTAAGCTTCAAAATCTTACGCATTTTACATCTTTGCCACTCTTTACTAATATTCCCATCTTGCACTGTCGAAACTCTCCTTTATCAACTCAGGTTATAAATTCCTCGGGGATAAATCCTTCCATGTGCATAAGCAGTCAGCAAGGCATCAATGACAAAAGGAACAGACCCAAGAATTTCCCTACAGTTCCACATGACCTGATACTTAGTCTGTGATCGTCAAATGTTCCCGTAGTAAATAATGTACATACTCCTTTACTCTGTTAAATTTTGAGCATTAATTCACAATACTCTTGGATCTTTATTGAGAGAAAAAAATATACAGTATATCAATGCATAAAAATCACAATAAGCATCATAAGCATCACAAGAATCAAAAGCATGAGAGATAAGAGACACAGAGTTTCCGTGGGGAAAACCCTAAGGTGAAAAACCCCACAACTTCCTCAGAGATAGAGAAAGCAATGGCTCAACCAAAGTACAACCAAAATACACTTGAGATAGTCTCCTAGAGAAAATGATCCTCCTCCTCACTAGTGCGCCACTTTCTGAGTGAGAGAAGTGTGTCTTTCCGAAATGATCCAAATAGAGATCTCCCGATCTCTATTTATACTAACCTGTTTTCCCAGTTACACTATGGGGCCGACTTGTCTATCTAGATACATCCACAATATAATATATATTTCAGGGCCGACCCCACACATGGTGGTCTAATAACCCATCGACAAGTATACACACTTGCGACACTTGTGAATCCACATGACGACACTTCCTTATAGAGGAATAACACATCTCTTATAAGGGTACAATAAATATATATGAAATACATAGATGAAATACATTCCGAAGTTACATATACATCAACACTTCCTCTTAACTAGGAAGGTATTTCTCAACACAGTTCTGCTAGACAAGTCTTCTTCTCGGGATCATCGTCATCATCATCGTCACTGCTGTTGCTATCTCAACCAATATCTGACTCTACTCGTCATAGGAAGTTCTACAGAGCCAGTCCTTTTTCATACTGGATGTAGGCCCACCACCTGCAGGTCTTCATCATCTATGTGAACGGTCTGATAGAGGTGGCCTCTCAGGACTAATTTTATGTGCGGATGCAATACTGGAAAGAGTATCCCAGGAACATTTATAAGCCTAAGCATGACCGGCAAGATATCCCAGGAATGATTACATGCATCTCCTCCACAATACCTTTAAAGAGCATCCCAGGAACATTTATGTGCCACAGCACGACCGGAAAGATCTCTAAAGAGCATCCCAGGACTTATTATGAGCATACAGCTCAACCTCTCGGATCTCCAGGACTGATTACATGTGGATAGAAAAAACCTTTAAAGAGCATCCCAGGAACATTTATGTGCCCCAGCATGACCGACAAGATCTCTAAAGAGCATCCCAGGACTAATTATGAGCACATAGCTCAACCTCTAGGATCTCCAGTATTGATTACATGTCTCAGTAGTAATACCTCATCCCAGGACTAATTACGAGCACATAGCTCAACCTATCGGATATCTAAGAACTGATTACATACTACATAGCAATACCGGAAAGAGTACCCCAGGAACATTTATGTGCCGCAGCACGACCGGCAAGATCTCCCAGGACTGATTACATGCTATTTGCACAACCTGCCACATATAATCTCCGACCTCCAAGTATCAACCTGATACTCATGATCCAACAGATCATCATCGCACGAGGCATCATCCTGATTCCCATGATCATACTGATCATCATCACTGTACCATCTTGGTACATATCATTTGGAGCAACATCCTGAAGCTCATAATCATGATCAACCTGATCATACAATGCATCCACCTGATGCATACCAAGTATCTACCTGATACATATCACCATACACAGTGTATCCACCTGATACATAGATACATGATCCACACAATGTATCCATCAACATACATGATCTACCTGATCATACCTGATACATATCAACATACATGATCTACCTGATCATACAATGTATCCACCTGATACATATACAGATACATGGTCCAAGCATCAAACATGATGCATATACAAATGATCCAACTGATCATATCCTACATCCAACATGATGTGTAAATACATATATAAATGATCCAACTGATCATACAAAGCAGAAACCAGAACATCATCCTGATGCTCATCATCCAACGCTTACATCCATAGCCATGTGAAGGATCCTCCTTCCAATATGATTGGAATGGCTTCAGCAAATGTGTCCATCACTTCTTCCTCGAAGTGTCCTCGATCTGAAGAACACCCAACCTCTCCCTGAAGTACTCGAACTTCACCCTGGCTAGTGGCTTCGTCAGCACATCTGCAATCTGCTCGTCCGTCGCAACATACAGGAGCTTCACAGCTCCTCTTTGCACCATATCCCTGATATAGTGATATTTGATCTCTATGTGTTTCGACCTGTCATGAAACATTGGGTTCTCGGACAACTTCACACAACTCTGGTTATCGCAAAAGATACCAGTAGCATCCAACGGGAGATCAAATAACTCAGACAGTAGCTTCCGTAGCCATACTGCCTCACAACTATTTGAGCAAGCTGCAACATACTTTGCCTCAGCTGTACTCAGTGCTACACAGGACTGCTTCCTGCTAAACCAAGAGTTCACACCTGATCCCATACTGAAGTAGCACCCAGATGTGCTCTTCCTATCTGCAGCACTGCCAGCCCAATCTGAATCAACATAACCCTGCAGGTTAAACTTTTGATTCGCTACATACTTGAGCCCATAATCCACTATACCCTTCAGGTACCTCATAACATGCTTTACAACAACCAGGTGAACACTCCTTGGATCTGTCAGGAACTGACTCAATGTGTTCACAGCAAAGCAAATATCTTGTCTTGTGTTCGTCAAGTATATCAAGGACCCAATCATTTGACGATACATAGAAATATCAACTGGCTCAGATGAAGCATCACATAGAAGCTTCAGGTTCGATGCCATAGGTGTGACCATGGATTTGCAATCCATCATCCCGAACCTCTTCAGGATATCTACAGTATACTTCCCTTGTCCAAGGAAGATCCCATCTAAACTCTGCCACACCTCCATACCTAGGAAATAATGCATCATTCCCAAATCTTTCAAATCGAACTTGACAGCAAGCTTCCTCTTTGTATCTGCAATCAATCTTGTCGTCTCCTATTACAAATAAGTCATCCACATATAGGAGTAGAATCACAGGATTCCCTTCCTCAACTTTGTAGTAAAGGTTGGAATCCGCTTTACTCTTGGTAAAGCCCAAACTCGATAAAAAGCTATCTATCCTACCAAGTTCTGCACACATATATGACTACACCATTCAAGACAACTATCTTGAAATCCATCTGGTGTATCTTCTATTTCATCACTTTTATATTTCTCTATGCTGCCATCTGCAGCATGCTTGATCTGATAGTTCCATTTGGAAGTCACGATAGACTTCCCTTCAGCTCTTGGGACCGCATCCCAAACATCGTTCTTCATGATCGACGGATCATGGCATTCTTCCCATATCCTGGGAACTTCAATATCTTCAATAGATAATTTTGTTGCTTGAACAAATGTTGTAATCCTTCTTTTGTAGGTGAAGGTATACGGTCTTTCCTACAAAACAAGTTAAATTGCATGATTAGAAACATCTCATAATTTTCAGAACAAATTCTTTCACATAAAGAAATATGTCATACAGTCATGCAAATGTTTAAGCCAATGCTTCAATACAACATTTATCCATGTTCCATAACTTTCTAGATGCCTTCCAGTCTCTACCAGAACATTGTTAAGAGTTTGCACTACTCTCAACATGTCAGCAAAGAGGTTTCATTCTAGATAAGTAGCAATGGAATGTTGTACAGTTCCATAGGCCACTTATTCAACACATGCATATTAGTAGTATACTGTTCATTAATGCAATCATTCTAATATGCACAATACATATCCTAAGTCTAGGAACATGAGCATATACATCATTGAACAATTTTATTTAAACAAACAAATATGCAAGAAATGATAATTAAAATACTTATCTTGTTTGTTTGTTGGGTGGAATCCCTCTGAGTATTTGCTTCCTTGCAGGAGCTACTGGAGTGCTAATCTAGAGTAGCTTCTTCTACACCTTTCTGTTGTGGAATGTAGAGAGATGGTCAACTCCCTCTGAATATCTGCATCCTTGCAGAAGCCACTGGAGTGTACTCCCTCTTGATCTTTGGTTCCTGGATTACTTGTTCTTGAACTTATATTCATTCTCGATCCCTATGCATGCTTGTTAGTATCATCATTGTGTTATCCTCGAGGTCTCATACATAATCAAACATTCATTAGTATAATCTTAATATTATCAAAACACAATAATCTCAAGCATGTATAGTCATGAACATTTCAAACAGAAATAATAAGCATTAGCATTCAAGGTTTATATAGGACTCTTATGGTTAGTCATAACATGTCTAAACCTGTGATTACTCAAACCTATGACTCTTCTGGTTAGTCATAACATTAAATAAGGTAAGACACGTAATATGCATATACCCATGATTATTCAAACCTATGAATTCATGAATAAACATCATCAATCATGTCATGCATACTTATATAAAAGATCCTATGATATAAGAAACACGTACCTGGTCACCATATTTGCTAGTTATGTCTAGCAATGTGTTCTTGTTTTCTTCAATGACTTGCATAATTCATTAGTTAACTTTTGCAAAAACAAATTATACATACCTCTATGTGATCCATGAATATGGATGAATCTTTGTCATTATGTCACCATGGCATGTTCAGGTTGTCCTTTCAATTTATACAAACCTCCCTCTTGCTCTCCAATCACCACTGCATCATCTATGGTCTTTCACTTTGGCCACATTAGGACTTGGCCATCCACAAATGCAACCCTCATACCTTTTGCATCCAATGCAGAAATGGAGAGTAAGTTCTTCTTGAGCCCAGGTGCATAAAGGACTTCTTTCATCTTCAAAGATTTCCCAGAATCTAGGTTGTAGGAGGATTCACCACTTCCTTTGATGGGATATTGATAATCATCCCCAAGTTTCACTTTATGGGGTGATTCATGTTCAGACAGATTTACAAAGGATTCTTTAAACCCAGTCATGTGTTTGGAAGCCCCACTATCAATTAACCAATCATTACAACCCTGGGAGATAGTACCTGTGACAACAGAGATTAGAACATACTCTTCTTCACTTGATGAGTCATCATTACTATCATCACTTTCTTCCCTAGCCTTCTTCTTTGGAGGTTCATCATCTTCGGCAGCATGAGCATGGTACCTTCTTTTGTTACCCTTCTTCTTCTTGCTGGATTTGTTGTTGTCATGGTTGTCCCTTTTGTTCTTGGGACATTCTGAAGCAAAGTGGCCCTTCTCATTACAAGTGAAACACCTTAGATCTTTTTTGTCTTTGTGAAAATGATGAGAATATTTCTTCTTGTGATTGGATGGCTCCCTCTTGAACTTGCCCTTCTTAGTGTGAGCTGTGAGAGCTTGATCTTCATTTCCCATCTTCTCTTCTCTTGCCACAAGCCTTGCTTCGTCTTGAGAACATTCCTCCCACAATTTGCTGAAGGAGATTAATTTCTTTCTAGCACAGATCCCCTGGATAAAAGAGTCCCATGACCTAGGTAGGCCATTCAAAGTAGTCATAACAATTTCACCATTCTCCACCATTTCATCTACAACTTCAAGTTGTTCCTTGATCTGAGAGACCTTGGAGAAATAGGACTGAATGCTTTCTCCATTCGACATCTTGACCCCTTTCAATTGATTCCGCAGGGTCATCTTCCGAATTATGTTCTTTCCTTCAAATAGCTTGGTCAAAGAGTCAAACATAGCCTTGGGTGTCTTTAGAGAAGACACATGGGGTATGAGATGGTCTTTGATAGAATCAGCAATGATTCTCTTTGCCTTGACCAAGTTATTCTTATGCAATACCTTAGCCTCTTCATCCTCTGGGATAGGGATGTCTTCTTTTATATATGAGTCCAATTCATTCTCTTCCAGGATTAACCCAATCCTATACTTCCAAGCTCGGAAGTTATCATCCCCTTCAAGCTTAGCCTCAAGCTTATCCTCAAGCTTGGTGTGGTGAGACTTCAAATGGAAATAGAAAGATTTAGGTCTTACCACTTGAAATGCTGAAAACTGGATCTGGTCTCGGATTAGGGTTTGTCAGAAAACCCTAAAAATTCAAAATGTGAATTTCAACTTTTTGAAAGGATAGAAAGATGTGCCTTGATGAGCTGATTATCCTGGTGTATTCAGAATTTGAGATCAACAAATCTTTACCCTTCATATTTGCCTTTTTGTTCTCCCGGGTTCACTCGGGAGAGCCCTGAATTAGGGTTTGCATTTCCCAGAGATCTATCCTACCAAAAATCTCGATCCAAAGCTCTAAACTTCAATTTTTGCAAGGAGCTTCCAGCTATGTCTTCATATTTCAGAAATACCTATTTTTGTGGAAACCCTAATTTTTAGGGCCAAATCTGAAAATGCTCAGAATTGAATTCCGATTGGATAGATAGATTCTCCTTGATGACTAGAGTCAATCTACTATACTTCTTTTCCAAAAACTGTGGATAAAAACCCAATAAACAAGAAACTCAAGTTTCCGTCACTGCAAAATGTCTTCTTCTTAGGTTAGCTCTGATACCATGTTAAATTTTGAACATTAATTCACAATACTCTTGGATCTTTACTGAGAGAATAACATATACAGTATATCAATGCATAACAATCACAATAAGCATGACAAGCATCACAAGAATCAAAAGCATGAGAGACAAGAGACACAGAGTTTCCGTGGGGAAAACCCTAAGGTGAAAAACCCCATAATTTTCTCAGAGATAGAGAGAGCAATGGCTCAACCAAAGGACAACCAAAATACACTTGAGATAGTCTCCTAGAGCAGATGATCCTCCTCCTCACTAGTGCGCCACTTTCTGAGTGAGAGAAGTGTGTCTTTACGAAATGATCCAAATAGAGATCTCCTGATCTCTATTTATACTTAACCTGTTTTCCCAGTTACACTATGGGGCTGACTTGTCTATCTAGATACATCCACAATATAATATATATTTCAGGGCCAACCCCACACATGGTGTTCTGATAACCCATCAGCAAGTACACACACTTGTGACACTTGTCAATCCACATGACGACACTTCCTTATAGAGGAATAACACATCTCTTATAAGGGTACAATAAATATATATGAAATACATACATGAAATACATTCCATACTCATCGTCCAATACATCATAATCAAAACTCTAGAAGAACTCTGATGAACATGATTCCCATAAAAAAAGCCTGATAAAATTGATGCTATACAAGCTTGATGCGTTTCTTTCTCCAATCTCCTCGAATCCAAAATAGTTGGTTCTCAGCAAACTACTCGGTTTCTACCAAAGCCACTATAAACATTTAAAAATAATAATCTCCCAAAGAGATCCGTTACTCAACTAAAGTAGAAAAGGGTGGGGGAGTGGCCGAGTTATTTATGTAAAAAGAGTGATCGTTAAATCAAATGGTTTCTCTTAAGAGCGCAAAAAATGCCGGTGAAAGAATAATCTGCACACAGAAATTCAATCATTATCTTTCAGTTACCATTATGAATAGCGATAAAAAAATTCCTTTGTACCACATTTTTCATGGTGAGTGCATTTTTGTAGGTTTTTTGCTTGTATAAAAGTGGTAAGGAATTGCTATTATTCAAGAGAAAACTAAGCAAAAAAGAGAGTATCTCAACACATTGAATGTTTCTACAAATTTTCCCTTAGCAAGTGTTGGAATAATACATTATTCTTTGTATTATACTTTTCATGTTGAATGCATTTTTGCTTGCTTTCTGTTTGTATTACTATAGCAAGGTATGTCCATTATTCAAGAGAAATCTTACAAAAAAAATAGAGTATGCTCGACCTATCTGAGCTCAATACAAAACTATCTGTGCTCAATTGAATGTTGAGTATTTTTGTGCTACACCTATAGCTCATTGAGATCCATTGATACAATTTCAAATGTTGGGAGAGGTCTCAAATCTTTGTATATGATATTTTTTTAAACAAATCGACAAGAAACATGTCTACTAAGCTCCAAAATATTACCCATTTTACATCTTTGCCACTCTTTACTAATAGCTTATCTTGTCCCATATATTCCCATCTTTCACAATGTCGAAACCTCTCCTTTATTAAGTTAGGTTATAAAGGTCTCGGGGAGAAATCCTTCCATGTGCGTAAGCAGTCAGCAAGGCATCAATGACAAAGGAATGGACCCAAGAATTTCCCTACACTTCCAAATGTGTTGCTACTTAGGCTGTGATTGGAAAATGTTCCAGTAGTAAATGATGTAGCTACTACTTTACTCATCTTCCAGTACATCATAATCAGAAGTCTAGCAGAAATATGATGTACTTTATTCCCATAAACAAAGCCTGATAGAGTTTATGCTATAAAACCTTGATGCTAATAGTACAAAACTTTCAAGTTTGGAAATTAGTTGACTGCATTGTTGTGGTAGTTAGAAATGTAGAAGAAATATCCCCCCAATATGGACCCACTGTTGCCTATAAGTTGTCTCAAAATGCCAATTCACAGTTTCCCTTGTCTATTGAGTCAACAAGAAGTGACTGGGTGTAAGCACTACTATTGTAAATCCAATTCCATTCAATGATCTTGATTTGGAAAACGAGTCTACACATGTAAATCTTTGGCTTTTTCAATCTGTTATGATCTTAGAATATTAGGAGAAGCTTGGTGGTGGATGTTTCTTGCATTGATTTGAGAAACATGCATAGTTAATCTAAAAGACAAATGATTTCTACAGGTTTCTCTTATCTTAGATGTGGAACATCTTTATTCTCTCCAATTGATTTTTTTCTTTGTGATATTCTTCTTGCTCCATTTTATGGACACGCTAATAAAAATGTTGTTGAAGTTGTTCAAAATTGTTGCTCTTAAAGCTTTTAAAACCACATATGTCTAAGATGCCAATTTGATTCATAGTATCTGGATTCATATCCACACAAGTTAGAATTTATTTTGGTTGGATTCCTTTGTTGTAACTTAAATAATTGTTTGTTGCTACATGCTTAGTGTGCTTCTTGGAGACGTGGTAAACAAGGGCTTTGGTAGAAGTAAGATTGATTATATCAATTGACTTCAAAGTTTATTTAGAAATATTTTCAACCATTGGTTCCACTCTATTTATTTTCTATTCAATAATCCTACAAAGAGTTGCTTGTTCAAAAATGCAGTGAGTGTTGAGAATAGAAAACCGTAGCATTGCAAACTTCAAATGATAGAATTTGTGGAACAATTGTTTCCTATTGGGTATTCATGACAAGTAGAATTGTGATCTTATTTTCTTGTAGGAGAAGCTTAAGGCATGACTGTTCACCCAAATGTGGGGTTCAGAATGTGACAAGGAGGAGATTTTGGTGGTTACCGAAAGTTGGAGTTTCGATGGTAACCGGATCACCATTCAACTTCTATCCACGTGTGCTTAAGACTGGGGCTTACAATTCTTCATGTTTATACATTTAGTTCAAGTTCTTGAGATATCTATCTAGGACTGTGTTTGTTGTTTACAAGCTCATGAAAAGTTTGATGATAAATGACTCTGAGAAAGTTTTTTTAAGAAGTGAATAGAGCTAAGGTATAATTCTTTGTAAGACCGAGCTCATACATTGCAAAATGTTGTTTAAGCCTTATGATTATTCGACGGACACAAGGAGAACATTAGTTATATATTGAAGATCGAGCCTATTCTTTGTGACCAAATTGAGTTTGAGTTTGAATATTTGTGCCATTAAAATACAAAACTTGAAGTTGAAGATTTGATTGTTGAAAAGGGATAAGTATGAAAACTACTTGAACAAATTTTATTTGTGTTACTGCTTATAAAGACTTGGTAACTACTTTAAGGAATACAATGCAAGATTATTTGTTTGATGAAGTTTCATAGAATTGGAAACCATCATTAAAAGACTTGTTTGCAGATCTAAAATGAAACATTGATAAGGATTTGTAGATGTAAGAGCTAGTTTATGAGAAGTGCTTTTAGTCTATCTGAAGCAAATCTATGACTGTATCATCGCATTCAAATTTTTTTTTTTTAACTTCCAGGTATCGTCTCTATATCGACGCACATCAATGTAGGCTATAGAAATTTTTCGACGCAGTTGTTGAACCTGCCACGAAATTTTGTGAATGCCAACGTGGATACTGTGACGATGTTTCGTGGAACTATAAAATATATTCCACGCAGATGCTGAACCTGCCACGAAAGTTTGGGAATCCATGCGATGAAAATTCGTGGTAAGTTCAACACTTGTGTGAAAATTTATAGGAGTTGTGCGTCAATATAGCGATGCAATTTTGTGGCAGGATTCATTTTCCGTAGATATGCGAACTATTGTGTTGTTTCCATGTGGCAACAACGAAGCGTTTCTATTTCCATGACGTGGAATTTTCGTCCCTATATCCACGGATCTCTTTCCATGAAAAAAACAAACACCAATCGTTGCAATAGGAACGAAAATTCGTGGCTATTACAACACAAGTTTGTGGCAAATTAGACCATATGTAGTAGTGAGTCTAACCATGCCATATTTCAGGCCAAGCCAACACAAATTTAAAAAAATCCAATGTTGGCCCCATGTAGCACATTAATTAATCCATATGTATGGTTTTTGATGATCCAATTGTTAGTGTCAGTCATGTTTGAGACTGGAAACCCTCCCACGCTGTCAATGCATGCGTCTAGTCTAACCATGCCAAATTTCAGTCCCAGCCAACACAAATTAAGAAAAAATCAACGTTGGACCCGTGTAGTACATGATCAAGCACGCCATTTGGGTTAGCATGATAATTGTGCATTTCGTTACGGAGCTTCTCTTTGTTTCGAGAATAATTTAATATTCTCTACTAAACAGTGCCAACCATGTGAAGGTGGAAGCTCCTATGGCCCCTCCCACCCCCCTCACATCACTCTCAATTCCCCATAACCCGAAAAAATCTATGTAAAAAAAAAAATTAAATGTGTTTTTTGTCATACTTTATAAGAAGCAATGTTTCTAATTATAACATATGCTAACATAGAGGAAAATGGAAAAAACACTAAGAAACAATCAATTTATACACACCAATAAATTCAATATTTCTATCGCAATATTAAATCAAAATATATAGAGTAGATATATTAAGGCATACCTCGTACACTTCAATGGACTTGATCATCATCTTCTTCATCCAATTCATCATTTGTATCATCCGATCAAGAGTCAACATTGTAAGGATTGGCCATATCGTCATCGTCATCGATGTCAGTTACGATCATCATGTCATCGTCGATATCATCTTCATGGACATTGTCTGCTACATAATTTAATTCAACTAATTCTTCGACATCTTCTTCTTGAACATGATCATCTAACTCATGTTGATCATATTCAACATCTTCTTCTTCTTTGAGACCCTCTTCATTGACTTCCTCTACGTCATACTTTACTGGCCTTCCCCTTGGATCATGTCTCATAACAAATGACCAACCCGTTCTACCTAGAACCTTAGAGTAAAATACCTGTTCACATTGGGTTGGAAGAACATAGGGCTCCATTCCTGGCTCAAACAACCTTGTACTAACCATGGTAAATCCATTATCATGTTCAATAATAGTTTTATCGAGATCATGTTGATTCAATCGTAACCTGTACCATTTGACAACGAATAGAACTACCTTGAAGGAGTTAAAGTCACACTGAATAATATCTTCCAAATACCCATAATATCGATTTTCTGAGAGTTATGGATGTCTGTCACTTCTAGAGGAAACAATGGTCACCTCAAAGACCGCAGATATCCCACAATTTGATGTTTTCTTCGTTTCATCCAACTTTTTGATGCGATATCTACAACCATTGCACCACATAGCCTTATGGTGTTTTACATACAACAATCCATACACGAAAAGATTACATAATGATCCAATATTTATGATTAAGTGCATGTTTATTCCATAAAGGGAAAAAAATCAATGTGTACATCAATATGTTTGCTAAAAAAATAAATAGTTTGGTTGATTAATGTTCTTTCCTGCTTATATTTTAAACCATATGCTAAATTGATTTCCCTTTGTGTACGATTGGTATCTCCATTGCGATGTGTTGCTTTAACCAATGAAGCCACACCTTCCCATGATATTCCATGACCAGATTGTTCACATCATTCAATCCATACCTTCATCCAGTCAAGATTGTTTGCGATGTATAAATGAAGTGCATCCCAATCTCGACCAACTGTTTGATGACAATAAAATTAAAATACAATACAAATGCATATTCACTTAACAAAGTATACACTCTTAATTGATGCAATATATTGAATATAAAAATAGAATATGTATGATATATATACATAAAAATCAAAAGTCAAATGTATTATATTACCTTTCACCTTCCTCGATCTACCTTTACCCTTCGGGTACTCCCCTTCGAAATTGTTATTGGAGTCTAGATCACAAATGCGACGTAAATTGAGCTTTGACGCTAGTTTAGGAATATATATACAACATGTTTTGGTATACCATATATTCCTCCATCATAGAACCCTCAACACATGCTTGTTATCTAACCAAACCCTTCATAAATTTCAAGTGCCTTTCAACTATCCACATGGACCTTGAGTGCATAGGTCCACACAATTCAATCTCCTCAACTTGGTGTATGAGGTAGTGTTCTTGTGCATTGAAAAATGTTGAAGGTAGATGCTTCTTCATTTCACACATGAGATAAAGAATTTCTCTCCTCCAATACTTTATATCTTCTTTATGGATTTCTTTAGATGACAAACATCTACAAGTGACGCAACCCAATCATGAGATTTAACAAAAAAAATCAAATATAAGTTCTACGATGAATTAAACAAACACTAAGCACGTGCAAAAAAACGCTACTTACCTCATGTATTTCCTGAGATTATATATAACTTGTTTGACATTATTGTCGAAGTTGTTTGGGAGAGAGAGACAGGTAGAATACCATAATATTTTAAACAAAGAGTAGACAAACAAAATACCAACAATATTCACTAGAATAAAAAAAGCAATAATTATATGAATACCATAATAATTACATTCATGAATACATGCCAATCATGCATTTTCACCCCTGCAAAATCACCTTTCTTTGTTATGATATTCTTCATGTTCGCACAAAATCCGGTGGGAAATTTAATTTTTTGCATGACTTCTTTTAGAACATTACTTTGCTTCTCTATTAACATCCATGGAAGTGATTTTATATTAATTTGGTCTTCGTTGCTATGAAATTGAATGACGTCTTTCATTGCATGGTTTCCTTCTTGAATTTCTTTGGAAATTTTGACATTTTTTTCTTTCTCACTCCTTCCATCCAATATTTTCCATAATATTTCAGTCACATTCTTTCCGATATGCATTGTATCAAACAAATGAGCAATTTGTAGGTGCTCATAGTAGGGAAACCTACTGAATTGTTTAGGATAACTTTTCATTCCTCGTGGAATCCCATTAATGCCTTCATGATCACGACAGCCATCATGAATTGTAGTTTATAAATAAATTACAGAAATCAATGTCAATTATAATAAACAACACACAATAAAAGAAATACATAACATTTCATATACGATGATTCATACGTACCTTGATGATTTCTATTATATTGCAACTTCCATAGGTGAGGTGTCATTCTCTGCAGGTTTAATGCAGTGTCTTGCTCCCATTGAACATATCTTTTTCGGTAGTTCGATACCTATGATTCTTAGAGAGGAAGTGCCTATACTCATCGAACACCTCCTTTCCTAAGCTTTTTGAATGACGATATTTGATCTTAGGAACACAAAATTGACATGCAAATTTTGCCTTTGTCTGAATACCTACATAAAGAGATGGAATATCTATGCCAATTATAATTATATCCAAAATGAATGGATTATTTAAAAAAACATGCGTGCATACTATATTAACTAGTTCATAAAATTAAATGTAATTAAAGTGGAACTTATAATTACAAACCGCAAAAATGGATTAACCCCGGGGCATCATGCATTGTCCATACAAGCATTGCATGAAATTGAAATTGCCTTTGTCGTATTGGTCTAGATATGTCATACATAGTGATGTCATTCCATAACTTTAGTAGCTTGTCAGTAAGAGGTTCGATATATACATTCATATATTTAACTTGGTACTTACTTGATTGATTTGAACATATAAAATATATAATTATGAGTACCATTTATATATATAAACCATGTACAAAAGAAAATATATATATATATATATATATGACATTATGCAACAAAATACGACAAATGAGATGCCACTACATTAAAACAAAAGTTTTAGGACACAATATACCTAGAGCAATCATCTACAGCATTATGTGCTTCCTCTTTATTGACAACCATGGAGGAATGATATCATTGATAACAAAAATAGGCCACACCGAGTAAACAGATCTCATCTCTGCAAATGGATTGACACCATCTACTGCCAAAGAAATCCTAGGATTACAAGGTTCTTCTTTAAAGTGAGGCCATCTTTCCTCCATATCTCTATATTCAGACCCATCTGTTGGCATTCGAATAATGTCATCTTTACTTATGTTCCGTGCATGGTAATCCATAAATTGCGATATGTTTTTGCACCTGAACAGTTGTTGAAAACGTGGAATAATGTGAATATAACGAGGAACCTTGCGAGGCACCTTTTTTGTTACTTGATCTGTTCGATATCTACTGATATGACATTCCGTACATTCTGTTTCAAATTCACGTGGATTATAATTGTAGGGACCCCTCCTGTAGGGTCCTCATGAACTGAACTTGAAATCAACAAATTAATACAAAAGAGATTAGATACCATAATTACTAGAGAAATAAAATAAATTAACTGAATAACTTAGCAAATGGATACAAAACCATAACTTGTCGATCGTAGGTTGTAACCGTTGTCAAAGGAGAAGTTGTCATTAATACGATCCAGCTTGTGAATTGTCGTCCGTGTATTCTGTAGGATCCCTCCAGTAAAGCTTGATTAACAATAGGAGAAGCAACCGTTAGCTTTGCCACCCAACCATAGGCTCATGATTTTAGTAGAATGGCCACCCTCAAGCTTCGGGTCGTAGAGCTCACACACACAATTCGAGAAAATCCTAAATGGGTTCCCCCCCACAAGAATTTCTATCCAAACCCCAATAGTAGCAAGTGACTCACTTTTTCAAGATTACGATAACCATCCAAAAACTGGGTCCTTTACCCATTCCCAAGGCATTCCTTAAATAGGAAAATCCCTTGCGACGCATGTCACTTCATGCAAAATACCCAATTTATTAATATTCAAAAAGTAATTTATCTCACAAATCCAAGTGTCAATTTTTCTAGAAGAATGCACCTACTTTCCTAAATTTACTCAAGTTGTCTCTAAGATGCTCACTCTAAATTCTATTTTATGAGTGCATGTGGTGTTAGCTAATAGCTCAAGCCTAGGATTCCATTTTTCCTCCTAATATAATTATTTCTATTATTTTAAATACTAAAAAGTATTTTCATGTGCAAATGCCTAAAAATAATTATTTCTATTATTTTTAATACTAAAAAGTATTTTCATGAGCAAGTGTTCTAAGTGCAATTTTATATGGTTTTTCTTTTTATGCAAAAAGTTTACCAATCCTTTGTAGGACCTAGGTGCCACACCGTTGGGCCCATCTGTCCTTTATGATCATCTTTTGACATGGTACCACTCCGTCGGGTCCATTCATCCGTTGTATCCATTTCTTGGCAATGTACCACATTGTCAGATCCTTATGTTACACCTAAAATATTACCATCATGAGACTTGGTGTAAACATCCTTAAAGTTCCTTGGCTAAGTCACTAACCTAGAAGAGATGAAAATCCATTTATACTAGGTTTTGAGAGGTCGTCGCAGGTTGGCCTCTTGCAGCATGCGACGATGTCAGTTAATAGACAAAAATAGCTTCTTCGAGCCCATTCTCGAAGCTAGATGACATCGATCTCTATCCTTGACCATTTGGAAGAGATGGAATTCGGTTCCTAACCTCTTGGAAGGATACCCTATCTCTCTTGTACCATATATCAACCTACCCTATCCAGTTAGTCCTATATAAATGAGGCTCACTCCCATTCCAAGGGGAGGACGTCTATAGTGTCTACATGCTGGTGAAATTACCTTAGGAGAGATCTCTACTCATCTATTGGGAGACTCACACTTCCTTGGGAGGCTTTGGTATTGGTTCGATTGGATGAGGATTGCTACATCAAGTCAATGGTTGTAATCTTTCTATCATATGTACTTCCCTTTCAATACAGTAATATAAGTGCTTTCCACTAAAATCTCATTGTATTAATGATATCTTGTGTAGTTTTCCTGCTTGACTACTTACTTATATCTATTATTGTGTAGATACATTTTACTTGTTTTGTTGTCTTGTTATCTTGATAGGTTTTGCAGCTTAGATCTGAAGATCGTCAAGCTTGGAGAAACATTCAAGGAGAAAAGGATCAACGATCTATAAGGTAAACATATCTAGTTCCTTGATCTCTAATTAGATCTAGGAGAGTGATCTATACTCTGTCCTATTTGTTCTAGACTCATGCTGAGCTAGGGAGATCATGCCTCGAGTCCTCTCTTGGTAGATTGTCCGTCAAACAAATCTGGCGACCATACTGGGGAGGACATTGTTTGTAGTTTTCAATTTGAATGTCATTTTCAGTTGATTGCTTTTGTAGCCATCCATAATATTATTTTCCTTCTAAGCCTTGTTTCACCATCACATCTTCACTTTGAAGAGTCTGTAGTCCTCCTATGAGTTTGTACTCACCATTTTTTAACCATTTCATTGCTCATTGCTTGGATAATTGGTTCATTTTTGAACTTAGATCTCGCCTGTCGCACCTAGGAAGTGGAGCCAAAGCGACACTATGTCATTTTGTGATCTATGTTTTCTGTCTTTTGGCCTATCGTTGCAACCCATTCATTGGTAGACTACGACATCGTCGCACTTCCCGCATTAGTGACTTGCAATGGTCGCTCTGTGTACAAACACAGACTACGCTGATTTGTCAAAACTAACATACATGCATCCCTTCTCCATTTCTGGTTTCAGTTTTGGTTTTGTGTGCAAACTCCCTTTGTGCTGCAAGATGCAGTCAGAGACCCCATTTTTTATTTGTGTGTTGGAGTGTTTGGTTTCATTTGGAGTTAATTTGGGTCCATCTTGGACAAGTCTGAGATTTGGTAGTGGTGGACACTTTTGTCTCCCCCACCTGCATCCACTCACCCTTGCATTCCCTCCTCTCCTTGTCGAATCTGGTCATTGTATTGGATCGGTTTCCAAACCTCATTTGCATACATTTTTGAGATTTGCTTGCTTTAGTGTTGCTTGTTACTGATTGATTTTGAGTGTTTGTGTGTATTTTCAGTCTGTATGAGTGCTCATCATTTTATTGAGATTTTCTGAGTTAGTGGAGTGCTGCAAGTGATCTTTTCATTTCAGTATTTGTGTTTAAAAACATCGCTGTTATCAAATTGTTATTTTTGATACATCCATTAAAAAATCAAAAGTACTTAATTTCCATCATTTTTCAAGCTCATTTGAAGAATTGTACATGCATTGGAATGTCTCATTTGTAGATCTTTTGGAAAAGTTGAAAGAGAATTGAATTATTTGTGTTTTTCATGAATTATGAGCTACTCATTTTTTTGAAAAATTCGGGTAGATATCAAGTTTTGCAAAAGTAGTTCCATGCTTGGAAAGTTAGGTGCATCTTTTGCTTCTTATGCTTTTAGGCCATTATAGTGAAAGTGAAAAGTGTTAGTTTTTCAGAATTTACTTCAATCTGATCTAGGATCTTAACTGAGAGAACAACATGTACATCATATCTACAACATATCAATCATGGATACAATAATGTAAGCACACAAGAGACACAGAGTTTACTTGGGGAAAACCATAAAGGTGAAAAACCCCAATAACTTCCTTAGAGATAGATAGAGCAATGATACAACCCAAGCATAAGAGATAGACATCTCCTAGCAGCAGCTTCTCCTCCTCCACAAGTGTGCCACTCTCCCAAGAGTGTGAGAGAGAATAGAATAATGAAATAGAGTGCCTCCCGCACTCTATTTATACTTGAATTTGACTTGCCTAATAACCTTTACTAGGTCGGCCTTAACTTAACCACATAACATAATGCTGACTGGGATGACACCCAATAGGGTGGTCTAATAACCCTTTGACCCACATGGCCGACCCCCAATAGGGTGGTCTAATAACCCTTCGACCCACATGACTTATACAGGTCCGACCCCAACAAGGTGGTCTAATAACCCATCAAGTATAAGTTACGACACTTACAATATAAATGATGACACTTCCATATAGAGGAATAATAACATCTCTATAGGAATACAAACACTTCCGTATAGAGGAATAATACCATCTCTATAGGAGTACAATATAGATATATGAAATACATTCCAAAGTTACATATACATGAACACTCCCTCTTAACTAGGAAGGTATTTATTGACACAGGTCTTCTAGCACAAGTCTTCTTCTCTGGATCATCATCACTGGATAATCGTCATCGTCACTGCTGCTGCTATCTCAATCAATCTTTGAATCTACTCATCATAGGAAGTTCTACATAGCTAGTCCTTTTTCATACTAGATGTAGGCCCACCACCTACAGGTCTTCATCATCACTGGCCATACTGTGGAATCCTCAGGACTTATTACATGCGTCGACAAAACCTTGCAAGAGCATCCTAGGCCTTTTACGAGCACACAACTCAACCTATCGAATCTCCCAGGATATTTTACATGCCACTGCACAACCTATCCACTACCACAAAGTATCAACCTGATACTCACCATACATCCACTTGATGTATATCATCACATGATCATCCTGATCATCATCATCTCTCAGAGCAAGCAATCAAGTAGGTACACCTCAGGACTGATTACACTGCCTCTGCAAAACCTGCAAGATCTCTCAGGACTGATTATACTACCTCTGCAAAACCTGCAAGAGCATCTCAGGACTAATTATATGCCTCTGCAAAACCTGTGTACCCAACTGTCAATTCATCATCTTCATATCACCACATATTCCATGGAGCACAACCCAGATGCACATCACACAGTCTCTAGTATGGGAGGACTTTCCTACCACCATACGAGACCCAGTCTACCACCATGCGAGGACTTTCCTACCAGCATGTGAGCAATAACACTTACATCAATGGCCATGGGAGGACTTTCCTACCACCATGCCAGAATGGCCCTGGCACTTATGTCAATGGCCATGGGAGGACTTTCCTACCACCATGCCAGACTGGCCCCAACACTTATGTCAATGGCCATGGGAGGAATTTCCTACCACCATGCCAGACTGGCCCCAACACTTACATCTTCACCATGGGAGGACTTTCCTACCACCATGTGAGAATGGCTCCAGCCCTTACATCCTACCATGGGAGGACTTTCCTACCACCATGTAAGAATGGCTCGGCCCTTACATCTATCAACATAAGAGGACTTTCCTACCACTATGAGAGAATGGCCCATGTGCATCTGTGTCTCCGGACTTCATTACTTCCCCTTGGAAGGCATCTCGACCTGAAGTACACCAAGTCTCTCTCTAAAGTATTCAAACTTCACTCTGGCCAACGGCTTGATCAACACATCAGCTATCTGCTCGTTCGTCGCAACATACAGGAGCTTCACTGCTCCTCTCTGCACCATATCCCTGATATAGTGGAACTTGATCTCAATGTGCTTCGACTTGTCATAGAACGCTGGGTTCTCTGACAACTTCACACAAATCTGGTTGTCACAGTGTATCCAAGTAGCACTCAACTGGAGATCAAACAAATCAAACAGTAGCCTCCTAAGCCATACTGCCTCACAACTAGCCGAACAGGCTGCGACATACTCTTCTTTGGCTGTACTCAGTGCCACACAGGACTGCTTCTTGCTAAACCAAGAGATCATACCGGATCCCATACTGAAGCAGCACCCCGAAGTGCTCTTCCGATCAATGGCACTGCCTGCCCAATCTGAATCAACATAACCCTCCAGGTTAAACCTCTTATTCACATCATACTTGAGCTCATAATCAACTGTACCCTTCAGGTACCTCAAAACATGCTTTGCAGCTATTAGGTGAACATGTCTCGGATCGGTCAGATACTGGCTCAAGGTGTTCACTGCAAAGAAAATGGCTGGTCTCGTATTCGTCAGGTACATCTAAGACCCAATCATCTGACGATACATCGTAGCATCAACCGGCTCAGATGAAGCATCACACAGAAGCTTTAGGTTCGATGCCATAGGTGTGGCCATGGCCTTACAATCCATCATCCCGAACCTATTCAGGATATCTACTGCATACTTCCCTTGCCCAAGGAAGATTCCATCTGCACTCTGCCACACCTCCATACCAAGAAAGTAGTGCATCATACCCAAGTCCTTCATCTCGAACTCGACAGCAAGCTTCCTCTTTGTATCGGAAATCAATCTATCCTCACCTGTTACAAACAGGTCATCCACATACAAAAGTAGTATCACTGGATTTCCTTCCTCAACCTTGTAGTAAAGGTTGGAATCCGCTTTACTCTTGGTAAAGCCCAAACTAAATAGAAAGCTGTCTATCCTACCATACCAAGTTCTGCACATATATGACTCCCTGTCATGTGTCTCAGAAGTAAGTGGCTGCTCCACATACACTTCTTCTTCAACTACACCATTCAAGAAAGCTATTTTGAAATCCATCTGGTGTATCTTCCACTTCATCACTATAGCCAGTGTTAACATCCAAAAAGTGCTTACTACCTCATCTCCCTCATTACATGACTCATTTGTCCATATTTCCTGCCATATTTGCCTCCAAAACCTTAAAAAACCATTAAAAAGCCTCCAAAAGGCCAAAAAAACCATTACAAAAGCCTCCACAAGGCCAAAAACCCCCTTTTCGCCCCAAAATAATCCAAAATTCCTCCAAAATAGCAAAAACCCTATAAAAAGGGAATAAAAAATACAAAAAAGAGGAAAAAGAGGGAAAAAAGAAAGCAAAAACCCTATGCAGTTGACCTAAACCATATGGTGCCCAAAACCATGGGTCAACACTCCACCACTAAAAACCTATAAATAGGTGATGGAGGCTCCCCAATTTCTCCATCCTTATGCTGCCAAAAATTCTCGTGAAACCCTAGCTCTCCACTTGGAGCTAATTTCCCATTTGAGAACCCCTTTGGCCCAAATCCAAAACACCTTGGACGAAGGAGAAGGAACAACACTGGAGCATTGGAGCAGCCCCTGGACAACTGCAAAGGCTCCACCAACCTCACATTTGAGGTATACTTAATACAAAACCAATTTTCAATATCTTTTTGTTGTCTTATGCACATGCTAGTTTAAGTTTACTGTTTTTATTTACTATCTTATTTCATAATTTTACTAAACTGCTACTAAGGAGTCCCTTCTCCGTAGTAGGTGCCCATTTGCACAAGCTAGGGTGAAAACCCTAGCTATAGTTTTGGCGACTCCACTGGTGTTCCTTTGAATTTTTGGTTACAATTTTTAGAAGTTTTTAGTTTTCTGCAATATTTTTCTGTTTTCCCCTTTCGGCTGTCCCTTTCGGCAGTTGGGTTTGTTGTTGTAAATTGCGTATTCTTTCCCCACAATTGCGATCCGACCACGGCTCTCAGCCTGTTTCCTACGATCAGACTGCAGCTATTAACCTATTCCCTGTGATCCGCCTGCGGCTTTTAGCCTTTTTCCTATGATCCACCTGCGGCTTTCTGACTGTTTCCTGCGATCTCCCCATAGATTTCAGTCGTTTTCCTGCGATTCGACTGTGGCTCTCAGCCTATTTCCTGCGATCCAACCGTGGCTATTAACCTGTTCCCTGCAATCCTCCTGTGGATTTCAGCCTTTTTCCTGTGATCCGCCCGTGGCTTTCAGCCTGTTTCCTATGATCTCCCCGTGGTTTTCAGCCTGTTCCTTGTGACCCACCCGTGGCTTTCAGCCTGTTTCCTGTGATCTCCCCATGGCTTTCAGCCTGTTTCCTGCGATCTCCCCGCGATTTTCAGCCTGTTTCCTGCGATCGCCCCACGGCTTTCAGCCTATTTCCTGTGATTTCCATGTGGCTTTCATCCTGTTCCTTGCGATTCACCCACGGCTTTCCGCCTATTTCCTGCGATCCCCCCGTGGCTGTCAGCCTGTTTCCCACGATTCGACCGCGTAGTTTCGTTGCAGATCCGCGATTTGTTTTCTGCACTTTTTTCCTGTTTGAACCCAGAAATTTACTTTAATATTTTCTACACTTGCACAACCACCTATCCTATCTGGAGCCATACTTACCTACAACCTTTTTCTGCAGTTTGATTTCTGTCCCATTTACAGAGTTTAAAAAAAAAAAGCATTTCAATTAAAAAAGAGAAAATTTTGCATTTCAAGTTTAATTTCAGCATTGTTATTATTAGTTAGAAAGTTGCTCACCCCCATGGCACTTTTGATTAGGTTCATTACCTCACATGCACACACTCTGTCACCTAATTCAAGTGAGCCCTAAAATACTGCTTAACACAACCAACATTCTAACTCCACTTGGGGAACACATAAGAATATTGTAGTTAGGTAGGATAGGGGGGATAGGCATCCAAATAACACCCCTCGGTCACTTACACCTGATACATAGTTGTTGTCCATTAGGGAACCAAAACCCCTTAGTATTTTTTGGCACGGTCACAACTAGTTTATCAGAGGGCCTCTCCCTTAGGAGGGTTGAAGTAGCCAGACTGGTTCCAGAGGCCTGAGTGGAATACCGCAATCCATTCAGTAACTGAAGGATACCTACTCGTTGGTCTACGTGTGGTGACTCCTTTTAGGCCCATACGGTGATAGGACCAGAGCTACAGATTCACCTTTTCTGGACATGTCATGAACGGGGTATCTTAGTTGCCTTTCTTCTAGGATTGTCTTACCCGGTGTCCCTCCCGGTAGGGGGATATCTTTAGCCACTTGGCTCTACTATCCATATTGTCTGACTTGGATTTCATCACATTGCAGAGGATATGTCTGGTTGAGTCAGAATACTATTTAGCTAGGTGTTTTCATGCTCCCTTAACTCCCTTTGGTCTAGCAAGTCCACTATTTTTATTTTTTAGGAAACCTGCTACTTGTTGGTATTCTGACCATTGTTGTTGACGCTCCACTTATTGTAGCACAGCTGTTATAGTGAGTGTTTTGAGTTGGCTGATGGCCTGAGTGTCGTATTTTTTTGCACTCTCCTTTTGCACACTCGGTTGCATTAGGGTTTTTGAGCTATTTTTCACTCGACACAACCCCCAGATACTTGACACCATTTGTCACCATTGAGTCCCCGAGACATTCTCGGTGCCTCCAGGGTGAGCCCCCGCAGCACGGTTCACTTGACATCACCCGTCATCAATGTAGAGCTTCATCACTTCACACCACTCGTCATAGACCTAGAGATTCATCACTCGACTCCATTCGTCGGTGCCATAGAGCTCCGTCCCCTGATCTGGATGCCCCTTATTTCACATCTGATTCTGAGGCAGAGTCTAAACACCCCACTTATACTGCACCAACCAGCCCCATGGTTGGCATGAATTCCAACTCTTTCTTTGTAGGGACCATTGGTGGAGTGTCCACCACTGCCCCAGCTACCACACCCGCTTTTGGTATGCCCTCGATGGGGCCCACACCCACCATTCCAATCACTGTACCTATTCCAGTGGTTAGCATACCCATCCCAACTCCACCAGTGACTCACACTACCCTTGGTGGTGCAGGACCATCCCATACCCCTCCACTTGGGGGCATTGGCCCCAACGTGGTCATGACCACTAGTATGTCACATCCTTATACTAGTTTTCCATTCATGGCTAGTCTCAACCTTCTTGATTTGGCCAGACTGACTAACGATCCCATCAGACACGACCCTGTGTGGCCTCACATGCCCACCAAGCTCCCATCAGACATCCCTAAGTTTGAGGGCAAAGCAGGTGAAGACCCCCAAAACCATATTATGTCATTCCATCTATGGTGTTCCTCCAACTCCATAGTGGATGACTCCAACTCCGTCTGTTACAACGCACCTTCACTAGCTCTGCAGCTAAGTGGTACATCAAGCAGCCCCATGGGACCCATGCTACCTTTACTTCCCTTTCCTCGACCTTCCTGCAGTTCTTTCAGTTACCTCTCCACTATGACGCGGGAGTTGAGATCCTACTGTCTTGTACACAAAATACGGCCACCCACATCACTGACCACATTCATGAGTGGCGTTGACACTGCAGCCTATGCAAAATCAAGTTAGATGACCGTATCTTCTTAGATTGGTTTCTAAAATCTCTCGTTCTTGTCATTGCCAAGGATGTGGCATCCGAGCGACCCCAGTCCGGGGAAGAGGCTATCCTCAAAGACCAACAATTTGACCTTATTTACGCCTAGTCTGGTTATCTGTATACCATTATACCTGACGCCCCTCACGGCGATTCCTCCCGACATGATGCGTCAGGGGCATCCCACGCCGCAGATGGCATCATTGGCCGTATTGCCTCGCATAACCAACCCTTTTCCATAGCACGTCTTAGCCATGGCCCGGACCTTTCACGGGCTACATCCCACTTTGGAGAAACCAATTCATATGCTCCCATGGCACATCACCACCATTCCCATGGACCCTCATGTCCACCTCAGTGCTTTGGCCATGCCGCCCTCACTTATGCCCCCCCCCAGCTGCACCTCAGCCATATTATCACTCGCAGGTCGCTCCAGCTCCTGTATCCTCTCAAGCCCCCCCTTCTTATTATCCACCACAAGAAGCACCTGCGGCAAACCCACAACCCGTCACACAAACATATCAACAACCCCCACAAGGTTCAGCACCTGCACCGCCTCCACCACTTATTATCCCCTGCATCCTGCTCCCGCACCTGCACAAACCCAGAACCCACCTGCTGCCCAAGGGCAAGTATATGCGTAACAAAATCCGCATCTGAACCAAAATAACCAACGCCAACAGGGCCAACAAAACTAGGGCAAAGGACATAAACGTGGGAACAACCCTCCAGACCAAGGAGGCCAACCTCCTAATCCCCCGAACAATAATAATGCGGCACCTACCAACCAAAACCCTGACAGGCTGCCCAAGCAAGCCAAAAATCCTAATTTGCGAACAAACCATCCTTGTTCTATTTGCGGGGTTTATGGCCATTACACACACGCTTGCCCACATTTGGAGCGGGCTCGACAACTTTGGACTGATGATGCCCACCACTAAGGGCACGCGGCTCCTCAGGCGCTACCTAACCCTCCACCATCTCAGACTCAACCCTTGGTGTTACAAAACCCTTTACCAACCCAAGGTGTGGTGAACACTCAACCATTGGCTCCCCCTCAAGGAACCACACGACCACAACATCAAATCATTTATGCCGCTCCTGACCAACCCATGATAGACTCAGGAACCCATTACTTGTTAATGATGTCATCCGCTGATGTCAACCTTCAAACCCGTCAGAACCAATATGGCTCCACCCCTGAAGCCCCTCCCACCGACAAAAAAACCAGCGCTCTTCCCACTGATCAATCGTTACGCATACCTTCGGCTCCACTAGATGGCGCCTCCAAAGACCCTCACTTCCCACTTCGCCGCATCAACAATAACCCCAATGCTCGCACTGCGTCTAATTACAACATTGTAGATGATTTAGCTCAGTCCCTCGCAGCCATGTCTGCGTTAGAGGTCTTAAAAAATTGTCCTACAAAGCGCAATAATTTTCTCTCAGCCATTGGTGCTATTGACCCAAATGATTCACGAATGATGGCCTTCGATTTGGACCAATCCGAACCACGCCTGCCTTCCACATTAGCATTCCAAGTTTCTGTATCCGTTCGGAATCTTGTCATCCATCGGTGCATCATCGATGAGGGTGCCTCTACATGTGTTATGTCCACATTTGTTTGGCAGAAGTTGGGATCCCCTACTCTCCACCATTCCACCACTACGTTGCAAGCCTACGACGGCCGTTTGGATCAACCCCAAGGTCTCTTAGCTAATGTCCCCATCCAGTTGATTGGTAAAACAATGCTTATGGACATAGAGGTCATCAATGCCCAACTTGATTATAACCTCTTACTTGGCTGCAGTTACATGTACGCCATGCGGGAAGTTGCCTCATCCATTTTTCATACCATGATGTTCCCCCATGACGGACGCGTGATCAAGGTTGATCAACTCACCTATTACGATCCCAATGCCCCTGCTACACCCGAAAATTTTCTCCCCATGGTTGAACAACCTATTTGTGGTGTAGCTACCTCGTTGGTTTCCTCAGTGGGACCCAGATTTTACTCAGATATGGAGATGACCTCAAAATTCCAATCCATTCCACCCCCGTCACCAGTGACCGAAATATCTGACTTATGTACCCTTTTCCCACAATACACCAACACCCAACCATCAACCGCCCTTGTTACTCCAACCACCATTGGTACCTAGTCATGTTGGTGTTACACCCATCCATACAATCCCCTTCATATTCCCCCCTTCAAGAGTAGTAAGCACCCCGGCTATGGCTACTCTCAGCCTCTCGGGGTTAACTTTAGGACTTCCTGTGTGGTATATCACGCCTCCCATTCCCCCCCGACACCATATGTCATCCTACAATCGGTGCAACTCATCACCACTACTAGTCAACCACCTCCCAGTGTCATTACTCCTTCCTCATCCACCAATTCATCCCCTCTTATCAAGCATACTGGGGGCAGATGCCCACAACCATACATTGCTTTAACCCCGCCCAAAATGGTTAAACCCCCCCCCCGCGTGTTTTGTGCTCCTCCCAAATGCTCGTTGTGTGATGAGTTGGGCCATGTTACACATCAATTTCCACAATTACCAGCATTACAAGAGCACATGAAAATTCTTGACGATGACCCCAACATCCCGGTTGTCCAACTAGACCCTAACCCTAAGCCTCGTGATAAATCACTACGTACCAACCACCCTTGTGCAATATGCAGTATTTACAACCATTACTCACATCATTGCCCTGATCTCCCAGATTACTGAGCCGCTTTCTACGAGATGAATAACTTGGACCTCGAGACAAATCCCCCCACCATTGAAGAGATCCACCCCCCAACATCCCCGCCAACCGGAGAGATTAATACCATTTATATGATCTCTTCTACTAGCACTCCCTCATCAACCGATTTGACGACCCAAAGTTTCCACAATGATGAGGAGATTCTCTAGTTTCTTACTACACTTGATTACCCTTGGGAAGATATGCATCACCATTCCTATTTCCTCCCAGAAGAGTCCTCCACCACCACAACCACCCAATTTTCGGTTGAGTCCGAAGATTTCCTCAACAGCAAAGTCGACTGGTTTAAAGAGCCCATTCCTGCTCCCGATGCCTTCGAGGAAGGTAACATGGCCAATATCTCACCCACAATCCATATTGATATCTCTGCCCCAGCTGGTGCTCCTGAACTCATTACGTTAGGAGCCTCCTGCACTGAGTATGAGATCGGAAAGTACAAGAAACGTTTCTAAGAGTTCCGCGATGTCTTTGCCTAATCCTACACCGAAATGCCTGGTCTTGATCCCACTATCATCGAGCACCACATTGACACCTCTGAGTTAGGGGGCATCATAGATTACCTTGACCCTGGGATAGGGGGCATGATCAACCATTTTGAACCTTCCCCATCACATCTATCTCAGTGTTTCAATGATCCCATTGTTCAAACCAACACATATGTGATCCACAATCACAAACCCCATGCGCATAGCATGGGGGTAGGTCATTAACCTTGCTCACTTTTTCACATGCGTGATCTCAACCATTTTGGAGGTCACATATCACTTGTATATTTGATTTGATATGCCTAGTATTTCAGTCCCGTGTGCCATCATTTCTCCCCACCACTGCATCCTTTGCTTAGTGGGCTGACCTTTATTTATAACCATTATTTAACCTCGTTTTTCCTTTGACCATTTCAGAGTCATTTGACCTCCATTTTTCGCACCCTTTGCACCTTCGGATTCATATTTTCGTGCCCGTGATGATGCTTGAGATCATTTCTCGCTCTCACCAAAAAATTTAGGGCATTTTTCCCACACCCCTCCTCGCCTCGGTCTGCGTGCCACATCAGCCGTAGCCCATTTTTGATATACTTTATGTCGTTAGATTCATTTTTCCGCGCTCGTGATGATGCTTGAGATCATTTCTCACTCTCACTCCCATATTTTTCAGGTATTTTTTCCAAAACACCCCCCGTCGCCTCGGTTTGCGTGCCACCTCGGCCATTCTCCATTTTTGACACTTTTTATATCGCTGGATTTAGTTTTTTGATCTCATGATGATGCTTGAGATCATTTCTCACTCTCACTAGGTATAATTTCAACATTGTGTCCCGACACCTTGCTACCTTGATTTGCGCACCACATCGGCCGCCCTCGAATTGTTACACATTTTTACATGAGCCATTCACTCCCTTCATATTGCAATTATTTCGTTATTTTGCCACCATTCATCATCTCTCAACGAGGCCCACCAGTGTTCCCCCCCACCCTTGTTCTTGCTTCTCATCGATGTTCCTTGATTGAGCACTTCCTCCTTGCCTGGCCATTCCTTTTGTTCAGTATAATTTTATCCCTTTTTCGGGCTAGATAAGTCCTTTACGAAAAAGGCACTTAGGAAGTTTCTGTTAAGCTCTTTTCTGACGCCTAAAAGAATGAAAATATTGTCGAGCAATCTTGCTTCCTTTCATGCTCGTTAAAGTACCTGAAAGGGCATCTATCTGGTATAAGTTTAACCCTTTTCTGGACCTGGTAGACTAATTACAAAAAAGGAATACTCTAGTTACATTAGCTAGAAGAGTTCTTCATTGCATCCTTTTATGCTTCTTCGGTCCTTGGAGACTAACACACGAAAAAGCACCCCCCTTGGAGTCCTCTTTTTGCTTTTAGACTCTCTAAAATTGAAAACAACCATGAGCACGCACCATCCTGGGCTCATACAAATCCACACGATGGTACCATTCCATTATTTCAGAGTCTTCTTATCGCTTTCACACTCCTTAAAATTGAAAGCAATCTTGAGCATGAACTTTCCTGGGCTCATATAAATCCACACGACAGTACCATTTTGAGCACCCTTCTTCCCGCTCCTTCAACCATAAAGAAGTCCCCCCAGTGCCTCTCGGCACCATGATCGATCATCTCAGTAGCACCCCCAATAAGGTCGCCTTTTTTTAGAGTATTCTGTAGTCTCCTACCATCTTACACCAACTTGAGTATCACTCATCCCAGTCACCATCCCTGATCCCTTAAAGCTATGATCCCTTTCCCACCAATCAGTTTCATATGCTTCCCGATCATCCCTGCCATCATACTTTAAACAAAGGAAGTTTGAGTCCACCCACTCTACTTTCCTAGTTATTCCCCACCCTCACAGTATGTCAGTCCTACCATCAGTACTCTCACACTTCGGTTATCCACCTCGTGCTCCTATCAAGGAAACATCATTGCCTTGCTAGTTGCAGGTCTCCCTCTATTGATGACAACCCATCTATTCCAGAGGATAGACCTAGAGGTCCCTGTGCCTTGGACTCATAACCATCTATGGTGAGTTCCTATGGACCATTTTGAGAGGAGTCATCAGTGCCTCTCCAAGTGGTTGTTTCTCACATGCTCGACTTCAACACCTTGATCACATCATTGAGAATCGTGCAGGGTATATATCCCTTCAGTTATTGGTTGAAGACCCCGAATTTCCCCCGACTCTAGCACATTGGTGAGTCACTTCAGAACACCCAGTTATCTGTTCCCGTGGATGTCCGGGTTGCATTGGCAATTGTATTCGGAAGCCATCCAATTATATGCTTCCTTGAGCACCCATTTTAGTTCCAGTTTAGTGTAACATTGAGGGTATGACCCCCCGTCACTATGCCCCAGCAACTCATTAGTTCCTCTGGCACCACACTCAGCAGCACTATTGTTATCCCAGTATATGATTTCTTTAGCTCAGACATGGTCATCCTAGCAGTATGTCCCAGATTCTGTGTCCCCTCTGGACCCTTATGATGTACACAGTGGTTCTCCATGTATCCTTCAGGCCCCCACTTTTGGGGCCTCACTATTATTTTGTATATATATCTTGATACGAGCATGGGTATGCCCTTCTCGTCCACATATTGAGATTCTTCCTCATTCATTATTTGAGGCCATGTATCTTTCCGGTCCCCATTTTTTGGACCTCATTGTTATTATTATAGATGTATTGGAGAAAACTCACTATGGCTTGGGAATACCACAACAGACAAATGACTACTAGAAATCTACTCAATTCTCAAAGCAATGCTATTATAAATGACAATGTTAAGATAATGGAGAAATGTAACCAACCTCGATCCAACGTTTGATGTAGATCCCCGTTGGAGCTTTCAATCCACACACTTCCAAGTACTCGTAATCTGCAAATTAGTCTTGACAGCCAATATCCAACAAGTACATATAATATATAAAGAGCGTTAACATTATCAATAACAATGGTCCATAATATCATAAGAAAATGTAACCCAATGTATAACAAACAACATTCACACCATGAATGGACGAGAATATGAGTATTTCTATTAATGAACAAGAATAAGTACAAAGTGATACGACCTCTTGCCGGCAACCAATCTGAACCAAGATCTAGATCAATCCAGTTGTTCCTCCACCACTTCAATCCTCCATGAATGGCAAACTCAAACTAGAGAGGAGTTTGGAAGGTGAACATAAATGGTTCACAACTACAAGTATCAATGAGTGCAGACTCAAGATAGGGCAAAAATCCACTAGAGTTCTCTTACGATTCTCTTCTTCCTCCCGTCCATAAGCCATATGTGCTCAATATATAGTCCTCTCAAAGGTAGGTGAAAGGACACATCAAGGCGTCACTTGGGCAGATGGAGAGCCAAAGGTCACCCAATGACCGCTTTTTGGGAGTAAAAAGTAATTAATAGTGGTTTTTACGATTTTACTTGATACCCGCGGGCTATAGTGATGCAACTCGTGGGTACGCATGCTATAGTGATGCAACATGTGGGTAGAAATAAAAATAGGGAAAACTAGTGTCACTGAAGGATAAAAATGGATATGAGTCACTGAAATGGATCCTACAGGCCAAAGAATGTTGATGCTCACAGGGTGGAAGATTTCTGTGTAACAGATGCCCCCTAATGTGTGAGGTCAGAGACTAAAAGTGCTACGATGGCCGAAATACATTATAAAATTCAGAAGTGGAGTGATGGAGAAAGAAGTGGAAAGAACAGTTCACTCGTCATAATACAATAGTATCTCTGAATACATGTCAGTATAGTACAACAATCTGATACAATGGCCATGAATAGGTAGTACATAAGTAAATATATGTCACAAGTGATCATGGCCATGATCCCTCTATAGTAAGATATGGTCTTCTGCTGAAAAGAAGACAACTAGTGCAAAAATGGAGGTACAAACTGCTAAAATCTGAGAGGTGATATCTTAGATGTAAAGTCAAAGTCATATGTAGCATATTGAATGCCACAATTGCCTGGGGTCTTCTACACAAGTCTTCAACGGTGCAAGTCTCATCAAGTGAATAAAGGAGTTGGGGTCGAACCTGATGGGACATCGTCTGATTACCAGTCAATGATGTATACCATTAATAGACGTGAGATGACCCACCAATAATGAAAATGGGCATCAAGGAACAGAGCACAATCATCAGAGTGTGAATGAATGGGTTGAAGTCCAACACTAGGATGAATCCATCGATCAGGGGACATTGATGTATTCCCAAAACTGTCGATGGTGAGAGAACCTGCCACTAATGATTGCAAGCCTCAAGGTACTCAACTGAAATATAAGCCTCAAGTCCCGGAATAATTGAGTTCAAGTCGACGGAACGAGACTCGCTGGAAGGAGGGTATTAAGGAATCCCCCATCAACCAGCACGAGGTACCAGCAATGTTGAATGATTTGGAAGATCTCAGGTGAAACAGACTGACTCAATAAGGATGGCCGACATGCAATAGTTAAGATATCTGAGGAGTGGCCGACACTGGTTTCAAGACTTCCTTTGAACAAGGGCATGAGCAGATGGATAGACTCAAGCAACATAGACTTGACATAAACGTTGCAATGCAGGAGGCATTACAGAGGGCTCCATAATGACTGGAAGCTTAACCAATCAGTGGAGAAAACTGAGAAACAAGTACAGCTCCTAAGGCCCAACTATAGTCCCGAATCATAATGTACGGAGTGGAATGAATGCTCTGTTCGAAGGAAACACAACAGCTTCCAACAAGAAATAGTGACCATAATCCCATCCGGCTTTTTGGAATATTTGATTTTTTTTGTCTTTTTCATATTTGGGAAAAGCTTGAAAAAGAATAAAATTGCTTATAGTACAACAAGTGAGGGAACGAGCGTCAAATATCTAGCAGACTAGTCCCAAGCAGTGGAACATACCTATGCTCAATGCAAGGAAGTGCGTGCAGGATGTGGACACTCGAGGGTGTGTTCCCTCAGGGTCAAAGGGTCATCAAATTGTGAAGGGAAAATATATAAGCTTTGCAGGGCTAGGTAGGGAAAGTGCTCAGGCACCAGGCTAATAATTGAGTAAGCGGGAGCCGACATAAGGCTCAAGCGGCAAGCAAGATGATGCAATGCAATCACAACATGATATAACTGAGGGGAGTCTTTAAGGGAGATGGCCAGCATAAGACAAAGTAGAGTATGAGTCTTTATCGCAACATCATGGCATGACTACAAAGGACTCCCAATCCCAAGGACAAACAACGGCATGGGCACCAAAATCATAATGGGGTTCTAACTAGGGTACCCATGTTCGGGAAAGCCCTACCGCCACATGACGACACTTCTATAACAATGTGAAAGTTCCGTGTCAGTCACGAAGCGGGGTCGCACCTAGGGTTTATGAAAATGGTCAACAGGTCAAGTGCATAATGCATGTGGAAATGGCATCTAACCTATATGTCAGGTATGAAATGTACCTTCCATAGGTGTGAAATGGATCAGAACAACTCTCGCCGAGGAAATATGTTGAAAAACACTACTCCATGACACGATATTAGTTCATAACGGCTCAAAATGGCAAAAAATATAGAAAAGTGGGTCTAGAAATATATAAATAGTAATAAAAATTTGTAATTTCAATTCATTTGCACTATTCACCATTTTGGAGTTTAGTGGTAAGTTTTCACCTGAAACTTCAAGCGCCGATCGTGGGAGCTATGAGCAACCGTTCAGCGAACCGTCTGGAGCAGGTTAGTGGTCACTGCCATACCTTTCATTTAAGTGCTTTTATTTCAATTTTGGTCGGTGAGATTTTTTGTTTGGCTAGGCCCTAAATGGCTTCGGCGCTACCTGCGGGCTGTAAGTGTGCAGGTCGCGGGTAGGGCATCAAACGCACAGTCAAAAAACTAACTACATGTGTCTACCTGCAACTGTCTACAATCTAGCCCACAGGTACGACCGTGAAGAAGTTTTTAAACATGATATTGACTAAAAATTTCTTGCTTTGCACTTCAGGATGGTTCTAGAGTGGAGGGAGAGAGAGCATGACCAGGTAGATGAGGCCATGCACAACGATTTGCAAGCACAACAAGCATTGCAAGCATGTGGCTTATATAAATACTGGAGTCTCGGGGGCTTAAGGGCCCAAAACCTACTGCTCTGTCATTTGATCAACTACTGGGATGTGGATTCTCAACACTTCATCCTCAACGGGAAAACACTGACACTAGATGTAGAGGATATCTATTTTATTACAGGTTTGTCCCGTAGAGGGGAAGTGGCTAGTCTTCAGTCACGAACCGTGGGTGGTGGGATCACTGTGCAGGACTACATAGTACGGTATTGTCCCGCCAACACACGACCAATGGGAAGTCAAGTGCCAGTCAACCTCATAACGGATATGAGTACAAAGATCATTGTGGCTACTTTGGTGTGGATCACGGGATCCAAAGCACTACATCAGGCATCCAGACCGGTGATGTTCTATGCATCACAATGCTTGCAACCTACTATATTCGACTGGCGTACTACTCTACTGGTGTCTATGAAGACACAACTGATGGAATGCAAAGAGGGAAAGGCCAAAAACTTTGGGTATGGTAGCATCCTCTGCAGTTTCTTCTTTAAGAGAGTTCCCGGACTTAGCCCGAGGGTGGATGTCTCTCCTCACAGTCTGCGAGATCCATCCCTGACCCGATGGGCTGAGATACTGAGACGACAGGGTGGTGGTCATCTGGCGTCACCATATACTAAGGAGTTCTTCCGCTGGTGGAACTAGCAGGTGATCTCTATAGATGACTATCCCTATGCGGGGATAGACTTTAGACAGGACCATGACATGCCGCTCCCACCAGGCGCAACTTTCGGAGACATCGGTGAGTACTCTTTTGGTTTTGTGTTTTTTAAAATTTTTATGGATTTTTTGATTATAGTTGAAATGCAAAAAATCTTTTTGGTGGTAATGTCATGTGCTAATGGGTGACTGTTTGCTCGCAGACAAAGGCCCAGTGAGACCCGAGGGCTTACCGAGACATGGTTGTTGGGGTAGAGATGAGGTGGCAGTAGATGCTGCAGCAGGGCGCACACTCCAGACATTGCGGCGCAATGTATCATGGATGTTCGCTCGAGTTCCACTGATAGAGGTGGCCCGACTACCTAAGGCCATGCAGCGCCAGGTAGTGGGTGTTCCTGGGGAGTGGGTGCAGTTGCTACAGTGGATGGCCAACGCAGCACAGTACTACTATGAGACACATCCCGTCGAGGCGGCAGCTAGACCTCCTCGGAGGGAATAGATATCCTAGGGTCTCATTATTTTTTGTATCGATATGTATATTTTTGAGGGCTACGGGCTCCAGTCTTGTATGACACTACCATTTTTGGACATATTTATATATATATACAACTTCGGTTCTCAGTTCTACTACATGTGTGTATGGTACAAATGTATGAATGTATTTTTATTGATGTGCTTCATGATGTATGTGACAAATGCCAATCTAATACATAGTTAGCGTATGCATCAGATATATAATTATGACTTCTCGGAATGTGAATATATGTAATGGAAACAAAATGTCTCTCCAAGAGTCATACCTTAAGGAATATCCGTAGTAATGTAGGGTCTCGTACACAGTACTGCCCATTCAGCTGAGACACAACTAGTTGTGAATCTAGGAAGACTTCTAAAGACTGGATGTCATGTGAAATGGCATCTCGAAGTAGCTCAACAATGACACTATATTCAGCCACATTGTTAGATGTAGGACCGAGGCAAGCACCTCCTTAGGACACAACTAGATGGTCAGGTGAAAAGATAACCCAGGCAGTAGAAGCAAGCTGATGCGTATGTCGGCTAGCACCATCCGTGAAACCTAAGAATGTAGGACATCCCGCTGACATTTGTCAATCAAACAGAGGCTAATCAGCAGACCCGACAACCAAAAATGCAACCTAAACTATGTACAGAAGAACTATACAATAGTGTACAAAAGTATCAGCCCGAACCAAAGGTTCTAGCGTAATACCGCTAGAGGTAGAGCCCATTTCTAGGCTCCTTCAAGACAACTCCCTCGTAATCTTCTAACTCATAAGCTCCTTTTTCAAGGACACGCCTCACAATGTAAGGACCGTGCCACATGGGATTGAACTTGCCTACCCCCAGGGGTTCTTTATCTTGGTCATACAAGAGTACCAAGTCACCTTCAGCATATTGCATATTGCCGGGGACGGACAGACCTATCATATTGAACCTTGACACGACGCTTGTTAACATCAATGGCCACAGCAGCATCTCGACAGTGTTTGTCAAGTTGCTTGAGGTGTACTAAACGTTGCTCAATCTCTGTTGTATTAGGGAGGAGATCTATGGCTGGCTTGAGCAAAGGGATCTCACATTCAATTGGTAAAAGTGACTCCACGCCATGAACTAACTTGAATGGTGAGAACTTGGTGGCAGTCTTAACTGCGGTTCGATATGCCCACAAAGCAGGATATAACATGATATGCCAATTGGTCTTTCTTTGTTTGATGGTACGTTGGTGAATGGTATTCAAAGACATATTTACTGCTTCAACCTAACCATTCGCTTGAGGATAGTAGGAAGACGAGTGTTCCTGACGAAACCCAAGCTTGAGAGACAAATCCTCCATCATCTTATTTTGAAAGTGACTGCCATGGTCAGTGACAATCTCTTTCGGGATATCAAATCGAGTGATAATCTGGTTGAACACGAAATGGGATGCAATAGAACCATCGGCTTTAATGGTAGGCATGGCCTCAGCCCATTTGGAAAAATAATCCACGGCCAGAATAATATGATGATGCCCCCCAGCCGAAGCTGGTTTGCAATCCATGAAATCTACCCCCCACTTAGTGAAGGGACCGACAGTGACGATCGGATGGAGGGGCGCTGGATGCGAGTGTATGTTCTGAGAAAACACCTGGAAAGGGTGACATCTCTTCACAATGTTAATACAATCTTTAAAGATAGTAGGCCAAAAATAACCCGCTCACATAATACACTGGGCTGTAGCAAGCCCGGATAAGTGATTGCCACACGCCCCCGCATGGAAATCATTAAGTATCCGTTCCGATTCTTCATGAGTCAAGCAACGATGGAGAATGGAATCCTTTCCTCGGCGATACAAAGTGTCACCGATGATAGTATAATCTTTAGCGTGATGTCTCACATGCCGTCGCTCGTCTCATGAATAATGCGGAGGAAACTTCAAAGTTTGGAGATATCTAATGACATACCCATACCAAGGGTCCTCGGTCGAGATAAGAAATAAGTGTTCATCCACAAAGGAATCTTCATGAATGACATCCTCATCAAGCCATGGAAGGTCCGACATAAGCTCAACGAACACCGATGATTTCACCGATTTTGCAGAAGCAAACTCGAGATCAAATTCCTGAAGGATCACAATCCATTTATTATACTTACCCCCGATAAGGCATCATGATAGCACGAACTGAAATGGATTAATATGAGCTACAACAGTGGTTGTTCGAAGCAAAATGTAATGCCATAACCGCTGGACTGCATGAACAGTTGCAAGTGCCAGCTTTTGTACGTGTGTGTACCTTAGTTCAGCATCTACTAAATTTCAACTAAGATAATAGATAACATGCTCGACAAGTGCATCATCTATCTGAACCAAGACCATGCCAATAGTCTCTTGAGACGCGGCCACATAAAGAATGAAATCTCGTGTAAAGTCCTGCGGACTAAGCACAGGGGCCGATACCAAAGCTTTCTTAATGGCATTGAAAGACTGTTGGGCTCGCTCATCCCACATAAAAGGTGTGTCTTTCTTCAATAGGCGTGTGAAACCTTTAGTAATGCTGGCATAGTTAACTATAAACCGACGCAGAAAAGTAGCTCTCCCTTGGAGGCTTTGAAGTTGAAATAGATTACGTGGAGGGGGCAACTGAAGTATTGCCTCAACTTTGAGAGGATCGACTCTAATACCCTCCTTTGAAACTATGAATCCTAGAAGGCGACCAGTCCTAACAGCGAAGATGCATTTGTTCGGATTCAATCAAATTTTGTAGTGGATACATCGTTCGAGAATCATACGGAGGTGCTTGGGGTGGTCCACTCTCTTGCGAGAATGGCCAGCAAGATCATCGAAGAAAAATTCCATAATCTTCTTAAGATCGTGAAAGGCATAGGTCATGGCTTGCTGAAAAGTGGCACCGGCGTTCTTGAGGCCGAAGGGCATTTTCCGTTATGCAAAAGTTCTCCATGGACAAATAAATTATGTTTTATGTTGGTTCGTGGGTTTGATTTGAATCTGATTATAACCCGAGAATCTGTCCATGAATGAAAAAATATCACTTCCTGCACAAGCATCCAATATTTGATCAATGAATGGCGTGGGGAAGTTGTCTTTCGGACATGCACAGTTCAAATCTATGAAATCAGTGCATACATAGATCGTTCCCTGCTTCTTATCCACAGGAACAGGGTTTGACACCCATTTGGTAAGGGGAAGGGGGTAGATGAAACCAGCTTTGAGCAGTTTCTCCACCTCTTCCTTAATAGCAGCTTCCTTCCTAGGGTTCACAACACATAAGCGTTGTCGAACCGGTTTAGCGTCAGGATACTTTCTAATCTCGTGTTCAACAATGCGGGGGTCTATTCCTGTCATCTCCTCATATGACGAGGTGAAAGATTCCCGGAGTTCAGTAAACAAATAAGTGTAAATAGCAATCTCCTCAGGAGTGCAATCGGCACCGATGTAAACATTCTAAATCTTTCCGGGAGTGCGGTAGATGTTGATCAAAGTGGTTAGGGAAATATTGGCCATATTCCCCTCCAAGAAAACATCATGCGACTGCAAAAGAGCCACAGGGTGACCAACCATCTCAGTTAGAGTCATCCTAAACTCCTCTTGCTCAACGAGCTCGAGGTTGGGAAGGAAATAAGAGCGATGGTGCATATCTTCTCAAGGCCTCTCACTACCATACATGGATTCAAGGATAGCTTCATCCGATGGCAAAGTATCATCGAGGCTATCGTGAGAGCAAGATGAGTTGGCTGCCCAAACTGGCAGTGTAACAGGATCTTCTTCAACTGTTTGGGAAGAAGAGAGATCCAGATCTGCAGTGGCCTGTTGGATGTGATCGTAAGTGAGCTCCGCTACAGATAAAGGCATAGACATCTTGACGTGTGCAATGTCTCCAGACATAGAATCCGCGGATGGAAAAATCCATGGATCACCACAATAGGAAGTCCAGAATGGCATACTATTCGAAGGAGGAGGCGCACTGTCGGAAATGGTTCCAATAAAATTCACAGGTGCAGAATGGTTAAAAGTTCCCATCAATGAGGGGTACATCCCAACACCTATGTTCCCAGTTTCTGACTGAGAATTATAAACTTGCGGGACTAGTGATCTCGTGGATGCTGTGGAAGGAGTGCCAACATAATCCAGCTAATCGATCGTCACAATCTTGCCTTCATGGGGAAAGCAAATAACTCAAAATACAGTTGCTGCGACAGCCTTCATAGCATACATCCAGTTCCAACCCAGTAAAATGTTGTAGTCGATGGGCACATCAACCACTTTGACTTCAATAGGCACGGACTTACCTCCCAAGGAGACAACAAGGGAAGGGATAATTCCATGTGGCGTAAAAGATCTACCGTCGAATGAAGTGAGTGTAGTTCTAAACGCGAGTAGAGGAGGAGAGTGAAGAGCTTTCCAACAAGTTAACGACATTACTGACGCGGAAGCACCTTCATCAACCATAGTATGTTTGACGAAGCTCTTAAGGAAAACCACCTAGATGTGAAAAGCCATGTGGTAAGGAAAGCGAGGTTGGACATCAGTAGTATCGAACTTGATAACACTAGGACTTCCCCCATCCTAAACTCCTAAGGCACTCAAAAGGGCATGCTTCTGAGAAGGACAAGCTTGCAAAACTTCAAGAGCCAACATGGAACACGGAGTTTGGCCCAAATATTCTACGATGGAGTAGTTCTGGGTGGCTCGAGCATTAGGATTATGCATGGAGCGCTTGAGAACACCTTTCGGTATCCGCGGCATAATAGAAGGCTTCTCGATATGAAAGGAATTATCAGGAGGAGAGGGAGGCTCATTGCCCAAATTCGGTTGTGGTGCACCAGAATCACGTTGACGAGTAGCAACACAAACCTCCGAATGAACCATATTCACACATCCATAACTACTAGTATTGGAAGAAGATGTTGTCGTTTCATTAGTACCATAACTAGTGGTGGGAGCATGCGAAGCCATGTTCTGGTGATGAGGTAGGGGATCCTTCAGCACAGCTGGGCTCTGTGCCAAATGCTTCGATGCTTCTTCAATACGAGGACATAAGTGAGTAAGATGATCCTCCGCACAAAGATTGCAAGGGAATTTCACCTAAGGATAGGTTTACGATCCTCACCAGCATTACCGCCTTCCCAAGGAGGGTTGGCATTCTCTTTACGAGGAGTATTATGATTGCTATTGTTGTTACTTCCATTGTTTCCACCCCTATGATTGTTTCTCCCCTTTTTCTTACCACCAGGTTGCTGGTTACCGAACGGTTTCGTTGATTCCACTTTGTGTACATTAGACGACAGAGTGGAAGTGGACAAGGTGTGAACCTGTTTGGGTGCAGACTGGTTTAGCGACAAATTTTGCATTTGATTAGCTACCAAGTCTACAGGGTGAGTGCATGTGGACCCCACGATGCCATCAGCATGTGGTCCAAGAATTGACGTGGGCTCATGTCTTGTTCTCGGTGCGTCAGGAATAATGTCATACAAAATGCCAGACTGAGAATAAAGTAGATCTAACTACTGTACTTTCAAGATAGCTTGTTCCTCAGTCACAATGTCGGACATCAAAACATCCTTAGCAATGTATGGGAGTAAAGACTTAAGGAACCATTCCAACAGGAACTCTGGAGGAATGTTGGCTTTCACTAATCTCTTCCACCGACGCCACTCTTGAACATGGTCAGAAATATGTGTGGCCTTATTCTGACGGAAGGTGGACAACAAATCAGTACCAGTATCATAACGAACCGACAACTAGAAATGGTCTAAGAAAACCAAAGCAATCTCGCTGAATCCCCTATAGGTGTTTACGGGAAACTCCACATACCACTTCGCGGCTGCCCCCATGAGGGTGCGTTGAAATAGTCGTAATCGAATGGAATCATGATTCAAAGATTTGGAGGAGCACCAAAGGTGAAATGTTGTGACATGATCTCCCGGGTCCTCACCACCTTTCCCTTCAAAATTTGGAATGTCCGAAGGGAGCTTGGTAGGGACCGGGGGTGAAGTAAGGTCATGACACACTAGATCATTCGTGAGTTTCGAAAGATCCGGGAGATTCAAGCGTGTAAGGAACGGGAGCTGTGGCTGGAAAGCTTGATTATAAGCCCCCATAAAAGGTTGGTTAAACAGAACTATGTTGTAAGATGGACCAAAAGCTTGACCATGAGGGTTACACTGCTGATAATGAAGACCTAACGGTCCGTAAGCTTGCCCATGGCGATAAGATTGATAACCTCCCCCTTCCTAACCCATTTGAGAGTAAGCAGGTATATGTTCGTTTTGAGCACCATATTGGGGTGGTGGGTGATACTAGTGGCCAGCACCGACTGTGTTGTAGTAAGGGTTTCCACCATGGGTATGGGGCATGTATGTACTATTCATAGTGGGAACCGTGTTGTATTGACCGTAATGGTATGGTATGTTCCCACCTCCAATATTAGGATTAGCTTGAGCAGTCATGTGATGACCATAAACATGAGAAGTATTCCAGGTCCAATATGGGTGTGACCAGTAGCAGGGTTGGTGGTGTGATGTCCATGTGGATAGGAAATATTCCCACCCCCTACATTACTATTACTAGCAGCGGTAGTGGACGCAAAAGTATGCGGTATGTGTCCACCCCCGTGGTTGGGAGGAATAGTATCATGTGCAAAAGCAGTCCTGGGTTGACGAGTAGTGACATGTGTATTAGGTGGTTGATGGCGAGTCGTGTTTCGAACAACATTCCAACTAGGTTGGGTATTCCTAGGAGGTGGTCGCATTCCAACATTAGCATGGTTAGGAATCTGACCAGTCCCCATACTATGTGAGTGGGTGGACAACGTAGTGCCCCCAGTGGGTATAGTATGGCTAACACTTTGACTAGTGCCATCATGAGTACCAACCATAGTGGAAGGTTCGATAGTATTGTGACTAGGCATACCAAAAGAGAGTGCAGTGGGGTTGACAATAGGGCCGGAAGCATCATGAGTCTCAGGCCTCCTATATCTAAAATCGCGTGGAAACGAAGGAACGAAAGGCTCATCCTGTTCTTCCTCCTCGGGTAAGTTGGGCATCCCGTAAAGATAATTATCCAGATTCGAAGGATCAAATGGATCCCGGTCAAGTGGATTAGGCCAAATAGAACCAGGTTGAGTCTCAGGTGGATCACCTCCCCAATCCTCACGAGGAGTTTGGGGATCAGAAGTATGTTCAACTCTACCCGAAGGAGTAGAAAGGTATTTCCCGATATCGGGATGTGCAGCCATGTAGTCCTCAACGTAAGTCTCGTAAGAATTCGAAGACTCAGAGGGAGCCCTTCGACGTCCTCTAGCAATATGTTGTGTAACCAAAGTTGGCTTTAAACCAGCCAACCGACAGGACCGACGGAGAGTAGGGCTCTGCGCCATGTTCTCTCCGGAGAGAGACACAATGTCTCCTAAAGGCCAACTATCAATCAAAAACAGTAAATCAAAAGCACACACCTAGAGAAACTACAACCAAGAGCAGACAAACAGAGTGGCTAAATGAGCTCCCGACACTAGAGCCGGTATGTCTCGCCTAGGAGAGGCTTGAGACTCCCAAACTATAGCCGGAGGTAACATAATTAGTTCTAGAGACACCCAGGCTTCACTGTGTCGACAGGGTCAAGTCCACTGCACGAACACAACTCTGCTGTCCAATCCCTATCTGACTCAGGACACAAATAGCATAACCACTGCAAGTACCCTGTGCGGTACCTAGGTAAGGAAACTATGTTTACCGCAATATAACCAATGCTCAGGAGGACAGTCGCAGGTGGGACCTGTCGTATGGGCAGGGTAGCTAAGCCCGAAGCATAAGAGGACGAACCTCCAGTACCCCTAGATACGAACAAATCCTGGATATATCTCCCACGTTCAGCCGGTATCAGAGGGATATCTCCTCAACCAACCTCCCGTGATCTCGTGCTTAACTCTAGATTGAGTAGAGCTTTCCTGAGAACACCGATCTGTACGATGGATTCCTCCACTCCCTGGTCAGACACCTAATGTTTCGTTCAGTAGTCTTGGATTGTTAACTCACAATGATCTATCCCAAGACTCTAAACCTATGCTAGTTGGTGTACCCTATAAATAAAATAAGTCTAATCAATTTTATGATTAAGCGTTAATTTTAGTGGCTGTGATTACTCAAGGGATATGGTCGTGAAACTAGTGATGTATAGACTCAATAGTATGCAACATCATCCAATCCTAGACTCATCTATCCAATAAAACAATGTCACTAATATGCAAAATCAACCAACAATTCCGAAATAAATATGCAAACTTTTATCTTTTCAATGCACAAGCAGAACCTAAAATGAAGGCAACAAGCACTCAATGCAACATGCAGTACATGGAAATAAAATATTTTTGTATTTTCTCTTATAAACAGAAAGGAAAATGCAAAAAACTAAATGAATATTTTTGTATTTTTTCAATATATATGGAATGAAAAAATGCTAACAAAATCTTATTATTCAGTCACTGAAGTGCCGAGAAGATCACTAAGATAACCCAGCAGATCCTAAACAACAAGACTTAGCCAAAAGAAAGAGCTCAAAAGGAAGAAACCAAGAGGCTAAAACCAAAGATTGGTAAAAAACCAAGAAGGCTCAACCAATAGAAACGAAGAGATCTGGTCACAACCAAGGCATGAAACAATCAAGAAAGAGGCCAACAAAGACTTAGGAACCAACCAAACTCACCCAACAACAACCAATAGCCATAAAGCAACAAAAGCCGGAGTTACACACTACTGTCGAAGGAATAATTGCGGGTACCCGCGAGCAGTAGTGTAAACAGAGTTGGGTATACGCGGACAGAACTAAGCCATCCCGCGGGTGAAGAAAAGCAAATGGTCAAATAAAGATTCCAGAGGCTCAGAAAAAAGCAAGTTTTCTACAGTGGATCTTAACGGCCAATCAGTGACATAGAGCTTCGATAAACAACAACTATAATTATGGACTAATGCTCAAAATTTTTCCCAAACATGGATGTTTTCCCTAGCGGAGTCGCCATTTCTGTATTGGAGAAAACTCACTATGGCTTGGGAATACCACAACAGACAGATGACTACCAGAAATCTACTCAATTCTCAAAGCAATGCTATTATAAATGACAATGTTAAGATAATGGAGAAATGTAACCAACCTCGATCCAACGTTTGATGTAGATCCCCGTTGGAGCTTTCAATCCACACACTTCCAAGTACTCGTAATCTGCAAATTAGTCTTGACAACCAATATCCAACAAGTACATATAATATATAAAGAGCATTAACATTACCAATAACAATGGTCCATAATATCATAAGCTAATGTAACCCAATGTATAATAAACAACATTCACACCATGAATGGATGAGAATATGAGTATTTCTATTAATGAACAAGAAGAAGTACAAAGTGACATGACCTCTTGCCGGCAACCAATCTGAACCAAGATCTAGATCAATCCACTTGTGCCTCCACCACTTTAGTCCTCCATGAATGGCAAACTCAAACTAGAGAGGAGTTTGGAAGGTGAACATAAATGGTTCACAACTACAAGGATCAATGAGTGCAGACTCAAGATAGGGCAAAAATCCACTAGAGTTCTCTTACGATTCTCTTCTTCCTCCCGTCCATAAGCCATATGTGCTCAATATATAGTCCTCTCAAAGGTAGGTGAAAGGACACATCGAGGCGTTACTTGGGCAGATGGAGAGCCAAAGGTAACCCAATGACCGCTTTTTGGGAGTAAAAAGTAATTAATAGTGGTTTTTACGATTTTACTTGATACCCGCGGGCTATAGTGATGCAACTCGCGGGTACGCATGCTATAGTGATGCAACATGCGGGTAGGAATAAAAATAGGGAAACCTATTGTCACTGAAGGATAAAAATGGATCTGAGTCACTGAAATGGATCCTACAGGCCAAAGAATGTTGATGCTCACAGGGTGGAAGATTTCTATGTAACAATAGATCTTGATACGAGCATGGGTATGCCTGCCTTGTCCATATGTTGAGATTATCCCCCATTCATTATTGAGGTCATGTATTTTCGGTTTTTGTAGTTTGTTCGAGACCGTTGTTCCGGGCTCTAGTTCGTTTCTTCTCCTCTCCACATCCCAGGAAAACCATACATAGACTTATGATGTCTCTCGACCATATGATGAGCTCCTGCCCTCACACATTAGGGGACAATCTATTAACACCCAAAAAGTGCTCACTACCTCATCTCCCTCATTACATGACTCATTTGTCCATATTTCTTGCCATATTTGCCTCCAAAACCTTAAAAAACCATTAAAAAGCCTCCAAAAGGCCAAAAAACCATTAAAAAAGACTCCAAAGGCCAAAACCCCCATTTTTCTCCCAAAATAATCCAAAATTCCTCCAAAATAGAAAAAACCCTATAAAAAGGGAATAAAAAATACAAAAAAGAGGAAAAAGAGGGAAAAAAGGAAGCAAAAGCCCTATACAGTTGACCTAAACCATATGGTGCCCAAAACCATGGGTCAACACTCCACCACTAAAAACCTATAAATAGGTGATGGAGGCTCCCCATTTCACATCTCAATTTCTCCATCCTTATGCTGCCAAAAATTCTCGTGAAACCCTAGCTCTCCACTTGGAGATAATTTCCCATTTGAGAACCCCTTTGGCCCATATCCAAAACACCTTGGAAGAAGGAGAAGGAACAACACTGGAGCATTGGAGCATCCCCTGGACAACTGCAAAGGCTCCACCAACCTCACATTTGAGGTATACTTAATACAAAACCAATTTTTAATATCTTTTTGTTGTCTTATGCACATGCTAGTTTAAGTTTACTGTTTTTATTTACTGTCTTATTTCATCATTTTACTGAACTACTACTAAGGAGTCCCTTCTCCTTAGTAGGTTCCCATTTGCACAAGCTAGGGTGAAAACCCTAGCTACAGCCAGAGCAAGTACTGATCTAATGGAAGTGTATCTGGCTATATGAGCAAAAGTCTCTATGCTACCACCTGCAACATGCTTGATCTTGTAGATCCTCTTGGAAGTCACTACAGACTCCCCTTCAGGTCTTGGGACTGCATCCCAAACATCTTCATGATCGACTGGTACTCCTCGATCATGGCATTCTTCCCAGATCCTGGGAACTTCAATATTTTCAATAGATAACTTTGTTGTTGAACAAATGTTGTAGTCCTTCTTTTGTAGATGATGGTATATGATCTTTCCTACACAATAAGTTAAATTGCATGATTAGAAAACATCTCATAGTTTTAAGAACAAATTCTTACACAGAAAGAAATATGTCATACAGTCATGCAATTATCTTAGCCAATGCTTCAATACAACATTTATCCATATCCCGTAACTTTCTAGATGCCTTCCAATCTCTACCAGAACATTGTTAAGAGTGTGCACAACTCCCAACATGTCAGCAAAGAGGTTTCATTCTAGGTAAGTAGCAATGGAATGTTGTATAGTGCCATAGGCCACTTACCCATGTATATTAGTAATATACTGTTCATCAATGCAACTATTCTAATATGAATAATACACAACCTAATTCTAGGAACATCAGTATATACATTATTGAACAGTATTATTTAAACAATAAAATATGCAAGGAATGATAATTCAAATACTTATCTTTGTTTGTTTGTTGGGTTGACTCCCTCTCAGTCTTTGCTTCTTTTCTGTAGCTTCATTCTGATGTGGATTGTGAGAAGTGGCAACTCCCTCTGAATATTTGCATCCTTGCAGAAACTACTGAAGTGTGCTCCTTCTTGATCTTTGCTTCATTGCAGGAACAACTGGAGTGTGCTCCCTCTTGATCTTTGCTTCCTGGATTACCTATCCTTGAACTTATATCCATCCTTAATCACTATGCATGCTTATTAGTATCATCATTGTGTTATCCTCGAGGTCTCATACATAATCACACATTCATTAGTATAATCTTAATACTATCAAAACACAATAATATTAAACATGTATAGTCATGATCATTTCAAACACAGATAATAAGCATTAGTATTCAATGTTTCAAGGAAGTCTTCTTTTACTCATGCATATTCTTATTTGATCATAGGACTCTTCTGGTTAGTTAAATCATCAATCAAGATAAGAGACAGAATATGCATAAAGCCTTGATTACTTACATTTCTAACTTTATGAATAAACATAACCAATCATACTAAGTATACTTATATAAGGGATCCTAACACAAGGTAGGATTCTAACTTGATATAGGAAAAACATACCTGGATTGGTATGTTAGCTAGTTATGTCTAACATACCCACATAATGTCTTCTTGTTCTCTTCAATGACTTGTGCTAGTAACCTGCATATCTCATAGGTTAACCATTATAGAACCAAGTTTTACATACCTCGTAAATAGATCTTCTAAGTGATCCATGACAATGGATGAATCTTTGTCTTCATGTCATCATGATCATATGTTCTTGAACTAGAACATGATTTGTCTTTCTTGGTGTACCTTTCATGTTAGTAGACAATATAAACCTCATACAACACCATAATGCATTAGTACAATCATAAGTGTCAACACCCTAATCAATGAGTATCTTCTATCATGCATTCATAATTTTATTAAGGTGATATGACAAGTCTAAATTTAATCAAGATTGTACTAACAGTAATAACATGAAAACATACATACCATAAACTTAATCATGAACAAATCTCGAAACATACCTGGATAAGTCATACCTGTTGAGATTTCTTGTAATCTTCTTATGTAAGGCCTTAGCCTCATCTCCCTCTGAAACAGGAACTTCTTCACTTATGCAGGTGACCAATCCATTCTCTTATAGGATTAACCCAATCCACTTGATTTGCAAGAACTGGATCTGGAGTTGGATTAGGGTTTGTCAGAGAAACCCTAAAAATTCAAAATTTGAATTTCAAACTTCCGAAAGGATAGAAATATGCACCTTGATGAGCTGATCAAGTTGGTATACTTCGAATTTAAAAACTGCAAGGTTTCACCCCTCAAATTTGCCTTTGAATCTTCCGTATTCACTAGACATGACCCCGAACTAGGGTTTGATAAAGCACACCCTTCTTCACAATCAAAAGGTTTGATTCAAAGCTATAAGATTCTCTTTTTTCGAGGAGCTTCCAGCTGTGGTCATAGATTTCAAAAATTTCCATTTTTGTAGAAGCCCTAATTTTCCACTTTTTCGATCAAAGTCTCGAACTAGGGTCTGATCAAGCCCAGCCTTCTGCCAAACCAAAAACTCTGATCTTGGTCTCTAAATTTCAATTTTGACAAGTAGCATTCAGCCGTATTCTCCGATTACAAAAATTCCAACTTACTCCGAAACCCTAAATTCCAGAAGCCATGAATGAAGGTGCTCAAAAATAATTCTGTTTTGACAGAAATATGTACCTGATTGTTTCTGGTGTAACTCCGAATGTTTCGATCCACATGGTCTGAAAACGTTTTTTGTGATATCCTGACCTGTCATCTTTCCAACCCCACAGGTCTGACCTCAAATGGATTCTCTGAGAGAGAGTTATGTCAAGTGTCACAATGTGACCTGTTCATGGGATAAAACAGAAGAGCGAACTTGTACGGCATTCCATGTGTCACTGGTTCAGTTTCGGCCTCTGAAAACGTTACCTGTGAAAGTACAATCCATGCACTACTTGCCACTTTTTACTAAATTTTATTTGGAGCTTCTTAGCCCAATTTATGACCTTTTTTCCTAGGTCACCTCTTTATGACTCAGATTTGGAAGAGGCAGAAACCCTAGATTGTACAGATCATAAAACACAAAGTACAATGAATTAGATGTTTTCCTTTGGACACAAGGTACATGAGGATCTTAGCTTCCCCTTGTACAATTTACAGACCTTGAAACCTTGCCTAAATTTATTTATAGTTAAAGTGTTACAATGACTGGTTTTTTCTATATCAAGCCCTAGCTTCGCAAGTGCAACAAGTGTCATACATGCCATACCATGCCTTCTTTCAGGCTAGCTCTGATACCATGTTAGTTTTTCAGAATTTAATTCAATCTGATCTAGGATCTTAACTGAGAGAACAACATGTACAACATATCTACAGCATATCAATCATGGATACAATAATGCAAGCACACAAGAGACACAGAGTTTACTTGGGAAAAACCATAAAGGTGAAAAACCCCAATAACTTCCTTAGAGATAGATAGAGCAATGATACGACCCAAGCATAAGAGATAGACATCTCCTAGCAGTAGCTTCTCCTCCTCCACAAGTGCGCCACTCTCCCAAGAGTGTGAGAGAGAATAGAATAATGAAATAGAGTGCCTCCCGCACTCTATTTATACTTGACTTTGACTTGCCTAAGAACCTTTACTAGGTCGGACTTAACTTAACCACATAACATAATGCTGACTAGGCCAACACCCAATAGGGTGGTCTAATAACCCTTTGACCCACATGACTTATACAGGGCCGACCCCAACAAGGTGGTCTAATAACCCATCAAGTATAAGTTACGAAACTTACAATATAAATGACGACACTTCCGTATAGAGGAATAATAACATCTCTATAGGAATACAAACACTTCCATATAGAGGAATAATACCATCTCTATAGGAGTACAATATACATATATGAAATACATTCTGAAGTTACATATACATCAACAAAAATCTTGCATACTCCACTTAGAAACTCTCTCTTTTCATCACTCAGCATCATTTTTGTTTTGAAAAAGATAAAAGAAAAGGAAAAAACATGCTTTGATTTGGCTTAGTAGTGTTGTGTTATTTTTGTGTTTCGCTTGAAAAGGAAAATAATATTTCATAGTCATTTTTTGGTAGATTTGGGATTGTGTTGCATTGTGTTGCTTTGGTAAAATCATTGGAAAGAAATTTATCCCTCCCATACATAGAGTTCATCAAAAGAAAAGTACATTTTTTGCATGTAGCTAGGGCCTGCATTATGTTTATGATTATGTACTCACGTCATGCATTCACCTAACCATCCAGATAAAATTAACGGTAGAACTATGGTAACATTTTTACTAACTTGTGTGTAAGTTAGAGACGTGTTCCAATGTTGTTAAGCGTGGCATCTATCGTTATTTGCCAGCACTATATTCTGGGAGTATTGTAATCTTCCACGTACTTATCGGTATATCGAAGCCCTTTCACATACCAACCAGGTATATCAAAGCTCTTTCACGTACCCACCAAGTACTTCCAGTACTTGGCGTATATCGAAAGGTGTTTCACATACTTGGCGTATATAGAAAGGTGTTTCACATACTCAGTAGTATATAGGAAGGTCTCATGCCCTACGGTTGTGCATTAGACAGCACCACTACGGATTTGAGCTCCCACGTACCTTGCGTATATCGGGAGACACCATTAGGATTCCTGAGACCAAATGAGTTAACCTTTTGTCCGTTTTGGTATAGCAATACACCGAGAACAACACTCGGGGAGATTACTACGCACGTACCATCTAGGTAATCGGGTATTCAGGAAAGGGTACGATCCCAATCCTCCTTGTCGCATTTTACTGTTGGACCCTGCGGTATATAGCGATTTGCAAAGCCTTGACAATCTTGTGAGGTTCCAGACCTTTGAATCCACTCTTATCACATAAGTTTGCTTGTGGCCTTAGTTTGTGTAGGGTTTTGTATGGTATGCTTTTCTTTTTGTTTAGCTTGCTTTAGGAGAAAATTTTGTTTCAGTCACTCTAGCTGACTTTCCTTGGAGAAGGTCTCATAGGATTCAGAACTTGTCGCCCGAATATCCCCTTAACCAGGAGGTAATTTCAAAGGTAAGGATGGACCCACAAGCCACGGTCGTGTCACTTGAAGTGGAAAACCCTACTTTGAATGTTGGAGTGCATATGTTTCCTCCAGATTCACCTGCCTCTCATCCCCCGCAGGGTGAAGAAGCACAAAATTCTACTTCACAAGACCTACCTCCCATTTTATCGGGAGAGCCTGGATCATTGGAATGGATAAATTCACCCTAGGATGGCTCTTAAGCTGTTGCTGGTCCTTCAATAGCTTATTGGACATCTTCTCTAGGCCACCCGGTGGCCCATTTTTTCGTTTCCTCCCCACCTAGTTGGGATACTCCCGACGATTGCATGGCATCTTATCGTGAACAATTGGCTAGGTTACGAGCTATGGCCACACAATTTACAAACCAGAGACTTGCACTGAGGGCTAAAGACCTGACATTACCTCCTTATCAACCACTCCCAAGTCGTTATTTGTCTTATGATTCACCGGAGTCATCCATGCAACACGTGACCACTTTTGAGGATGGTCAACCATCAATCCCTGCACATCCATCTCCTAGACAGGAGACCAGTACTATGCCTCAGACAACCCAACCTATTGAAGGACAATAGTTCAACACACTTGTGACTACCACGGTTACGTCACTTGCTCCTCCCCCACCCAAAAATTTGAGGGGAGGATACTTTTTACCCCCTACCTTCTTTATAGGTAATGATAATCCTATGGTGTATAATCAACAACCAGTGTTGTGTCAACCTTTACTTAGTGGTCAACAAGTTGTTGCTGGGGGTAAAACCTTGTCTCTTAACCATAATACTACAGTAGGAGTTCCCGTCGGTCCTTCCATTGGAAACTACTTACCTCCTGGACCTTCCACTACGGGATTATCCCATGTTGGGGGACCATCCAACGTAATTCAACCACCATCGATTCAAGCGTATCCAGGTCATCTTAACCCTGTGCCGGTTCCACTTAATCCCGGAAACACACTTTACGGGGTACCCTACCCCGGAAACCCTTACACTCTATCGGGACAACAGATTGTTTTACAACGTGGACCCCCGCTTACAGTCCCTCAAGTCCCTCCACCCCTGTTTGGTCCACCCCCACCTCCCATTGGAGGAGGTAGGCCCCCACATAACTGTGGAGGAGGCAAAACTCTACCTTATGGTAGAGGACCACCTCATTCTGGTCATCATGGCCCACCCCCGTGGTTGTGGCGGTGGAGGACCATCCCACCCTGGCGGTGGTGGTGGAGTACCATCCCATCCCGGTGGTGGTGGTGGATGACCATCCCATCCCAGTGGTGGTGGTGGAGGACCATCCCATCTTGGTGGTGGTGGTGGACCACCACCCTACTATGGTGGAGGTGGCGGAGGAGGCTATTACCCTTCCGGTGGTGGCGGTGGCCCATCCCCTCCTCCTGGAGGAGGTGGTGGAGGCCACCCTATTCCGGCGGTGGTAGCAAACCACCACCTCCTCCCGGTGGAGGCGGGTGGCGACCCATCCTACCCTGACAGTGGAGGTGGACCCCCACCATTTAGAGACATCCCACCCCTTCCCGGTGGCGGAGGTGGGCCCCCACCTTATGGTAATGGGCCACCTTATTATGGTAATGGACCACCTTACTATGGCGGCAGACCTATGTTTGGTTTGGGTGGCCGTACCTCTATGGTCAGTTTCCTCCTAGAACACCCTATGGTTAGTCAATATAAGGTCCCACTGGTCCTTACATGCCCTATTAGTACTATTAGTACCCGCAGCCTAATCCGCAGCTACCCTTTTTGGCTACTTTGGACCTGCTTGACCTGTCTCGCTTGACCAAAGACCCCATCTACCAAAGAACTAATTGGCCACCCATTTCGGTGAAGCTTCAATCAGATATCCCAAAATTTGATGGCATGCCGGGTGAGGATCCTAAAAACCATGTGATGATGGACCACTTGTGGTGTTCATCCAACTCCTTGATGGACGACTCAATCCGTCTTAGGTTATTTCAACGGACTCTCACTAGTTCGGCTGCCAAGTGGTATATTGAACTACCACCCCATTCTTTTCCTGATTTTGGTTCTCTTGCTATGAATTTTTTGACTCATTTCCAACTTCCTATACAGTATGAAACCGGTACAGAACTTCTAACCTCGCTCCGTCAAAATACCACTACTCACATCTCATATCATATAAAAGAGTGGCGGAGGAGATGACTTTTGATTAAGGCTCCTATTCCAAACCAACTCCTAGCGGATTGGTTCACGAAGTCTCTCATCCCTACCATAGCACGAGATGTTGCCATGGTAGGCTCTCTAACTAAGGAACAAGCCATCGCCCATGCCCAATTACTAGACTTAGTCTATGCTCAATCTGAAACGTTGTTTGATATCCTTCCTGATGCACCCCGTAACACGTACGAACTTGCAAAACCACCCAAGGGACCCCAAGATGATGTCATCATTGCATTCCTTAACACCCAACCCCCCTATCAAACTGTTGGATCATCGAACCCCCAAGGTTCTTCCCCATCACCAATGCAGGCTGGTCATGACACCACCAAATCATCCACTCCTGTTGTCATCGAGGAAGTAAATTTTATTTCATCAGCTTCACCTTAAAAGTCTGGTGGTAAGAAGAAGAACAAAGGGAAACCTAAGAAATCTTCCACCCAGCAGGAACATAAGAGCACCCGTGATGATACTAAACAGAAAAGGAAGTTGAAGTATCCTTGTCTACTGTGTGGTGATGACCACTTTTCTAAAGAGTGCCCCCATAGAGACGAAGTTCAAAAGTTTCTTAAGGGAAAACCCACACTAGCAGTTCTCAACGATCCCTTCCCTACTCAAAATTAGCAGTTGATTTCTCACACCTCTTCTTCCCAAGGAGAAGCATCTACCACCACGCATGTTCTCATGATGCATAATGAGACCATAAACTTGAACACCCGTTCTCATTTGTATGACTCTGTTCCGGCAAAGGAGCCTGTTGGAAGTAATACTAAAAAAGATTCCACATTGATGCCTGACATCACCGTACCGACTGCTTCTCTCACCATTGAGAAGCCCTCTTTCGAGTCAGTGTTGTGTCCACCCAAGAGCATGATTAGAAAATCAGTTTTCAATCCCAATGCTCAGGATGCTAAGAATTACAATATCATAGAGGACCTAGCACAAGCTCCTTGAGCTATGTAGATGCTCGAGGTCTTACAAAACTGCCTGAATCAGTGCAAGACTCTCCTGGCTACCATCGGTGCAGTCGACCCAGATTCATCAAACACCATCATGTTCTGGATGGAATACTTCAAACCTAGGCTCTCCCATTAGTTGGCATTTCAAGTTGCCACAAACATTGCTGGGAAGACAATCCATCGGACCGTTTTGGATGAAGGTGCCTCTACTTCAGTCATGTCGATCTCATGCTAGAGAGCCATTGGCTCTCCCGAGTTGAACTGTTCTCCTACCACTTTGAGAGCATTTGATGGACGTGGATTTCAACCTCATGGGATGTTACAAGCTTTAGCAGTTGATTTGGGGGGCAAGACCGCAACCATTAACGTGGAAGTGGTCGCTACCCAGTTAGATTACAACATTCTACTTGGTTGTAATTACGTTTATGCCATGACTGTGGTCGTATCATCTGTCTTCCGCATAGTACAATTCCCCCATCAAGGCCGAATTGTCATAGTTGACCAACTGGATTTCTGCACACCTGACACTGCTACTCACCTGGGCGATAATGTTCCATCAATTGGACAGTCTTTGCATCAGTATGAGAGCGTGGGGTTTGGCCTCATTAAGGACTCATCCCTTATGGGAATTTTTCCTACTTCGGATCCCCCAAGTCATGTTTCCACGGTGAACATGATTTCCTTGCAGATTTCATCTATCCCCAACTCCATTGATTCATGGCTTGTACCTGACGAAGCCACCACACACTTGATTGGAAACACGATGCCTCTATCACCCGCCAAACTCACATACGAGGCTATCCAATCAGCACCGAAGGACCACTTAGTTGTGGCCTCCACCTCCTGTTCTCCATAGCAGACATCATCCGACCCCCTACTATGGACTTTGCATTCTAACGAGTCCATTATGGAAATCATGAGTGCGGATGATCCTCTGTGGGAAGATCTCCATCATCGTTCATCTTTCCTTCCCTTTTTGGACACTATGGAGAATAGCATTAGCACCATATTTGCACCGGATGTCTACTCCGGCGCTCAGTGCTTGATACTCACATGTCGAATGGACTCTGAAGGCAACTTAGCCAACATTGAGCCTACCACTTCGATAGACATTTCGGTTACTCTTGGTGTAGTGGAACATATTCAGTTAGGCCAGAAGTGTTCCCTTGAAGAAGTCATTTCTTATACGGCCTTATTCAAGCGATTCCGAGATGTGTTTGCTTGGACCTACGAGGAGATGCCTGGGATAGATCCCACCATTGTTTTACATGAAATCAAAACCTATCCCGATGTCAAACTTGTCCACCAAAATTTGAGACTGGTACACCCTCGGAAGACTTCAGCAGTCAAGGCAGAGATTGAGAAACTCTTGAAGGCCAGCTTCATCTACCCTATCCCATTGATAGAATGGGTCTCAAACGTCGTCCCTATTACTAAAAAACAGGGTACCATTCGTGTCTGCGTCAATTATTGGGATCTCAACAAGGCTTGTCCCAAGGACAACTACCCGACTCCCTTTATTGACTAGATTATCGACAATTGTGCGGGAAGTGTCATTTTTTCATTCATGGATGGATTTTCCGGATACAACCAGATTGAGATCCATCCCGCCGACCAACACAAGACTGCATTCATTTTCCCTTGGGGAACGTTTTCATACCGTAAACTTTCGTTTGGACTAAAAAATGTTGGTTCTACATTCCAACGGGCCATGTCGTATGCCTTCCATGATGTGAAGGACTTTGTGGAACCCTACTTGGATGACCTCCCTGCCCACTCAAAGCAGCGTGAGTTCCACATAGATCATCTAACGACTGTTTTACTCAAATGTAGATGGTACAATATCTGTTTGAACCCTCATAAGTGTATTTTTTGTGTCAAGTCTGGATGCCTCTTAGGGTTTATTGTCTCAAAAGATAGGATCCAAATTGATATTTTGAAGGTGGAATCCATTATCGCTCTCCCACCTCCAACTAATATTATGGAAATTCAAAGTCTACAAGGAAGAGTGACTTATTTAAGGCATTTTGTTTGTAATTTCATGCAAAAGATGCAAGGTTACATGAGATTGATGAAAAAATATGTCCCGTTCATCTGGGATGACCAAGCTCAACAATCTTTTGATAGTTTGAAACATGCCATCACGCATGCCCTTGTACTCCAACCACCAAATTACTATTAAGATTACATTCTATACCTCATTGCTTCTGACACCAATATCGCCATGGTTTTGGTGCAGGAATACTAGAACGCCCAATAACATGTGATATACTACGCCAGTAAAGGTCTTATTGACGTTGAAACTCGATATTCACATGTTGAGAAGCTCGCTCTCACGGCATTTATCACCGTGCAAAAGTTCTGACATTACATTCTGCTTCGTACGACCACCATCATCGCCAATTCGAACCCCATGTACCACGTTCTGACTCGTCGAGTGCTTAGGGGAAAGTATTCACGCTGGATCATGATACTGCAAGAATTTGATCTTCTTTTCGAAAAATCCAAGTCTAAAAAGTCTTTGGTGTTTGCTGAGCTCATCTGCGACCTTCCCCGTGCTGATGTAGAATTTGATCCCAATGAATCCTTTCCGGATGAGTCATTGTTTCTTATCAGTACGTTTGATCCATGGTATGGAGATATCACTTTATATCTTCAGACCCAACGTTTCAACCCTCAATTATTTCGTGACGACTGTCGTCGAATATGCCACCATGCGAAGTGTTACATGATTATTAGTGATACTTTGTACCGCCGTGTTATCGATTCTATTCTTCGACATTGTATGACTCATGACGAAGTTGAACACGTGCTAAATGAATGTCACGCTGGGGCTAGTGGAGGTCATCTCTCTAGGATGGCTATAGCCCAGAATATTCTTCACGCAGGATATTATTGGCTGTCTATCTTTAAAGATTGTATCGAGGCCATAAAAAAATGTCCTCCATGTCAACATTTTAATATGAAAAAGCACACCCATCCCGCCCTGTTACACCCAGTTATTTCCATTGGCCCCTTCACTAAATGGGGCATTGAATTCATGCATTGTAAGCCTACCTCAGCTGGGGATCATAGTTGCATCATTGTAGCTATCGACTACTTTAAAAAGTGGGTCGAGGCAATGCCTACATACACGAACGATGACAAGAGTGTTGCACTCTTCATGTTTAATCATGTAATAGCGCGGTTTGGAGTTCCTCAAGCGATAGTTACTAACCATGGTTCTCACTTTATGAACCATATGGTTGACGAGTTGAGCACTAGATTCGGTTTTCACCATGAAAAATCAACATCATACCACCCACAGTCAAACAGACAAGTAGAGGCCATCAACAAGTTCTTGAAAACCATGTTCCAACGCATGGTGGGTACGCACAAGTCCAACTGGCATAACATGCTCTTCTCCACACTATGGGCTTATCGAACTTCCATTAAAACCATTACTAGATTTACTCCCTTCCAACTAGTGTATGGATTGGAGGTTGTTCTTCCTATTGAGTGCGAGATTCCATCCCTCAAACTCACCATTGAACTTCTCCCCAACACTACTTCTGAGGAAGAACGCTTCCTCTACCTAGCTAAGCTCCACAAGACTCGCCGAGATACCGTTCTTTCCAACAAAGCTCATCAGAACAACATGCATCAAAGCTCACTACAACAAGTCAGTAGAACCTTGCACCTACAACGAAGGAGATTTGGTCCTCACATACGACCAAAAACATTATAAGCTGGGGGCAGGAAAGTTTGATTCCATGTGGCATGGACCTTACATAGTGAAATGCGTTTTAGAGAAGGGAGCTTACGAGCTTGAAGACTACGACAGGATATCTTTGGGCGAGCCCCGCAATAACCTCTACCTGAAGAGGTACTATTCCTGAGTCTTTCATGCATAAGTACTTTTGTATATATTGTACACGGCTTGTGTGTGTTTTTGTGTGGTGTGACGCTTTTATTTTTGCGTGCTTAGGTCTTGTTTCATTTCTTATACCATGTTCTGTCTGCGTGTGCAGATGGAAACTTGCTATGGATTTGCGGACGGCGCCAGCCGGCATACCCGCAAACTTGCTTTGGAATCTTGGGTACTCTATTTACCTACTGGAGAGCTTATTAGCTCAGGAGGAATGTGTCTAGGTTTCACAACCAACAACACTACGGAATATCAATCAGTCATTGGAACCCTAATCGACGCTATTTATTTGGGTATGGACCATGTTGTCATCCATTTGGATTCTCAACTAGTGTTCTCTCATCTTAACCAAGTATACACCATCTGTGACCCTACCTTACTCCATCTCTATAGACGATTCCATCTTCTGGAAAGGTCCTTAGAGTCAATTCAGTACCTGCACATTCCACGAAGCATGAACACAGTTGCCGACTCCATGGCCCACTTCATCTTAGATTGGTACATTGCACGCACATAAGCATATTCATGAACTGTTAAAGTAGACATAACATGTAAATAACTCATTTTATAAGCAAAAACATAAACAAGACCACAACATTCATCCATTTCAAGCACATAATGTATAAAACTGCCAAAATGTCTGTATATCTATATCATCATAAAAAGTAGTGTTGGTACAAAATCTGAAGCTTGAGGGCTTTCAGTGAGTCTATACAAAATATGAAGCGTCATAGATTTCAGTAGTACAAAATCTGAGGCTTCTGACCTCTCAGTACATACATAATAACAACATAAGGCCTAACGCCTGGCTCATACACCCCTAGGTCTCGCAGCTCTAGCTTGTTGTGTATGGAAGCAGTCAACTGCTCTCGCGACCTTGCAGAGCAGCACATTGAAGCACATAGACGCTCCCACCGCAAACCTCTGCATAGGCCGCGGTAAATCGTCCACTATCGGATCTGGAACATCTAACGTCAACCTAATCAGGTTCTTGTGTTAGGATATTCCTATACTCCATCCTAGTCCCACCAGTATTTTGATCATTTACATTTTCAGTCATGCATGCACTTTTAGGGTTTGCATGCATCATTTAGGGTTTGCATGCATTCCAGTCATCAGTCCCAGCACCTATCCCTCAATTACCTAGCCCCTGGAGCTTCCTTCCACTCAGTTTCATCCCTCCTAGCCTGTCATGTGCCCTCCTTTCACCTACTACATGAGAAGGGTACCTTTCTCACCTAATAGTTTAGTTTACTTCAGTTATCCACCAGTCTTTTCTTGATTTGAGGCCAAATGTAATACCCCCATTTTTACCCTTATAATATTTTGGGCTATAATGTAAATATTGTATGCATCTTACGTATAGTTCATAGCATGGAGCTCAAGGCCAAGGCCCCGCTAGTGAACACTCGACCTCGAAGAGGAAAGTAATGGATATTATGTTGCCCATTTGCTAGAGAACCATGGGAATTATAAATATGCATTTTAATATAAATTCCCACAACTAGCTATGCAATGCAACAAGAGATGGGGGAATGATATTTACAAGGAATTGGAAGGGAAATATTCAAACCCTTGAGCCAATCAAGTCAAGCCAAGTGTCAATGAGAGAACCCATGAACCCTCAACTACCCATGTTGAATTTTGTGAACAATCATTCATTTCTCCCAAGATTTGGTTGAGGTAGTTAATGCCTTGGGGAATGGTGAGGTATGGTTGTCCAAATTCGAGTATGGGAAAGCCACCCTTCCTAGAATTTCGTGTTTGGATTCTTGGGCAAGAAAAGAGCCATGAAATTCCCCCCAAGCTATTATTCAACCATCAGTTTTTCTCTCTCACGAGTTTGGAGCTGCCTGGGCGTTTTTCTCCATGGATTTCCTGTGTTATCCTTCTTTTTCATAGCTGGGAAGGGCGTTTTTGTTGTGGCTAACAGTGGGGAAGAAGGGGAAACGATTTGGGAGTTTTATAGATGTTTTTTTGGCCCACTGTATGCTCATACATCTGTGGGAAAAACCGGTTTTCTTCCCTGGGGATGATTCTCTCTTCCCACAATCCGTTTTTGGGTGTGCAACGATTTGGGAAAGACCCATAGACCGTATTCTATGAATCCCATTGCTAAAATGCGTATCCATGCCTAGTTTTGAGTGGCTGTGTATAAATGAATGTTGGGGTTGAGATGGGTATCCATGGATTTGGGCTATGCTGAGCTTGAGAGTCCCCTTTTCCTTGTAGATATCATTCCCATCTTGGGGGTGGTATCTGAGTGTTGAAATACTACAGGCTGGGAAGAGACCTACGGTTGGGTGGAACGTTGCAGCGACATAGCTAGTTGCTTGGGACAACATTGGAGCAAGATAAGTAAATTCGTTTATGTGTATTTTCTTCTGCACTATTTTAATTAATGGATGGTTGATTTTTAATATGATGACTGCATGTGAAATGTGTGTGGTTGATGTTTATTCCGGTGTGCATGTTTGCTTGATTTGCATCTGCACACATATGCATTATATATATAATGCCAATTGATTATATTTATACAATCATGAATGTTGGAATGGGCTAAGTCTTATAAACGCCCAGATTATTGGGTTTCATGTTCCCTTCCTTGCGTTGATAGATGGGAGGGTTGTGACAGATTGGTATCAGAGCTTATGGTTCAACACTGCGGCTGTTGGGCCTTTCATAGAGATATAAATCATTGTGTGTATATGTATTTAGTATTTGGAATTAAAATGCATTAAAGAAACCTGAAGATCTCATGGCTTCTATTTGTTTAGGATGGGAAATCATTCCCATGACTATTTTGGGAATTATTTCAAAACTGCTTGCATTGATTTCAACTTATGAAAATGAGGAAGGAGGGAAAATATCCCTTTTCAGGTTGAATGCTTTCTTTACATTGCTTCTAATTTGTTTTTGTATTAGAGGATTTCAATTTGTTTTTGTATTTGTTGTTTGCCTCCATGGAGGAGAGAAAGGAGGCGCAACCCCTTGCTATCTGTATATTATTCTGTTGTTGTATTTTGACATAAAGAGATGCAATTTATTACATCTTTTTATTGTTCTGTTATATGCGAAGTATGATCTCTAATTATGCTTCCTGTTGAGCAATGATCATCACAGAAAGAAGAAGGAAAAATTTTAAATTTTTCTAAGTGTTTTCGAATTTTGCCTAAGGATTGCGGCGGCGGAAGTTATACTAACTTTCTGCGCACACACGACGAAGTTAAGATTAACTTTGCGACACGGCAGCGGGAGTTACGCTAACTTTCTACGCACGCATGACGAATATTAAGATTAACTTTGCGACGTGACAGTGGGAGTTACGCTAACTTTTTGCGACACGCGGCGGCGAAGTTAAGAATAATTTTGCGACACGGGGCAATGAAGTTAAGAATAATTTTGCGATGCACGGCGGCGAAGTTAAGAATAATTTTGTGCGACGCGACGACGAAGTTAAGGATAATTTGTGCGATGCGGGTGACGATATATTATGCTGAGTTTGCAACGCGCGACGGAAAAATTAGCGTTTAATATGCGACACGTGCAACGACAAAATTAATGTTAAGATCTGCGCCACCCGCGGCAATTTTAACGTTAAGATCCATGCCAACCACGGGAATTTTAACCTTAATATCTGCTACACGGTCGGAGGAGAGCTCGATAAGTCCACCAAACGGGGAAAATGCAACAGCTTTTCACTGAGATTTTCAGGTGCCGAAAATGGAAAATCGCCATGAAAGTTATGTGCCAGATTGCCCCTGTCGTCCCCTGGAGATAGTCGTTGAAAGTGTGAAAGGCATTCTCTATGCTTGGAATGTGCTCCATGAGTTACATAAAGGGGGTGTTGAATTCTCAGCAAGGGCAATTGGTTGTAATATCCACTATGGAGGATGAAAGGGAAATCTCTCACCTTAAACTATTTATGTTTATAACATAATAATTGTATGCTTGGAAAGTATCAAGAATGAATGTTATACACATGCATACATATATTGAATTTCTACTTTGTGAGAAGATCATAGCTAACAATTGTTTGTGTGCATCGTAGAGAGCCCATGAAATTGGATCAGCTATGATGTGGTAGAGGAAATTCCATGCTACTATGGGGAATTGAAAGGGAGAATTCCTCCACTACCCTCTTGATATTGTATTTATAATTATGAAGTGGTCGTGCATATAAATTATGGCATAGGAATGCTAAAGTGCAAGAGAATAGCAGATTTAAAATGTGAATTAGTGTGCATGATTAGAGAATCATTGCATAGTGCATGTAAATTGATTATGCATGAGCATGATGTTGCATAGGGCTAAAGGTAGTGAAGTTACACATGCAGTGGCCCATTAATGGTATCGTCTATGCTTGATGCCAATTAATGCTTGTATGAATCAGACCATAGAAGCATGACTGAACATGCAAGAGATTAGATAGATGAAGTGAATATGCACTAGATGGCATATTAATAAACATTGCACCGTGCATGTGAAAATATTTTTGCATGTATATGATATTACACATTGGTAAAATAGTGATGTTTTACATATGCAAAGAGCCACTCAAGATAATGATTGTGGTTGCTAATAATTAATGGTGTCCGCATTGGTTGTAGGACCAAAGATAACCAAAGCATGGCTAAAGATGTGGATGATGTTGTTGCACATGACCAACAACCTTATGAAGAAAGGTTGGGGCAAAGAAATATATGATCATGAGGGTAACAAAAGAACTGTGAAGCCTTGGTAAGAGGCCAATTGATCAGGTAACATCAAGCGATGTTAATAACAACCATGCAGGTATGGGTTAACTGTGCTTAATTGCATGAAGGCTGAAAGAGGATTTGGTGAGATCCCTTCAACTATGTTTAAACTATGTCAAATTGTTTGCATGTGAGATTGAGTGCCTGAATGCGAATATAATCCTACCAAGTATGGTCAGGTGTGGGTAAGTGAAGGCAAGGAGCATTACACCCTATAGTTTCTTAGAAACCTCAATGCATTCATATGAAATTATATCATGCCAAAGCAAGTGATGACTTATGGGCCTGTTGTAGTGAATGCTATGTGAGATAGTCATGGTTAGGCCATAATATGCTGGAATATGTAGTATTCATCGATTAATGTAGGGTTGTATTGAGGGGTTATGCATTTAGTGGATGCCTATTAAAATATTATGCAAATGTTGTGAATGTGAGATGCATTGTGTGAATGCATGGTTGTGACATAGATGTGTCTCAATGTAGTTAGATAGTAGAATGAAATGGTGAACTATTGTTAATTATGAGACCATTTCATGAGATACTGTGAATGCAAGAGAATAATTGCATGAAGAAGGTAGACATGTTGATGGGCTATCGAGGGTGCTCTGTTAAAAGGACAGAGTTGCATAAAATGATATGGCTATGAAGGAACGAGTATCTAAAGCTTCAATGAATTGCATAAATGATGTGACTGAGTCTTGCAATTTTATTATGATATATATATATATATATATATATATATATATATATATATTTCATTGTATTTCAAATGTTAACAGCTGAGGGTGTTTGAGTTATCAAGTGTTATAATTTAGAGATCACTTTAGTGACTATTGCAGCAATGAAATATTATATGCATAAAGACTTACAGAGTTTTTAGCTGATTGAAGTTTCAGATTTCAGGTAGATTGTTTTGGGCATGGCCATGTGGGTAAGTCCATGATGAAGATTGGAATCTACCATGTGCAAAACCCAAACCTCATGAGAAGGGTCTCATGGGGGTAAAAATAGTTTATGTACAGAACATGTTGTCAATTTTGAACTTGTAGATTTCAGATTTGAGAACTTGCTTATAATTGCTAATCATCGTTGGCTTGCATAGAACTGTGTCAGGAGGACGTGTTGCAAGTGGATGTTCATGTTATAGTAGAAAGCGTAAAACCTTGATGGGAAGTTGGGTGCCACTTGCAAGGGACAAGCAATATGAGGATAAACTCATGACTAAGCAAGCCAATTTCTGTAGTAAACAAAATTGCAAATTCATGATTGAATTTAATTCTTGATGCCATGGATTGGCTATGAGACAATCAAATTTGAATTTTATTGTTAAATGTTGTTGATTGTTTGGCTATTTGATAAGTGTGCCAGAAAGACACATTGCAGGGAGACCTTGTGTGATGGCCTGCAGAAGCCAAACTTCATGGGAAGGACCCCATGCTTTGGAAATGGGTTTCGGGTGAAATGCCATAGTAAATTTTGATAATATCCCAACTACACTGCATGTTGGAGAGCCATGTGAGCGAGATGGTGAAATTATGCCAAGAAGGCATGTGTGGGTTATGGAACGTGAAAATATTGGGGTGGCAAACCGAAGGACTGTTGACTAAGAGAAGGGAGCCCCCATTCTTCGCAATGAGGAAAAGATAAATATGTAAAGCGGATAAGTATTCTATAACCCTAACTAAAGATATACATATTTGGTTATTAGATTTAATATGTAGAGCATGTTCCATATTATTTATATTATTTTAGGTTGCTGGAGTGTGATAAGGGCCTACATGGCTCACATCGGAAAGGGGTGCACACCTTCGGGTGTTGGGTTATGATAGGGTTTTTAATATTGACTACACCCTAAGGGAATGGACGCATTCCTGGTGTTTCAATACTTGATAGCGAATGTTATGAATTATGCTTCAATTTTAGAGCAGCAATACTGATGAGTTTGCTTATCCATCTTGTGTTTTCAGTTAAAATAGATGCAATTTGGGGCTGCACACATAAGAAGCATAATGGAAGGTTGTTATGAAGGGTTGTTGCATGCCTAATAAACCCAGTTAGTGCACTGGTTTGCCATTATTTACTTGGATTTTGTGGGTGTTGTGAAGGTTGTTGTGAAGGGTTGTTGCATGCCTACTAAACCCAGTCGGTGCATTGGTTTGGCATTATTTACTTAGATGTTGTGGGTGTTGTGGAGGTATTGTGAAGGATTGTTGCATGCCTAATAAACTCAGTCAGTGCATTGGTTTGGCATTATTTGCTTGGATGTTGTGGGTGTTGTGAAGGTTGTTGTGAAGGGTTGTTGCATGCCTACTAAACCCAGTCGGTGCACCGGTTTGGCATTATTTACTTGGATGTTGTGGAGGTATTAGTGAAAGGTTGTTATATACCTATGGCTATGTAGTAGAGCTTTGACCTATAATGTTCAGTGTCACAATTTCCTTCTATTGGTCGATGACCTAGACGAATGTGCTGGCTCAACAATGGAGAGGGCCAACCAGGTATGGGACTGGTTGGGCACCACAAATGCTTGGTAAACCCAGTCGACGTGAAGGTGTACTGGTTGGGCATTAAACATCCACCCCACAGGTGATCCAAGGCTTGTAAAGTAGAGAAGGAAACCTGTGGAGTAGTAAGGAGCTGCCCAATACAGATAAGTATTTGATTTTTATTCAATTTTGTATAATGAACATTTCATGAACAAGTCTTATGATAGCTAGGCTTATACACTGTTGTTTCCTTGTTGGAAACTTTGGTCTTTGCAGGAAAGCAAGAAGCCTTGAAGGCATCCTAGGGATGCATTTGGACATGTGACTGTCCTAGAAAGCTCAGTATGAGCAACAATGATAAGAATGGTGCTATTGGATATGTGTGGGCGAGTCCTAGCAGCCAAAGGTTCTGTAGAAAAACCATGGGGAGGAGATTCCCTGATGGAGAAAATCCTGAGACATACCTTATACACTAAGTGTCATAGCCAAGAAAGAGAAAGTCAAGCATTCACATTAAAGTGAAAGAGGCTAAGGAGCATAGAACCACAGTGATGGAGTGGCTCTGGATTGGAAGAAGAATGAGAGGGGGAAACTCTTACTCTTCTCTTTCCTTTTGACTGATGAATCTTAGAAACATAAAATTGTGGAATGCATATCATGACTGAAATTCTATTGTGTTTATTTGCTTAAAATAAATTGTGAATGCTGAAAAATCTAATTCCCTGTGAAAGGATGAACATGAATGAGTTCATATGTATTTTGGGAAAGCATGAAAAGTGTGGAAGTCTCATGAATAAAGCATGGACATTCCATGTCAATTGGGAAATTAATTGACTAATTTTAATGTTTATGTTATGCTTGGCCTAACAAAGAATTGCAATAATGAATTTCACAGGTGATAAATTGAATGCAATTGGTTGCAGCCGTTACAAAAACAAACAAGTGGTGCTAGCAAGCAAGTGAGGAAAGCTGTACGCATTGACCATGGTCGCAGACCAAGGGCTATTGGACTTAGCTGAAAGTCTTCTTCAAACAATTTCCAAGACCCAAGAAAACCTTGGAGAGATGCTCAAGCTACAGAAACAGCAGAATGCGATGAACCACCAGGTTTTGCAGGACTCTATTCATATGCAAAAAGAGGTAAAAAGTATTATGGGAGCAATCAGTAAGGGAAAGGAAAGTGGACCAATGATGAAACATTCATCCAATCACCCCATCAAGAAACGCCCAAGGCTGGAAGAGAGAAAGAATGCTGACAAAGGAAAACAAAGGCAGCCATCTCCAATAGAATGTTGGGGATGTGGAGGAAGTCACCTCCTCTGCGAATGTCCAGCAAGGGGTATCAAGAAAAGCGATAGCCAGCAGGAGCAATGTGCAGAGGTTAAAGAACCTTACATTTACATCTCCAATCAATGAAATGCAAGACATACCTACCACATTTTGTGAATTTTGGACATATATAAAGAGTGTATGTATTCCCAAGTTATGGAACACCGAGGATGGTGTTATTCCAAGGGGGAGGAGAATGTAATATCCCCATTTTTACCCTTATAATATTTTTGGCTATAATGTAAATATTGTATGCATCTTATGTATGGTTCCTAGTGTGGAGCTCAACGCCAAGGTCCCGCTAGTGAACACTCGACCTTGAAGAGGCAAGTAATGGATATTATGTTTCCCATGTGCTAGAGAACCATGGGAATTGTAAATATGCATTTTAATATAAATGCCCACAACTAGCTATGCAATGCAACAAGAGATGGGGGAATGATATTTACAAGGAATTGGGAGGGAAATATTCAAACCCTTCAGCCAATCAATTCAAGCCAAGTATCAATGAGAGAACCCATGAACCCTCAACTACCCATGTTGACTTTTGTGAACAATCATTCATTTCTCCCAAGATTTGGTTGAGGTAGTTAATGCCCCGGGGAATGGAGAGGTATGGTTGTCCAAATTCGAGTATGGGCAAGCCACCCTTCCTAGAATTTCGTGTTGGGCTTCTTGGGCAAGAAAAGAGCCACGAAATTGCCCCCAAGCCATTATTCAACCATCAGGTTTTCTCTCTCATGAGTTTGGATCTACCTGGGCGTTTTTCTCCATGGATTTCCTATGTTATCCTTCTTTTTCATAGCTGGGAAGGGTGTTTTTGTTGTGGCTAATAGTGGGGAAGAAGGGGAAAGGATTTGGGGGTTTTATAGAGGTTGTTTTGGCCCACTGTATGCTCATACATCTGTGGGAAAAATCGGTTTTCTTCCCTGGGGATGATTCTCTCTTCCCACAATCCATTTTTGGGTGTGCAACGATTTGGGAAAGACCCATAGACCATATTCTATGAATCCCATTGCTGAAATGTGTATCCATGCCCAGTTTTGAGTGGCTGTGTGTAAATGAATGTTGGGGTTGAGATGGGTATCCATGGCTTTGGGGTGTGCTGAGCTTGAGAGTCCCCTTTTCCTTGTAGATATCATTCCCAGCTCGGGGGTGGTCTCTGAGTGCTGAAATACTACAGGCAGGGCAGGGACCTACGGTTGGGTGGAACGTTGCAGCGACATAGCTAGTTGCTTGGGACAGCATTGGAGCGAGATAAGTAAATTCGTTTATGTGTATTTTATTCTGCACTATTTTAATTAATGGATGGTTGATTTTTAATATGTTGAATGCATGTGAAATGTGTGTGGATGATGTTTATTCCACTGTGCATGTTTGCTTGATTTGCATCTGCACACATATGCATTATATGTATAATGCCAATTGATTATATTTATACAATCATGAATGTTGGAATGGGCTAAGTCTTATAAACTCCCAGATTATTGGGTATCATGTTCCCTTCCTTGCGTTGATAGATGGGAGGGTTGTGACACCAGACTGACTCCTCACTGCTGTTATCACTCCGATTGATCTCCGATGAGACATGAATACATGTTCTAACTCTTGTTAGCTCCTCATGCACCCTCCACTGAGCCTCCTTCATTCAGTTAGTGTCTCCATGTGCAATTTACATTCAGTTACACCTACCACACTCAGTTTGACTGACGGTTAACAGTTACTTGTGCATTGATGACTACACCGATGATGGGATAGACTACTAGTTGTGCTCGGATGACACTCCAGTGATCTTTTGATCACTCAATGAAGGCTAATTCGAATTGCCACCTTAGGCATTCGAATCCTCATGCATTGTACTATTTATTTGTCCATATTGTCATTAATTAATTAGTGTGTGTGAAGTATTTTTGCTTCTATCCGAGTTCTATTGTATTATTATTTTGTTGCTCATTATACTGCATTGACCACTCTTCTTCTATTTTCTTTCTTAATCAATTACTTTCTTGTGAGGTATACATCATATCTTGGATCTATTGTGAGGATTTTCACATGGTATCAGAGCATGTGGAGAGTATTGTTTATCTCCATTCCCGAGAGTTTTTTGCAGGTTATTATCAAGATTTCGAGTGCAGCAGTTGCAGATATTATCTATTGTTTTTGCAGGTCTTCTACAGCTTCAATGTATTCAGAAGAAATGCCTCCTCTTTCTCCATTCAACTATGATCTTATTTCTCCACTCAACTATGATGAATGGAAACCACTGATGATAGCACATTTGAAGAAAAATGGTCTCTTTGATCATTGTTTTGAAAGAGAGTTCGAATCCTCTGAAGAAGAGAATGACTGGTTAGATGAAGGTGGAAGAGCTATTGCAGCCATGATGTTTGCTATGGTTGAATGGATGTTAAATGACCTCCCTAATTTTTCATCACCAAAAGAGCTATGGGCTCACCTGGATGTAATATTTGGAAAACAGAATGAAGGAATTGGTCCAAACCCCTTCAAGAGCAAGCAAAGTGATGCATTTTCCCTCATTGATGATCTCATTGATCATGAACCAGTATCAACCACATCTCATATTGAATTTCTCCACAAAGAAGAAGAACTTACAGATTCTACACTCATGCTCCAAATTTCTTCTCTTTATGTGCCAGCTCACACTCTAGATATTGCAGAAGGTCCTAAATCCTCTCTTGCACTAGAGCCTGTTGGTTTGCATCATGATCACATGATTATTTCGGAGATAAAATAAGATATTGGAGGTAATGCATTCGCTCTCCTCAAGCAATCACCTCTTATTTACTACTATATGATCACTATTCCATGCTTTCAGAAGGTTCATGAACTAGTATCAACCACATCTCATATTGAATTTCTCCACAAAGAAGAAGAACTTGCAGATTCTACACTCATGCTCCAAATTTCTTCTCTTTCTGTGCCAGCTCACACTCTAGATATTGCAGAAGGTCCTAAATCCTCTCTTGCAGTAGAGCCTGTTGGTTTGCATCATGATCACATGATTATTTCAGAGGTAAAATCAGATATTGGAGGTAATGCATTCACTCTCCTCAAGCAATCACCTCTTATTTACTACTATATGATCACTATTCCATGCTTTCAGAAGGTTATTGAAGAATATGGCCATTGCCATTCGCTTGGGATAATTTCTCATGCACATCATGGTTTTGATCTCACCCCTGCTGGTTCAAAGGAGATCTCAAGGAACCATGACCATTTGCTTGGGATAATTTCTCATGCATTTATTGGTTTTGATCTCACTTCTTATGGTTCAAAGGAGATGTCAAGAAACCATGATTCAAGTCTTGGATCTAATTTGGATTCTAAGCAATTACTACTTGGGATAATTTCTCATGGATATGATAGTTTTGATCTCACCCCTGTTGGTTCAAAGGAGATCTCAAGAAACTATTATTCAAGTCTTAAATCTGATTTGGATTTCAAGCAATCATTATTATTTGATGGTTCTTTTTGGCATAATCTCACCCATGATGGTTCAAAGGAGAAGACAAAAGACTATTTGCATATTCATGTTTTTGATCCTACCTCAACTGATTCGAATCATAGGTTCAAGGATCATCCTCATACTTTTGGATTTGTTCTCATCACATTCGATCTGAAGGGCAAGTACAAGCACATGCTTTTTGAGCATGATCCACTTCTTCCCAAGAAGAATATACCTCCAGACATATGACCAAGCATCACACATGCTTGCGTTTGGAGCATTTATTTTTGTGTGTGCCTTACAGTCTGTTTTGAAGGGGGGTATTTTTCCCATGAAATTTTCCCCACTTCCTTGGTTTATTGACTGTTATTATTCATTGTATTGGTAGACCTTTGGTCTTAGTTACCAGGGCCCATGATGGATTAAGGGGGGGTGTTAGGATATTCCTATACTCCATTCTAGTCCCACTAGTATTTTGATCATTTACATTTTCAGTCATGCATGCACTTTTAGGGTTTGCATGCATCATTTAGGGTTTGCATGCATTCCAGTCATCAGTCCCAGCACCTAGACCTCAGTTAGCTAGCCCCTAGAGCTTCCTTCCACTCAGTTTCAGCCCCCCTAGCTTGTCATGTGCCCTCCTTTCACCTACTACATGAGAAGGGCGCCTTTCTCACCTACCAGTCCAGTTTACTTTAGTTATCCACCAGTCTTTCCTTGATTTGAGGCCAGACTGACTCCTCACTGCTGTTATCACTTCGATTGACCTCCGATGAGACATGACTACCTGTTTTGACTCCAGTTAGCTCCTCATGCACCCTCCACTGATCCTCCTTCATTCAGTTAGTGTCTCCATGTTCCAGTTACATTCAGTTATACCTACCACACTCAGTTAGACTCAGTTTGATTGACGGTTGACAGTTACTTGTTCATTGATGACTCCACCGATGATGAGATAGACTACTAGTTGTGCTCCGATGACACTCCAGTGATATTTTGATCACTCCATTAAGGCTAATTCGAATTGCCACCTTAGGCATTCAAATCCTCATGCATTGTACTATTTATTTGTCCATATCGTGATTAATTAATTAGTGTGTGTGAAGTATTTTTGCTTCTATCCGAGTTCTACTGTATTATTATTCTGTTGCTCATTATACTGCATTGACCACTCTTCTTCTATTTTCTTGCTTAATCAATTACTTTCTTGTGAGGTATTCATCATCTCTTAGATCTACTGTGAGTATTTTCACATCTCGTAGACTTCCTCCATCTCCACAATGGTAGCATGTACGATTGGGGCCATGGATGCTCCCCCTCCGCTCCTTGCAAGAAGAGAAAATCCTACTGGTCGCACGGGTCCCACATCTGCACACACATGTTATTAACTTATCAGCACTATAACAAAAAAAAATCATAAATACACAAAACTAAAAAGTACAAGGGTCATTGTTCTTACCGATGTCTCCCCACACTGCTCCCTCGGGCAGTGCCAAGTCCGTGTCCTCCCTATAGTCCGTACCACTATACGGGTAATCCTCTACCATGAGAAACTAGCCTTCTATCCAGGTGAAGAACTCAAGACCATATCAGATGATAGGACCCCCACCATGGCAGGCCAACTCCTCTGTCCAACTGGCCATGTGAGGATCCCTAGTATCCCTTTCATCATGATCTACCTATGGGTGCAAGAGGGGAACCCGCTCCAATAGAAATGAGATCACTATAGATCCGTATCCAAACTGCTTGAGCTCTCCACGCCGACATTTGGTCAGCTGAGCTCGAATGTGAGCGAGGAGTCCCTCGCACCAGTTGAATACGTTTGGAGACATACAGTCCTTTGCATGCAACATCTAGGACCTAGTAGCTAGATGGGGTACTTGTCTCCCTACTATCCTCCATATGGTGAAAATAATAGCTTGTAGTGGACGTTCTCATACCTCTTTGATGGGAATATTCTCACTAGAGGCACGGGCGTGAGGAGTGCAATGATGAAGGATCAAGTCATCTATTGTCCGATCACATCCCCGTGATCCGGTAAGAGCCACATTGTCCCCCCTCCGGGATAATACAGACAAGAAGTAGATGTCTTCCACATCTATAGTCAAAGTGTGCTCTCCAATCACAAAATACTGCTGCATAGCATCCCAACAATGGACCATATGTTCTAGTAGTGGTACTTGGGCCCTCATGCCCTGAACGTTGAAGAAATTTAGTAGCTTGTAGTTCCGTAATTCCTCCACACATAATGGGTCACTTGCAGCTTGCACATCATCTACCTCGTGTTCTCATTCATGCCACTCTAAGACCATGTTGGCTACTACTGACTTGCCAATAGGATCATTTTAACATCATTATAACTCTTCCCAACCATTGGAGTTTCATTTTTTGGGCTAGGTTTGTTGGTGGGGTTGGACGTTTCCACCGTCGCACCCCATATATACTGAGAGTGTGACATCGTTGCAACCCAACTTTGTGATCTTTGCGGCGACCCAGGTTCATTGCAGTTCCCGTAAGGGAGACCTGCGATGACCCGAGGATGCAATAGCCCTCCACAAACCAACTCAAAAACCCAAAAAATGAACTAAAATTAAAATTGTAAACCACTGGAGATGTACTGGATGAGGTTTAGAGTTACATGCTCCAAACGGCTCATGAAATGGTTGCTCACAGCTCCCGGAATCGACAAGTGAAATTTTAGCTCCAAATTACACTTGTTCTCCCAATTTGGAAAATGAACAATGGTAACTATATTTGTTTTTTGTTTCTATTTATAAACAAAAGGCATATTCTTTTTCAAATATTTGATGCTTTTTAGGTCATTTGCTATAGTTTGGATCATTTTTATGGCATTTGAATACTCGGTTGACTTTTTGACCTAGTTTTCAAGTGCACAGGAGTTTTTAAGTGTTCTTTGTGCACCATTTTCACATTGGAGCATCATTTCAGGTATGAACAACACCTTGAATGTTTTGCCGTTATTTTATATCCGTTAGATTGTAATTATTTAATGATAATGAGCTTACTCTTTGTTCTTTCTCTTTCTCTTAGAACCATGAGAATAAGTTACCAAGTTATGATTTATAACTTTTTTCGGGCTCGCTAAAATCCTACGGAAAAGGAACCCCCCCCGAGTCTATCTTTAAGCTCCTTTTCAGGCTCTTGAAATACGAAAATATTGCCAAGCGAACTTGTCGTGTTCATGCTTGTTAAAGAATTTGAATGGTCGTCTTCCTGGTGATAGTTTACCCCTTTTTCGAACCAGGGGGCACTACTTACGAAAAAGGTATACTCTAGCCAATCATGACTGGAAGATTCCTCTCTCGTGTTGTTTTACCCATTTTCGAGCGATGAGGCTAACTTTATGAAAAAGGACCGTTGGAGTCTTCTTTAGTTCTTTTTAGACTCTCTAAACATGAAATGACGACCGAGTTTTACCTTCTGTGGACTCGTTAAACTTTCACATTGAAGGGCTCGTCATGGGACAAACCCATCCTATCCTAGGTTCGGAAAATATTTGGGATTGGACTCATCTATGAGAAGAGCTATACCGAGTTTCTGGTTACCATCATCAAGCTCGTAAAAAACACGTGAAGCACTCATCATTCATGATGGGGAAAAAGGAAAGCTTTAACGTTACACCCTTTATTTGTGGTAGTACCTAGTCATTCTTGAACATGGCACTCACTTGTATTTGCATACTGCACTTGGATCATCCGTTTGTCCTCAAGTTTCACCCACTTCCTGAATCTTGTCACTCCTTTGAATCATTCAAATAATGCTTCCCTCATTAGTTGCATTAGGTTTTGGTGTCATACTCATCATGTCAATACTGCCAAGTCATGCCATGCCCATGTTCAAGAATATTCTCACTACTCATTATCTGCAGCCAATACACCTACTACCATGTCGATTTTATTCTGAGTCAGTCTTGCATGTTACTGTACCATCCGATCTACTCTACACAACTTTGTCGTGTTTCATGTCGATGATGGGGGATTCATCATGGCCCTCCTTCGACGGATTTATCCTTGTCGACTTCAACACATCATCCGAGGATTGAATCTAGAAACCAACCAAGTACCTTGGACTTGCATGCCTCAATGGAAGGTTACCTTGATTTTGACATGATTTTACATCTTTGACTCTTGATTGAAATATTTCATCCAGCGTTCGACTTCAATCCATTTATTCACGCTTGGTGATATGTACTGTGATACCTTGGGGATCATTGACATCAATGATGATTTCCCTCGTGCCTTTTAACGGTATACATCAATGACTGGTAATCAAGTGGTTTCTACCATGCTCGAGATCAAGACATTTGTAATCACATGGATAGATTCGTATCATTGCGGGTTCAGCTTGAAGACCCTGGGGAGTCATGTTTTACCCAGGTTGCGATGGATTTTTTTTTGAGTCATATCACACGGATCGACATTTGTATTGGTCGTGGCTGTGTTATCATCTCATCATGGATCTATGCTTGTGTCTAGTAGCCATGATTATGTTCAGTCGGTCATTACTACCATGGATCTGTACTGTATTGGTCGGTAGCCATGTTGTATGTCATATGAGACTGTGTACTAAGAGTCAGTTGTACTGCAGCAGCATCCTTTGTCCGAGGAACCATTTCCATTCCTTCTGTCAAAGCATTTCACCTATCCAATTTCAAACAACTTCATGCTTTGGGGGGCATTCTGTTACACCTAAAATCTTACCATCATCAGACTCGGTGTAAACATCCCTAAAGTTCCTTGGCTAAGTCATTAACCTGGAAGAGATGCAAATCCATTTATACTAGGTTTTGAGAAGTCGCTGCAGGTTGTCCTCATGCAACCTGCGATGTCGTAGGTTGGCCTCTTGCAGCTTGTGACGATGTCAGTTAATAGAAAAAAAAAAGCTTCTTCGATCCCATTCTCGAAGATAGATGACATGGATCCCTATCCATGACCATTTGGGAGAGCTAGAATTTGGTTCCTAACCTCTTGGAAGGATCCCCTATCTCTCTCCTACCATATCTCAACCTACACTATCCACTTAGTCCTATATAAATGAAGCTCCCTCCCATTCCAAGGGGAGGAAGTCTATAGTGTCTGAATGATGGTGAATTTACCTTAGGAGAGATCTCTACTCATCTATTTGGAGACTCACACTTCCTTGGGAGACTTTGGCATTGGTTTGATTGGATGAGGATTTCTACATCAAGTCAATGGTTGTAATCTTTATATCCTATGTACTTCCCTTTCAATACAGTAATATAAGTGCTTTCCACTAAAATCTCATTGTGTTAATGATATCTTGTGTAGTTTGACTGCTTGACTGCTTACTTAGATCTATTATTGTGTAGATACATTTTACTTGTTTTGTTGTCATGTTATCTTGACTGGTTTTGTAGCTTAGATCTGGCGATCATCAAGCTTGGAGCAACATTCAAGGAGAAAAGGATCAACGATCTATAAGGTAAACATATCTAGTTCCTTGATCTCTAATTAGATCTAGGAGAATGATTTATATTCTGTTCTATTTGTTCTAGAATCGCATTGAGCTAGGGAGATCATGCCTCGAGTCCGCTCTTGGTAGATTGTCCGTCAAACACCTTGCGTCCATCCATTTCGTTTCTTGGAAAGGTACCACATCCTCAGTTCCTTCTTTCGATATCTTTTCATTTGACTTGCGGGAACTTCATGTAGGGATTTAGGATCCGTTACCTTCAATCCTCTGTCTACATGCTATTGGGGATTAATGGAGCTGAGGATTAAGTCCGTTCTTATTGTGCTCCCCCCAACTCGTACGTGACCAAATCCGTTGTGGTCCAAATCATACAACCTCACGCTTCCCCTGAGTAAGCGGATCAATGCTTCTCTACTCATGCGTGGAATTTCGTCGGAAGTCGACATCATTGTCGAGCTCCCTGTGTGTGATTTATCCATACTCTACGAACCTTCAATTCCCTTGTGTGTCTATCGGTGAACCGTTTCACTTGTCGCTACACACATTCCTCAAAAACACATATTAATAGTCCTTTCCTCATTTATCATAATTCAATTCACAAGTCTGCTAATCATTAAGCATTTATTGTTTACTTATAACATCTTACATTCTTCTAATTAATAAGTCATTTCATCAATATGTACTTCTTTGGTTCTCATCACATAATCAATCATACAGTTGCTCGTTAAGCATCATTTACATACATAGGTAACACATTTTCCACAATAAAATAATCATTAAGCAACATGTGATTATTCATTTACATCAATTATCCAATTCACATATATCATTTATTTCATTAACTCATAATCAATTACGATCATGCACATACTCAATATAAAATCAAAGAGTTATTTTATTAGTGTTTTGTTCAGCCGGGTCACTCGATAGGTTCCCTTTAAAGTCCATAGTCATTCTAGGGGCATTACAATAATATATAACATGGTCATCGGGGCATGCATGAATTGCTTCATACTGCATTCCAATTTCTTTCATGATGGCAGATAAATATCGATATGTGCGAGGTAAAATATTTGACGGTGGTAACAAAAAATCAGCTATCAAGCTACAACAAATTAAAATAAAAATCTAGTTAATATAATATATAAATAATTTTAATGAAACACATTTCATATGTATTAATTTGAGTTGTGAATTAACAATAAAATTGTTAGATGAATAGTGATAACCATTAGCGTGATCATATATATTATGTGATGGAATATATTACATACCTTAACATTCATGTGACTGATATGTTTGAAAGACCATTCATAACCTTCAAGTTCATTATCAACAATGTAGCAAAGAGAATATTTGTGTTGGAGCCCTCATTAAGGGGTTCGTATACCTTCTCAAGAAGAGATAAATCATGAATATCATCACAATGTTCATCATTTGCATGATGATGATGATGATCATCATCATCCATTCTAACATTAAATGAATCATGGATCAAAGTATTTGTACCATCATCTTCAACTATGTTATCATATGATTATCTTCTTCAATATGATCATTAACTTGTTCTCCATTATTCATAGCTCCATGTTCCTCCGGTACTTGTTCTGAAAGCACTTTCTCCGCGATATTCCGTAGGATGTCTTTCCTTTATAATTACATGAAACCATCAATAGATAAAATTTAATATATTTTTTTTTAAATAATACATACATTTACAAAAGCAATCAATATAAAAACATATATATAATGCAAAACTTACAAATGGACGATATTCATGTCCTCCCTTAGCGCGTCCATGTTCCCTACAATGTTTTCTGGCTGTTGTGATCTTTATTCTTCTACTCTTAAAACCCTTGGATTGACTACATGGACAATAAAATTTCCCATCACCCTTTCTTTTCAGTCCATCCCACAATCTAGCAAGCAATTGTCGATTTTGTTCGTCTGGATCAAGAATATTGTTATTTGACATTTTCTCATAAAGAGATTGAATGAAGATTATCGATCTTAGAAAATCAAGATCCACACTTCGATATTTTTAATCACAAAAACATTAATAGAAATAATTATGTATTCTTTTACGGAAAACAGTCCATTGAAGAATAAAATAATCTCTACAAATTGTCACTTGTATAGCAAACATGTTGGAATGTTTCAAAATTTATAGATTTTAAAATATAAATGTTCGTCAGAAATCCGATGACCTCCGCATAGTTACCGTTATTAAATACATGTCTGATATCCGACCACTTTAGCATAGTTACCATTATAAAATACATGTCGAATATCTGACAACTTGAGCATCGTCGGAGTTGTTGGAGATCGTTGTAGATCCGACAAGTACTGTTGTCGAATATCAGACAATAGTTGTCGGATATCCAACTGCCGTTGATATCCGACCGACCCTTCTATCAATTAAAAAAAATTAACCAAATTTCGTAATTTTGAAGGTAAAATCCGACGACACTGTCCTTTTCATCGGATGCCATCGGATTTTCTCATTGGATTTTGGGTCATAATTTGCTAGTGAAAGTTTGGTCCTCATCTCTTATACCACAGTCATGGCTCTGTTTCCCACAAGCATCCACAGCCTTGACATAGTATCCTCTCAAACCTTTTTTACAACTAAATGATCTTGTCCCATTTTACTTTTTGGTCTGTATATGCAAATACATATTTATTTTGATCTCTTAGATGTTTTCTTCCTTTGGAAGTGAGTAGGTGGGGGAGTAGATCCAATAAACCCCTTAAAGACACAGGATGGTATTTAGAGTCATTTTGATTTCTTGTGAACTATCATGCCTCTAATTCTATTCATGGGTTGACCACTTGAAGACATCATATTGTTTAGCTAATTAAGTGTGTGGAGTGGACAAAGCTCGCTAGGGAATAACTGAAAGACACCTAGAGTCTTATTAACTATTTTTCTCGTGTAAGCTCTTACAAATCTATCATAATTCAATCATGACAAGAATCATAATATAAACTTCTGAATAAATTATAAGGATGTTCATATGAATGATTTGGTTTTAATCAAATATAATATATTTCTTCTAGATGGTGCCATTGTGTATATCTTAAGTCTTGACATTCCCAATAGATTAAGTCATGTGTTTTGAACAACCCTTCATGTTAATTAATGCCAAAGGTTTGATTTACAAGTCTGAGCTGCAAATATTGAATGAAACATGAGGCTACAAATAAAATTAGAAACCAAAGAAAGTTACTAGTTACAAATATGAAAAATTAAGAGAAGACCAACAACTTCATCTTAAAGCTCAATTGAGAGCAGCAATTGTATAAAATCAATCTTTTCAAATTCTCTTTCAAAGAGGGAGTCACAATAAAAAGGACTAAGAGAAAGCTCAAAGATCAAATAATCAAATCCAACCCTAAGAAACATGAAATATTGTAAAGGCATTGTGTTAGGGGAAAAAGGTCAAGAAACGTATCAAGCTAGATTTCAAGCATTACTCCCTCTAATGTTACATTACCTAAGTTGATCCATGATTTAAACATCCTTCCCAAATCCCTTGCTACTCATGCTCTCCTTATTTCAACAAAGTCACCCTTCATATAGTTGGTTCTCCAGGTTTCTAAAGCAAGTCTTACTCACTTCCTAATTTAACATTATGAAAATACCAATCTTAGACCTATCTAAATATGAAGGAAATTAAGCTCACTTGAAGGGATCAAGGTTGGACTAGCTTCCAGGGTGAATTAAAGACACAGCAAGCCAAGGTATTCCTATGAAAAACTAGAAGAGGTCTCAATATTGCAAAATCAAAGCATCCTCTTGGAACTGTGCACGAGAGATTAAGGGTGATTCGAGGGGTATTTTTTGTTAGATTTCAATTCATTTCATTGCAAGATCAAATTTATTAAAACTACAAAAACCAAGACCCATACTTGTTCTGAGATTATCTAAAAAATAGTGCATTGAATATAAATTATCGGGGCTATATCATTGACTACTTCCATGAGTGTCTGAGTAAGATATTTCCTTATCTCTTTATCGAATGGTGCATCTCCTTCTAATAGATACTTGCCAAAACATATACAATAAATATGAGAAGTTTCATTGTGAGAGAAATTGAGAATCACAATCAAATTCATGTTGTTCTTACCTTTCAACTAATGAGCATGGATACTAATAAAGTCCCACTAAAAAGTTACCTTGTCATCCAACAAAAAATTCCAAACCAAATTATGTGTTTTAGTCTCTAGAAAAAAGCATTTTAAATGATTCGTGTCTAGAAATTGTTAGTCATAATTTCTTCTACGTCACCAGAAAGGATTGAAAAGACAAAAAGGGGGAAGTTATGAATATGTGACCTTACTGCCTAATCACCTTCCAAATCTTTAAGCAAGTTTGTTAGAATTTGTCCAATGCAATATTACACATAACTTACTACTTGAGTTGACAGTAAAGTTATACTCGTATAGATACCTCAACCATAATCGTGCATCTTTACTAATTCAAAAAATCTAAGGCTTTAACATAAAACGATTGAATTTATTTCCTTCAATATGTTTCTTTGAATTATTGTTATGCCTACTAAATCTCTTTTCCTTCATTGTAGCTCAACTTTCTTTTGCGGCCTTTGTATGTGTTATCCCTAAAGTTGAACCTTGACTGCTAAGGTCAAGCTTAAGGAAATCTTAAATGTAGATATAAGATAACTTAAATAGTAACTCTATCAGTTTTGGTGGTAGATGAGTATATGACAGAGATCAAGCAACCCAATAATCAGGTAACAGGGAGTACATTGGTTTCAGTTACTTAAACATGGACAGAAAATGACTGTGAGAATGACTTTATGCATGTAAAAGCTCAGGTTCTATCTTAGAATAAGGGCATAGTTATATACTAATCAAAAGAATCACAGTATGAAATGTTAAGACCATGCATAGACAGAATATTGACAGCATACACTTCATTAATTAAAATAGAAAAGGCTCAAAGATCATAATCCATTTAGAAAACAATCATTTATGATCAATATGGAAATAAGGACCACATAAATGCCTACAAATTTATGTATCAAACTGTACTGACCCCTGCTTGAGCCCTCTCGGCTGGAATTCTACCCCCTTGTCACCTATCAAATATTAAAATATATAGAGTTTTATTTTATTTATGAGCTCGAAAACCTCCTGGATGAGCTCAATTACAAAAAATTACATTGCTAAAAATAACAATAAAATGAGTTGGAATAGCTTAATATTTCAAGATTTTAGGAACTAATTTGATTCTAGGATATAAATCTGAAATAGTTGTAGATGCTCGTGGATGTGTTTGAGTTTATAACAGGATCTGGGACTCAATGTAGAAGCTTCTGGAACCAACCTGAATAAGATCACAAAATACTCTGTATCCTGTATTCAATACTAAAATGATGCCAAAGATATCGATGAAATTCTTGGAAATTACTTGCTTCGATGCCTTTGACATCTGGAAACTCAAAGTTTTGACTAATTGTTATGAAAATAAAAAATTTCATGCCCCGTAAGCTTCCCTTCCATGTGGCTTGGTTTGCACTTCACACTTGGCTTTGATGCCTGGAAATCTGGATCTCCATAGAACTCTATAGCTTCCAAGTTCTCATTTTGACACTTGTATTGATGCGTGGAAATGCTAAGTCGATCCCTTCTATTATCTCTAAATCGGAGCCTTAATGCAACAGTAATCACTTAACCACATATTTTTCTGAATTGAATGGCACCCTTCTTTATAAATGATGAACACTCTATTCATAAGCTTTAAAACTTTACAATCGATGGTATTGATCAGCACTCCTGGACGGGGTTTGCAAGAACTGGACTTCTTTGTTTTTGGAGAATTGTATGACCAATTGTATCAATAAGCATATTTGCAGTTTCAATCGTGATGTTTAGATCTGAGAAAAAACTCAACCCTCTGACTGGAATGGAACTTCATTGATCCTCTTTTCATCTTTGCCAGGGTCTTTTAAGTGTGTCTCGATTTCAACAATTGCAGATTCACAAACATCACAGTTAGTTTGTTGTTTATTCAGAGTGAATCATTTCATATACTCATTTTTTGACAAAACTCCTTCAGACTAATAATTGCAATCGCCACGAAAATGAGAGGAACATAGCAATCAACCATTGAATTACACTCAGTACCGAAAACACCAAGTTTTGAACATGTATGATGCAATGCAACCAAAACATGTGCCTGAGTTGTGTTCTGATTGACCTTCATTCAATGAGGGGATGTTTCTGCCCATACCCAACCTGTATTGTAAGTCATTTTTGTTCTGGCAACATTACAAGCAAACAACCAAAGGTGTTCAATGGTGTGGGCATAGAGTTTATTCTTACTATAAAAGTATGAAAAAGAGCAAGACTTATTGTGCACTGTGCTTGGAAATCAAATCCAGCCGGAGGAACATAAAAGCTTGGAATTATTTCAGTGACTATTTCTAGGATACAAATGAAGAGATAACATCTGACCTCGTCTGGGGATGGCATGCTCCCTGCGAGCTGCCAAGAACTTGCAGACCTGTGCCTTATACATTGGGCTATACGGTCAACTGCTCAATCAATCTCTGAAAATTTTTAAAATCTGCCACCAGTTATGCAAACAAGATAAACCTGCTAAAAATCTAATCACACTGTGAAAAATGCAAAAAGAAAATGCTCATGGATGAGCTTATTTATTTACACTTCTACTCTAATCTTGTTGAGATCAAGCTAATCATGTGTGTTAATTTTTTAGCATTAATTCAATATACTCTAGGATATTTACTGAGAGAATAAGATGTACAGTATATCAATGCATATCAATCATAGCAAGCATGTCGATCATCACAAGAAGCAAAACATAAGAGACAATAGACACACAGAGTTTCTATGGGGAAAACCCTAAGGTGAAAAACCCCACAACTTCCTCAGATATAGATAGAGCAATAGTACAACCAAAGTACACAGAGATAGACTCCTCTTAGCAGCTGATCCTCCTCCTCACATGTGCGCCACTTTCCGAGTGAAGGAAGAGTGAGTTCTGAGTGATCCAAATAGAGATCGGGAGATATCTATTTATACTTGTCCTGACTGCCCAATAAACTTATAGGGCCGACTTGTCTAGCTTAGCACAATAACTTCATATTACATTAATCCGAGCCGACCCCTTACAAGGTGGTCTAATAACCCATCGGCAAGTTAACACACTTGCGACACTTGTCAATACAAATGACGACACTTCCGTATAGAGGAATAATACATATCTATATGAGTACAATAAATATATAAATGAAATACATTCCGAAGTTACATATACATCAACAATGTGTAACTCCATTTCCAATGAAACCAAGTTAAAAACTGAATGAGCAATTGAAATCCTGGCACATGCTTCTGTAAAATAAATATTGGAGAACTGATAGGAAATTCATCATGGATTTGAAATCCATATTTACAGTTGAACAAAACTGAATGGTTGGAGTTAATAAAAACCTCGAGATAAGCAGCCACTGGATCATGAAAATAATAAAAAAACATGTTTTGATCAGATATCCTTGTTTCTTCTTGAAGATAAGCAAGCTGCCTCTGGATAAACTCTGACCTTACTATCTCCATAAAACCATCTTTTTCACAATCATTTGAAAACCACTTTTTAATTTCTAAGATATCTTGATTTAATTCTTCATTCAAAGCCATGCACATATCTTCAAAAATGCTTGGAACAATAGCAGTACTAACATCTTGAGAAGTCTTTTTTGACAACAAACTTTCATATTCTAACTCAAATGCTTTTAGAATATTCTTCAAAAAATCAATTTTATCTTCTTCACTATAAATGTTATTAGAATCTAAAAAAGAAAACAAATCTTTGTCCCATTCATCATCAGAAGGCATACTCCTCCATTCTCGAAAACCTTGAAGAAAAACATGATCTACCTCAAACCCTATAGTCTTAGTACAGGAAGTAACTCGATCATAAATTGAATCTGCCATTTTGAAACTAGTGGAGTCATCAGGTGAATATCGCAGCCACTATGTCACCAGCCTTTGTTCACCATCGAAGTCTGGATATATTCATTGCCATATAGCCCAGGGAAGTATGCCTTCGTTCCTCCGTCCCCAGCAACGGCGCCAAAAGATGTTATCCCTAAAGTTGAACCCTGACTGCTAAGGTCAAGCTTAAGGAAATCTTAATGTAGATATAAGATAACTTAAATAGTAACTCTATCTGTTTTTTGGTGGCAGATGAGTATATGACAGAGATCAAGCAACCCAATAATCAGGTAACGGGGAGTACATTTGTTTCAGTTACTTAAACATGGACAGAAAATGATTGTGAGAATGACTTTATGAATGTAAAAGCTCAAGTTCTATCTTAGAATAAGGGCATAGTTATATACTAATCAAAAGAATCACAGCATGAAATGTTAAGACCATGCATAGATAGATTATTGACAGCATACACTTCATTAATTAAAATAGAAAAGGCTCAAAGATCATAATCCATTTCAAAAACAATCATTTCTGATCAATATGGAAATAAGGACCACATACATGCCTGCAAATTTATGTATCAAACTGTACTGACCCTGCTTCAGCCCTCTCGGCTGGAACTCTACCCCCTTGTCACCTGTCAAATATTAAAATATATAGAGTTTTATTTTATTTCTGAGCTCGAAAACCTTCTGGATGAGCTCGATTACAAAAAAATCCATTGCTAAAAATAACAATAAAATGAGCTGGAACAGCTTAATATTCTGAGATTTTAGGAACTAATTTGATTCGAGGAAATAAATCTGAAATAGTTGTAGATGCTCGTGGATGTGTTTGAGTTTATAACAGGATCTAGGACTCAATGTAGAAGCTTCTGGAACCAACCTAAATAAGATCACAAAATACTCTGTATCCTGTATTTAATGCTAAAATGATGCCAAAGATATCGATGAAATTCTTGGAAACTACTTGCTTCGACGCCTTTGACATCTGGAAACTCAAAGTTTTGACTAATTGTTATGAAAATCAAAAATTTCATGCCCCGTAAGCTTCCATTCCATGTGGCTTGGTTTGCACTTCATGCTTGGCTTTGATGCCCGGAAATCTGGATCTTCATAGAACTCTGTAGCTTCCAGGTTCTCATTTTGACACTTGTATTGATGCGTGGAAATGCTAAGTCGATCCCTTCTATTATCTCTAAATTGGAGCCTTAATGCAACAGTAATCCCTTAACCACGTATTTTTCTGAATTGAATGGCACCCTTCTTTATTGACAATGAAAATGATGAACACGCTATTCATAAGCTTTAAAACTTTACAATCGATGCTGTTGATCAGCACTCCTGGACAGGGTTTGCAAGAACTGGACTTATTTGTTTTTGGAGAATTGTATGACCAATTGTATCAATAAGCATATTTGCAGTTTCAATCGTGATGTTTAGATATGAGAAAAAACTCAATCCTCTGACTGGAATGGAACTTCATTGATCCTCTTTTCATCTTTGCCAGGGTCTTTTAAGTGTGTCTCGATTTCAACAATTGCAGATTCACAAACATCACAGTTAGTTTGCTGTTTATTTAGAGCATGAGATGATGAATCATTGCATATACTCATTTTTTGACAAAACTCCTTCAGACTAATAATTGCAATCGCCACAAAAATGAGAGGAACATAGCAGTCGACCATTGAATTACACTCAGTACCCAAAACACCAAGTTTTGAACATGTCTGATGCAATGCAACCAAAACATGTGCCTGAGTTGTGTTCTGATTGACCTTCATTCAATGAGGGGATGTTTCTACCCATACCCAACCTGTATTGTAAGTCATTTTTGTTCTGGCAGCATTACAAGCAAACAACCAAAGGTGTTCAATGGTGTGGGCATAGAGCTGATTCTTACTATAAAAGTATGAAAAAGGGCAGGACTTATTGTGCACTGTGCTTGGAAATCAAATCCAACAGGAGGAACATAAAAGCTTGGAAGTATTTCAGTGACTATTTCTAGGATACAAATCAAGAGATAACAGTATGATCAAATTCTTTTACGCCCTTTGTATGATCAAATTTTCTAGTGTATTGGTGATTTTGTAACTCTACGAGACATCAGCATGACTCTCCACTTTCTACTGATGCTTGTATCCTAATTTTTGTGTTGCAGTATGGTGACAAGTTTGTTTCTTTTGCGTTGTGTCAGTGAATATATTACTTCTCCCGTGAAACATTGGCATGATTTTTTTGTTATACTTGCAAGTTGCATAGAAAAGATACAGCTTTTGTCTCAATCGAAGTTACATGAATGCTTGAGCTTTTTACCATTCAAAATACAATGCACCAACGAATGTTATTCTTTCTTGGTGACATGTAGACGACATTATTTGTTTTTTTGCGCAATTTTGGAAGGAATCTCACTTCTTTTACAAAGTGTCAGCGAAATTCCATCACAATATTTCCATCGACGAGAAACTCACTTCCCATGTAATGTGTCAGTGATTTTTCTGCTTTTACGTCACAAAAACAAATTCCAAAGGTTTGGAACACACGCCTTCACATCAAATTGATCTTTAGTTCATTGCGCTGAGAGGTGTATTCTATAACCCAGTAGAGGGGGATTTGTAACTCCTTCCGTGTTTATAATCAGCTGAAATTAGAATCAAATAATTTGAAAATAGAAAAATACTTGTCAGCTTTATAATCAAAACATAATAAAAATTAAATAAAAATAAAAACATAATAAAAACTTGTTGGGTTAATAACTAAATTAATTTATCAAAGTATATAAAAAAATAAACCAAACATTTATCAAAGTAATTGAAGAAGTGTTTTAAAAAAACCGCATCTTTTGAATTGAATTTAACCAACTGACCCATATTTGCATAAGAGGAACCCGATTAATATCTTCATGCACTAAAATTGTTCATGTATGTCAGGATGAATTTAGCATCCATTGCATTGGAGAGCTTACTAAGTAAATACTGTAAATATTGTGTTATTAAAAAAATATACAAGTCGATTCAAATTTGAATTAAAACATTTAGAACCGCATATATATAAAACTACACAAATTAGATAATTAAATCGTAAACATTGCAATACACACTTCTAAATAACACATCATCCAAAAAGAACATCATCTAAGGTGGACACTTGCAAAGTTTTAAAGGCAAGTATCAATTGTTATCAACAAATCTACAGTTAATATTTTACATTTATCATTGTTTATATATTTATCAATGTTACAATAGTTTATTTTACAATAATTCACAAACCTTCAAATCATTAAATCTTCTTAATTTTTTGATTCTTCTAAATTTGACCCTTAAATTACTTTCAATTATAAATGAGCAACAAAAAAAAACCCTCTACACTGAAATGATCTGTACTTCAATGATAAACTTATGCTAAACCACATGTATAAAAGGATAAGTTGAGTAAATACCTCATTTTCTACAGAAATGGCTTTTGGGTATGTCAACACCCAGCATCTGCCCTGATCTATTCCCATTGAGAATTTCTGAGCCTGTTCCTCACATCACGTGACACTGTCAATGCAACAAACCCTCAATGAAGCAGTACAATATCTGGGTCGCATTAGACGTTAATTCTCTACCGAAAAACATGAGAAATTGAAGGAACACCACTGTCACGAGTAGTAATCAATGTAGGATTTATGTTTCTAATCACTGGATTCAGCGTTTTATCTGGCTTGGTTTGCTATTCTTTGTATATTTCTTCTGCAATTCCTTACTTACCCGCTCCGGTGCCATTAGAAGACGTGGAAATGAAGTGAGATTATTTTATTTATTGTATGTTTTTTTTTTCAATATTATATGGAATCATATATATATATATATATAATACATGATATTGTTATTTTTATTTATAGTTTAATATATATAATATATAGTATATTATATTTATTCATTTTTTATTTATATAATATAAAATTAAAAATTTAATAATCAAAATAAAAATTAGATTAATAAATGATAAAAACAAAATTGCCATTGCATAAATTAATACTAAACTAAAGATTTACAAGGTTTATGTGCTTCACCATGATCTTTTTAGACCATAATGAAATGTTTTTTTAAGTAAAAAAAGTATTGAGGCTAGGCTCAAATTTGATCACTCAATTGAGTAATAAGAAGAGGGGACTCAGCCTCACAATACTTCTAATAAAACACATATTGATCCTTCTTCTAACCATCTTAATGTTGTGGAGGAAGTCTATGTTGTTGACAGTTATTTTACGACTCATTAGGTTATTATCTATGCATAGATAAGTACACATATCATTTTCCCCTAGGGAAAAAAGAGGAAAAGAAAATGTATATATTGTGAGTAATATGTTTGAACATAAATCAATAATTAATAAGCTAAAGGTGATTCAAGATTTGGTAACCTAGAATGGCTTTAGGTTTTCTCTAGGGCTCATCACAAACTGCCTTCCTAGGACTGCATAATGGTAAAGGATTCTTGTTTACTTCTGAAACCGCTTTCTCATATGAACATCATCATTACATGTTTTTGGATGGAGATATATCGATCATATGCCTAACTTTGCTATTTTGATTGTGTTTTATGAGAACATTTTGTAAATTACAGGTTAAAATATCAAGTTTGCTGACATGTCTTCCTTGTAATTACAGATTTTGTTTTCAGAGATAACTAGTTCTTCCCAGCCAGTCATCATTTGTTGTAGGTACAACAAATCCCATGTTTTGTACAAACTATGGGAGCCCCAAATTTTTATATGCAAAGAAAATGATTAAAATCCTTGGTCATTTTGGGGCTTTTCATCATGCTTTCATTTCTTTGTTTTGATTTGATCAAGTTAGTAATTTTTCCTTTTGAAATTCCCTTAATTTTGTGTGTTTTTCAGAGTTGCAGAAAGCACATGTTTTTCCCATAGAGAAGTCAGTTTTCTGCAAACCCGCAATTCCGCAACTCGCAATACGGACTGTGGGATCTTGGTTTTATGGTTTGTAAATGCTTTTCGTTCTGCAACCCGCAACCTGCAATGTGGATTGCGTGTTGATGTATATGTAACTTCGGAATATATTTCATATATGTTTATTGTACTCCTATAGAGATGGTATTATTCCTATATATGGAAGTGTTTGTATTCCTATAGAGATGTTATTATTCCTCTATACGGAAGTGTCGTCATTTATATTGTAAGTGTCGTAACTTATACTTGATGGGTTATTAGACCACCTTGTTGGGGTCGGCCCTGTATAAGTCATGTGGGTCAAAGGGTTATTAGACCACCCTATTGGGGGTTGGCCATGTGGGTCAAAGGGTTATTAGACCACCCTATTGGGTGTCGGCCTAGTCAGCTTTGTGTTATGTGGTTAAGTTGAGGCCGACCTAGTAAATGTTATTAGGCAAGTCAAGTCAAGTATAAATAGAGTGCGGAAGGCACTCTATTTCATCATTCTATTCTCTCACACACTCTTTGGAGAGTGGTGCACTTGTGGAGGAGGAGAAGCTTCTGCTAGGAGATGTCTATCTCTTATGCTTGGGTTGTATCATTGCTCTATCTATCTCTGAGGAAGTTATTGGGGTTTTTCACCTTTAGGGTTTTCCCCAAGTAAACTCTGTGTCTCTTGTGTGCTTGCATTATTGTGTCCATGATTGATATGCTGTACATGTTTTCTCAGTTAAGATCCTTGATAAGATTGAAGTAAATTCTGAAAAATTAACATGGTATCAGAGCTAGCCTGAAAGAAGGCATGGTATGCCATGTATGACACTTGTTGCACTTACGATGCTAGGGCTTGATATAGCAAAAACCAGTCATCGTAGCACTTTCACTATAAATCCATTTTGGCAAAGTGTTCAGATCGAAAACTTTTACAGTTCTAAGATAAGATCCCCATGTACCGTTTGTTGAAAGGAAAACTTCTAATTCATTTCAATTTTAGTTTTATGATCTATACAATCTAGGGTTTCTGCCTCTTCCATATCTAAGTCATAAACATGTGACCTAGGAAAAAAGGTCATAACTTGGGCTAGGAATCTCCAAATGAAATTTCGTAAAACATGACAGGTAGTGCACGGACTTTACTTTCTCAGGTAACATTTTCAGGGGCCTAAACGGAACTACTGACACGTGGCACACCATACAAGTTCGCTCTCCTGTTTTATCCCATAAACAAGCTACAATGCAACACTTGGCATAACTCTCTTAGAGAATCCAATTGAGGTCAGACATGTGGGGTTGGAAAGATGACAGGTCGGGATACCACAAGTAGAATTTTCATACCCCGTGGAGTAGAAAGTTTGGAGTTACACCAGAAACAATCAGGTACATATTTCTGTCAAAACAAAATTATTTTGAGCACCTTCATTCATGGCTTCGGGAATTTAGGGTTTCAGAGAAAGATGGAATTTTTGTAATCGGAGACCATGGCTGAATGATACTTGTTAAAATTGAAATTTAGAGACCAAGATCAGAATTTTTGGTTGGGCAGAAGGCCGGGCTTGATCAGACCCTAGTTCGGGACTTTGATAAAAAAAGTGGAAAATTAGGGCTTCTGCAAAAATGAGAATTTTTTAAATCTGTGACCATGGATGGAAGCTCCTCAGAAAAATGGAAGCATAGAGCTTTGGATCGAACCTTTTGATTGGGAAAAAGGGTGGGCTTTATCAAATCATAGTTCGGGGTCATGTCTAGTGAATCCAGAAGTTTCAAAGGAAAAATTAGGGGGTGAAACTTTGCAGTTTTCAAATTTTGAATATACCGGCTTGATCAGCTCATCAAGGTGAATCTTTCTATCCTTTCAGAAGTTTGAAATTCAAAGTTTGAATTTCTAGGGTTTCTTTGACAAACCCTAATCTAGCTCTAGATCCAGTTCCTGCAAATCAAGTGGATTGGGTTAATCCTAGAAGAGAATGGATTGCTCACCTGCATAAGTGAAGAAGTTTTTGTTTTAGAGGGAGATGAGGCTGAGGCCTTACATAAGAAGATTACAAGCAATATCAACAGGTATGACTCATTCAGGTATGTTTCGAATTCTGTTCATAATTAAGTTTATGATATGGTTGTCTTCATATTATTACGGTTAGTACAATATTGGTTAATTTTAGACTTGTTGTATCACCTTAATAAAATTATGAATGCATGATAGAAGATATTCATTGATTAGGGTTTTTGACACTTATGATTGTACTAATGCATCGTGATATTGTATGAGGTTGATGTTGTCCACTAACATGAAAGGTACATCAAGAAAGACAAATCATGTTCTAGTTCAAGAACATATGACTATGGTGACATGAAGACCAAGGTTCATCCATTGCCATGGATCACATAGAAGATCTATTTCTGAGGTATGTATAACTTGGCTCTATAATGGTTAACTTATGAGATATGTAGGTTATTAGCACAAGTCATTGAAGAGAACAAGAAGACATCATGTGGGTATGTTAGACATAACTAGCTAACATACTAATCCAGGTATGTTATTCCTATATCAAGTTAGAATCCTACCTTGTGATAGGATCTCTTATATAAGTATACATGGCATGATTGATAATGATTATTCATAGGTTTGAATAATCATGGGTTTAGGAATATTATGTTTCTTACCTTAATTTATGATATGACTAAACCATAAAAGTCCTTGAATACCAATGCTTATTATTTCTGTTTGAAATGATCACGACTATACATGCTTAAGATTATTGTGTTTTGATAGTATTGAGAATATACTAATGAATGTGTGATTATGTATGAGACCTCGAGGATAACATAATGATGATACTAATAAGCATGCATAGTGATTAAGGATGGATATAAGTTCAAGGACAGGTAATCCATGAAGCAAAAATCAAGAGGGAGCACACTTCAGTAGTTTCTGCAAGGATGCAAATATTCAGAGGGAGTTGACCACTTCTCACAATCCACATCAGAATGGAGTTACAGAAAGGAAGCAAAGACTGAGAGGGAATCAAACCTACAACCAAACAAAGATAAGTATTTTGATTGTCATTTCTTGTATATTTGTTTGTTTAAATAATATTGTTCAATGATGTATATGCTTATGTTCCTAGACTTAGGGTGTGTATTATGCATATTAGAATAATTGCATTAATGAACAGTATACTACTAATTTGCATATGATGGGTCAGTGACCTATGGCACTGTACAACATTCCATTGCTACTTATCTAGAATGAAACATCTTTGCTGACATATTGGGAGTTGTGCACACTCTTAACAATGTTCTGGTAGAGATTGGAGGGAATCTAGAAAGTTATGGGATATGGATAAATGTTGTATTGAAGCATTGGATAAAATAATTGCATGACTGTATGACATATTTCTTTATGTGTAAGAATTTGTTCTAAAAACTATGAGATGTTTGTAATCATGCAATTTAACTTGTTTTGTAGGAAAGATCGTATATAATCACCTACAAAAGAAGGACTACAACATTTGTTCAGCAACAAAGTTATCTATTGAAGATATTGAAGATGTTGAAGTTCCCAGGATTCAGGAAGAATGCCATGATCGAGGAGTACCATATGATCATGAAGAATGATATTTGGGATGCGGTCCCAAGACCTGAAGGGAAGTCTGTTGTGACTTCCAAATGGATCTATAAGATCAAGCATGCTGCAGGTGGCAGCATAGAGACTTTTTCTCCTGTAGCCAGATCCACTTCCATCAGATCAGTACTTGCTCTGGCTACGGTGATGAAATGGAAGATACACCATATGGATGTCAAGACAACTTTCTTGAATGGTGTAGTCAAAGAGGAAGTGTATGTGGAGCACCCAATCGGGTTTGAGACACATGATCGAGAGTCACATTTGTGCAAACTGAATAAAGCCCTGTATGGTTTGAAACAGGAAACCAAGACCTAGTATGGCAGGATAGATGGCTTTCTATCCAGTTTGGGCTTTACCAAGAGTAAAGCGGATTCCAACCTTTACTACAAGGTTGAGGAAGGCAATCCAGTGATATTACTTTTGTATGTGGATGACCTGTTTGTTACAGGTGAGGATAGATTGATTGCCGACACGTAGCGGAAGCTTGCTACCGAGTTCGAGATGAAGAACTTGGAGATGATGCACTACTTTCTAGGCATGGAGGTGTGGCAGAGTGCAGATGAGATATTCCTTGGACAAGGGAAGTATGCAGTAGAGATTCTGAAGAGGTTCGGGATGATGGACTACAAGGCCATGGCCACACCTATGGCATCAAACTTGAAGCTTCTGTGTGATGCTTCATCTTAGTCGGTTGATGTCACTATGTATCATCAGATGATTGGGGCCTTGATGTACCTGACGAACACGAGACCAGATATTTGCTTTGCGGTGAACACATTGAGCCAGTTCCTGACGGATCCGAGGAGTGTTGACCTGGTTGCTGTAAAGCATATTCTGAGCTACCTGAAGGGTGCAGTTGATTATGGGCTCAAGTATGATGCGAATCAAAAGTTTAACCTGCAAGGTTATGTTGATTCATATTGGGCAGGCAGTGCTGCAGATAGGAAGAGCACTTCTGGGTGCTGTTTCAGTATGGGATCAAGTGTGATCTCTTGGTTTAGCAGGAAGCAGTCCTGCGTAGCACTGAGTACAGCTGAAGCAGATCATGTTGCAGCTTGTTTAGCTAGTTGTGAGGTAGTATGGATTTGGAAGCTACTGTCTGAGTTATTTGATCTCCCGCTGGAGGCTACTGGTATCTTTTGTGACAACCAGAGTTTTGTGAAGCTGTCTAAGAATCCAGTGTTCCACGACAAGTCAAAACACATAGAGATCAAATATCACTATATCAGGGATATGGTGCAGAGAGGAGCAGTGAAGCTCCTGTATGTTGCAACAGATGAGCAAGTTGTAGATGTGATGACGAAGCCACTAGCCAGAGTGAAGTTCGAGTACTTCAGAGAGAGGCTTGGTGTTCTTTAGATTGATGACATTTCAAGGAAGAGGTGATGGACACATTTGCAGGAGACATTCCGAGCATGGTGAGAGGAGGATCCTTCCCATGGCTGTGGATGTAAGTGTTAGATGATGAGCATCAGGATGATGCTCCAGTAACTGCTCTGTATATGTGTCAGGTGGATGCTGGAGATGATCAGTTGGATCATTTATATGTATATGTATGTATGCATCATATTGGATGCTGGATATGATTAGTTGGATCATTTATATATATGTATGTACACATCATGTTGGATGTTGGATATGATTAGTTGGATCATGGGTATGTATCTGTAGATGTATCAGGTGGATACATTGTATGATCAGGTAGATCATGTATGTTGATATGTATCAGGTATGATCAGGTGGATCATGTATTTGTATATGCATCAGGTGTATACATTGTATGATCAGGTAGATAATGTATGATGATATGTATCAAGCAGATACTATGTATGCATCAGGGGGTTGCATTGTATGATCAAGATGATCATAGATGAATAGCTTCAGGATGTTGCTCCAGATATGCATCATGATGATGCAGTGATGAGTATCAGGATGATACTCTAGATGATATGCATCAGGATGATGCTATGATGATGATTAGGATGATCATATGTATCAGGTAGATACATTACATAATCAGTTGGATTATGTGTGATGAGTTCCAAAGACATAGATGCACATGAGCTTTTTGGACATGGTTGTAGATGTGTTCTCCCACGGTCACAATGTAATTGCTGGGATTTTCCAACATGGTGGCAAATGTGTTCTCCCATGGTCATGATGTAATTGCCAAGGCCATTCGAGCATGGTTGTAGATGTGTTCTCCCATGGCTGCGATATAAGTGTTGGGGCCATTTGAGCATGGTTGTAGATGTGTTCTCCCATGGCTATGATATAAGTGTTGGAGCCATTTGAGCATGGTTGTAGATGTGTTCTCCCATGGCTGCAACATAAGTGATGTGCCATTCTGACATGGTGGTAGGTTGGTCCTCCCATGGTCGTTGATGTAAGTGCTGTGAGCCTTTCACGGATGGTGGTAGGTTGGTCCTCCCATGCCGGTGAGTGTAAGTGTTGTGTGTGTGCATCTAGGTTGCTCTTCGTGATACTCTGTGTCTGTGGACAGGTTGTGCAGTAGCATGTAAAAGGTCCTGATAGATCCGATAGGTTGAGCTGTGTGCTCATAATCAGTCCTGGGATGCTCTTTCGAGGTTTTGTGAAGCACGTAATAAGTCCTGAGGATTCCACAGTATGGCCAGTGATGATGAAGACCTGTAGGTGGTGGGTCTACATCCAGTATGAAAAAGGGCTGGCTCTGTAGAAATTCCTATGACGAGTAGATTCAGAGATTGATTGAGATAGCATTAGCAGTGACGATGACGATGACTCAATGACGATTATCCAGTGACGATGATCAAGAGAAGAAGACTTGTGTTAGAAGACCTATGTTGAGAAATACCTTCCTAGTTAAGAGGCAGTGTTGATGTATATGTAACTTCGGAATGTATTTCACATATGTATATTGTACTCCTATAGAGATAGTATTATTCCTCTATACGGAAGTGTTTGTATTCCTATAGAGATGTTATTATTCCTCTATACGGAAGTGTTGTCATTTATATTGTAAGTGTCATAACTTATACTTGATGGGTTATTAGACCACCTTGTTGGGGTCGGTCCTGTATAAGTCATGTGGGTCGAAGGGTTATTAGACCACCCTATTGGGGGTCAGCCATGTGGGTCAAAGGGTTATTAGACCACCCTATTGGGTGTCAGCCTAGTCAGCTTTGTGTTATGTGGTTAAGTTGAGGCCGACCTAGTAAAGGTTATTAGGCAAGTCAAGTCAAGTATAAATAGAGTGCGGGAGGCACTCTATTTCATCATTCTATTCTCTCACACACTATTTGGAGAGTGGCGCACTTGTGGAGGAGGAGAAGCTGCTGCTAGGAGATGTCTATCTCCTATGCTTGGGTTGTATCATTGCTCTATCTATCTCTGAGGAAGTTATTGGGGTTTTTCACCTTTATGGTTTTCCCCAAGTAAACTCTGTGTCTCTTGTGTGCTTGCATTATTGTGTCCATGATTGATATGCTGTAGATATGTTGTACATGTTGTTCTCTCATTTAAGATCCTAGATCAGATTGAAGTAAATTATGAAAAATTAACATTGCCGAGGCGGAATTGTTTGTCTAATAATTGCGGAGGCGGAATACCTTTTTAATTTGTTTTGCGTTTTCTGATTCCGTAACCCGCAACCCACAAATTGTGGATTGTGGGGACTTTTTGTTTGATAGTGTCGAGAGTGGATATCCCACAACCCGCAACCCACATCTTGAGGATTGCGAATTGTGGGAAGGATGTATATAATTGCAAAATAAACTTCTCGCATTTTTATTCCGCATCTTGCATGTTTAATCTTGACCGTTGATTTACTTTGATCTTCTTATAATGCATCTTCCTCTTCTACTTCAAATGAATGGCTCATTGATTCTAGAGCATCTTATCATATGGCTAAGGATCAAGCCATCTTTTCTACTATGCATGAATGTAACACCAAACAAATATTTGTTGGTGATGATAGATCTCTAAGTGTTGTAGGAACTGGAACAGTTCAAGTAGATAATGGTCATTTTAGTGATGTACTATGTGTTCCAAGAATTTCTTGCAATTTGTTATTAGTCTATCAGATCACTCATTCTGGTGAAGGTAAAATTGTGACCTTTACACCTCACCAAGTTGTAATCAAGGATTTTAAAGATCCTCAACAGGTCCTAGCTACCGGAATTGTTGATGCTATTACCAGGTTGTACAAGTTTCACAACTTTGGGTCATCACCTTTCCCTTCACTTTTTGTTGCTCATAGTGATAAATTGAGCAAACTTTGACATGAGCGATTTGGTCACTTAAATTATCGCTCATTGCAACAACTATGTAAAGAAAATATGGTGACAGTTCTTCCGATGGTATCTTGCAGGGATGGTGTTTTCTCCGGTTGTGTACTCGGAAAACATCATCGGGACAGTTTTGACAAACGTGCCTCTTGGCACGCCTCGGTTCCCTTGGAGCTTGTGCATAGTGACTTGTGTGGTCCTCTTCCATCTGCTTCCTTTTCTGGTTTCAAATATTTCTTAACTTTCATTGATGATTACACCAGACGCACTTGGGTTTATTTCCTAAAACTTAAGAGCGAAGTATTTAACATGTTCTTGGCCTACAAGGCCCTTGTGGAAAAACAATCTGGTCATCAAATTATTAAGTTAAGATATGACAATGGAGGAGAATATGTTAGCAATAAGTTCACTACTTTCTGCACTGAACAAGGCATCCAACAACAGCACACTGTTCCATATACACCACAACAAAATGGTGTCGCTGAGCGGAAGAACTGCACTTTAAAAGAAATGGCTAATTGTATGATCCAATCTAAGGGACTAAGTCTTCAATTTTGGGTTGAAGCCATTAATTGTGCAAATTACATAGTTAATCACACCCCCACTAAAGCATTACAAGGTATAACACTGGAAGAAGCATGGATTAAAACTAAACCTGATGTAAGTCACTTCCGTGTGTCTGGTAGTGAAGCATGGGCTCACATTCCAGATGAAAAACGAAAAGCATTGCAGCCTAAAAGTGAAAAGTGCATATTTGTTGGATATTCTGAAGATGTAAAAGGTTATAGACTTCTTCAACCACATTCTCATGATATAATCATTAGAAGAGATGTTAAATTTGATGAAAATCTCTTGGCCCGCAAGCCTAACTAAGCAATTGTGCCATCTTTGGCCTGCGAGCTTGATTCGACGTTTGTGCCTGCTTCTTCTTCTTCCAACTTCCTTGATAGGTTTCCAACTCCAGTTTCTGATGACGACAGTGAGGATGAAAATCCACCTCCTCCTGCTCATGTTCCTCCAGTTGCACTAGCACAAGTGCTTCATCGATGGGTCCGTTAAAAATGTGAAGCAGCTGGTGATCTTGTCGGTGATCCTAGAGATCAACGTCGAACACGTTCTCAGTTTCATCGAGCCTCTTCTCTTTTGGCTCAAGTTTCTAAGAATCATGATCCATAAAATTTTGCAGAAGCTTCAGGGAATCCAGATTGGGATGCAGCCATGGATGAAGAATATCGTTCCTTAATGGTGAACGATACTTGGGATCTTGTACCTCTTCCAAAAGGAAGAAAACTTGTCAGATGTAAATGGGTCTACAGAACTAAGTATGCATCAGATGGAAGTGTTGAAAGAATTAAGGCAAGGTTCGTTGCCAAAGGTTTTTCCCAAGTTGAAGGGATTGACTACAATGAAACCTTTGCTCCTGTCGCAAAAATGAATTCCATCTGCCTTGTTCTTTCCCTTCCAGCCTTACACAACTGGGAAGTTCATCAAATGGATGTCAAGTCTGCCTTCTTACATGGTGATTTACAGGAGGAAATTTACACGAAACAACCTCCTGGCTATGTTCAGAATAACTCTAGCCTTGTCTGCCACCTTAAGAAATCCTTATATGGCCTTAAGCAAGCTCCTAGAGCTTGGTATGCCAAAATGGATAACTTTCTCCTTGACACTGATTTTTCTAGATGCCATTCTGACTCCAATGTCTATACCAAGAAAGTAGGAAACCGTCTCATCATACTTGTTCTATATGTTGATGACCTTATTTTTACTGGTAGTGACCCTAAGCTTATAACCCATGTGAAATCCAATCTTAAACAAAATTTTGAAATGTTAGACTTAGGACATTTGCATTATTTTCTTGGTCTCCAAGTCCTGCAATCCAAAGAAGGAATCTTTCTTACTCCGTCTAAGTATGCTTGTGACCTTCTTCATCGCTTTCACATGGAAGATTGTACACCAACCCCTTCTCGCTTCCAGTCTGGAGTCAAACTTTCTGCCACTTGTACTTCACCTGAATTCGATGCCACTTTGTATCGTCAGCTTGTTGGTAGTCTCTTATACTTGACTCATTCCCGTCCTGACCTTTCCTTTTCCGTTGGTCGTGTTGCTCGTTATATGCAGACACCTCATGAAAGTCACTGGAAAGCAGCTAAAAGAATACTTCAATATATTCGAGGTACAGTTCAGTTTGGGATTCATTACAGTACAGGGGGGGAACCTTTGTTGGTTGGTTTCACTGATTCATATTGGGCCGACGATCCAGATGATCGAAAGTCTACTGCAGGTTATGTTTTCAGTCTGGGATCTGGACCTATTACTTGGGCTTGTAAGAAACAACAAGCTCTTGCTCTTTCTTCAGCAGAGACAGAATATCGAGCAGTAGTTAATGCCAGTCAGGAAGCTTTATGGCTTCGACAGATCCTTTCAGAGTTTGGATTCGAGCAGCAGCAGCCTACTCCACTTTGGTGCGACAATCAAAGTGCCATCAAGCTTGCCAAAGATCCAGTTCTACATCAACGCAGCAAACACATTGAGCTACATATGCACTTCATCAGAAATCTTGTTCATGATCGTGTTCTTGAAGTGCTCTTTTTCCCTACAGATGATCAAGTTGCAGACATCTTCACCAAGTCTCTTACAGAAGTGAAGTTTTCTAAACTTCGATCTATGTTAGGAGTTCAGGAACTTGTCATTAAGGGGGGACATGCTCTAATGCCTCCTTCCTTCTCCTAATAGTGTCACTTTTGTAAATCCTTCAATCCTATCCCATGTTGTTCTTAAGGGGGGATGTTAGGATATTTAGACACTTAAGAGTTAGTTAAGATCAACTTGTGTAATATATCCGTTAGGGATAGTGTGTTTCTTTAGTATGCATTAGTATGCATTTGTAAATACTTAATCCGACGATCACGATATGTTCCCGACATAGAGTGATCCGACGACTCAACTTCTCTTAGATCAAACCTAACCTTGATCCATGGATTAACACCCGATTGGTCCATGATCTCTATTTAAAGAGCATGGAGGGTCATTGTTTAGTTGATCGATTATGAGAAGTTCATTTGTAACTTTCTTTTTTTGCATAATAAATTGTTCCGTAGAAGCTATTTGGCTAGGGCCATGGAGTGTTTCCCTCAAGAGGGTTTAAACCACGTCAAAACATCAGTGTGTTGATCTGTGATCTGTTTGTGTGAAGTGGTTTCTCTTGGTGTTCGGTCCTTTGGTAGTACCCTGTGTACCTGAACAAGACAATTAGTAGTTTGTGGTTACCTTCCACAGTTTATTACGGGATGTTTTCCGCAAACATGTGATGAATATCTTTTGAAAATTTTATGAACATTCGTTATGAACCATTCTTTTCGATGATATGATTAGAATACTCTAATTTTGTAAATCCCTGTTTTCATGGGAAAGCTATCCTTTGTAACCATTTTTGTAATTATTATTTAAAGGGATAGAAGCCTCATGGGAAGGGTAATGTTAGTTGGGGGGAAGATAATCGCCAAGAAATGACTGGAGAAACATTGTTTGAATTGTGATCATGTAATGTTTTGCAGACCAATGAATCAAAGTTAGTTTCTTTTGGCTTTCTTCTTGTTGGTGTTTATTATGTGTTAAATAATTTGAATATTTAAATTGTCAACCCAGGGAGGGAGTTTATGAGATGCAATCACTATATGTGCAGGATTGAAGGCTTGAACTATCCTAAGCTGACTAAAGATGCAAATGTGCTAACATGCAACTATATGATTTTAAACTACTTACATGACTTTCATAATTATTCTATCTATGAAAACAGAAAACTTATTAACAAATGAGGTGACTAGGAAATTTAATAAAGATGTTTAACTGAATTGTATTTGATTTGGAAAGTAGAAAACTTGATAAAGATATTTATTATAGATGTAAGTAGAAAAGTTGATAAAGATTTTAATTTCTGATCCAAATCTTATATCATGAGCATCTTCATTATTTGTATGAATGGAAACTAGTCTTATAATTAACAAGTTAAAAGAACTCGGAAAAATAGAATTATTAACTATGATTTGAAAACAAACTACTTAGAAAACAAGACTGATCAATTCTAAAACAGTAACTAATTAGCAAATTAGATATGAAGATTTTACCTATGGAAGAAGGTTGAAAGAGGGTTAAGCAAGAAGTAAGAGAAAGGAGGAAATAATGATGAAGTTAAATTAAGAAGTCTACATAACATAAAACAAGAGTTAAATTACATCTAAAACCATTAATTAGGAGTAAGAAGAATGATGATTGAGAGGTAGAAGAAATTAGATTATGAAAAAGTCCTAAAACAATGCAGAAAACACATAGGTCTGAATGACAATCTGAACGCCGGTATGAATGGCGGTCCGAATGACATTTTGAATGGAGGAAAACGTTTTAAAGTGAGGAAAATAAGTGTTTTGGATGATTTAATTACCAGCTGGCTTTATGAAAATGATCCTATAGTGCAAAGGAAGCAATGGAGAGATTAAGTAGAGGCTAAACTAACAAGAAGTTAATTACTCTAATTGTTATCTAAGTAGAAGAACTATTTCTATGATATGTTGAAGCAAGATTAATGATGGAAGATAGAAGTAACCTACAGCTACAAGAAGAAGGTTGATTAACTAATGGAATTAACCTACAGCTATAGGAAGAAAGACTAACAGAGGAGAAGAGAAAGAGGCTAAGGATAACTATAGAGGAATTTGGAAGCAATACCTAACTAAAATGATGAAAGAAGAAAAATTGAAAAGAAACTACAAACTATTTAAGCTTTTGGTCGACCATTTGTAATCCTAAAGAAGAGATTATGTTAGCAGCAAAATACAATTCACAAGAAAAAGATTAGCAGGACTAATTCTTACTATGAATTGAATTTAAAACATGAACTGATTAACTTATCTAGTTGTAGAAAAGACTGAAAGTAATCAAGAAAGCTATGCTTGAATGGTCATACTAAATTCTGCAAACATAACAACAAAATACACATAACATAACAAAGAAGTTTTATTTATATGAACAATAAGACATGAACAGTGAGAAAATACATAATACGAAATATGAATCTCATTTATGTAAACAATAGAACATTATTCCTATCACAAAACAACAACATCATGTACAAAATAAATACGGAAACAACACAGCTTATCTGCACAACACAAATCATATACACAGTCAGGAGACCGCTGGTCATTGAGGGGCCTGTCTCAGCAATCAGAGGTTGCGCCCTAATTAGTCAATCACCACGCATGCTGCTGGATCTTCATAAAAGATAGAACAAAGGTATATTGAATTAAAAACAGAGTGTTACAGTATTTCTATGTCTTTTCGTAGCTTGGGAAAAACTAATCAAGGCTAACTCCGTCTCAGTCATGTCAACAAAACAAAACTTTTACAAAAACAAGACAAGACTTAGTTCGTCTCAGTCACAAAGATGTTTATTTATACATGATTAGAATGGATGAGAGGGTCGACAGAGTCGACCTCTCTAATAAAAGAAGAATTTAAATGACTATAACTACTGCTTTGAATGGTGAATGCTAGCGCAGGGAGCATACACCAAACTTTAGGAATTGATTCCTTCACCAGTATACTGCAGCGTCGATCTACCTCAGACGTGGAGCGAGCAAGTATGTTGGCGAACTGAGCATGGGAAGACAGGCTTCTTCTAGAACACCGGCATGAATGTGAGTGAACAGGTGTGAGCAGGTATGAGTGCTAGTGGGTTGAACATGTGCAACCTGAACTCCTTCCATAACAATGGCGTGAACAGACAACATGATTCCAGGATGAATGCAAGGCTAAACGACGTGTTGGAGTGTTGACGTGGACGTGGGATGTGTTGTCGAGCTTGGCAAGCATAAGGATGAATCTTCCAGAACAATGGCTTATTAACCATTCTCGTTACATGGCAAACAGAACCCACATGTCCATTTTCGACTTTAATGGTCCAAGGTATGCCAACTGCTGATTTCGTGGGCTGAACGGGAGGCTGAATGGAGAGCTGAACGTGGCTGGGCATTAGCACATAACACAGAGTCTGAAAAAAAGGTCATTTTTAAAATGCATCCTGTAAATTAAAACATAAAAGCCAATTATGCCCAGAAAATATCACTTTAATGCAAATAAATCATAATATAACGAAATATAAACAAGATTTGCATAGTAAGTAAATATGTACAAACCTGGACTGTTTCAAGGGATAAATGGCAAAGAAAACAACTTACTATAGCAAAAATGATAGAAATAATTCCATTTAGAGTAGATTAAATGATAAAAAATGGTGACAAAATGGACGTCAACACTCCCCCAAACGGGGCCTGTAGCTTGGGCGGCCAGGCCTTGGCCCAGCCGCCCCTCCCTCCCTGTAGATAGCTGCTGGTTTCTTTGTATTTTTTTTTTTTGCAGGTTTCCTGAAGGACGGAGATCGGTTGGAGGTCTGAACCTACTTCTTCGTGGGCATGCTGCAAAGAATGCTGTCACAGGTGGATTGCTGAGCTGATGCGCTCGGTGGAGGCGTGGCACTTGGTTGCACATGATTCATCGGTGCTCATTTTAAACGCGGGCTCCTGGAGGGCTGCTCTATTTCGCTGGTTTAGGAGGCCGCTGAGGCTGCTGCATTGTCCACAGCTGCGGATCTCCTACACCTCCGTTGAGGGTCGGCTCTGATGGAGCTACATGTTCGTGGAGGGCGCAATGCAAAGTTGTGGCTGGTCTCAGGCGGTGGTCACCGAGGTTTTCCGGTTTCTTGGAGGCCGGCGGTTGTCGTTTTCGACGACGGCTGCTAACTGACGGCGGCTACTATTCCTCGACGGCGGCAGTGATCTTGGTTTCGTCCCGATCTAAACCGGTGGCCCTATTCACCTGCTGTTTCAAGATTCTTGTGGCAACGTTTGGGTTGCTATTTCTCGACGGTGACGGCGATCTTGGTTTCGTCCAGATCTAGACTGACGCCGAGGAGTGGGGGCTGCGTGAAGTTTTTTTGGGGGGGAGAGCCGTCACACAGGAAAGAACAACAAACTTTTATCTTCTCCAAGCTGCCAACGACCGGGAAGGCCTCTGTATTTTTGGAATGCTGTATCGGTGTATCGGTTTGGGTTTACGTTTCTCGTTTTGATTGCTACATGTGGAGTGGGGAAACACCCAATCCTTTTGTTATTCTCCCGGTGCTTCGTATTTTCGTGGGATGCTGCGGGGATAAAAACACCTTGAATCTCTGCGTTTCGGGCGATCTTGGACTGGAAGCCATCTTGCATAGTGGCAACGGCCATGTTGGACTGGCGACCATATGCGATGGCTGAGGAGCGGCTTTCGGATCCTGGTGTGGGCTCCTGTGTGTGGTGGTGGCAGCAGACCCCAAGAAGACAGTGCCATGGACACCGGTGACAGAAGGGGACTGTCGAGCACAGACAGCGGGATCGGCTGAGGATGACGCCCCATGGGGCTCTTGACCCTGGTTCAGTCGGTAACGGGTGACGCACAAGCTCCCACTGATGGCGGGCACTTTTGTGGCGGCGACGGCTGCTACCAGGCCGATCTTGTTGGCTATCAAGGGTTTGAGGCATTGTTGGAGTGTGATGGATTTTTATGAGTATGGAGAGAGGGCGGTGCCTTTGCGCGGTGACCCATTGGGTCAGAGCACGATCCAGTGGCGGCGGCGGCGGTTTCAGGGAGCAGATATGAAACCGGTGGCCCTATTTTCACCTACTGTTCAAGATATATCTGTTCTACTTCTTGTGGCAACATTCTCTGGGTTTCTCTTTTTTTTGGTTTAGCTCATTATAAGCTATTTTTTCTGCTTATATGGGACAGAAATATGTGAAAATGTAGGGATCCTTGTTGATTCTACTACATGTGCAGTATGTAATTTTAATCAATTTTTTGAAATAAAATTTATGGACTTTTTCCAAGGAAAAAAAAAAAAAAAAAACACTCCCCCAAACTGAAGATATGCAAGGTCCCACTGAGCAACAAGAAAAATAAATAAGGAAGAAGTGGATGCGGTTGGATGGACTCGAAAAGGATGAAAGTGAGTAGAATGATGGTGAGGATCAAGAAGGGGTTAGTTTTAAAACAAGGTCCAATTGAATGTGTGAAAAATCATGAGACGAAAATTTGGCACATTTAAACGAACATGCTATTATTCAGAATTATTGAAATGTGTACCATAATAAAGATATGTGCGTTAATGAATTTATATGGTTTGTGAACTATTCAACCATGTCCAAAGTAAACTTTGGACAGATAAGATTATAACATAGTGCATTGAAAATCATGATGATCTTTAATTAATAAAATGACAGTTCACATGTTGATTTTTTTGCATATAACTTAATGAAAAGTTTAAATCATATGATAACCGAATAATAATTCTGAAAATCGCAATAATGCATGATCAATCGATTCATTGGGTGAATTCAAGATGAATTAAAGGAATGAAATCATGTGCAGAGATGACATTTGATTAATCTCTGATATGGTTAATCAATTAGATTTATCAGCAAAATTTCAAAAATTAACTACCTTAGCACACTTAATCATGATTTTATAAGCTAAGGTTTCATTTGGATCATCATTCATTTGATTCATTTGACCCTTTATACATACCATTTGTCTGTACAAGATGTGGTTGCTGGATTTGATTGTTGTTGGTTATGCAAAATTTTTTTGAGGCTGCTAGCACACAAAAGGATGAGGTAAACCTGCTTTTCTGAAATCTTTAGTCGCTCTTCTTTTTTCAACATGGATCAGAGCAGTTTTTTTTCTTCTTCTGTTAGTTGCATTATTCTTGAAACAACAGATCATTGTATAAGGACTTTATTTATTTTTTTCTTCTGTTACTTGCATTATTCCTTAAACAACAGATCATTGTATAAGGACTTTAATTGTATTATAAGTAAATAGAAAAATAGAAGCAATTTTGAATCCTAGTAAACAGAAAAAATAGAAATAATGTTGAATCCTCCCCCAAACCGAAGGTATGGCACGTCCTCGGGCCATTAATAAATTAATACTCTGTTGTATGCTTCTTATGAAAATAATCTAGATCAACATTAATCAGCAGGAGATCCTAAAGAAAACATTAGTATTCTAAAAACTAGAACTTTTTGAGAAAACGATGTATTCATGATATAACCAAAACAATATCATACTAAGTCGGATTCTTTGATACATGCAAATTCATCAGTTTATGCTCATGAAGACCAAATAAAGAATAATAGTGTAAGAGATTTAAAAAATTCCATAGGAAAAACTAGTCGTCCATGACTCATTGTAAAGATCTCTTGTCATCCAGAGAATATAGATAAGGTTCACCGTAAAGTTTGTGAGATCTACTATAATTATGGGTCCCATTTCTAGGATAATCATATCCTAGGTATTTGTTTGAATTAGATGACCGGGTCCAAGTCCAACTTATAGCCATTATCTAAAGACAATATAAATAATCATCCTCAACATGTGTTTGTATACTCTGGTTTTTTATGAGCTATGTGAATAGCAATGCATTAACCAAACCTCTTTTACCCGATATTGACCTGCTGCCAACGGGCCTGTTCAATACCTCGACGGGTTTATCTTGGTACCGTGCAACATAGCCCCACTGCCAGCGAGCCTGTTCATTACGTCGACGGGCTTACTTGCATTTACCAAGCTTCCTTGTTTAGGATTTTACTTAGCATGGACCCGTTGCCAGCGAGCCTGTTTAGTACCCCCACGGGTTTACTTCCTATAATGATATTTTTAGTAAGGAAGTCGATTGGCACTAGAGTGTGCTAAGCCTGTTAAACACATAATTCAAATTTTTAGCACAAACCTTATGAGTAACTTTATTTATAATGGCCTAAATTACAGATCATGTCAAAAGATAATAACCTAAAGCTATTCTTTGACTTCATAGTCTATCTTCTTCATAAAAGTTTAGTAATGTTCCCCACAAAATAGAAAATATCACCCACTTTTAGGATACCTTTTAAAGCTGCTTTAGAGACAAGTTTTGATAATGAGTCCAAGATGAACTAGGAGTCCATAGGTGTAAGATTGAGTTTTGTGGAGATCATAATAATTTAAAGTAGGTCTTTGAGTAACTGATATAATAAGAAACATGCATATATGATGTAAGATTGCTTTGGTTTAGTCATTGACATGATCTTATTCTTAGTTCTTTTATTTTAAAGGAAAATAGAAAGTGAAGTTGTATGAATATCTAAAGTTAACTAACCACATACAACTTTTTATTTATATACATACTATCCTATGCTATCTAAAAGAAAGAAAACTCATTATTCAAGGGTAAGAACTTTTCCAACGTAACCATGTGCGAAGCAAAATGAAAAACATACCTATATCCACATATGAAAAAGTGATTACCTAGATGTGGAGAATCAACCAACTTACTTGCTTTTGCAACAGAAGGTGTCGAATGAAGGAATGGTATTGTGGCCTCATTACCTCTTGGAACCATCTTTTGATGTACTACTAATACTTACCTTCCTTCCTCATGCCACGAAGATCCTCTTCTTCTAAATGTTCAATTGCTTAAGTACATGAAAGATCTGTCGATAGATATGTGGAGAACTCTTCAACATCAGGTCTCTCTCCATTAAATGTAGTCTCCAAGTTTTCGGTTTCCTTGGCAGATTGGCAAGGAGATTTGGTTTGTAGCTCATGGGACTATGGTTATTCTATTATTTCTGGAGAGGTAGATAAATTCTTGACTTCTGTCAATATGTGTTCTCCTTGAGAAGAAGATATTGAGATCCCAGTTGCTGCTAGGATTTGAGAGAGTTCGCTCATACTGATAAACACCTTTGAATCCATGTCATCGGTTGGTAGGTTCTGTCTCACACACGGGTTAGTCCTGGCGTTCTTACAGCACCAAATTTTTATTTTTATGTGTTTTTAAAATAATTTATATTACTAAAACAAATTTGCGAAAAACACACCACTTGCTGAAAGAATAACACGCTTTTAAAGAAGGAAGGCAAATTTTACGAAATAAATTGTGGAAAATTAAACACTCAAATGAACAGAAAGGAAATCACACTTGCATAAAAGAACAACAAGGCTTTTGGGTGACCCACTAAAGTGGATGCGCCAAGATATTACACTACAAGAAATCCGTAGTGAGGTCCTCTTTGCGTCTTACCATGTCCCCTCCCCCTTGTTGTGTAATGTAAAGGAAAACTATCTACCCCTATCCACCTAGACTCCAATCCCTTTAGCACCTCCCCGGCAATGGCACCAACATGTTGGTGTTTATTATGTGTTAAATAATTTCAATATTTAAATTGTCAACCCGGGGAGGGAGCTTATGAGATGCAATCACTATATGTGCAGGATTGAAGGCTTGAACTATCCTAAGCTGACTAAAGATGCAAATGTGCTAACATGCAACTATATGATTTTAAACTACTTACATGACTTTCATAATTATTCTATCTATGGAAATAGGAAACTGATTAACAAATGAGGTGAGTAGGAAATTTAATAAAGATGTTTAACTTAATTGTATTTGATTTGGAAAGTATAAAACTTGGTAAAGATATTAATTTCTGATCCAAATCTTATATCATGAGCATCTTCATTATTTGTATGAATGGAAACTAGTCTTATAATTAACAAGTTAAAACAACTCAGAAAATAGAATTCTTAACTATGATTTGAAAACAAACTACTTAGAAAACAAGACTGATCAATTCTAAAACAGTAACTAATTAGCAAATTAGATATGAAGAATTTACCTATGGAAGAAGGTTGAAAGACGGTTAAGGAAGAAGTAAGAGAAAGGAGGAAATAATGATGAAGTTAAATTAAGAAGTCTACATAACATAAAACAAGAGTTAAATTACATCTAAAACCATTAATTAGGAGTAAGAAGAATGATGATTGAGAGGTAGAAGAAATTAGATTATGAAAAAGGCCTCAAACAATGCAGAAAGCACACAGGTCTGAATGACAATCCAAACGCCAGTCTGAATGGCGGTCCAAATGACAGTCTGAATGGAGGAAAACATTTTAAAGTGAGGAAAATAAAAGTTTTGGATGATTTAATTACCAGCTGGCCTTATGCAAATAATCCTACAGTGAAAAGGAAGCAACGGAGATATTAAGTAGAGGCTAAACTAACAAGAAGTTAATTACTCTAATTGTTATCTAAGGAGAAGAACTATTTCTATGATATGTTGAAGCAATATTAATGATGGAAAATAGAAGTAAGCTACAACTACAAGAAGAAGGTTGATTAACTAATGGAATTAACCTACCGCTACAGGAAGAAAGACTAACAGAGGAGAAGAGAAAGAGGATAAGGCTAACTATAGAGGAATTTGGAAGCAATACCTAACTAAAATGATGAAAGAAGAAAAAATGAAAACAAACTACAAACTATTTAAGCTTTTGGTCGACCATTCCTAATCCTAAAGAAGAGATTATGTTAGCAGCAAAATACAATTCACAAGAAAAACATTAGCAGGACTAATTCTAACTATGAATTGAATATAAAACATGAACTGATTAACTTATCTAGTTGTAGAAAAGACTGAAAGTAATCAAGAAGGCTATGCTTGATTGGTCATACTAAATTCTGCAAACATAACAACAAAATACACATATCATAACAAAGAAGTTTTATTTATATGAACAATAAGACATGAACAGTGACGAAATACTTAATACGAAATAGGAATCTCATTTATGTAAACAATAGAACATTATTTCTATCACAAAACAACAACATCATGTACAAAATAAATACGGAAACAACATAGCTTATCTGCACAACACAAATCATATACACAGTTTGGAGACCCCTAGTCATTGACGGGCCCATCTCAGCAATCAGAGGTTGCGCCCTGATCAGTCAATCACCATGCATGCTGTTGAATCTTCATAAAAACTAGAACATAGGTATATTGAATTAAAAACAGAGTGTTATAGTATTTCTGTGTCTATTTGCAGCTTGGAAAAAACTAATCAAAGCTAATTCCGTCTCAGTCATGTCAACAAAACAAAACTTTCACAAAAACAAGACAAGACTTAGTTTATCTCAGTCACAAAGATGTTTATTTATACATGATTACAATGGATGAGAGGGTCGACAGAGTCGACCTCTCTAATAACAGAAGCGTTTAAATGACTTTAACTGCTGCTTTTAATGGTGAATGCCTACGTAGGGAGCATACACCAAAATTCACGGAATTGATTCCTTCACTAGGCTACTGCAGCGTCGATCTACCTCAGACGTGGAGCGAGCAAGTATGTTGGCGAACTGAGTGTGGGCATATGGGCTTCTTCCATAATGCCACTATGAATGAGTGTGAAAATGTGTGAGCAGGTATGAGTGCTAGCGGGCTGAACGTGTGCGACCTAGACTCCTTCTAGAACAATGGCGTGAACAGACAACGTGATTCCAGGCTGAATGCAAGGATGAACGACACATTGGAGTGTTAACGTGGATGTGGGATGCGCTGTCAAGCTTGGCGAGCATAAGGATGAATCTTCCAGAACAATAGCTTATTAACCATGGCCATTACGTGGCAAACAGAACCCACATGTCCATTTTTTACTTTAATGGTCCAAGGTATGCCAACCGCTGATTTCACGGGTTGAACGGGAAGCTGAATGGCAAGCTGAATGCGGGTGGGCATTAGCACGTAACACACAGTCTAAAAAAAAGGTCATTTTTAAACTGCATCCTGTAAATTAAAACATAAAAGCCAATTATGCCCAGAAAATGCCACTTTAACGCAAATAAATCATAATATAACGAAATATAAACAAGATTTGCATAGTAAGTAAATATGTGCATACCTGGACTATTTGAAGGGCTAAATGGCAAAGAAAACAACTTACTATAGCAAAAATGATAGAAATAATGACATTTAGAGTAGATTAAATGATAAAAAATGGTGACAAAATGGACGTGAACACTTCTTTGTGTAAGTTATCAAATTTATTTGATGATATATGATTTCTTCACCTTAAATATTAATCAATACTATTGATTTTGCAGCCAATCATTAATGCATTGATCTAGAATTTAGATTTGTCTTAATTCATGATCATTGTGTGTTTATGTTTTAAATGAATTTCTTTAATTAAAATCTTTATATATTTCTGCAAATGATTCACAGTAATTATTACGTTCATGTTAATTTTTCAATTGGCAAAAGAACAACAAGATAATCTTGGATATGCTTAATCTTTGAATTATTATCAGTAATTTTCATTGTCTGATTGTACTCTGAAGTAATGAGTTAATGATTCAGTTTCACATTTCTGTCAAGTTGATAAGATAACTTGTTGGAACTCAAACCAAGTTACCCTGCATATAAACAATACACTCCCTTTATATTAGATCTGACTTAGTTTAGATTTCTTTTAAGATAGAGTTGTCTTAGGTTTAGACCCACTTTAGAATCAGGGCACTTTTGTTCTTCCACCTCAGGAAGACATATCCTTCTAGGATCAAACCTCATAAGTGCTAGCGGAGGCCTTTGTATCCGTGGGAGATTACTATTCCAAACAGGATGGGGATAGAATTGTCCTTGCGTAAGACCTTTTGAAGCTTTTCAGTCTGGGTTTTCCCCCTTTGTTGTGAGCCTTAGAACCCATTCCAACACCTACACATCCGAGGCCCCAACACATGGTTGATTATAGTAGTCCTTATTTTGTTTACCATAGCTGTTTGTGGTTGACCATGGTTGTTCATGCTTGACTATGGTTTACCATGGTTAATTATGGTTGACTATGGTCAACCATGGATATCTATTGTTGACTATGGTTAACCCTAGTTGGTTGACTGTGGTTGATCCTAGTTGGTTGAGTATTTAACAATAGTTTGTTGGCTATGGTTGACTATTCTTAACCCTACTTAGTTGTTCATGGTTGATTATGGTTGACCTTAATGCTTGTTCACGGTTGACTATGGTTTTTCATGAATGACCTTAGTTGACTATAGTTGACTATGGTTGACTATGGTTGTTTATGGGTGACCAAGGTTGACCTAGGTTGACCATGGTTGACAATGGTTGACCATGGTTGACTATGCTTGAGCATGATTGATGATGGTTGTTCATGGTTGATCATGGTTGACTATGGTGACCATGGTTGATTATGGTTGACTATGGTCAGCCATAGTCAATGATGATCAACCATGGTTGACTATGTTTTTTCATGGTTAACTATGTTTGAACGTGGTTATTCATAATTGACTATGGTTGACCATGGTTATTCATTGTTGGCTATGGTTATTCATAGTTGACCATGATTGTTCATAGTTTACCATGGTTATTTGTGGTTAACTATGGTTTTTCATGGTTGACATCAGTTTTTCATTATTAACCATGGATGCTCATGGTTAACTATGGTTAACCATGGTTGTTGAGGGTTGACCTAGTTGACTATATGGTCAACCATGGTTAACTATGGTTTACCATAGTTGTTCATGATTGACTATGGTTGACCATGGTTGTTCATGCTTCACTATGATTAACCATGGTTGACCATGGTTGTTCATGCTTGATTATGATTAACCATGGTTCACTATGGTTGGATGTGGTTAACCATGGTTGAAATTTGTTGACTATGGTTAACCCTAGTTGTTTAACTATGGTCAACCATGGCTGGTAATGGTTGACCCTAGTTGGTTAACCATGGTTGTTCATGGATGAGCATGGTTGACTATGTTACACCAAAATGTCGTCACCCTTGTGCAAGTGTCACAAGTGTTGCAAGTGTCGTCATCATGACCTAGTGTCATCACCATGACCGTTGCAAGTGTCGCATCATGACCATTGTGATAATGTCATCATCTTGACCATTATGTAAACTCTTTTCTCTAACCCCTAAACTCATTATGGGCTAAAACACATCCAACTGAGAGATTTGCCTGCCTAGTTGACCTCTTTGAGTAGGTTGTCGCACTTTTTCTTCCTACAGGGTGAGACATACCCCCTCTGTCACAGTTCTTTGTTAGCTAGGGTGAGACACTGTCTCACTTTGTCTTCCTACAGGGTGCGACAGCCCCTTTTGTCGCTCTGTGTCCTCTACCAAGGTGCGACGAGGTTGGTTAAAGGCTATTTTGGGGAGTCTCGAGGTCTCTCTAGACGTTTGTTGAGGTGGAGGCATATCCCTAGGCTCTAAGTGAGGTGGCATTTCGGTTCATAATCTAATGGGAGGATCCCTTAACCATCTCCCCCTAATCCTCAACCTACCCTATCTCTTTAGCCCTATATAAGCACCCACTCTCTCCATGGGAAGGGAGGAAGGTTTATGGTATCCTTATGCTAGTAGAATCCATATTGGTGATTGGGAATCTTGTACCACCTTGTAGGATTGGCTTGGACATGTTGGATGGAGGATGCGACATTGAGGATTTTGTTGTAGCTTCATCCTTTCTATGTATTCCCACCTTTTAATACAATTAATATAATCTCTTTCCATGAATGTTGTCTCATTGATGGTGTTTAGAACTTTCTTCCTCAAATGTTAGTTTAGATCAGTTACTGTTTAGATATATTCTACTGCTTGTATTGTTTCTATATTGTCTTGGTAGGTCTTGTAGCCATAGATCTGATGACCGTGGGACTTGGAGCAACAACAAGGAGAGGGATCCATGATTCAAAAGGTACGATATCTAAGTACTCGATCTGTAATTGATCTAGGGAAGTAGATTCATATTTTGTACTATTTTTTCTAGTCTTACATTAAACTAGGGAGATTAGGCCTCGATTTTGCTCTTGGTAGATTGTCCGTCAAACAAATCTGGCAACCATATGGGGAATAGAATAGTAGAATTGATTTCATGTATGTTTGATTTCATCTCTTTTGTTTGAGCCATTTATATCCTTTTTAAGCCTTCCTCCCATTAGATGTATATAATTAAAGAGTTTCTTATGTGTCCTTGATTCTCTTTGGGATCATCATCAATCCTCCTACCCTTTTACCTTGAGGGATCTCACACATTTACTGCTCAAAATTCGACTGTCGCACCTGGGTTGAGTCTTCCCTGCACCACTGTCTGGCCGTCCCACTTTTCCTGAAGCCAAACTATGACAGTGTCGCACCTTTCCTGTGTACAACTTGTGACAGACCTCCTCTGTCGCTTGGTCCAGTGAAGTAGGGTGCGACGACCTCCCCGATTGAGTTTTGACAGTGATTTCCTTCATTTTTTGGGTTTTGGTCTGATTGATTGTATTATGTATGCTGCATATTCCAGTTACAGAACCCCTAGACACATCTTATTTCCTTTTTCATCCATTGTTGGGTCTTTTTGAGATTTGGATCCATGTTTGGCCCCTTGAGTAAAAACTAGTGTTTTGCTTGCATTTTTAAGTGAAATGGGTTCTATTTCATATTTTTAACGAGCACAATAATGGTATCAAAAGCACTCGGAATATTTTTCATATTTGAACTAGAGAACGAAAAAGTAAAAAATAAGCTCAAACCAATTTTCATGTTTCAACCAGAGCACGAAAAAAGTGAAAAGTAAGCTCAAACCACTTTTCATTTTTCAAACAGAGCATGGAAAAAATGAAGAGTAAGCTCAAATACCATCTTACTATATTTAACGAGCTTGAAGACAGGTGAAAAGAATGCTCATGACGTTTGCTTCATTTTTTAACGAGCTTGTAACATAAAATGAACTATGCTCGGGATTATTTTCATGGTTTAGCGAGCTCGAAACCCAAAATAAAGTATGCTCGAAAAACTTCCCATTGGTGGACTCTTTCCAAACATGGTATCCAGAGGTTGGTACATGCCCCCAGCATGATTGCTAGAAGTAAGTCACTTATCTCCAACATAATGTGGAGAGGAAATCGAGTTGACTTCAACATGGTGTCTAGAGGTTGAAGACATGCCCCCCAAGCTTGATTTCATTCGCCTAAGGCATAGGTGTATGAAAAGAAGGTTCAGGTACAAAGTCAATGAGAAGACTCGACTCAAAGAGAAAGGGTTTGTTTCATTTTTTAATGAGATTGACACAGGAAAAGATCGCCAAGTGAACTTGATTCTTTCATGCTTGTAAAAGCATTTGAAAGGTTGGCCTTTTGGTGATATTTTACCCCTTGTTCAGACCAGGGGGCACTATTTACGAAAAATGAATACTCCAGCCAATCATGATTGGAAGAGTTCTCTCCCGCGTTGTTTTACCCTTTTTCGGGAAAAGAGGATGACTTTACAAAAAAGGACCATTTGAGTCTTCTTTAGTTATTTTCAGACCACCGAGTTTACCTTCTATGGACTCATTAAAATTTGACATTGAAGGGCCCACCATGGGACGAACCCCTCCTCTCCCAGGCTCGAAAAAAATTTGGGATTGGACTCATCTATGAGATGAGCTATACCGAGCATCTGGTTACCCTCATCAAGATTGTAAAAAACACATGAGGTACTCATAAATCATGATGGGGAAAAAGGGAAGATTTTGTGTTACATCTTAATTACAACAGTATGTAGTCACTCCTGAACATGGCACTAGTTTGCATTTACATTCAGTACTTGGATAATCCATTTGTCTCCAAGTCCTATCAATTCCGTGAGTCTTGTCACTTCTTTGGGGTGTCCAAAGAATGCTTCCATCATCAGTTGCATTAGGGGTTTGTGTCGTTCTCATCATGTCAATACTCCCAAGTCATGCCATGCTCATGTTCAAGAGACGTTTGTTACTCATCATCTGCAGTCAATACACCTTCGATCATGTCGTTCTACCTTGAATCAGTCTTGCACATTACTGTACCATCCAATCCATTCAAAACATCTGTTGTCGTGTTTTGTGTCGATGATGGGGGATTCATCATGGCACTCCTTCGACGGATTCATCTTTGTCGACTTCAAATCATCATCCGAGGATTGAATCTAGAAACCAATTGAGTACCTTGGGCCTGCATGCCTCAATGCAGGCTACATTGCTTTCGACATGAGTTTACATCATTGAATCTTGATTGAAATATTTCGTTAAGCGTTCGACTTCAACTCATTTATTCGCACTTAACGATATGTACTATGATACCTTGGGAATCATTGACATTAATGGTGATTTCCCTCGCTCTTGTTAACGGTATACATTAATGACCGGTAATCAAGTGGTTTCTACCATGTTCGATTCCAAAACATTGTAATCATATGGATAGATTCGTATCATTGTGGGTTCGACTTGAAGACCCCGGCGAAATCATATTGTACCCAGGTTGCGATGGAGATTGTTTGAGTTATATTACACTAATCCACTTTGTATTGGTCGTGGATGTGTTATCATCTAATCATGGATCTACGATTGTGTCTAGTAGCCATGATTGTGTTGAGTCAGTCTTTTCTATCATGGATCTGCAGTGTATTGCTCGGAAACCATGTTTTGTGTTATATGAGACTTGTGGATCTCAGGTCATTTTTGCAGCAACTCCTTCCAACCAGCAAGTCCTTGCCATTTTTCTTACTACAAATCATTTCACCTGTCTCATTCCATCAACTTCATGCTTTGGGGGGCATTCTGTTACACCAAAATGTCGTCACCCTTGTGCAAGTGTTGCAAGTGTTGCAAGTGTCGTCATCATGACCTGGTGTCGTCACCATGACCGTTGCAAGTGTCTTCATTATGACCAAGTGTCATCATCATGACCATTGTGATAATGTCGTCATCTTGACCATTGTGTACACTCTTTTATATGACCCCTAAACTCATTCTGGGCTAAAACACATCCAACTGAGAGATTTCCCTGCCTAGTTGACCTCTTTGAGTAGGATTTCGCATTTTTTCTTCCTACAGGGTGAGACAGACCCCCTCTATCGCAGTTCATGGTCAGCTAGGGTGAGACACTGTCACACTTTGTCTTCCTACAAGGTGCGATAGCCCAATTTGTTTCTCTGTGTCCTCTACCAGGGTGTGACGAGGTTGGTTAAAGGCTATTTTGGGGAGTCTCGAGGTCTCTCTAGAAGTTTGTTCAGGTGGAGGCCTATCCCTAGGCTCTAGGTGAGGTGGTATTTCGGTTCCTAACCTAATGGGAGGATCCCTTAACCATCTCACCCTAATCCTCAACCTACCCTATCTCTTTATCCCTATATAAATACCCACTCTCTCCATGGGAATGGAGGAAGTTCTATGGTGTCCTTATGCTGGTAGAATCCATATTGGTGATTGGGAAGCTTGTACCACCTTGGAGGATTGGCTTGGACATGTTGGATGGAGGATGCGACATTGAGGCTTTGGTTGTATTCCCACCTTTTAATACAGTTAATATAATCTCTTTCCATGAATGTTGTCTCATTGATGATGTTTAGAACTTTCTTCCTCAACTGTTAGTTTAGATTAGTTATTGTTTAGATTTATTGTACTTCTTGTATTGTTTCTATATTGTCTTTACAGGTCTTGCAGCTGGAGATATGACGACCGCGGGACTTGGAGCAACAACAAGGAGAGGGATCCACAATCCGAAAGATATGATATCTAAGTACTTGATCTGTAATTGATCTAGGGAAGTAGATTCATATTCTGTACTATTTGTTCTAGTCTTACATTAAGCTAGGGAGATCAGGCCTCGAGTCCACTCTTGGTATATTTTCCGTCAAACATACTATGGTTAACCATGGTCAACCATATTTGAATATGGTTGTTCATGGGTGACCATGGTTGTTCATAGTTGACTATGTTTGACCATGTTTGACTATGGTTGACCATTTTTTACTATGGTTCACTATGGTTGGCCATGGTTGACCATGATTGTTGATGGTTGATTATGGTTTTTTCATGGTTAACCATGGTTGACTATGGATTTTCATGGTCAACCATAATTAACTATGGTCGACATGATTATTCATCGTTGACTATGGTTGAACATGGTCATTTATTATTGACTATTATTATTCATAGTTGACCATGGTTGTTCATGGTTGACTATGGTTTTTCATGGTTGACCATGGATGTTCATGATTGACTAATGTTGACCCTAATTGGTTGATTTTGGTTGACCATGGTCAACGATGGTTAACTATGGTTGACCATGGTTGTTCATTCTTGACTATGATTAACCATGGTTGACTACAGTTGGTTGTGGTCAACCATGATTAACTATTGTTAACTATGGTTAACCCTAGTTGGTTGACTATGGTTGACCATGGTTGGTTATGGTTGACACTAGTTGGTTGACCATGGTTGTTCATGGATGACCATGGTTAACTATGGTTAACCATGGTTAACCATATTTGGTCATGGTTTTTCATGGGTAACCATGGTTGACTATGGTTGCCCATGTTTGAAAATAGTTCATTATGGTTAAGCATGGTTGTTCATAGTTGACCATGGTTGATCATTGTTGACTATGGTTAACCAAGTCTATTCATGGTTGACTATGATTGTTCATGCTTGACCATGGTTGTTCATGATTGGTATGGTTTTTCAAGGTTTACCATGGTTGACCCTAGTTGGTTTACCATGGTTGTTCATGGTTGACCAGAGTTTAAAGATTGATATAAAATACCCAAAAATATGAGAAACTATATTGAGAATAGAATGGATGCCAATATAATTTTAGTGTAGACTTCAGTTGATTGCAATCAACCTATATCCATCTTAATGTCATATGGAATCCAATCCCTCTAAGCGCAAAGCTTGAAATTAATATGAGTCTAAGATGGGATTGAAAATGTAAAAGAAAATCATGCTTATCCTCAACATCACTATCATCACAAATTTTACAAATTCAATCATCACACAATGTTTTTGGGTTAGTAGAGATACCAATTTCACTGTAATGAACTTTGGTCATAATGTTAGTACTTTTTATGTTACTATTTAAACTTATAATGTTTGGAAAAGGAAATTGATTAATCAAATTAAGATAAATAAAATGTTCGTAATCTTTCAATTTTCCTTACTTATTTTTCATTATTATTTTTATCTTTTATAATTTGATACCATGTTCATGTTATTGTTTATTTTGTCTTTTAAGATTTAATATTATCTTTTATATTCTATGAATTAGGATAAAATTTGATATGTATATTAATTAAGATAATGTTTATATAAGGATGCTCTATGGAAGTAATAACGTTAAGAGCATCAACTTAGATATAACTAGCATAAAATTGGAAAATAGGAAAAATAGAATTAATATTTTAAAATATAAACATTTTTTACTTTTTTATTATTTACAAAACTTACTCTAATTTCATTATTTAAATCAACTAAAATTATTACTTAATATCATAATGCTATTCATCCACTAATTAAAGTTTCAAGAAAGATTTTATGATTCTTATAAGGTAACAATATATTGTTCTATACATATTCACCTCATGCTTTATTAGTCCTTGCCAAAGTAGGGTAACTCTTGTATTCAATATCAATTGACTTCTTATTAGTTAATCATTTGACTTTTAATTTTCTTGTTATATACTAATGTTTCACATATCAAATTAAAAAATAACTTTTTTTTCATTTTATATAATTTTGTTTATCACTTATCTTATTCATGCAAAATTTTGAGGCGTTATTATCGGGTTCTCGTACATGAACAAAGTTAACCAAAGTTTTTAACCTGTTATATGAGCAAAGTTTTTAACATATCTCAATCAATGACATCGATCAATGATCCTTATTTAATTGTTTTGCACATCAATTAATGATCAACATTTATGTTTTTTGAAGTATGTTTGACCTCTCACAAGGCAGAGCATAAGCATTTATTGCAATGCTTCCCTTCCACCTCGACTGTCACTGCCTCTGCCTTTATAGCTCAATCTGTAATAGATAACCTGCTATCAATGATTTGTATTTGTGTGGTGCCATATAAGAGACCTCCGGCAACAGGTTATAGTGTTGGCGGGCAAATCTACCCTATAGCAAGGAAACTAATGCTATCAACTTGGTTGGGGTGACAGGTAAGTGTATTGATGATATTACAAAGATATTTACAAATAGAAACAAGTTATGGATCTTGGGAACACACCTTTCAATCGAAGTTTGATCCTAGCCTTGACTTGATCTCATGTTCAACCTCCAAATCCACCTTCCTTTCTGTAAACCTACAATAACAATACCTTTCTCAAAGCACTTTAGGCAATATATAAAGCTTGAAAGAAACAAAAACAGTGTTTAACATTCAATATTGACCAAAACAGATCCAAATTAAGATGTTATTTCAGAACACATTTAAGTTGGAACAAGAAAGACACTTCAACCTTTATTGTCAAAAGTAAAATGAAGTACAAGTATACCTGATCATGTAACAGGCTCCTGCAACTTGATTCTGGGCTCTTGCTCTTCTCTGGCTTGGATATCTTCAGCATCAACTCCTCCAATGCAAGCTTCTCTCTATGTCTCAAATTTTCTCCATTAATCCATCTCACTATTTTCTAACCCTTCTCCTTTAATCTTCTTTGTATTTATAAGATTAGAGAAGTAGTTCAGGTCGATGTATAGTTATGGAGGAAGTTGGGGGAGTTGGAAAAATACCAGCAACTAATCCTCCTCGAGAAATTAATTTATTTTTTAATCATCTTTTAATATGTACGCGACTCTTGTTCAGTGAAGTAGCGTATAGGGCGCTACTTTAGTGCTTATCAACTAGCGCTCATCGAGTTTAAAATGTTGAGCGCTACTATGCTGAGAAGGAGTAGCGTATACTAGGATATGGGTGCTACTATTATACACTGGAGTAGCATATGGGCGCTAGTCTCTTTGAGTAAAGTAGCGCTCATATCTCAAAATGATATATTTTTTGGTTTTTTCCAGTAATGTCAGGAAATGGAGTGAGTCAAAGTATCATCCAAAGTCAACATGCTCCTCCATCCAAGTTGTCCTTTTGTGTGATCAACAGCTCAAGGTGATCACGGACGGAGAGGTGCAAGTTTAACCTATAACAGATTCCCCCTAATGTGTGAGGTCAGAGGGAAATGATGGCCGAAATACATTATAATCCAAAACTAGAGGAGGAGCAAAGAACCGCAGAAAACAAGTCACAAGAACACCTGTAACACAGATCAAGATCAGCGAGCAATTACATTTTTGACATCATATAGATGTGCAGTGTGATACGACATGATCTCTGATACATAACAAGGAGATGTATATAAAGCATGGCCACTTGAAATACAAGCGTGGATCCATGTCAAACTGAGAGATCATAGCCATAACAACAAACTGGATCTATGTCTCATGGAGAGCCGAATATAAGTGAGGCTCAGTCTTGCCAAACTTGGGTGATAAAAAAATGAGGTAATGTCATCCAAAATCCCAAGGTCTTCATCCAAAACAACTCTAGGTACAAACCCTAACCATGTGAATATATGAGCTGACAGTCGAACATGGGGGTATCGTTTGATTACCGGTCATTGATGTATACCGTTAACAAATGCGAGGACTTCCACCGATAATGATGATGGGGTCCAAGGTACCAAGTACGATTCGCCAAATGTGAATAGATGGACTTGGAGTCGAACACTTGGGAATCCTGTCGAAGAAGAGACATTGATGTATTCTCATCATTCAACAGCGAGGAAAATTACCACGGGTGACTGCAATCTCCAAGGTACTAACCGAAACTCTAAACTTCAATCCCAGAATAATGAGTTGATGTCGATGGGAAGAAGTCCATTGGAAGGGAGGCCTTAAGGCATCCTCCATCATCCAACTCGAGGAACACTCAACTGGTAAGAGCTGATATGGAATAATATGTAACAAAACTGACACTAGGAAGGCCAACACATGAGGTCAAGGTAAACTGTAGAATGGCCGACACAGGGTATATCCTTGAACATTGAGCATGACACAAAGTGACTCAGGCAGTTTCTGACATAATGGGGTAAATAATAAGTCTGAAATGTAAGAGACATTAGCAGACCCTCCATATGGTTGGAAGAATACCCAACCGGGGGAGTAAACAACTCAGAGGAAAGGTTCACCCTGAGGTCAAAAACTAAACCCAACTGACAAGATAGGCTCAAGTAGGTGCTGTGTTCAAGGATAGAACTTGACTGAACTGCCTTTGACGATGAAGATATGATATGTCTTTCCCGTTCCTTATTCTTTTTAGATAAAAGAATACCCTTCTTGTTGTTTTAATGAGTCCAAGAAAGAATGAAAACTCAATAGATCCAACCATGTAAAAAGTTTAACGAGCCCATGGGAGGAAGACTCAGGACCTTCTTCATTATTTATAGAGTTTGAACAAGAGATAGAAGATTAATCTATATTTACTGATCTCTGGATTTTAATATCGAGTCGAGATCTGTTCTTGCTCGCTGGTGTTTTCAATTTTAAGGAGTCTGAAAAACTTAAACAATAACTCCATATATTTGCTCGTGGATTTTAGTATCGATCCCAAACAGATTAATGGTCGCCGGTGTTTTATTGTTTATAGAGTCTAAAAAACTTAAACAATCCTCTTTCCACCTATCCGTGGATTTTATATCGAGCCCGGATTGGTCTGTGCTCGGCGGTGTTTTCTTGTTTATAGAGTTGAAAAACTTAAACAGTCCTCTACTTACCCTCTCGTGGATTTCACATCGAGCCCGAGTAGGTGAATGATCGCTTGGTATTTTCATGTTTAGAGAGCCTGAAAACCCTAAAGAAAGGCTCCAAAAGGTCCTTTTTCGTACAGTTAGTCCCCTCCCCCGAAAAAGTATAAAACAATGAAAGGAGAACTCTTCTAGCACATACAGGAGTATACCTAGAGTATACCTTTTCCGTAGTTAATCCACTTAGGCCCGGAAAAGGGGTAATTCTATACCTGAGTGGATGAGCCTTCGATTACTTTAACGAGCTCGAAGAGGACAAGTTTGCTTCGCAATCTTGTTTAGGTTTAAATAGTCCAAACAAGAGCTTAAAATGACTTAAAGGTTAGGTTCTAGGATCATAGCTTCATACTCTGCCAAAACTAGGTCTTCAACAAAATATTAGTCGATGCGGCAAAAAACTCGAATGATATATGAATTTGAAATATTTAGCTAGTTGACAAGGTCTATCGTCAAGAATTTTGAAACTTAGGAGACGAATCCGATAAAAATTAAATGAAAATTGAGCTTGGATTAGTATTATGCCAAATTGTGTGTTTCAATTGATTAATTAGGGATTTTTTGAAAATTTTGAAACTATAGAAAATTAACAATTGTGGGTAAAAATCAAAATCCAATTTATATATATAATTTCATTTTAAAAATCAATTTTCAATTTTGTTTTGTAGGGCAAAGATTGGGGCAACCTTTTGCAAATTTCAAATCTCCGTGGTGATCGAAATAAACATCCAAACATCAATCTTCCTCCACCAAGTAAGTTAAACATCACTCAACTTGCAATTTCATGGTTTATTTTTCAATTTTTGAGCAAAAAATAGCTTGTGACGCGATGCTCACAAGTGTTGCTGCGTGGGCGCTACTGTGTAACCATAATAGTAGTGTGTAAACGCGATGTGCGCTACTATGCTGAAGCAGAGTAGCGCCCATATGCGACTGTGTAGTATACACAGTAGCGTACACTCTTGAAAACCTACATACAAGCGCCGAGACTCAAAAAATTTTGATTTTTTGTGCAGGATGGTCCTTCAATGGAGGGAGAGGGAGCATGAGGACATGGATAGGTTGGCCATGCAAGATCCGACCACCCTCCAGGCTCTCCGAAGATGCGGTTTGTTGAAGTTTTATCGAACCATAAACATGAGGGCTTTAAACAAATTGTTTCGAAGACTTATTCAGTATTGGGATGTGCATACCAATACTTTTGTCATCCATGGGAAAACATTGGAGCTTACAGTTGATGACATATATTTCATTACTGGTCTCTCACAAAGAGGAGATGTAATCAATCTGAAAGGGTCTTCTCGTGTGGGTGTAATATCTGTGCAAGAGTATGTAAATACATATTGTGTTGCCGGAGCTGAGAAATCGGGAAGCCAAGTATTGATCTCAACCATTGATGGTCTCCCTTTGAAAGTGATAGTGAGCATGATCAACCAAGTGGCAGGTAGTGCATCACAACACTTAGCATCTAGGCACTCTATGCATATTGGTGTACAGTGCTTACACGGTCATGTCTATGATTGGAGTACTAGTTTACTGGGAAACATGAAATCTCAATTGACTGGCTGCAAATCCGGCACAATGAAGAATTTTGGGTATGGTAGTATTTTGTGTACTTTCTTCTTTGAGAGGATGCATGCTATTAGTTTGGGGACGCCTCTACCTCAGTTTAACCTCCGTGAGCCCAGACTCGGTCATTGGGGTGACATATTCCTCCGCCAGGGTGGTGGGGAAAGTAACTATTGTTATCATACTGATGATTTCTAGGGGTGGTGGGAGAGGCAAGTGCCCGCTTTCAAGTAGTTTCCATATGTTGGTTTGGATTTCCGTCATGATCTAGAACTGGTGCTTCCTCCAGGTGGAGCCTGGGGAGATATTAGTATGTTTAAATTTTGAGGATTTATTTAATTTTTTCAAACTTTTTCAAATATTTGATTTTTATGAATGAATTTTGAAGTTCTAATCAAGTGTCACATGCAGATGTTGAGCCTGTTCGTCCTGAGGGACATCCTACCATCTTTGTGAGGCTAGCTGATATTACTGTAGCAGATGCTATGTTGGGAACCCTGGAGAGAAAAATAAGTCGGTTGACTCACGAAGTTCCTGCATGCCATATGGATCAGATACCTGTTGATATGTAGGAAGATGTTGTTGGGGTGCCCCCAGCATGGCTTAGGGTGTTGCGGAAGGTAGCTAGGCTTGTCGTATTCTATTGCAATGCAGTAGATGATGATGAGGCCCCTCCCTCTCCATAGGAGAGGAATATATTCTATGTATATATTTTTGAGGCTACTATGCCCAGTTTTGTACTTTTATGACTTGACTTGATAGACTTGTGACTCAAAACTCATATTTTTTGATACAGTATCGGCTATATACAGTATCGATTATTTACATGTGTATGTGTTTTATGTGTGTAATGTTGTTTATGACAATGTATGATGCAAATGCCAGTCTAACACATAGTTTGCTAATGAATCAGCTAATGTGTTTAAACTTCTTGGAATGTGTTCATATCTAATAGAATGAAATTGTCTTTCCAATAGTCTAACTCGTAGGAAATGACGTAGCAATCCCGGATCCCTAATCTGATAGACACCTGTTAATTGAAATACAATTAATTGTGAGTCAAGCCTTACCTCCAAATGTGAAATGCCATGACTGAGAGCATCTCGGAGAAGTTCTATGACTGCACTGTATTCAGCCACATTACTCATGGTCGGACCCAAACAAACCCCCCCCGAAGAGACAAGTTGGCCAGCGGGTGAATAAATGACCCAAGCTGTTGCAGCCAACTGATAGGTGTGGCGACTGGCGCCATCAGCAAATCCTAAGAAATGTTCGGTTGACATCTGGTACATGAAACGAAAAACACACATAAGATCACCTAACGAGCATAACAAAACTAGCTTTACAACAAATATACAACTATGTTACAAGAAAAAGTACTTCAGCCTAAGCGTAATACTTCTTCAGGTAGAGCCCATTTCTAGGCTCATCCAATTTATTACCTTCGTAATCTATCAGTTCATAGGTACCCTTCTTAAATTCTTTGGAAATTATAAAAGGTCCGAGCCACTTGGATTTGAATTTGCAAGGTCCTAAGGGTTCTTTGTCTTGATCCCAAAGTAGGACCAAGTCTCCTTCAATGAAAACCCTAGGTTTGATGGATTTATCATACTGTCCTTTGACTCATTTTTTGTGGACCTCGTTTGTTGTGAGCGCGTCACGGCGTTGCTCATCCAAATGTTCTAGGTGTAACAAACGCTCTTCTAGTGTTGAAGTATCTGGTCGTAACTGAACTGCTAATTTTAGCGAAGGAATCTCGCATTCAATCGGTACGACTGCTTCTATCCCATGCACAAGTTGGAAGGGAGATAAACCGGTAGCAGTCTTAACGTTGGCTCGGTAAGCCCAAAGAGTCGGGTACAGTATGATGTGCTAGTTATTTCGACTGGCATTAACAGTTCTTTGTAGTATAACCTTTAAAGTTTTGTTCACTTCTTCAACTTGTCCATTCGCTTGTGGATAATATGAAGACGAATGTTCTTGTTGAAAACCAAGCATTGTATGCAACTCAGTCATCATGCTATTTTGGAAATGACTGCCATGATTAGTCACTATCTCTTTAGGTATGCCAAACCGTGCTATGATCTGATTAAACACAAAATAAGCGGTAGTTTCTCCATCTGCCTTAACAGTAGGCATTACCTCTGCCCACTTAGTAAAGTAGTCAACGGAAACGATGATGTAATGATGTCCTCTAGTCGAAGCTGGATTGCATGTCATGTAATCAACCCCCCATTTTGTGAAGGGACCTGCTGTAATTACAGGATGAAGAGGAGCTGGGTGTGCCCTCATTTTCTTAGTGAAAAACTGACACGGTCGACAGTGTTTCACCGCTTCCACACAATCTTTAAAGATCGTGGGCCAAAAATATCCGGCATGCAGTATCTTATGGGCTGTTGCCAACCTGGAAAGATGTCCCCCACAAGCTCCACTGTGGGCATCATTTAATAATGCTTCAGCTTCTTCCCGAGTTAAGCAGCGTCATAAAATGGAATCTACCCCACATCGATATAAAGTATCTGAGATGATAAGGTAGTTCTTCACATGGCTTTTGAGCTTGCGTTGCTCTTCTCGAGAAAAAGTGGTAGGACACCTCAAAGTCTGGAGATATACTAAGATATCTCCGTACCATGGGTCAGAGGAGGCAATGAGGAAGATATGTTCATCAGAGAATGATTTTTCTTCCTCAATGCGTTCTAGGTCACTTGGAAATTCTGAGATTAACTCAGCGAACACTAGTGATTTTTTCGATTTGGCTGATTGGAATACCAAATCGAATTCCTGTAGGATTAAAATCCATTTATTATATTTCCCACCGATGATTCTTTGGGTGAGAACGTACTGGAAAGGATTGATTTCTGCTATCACAGTAGTAGTTCGTAAAAGTATATAGTGACGAAGCCTCTGTACCGCATAAACCGCGGCAAGTGCTAACTTCTCAACGTGCGAATATTTAACCTCAGGGGCTATCTATAACATCTCCCAAATATTGATGTGAGGATTTAGTGAATTTAAAACTTTCTTTTCACAGCACATAATAAAGATAAATAAACCCCATGGAGTGCTTTGTAGCATTCCACTAAGTAACATTTTCTATTGATTTCTTATTCTTTCACTACATACATTAAACTGGACAAGATTGTCCTGCCGAAAAATTCATGACATTTATAATGTATCACATACATCTAAATACAACATTTATAATTTGTCAGATACATTTAGATGCAACATTTATAATTTATCACATACATCTAAATACAACATTTATAATTTGTCAGATACATTTAGATGCAACATTTATAATTTATCACATACATCTAGAAGAGGACATATAAGTAATTGACACAACATCCCAATCGACAAAAAAATAAGCCAAATTTAAACACACATGATCGAGACAAGGATATATGTGGTTCACCTCGGCTGGGCTACGTCCACAAAGGCAGGTCAATTCTTGTAATATTCAAAGTCAAGGGATACATTATGCAACTCAATGTTGCTATTCTTCCAGCTTCTCCTCTAGAGGGAGATCAATCTCAACAATAATCAAATTATATTCTTCTCGAAAGAGATTACATCTTGCGACACAGTTGTCGCCATAATTAATTGCCACTCTCATCAAGAGCATATCCAATACATAAAATTGTCTTTTTGTGGGCTTTTTCCAAGCCTATCATTCAAACTATAAATACTAAACAAACATTGCACTATTGCTTACCCATTCCACTATACATAAATAAAATTGATCTTTTAATACCTCTAACCATTTACAAGGTCATGCCCCTTACACACGCACTACCTACAATCACTAAGCACAAGCTATAAGAGTCTTAGGTAATTTATTCATGGACTCTACCCATAATATAAAATGAGTTGTAGCACATCCCCTAGTAGCCTTATTCTATTGGTGAGGAGTATCTAAATTACAAGTCCATGTAAGTTCATATACAATTATATATATATATACATATATATATGTTTCTATACATATATATAACAATAACAAAAAGTATTCATACCAACTTCATAATATACCTATTAACCAACAAACAACCAATCAAAAATAGGAAGGAGATGGATCGGATTTTCTAACATATTCCGCATATTACAGATCTATCATAGTACATGATTTCAGCATAGTAAAGTTATGAAAAGAGATCTACGACTCCCACCTAACCCAATCAGCTCGAAGAAATACGATTTTGCCACAATAACGAATATAGACAAAGATCTACGATCTCATTCTAGCAAACAATCGAGAAATAAAAGGAGATGGATCGGATTTCTTACGCCCATCCCCAACACTTGCATATCGCAAAAATCTACTCTGAAATCACAGAGATCCAATCGGTGATCTATATCGTAACTGAGGGATCTCTCCCACTCTATAACTCTGAGTTTCACTTAAACGGAAAACAACATTTCACACACCTATTTCATCAAGAGGTGGCAGAGATATTTTATACCGGAGCAAAGCATTTCAGCATACTATAGAACTATCATTCTTCATCTAGCATAAGCAAGGAAATGGGATTCACGTTTTTTCACAATAAAATCGAGAACACAATAACAATCGAGATCACAACACAAATCGATATCTCAGACAGGCATCCGCGATCTCCCTTCGATATTCAGCATAAAACAGAACTATCATAGATATGTTTTTCAATACAGTAAAATTATGAAAAGAGATCTACGATTTCCACCTAACACAATCCATTGGGAGAAATACAATTTTGCCATAGTATCTATGTTTTTAATTCACTAAATATGTGCAGGAACACGATTGAATATAAAGACAACGGGGTACTATGATTATGTTCCACTACGTACCCAATAGATCCACGATTCGAAAGGAAGATCCTTCATTTAGATCCATCAAAAAGGATAAAATACGCCACACTCAGTCAGAGACACGGATAAGGAAGGATACGATCTTAGACAGAGATCGATCACAAGTAGGGCACTCAGACTTTACATGGAGATCCATCAAAAAGGATAAAATACGCCACACTCAGTCAGAGACACGGATAAGGAAGGATACAATCTTAGACAGAGATCGATCACAAGTAGGGCACTCAGACTTTACATGGAGATCCATCAAAACAATATAGCATTCTCTATGGATAATGAAAGGATGGAAGGTTGAGATCTCAGGTAGAGAACAACCACCAGTTGGGTACTCAGATCTTAAACGGAGATTGGATTGGTTAACTGAGATCGGGTCATTAAAGAGAACATTTAGACAGAGATCAAATGTACATAGCTCGGATCGTTCAACTAAGATGGGGTAATTGATAAATTTACAATGGACAGAGATCAAAAACATCCCGAGGTCGGATCATGAACAAAAATTCAGAACTATAAACCCAGGAAGAGATTAACAATTATGTAGATTTAACAATGCACAGGAATTACTACAATAAGCAGAAAATATTACCCAACGTAGGTTGAGTCCTTCCTGTTCTCATCGCGATGGCTCACCATCTACCTTCTTGTAGAGATTTTCCACCTCTTTCTTCCTTTCTGAGCTCCAACCTTCCTCTTCCTTCTCGTCCCTTCCCCATCTTGCTGCGTTCTCCTTTCTTAAAGCATAGCAGAGTGCGCCTCCACCTCGATGAGTCTGCTCGACCCAGAGCTAAGACCTCGGATACCCTCCACTTGGAAGGTGGTGCCCGTAGTGTGTCAAATATGAACTCATGAGTCTCCTCTATGCGCTCTAGTGGATGACACGTCCAGGTTTAAAATATATGTATTCAAATGTTTTTTTTTTAAACTAATGTGAGTTCTCCCCTTTCATGAAATAACAAAGTCGTGTTTTTCTCTCATTCGCGAGTCCACCTTGGAGCGAGAGATTCCCCTGCCAAGTGGAGTGCCATGCCATAATCTACGTGAAGTTCGCTAAGTGGCGACAAGGAAAGAGTTTCTCTAAGATTTCCCTACCTACCCGGGTAGGTAGTTTAGAACTCGATAACACTCACTTAAATCATTCAAGACTCAACTTCTATAGGCCATAGTCTATATATTTCAAATTCACACTTAACAAGTATATATATAAGTACTACATATTTCGTATATATATATATATACTTTTTTAGATATGATTATATAATTCATTCCCTTACACTGGCCGTGGAGAGTCTAAGTAACTTAAGGTGTAGTTCTTAACACATAAAGGGAATCATAACTTGATTCCCCCTTTATAATAAGAATGTTTCTATACTTTATTCTTATTAGTTTAAAATGTTTTTAACCCTTTTTTTTTTTGAAAGGACTTTATGTTCTTTTCTTCTTATAATTAGATAAGGATTGGCATCCTTGTCATACCTCTATATATATATGGATAAGGAACCATGACTACCTTTTAGTAGATTATTTAACATTTTTCCTTATGATAGGTTAGATGCTTACACATAGTATGTAACTTAGTAATTAAATATTTGTCCAAGCAAATATTAGCTAGATGGGATATATCACTTGATCTTCTTTTCCCTCCTTATTTAAATGGTGATAATAACATAGTTGTTACTTTCATTCTTTTTTTGGTGTTCTTAGGGCGAGTCTTCGGCACCCCCTACCACTTATTATGGTTATAATACTAGTTGAGTCTACTATCAGTGTTTCGTATGACTTAGGTTATCCAGAGGACAACTTTAGTTTACTCTTCACGTAATGCGCGAGGCACTATGATGACACCTGCCATCCATTCATGGCGTACTTACCCATTTTCTCTCCCTTAGTAGATTAAGTTTTCTTTGATTAGATGTGTTGTCGTCGTTAGCCTTCTAAGGTTACGATTTTCGAACTTAGGAGTTGAATCATACGAGTTACCAGGTTTTACTGGTGGGGCCTTGGCCTTGAGCTCCTCACTAAAAACCAGTAAAACAATCAATTATATTGAAAAAAATAGGGCTTAAAGGAGGGATATTACACTATCAATGCGTGAGAAAGATAGTAGACAACATGCTCTTGGAGCATATCGTCTTCCTGAACCAAAACTATACCAATTGTAGTAAGAGACGCTGCCAGGTATAAAAGAAAATCTTTTGAGTAATCTGGCAGGCTCAACAAGGGTGCTAAAAGGAGTGCCTTTTTTAAAGCTTCAAAGGATGCTTGAGCAGCTTCGTCCCACACAAAGTAGGAGTCTTGTTTGAGTAGCCTCATAAAACCTTTGGTAATTTTAGCGTAGTTTATGATATATCGCTGTAAGAAATTAGACATGCCTTGCAGACTTTGAAGTTGTCGCAAGGTGTGAGGAGGAGCCAGATTTACAATCGCCTCTACTTTAAGCGGGTCGACCATTATGCCACGATTGGAGACAATGAAGCCCAGTAAACATCCCGATTCGACACAGAACACACACTTATTCGGATTCAAACGAATCTTATATTTTCTGCATCTTTCAAAAACCTGTCTAAGATGAGCTGGATGATCCCGTCTCTTTCGAGATCACGCCGAGAGATCATCCAAGTAAGGTTCTACAATGTGTTTGATATCATGAAAATCAAAATTCATCGCATGCTGGAAGGTAGCTCCAGCATTCTTCAAGCCAAACGACATTTTTCGATAAGCGAAGGTCCCCCATGGGAAAATGAAAGTTGTTTTATGTTGGTCTTCAGGTTTTAATTTCTATTTGATTGTATCCCGAAAAACCATCCATGAAAGAGAACATCTCATGTCCCGCACAAGCATCTATAATTTGATCGATAAATGGTGTGGGATAGTTGTCTTTTAGACAAGATTTGTTTAAATCCCGAAAATTAGTACAGACTCTAATAGTACCTTGCTTTTTATCAACCGGAACGGGGTTTGAAACCCATTCCGTCATATCAATCAGATAAATGAAACTGACATTGAGCAACTTTTAAACCTCCGCCTTGATGGCGGCCGCTTTTCTAGGGTTCACGGGATGGAGATTTTGTCTCACAGGTTTTGCGTTAGGGTATGTCGTAATGACATGCTCTACTATGGCTGGGTCAATACCTGGCATCTCCTCATATGACTAGGCAAAAACGTCGCAGAATTCTTTAAAAAGTTTTGTATACAGAGCGATCTCTTCTGGAGAACAGTTTGCACCAATAAAAATATTTTCCACGACCCCGGGTTTGGTGGAAATATTGATTGGAATTGTTCTCGATATATTGGCCATATTTCCTTCAGCATAAACAACTCTCGAAGTAGAAGGAAAAGATGACAAATCAACCAATCCACCGGGTCTCACGGGGAATTCTCCTCTCTCAATCCTATCTAGATCTGGAAGCATGTAGGACCTATGATGCATATGTTCCCAAGGTTGGTCCAGGCCCATCATGACTTCTAAGATGGCTTCATCAGATGGCAAAACCGTATCTAAACAATCGAACGAGTGAGTGGAATTCAGTGACCATGCCGGAGCATATTCCATATCTGACTCAACAGAGACTAGTGGAGTCATGATATGTTCCATTGCATCGTGTTGAGTTTCCATATAGGCCACTTCTGCAGAGGACGGAGGCACCAAAGGTTCGGACGTAGTAGGGAGGATCCAAGGATAAGTTCTTAAACCAACCTTGAATGTTTCGGTAGCAGTACCCACATCAGAATGCATAAAAAGAACAGGGGAGGGGATGTCGAACGTGCCTATTAACGAACCATACAACCCTGCTCCTAAACTCTCATTAACCGGGGCAGTTTGATCAACTAAAGGAACTGTGGTTTCCGAAGAAGTCTGGTTGTTTCTCTGAGTGAAAGAAAGTTGATCGACTGTAACGATCTTACCTTCAAATGGGAACATAACCACTCGAAAAACTGCCGATGCAATAGCTCACATGGCATATGTCCAACTCCTACCCAATAACATATTGTAATCAAGCGGAGCATCCAGAACTTCTACTTCAACAGCAACTGTCCTACCGGCCAAAGTGACGTCAAATGATGGCAAAACTCCATGTGGACGAAAAGTTCTGCCATCAAATGCAGTAAGCAGTGTGTTAGAAGGGGCTAACTCAGGAGAACCTAGAGCTTTCCAACAGGAAATTGACATTACGCAAGTCGATGCGCACTCATCTACAACAGCTCGTCTGATGGTCATTGGACCATGAACGACTTCAATCTGAAGGGCAACGTGATAGGGAAACCGGTATTTGAAATCAGTCATATCAAATCACGCAGACATGTTAGAGGATTTGATACTCCCAATAGCTGCCAGAAGTGCATTCCGTTGTAAAGGACAACTTTGCAAGACTTCTAGAGTAGACATGGCACAAGGGGTCTGGGCTAAATCTTCAACCACATTGTAGTTAGAAGCGTCCCATGTGTTGGTATTGTGCGATGCCCTCTTCAAGACACCTTTCATGATCTTGGGAATTGGGTCCACAGGTATGTGTAGTGGAGTGGAGGATTCTGGAATCTCCTTATCCTTTTTTCTGTGCGTCCGGGGTATAGTTCCTGGCTCTCGTTTGCAAGAGTGCATCCGAATTAACCATGTTGATAAATGTTTGATCAACCATAGCATGTGTAGTGCCCCCAGTTTTTGAGGTGCCAAAAGTTGAGCCCTGCCCTTTAGGAAATGGATCTTTCAGGACGACAGGCTTCTTTGCTCTTAAGAGCTTCTGGGCTTCTTCAAGCAGAGGGCATTGGTGAGTAAGGTGGTTCTGCTTACAAAGTTTACAAGGGAACTTAACCTTCTTTTCCTCTTTGTTACCCTCTTCGGCATTGTATTTTTTGGGCTTTTCTTGGTTCCCCTCTCCTTTCTTTCCCTTCTTTTTGTTATTAGGCTGCCGAGGGCCCTTTTGATTGTTCTGAACCTGGTTGACAGGCTCTGAAGTAGAAGGAGAGGTTGTGATGAAAGAAACATCTGCAGTCGATTGTTTGACTGATAAGGCATGAACCTGTTTAGTCAGTGCTTCGAAAGCTGCAGAGTCAACTGAACCCACTATGCCATCAGCATGTGGTACAGGTTTTGGTCTACTCGGATCGGTATTCGATTGCAGTGCATCAGGTATGATCTCATACAATAACCCAGATTGTGCATAAACAAGGTCTAATTGTTGAGTCTGTAGGATGGCTTCTTCTTCATTAGATACTCCAGATGTAGCTACTTCCTTAGAAATATAAGGAAGGAGTGATTTCAAGTACCACTCAAGAAGGAATTCTGGAGGTATGTTGGCCTTAATGAGCCTCTTCCGTCTTCGCCACTCCTGAATGTGGTCAGATAAGTGAGTGGCTTTATTTTGTCTAAAAGTAGACAAAAGTTTTGTTTTGGCATCATACCGAACAGGAAGCTGGAAGTGATTCAAAAGACGGTTGTGAGATCCCCAAAACTAGAGAATGTTGTTGTAGGTAACTCAATGTACCATTTGGATGCAGCACGGGTTAAGGTCCTTTGGAACAATCTCAATCTGATGGAATCTTCATTTAATGAATTGGAGGAACACCATAAGTGGAAAGTAGTGACATGGTCACCAGGGTCTTCACCTGTTTTTCCTTCGAACTTTGGAATGTCTGAAGGTAACTTGGTGGGAACTGATGGCCATGTAGCATTATGACACACAGGATTGTTCATCAGTTTGGAAAGATATGGAAAATTTAAAGTTGCCAGAAATGGTAGATGAGGCCGGTAAGATGGTACTTGATAAGGGGAACCACCCATCGTTTGACCCATAAATGTTTGGTAGGGGTTGCCCCCAGCCATCTGGTCATAAGGGTTTCCCCTTGCCATATGCTGATAGGAGTTGCCAACTACCATCTGTTGATAGGGGTTGCCCCCAGTTACTTGTTGGTAGGGGTTGCCCCCAGCTATTTGTTGGTAGCGGTTGCCCCTGCCATCTGCTGTTGTACGAAAGAGTTATTAAAATTTTCCCACCCATATGAAAGCGGATTGGTTCTCTATGGGTTCGTCCACTGTGGCTGGGTATTAGCCCCGCCATATTGTTGGTAAAAAATATTACCCCCTCCCCCTAAGAATAAGGAAAAAGGGACATTACCTGCAGGCATGCTACATTGATTCATGTTTGGTCCTGCAAAGGTATTGAAACCAGTAGAAGCTGATGTGGATAGTGCAGTCATGGTGCCCATGACTAGCATGTTTACAGAAGCACTTGGTCCTACACTTGGTCCTACAACAGGTGTGGAAATCCAAGTACTAGGTATCTGACATAACGGTTGAGAAGCAGGAGGTACTGCACAGTTGGCTGTACTGCTAGGTCCAACAGTAGGTGTAGGAATAGATGCCATCATTGTCGAACTAGGCATACCTAATGTACCAGTGTTGAAACTGAAAGATGGAGTAGACACAGATGTGGTTTGTGCCTGACATGGTGTAGCAGTAAAAGAAGGATTTACTGTGTTAGTGTTCATACCTAAAGTGGGAGTTTGGGGAACTCCCTGTTCACCTCCTAGATTAGACATCAGATGTCCCAGCAAGGAAATATCTGCACTGAAATGGGGCTGCTAGAAACCAACAGGTGACAGAAGCGGAATTCTAGTATTGGTCAAAGGAGGATTGAAAGGAGTGCTATACTCCGCCGAGGTAAGATCTTCCACCTCAACTGTACTAAAGTGTTGCTGATCTATGGTACCTGGTAGTGGTTCCTCGGGAACCTCTATTTCAAGGTTTTCTATTGCAAGAATTTCTTCAGGAAATTGCGTTTCAGCAGTAGTTTCTGAAGAAATACTGGGGTTTACCCATTGTCGTCTAGCTAGCTGTAAAGTTTCTGTTCTAAGGGGTGGAAGGTTTTGAAACCTCCTCGATCTACGAAGCTCTTGATTCTCCGTGATTATAAATATAAAATAACAGACTAGAACCTAGTGGCCACTACAACTAGGGGGCAAACAACACGCCAACTAAAAATTCCTAAGTATGAAAAGCAGGCAAACAAAGATGCCTTCCGGAGAAGAGTCTGGGATGATGAGGGCCCATAATAGATCAACGAAGGAAGAAAGACAGTTACTCGGGGTCCACAATACAATGACTAAGGGTGCAAGCGCTGGAATCACCCAACCGCCCTCCCAAAGACCTGCAAGGGATTTTCTCCCACGCCTGTCTTAGGTACAGCAGATATACCCTCTGCTGTCACCTGTGTATGAACCGAGAGTCAGATACTAAGGATACCACAACACCGAAAACTCCTGGGGGAACAGTCACCAGTCGAATCAGAAAGCGTGGGCAGGGTAGCTAAGCCTGAAACTTGAAAGAGTCCCCAATACGCAATCCGATCCTGGCGTATGCTCGAACACAAAGTAGGAGGAGTATTCCCAACAATATGATCTTGCAATGACCTACTGCATAGATCCCAGGCAAGTTTTGAGTGAAATGGGTTTACCTGTGATAGTCTTACTACGATTTTTGCGTAATGTGTGATATTGAGTGGTTTAAGGTGATTTAAACTCAAGATCCTAACCAAAACTAGTTGGTGTAGTGTATCCCTAAAAAGAAAAAATGTTTCTAATTTATTTTATTAAAATATTTTTAGGGCTGTTATTATTCAAAAAGGGTAGTGCTTTTGTGTGGCGTGGTTGCAATAAGGAAACAAAAGTGCAATAAAATCAAAACTTTGTACAACAAAGCTCTTTTCATTTTTTCATTTACTTCTTTACAAAACTGAAAATCTGAGTAAATCTACTTAAAAATTTTCTGTTTTCTTTTTTTGAAATTGTACAAAATATCCTATGCTATCTTGTAACAAGAAAAATAAGTCTTATTGAACTTAAACTACCAATTTTTTTTGCTTTTTCTATAGACGAAAAAGAACTATGAAAAATGGAATGTAAAATAAAACTTATGTGCAATGTGTGTAAGTATGGCTAAAAAGTTCTTAAGCTTATAGCTATCAAGACACTAGCTTGAAAAAGACTTGATCTACAGGTTTTTTGCAAAGAAAAAGCCTCTAAACTTGGAAACAAAGTGGGAGAAAACAAAGGAGAAAGACACAAAAGGACTGACCTAAAGTATCTAGCCCTAGCAAGACCACTATGCCAAGCAAAAGTAGACAAGCAAGCTGCCCTACTAACACAAAGAAACTGAGAAATGAACTAGCCTACAGTGGTTTAAATGCACTTGCAACCAGAACAAAGACAATAAGTCCAGGAAGAATGGAAATCAACCAAAATGGAGGACACCCTAGAGGCTCTAAAATAGACCAAACCCTAAAAAAATGGATAGGATGAGTAAAGAGCAGACAAACGTCGCCACAGACAGCAGATACAAGAGTATGCAGCTTTGTAAACTAGCAACATGCAGTTAGGGCCTAAAAAGGTGGAAGTGCTAACCACAAAACACAACCTAGTCTTCCAAAAAAGTCACAATCAATCCAAACGTTCCAAAGGTAAACAAGCGATTCAAAAGATGGAAAAAGACTTCAAGAAAAGGTTCTATGACTCAAAAAACAGTTAAAAACCTCATACACCAGTCACGGAGACCTAAAAGCAAAGTCAGCAAACCACAAGAATGGCTAAAAACTCAAGCAAATTGTTAATGAACAGCTTAAGGAAACGTACCCTACTGTGCAGTAGGGAAACTCGCGCCCCTATAGAGATGGGCACTACTGTATATATAGCACAGTAGCGTATGGGCGCTACTGTATATATAGAAGAGTAGCGCTCATATCTCAAAAGCTTAAAAAACTAACTTTGGAAGATACCAGAAGACTGATGAAATCAGAAAGAAACAGGCAGGGGATACCCACAGGGTTTCTCAACACATCAAAGAAGTCAAACAATCTGGGAAGACAAACAAGAACAAGGTTTCCTAGAGCCAAAACTCAACTATCCCTAGCAGAGTCGTCAGTCTGTTGGCGGGCAAATCTACCCTATAGAAAGGAAACTAATGCTATCAACTTGGTTGGGGTGATAGGTAAGTGTATTGATGATATTACAAAGATATTTACGAAAAGAAACAAGTTATGGATCTTGGGAACACACCTTTCAATCAAAGTTTGATCCTAGCCTTGACTTGATCTCGTGTTCAACCTCCAAATCCACCTTCCTTTCTGTAAACCTGCAATAACAATACCTTTCGCAAAGCACTTTGGGCAATATATAAAGCTTGAAAGAAACAAAAACAATGTTTAACATTCAATATTGACCAAAACAGATCCAAATTAAGATGTTATTTCAGAACACATTTAAGTTGGAACAAGAAAGACACTTCAACCTTTATTGTCAAAAGTAAAATGAAGTACAAGTATACCTGATCATGTAACAGGATCCTACAACTTGATTCTGGGCTCTTGCTCTTCTCTGGCTTGGATATCTTCAGCATCAACTCCTCCAATGCAAGCTTCTCTCTATGTCTCAAAGTTTCTCCATTAATCCATCTCACTATTTTCTAACCCTTCTCCTTTAATCTTCTTTGTATTTATAAGATTAGAGAAGTAGTTCAGGTCGATGTATAGTTATGGAGGAAGTTGGGGGAGTTGGAAAACTACCTGCAACTAATCCTCCGCGAGAAATTAATTTATTTTTTAATCATCTTTTAAGATGTACGCGACTCTTGTTCAGTGAAGTAGCGTATAGGGCGCTACTTTAGTGCTTATCAACTAGCGCTCATTGAGTTTAAAATGTTGAGTGCTACTATGCTGAGAAGGAGTAGCGTATACTACGATATGGGCACTACTATTATACACTGGAGTAGCGTATGGGCGCTAGTCTCTTTGAGTAAAGTAGCGCTCATATCTCACAGTGCCAATTTGGCGAAGTTTAGTGAGGGCTCCTGTGAAGTCATCAAAAGCACTAGGACCAAATCGTAGCAAAAGGAGCTAGCAAAAATCTAGCTATTTTAGCTCTTCATGAGCCTTGATGTACCAACGGTACCATTGAAGAGCTTCATGTTCCAAATGAAAGGATGCAAGTGGAACTTTGTTGACATCAAAAGTGTTATGCAAATTGAAATACTATTCTCCATGATAGAGACATCCATTCGGATCAGTACCATTAAAGCGAGGAAAATCAAGCTTCGGACCACGAAAATTGTTGGAAGAAGAGAACCCATTGTCTAACGAAGACTCAGACTGTCATTTGTTGTTCATGGTTGATTGCTCAATATGGAGGTCGAGCAATTTTTCATCCAGATCCTGGAGTTTGGTTTGGATGGCTACAAGTGCTTCCTCCATGGTTTTTGCTCCTGCATGGGTGACAACCATAACCAAGAGTTTTTTTCTCCAATGGGTAGAAAAACATAAACAAAAGCTTATTTAGTAAAGGGAAATTTGGATTTGGGAAAATCTCTAATGGGTAATTGGGGTTTGACTAGGTTTTGGACACTTTCGACTAAACAGGGAAACAAAAAATGAGGATTCAGAAGCAAGATGAAAGAATGGGAAAAATTGTCAGAGAATGACAAAGAAGCACAACTAGCGAATGAACACGGTGGCAAAATTTGAAGGCGATTGGGTGAAAATAAAAGAAGTTATGGCAAACCCTAAAAATAGACAATTGTGAGATTTTGGGCTTTGGAAAGTGGAATTTGGGATAGGTTCCTCAGGAATGAAAGATGAAGAATTGGATGATAGGGGTGTCAGGGAAGTTTCAAGGGAAACGAAGTGAAAACAAGGGAGATATGGAAAAAAAACATATTATATTTTTTTTTCTAGAATGGATCTACTATGGCGCAAAAGGGATCGGAAACAGATGGATTTGCAACGACGTGGAAGGGATCGACAACAAATAGATCTGAAACGGTGCAGAAGTGATCGACAACAGTTCTGGAGAGAGGAAATCTGTGATTTATCAGCTAAAAATAGATATGGACCCCGTATGCTCGGCTTCTTAATGGTTCAAGAGATTCACTTGGCCACCAATGTTGTCTGACGACTTGCGTATTGGGTCAATACCCCTCACTCCATGGCTCAGGTAAAACTAATAATTGATTTGCCACAAATGAAAGCTCTTGGTTTACCTCATCGGTGGGAACTAGTCAATCAGGTAGGGGTCGGTTCCCTTTTCGCTGGCAGGTCCTCTCAATGGGCCAGCTACTTTGGGTTTCCTATAGTACTCCTCACAATGCGTTTTAGGGCTTATTCCAAAGTACTTCCCACAATTAAGGGGATAGGGATTATTCCTAGATCTGAACTTACAACAGATGCAAAAAAAAAATGACAGAAATTTCACCCAACGAGCCCACGAAAGTGCTCTGATACCATATGTGAAGAACCTGCAACAATTAATTAATGAAAATACATGAGATAATAGAAATAACAGATCACAAAATATTTGTATTGATTGTAGGACACTTCGAGGGGGAAACCTTCTTTGAGCAAGATCAATACAAATAACTTCAAAATACCTTCATTGGCCTCAACGCACACTTATATACTAAGTCTATGCCCAATACTATGGGCCAATACCATGGGACATATAATACTACGGGATGAATTACAAAGCATATGCATCCAATACCCCGGGTCAATAACATGGGCTAATACAAACTATGGATCAACAAATACTACGGGACGACTTACAAAGCATATGCGTCCAACAACAATATACTAACAAAGTAAAGAGAAGGGTTGACACGGGTTCCTAACAGAAGAATATAAAATAGTAAAGGGGAAACGTGGCTTTATCACAGACGTAATTGAAGATAAAGCCACAAAGTTCACCGTCCAGTTGCTCGCAGGTAGGATTTTGTGAAAGTGTAGACAGAAGAAAGCTCACAAAAATCTACACCAGTTGGTTTAAGGTGATTTAAACTCAAGATCCTAACCAAAACTAGTTGGTGTAGTGTATCCCTAAAAAGAAAAAATGTTTCTAATTTATTTTATTAAAATATTTTTAGGGCTGTTATTATTCAAAAAGGGTAGTGCTTTTGTGTGGCGTGGTTGCAACAAGGAAACAAAAGTGCAATAAAATCAAAACTTTCTACAACAAAGCTCTTTTCATTTTTTCATTTACTTCTTTACAAAACTGAAAATCTGAGTAAATCTACTTAAAAATTTTCTGTTTTCTTTTTTTGAAATTGTACAAAATATCCTATGCTATCTTGTAACAAGAAAAATAAGTCTTATTGAACTTAAACTACCAATTTTTTTTTCTTTTTCTATAGACGAAAAAGAACTATGAAAAATGGAATGTAAAATAAAACTTATGTGCAATGTGTGTAAGTATGGCTAAAAAGTTCTTAAGCTTATAGCTATCAAGACACTAGCTTGAAAAAAACTTTATCTACAGGTTTTTTGCAAAGAAAAAGCCTCTAAACTTGGAAACAAAGTGGGAGAAAACAAAGGACAAAGACACAAAAGAACTGACCTAAAGTATCTAGCCCTAGCAAGACCACTATGCCAAGCAAAAGTAGACAATCAAGCTGCCCTACTAACACAAAGAAACTGAGAAATGAACTAGCCTACAGTGGTTTAAATGCACTTGCAACCAGAACAAAGACAATAAGTCCAGGAAGAATGGAAATCAACCAAAATGGAGGACACCCTAGAGGCTCTAAAACAGACCAAACCCTAAAAAAAGGGATAGGATGAGTAAAGAGCAGACAAACGTCGCCACAAACAGCGGATACAAGAGTATGCAGCTTTGTAAACTAGCAACATGCAGTTAGGGCCTAAAAAGGTGGAAGTGCTCACCACAAAACACAACCTAGTCTTCCAAAAAAGTCACAATCAATCCAAACGTTCCAAAGGTAAACAAGCGATTCAAAAGATGGAAAAAGACTTCAAGAAAAGGTTCTATGACTCAAACAACAGTTAAAAACCTCATACACCAGTCACGGAGACCTAAAAGCAAAGTCAGCAAACCACAAGAATGGCTAAAAACTCAAGCAAATTGTTAATGAACAGCTTAAGGAAACGTACCCTACTGTGCAGTAGGGAAACTCGCGCCCCTATAGAGATGGGCGCTACTGTATATATAGCACAGTAGCATATGGGCGCTACTTTATATATAGAAGAGTAGCGCTCATATCTCAAAAGCTTAAAAAACTGACTTTGGAAGATACCAGAAGACTGATGAAATCAGAAAGAAACAGGCAGGGGATACCCACAGGGTTTCTCAACACATCAAAGAAGTCAAACAATCTGGGAAGACAAACAAGAACAAGGTTTCCTAGAGCCAAAAATCAACTATCCCTAGTAGAGTCGCCAGTCTGTTGGCGGGCAAATCTACCCTATAGAAAGGAAATTAATGCTATCAACTTGGTTGGGGTGATAGGTAAGTGCATTGATGATATTACAAAGATATTTACGAAAAGAAACAAGTTATGGATCTTGGGAACACACCTTTCAATCGAAGTTTGATCCTAGCCTTGACTTGATCTCGTGTTCAACCTCCAAATCCACCTTCCTTTCTGTAAACCTGCAATAACAATACCTTTCTCAAAGCACTGTGCAGATCCACAACTGGAAAAAGGAGGTGCAACTCCATGACTGGAAGGAGGCTCAGCTCCACAACTCGAAAAATGTGGCGCAACTCCACGATTAGAAGAAGGAGGCACAACTCCACAATTGACAAAGGAGGCGTAGCTTCTCGACTGGAAAAAATGTGTGCAAAATGGATTTCTGGTTTGATCCTTACTTTGCTTGTTAATGTTTGTTTGAGGGTTGTCTCCATAAACAAAGAGAGAGCGTAGCTCTCTTTGGGTCTATTTGTCTTGCTTGTTAATTATTGTTTTCAGCTCAACTTGAGCTCTATGGGGAAGGGCGACCCCATACTTTCTATATACAAGTTTTATTGTTTGTAAATCCCATATTGGTTGTCTTTTGCAAATTATATCACTATTAAGAAACATTAATATCAATATTAACAATATTAAGAAACATTAATATCAATATTAACATTAGTATTACGAGACATTAATATCAACCTAAACCATAACATAATTTTATAAATATATTATTCTTCTTTTTCACAATTGTCATAATATTGAAACTTGATTTTTACATTATTGATCCCTAATTAACATTAATATTAATATTATTGTTAACAATAAAGACATCAATAATATCATTAAGACCATTAATAATATGTCATAATGCAACCTAACCATGTTAATGTCGCACACCCAAAATTAAATATAGTCAACTATAAATTGAAGTCAACCTTGCTTAAAAGTCAACTATGAATTGAAGTCAACCTTGCTTAAAAGTCAACTATGGATTGAAGTAAACCTTTCGTAAAGGTTAACATTGAATAATTACATTGTTTTGAAGGTTATTCCGGCATCATCCTACAGGTCGGATAATTACATTGTTATTCTTAATTAGTGATTGAAGTGTGCAGGTTATTCCAAGAAACAAGATCCCATCAGCCACAGTTCAGGTACGAATAAAATTCCAGGTTAAATTTATTATAGGCTGCAAGTTATGATTTAAATATTACTGTAAATATCTTGTTAGAATTTATGGCTTACCATTATTTAGTTAGAATTTAAGGGCATAGTTAAATTGCACCCAGGGTTAGATCTCAACCAGTCTACCTAATTATTGAAATGCAGAGTTTACCCATAGTTTTTGAAAATTATCAACATCAAACCTAACAGAGCGAGCAAAGCTAGCTTTTTCTAGATTCAGTCGAAATCAAAACCCATCTTTATAATTATCAAATCTAGGTTATATCATAATTATCATCTTAAATCTAGATCTTTACCTCTTCAAACCACAGTATATATTTTTCTTATTGAGTTATTTCATTTTTGGTTATTTCTCTTTCTGCTCAATCAAACTACAATAGGATCATCCCTTGCAACAAATCGAATATTCTTAACCTAGTGTCCTAAACTAAAAGAATAAATAATGGGGCCGCCGTTATGGCCGGGTGGCTGGGGCGGTCGGCTGTGGCCATCCCCACCTAGGATTGACCCCGTGACCCAGACAGATTTGGCGCTCTCGCATATTGAGCTACCAGTTTCACTACTATATGGAAAAAAACTAAAAGAATAATTAAAGTAAATTCAGACTTGTTGAGAACCTTTAATTATTTAACAATTTTATAAACACTTTAGTCTTCTTAGAGTCTTATAACTTAAATCAAACGCAGCAGAGTCTTTTCGAATACACATACTCTTTAGGTCACACCCCAGCCTCTTCAAAACGTTAAACTCCCATTTAACTAAGAGACCCAGGATCGAGCCCTATTGGCTATGTTAAACACATCCTCTACTTAATCAAATGACCACCCTACAGCGTGAGAGTTTTCCCCAATCCCCACAATATCAAACCTTGAATTTAAGACTCGGGATGGAGTCTTCTCAATCAGACATAACTACTATTTAAACAACCCACGACTACAGCATTGGATTATCATCCAGCTCAACATCGATGCCATAATAAACAGAGATAAGATCGAAATTCAATTTTAACGCTAGGGATCTGCCCATAATTTTTCTTACGAGCCTTCTCTAATTAATTAAAACTATAGGACCATATCTTCTTCATAAACTAAAAACATCCAACTTAAAACACCGATAGGAGCTTCACGCTCGAATTTGCAGACACATTATACCTCTTCAAAAGGGTCTAAACATAATCTTTCACCCAGGTTTTATGCACAGGGTCCACACCCTTAAATTTTAATAAAAGCGAAAATCAGTCTCTAAACATTCCTCTATAGAGATATGTTCCCATTTTAAAAGAGAAACGCACAAGTTGGAACATGCATGAGTAATTCTGGAAACACCTTATATTTTACAGACAGAGACAAAATGCTTTCCCTTAAAACCAATCACATAATAGATTATTAATTTAAACCATAAAAGAAATCTCATACTTCCAGAACATAAACATTAAATGTAACATCCCGAAAATACCAAAAAAAAAAATATATATAATAACAATAATTATCAGAATTATTTAATGCGGAACATATAAACTAAATCAAAATCATAACTAAGATAAATTAATGATGATGACAGGTCATCGTCCTCAGGTAACATGGTTGTGATTTCTGCTTTGGTATAAACGGCTGTTAATCCTCTTTAACGAAAGATCTTTGTATGCTTACGTAAACAAGTACAGTTTACAAATTTGTCTAAGTTCTTGGTTAATATTACATGTTGATACACTTTGTACTACCTTAATATTCTTGATGGATTGCTGATAGTTTGTTTGTTTGTTAATAAAGGGGTCCTATGAGGCACCCTGGAGCTTACTTAGCTGCAAAAGCTAAGGCATTTGATAATGTTTCTATGTGCAGACCGCAAGTAAGAGATCTACAAGATAGCATAGTAATTAGAGTACTTGTGTTTTTCAATTCATCGTCAAGGCATAATGCTAAATACTTCTTTGCGACACTAGTGACTGTAGGTATGGATACTTGGTTTTTAAATCTAGTTTGTAGGATGGCTTTTAAAACTTTTTAGTGCTATGAAATTATGTCGTCCAAGCAATTGTTATACAGCTACAATCATAATCAAAACAATAATACCAAAATCTAATGAAAAAGTTGTTAGGAAACTTTGTGGAATTAGTATTGTATTGGAAACGTAGCTTTAGAGTGTATGTCGTCAATGCTTAATCTATATCTATGATGATACCAGGGTCTTTGTGTTTCATGGTTAAACAAATGGAAAAGATCGTAATTATAGTACTTATACTATGAGTTATCAATATAAAACTTCATTCTAAATCCTATACAAAAAGATAGAAATGAAATATATACATTTCTTATGGTTACTATGCATCTACATACTACAATGTAATTTAATTATTACAATGCCTAAACTTAAACTTTGAAACTATATAAAACTTACACTACATATTACAATGTAATATGACATGGTTTTCAAATTACATTCATATGCGACTCTAGAATGCGAACCTAACTATATGATCATATGCTAAACAAAAATTATGAACCTATCTATATGTTGGCACTATCGGGCTTTACCATATGCCAAACTTTGAACACAGTGCAATATGGTATCACAAACATTATATCAAACATAATATTACAAAATCTCTTGTCCTAAGTATGACTATCGTAAGCTTTGAATTCACCCAAGCCTCGTGAATGAAATGGTGAGTTGATGTGCCATAAATGTGTTATTTGACAGGTTGACAAAGTTACGATCAACTATTAAATGTTATGACCAAACTCTATGATGAGAATCCTGGTTGTCAAACCACATAGATCACCCATGTGAACTTTGATCGATGGCACAACTAAGAGTTCTAGTTGGCAAGGTTATTGTAACGTCTCTCCTTTACATTGCACACAGTGATGTTTACTTGGCAGGAAGTGTTGGTACTCATGTGGTTGATGTAATTAATGGGTTATCAATGCACTGCTGCTCGGCTTCCAATGTAGCATTGTTGGCACCTCCATGCTCGTTTATCTCATCGAATCTTGATCGTTGATCTTGCAACCCTAACCCTCGTTGTATGTAATGGTTGTGAACTTCCCGGTCTTCATTGTTTCGCTAGCATTGAGGTCGACAGGCTGCCAAAATGTAGGGTTGATGAGAGTGATTCTCAGGGGTTTCGATCCCGTGACCTGTGAGAGGTAGTTTCTTAATAGATACAGGCATCAAGCCTTCTGCACTTAACCCACGCTGCCAAAATGTGATAGGCTTCTTCTTCCTGTGTAGTGTAAGTGGTTCGGACTGGGTTTGATTCTCCTAAGAATGAGATTGGTCTGCTATGTTAACTTAGGGTTGCTATCAGTCACCACTTGCTTCGTGGTTTTACTGGTGTAGTGGTTCAATACTCCGAAGTGTCAAAATTTTAAAGTTAATTGTTTTTGAAACTGGAACATGATACTGTAATAATTGATTTGATACTGTAAAATCTTGTTTTGACCTTTCAATTGCATGTGGTGGTAGGTACCCATTCGAAAGAGGTTGTTGAGTGAAGGATAGGAAATGGAATGCTTCTTCGGTTTCCTGGTAAGCTCCGGTGGTTCACAACAAAACTCGTAGGTTCCTTGGATGGTGTTTGTTGTAAGCCCAGAGTTGGAAACATTCGTCTTGTTTCAATGATGGTAAATGCGAAGTTTTAGGTTGACTTGTTTTTATATCAAAATGTAAGAGGTTTATCTTCCGTTCATTTAATGCTTGGCTCAATAAGTTTTTGTTGTAGCACTGTAATCAACTTCGCGTTGGTCTAAATACTTTTGGTTGTTTGAGGAAAAGGACCCAATGTGGTTTTGGAAGATTTTAAATAGATAAATAAAAGCGTCTCTGTCATGTTTTCACTATGTTGTTGAGCAATCTTTAATGGAGTCGTGTTCTTGTTTTACTTGCTTCTGAGTTAGGTTAAGTTGTAGGAAGTGACAATGTTTTAGACCAAGTTTTCGTGTTGCCGTGGCTTCAAGCTTGTGTTGTAAACTATTTATTTTGTGTAATGGCACTCCGCCATGATACAACGAGCAAACTTCATTTTGAATTAAAAGTTATATGACTTGGAAATAAAACATGGTTTTTGTTATTACAAACGTTGTGTTGATTTGTGTATTCGGCACTGTTATTTACTAAAATACAGTAGTTTGATACTTATGCATTTGTAACCTAAGTTCGAAGGTTGGGAGTTTTGTGATTCAAGCTTGTAACTAGTAGAGATGTGTTCTATTTTGGTAATGTTTTGTTCTATGTTGAAAAGTTTTTTTTGAAATAAAAGTTGAGAATCGAAAAGTAGGGTTTGTGTGATACCCCTCCTTCTTTCCTTATTAATTTGATAAATGTATATTGAAAATTATGTACGAGGCCCTGGCGAGGAGCTCAAGGCCAAGGCCCCACCAGTGGACCCTGAAAGTATTGTTGGGACTATTCTTAAAATTGTAAATTAACGACGGGCTCAGCTAAGCGGCAAGCAGGTGAAGTCATTAAGAAGAAGGTTAAGGGCATGATGGCTTTCCAAAATCTAACTATAGATGATAGGTATCATCTTAGCGCCACAAGCACTTGAGGAAGAGTGAGTTACGGGTAAAAGTTATAAGTATCATCTTAGGTTTTGATAAATCCTAAACAAATTTCCAGTCCTATGTAGGTTTTTCGAAAGAGTTATTATTCATCGCAAGATAATAACATGCTCCTACAAAATATCTATTAACATAGGCACCGACTTTAGTTAATGATTCTGAATAAAAAATAATCAATCCTCGTAGATATGTTTACTACCTTAGGTTCGGCAAAGATGCCAAGTAAATATACCGCTAAAAATTCTATTAAGAACATAACCTAAGGTATTTTTCCCTTTCACCTTGTGCATAGGGTAAGAGGAAGTTTCCTTTCATATAGTTGTCTTTATCAACTATTATACCACAAGAAATGTTATATAATTAGAGTTACATTGATACATTATGTATATACATATAATGTTTAATCCTTATATTTATACATTGCAGGAACTTACCTTGTTAGCATGCATTATAAGGTTACACATTTAGAATTTAATCAATATAACATATATATATATGTGTATTAAAGGCTCTCACTTGGTGGCGTCTCTCTCTCTTCGAATGGGATGTAAAGTATATTTATAATAAAGCTTTCTTTAGGGGACCACCTCGAGACAAGATCTTAGATCTTTTATCGGTAGTGCCACTTGTATGAAGGGAAAATCGTGAGTAGTCTTCCCTTCAAGAAACGCCGAGCCACTCTAAGGTGGGTATCGTTGGGCAGCCTCTTTTTAAAGAGGGCCAAAACTCTTCTTGAGGGGGCGGTTCCTAGTCTTTTAATTCTGAAGGTTAAGGGTATCAAGTGCTTGCACTGGTTTTCAGGGAAATCCTCACAGATCGAGCGCGTATGCCCAGATCCGTAGGTTGATCATATTCTTGTGCTTCCTTTGGAAAAAACGTGGAGCTGGTATGATATCTTTTCCCTCGTTTTGTTTTCTCTTTTATCTGATTTAGTATAACGCCAGCAGATTTGTTAGGGTTCTCTGTCTTGGCTTAACAACGATAGCATCTGGAGAATGCATTTTTGTTCTTAGACTGTATCATTATTAGTCTACCTTGAATACTAGACGGATCATAGAAGTCTTGGGTTATAATCTCTGTAAAGCGCTCGAGAAGACAATGCTTTGACAGAGCCGTATCAGGAACCACCTCCGAAATTTTTGTTGGAATTGTTGCATTGCGTTGGGAATGCTGGGAAGTGACGGCGCAGAGGGCCCGATCCTAGCTGACCTTATATGTTTTTATTTAGTAATTAATCAGAAAGGGCAAAGACGAACTCCCCGAGGAGAATAGATATGCTCTCATGTTAATCTCCAATTAAAGGTCTGCACATAGCATGGTCGGAATCCCAATGGCGATCCTCCATGGGAAATAATTTGGTTAGTTTGTGTTAATGTCTGTGAAAGTTGATTATACAACAAGTATTGAATGGAGCCGGCTGCCGTTTATGGTTTCACCTCTGTGATTACTGTTTAATTTAGGCGCGATCTAGGTCCAAGACATAGGCACCAATTGCTTTAATATCTTACAGTCGGGTTGTATCCGCACGATATATATATATATATAAATGTTGCCGGCGTAGACATGATATCCTCATTTTGTCTTTTCTTTAGACTATGCCTCCACAGAATATTGTAAGTTAGAAGCTCTGTAATGCCTGCGATATGCCTTTAAAACGTAATCTTGATCTGAAACTCGATCCCTGGCATGAGATCCTTGCGATCTGCCTTTAAAACGTGATCTTGATCTGAAACTCGATCCCTGGCATGAGATCCCTGCGATCTGCCTTTAAAACGTAATCTTGATCTGAAACTCGATCCCTGGCATGAGATCCTTGCGATCTGCCTTTAAAACGTGATCTTGATCTGAAACTCGATCCCTGGCATGAGATCCCTGCGATCTGTCTTTAAAACGTGATCTTGATCTGAAACTCGATCCCTGGCATGAGATCCCTGCGATCTGTCTTTAAACGTAATCTTGATCTGAAACTCGATCTCTGGCACGAGATCCTTGCGATCTGCCTTTAAAAACGTAATCTCGATCTGAAACTCGATCTCTGGCATGAGATCCTTGTGATCTACCTTAAAAATGAACTCACTGTGAGTTGGAATCTCTGTAATCCTTGTGATCTGCCTCAAAAATGAAATCGCTGTGAGCTAGAAGCTCTGTAAGGGTTGTCTTGCAATTTTTTGAATCCCTGTACATTTAGGATAAAGACAGATTGATATATTGTATCTCAATCTTGCTAGTTTTTCAGAATATTAAACCTTGAATTTCTGTTAAAGGGTGAATCTCGGTAGAATGGTCATCGAAATATCTGTTATCTTTTATTTCTGTGGATTTAGGGTAATTCCAATCTGAGTTCTCGTATCATGGTAATTATATTTTGGAAACTGGATAAAGATCTAAGTGAACTGGCTTGTTAAGTTTTGTTTGATTCTCTGATAGCAATTCTGAATTGCTGGATGTAACCGAAGTTCCGGATAAATAAATGATGCAACAGTTTGGTGGACGTAGCCCAGAGATTTTTGGGTGAACCACGATTATATATGGTGTATGATGGTCGGTGTATTATTGTCATGTGAATTATGGTGGAAATGTATTGTATAGTTATTATGTTGTCCATGTGGAGGAGATCTAATATGTGTATGGTCCGTCATTTAAATATGTCGAATATAGTAGGAGGTTCGGATTATAAGTATATTTAAGGCTTGCAAAATATAAATAGTCATGGCAAATGGTTGTGATTTGTATAAAGATGTTCAAGGGTAATGATGGCGATATGCAAGTGTATGATGATATGTTAATATGATGAAGCATGGATCTAGAGTAAGTATAATGTTTCATTTATAATTGAAGTGCTTGAAATGTTCGTAAACCAAATCGCAAATAGTAACTTGATTTTTAAAAGAAAAAAAAAATAGAAGTGGATTTGCTTGTCTTCATCATGTGTCGTGAGGGGTATGTTACAGCATGGAGCTGCAAGGTTGATTTACATATATATACGGTCTCAAGGGAGACCCAAGGAGCTGCAATGGTAATACTTAATAACATAAGCAAATTGACTTTTATATATCAAGTGTCTGTATTAAGATAATTACATGTTGGCTTTTCTTATAATGGGCTATTATGAAGATCATTTTAAGGGAAGAAATTTTAACTTTCACCAAAGTACTAACTCGCAAATCTTGGAGATGTTACAGTTTGAGATGAACTTAGAAACGAGCCTTATTGTATAAGGGATCTATCTAGGGTTTGAGAAGAAATGTTTAAGATTCGCCATGAAAGGCTTGAGCAGAAAAATGAAGGACCGTGTATTTAATTCTAGGTTTTGAAAATAAAATAGGGCTTGATACTATTTTGAGATATTCAAGATTGGAAAAAAAATATAAGTAATGTAAAATAAGATATGAATTTTTGTATTATATTGATACAAAAATAATTATTGAAAATACAATTGTATTGAAAACAATCTATGACATATATGAGAAAAGTGAAGAGTGTTTACTCATAACGTAAATTATATGGAAATAAATTGCAGCTACTATATTTCGTGAAATTTGAAATGCTAGAAAACTATTAAATGTTTAGTATGGAAATGTATAATATTTCTATCTGAGATAAATGTAGTTGAAAATGAAAACTATAATTATGTGCAGAATTAAAGTATGTATATTGTCAATAAATCTATACAGTGACTAGTTTCCGCAACTATTAAATCTTGAAACTACTATTACTTGGAAATCATAAAATGTTTAAATTGATCGTATTTACTTGCTATTTTAAATGAATAGGGTTAAAAGAAAAACATATGACTATACAGAAAATAAACTAGGTTTTTCTTTTATGAAATAACAAAAGGATTCTCTATTACTGTCGATGCTATACAGTAAATTCATACTATGATTAGATATAGGACAGAATTGTAATCATAACACTTACTGTAATTATTTGTCTAATCAATGGAAATCTGCCTATCTCTCATCTTTCATTTAATTTGCTTCTCTATACTAGAGTACGATGCAAATAACAACATGTGGAAAAATATAGAGATGATTATCTAATCATATTTTTAACAAAGCTTTATCATTCAGACTTAAACAAAGATAAAAAATAATTACATTTACAGAACAGAGTTTGATAATTTCACTAAACATAATTATTAAACCGTAAACCAAAATAGGAAACATCAAAACATGGTTAATCTGTAGGGAAACAAACAGCCCAAGGAGCATGTTCCACCCAACCAATTCCTGAAGAAAGCCAAATTACTTGCCTTAGGACCCCCGAGCCTATTCACTGAACCACCAGGAGGAAGAAACTTATAAGCTTAAGCTCTCCACTTGCAGTAGCAATAGTTATCCAGTCTCAAAGACTTAGCAGTCAAAGGGACCTGCACCAGCACCTCTAGTTCTTCTCAGAATAAATTTGCAGACTTATAGTTGCACTCACACATAGCCTCCCTATTCGAATCTCTTAGTGATCACCTGGTGCACATGAGGAATATTTATGCAGGAAATATTGTGTAAGAGTTGCCTGCTCAATTCGAATTTTCCTTATGTAGGCTTCCTAGGCCTTTCAGTTGTTAACTGGTCATTAAATGAGCTTCCTGCTCACTCTCTCCACTTTGGGGATAATGCCACATTTGTAGGGGTAGTTGTCCCATAACCAACAGTTAGTGGTGAAGTGCAATTGCTGCCATCTGTCCCATGCCTTCTAACAACTTCCCTTCCTCCTAGTGGGTCAGTGAACACTCATTTAATAGTTCCCTTGGGTGTTTGTCTCCTACTTTAATCTATTAAATAATAATAATTCAGTAATTACATTCATCCTTTACCAAACTTGGTCATAATTACAAAACTTTGTAATTAAAATTTAACATAAAGTATTTTGCCAATAAAATAATAATTTCAGAAATTGGGTAGGTGACATTAAAACACCTAAGTTTTCCAAATAAAAAAATGCAGATATTATCAAGAATTTCAAACAATATACATACTCTTAACTGTTTCAACCATAGGGTAAAAAACGCTCTCCACAGAAGCGTAGAACCATTTTAGAATCAGACAAAAAACCAAAAATAAAGTCTTAAATTAAATGTAAATCGGGATCTTAAAACATCTTAGCCATAGAATCATTTCATACAACGTTGAGGATCCAAGTTAGGAAACCCTCTGTTCCAGAAGAAATCCATACAGGCTTCAAAACCAAGCCATAGTTAAATACATGTTTCAATGTGACTTTTAACCAAAAAGGGGGTCTATCCACAAAATCCCCAAAATAGGGAATTACACAATCAAAAGAACACATTTCAGTAAAAAAGTATCACACTGGGAAAAAATTCACACGAGGGGAGATATGGCCATAGTAGACCAGGCTCACCCGTATCCATCTCAGTTTCAAACCCCCTGCTACGAACAATCCACTTTGCCAATATTGAATCTCCAATGGTGTAGGCCCCGCCAAAAGAGAAATGCCAGTCATATCTCTCAGCAAATCGAAATTTGGAATGAAAACTAAAACAAAAGATATATGCATGGAAATTACCTCAGGAGGAAGATTTCCCTTACACTAACTGAATAAGCGTAGGCCTAAGAAAATGTGCATGGCCAACGCTAGTCTCTTTGCCACACTTTGAAACCACGAGTACCTTGTTTTGTCCTATCATTCAAACCCTAAAGAGATCTCCATTCCTAATACAAACAACGAAAATGAACAATCGAGTGAAGGTACCCTAGTCGTTTAGACTTCACCACTTACCAGCTGGATAGCAAAAACGATGGTTGCTTTAAATGCCGCCAAACACCACCACAAATGCAATGTTTATCCACTCTCTATAGTGGAGGAGTGTTAAAACGCAAAGGGTTTTGATGTGCATAGTACTAGGTTTACATTATGATTCTTCAAACAAACTCTTCTATAAACTTGAAAACACTAGCTCTAAACACCTCCTGTAAAAAAAGGGAGGTTCAAATCTCTAGCATAAGAGCTAAGTAAGCCTGACCACTATCACCAGTCTCAAACAACCTTTCAAAGTTCCTTAAGGTTTTACATGATTACTTTAAAAAAAATAATATTCATCACATTTGAAAGCTAAAACCATTTTGAGTGTAGACATATACATAGATAGACATAAAGGCAAAGACATAATTACAACCACTATCGATATGGATTATTACAACCATCATTTCAATATGTTGCTTCCGTAGAGTTATATTTAACTCCAAACACATCAAATAAACATAACTGAGAATCATGAACAGAAGTAAAATATTCATTTTCATTGCATTGATAAGTTTATTCATTTACCTTTGAGTACTAAATTTAATTTACTAAACTATTTGCTTAAAAACCGAGATGTTAGCCATACAGGAAATTTTTTTAAGTTTTACGATTTTGGGACATTACACGCTATTGTTGAATTAATGTTGTTTGATGTACAACAGTTGTGCACTTTTAATCTAATTCATTTAACTGATTCAACCAGTTCCTTTGAGCCTTCATTAAATCCAGGTTTTCTTCTATAGTTGTCTTCAGATTTTTTATCTCAAATTCAATAGGAAAGATAATGTTCTTACCATATACCAATTCATATGGAGAGAAACCTATAGTATTGCGCCATGGAGTCTGATATGCCCATAATGCTTCTCGAATCCTTTCAGCCCAGTCTCTGGGGTCTCTTCACTGTCTTTGTAAGGATATCCTCAATTACCTTATTCATACTCTCCATTTGGCCATTTTCTTGTGGATGATATGGCGAAGTTATCCGATGCTGAATATGATATTTCTGTAATAGGGATTCAATTTAATGGGACACAAACTACGGTACTCTGTTTGTTACTATTTCTTTTGGTACTCCAAAGAGGTTGAATATCTCTTCATATAAGAAATCTATCATAGCTTAATCATTGGCTCTTACCAGAGCCACAACCTCCACCCACTTGGTCATATAGTCTGTGCAAATCAAGATATAAGCTTTTTGTTTTGAAGGAGGATTGATAGGCCCTAGAAAATCCAAAGCCCATCTGTCAAAAGGTTCAACCACCAACTGTGGTTGAAGCGGCATTTCATCCAATCTGTTTGGTTGACCCATCCTTTGGAAGTTGTCGCAGGCTTGAACATATTTCTTTGCATCCTGAAAAACAATGTTGAAATATTGTAACTTTGAAGAATATTCCATTGTATTTTATTATTGTAATTTATTCGGAGATGTTTTATTCCTCCATCGGGATGTTTGGTAATCATAGAGTCATGACGTAAATCCTCCCATGTATGTTGGGGAAATAGATCCCCTAGATTCAAATGTAATGGGGTTTTCAAGTCCCCTAGAGGAGTTGTCCTAGTAAGCATTAGTTGAGTGGTAAAGTTAGTTGAGGCCGACATGTCAAGTTGTAAAATTAAAGTAGAAGTGAATAAATAAATAGAGATATAGGCTTTCTCATTTATTCATTCACTCACACACACACTCACTTGCGTAATTCGTAATGGAGAGAGAGAGAGAGAGATCTGCAAGGAGAAGGAGCACTTGTTTGGGGTTTTGTCTTTGTACTTTTGATCATCTATATTGAGGAATTTTTGCTAGGTTTTCTTCCCTTAGAGGGTTTCAAGGATAAATTTGTGTCTCTTGTGTTTATGTTGTGCTTGTTATTCTTTCAATAATCCTGTATATGCTAGTGTTGTGAAATTTAATTAAACACTGATGTTATCTATCTTAGCATATTGAATCTTAACACACATAGTTGGCCAAAAATATCCCATTCTCAGTACCGTATGACCAGTTCTCTTATCGGAAAAATCCCCCCCATAGAGCTCATCATGGAGCTTTTAGGATACTATAAATATCATCTTCTCTCACACATCGTCTGATTTCCAAATCTGGCCCTATGTAAAAGACATTCCCTTCTATCCAACAGTATTTGACACTCTACTGTATGATTCTTCTTCTTTCTCTTTTTGATAAGTGCATTGGAAGCTTGCCTACATCCAAATCTTTAGCGATATCTGCATACCATGGGGAGTGTGTTGAGATTGTGAACAAATGCTCATTAGGAAAATAATCTTCAACTGGTGAATTATCATCATTATTAGATAGTCGAGAAAGAAAAGTCAGCTACAACATTTTATTTACCTGGTCTATCAATAATAGCAATATCAAATTCTTGCAATAGTAGCAACCAACTAGTCACTCGAGCATTAGTTATAGGTTTATTCATTAAATATTTAATGGCTTGAGTGATCAGTATGCACAAAAGTAGAATACCCAGTGATGTAATGTCTGAACGTATTAATGGCATAAACAATAGCAAGGGACTATTTTTTCTGTCACTTTGTAGTTTAGTTCAGCAGGGGCCAGATTCTTACTAATGTAATAAATAGCATATGGGCTATGGCCTTCTTGATGTCTCAACACTGCTCCAATAGAAGTATCCAAAGCATCAAAGAAAATATGAAAAGGAAAGGCCCAATTAGTGTTGAGATATTGTAACTTCAAAGAATATTATATTTGTACTTTATTATTCTGGAGATGTTTCATTCCTCCTTGAAAATATTATTGTATATCCGGAGATGTTTATTCCTCCGTCGGAATGTGGTAACTCGGGTTATTAGAATTCCCTAGTGGGGTTCAGCCCTATATGTGTTATGTGGGTCAAAGGGTTATTAGACCACCCTAGAGGGGTCGGCCCAGTCAGTTGTAGTGGGGTATTTAACCCATTGGTTAAATACGAGTGTACATGTTTTGTGTAAAACATAAGTCGGAGTAGTGTATAAATAGAGGTGTATTTCTCATTTTACACACTCACTCACTTGAGAGTAGCGCACTTGTGGAGGAGAGGTCTGCTATGATGGAGGAGGAGATCATGTCTTTGGTTTTCATCTTTGTATATTGCTGGTCATCTATATTGAGGAAGCTTTACTGGGTTTTCTACCCCATGAGGGTTTCCCAGGATAAATATGTGTCTCTTGTGTTTATGCTATGCTTGTTGTTTCTTCAGTGATCCTATATATGCTATTATTGTGAAATGGAATGTAATGCTGCTATTTTTTGTCTTATCATATTAAATCTTAATAGGGAATTAGAGATAACCTGAAGGAAAGCAATGTATGGCACGTACGACACTTGCTTTACTTACGACAATTTGAAGGTTAGGGTTTTATATAGAAAAAACCAGTCATCGTGGAACTTTCGCCATAAATCCATTTTGGAGAAGGTTCAGGATCTGATACCTTTAGAGGTTGTATATAACATATATAGGTATCTTGTGTTCAAAGGGAACCCTCAGAGTCGTTGTACTTTGTGTTATGATCAGTACACGTTAGGGTTTCTGCCTCTTCCACATCTCAGTCAAAATCAGGTGACCTAGGAAAAAAGGTCATAACTTGGGCTAGGAAGCTCCAAATGAAATTGCGTAAAAAGTGACAGGTAGTACACAGACTGGACTATCTTAGGACATGTTTTCAGAGGCCGAAGTTGAACCAGTGACACGTGTAATGCCGTACAAGTTTGCTCTCCTGTTTTATCCCATAAATAGGTCACGTTGAAACACTTGGCATAACTTGGGCTAGGAAGCTCCAAATGAAATTTCGTAAAATGTGGCAGGTAGTACACAGACTGTACTATCTTATGAAACATTTTCAGAGGCCTAATTTGAACTAGTGACATGTGGAATTCCGTACAAGTTCACTCTCCTGTTTTATCCCATAAATAGGTCACGTTGCGACACTTGGCATAACTCTCTCTCAGAAACTCCAATTGAGGTCAGACCTATCGGGATGGAAAGATAACAGGTCAGGATACCACAAAAAGTGTTTTTAGACCCTGTGGAGCAAAAAATTTGGAGTTATAGCAGAAACAATCAGGTACATATTTTTGTCAAAACATAATTATTTTTGGAGCACCTTCATTCATGGCTTCCGGAATTTAGGGTTTCAGAGAAAGTTAGAATTTTTGGAATCGGAATCCACGACTAAATGCTACTCAGGAAAATCAAAATTTAGAGACCAAGATCGAATTTTTTGGTTGGGTAGAAGACCGGGCTTGATCAAACCCCAGTTCGGGATTTTGATCGGAAAGATGGAAAATTAGGGCTTCAACAAAAGTTGGAATTTTTGAAGTCTATAACCACGGCTGGAAGCTCCTCATAAAAATAAGAGTTTAGAGCCTTGGATCGAACCTTTTGATTGGATAGAAGGGTGGGTTTCATCAAACCCTAGTTCGGGTTCCTCTCTAGAAGATCCAGAAGTTTCGAAGGCAATTTTGAGGGGTCAAATTTTGGAGATTTCAAAATTGAAGTATGCTAGCAAGACACATCCTTCCATCCATTCAGAAGTGTGAGAGTCAAAGATTGAATTTTTAGGGTTTCTCTAGAAAACCCTAATCAAGCTCCAGATCAAGTTTCAGGGGGAGTTGAGGCTAAGGCCTTACATAAGAAGAATACAAGAAGTCTCGACAGGTATGACTTAAGGAGGTTTAGGTATGTCTTGAAATTTGATTCTTGATTAAGTTCATGATGTGTTTGTCTTCATATTATTTCTTAGTACAATCTTGATTAATGTTAGAATTGTCTTATCACCCTAGTAACAGTATGAATGCATGTGAATGATTGAAGACATTCATTGATTAGGGCTATATGATTGTACTAATGCATTATGGTGTTGTGTGAGGTTGATGTTGTCTGCTAACAAGATATAGGTACATCACCATGACAACATGAAGACAAAGACTCATCCATAATCTTTGTTCTACTTACGAGGTATGTATGACTTTGTTATATTATGTGTAACACCCCATATTTTTTATTATTTATTACGTGCATTTATCAATTAAGACACACTATACTTTATTTTGTTATTATCTATTGAACTCAACTCAACTGAGTAAACTATATTACGACATGACGAACCTCATTACATAATGTTACCTTGTTTTATGATTTCACTATGATTAAGATGTTACTATGTCATGTGGTTACGATGTCATGATTATCATGTGATTTCTTTATTTTACGATTACAGTATATGTTTATATGTTTTCATTAATAAGATGTTAACTATATGATTTGGTATGTGGATACCATCTTCTCATATAAATTATTGAAGTGTTATATGTCGTATGCATCTATGATGAACTAAATAGGTTACATAAAATAAAATAATGTTTGATAACACGGATCAATTGGCGGTCAATGGGAAATGCTTTCTATAAATTGTATTTTGCGAAATACTAACCTACAGGACACAAGGGCTATGGGATAGCCAATTACTTGATCTGATATATTGGGAAAAGAACATGTTCGTACAGTAAACCTTAGCAACCAAAAGATGATACGATAACACAAACGGATAATCTCGATAGTAGCAGAGTATGATTTGACAAGGGTGTAGACCCAGTATGTTGAGAGGGATGGATGTGTTTCCCACCCTATGTTCCTATGATACCCGAGGTCGTGGGAGGGCCGTGCTGAGACATGCTCCCCATGTAGTTGTGATGACGATAGTCGGATGCCTGCTAGGGGAGGACAGGTCCGCTGTACAGCCGACACTATCGCTCTCAAGTTCTATGTGGTCAGGTCGATGAGTCCGACATCCACTTTTGTACTAGCAGAGGAAGGATAGGGAGGATGCAGGATGTAGGTTATGATGGGAGGATGTGTTAGTTAGTACTGTTGAGGGTTGGGTATTCCTTGATCCCGAGTTGGTGGTAGTAGGTACCCTTCCTTGTACACGATTGATTAAACTAATGTAAAGATAAAGATAATGATGTGAAATCGTAAAGAATTAACTGATAAATAACTGAGGATGTTAAAGTACTTGTACTATGTATATTATGCTTGTTTTTCTACATGGGGGTAAATACTACTATTAGTTAGCAGGTACGCATAGGTGGGATGGGGTTTCTCTATAGTACATTTGTGATCTGCGCATATGCTAGCCACGCCTGCACACCTTGCACATGTACACTAGTATCGATATACAAACACTTAAACATACAGAATAAATGTATAAGTCGTCATAAGTAAATATGTAAATCATGCATTGATCGAACTCAGATAATGAATATAAAGTTATTTAAGAGGTGTAAAACAAATCAATTAAGCTATGTATTACTTGTTGGTAAACATCATGATAAACAATTGAGACAAGTGTCGTCAGTTCACATCGTCATCTGAGAATTGTTGTAAATAAGGTAATGGTACTGTCTAATTAATTAGTAAGATTGTTTAAACCCTTAAGGGTGCTTTGTTTAGAAGAATGACGATACTATGTATATGTTAGTGTACTCATGTGATAAACAAATGATTTAAAAGACATTTTTATTAAATTCACCATTTAGTATTACTTTGTGGTGATTTAATTAATAATATTATTTAATTAATGTTATTTTGATAATATTACCATCCATGTCATAACAATTGCGATATAGGTAAAATTTAAATATTGATTAATAAATGATTAGAGTGTGATCATTCCATTTCTAAGTTAGACATAATAGGATAACAATTTGGGAATGAATGTGATGTGATGGAAAAAGGTTTATTACTATTTAATTATTCAATACGAATCTTAGGATTTAAATATCAAGATAAGTTATCTTGACAAAGGTGGTAGACCATTAAGACACACCATGTCCAGATTGAAAAGGGTCAACTATTATATAATATTTTAATAATGACATTAATAACATTAAATACAAAAGGGAAGGAGTAAATGTTTAGGGGCTCGAGAAGGGGAGTTTGGGGGGGGCGATGAAGAAATCCCAAGGTAATCTCGAGGAAGAGGAGGATATATAGAGGGGGAAAAGGTTGAAGAAAGGGGGAGAAGAGGGAGGAGCTGAAAGTGCAGAGAAAGGTCTGGAGAACCGAAGGAAATACTGCTCTCGGGATTATCAGTTTGTGAGCTCGGGGGCTTGGAAATCCTTGAATTTCCAAGGGCCAGCAAGATAATAGCTGGTCAGCAGGGTGGACACATCATTTTGGATGACTAAGAGAATAAAATCATAACCTGCTACAACCTACGGTCTACTAGCATCAGCATCAGGTAATTTCCTTGTTATTCACGTTATTTGATTATTATGCTTAACGTACTTAAAACATGGATATAGCTTGCTATTTACTGGTTTACTACTGTGAAACATACTCTTATGTTGGAACAAATTGCTGTAAAGAAAATATTAATATGTTAGTTTATTTTAAAATACGCATGTATGGTCGATAAGGACAAGACGGTAAACTAAGGTTCATTAACAGAAATAGAGATTAGATTGGAAATTTACTTCCTTACACCTGAGTAAAGTTTAATACATAGAAAATTAACTCAGAAAATCTACTTAATGCTTTGCTGTAAAAACCAGGGCATTACAGATGGTATCAGATCGCAAGGCTCAACCACTGAGACCTTAGGGCCTAACTACATCTGGAATTATAGTGAAATTTACCAGAAGATAACAAACAAACATGATGTCCGCAACAAAAGGGGAGATAACTTGAAGAGCCCTTTTCTATTTATTTATAAAGCTTAACAGAAACAGAACTTGAATATATATATATAAAATTTTGAAATTATGTGTAAACCTAGCATCCTCCACCCAGAAAATTGAACATAAAGTTTGGAGAAAATCTAGGAGGCTTCCTGTAAGGTAAACGGACTCCCATACTCCAAATATATGGCGGATGGGCATATTCTTCCTGCAATATAATAGAAAACTAGGTTAATAAATGTATACATATATGAAAAAAAAATATATAATAATGAAATAAAATAAAATAAAACCTATGCACAACGAGTTCAACTTTGCTTGAAAGCTAACAAGGGAACCCTCATTCAAAAACCGAGACTTACCCACAGCTAGTAAGACCTCCAGGCCAACATGTTGTCCAAAACAATTAGAGTCTAGACTTACAGTTGGAAGAAGTATTTTTTTTATTTTTATACAGTAGATATAAAAAAAAAAATTGACACCTCAAAATTTGAACTTGAGGAAACGCCTATCTACCTGTAAATTTGACTTTTAGTCTGTCCAAGCAGTCTTCATATTGACATGAATGCTACATGAGCATTAGAGGTGGGATATAACAACATGACAATTAGAACTTGGGGAAACACCTATCTACTTGTATTAAAAAAAAAATGGGTATTTTGTATTAAAATAATTATAAAACTGTGGTTGAACTGTACACCGTGTTAATACAAAACAAAAACGGGTAATTTGTATTAAAATAAAACTGCAGCTGAACCATACCGCATGTAAATACAAAATGGAAAGCAGACCTTCATCATACTTGTCCAAATTTAAAAAAAAAAGAGTTCTATTTTGCTTCCTATACTGAGCCATCATATTAAAACCGATGCATATTACCTTACATATTTCTATGCTACTAAAAGAAATCTATAGTACATTATTTAAAACTGAAAAAACTAAAGAAAAGGAAATTTGATTTAGTGTAACCTTACCAATGGAGCAGCTTGGGAGGTCAATGCAGATAAGCTGGTGAGTGTAGCCTTGGTTCTTCCCTCATCATCAACCCGTTTTCTTCATAAAATAACTTTGGTTATTACTGGAACAAAATTTTAGCACCGTTTCATTTTGGAATGGCTATGGTAGCCATGGAAGCCGAGAGAAAGCTCGGCTCCCCACTTTCTTCCTTGTTTACTTATAAGAATATCGGGCTATGCCCAAGCTCAACACCGAGAGACAAGAGTCATTGGGTCTATGTACTCAACACATCAGCGCACACCACTACAGTCTAAGCGCCAAGCGTGTTACCTCACAGCCCGAGCTCAACACCGAGAGCCAGCTGCTAGTTGAATAGGACCACTGCGCACCATCACAATACAAGCACCGGGACCCAAGAGTCGAGAGCCCAAGCTCACTACTGAGAGCCGAGAGCTGTAGAGCCGAGAGCTGTAGAGCCCACATACTGGACACAACAACACGTACCACTATTTTCCCAACGGCAAGCAATAAAAATATAGTTGGGCTTCAAACCCAAACTTTCAAGTCAGCATCTAACCGCGGGCCAATACACCAGTCCAAGCGTAGATTCAAGCGCTCGCAGGAATACCAAGGGAGAGTCCACACGTAGACTACATTGCATAAAAATGTATATTGGGCCAAGCCCTAACCCTCCCCACCGAGAGCCTTTCATACGAACATCTGTCAAATCCAAAGGGACACATGCTAACACATGTACCCAAGCGCAGAGTACACCCAGAAGAATTCCTTTCTATCAAGAGCAAATTGCGCGACCAGCTGCCGAGCCCAAAGGTGCCGACGCAGTCTACCCAATGCCAAATAAAACCTAGTTCACTTCCATAAATAGGGAATAGTTGACGCCACGTAAGGCGGTTTCCACGTTGCCCCATGAGCGGTTTACCATACCGTTTTTTTGTATGCAGATGAGTAAACATTAGACACGTGTGATGGTGGTTTTCTTACCGCGACCACCAACCACCGTTATCATGTGTGCATGTTGCCAACGCGGAGTAAACGAGAGCTGTCGATCTCCCTCTACGGCTCTTACAACCCTCCAAAGAAAAACAACTTAAACAATAATTTCTTCAAAGTACAATACGACGCATTGTTATTTGTTATTTATTTATTTATTTATTTATTATTATATATAAAAATTGAGATTTAAATGATTTTCTTAATACACATTTATTATAAAATATATATATATATATATAAAAGTTAATAAAAATGTGACACCTCTAGGATTTGTGAGTTAGTAAATTGGTGAAAATTAAAATTTCTTCCATTAGATATCCTCACAATAAAAATATTTATGATCGGGTTCAATATTATAAGAAATAGATAACATTTATTTAACCCTTATTCCTACACTTGACATTCTTATAATAATCAATTTACTTATTTTATTAAATGTTACCATTACAACTCCATGGATCTCTTTTGAGACCATTATATATAAAGGAACTATACAGCTGCATGCTATCATAACAAAATGCCTTCACAAATCATTTCCACACACATTCTATGAATAAACACCCAGTTAAGACTTATTGACAAGACATAACCATTAAGACATAAACATGCAAAACAAGACATAATCATTACGACATAAACATGCAAAACAAGAATTATTGACAAGACATAAACAATAGAGTCATACACATGGGGAGACAAAATGTACGTGGTTCACCCAATCACATTGGGCTACGTCCACCAAAGGAGAGTCGCATCTTGTATTAATTATCAAAATAGAGCTTACATCCGCCAACACCAATGTTACTATACTTACTTCCGGCTTTCTTACCACTTCTCTCATGGAGAGTAATTTCAAACATCCAAAGCCTATCTCAGAATCGTTACAAGGGATTATTCCATGTTGATTTCGAACAGATCAATAATAATTATTAAGTAAAGCACATGGATCATGCCTCTACTTAGCCGTCTCTTTCCCAAGGAACCTATGACAGCAATGTATTACATATTTGGACATAAGCAGAAAGGTTTTTCCCTATCTAGAAATAACATATATTCAATAATTATAAATTAAGTACAAAAATTCACCACACCGTAACCAACATCCAAAACAAGCATTAACACAACTAAAATACAAAGTTTATGTTCTATAAGCAGATGATGGGATGGATAGGTTGGTAAGGAATTTCACTGTTTATCAATCCAAAGTATAATAAACACACCTTATTCCTCAAGCAAAAGTGATAAGCACAATCATAAGAATGCGAAGCCAAGTCATCTAAACCTTTCTAAGAAATCTAAATCTCTCTCAAGATAAAGAACCTCTATAAAAATTTCCACTGTCATAATGAAATGAGTTTTCCTTCATTCAAATCGACATCATATGGAGAACTCCGTCACCTCTTCCACAACCGCCTAGAACCCGACAATTTTAGACATAGCAATGACATCATAAATTAAGCAGTGGTATAAACCATGGTAACTCTGGAACTTCGGAGATCCAAATGCTTACTCATAATCCAGGGTACAAGAGATAAGACCATGACAACCCTAGCAAAACGCTTACACATACTCAGAGCATAACCAGAAGTAGAATGATGACAACCCTATCCTGGTTTCTACAGAGGTCATACCATATTAGGCACTATTGTTCTCTGACAAGGATCAACTTTAAACCATGTAAATCCTATAAGCATATAAATTTCTATCTTTGCTTCCTATAGAGATCGGTCACACTTCTGGGCACTAATATCCTTCTGACAAGGTTCCTCACTAAGCAAAATAAAACGCATAAGCATATATATACAATTCCGTCCATGTTCTATTCAGAGATCTACCACATTTTGCGCACTACTAACCTTATGAAAAAGGATCTACTTTAAGCAAAATAAAACATATAAGTCTAAGCATTTCTGTCTCTATTCTCTACAGAGAACTTTCACATTTTTTTTTTTGCACACTACTACCCTTTTGATAGGGATCTACGTTTAAGCAATGCAATGTGCACAAGTATGTAATTTCCATTTAAAAACAATACACAAGATACAGTATAAGGGGATCCACGCATACACCACTAGATCACGAAGTGATTTGATAGTGAAATGAACATACTTGTACCTCACTCCACTAAGTCGATCCCTTACCATATGTGCCATGCCCGTAGGATGTAGTTCTGATCCCCATCATTTGAAATAAGAGCACAGCGAATTGATCAGGGGAAAATATACGAGCTTGCTATGCAGCGAGTCGACCAAGGAAGACCAGTAGGATGATCTCCCACGGGGATCTCATGATCTCATCTGAGCTGGGCATATTTCAATACAGTACTCTCTTACAAAGCTAAAACTATCTTCTGATAGAGGAATCGCCGAGATGTTATTCCTTTCCTACCCCTCCTCTTGCCGAGCATCCGGTTTCCCCATTTAACACAATAGTCGTGCATTTGAAACCAGTAATTACGCAGAGGTATAATCATCACATCACCGTCCTCATCGCAGATCCAATATCAGGATCTTCATTCTCAGATCGCAGAGGTGAATGGAACCGTCCTCATCGTGGATCCAATCTCTTCAAATCTCCCTTCTGAGATCGAACCTCCACTGAATCGATGGAAACGTTCTAATACAATCGTGGATCACATTCCTCTTCTTGCTGCAATCGTTCTCACCAAGAAAATCAGATTGGCAATGATGATACTCTTCGCAGAGTTCACCCTCAATCGTAGAGTATGGGACTTGTTGGTTCTCCTCGTAGGGTTCACCCTCTCGATAGCAAGCATAAGGATTAACTATTTCCACAACTATTCACCCGTTTCCTTCTAGGTCTACCTTTCCAAACGCAGCATGCAATACAACTAACAAATACCATACTATTTCGCTCCAGCAATTACCATACGCAGCTAACAAATCCCTTTTTCATTCCGCAGAATGAATGAGCAAAAATAGGTTTCAACTACATTTCCGATCCCGTAATACCCTCCGCAGTGATGAAGATCGGAGCATTTAATAGTCTACAAGTCCATCTAAAGGCTCTCAGATCGCGCTCCTCTAGAGCCGCGATCATCTCCGCTAGCTTCCACATACAGATATTCCCCCCTACGCCAAATGCAATCCGTCAAGTTATAGGAAGATCTCCAGCCACTTGGAGGTCGAAAGTTTGATCAAGATTGCCAAGTGTGTAGTTTACAAGTGTTCTTTCATGATGGCTCGATCTCCTCTCTTAGAGAGGCCGACCATAACCCCAAACTTCGGATTGAATAGCTGGAGGTAGGTCACCAATGATACCAGCCTCGTCGAGTAGGAGTTTAAATAAGTAATTGTAATGTTCAGTAAAACTTTCATACAATTCATGAACTGTTTTAATAGGTATAACTTTAATACCCATTGGAGAAGATGTTTTGTCGATCCTCTCCCAATATATAAAATAAATAAATAAACTTTAGGGTATGAGGATAATGGTAATCCCTTAAATTTATAAAAGGGATAACACTTTTTTTTTTAAAGGGTTGTTTCGTATTAATTTAATTCAATAATAAATTGACTATTTATATAAAAGAAAACTACGATATTTTATTTCTATATAAACCCTTATATATATCTTCCCTATATATATAATTCCACTCTTCTTGCCCTTATTACCTAAGAAGAAATTATTACTTCTCTCAGAGTTGAAGGAACGTTTAGTTCTAGTGAGTTATTTGTGTCATTGAGACTATTTTATTTTTCTTAGAGAGTATTATTCTCATATTTAAAAGCTAAGTCTTCTCACTTACTAGGAGATTTGAGTTGTGTTATTATTTACTTTGACAATCCTATTTAGAATGAACCTTTAAAACTAGGATAACATAATTAAAACACTTATTTTTCCCTCCAAATCCTACTGGCAACAAAATGGCATTTGTCATCCGTGGCTTCCTAGCCATCTCGCTCCTCCCCTTAGTGATTCATTTTCCCGTTGTTTAGATATGTACTCCTTTAGTCTCCTCGGTTTATGATTTACAACAATTAGGAATTAACCGCATAGCCTATCAAGGTCTACTGGTGGGGCCTTGGCCTTGAGCTCCTCACCAGAAAACCATTTTACAATTTACATTTACAATCATAAGGGTAAAATAGGAGGATGTTACAAAAAACATAAAAAAAAAATCATCAAATATATTTGCCACCCATCAAACTAAAATTTTAACCATATAGTTTAACCATAGACGTAATGAAATGAAATCTAATTTAGGAATGCTCAGTCCAACTACCCGGAAATGAATTTGGCAACACGCCATGAAGCCATCTAGAAATCAGAAGTATCTAGAAAGTGGCGGAGAAGCAAAGAAGGAAAGTTTATGCGAATGTGAGAGTTTATCTTAGTTCAAGCTTAGCATCCCACATTTAGTTCACTGTCAGATTGTATGTTCATTTTATGGACATGAAAGTAGGAATTGTCTAGCCTTCGTAATGGCTTAATGGTTTTGTAAGACTCGTCAAAAGTGACGTAAATTTTTTTTATTTTTTTTTATTTTTATTTTTTTATTTTATTAAGGATCTCCTATGTAATTTAACTCAGGGTTTTATATTTGAGAAAGTACCTTGTAGAATATAAGATGTATATGTGCATATCTATTTAGCTAAGCACTTTATGTAAACAAACATTGTTATAAAATAAAAAGTATGATTCATGTATTCCTATAAGTAAGAGAAAAATAATTTTTCTATTAATATTTTATTTAAACTCATGTGTAACTTCATCAACATAAAAATACCTTACAAAATGTAAGATGTACATATGCATATTTATTTAACTAAACACTTTATGTAAATAAAGATACTTCTAAAATAAAAAGTATGATTCCTGTATTCATATAAGCAAGAGAAAATAACTTTTCTATTAATATTTTATTTAAACTGATGTGTAACTTCATCAACATAAAAATACCTTGCAGAATGTCAGATGTACATGTGCATATTTATTTAACTAAATACTTTATGTAAATAAAGATACTTCTAAAATAAAAAGTATGATTCATGTATTCATATAAGCAAGAGAAAAATAACTTTTCTATTAATGTTTTATTTAAATTGATGTGTAACTTGATCAACATAAAAATACCTTGCAGAAGGTAAAATGTACATATGAATATTTATTTAACTAAACACTTTATGTAAACAAAATACTTCTAAATTTAGAAAAAGTATGATTCCTGTATTCATATAGGCAAGAGAAAAATAACTTTTCTATTAATATTTTATTTAAACTGATGTGTAACTTCATCAACATAAAAATAAATGCTACAATTGCAAGTAAACTTTATAATTATTATGCAAGAATAGAGCATACGCATGGCTACCCAAGTATAATCACTATTATTTAAAGGATAATTTGATACGCATGGCTACCCAAGTATAATCACTATTATTTAAAGGATAATTTGTTAATCGATTATAGAGATGTTGAGGATCATTCTGTACCCAAACTTATTAATCCACGTGTTAGAGACATTGAATAAAGGTTGTTATAGCCACTGTTTTGTTTCTGTTTTTTTTTTAAATACTAGATCTTAGTGGTTCTATCAAGGATCAACATTAATATTCGTGTAATGACATTCCTATATTAGACGGTTCATAAAATAACGGAAATAATAACAGTACTTAAAAGTTTAACATCAGCCATCTAGATATTAGCAATATAACTAGCACAGGAATTTAATCTCCACAGTTGATCTTATCATCGATCTGTTAGTCGGCCAGGAGTCACCTAGTATATTAAATAATAAGGATAATTCTTGTAAATACTCGATCAGCAGTATCTAATGGCTAGTGGGACAACTGGCAGGGGAATCAAACTCCACGATCGATCCTACCATCAATCAGCTAGTCGGTGACGAGGTCTTTCCTTGACTTTTGGCTGTTGGTGTTAGTGAATACAAGGCTATTGGTGTTTAATGGAACTATTGATCACAGTTCCATATAATTTCTTTTAATAAAACAATGGATTCGAATACTACAGTTCCATAATAAATCTAACATAATCTACACATCAACTCAATACATAAACAGATTTATATCTACTTTTAACACATAACAAAAAGTGGTTCCCAATCGTTTCAACATAGCCTCCGTATCACTAACAGAACAGGTCAGGGGTCAGAATGTTTTGCCGAGACTGCTGCCAAGTGTAGCGTTTTCAGTCTGACCAAGATTTACGCGGCCTTTAGTAGTAAAAACACGATTGACTCGTTGACATGAATAAATGTTGGCGCTGGGAGTCTTTATAGGATTTGCTCAACAGAAACCCACTTCAACGTGATGCACGGCGAGCACGGATACAAGAAGATGTTCATCATAAATGTAATAACGCTAAGTTTAAAATATCAAATAAACGCTGTGTAAAAAAACAGCGTGGGGAATTGATGACAACAAAATCCGTCTTAGGTATTCAGATCTCGCGGCGTAAGATGATACAGTTTCAACTTTGGAATCAAACATAGAAAACATAGAGTTACCAAGTCGATCTAAATTAAACCCCAGAGTTTCCTTAAAAGAAATCAAATACCTCTACCTCTGTGATTCTAAAAAAAAACGCCTAAAATCAAATTCAAGGAAATGATATAAATAAAGATTATATTTCGGTCGGCTTTCGACCTGTACAAATATTCATCCAGTCAAGAGATCTAATGCCGGATGTTGGTCAATATTAAAACTATTCATACAGTGGATCGTTCCGAGGTTAAGATTGACATTGTAATTCTTAACAATATCTCTTTCGAGAAATGAGACGAGCTGTGTAATTGAGATACAGGCTCGGCCTCAGGAATTTGATCGCCACAGGTTGAACCGTATATCTAAGCATTAAAAAAAATTAAGCACAGAAAGATCTGAATATTTCTTTTCTTACAGAAATCATAAGATCGATTTCTATCTTTTTGTGCCACGCACTCAATTCAGGGGAAGGAGATCGGTCGGAGTTGAGAGATCGAACACTGCCATTGAAACGCAGGCCGATCTGAGTATGAATTAGCATGCCATATAATACAAGTTTTACGGATCTAAAATGATGCGTTAACCTGAAATCGTTCATATGAGTTATTGAATCTATGATCTTTCTGAAAGCCCCAAAGTGTAACATTTTTAAGAAAATTCACTAACATAAACTTGTGCGAAACAATCAAACGGTACAGAGTATAAAATATTCATTTCAAGAATCTAAAGTAGATTCACGAAGTGGTTCCGTACAGGGTAATACATTTTCTGAGATCTGGAAATTGCAATTTCTTTACAGATCAGTAGCATCAGAACTCTGAATCTTACGTTTCAGCATACACAATAAATCAAGACTATACATCTAACCTTCTAATAATATCTCAAATAAATAACGACTGAAATTTCTTAAATAAAAATAAATAAAACCTGTGTGAGCAGTTGTCTCCAGCAGTTGGTGCAGTCCCGAAGAAATTGCAGCCTCCGTCGTCCAATCTCCACGGACGCCTCGGTTAACCACCCTACCACTCCGGAAGTACTCTCCTTCCTTCCGGACCCCCGAGCAAATCGGGCCGTAGAGTTCACACACGTTTTTCAGAAATCCAGCTTGGGTTTTCCCCTCCCCACCAGGATTTCTTAGCCAAACCCTTGAAATAGCAGCAAGTCTTTGAGGCACTCGAAAATTACGACAATCGTCCAAATTATGGGCCCCTTACCCATTCCTTAAGCTTTCCTTATAAAGGGAAATCTCTTGCGACACATGTCGCTTCATGCATAATTAAATATTTTTAATTATTTAATTATTTAAAACACTCACCCATCCAAGTGTCAGTTTCTCAAGGAAGTGCACCTACATCCCTAAGTTTGCTCTAGTTTGTCCCCCAGATATTTTAATCAGCTCCTAGCTTTTAGTTGACTAGGTGTCTAATCTATTTTGCTCCTAAATAATAATTTCTATTATTTTAAATGCTCAACAAAAGTAACTAATCATGTGCAAATGTCTAAGCTATTGTTATGCATTTGCTAAGTAATAATCTAGAGTTATTCTCCTAAGTTTCTATGCATTTTAATTTAACAATCAAATTCACTAGGATCACGGTGCCGCGTCGTTGGGCTCCTGGTTCCTTAATTTTTAATTCTCTGACATGGCACCACTCCGTCGGGTCCAATCATCCATGGTTTCCATTCCTTGGCATGGTACCCCTCGTTGGGTCCTTGCGTCCATTCTTTCCGTTCTCGACAGGGTACCGCGTCGTTGGGCCCTTCTGCCACCATATTTCCGTTTTGACTTGCGGGAACTCTTGTAGGGATTTTTTTTTAGGAATCGTTACCATCCATCCTCCGTCTACATGCTATCTAGGGACTAATGGCGCTGAGGAGTGAGTCCGTTCTCACTGCGCGCCCCTCAACTCGTACGTGACCAGCTCCGTCGTGGCCCACCTCGTACGCCCTCACGCATTCCTCTTGAGCAAGCGGATCAGTGCTTATCTTCTCATGCGTGGTATTCTCGTCGGAAGTCGACATCGTCGTCGCTCCCCTTATGTGTGATTTACCTGTACTCTACGGCCCTTCATGTTCCTTTGTGTGTCCGTTGGTGAACCGTCTCACTTGCTTCTACACACACTTCTCACAACAAGCTATTAGTAGTACTGTCCTCAATAATCATCATCTGATTTCTAAATCTAGTATTGTTAAACATTTATGATTTATTCAAAATTCTCATTCATCTAATCAATTATACATTTCGTCAACAATCACATAATCATTGTATAGCTAGTCGTTAAGCATTATCCATCAACATAATTTTCCATAGTCATAGCTAATCGTTTAACATATGCAATTATTCAATTTACATCAACAGTTCAAATACACATACTCAAAGATAAGGCCCAAAAGGTTATTTAATTAATGTTTCAATCGGTCGGGTCACTCAGCAGGTGCCCTCAATGTCTACAAAAGTCTAGGGGCACTACAGGTTTAATATATCTTTAGCTTTAATGGGTTAGTCTCAACACAAAATGTAAATGCTATCAAATAAAGCAGCTCCATTATTGTACATTCATTCATATTTAATAACTGGATTCGAAGATCGAAAAAAAAAGGGAAGAAGAATATCTAAGAAGAGAAGGAAAGATAAGCTCAAGAATAATAATATTTATAGAAAAGAAAAGAATAAGAATAAAGAAAAATAGGGTAAAGAATAAGAATATTTGTCTAAAATATTTAGAAAAGAAAAGCATAGAAATATAGTTAAAGAAGAATGTGAAAACATATTGGAAGAACACTAAAGGAAAAAAAAAAGAAAAAAAGAAAAAGATAACCTAATATAAGTATGAAATATGTAAAAAGTAAAAGAATAAATGCAAGATCAAAAAAAAGAAGAAGAAAGAAATATAAGGTAAACAATAAGGATATATATATATAATATGTAGAAAAGAATACAAATATAGTTATAGAATAAGGTGAAAACATATTGGAATAAGAAAAATGAATAAACTAATAACAATATGAATAAAGAAAATATATATATATATATATATATATATATATATATATATATATATAAAGAACAAATCAACATATATATGTTTTCATGTAACTTCATATTTATATACCCCATGGTAAATATTTTTTTAAATATTGATTATAGAAATTTTTATGGTTGTCATTTTAATTAAGTATTATGAACTATTCAAATGAAATTTCGTCATAAACAGACTTTAATATTTTCAACGTGACACATTCATTGCAATTTTTGACTTAATAAAAATTTTAATTTTATTACTTTTGTAGTTGCGTGTTGGTACTAAGTCTTCATTTTATTTTAATATTTTAAAATAATATATTTGTATGGGAAAACCACAAAAACATTTTTCAAAATAAAAATACAAAATAAATTAGTATAAGTAATCGAAACAAATATAATCCCAACTTCAATTATCTACGTGAATATTAAGAACCTTACTCTATACTCAAAATTAATATGAAACAATTTTAAATAAACATAACATTCTGTATATTAAAATTACAAAAAAATCATTATAAACTCATTTTATATTTAATGCAAAAAGTTGTACTTGTTTATTATACACATATTTGTCAAATGGTTAAGTTAAAAGCAAACGTGATACCTTTTTTATTAAGATCAATACAACACATTTAATATATAAATTATTATGGCCCTAATCATAAATTAGTTTCACATTTAATTTATAAATTATTATACTCATAATCATAAATTTATAATAAACGTTAATAACAAAAAGATTTAAATATTTCACAATTATTTATTATACAAGTGGTAAAGCTAATAGTAAAAGAGAGTCTTTTCAAATGAGATGAACACAACACATTTAATTTATAAATTCTTATATTAGGGATGTTATTCACATTATTTCATAAATTATTATATTAAGGATGTTATTCATATTATTTGAGAACAACTTTGTTACACCGACATTAAATTCAATAATATTGATGCAATGCTTAAACATCAATATTGGTCACAATTGATTTAACAAATACATCTAACAATAAGATTAAATGTCTCACAACTTATCATCCATATTATTAATTATATATATATATATATATAATGAAATTTGCTATATCATTGAAATGACAACGCCTTTTGTTAGTTCAAAGTAGATGTGTTTTAACATGATCAAACAATAATATTTTTTTAAAATCATAGCTCTTAGTGTGTTTTACTACACCATATAATTTTGCTAAGAAAATGCTTAAGTTGAAAAATATTTATAGTAAAAACAAAAGAGGATATGGTAAAATAAACATGGAGTGGTGTTTGAGTTTTGAGTTCCTAGGTCTCCATGCCAAATTACGCAAACATCGATGTGTGTATATAGATAACTTGGTACAAAATACAAATTAAAGTGAAAAACGCATGAACACCTCATAATCATATTTACAAATAAAATTTTCATTTAAAAATATAAATAAATGTAATAATATACAAGTATTTTAGTTGGGAAACGTTAAGATATGAAATGTTATGTAGCTCAGCGATAGAGAGACTTAGAAAATACATTATATATTATTTAGATAAGATAAAGGATGGAAATAAATTTGCTCGATACAAGGACTAGGTATCCTTTTGAATCACATTAGGGAAAAAACCATGCACTTAAACAAGGAGAGTGCATATAAAGCTTATTAAAAGTCTATTTTCTTAAGGGGTTACATGACTTTAGAATAAATAAGTTAAATATTGGGGTAATGGTGCAATAAGGTTTTTGAGAAAATTTTGGATTAATCATACCTAATATAGTGACGATCTTGGGTAATAACAAGAGATTCATAAGAATCTCCACCTAATCCTCAACTTAACTCAATTAAAGCGGTTGTTATGAAGTTCTAATATGATTAAACATATTAAGTAATGATGTTTCGTTCAACTTGTAGGATGAGATTAAGGCCTTTACGAAGTAAATAAAAGTTGCTTGTGTGGGTAGGAAGAGTGGTGCTGTACAAATACAATGGCATACCAGGATAAATGCTAGTAATTACCTTTGTGATAGTAAGGATGGGAACAAAACTAGCTATGAAATTCTTAAGGAATTGAAGAAGTAATGGTTTCCCAATAGATTATATTAGTTTAAAAGGAGAGAATAATAAATAAACATGATAACAATTGTGTTTTGATAAGAAATAGCCATGAAAACCTGGTAAACGATAATAGTTCCCCTAGTTTAACGATGTTATGATACTTTTGTTATTGTTTATTACCGATACGGAAATAATAATGTATGACCTTAGGATTTTGAAGACATGAATCTTCTTCCCTAAGAGAGGTATGCAAACCTTAAGAGTCCTTGGTAGTTGCATGTTGAGTGAATACAAATTATGAGTTCTAATGACCTCCAATTTAAATTGTTGACTATTCCACGCCAAGTTGGATCAATAAAAGCTTCGGTAAACTCCGTTGTGTGATGGATAAACTTATTTGGATGATGTAACTTAAGGAATATTGTAAAAAGGTATGAAATAGGATACTAAGGTGGATAGAACATGATTATAACATTTAGGCATTCTAGGCATAATATTGAGATCCAACAAAAGGATTAATCTAAAATGTTCTTTAATTATTAGAACACATATCACGAGATAAGAAAAGTAAAATTAAAAGATAATATCGGCATATTTGGTCAAGTTAAAGCTAAGTAGGACATGTATGGCCAGGACCCGCCACTTGCAGAATTGCATAGACTATGAGTCAAGATTTTCCTGCATTACTATTGTCATAACTTCGGGATGAAGTTTCTCGAAGGGTGGGTGTATGTAACACCCCATATTTTATTATTATTTATTACGTGCATTTATCAATTAAGACACACTATACTTTATTTTCTTATTCTACTGAACTCAACTCGATTGAGTAAACTATATTACGACATGACGAACCTCATTACATAATGTTACCTTGTTTTATGATTTCACTATGATTAAGATGTTACTATGTCATGCGGTTACGATGTCATGATTATCATGTGATTTCTTTATTTTACGATTACAATATATGTTTATATGTTTTCATTAATAAGATGTTAACTATATGATTCGGTATGTGGATACCATCTTCTCATATAAATTATTGAATTGTTATATGTTGTACGCATCTATGATGAACTAAATAGGTTACATAAAATAAAATGATGTTTGATAACACGGATCAATTGGCGGTCAATGGGAAATGCTTTCTATAAATTGTATTTTGTGAAATACTAACCTACAGGACACAAGGGCTATGGGATAGCCAGTTACTTGATCTGATATATTGGGAAAAGAACATGTTCGTACAATAAACCTTAGCAGCCAAAAGATGATACAATAACACAAACTGATAATCTCGATAGCAGCAGAGTATGATTTGATAAGGGTCTAGACCCAGTATGTTGAGAGGGATGGATGTGTTTCCCACCCTATGTTCCTATGATACCCGAGGTCGTGGGAGGGTCGTGCTGAGACACGCTCCCCATGTAGTTGTGATGACGACGGTCGGATGCCTGCTAGGGGAGGATAGGTCCGCTGTACAGTCGACGTTATCGCTCTCAAGTTCTATGTGGTCAGGTCGGTGAGTCCGACATCCACTTTTGTACTAGTAGAGGAAGGATAGGGTGGATGCAGGACGTAGGTTATGATGGGAGGATGTGTTAGTTAGTATTGTTGAGGGTTGGGTATTCCTTGATCCCGAATTGGTGGTAGTAGGTACCCTTCCTTGTACATGATTGATTAAACTAATGTAAAGATTAAGATAATGATGTGAAATCATAAAGAATTAACTGATAAATAACTGAGGATGTTAAAGTACTTTTACTATGTATATTATGCTTGTTTTTCTACATGGGGGTAAATACTACTATTAGTTAGCAGGTATGCATAGGCGGGATGGGGTTTGTCTATAGTAAATTTGTGATCTGCGCATACGCTGGCCATGCCTGCACACCTTGCACATGTACACTAGTCTCGATATACAAACACTTAAACATACGGAATAAATATATAAGTCGTCATAAGTAAATATGTAAATCATGCATTGATCGAACTCAAATAATGAATATAAAGTTATTTAAGAGGTGTAAAACAAATCAATTAAGCTATGTATTACTTGTTGGTAAACATCATGATAAACATTTGAGACAATTGTCAATTCACATCGTCATCTGAGAATTGTTGTAAATAAGGTAATGGTACTGTCTAATTAATTAGTAAGATTGTTTAAACCCTTAAGGGTGCTTTGTTTAGAAGAACGACGATACTATGTAGATGTTAGGGTACTCATGTGATAAACAAATGATTTAAAAGACATTTTTATTAAATTCACCATTTAGTATTACTTTGTTGTGATTTAATTAGTAATATTATTTAATTAATGTTATTTTGATAATATTACCATCCATGTCATAACAATTGCGATATAGGTAACATTTAAATATTGATTAATAAATGATTAGAGTGTGATCATTCCATTTCTAAGTTAGACATAATAGGATAACAATTTTGGAATGAATGTGATGTGATGGAAAAAGGTTTATTACTATTTAATTATTCAATATGAATCTTAGGATTTAAATCTCAAGATAAGTTATCTTGACAAAGGTGGTAGACCATTAAGACACACCATGTCCAGATTGAAAAGGGTCAACTATTATATAATATTTTAATAATGACATTAATAACATTAAATACAAAAGGGAAGGATTAAATGTTGAGGGGCCCGAGAAGGGGAGTTTGGGGGGGGGGTGAAGAAAGCCCAAGGTCTTCTTAAGGAAGAGGAGGATATATGGAGGAGGAAAAGGTTGAAGAAAGGGGGAGAAGAGGGAGGAGCTGAAAGTGTAGAGAAAGGTCTGGAGAACCGAAGGAAATACTGCTCTTGGGATTATCAGTTTGTGAGCTCGGGGGCCTGGAAATCCTTGAATTTCCAAGGGCCAGCAAGATAATAGCTGGTCGGTAGGGTGGACACATCATTTTGGCTGACTAAGAGAATAAAATCATAACCTGCTACAACCTACGGTCTACTAGCATCAGCATCAGGTAATTTCCTTGTTATTCACGTTATTTGATTATTATGCTTAACGTACTTAAAACATGGATATAACTTGCTATTTACTGGTTTACTACTGTGAAACATACTCTTATGCTGGAACAAATTGCTGTAAAGAAAATATTAATATGTTAGTTTATTTTAAAATACGCATGTATGGTCGATAAGGACAAGACGGTAAACTAAGCTCCATTAACAGAAATAGAGATTAGATTGGAAATTTACTTCCTTACACCTGAGTAAAGTTTAATACATAGAAAATTAACTCAGAAAATCTACTTAGTGCTCTGCTGTAAAAACCAGGGCATTACATTATGCTTAACCTATGATACATGCATGTTCTAGCTCAGGATCTCTAAATCATTGAAGAGATTGTTTAGGTATGTTGTCCATAACTAAGCAGGTATACTAATCTAGGTATGTTTTCCTATGTCAAGTTAGAATCTTACCTTGTGTTAGGATCCCTTATATAAGTATACTTGGTATGATTGGTTATGCTTATTCATAAAGCTAGTAATCAAGGGTTTATGAATATTATGTCTTTTATCTTGATTGATGATATCTTGAATACTAATGTTTATTATCTATGATCATGACTATACATATTCAAGATTATTTAGAATTATAAAGTTTTGATAATATTTATAATATACTAATGAATGTATGTTTGTGTATGAGATCATGAGGATAACACTAGTGCACACTTGAGCATGCACAATGGTACAGAATGAATAGAAGTTCAAAAGACATTTAGAAGATCAAGCGGGAAGCAACCACACAAACATAAAAGATAAGTATTTGAGTTGTTATTTGAAATAGTAAATAGATTGTATGCATATTTGTATTCATGCTGAGTGTAAACATTCATAGAGCATTGAACAGTATACTACTAATATGCATATGATTGGTAAGTTGGACAAAACATTCCGTTGTAGCTTATCTAGAATGAAACCTCTTTCCTGACATGCTGAGAGCTCTGCACACTCTCGATAGTATGTTCTGGTAGAGATGGAAGGCATCTAGATAGCCACTGTATGCATATAGGATATGGAAAAGTGTTGTGCCATAGTATTGGTCAAGATAGTTGCATAACTATGTAAATGATATCTGTATGCATAATAGGTTATCATGTCAACATGATTTCATGATTATGAAGTATTACTAATCATGTACTTAATTTTTATTTGTAGGAAAGATCATGAAGAATGATGAACACTGAACAAATGATGGATGTTCAACAAGAAGATTTACAAATCAAACAAAATATAGAAGGCTCGTGGCTAGAAGATTCTCTTAGAAAGAGGAAGAGAATCATGACGAGATGTTTGCTCCAAGTGACTAGACCATTCTCTTAATGGTGTAATTAAAGAAGAAGTGTGAATCAGGTTCTGTATGGGTACCCAAGATCGATAGTCAATTGATGAGCTTAATGGGTGATGTGGATCACAACCTTTGCTACAAGGTTGAATATGGTTTCTATACACAGATAAACTGGATGCAAGAAGGAACTCACCACAGAGTTCGAATGATATTGAGGCTCATATCAGTAGACCCATCTGACAAGAGATGGCATAGATAGATGGCTGCAGAAATGAAAATGAAAGATCTCAGATTGATGCATTGCTTCCTAGGTCTGGAAGTATGGCAAGGCTCAGAAGAAATCTTTCCCAACCGGGGAAAATATGTCGATAAATATTAAAAGGACTTGATGTGTTGGAACGGCCACTCTCATGGATTCCAACTCGAAGCTGTTAGCGGATGACTCATCAGAGTTAGTAGATATAACTCTGATGTATCTAACAAATACTAGGTCATATATATGCTTTGCTGTGAACACCTTGAGTCAGTATCTAGTGGAAACTAGATGTGTTCACCTGATAACTGCAAAGCATGTGATGAGGTACCTAAAGGATACGATAGACTTTGATCTATGTTATCTTAGAGATCATGACTTCAGATGGCTACACAGATGTTGATTGAGTAGAAAGTGTATCAGACAGGAAAAGCACATCGAGAAGATGTTATTGTCTGGGATCAACCATGATCTTTTGGTTTAAAAGGAAGCAGTCTAGTGTGGCTCTTAGCACAAGAAGAATATATGGCTGCTTGCGCTGCTAAGTTATGAAGCAGTATGGCTTCAGGATTGTTTGACTTAGAGATAGACCCAACTATGATCCTATGTGACAAACATAGTTGTATCAAGATGGCAGAGAATCCAGTGTTCCATGATAAGTCAAAGCACATAGAGATATGACATTTCTATATACAAGATATGGCGCAGAAAGGAACTATAAAGTTCTAATTTGTAACAAGTTATTGATGTACTAACCAAACCTATATCGATCCGATGTACTAACCAAACCTCCACCAATCCGATGTACTAACCAAACCTCTACCTCAAGTAAAGTTTTCGAAGAAAGAAGAGGGATTGCATCATCCTTGAACATATGTTCTAAAAGGATCCATAGACAGATGTCTCCGAGAAAGAAGAGGGATTGCATCATCCTTGAACATATGTTCTAAAAGGATCCATAGACAGATGTCTCCGAGAAATAAGAGGGATTGCATCATCCTTGAACATATGTTCTAAAAGGATCCGTAGACAGATGTCTCTGAGAAAGAAGAGGATTGTATCATCCGTGGACTTTAGTCCTAAAGTGATCCGCAGACAGATGTCTCCGAGAGTAAGAGGATTGTATCATCCGTGGACTTTAGTCCTAAAGTGAGCCGTAGACAAGATGTCTCCAAGAATAAAATACTGAATGAACAGGTAATGGGATTGTATCATCCTCGGACCATAGTCCTGTGAAGTGATCCGTAGACAAGATGTCTCCGAGAAAAAAATCCTGAATGAACAGGTAAGGGGATTGTATTGTCCTCAGACCATAGTCCTGTGAAGTGAGCCGTAGACAAGATGTCTCCGAGAACAAAATCCTGAATGAACAGGTAAGGGGATTGTATCGTCCTCGGACCATAGTCCTGTGAGATGAGCCGTAGACAAGAGGTCTCTGAGAATGGAATGATAGGACTGGATCGTCCCTGGACTTCGGTTCAAAAGGTACATGATAGGATTGCATCATCCATGGACCTATGTCCTAAAGAGAGCAGGATTGATCATCCTGTAATATGATCGTGTGTGTTGCAGGGTATGCTGCTATTGTGTGGATACTTGTATTGATGATGTGTATACTTGTATTGTGTGGATACTTGTATTGATGATGTGTATACTTGTATTGTGTGGATACTTGTATTGATGATGTGTATACTTGTATTGTGTGAATACTTGTATTGATGATGTATACTTGTATTGTGTGGATACTTGTATTGATGACGTGCATACTTGTATTGGTGTGGATACTAATACTGTTGATATAGATGACGATGTTGCTGATCGTATTGATCTAGATGACGATGCTGTTGATTGTGTTGATCTAGATGATGATGATCCAGATGCTGTAGATCGTGATGATCAAGATGCTATAGATAGAGATGATCCAGATGTTGTAGATCATGATGATCCAGATGCTATAGATCGAGATGATCCAGATGCTGTAGATCGTAATGATCCAGATGCTGTAGATCGAGATGATCCAGATGCTGTAGATCGAGATGATCCAGATGTTGTAGATCGAGATGATCCCGATGTTGATGATCGTATGATGACGATGCTGATGATCGTGAGGATCCAGATGTTGATGTTGTTGTAGTTGTTCGAGTGCTGCAGAAGATGAAGACTCAGTACTGAAGATGTTGATGTTCTAGTATTGAAGATGTTCCAGTAACTGCTTGAGTTACTGATGATGTTGAGAAAGCTTCCAATGATTTATAGATGTATCATGTATGATGTTGATGACTCCTTGCTCGTGCAGATGCTGTTATAATATCCTTCTCGTTAAGGGGGAGTGTTGAGATATTGCAACTTCAAAGAATATTATATTTGTACTTTATTATTCTGGAGATGTTTCATTCCTCCTTGAAAATCTTATTGTATATCCGAAGATGTTTATTCCTCCGTCGGAATGTGGTAACTTGGGTTATTAGACTTCCCTAGTGGGGGTCGGCCCTATATGTGTTATGTGGGTCAAAGGGTTATTAGACCACCCTAGAGGGGTCGGCCTAGTCAGTTGTAGTGGGGAATTTAACCCATTGGTTAAATACGAGCCTACATGTTTTGTGTAAAAGATAAGTCGGAGTAGTGTATAAATAGAGGAGGTGTATTCCTCATTTTACACACTCACTCACTTGAGAGTAGCGCACTTGTGGAGGAGAGGTCTGCTATGATGGAGGAGGAGATCATGTCTTTGGTTTGCATCTTTGTATATTGCTGGTCATCTATATTGAGGAAGCTTTACTGGGTTTTCTACCCCATGAGGGTTTCCCAAGATAAAATTGTGTCTCTTGTGTTTATGCTATGCTTGTTGTTTCTTCAGTGATCCTATATATGCTATTATTGTGAAATGGAATGTAATGCTGCTATTTTCTGTCTTAGCATATTAAATCTTAACAATTAGGCCCTCTTTAAAAACGTGTTGTGGACAACCTTCTTTTTAGCTCTGCAAACGCATTCTGGCATGCATCTGTCCAATTAAATTGTGCATCCTCCATTAGCAAAGTAAACAAAGGAGACGCTAATTTAGAAAAAAAATCTATGAATTGTCTCTAGTAACCAGCATGTCCAAGAAAACTACGTACCTATTTCTTAGTTCCAGGAGTAGGAATGTTTGCAATTACATTTATTTTAGTTGGATCTACCTGGATTCCTGCAGCAGAGATAAAATGCCCAAGAACTATCCCCTCACGCATCATGTGACACTTTTCAGTACTAAGGGATAGGTGGGTCTATTCACAGCATTCTAAAAATATTTCCAAGTTTCTTAAGGCTTCGTCAAAATCACTACCATATGGAGTAAAATCATCCCTAAAGATCTCCATGCAATCATTGACCATTTCAGAAAAGATTCCGATTATAGCTTGCTAAAATGTGGTTGGTGCATTACATAACCCAAAAGGAAGCACCCTATATGCAAAGGTTCCCCAAGGACAAGTGAAGGTGGTTTTATCTTCATCTTCAGGGGTAATCTGGATCTGATTATATATGTTGAAACCATCCGGAAAGGAAAATAATATTTTTCCGGACAAGGTATTCAAAACCTGATCGATGAATGGTAAGGGGAAATGGCCTTTTTGTGTTTCCTTCTTCAGTTCTCTATAGTCTACACAAACTCTCCACTTCCCATTTTTATTAGGTATGATCACCAGTGGGGAAACCCATTCATTGTCTGAAATAGGATAGATAAATCCCGCCTCCAAGAGTTTCTGAATCTCTTCTTTCACAATATATCTTAAGTTTGGGTTCATTCTACGTTGTGGTTGGAATAATGGATTGGAATAATTTTTTATATAGATGTGGTGAGTACACAGTCCTGAGGGAATACCTCTCATGTCTGTATACTCCCATGCAAAGGCCCCCTTATGATTTTTCAGCAATGTAACCTGACGTTCCAGTTCATCGGGCACAAGATTAGGATTGATATTCAAGGTTTTTCCAGGATCAATTTCTACTAGGGTACTCTTTGAGTTATCAATTACTGGGACTGTTTCGGCATTAATAACTAGGGTCTCTTCAGTAAGTTCTTCTTATTCCTGTTCACTCAAGGTACTATTCAATATTTGATATGCATTTTTGGTGACAGACGTATGCTCGCTAATAAAACTGCTGATAGTGTCATCTTCTGTTTTGTTTTTCAAATTCAGGGCTCTCTCAATTGTTAATAATGGCTGAGTTCCTTCCTCTTCCTCCAAATCCATCCATAATGGAGTTTCAACCTCTAATCTTGGCCGGTATGAAGGATATAAGGTCAGGATTTTGATATCAGTTCCATCGTAAATCATCATGGATTCTGCTCTAGAGATGAGACATGCTTCAGTTGTAGCTAAACATGGTTTCCCTAAGATTAATGGGTGTCCCCCTAGATGTGTTTTAGGCTGCAAAATAAGGAATTTTGCAGGGTATTCCCATGAGTCCACAGAGACCACCAGGTCATCCAAGATTCCTTTTGGTCTAATTGTAGATCTATCAACTAATTCTAGTATAGTGGGGGTAGGTATGAGATTAGTGATTCCTAACTTCTTTACAGTCTCAATGGTCATAAAGTTTATTGCTGCACCTAAGTCAACCAAAATGTTGGGGATATGGGTATGCCCAATATATATTGTGATAGTGGGATTACCTAGGTCATCATATTTTTCCAGTGGAGCCCTTCCCATCATTAGTTCAGATAATTTCCCCACTACATGAATTGTAGGAGGATCCTTAGGCTCCCTGAACCTGGATTTTCCACACACAAATCCCTAATAGTTTTTGTGTAGATAGGTAAATCGTGTAGGGCTTGTAATAATGGAATCTTAACATAAAGGTTCTTCAATTCTCATAGGATATTGAAATTAGGTTGTTCCACTTCCTTCTGTAAGGCCAAACATTCAGGATACGACGGTTCTCTCAAAAATTATGTAGGTTGATTTTAGTATGTGCTTCTGCAAGTGTTTCAGCTAGTGTCTCAATAGGTTTTTCAACATCCTCAATAATGGGGATTGTTGTGCTGACTAGGTTCTCAAATTGTTTATTCATTCTCTCTTCGGTCATAGAGGATGGAACATCCACAATGACAATAGGCTCCACTACCCTCCCTAATCGTAAGTGTAGTTCATTGCAAGGGATAGGGGAAATGGAATAAACTGGCATGTTTGCAGTTTCGAATTGTTGTACTACCTTATTATTAGGATTGGGGTTAGGCTAAGAAAGAAGCTGTGGTTGTAGTGGTATGTTCATTGGTGTGGTGTTATTTTGGAGTTGCAGCTGCGGCTGCTGATACTGTGGATGAGGAGTTTGATTGTGAGGAAACAAATTTCCTGGATAAGGATTTCTCAACCAAGAGACCAAGGAGATTGTCGGTTTGATTGTTGTGCCCATGGCGTCCAAGGAGCAAGATATTGCATTGAAGGTTGAGGTGGATGCCATTGGTTATTAGGATAGGAATAGTGTGAAGGAAATTGATTATTCATATTATTCCAAGAGTTTAAAGATGATGGATCTGTATTCATACCTGGATTCCGAGGCTGCCAAGGCTTCTTCCGAGAGATGAAGTAATCTTGCTCCACATCCGAGGTGGATTCCTGAAGGACTTCTTTGAAGTTTGGGAGTGAAGGGAATTATTTAGTATTATGCTCCAGGTTGCACATGCCACATACCTCCACCTTATCAAGCAAGCACTCCCTCAATGGGTGATTTTTCCTACATTTAGCACAAAATACACCAAGTGCCAGATCTTCTTCTACTTGCCTCTGTTTTGCTCTCAAAATATCCAACTACGAAGAAATGGAACTCATCATGTCAGTTTTAAAATTTTCAAGAAGGTTACCTATCTCTTCCCGAGTAGCCCCTCCACAGGCTGACTTCGATGTCCTGGTGAGGACATCTCGTTCTCCCTCTCTATATCGATTGTTGGTTCTAGGGGATCCCCTCGATTATTTTCAACATAAGTCGATGATATGATCAAAGGGTTCTTTTGAGATATCCCCTTTTCCCAACAAATTAAGAATGTCTAGACAGTCTTCTCTAATTCCAAATAGTAAAATAATTTTCAGGACATATTTCCCAATATTGGTGTGACCAGACCTCTGCAAATTGTATAACAATATTTCAACAAAGTCCTCCAAACTCTCGTCTTCTTTTTGGACCATCTTAAAAAAATCTTCTGTCCTATCCTTAGTTTTGCAATAGTCTTGATATTTGGTAAGGAAAATTTGTTTCATTTTCTCCCAGGTGGTAATAGTCTCATGACCCAAACTCATGAACCAACGGAAGGCATTTCCCTTTAGGGTGGCAGGAAATATTTTCAATTTCTGTGCACTGGAGGTATAGTCATAACTCCAACAGAGGATATCAAATTCGAAAATAAATTCATCTGGATCTTCGATGGACTTAATACCCTGGAAATTCGACAAAACTGAGGGTGAAATATTCTTCATGGGAGCATTGCCAGGTGTTTTTCGAATCGGAAATTTGAGTGTGACAACAGTGTCTCCATGCTGATTATCCCCTATTTCCTCTTCATGGTCATTTGGGTGTTCTTGATGTTCTTCACGATCTCTATTATCCATGTTTTCTCGGTTCCTTTGTTCTTCTCTCCTTATTTCTTATTCTGTCCTTTATTCTTCTTCTCTCACTACTACATATGGCTCAAAAGTCCCACGAAAGTTTGCCACGAAACAGTTAAAATTGATGTTTTCGTGGAAAAACAGTTTAAATTTTTGGAAAAAATTGAAAATTTACCCGACGATCGTCGCTATAGCCATGGATGGACTTTTCGTGGCTATATACACGAAAATTCCATCCATGGCTATAGACACGAAAAGCCAAAAATAAAACTTTTTTTTGTCAGATGAAGAATCCGATCAAGAAGTTGATCATCCAAATGATGTAGCAGACAATGAAATTGACATTGATGATATTGATGATGAATATCTAATCGAAAATGACATTGATCATGATCCTGCTATGAGTGATATTTTCAATGATAGCGATTCTAAACCAGACAATGATATAGATGTTGAGTTAGATGAAGAAGAATATTAATGACATTGTAGCAATGTTGGAATCTAGGAGGTATGTGAGAACATATTTTTGCATAATGTATTATGTTTACTACTATTTAGTTATCTTTAAACCATCGTTATCATCATCAATATCGTCATCACCTGTAAAATTAGTCACAACAGATCTAATGAACAAGTAAATCAATCATAATAGATGAAACTCAGAAAATATGGTGTAAATCGTGCAAGAACATGCATCAGTGCTCAATATCCCAATAAGGGTGAAAAATACAATACAATACTGTCACAATGAGTGATCCAAGCCAAGCAATTCGAATTGCCTAAGGAGTTCAATCACATAGCCTGAATGGTGTAGCTTGTCTTCACTAGGAGTCATCATCATCATCAGTGGAGTGTCATCGATACACAAGTAACTGTCAACAGGTGTCAAACTGAGTCTAATTGAGTGTATGTAGGTGTAACACATGAAAAAGAGTGAAAGGAGGCCCAAGTGAGGCACATGGAGAGTTGACTGAAGTCAGAACAGGCTGTCTAGGCTAGCTGGACGTCAATCAGAGTGTCAGAGAAAGTCAACTAGTCAATCTGTCCTCAAATTGAGAAGCAGATCCACAAATCACTCTCTAACTGAAGTGTAACTGAGTGGTAGGTGAGGGAGGGTGCCTTTCTCAAGTGGTAGATGAAAGAAGGGTGCCACACTAGCTAGGAGGACTGTAAATGAGCAGAAGAAAGCTCCCAGGGCTAGAAAACTAAGGACTAGGTGCTGGGGGACACCACCCTAATGACTGGGATGCATGCAATTGCATGCATGCATGCAGAGTGCATGCAAAATGCATGAAATCATTAAATGATGATGTGAATATCCTAACATCACCATCATCACAATATCCATCGTCATCACCATCTTCACGACCACCCACTACAACAAAATAGCCCTTTAGGGGCGGTTTTGGCTTGTGGAGGTCTTGGTAAACCCCCCCCTCAAAGTTTTTTCAGACCTTTGGAGGCGGTCTTTTAAAACCGCCCCTAAAAGTCATGGAAATTGGACTTTAGGGGGCGGTTTTTTTAAATACGCCCCCAAAAGTCCTAAAATTTGACTTTTGGGGGCGGTTTTTGGAAAACCCCCCCTAAAAGCCCAATTCTCATAACTTTTGGGGGCGGTTTGTCAAAAGGGCAAGGTACGTCCTCATATTTTCGTGCAGTCTTGTTTATTCTAATCTAGTTTTAATGATAAATGACTTGTTGATTTTTTCCTTTGGTGTTGTAAGGTAGAGTGAATCATTAGTGCTATAAGGTAGAGTGAAAGAAAATTAAATAGACTATAATAAATAGACAACCAACAAGCAAATATTGATGTATTTTATTAGAATGAACAAACTACATGCTCAAAAATGCCTTGTTAATGACTTGATAAGATGCCCACTCTCCAAGTAGAAAATGAACCCTCTTGCTGAAGATGATACCTGAATGTTTAGATGTTGTCCTTATGTGCAATCTCCCCCAATATGTTCTAGGAAAAACCAACAAACTATCTTAAACATCAAGCCAAGGTTCTGATGCAAGTTCTGAGTGAAATGGGGTTCTATCAATCATGTATGCTTAAGCGAACATGACCGCTTCTTCCACAAAGGATATAGCATATGCCACTAGTAATGATAGGGATATGTAGCTAAGAATAGTAACCCATAAACTGCCTTAATGTTTGGTAGAATTTTTCCCTACGGATAAGTCAAAATTCTCTTAACTTAAAGCAGATTCCTAACTGACTCTAAGGTAAGAACAAAACGAAACAAATGCTACCTTGAAATTCCTGAGCTAACTTTCACAACAAGATCACATGCATTCAGAAACAATGAAAGATATGACTCACCTTTCAATCTGACGTTTGTCCCGCTTCTAGCTCTTGATCCAAAGCTCCACTGTAGAACCTGTTGAAATCAAACAAAGAACAAACATACAAGCTTCCAAATACCTTGAAGTAAATATTAGATTCAAATCTAGATTAGATACATTCCATGCTAAGAACTTAGGCTATACACATGAAATGGGAAAAACAAGACAAGTTATCTTATTACAAACTTGAAGAATGCTTACAAAGGTTGCTTGATGCCCAAGCCAATCCTCTAGCTCCAAGTGCTTCCTCCTCTAGCTATCTCCACAAGGCTGCAAGATCATAAGTTTGATACTACTAAGAGTCCTCCCCCATTCCCATGGAATGCATCTCTTTTATAGTGTATGGTAGGGTTAACCAACAAGAGAGATGGGTGGATCTAGGGAGATGTAAGTGGATCAAGGTTTCTAATCACAGAAAATGAGTTGAGATCGAATCAGGGATCCCAATCCTCCAATATCTCTCGAAAATCCAAAATCCCAAAAGCCATGGAAAAAGGGCTATAAAAAGAGTACCGCGCCCTGAAATCTGAGCATAACGCGGTAGTACCGTGTGGCAGGGACAGAGAAAAACACGGTAGTGTGGACTACCGCGCACCTATAACTAAGCAAGGCGCGGTAGTTAGGGTAAATAAAGCCTCAGCTGGGTGAAAACTTGTCAGGGTAAGTTTACCTTCAAGGTTCACTCATCATTTCTCTCTTCTGAGTGGTTTAAAGCAGTAGGGGAAGTGTCATCAACCCTTTTTGTGGTGGAGATGCGACACTGTGTAATATGGAGGTATAACAGATGCCCCCTAAAGTGTGAGGTCAAAAGGGACTGATGGTCGAAAGACTTTCAAATATAGTGTGCAGAGATAGCATCGAGGAGAGCGACGAGGAGCTGAAACAGAAATAAAGTGTTAGATATACCACCGAGGCGGGCATCACCATGCTCGAAAAGAAATGACTCAAAGCATGGTTGTCGACCAATACATTGCAGATCCATGAGTGCTGAAATGATATAGACTATGGATAGATCATGGATACTATGAACAAGCGTATATCCGTGAGACAATAATGACACAGCCACGACCAATACAATCAGTGGATTTGTGTGACATTACAAAGGACATCTCCATCGCAACTTGGACGCAATCAAGATACAAAGGTGCGCCCAGGGTCTTCTACCTGATCACAAATGATACGAATCTAGCCATGTGATTACAAAGTGTTGAAGTCGAACATGGTAGAAACCATTTGATTACCGGTCAATGATGTGAACCGTTAACAAATGCGAGGGAAATCACTAATGATGACAATGTTCCCCAAGGTATCTGACGTACATCTCAACGAAATGAAAATAGATGAGTTGATGTCAAGCATTCGAGAGATCGTTCGATCATAGGTCAATGATGTAAACCTTCTGTCAAACACGAGGAAACCTACCATTGAGGCATGCAGTTACCAAGGTACTAATGGTTGATTCCTAAGTCCAATTCTCGGATAGTGATTTGGTGTCGACAGGAATAGACTCGTCGAAGGTGGGCCATAATGATTCCCACATCATCGACACGAAATCGGCACGAATGATAAGATGATGAAACAATGGAGTATGTACTGACACAGTGGAGGCCTAACACAATGAACGACTCTAAACAATGCAACCCTTTGAACATATAATGGCATGTAACAGGACTTGGCAGCAGGGATTATTGATAGCAGAGGATAGACACCGAATGAGTAGGCTCGTGGCCAAGGAGACGACTCATGATGATGACTATTACTCAGTGAAAAATAGATACCCCGTATAGACAAGGGACATACACATGCCATGCTCAAAGGTAATGACTGACAAGCTTCCATAACAAACTTGACTTGTTCCCCATATTCCCCCGACATGATAGACGAGTACCTCTTTGTTGTTTTTTCGAGCTTGAAGAGGATAACAAATGCTCGGTGTAGCTCATCTCAGGGATGAGTCCAATCTCACATGTTTTACGAACCTGAGAAATGAAGAGTTCGCCCCAAAGTGGGTCCTTCTATGTTAAATTTTAACGAGCCCAAGGAAGGAAAACTCGGTAGTTTTTCGTATTTAGAGAGCCTGAAAAACTTAAAGGAAGCTCCGCAATGTACTTTTTTGTAAATTTAGTCCCTCGATCCTGAAAAAGTGTAAAACAATTCCCGAGAGAACTCTCCCAGTCAAGATTGTCTGAGGTATACCTTTCTTGTAAATAGTCTAGACGGGCCGAAAAAGGGGTAACCTATCACCGAATAGACGACCTTTCAAATACTTTTACAAGTGTTAAAGAGTCAGGATCACTTGGCAATATTTTCAATTTTAAGGAGTCTGAAAAGAGCTTAACTATGGACTCCAATGATCTTTTTCGTAATTTTTAATTATTCTGGTCCGAAAAAAGAATAAAATACAACCAGGATAATACTTTCCTCATCGTTTAACGAGTATGAGTAAAGCTGACCGAACTTGACATCATTTACTTGGGTTTGACAAGCACGAGATGAGTGTGAAAGCGCTTGGAATATTTTTCAAGTTTTAAATCCAGAGCACGAAAAAGATAAAGTAGGCTCAAAATGAAGGTCAAACAATGAATAAACGCCAGTGTGAATATATCGCTTTTTACAGGAGATCCTGTCAATAAATGCTCATAAAACCAGACATCAGTAATGTGAAATGGGCTTTATTTTAACCATATAAAATAATGAGTAAAAAATATAGGTGAAAAAGCTATATAAAGAATACGTAAAAGGAGAAAGTTACCATTCCACTTGTGTTTTTACCAAAAGAGGAGATTTCACCCGCTTGAGGAGCAAAACTTCAAGGGTTCATATCTGGAGTTTCAGGGCACCGTTTCAACAACTGTATGCGCCAGGTAAGAGCTCTCAAGCTCCTCTTTCATTTTATGTAGGAATCATTTGCTTTCAGTAAGAAAAATTGATTTTTTGGGCAAGCCCTATTGGGAAAAAATCGCCCTTCACAGTACAGCGTGGGGCCCATATCGGGAAACGCGGTACTGTTCGACAGTACCGCGCTGTAAAGCTAAATTGAAATGCGGCACTGTGCAGTACCGCGCGGCAATGTTTTCCCCATGCGCGATGAAGGCGAATTTTAAGATGAAAAAATCAAATTTTCTCAATTTTTTTGCTGAAACTGAGTTGCTAAATGATTACTAAATGTTTCCCTTGACCTTTTGCAGGAGTTTGCAATTTTTTTGGATCAAAATGGTCAGTTGGAAAGAAAGAGAGCATGAAGTAGATGATTTGGCGGCAGAAAATGACTTACCGACTGTGACCGCATTGCGAGAATGTGGTTTGTTGAAGTTCTTTAAGACCAAAGGGATTCGTCAGCAAGCCAAACTTCTTACCCATCTTATCCAATTGTGGGACCCTGACATTCAAGCTTTCCGAGTGGGAGAGCATGTTCTCGAAATTCAGCTTGAGGATATTTACTTCCTCATGGGCCTTTCGAAAAGAGGGGCCCGAGTGAACTTTACTGGATACACAGCCTCAGAGACGAGCACAGATGCTCTGATTGCTCGGTACTACCGTCAGGGTTCAAGTAAGAAAAGTGGAAAAGTGGTCATAAAAGATGTTACAGAACTTCCTTTAAAAACTATTTTGTTCACCATCACACGTGTAGCAGGGAGTGTGGGTCTGCATCAGGCGTCCCGTACCCAGATGAACCTGGCAGTGGATTGTATGGATGGAACAGTATTTAATTGGTGTGAGGCGATGTTGACCAATCTTAAAGAACAAGTGCACAAGTGTAGATTTGGAGAGAACTCCCAATTTCGTTATGGGAGTATCTTGGTCACCTCCTTTTTGGCGAGGGTGCCATTGCTGCATCCACAGATATCTATGCCCCGCCATCCACCGACCGAGCCATGGACGGCTCAATGGAGTGATTATGCAGGGCGTCTTGGGGGACCTCAGCGGTTGGCGTTTGGTGAGGATTTCTTCTCCTGGCTCGAGGAGCAGATAGTTATGATCGATGACTACCCCTACTCAGGGGTGGACTTCTTTGAGGACATCGACTTGGCACTGCGAGAGGATGAAGATTGGGATAAATCAAGTATGACTTTCATGGATATATATTTTTTCCTTTTTGAATATATAATTTTTATTGCTTTTTTAGAATGTGTAAAAGATTTCTAATGTATGTTCGTATGCATGTCGCATATCGTGGACCACAGAGACCAGTTGGGTACTTGCCTTTACGTTGCGGTGGTTTTGATTGCCAAGCTGTTCCTGACAAGGAGGAGGATGAAGATGAAGTAGGAGGCGTTTGGGACATAGAGAGGAACTTACAGGGGTTGACTCATGGTATCCCTGCTATGAGGATGGATGACGTCCCTTTACATCTCCAGCGGCATACTGTAGGTGTGCCTAGTCGTATTGGCCGACTTCTTCGTAGGGTGGCTCGAGCTGTAGTATGTTATCACCATCAGCGCGAGGAATCTGACGAGGGACATGATAGATCTCCCAGACCTCCATAGATGGTTTATTTGTTTTTTGCGGCATGCATACGATATGTAGGCTTTGAGAGCCAAATTTTTGTATGGGATTTGGTCCCAAATTTTGTCTTTGACACAAACTTTATGTATTTTGGAAAAACACTCTTATATACAGTGATATGGACCTATTTTCATGATCTATTTATTTGCAATGACTTGTGCATTTTATCTTTTATGATGTGTTTATGTATGGGAAAGATTCCAATCCAAAATGTAGTTATCCAATGAATCAACTATACAATTGAATTCTCTTGGTACGTGTTGATATGAAATGAAATTAAATGATCGTTCCAAGAGGCGTACCCTCCGAAATAAACGAAGTAAGATAGGATCGCGAACTATGTAAACATGGTTCAGATGAGAAACCACGAGCTAAGAGTCTAAAAAGATTGATAGGGAGTCAATTCTGAGTGAAGCAACCTCTGTCAAGAGACCAATAACTGCATGGTACTCCGCGATATTGTTGGTTGCAGGACCTAGACAATTGGTTCCTGAAGAAATCAACTCGCCAGTGGGAGAATAGATTACCCATGCTGCGGAAGCGAGATTCCGAGTATGTCGGCTTGCACCATCGGCGAATCCGAAGTAGGTAGACATCTGTGTATAAAATCACGAGTCAAAGTAAGAGTGAATACATGAGGTCCACGCGTACACCAAAAAATGAGTAAAAGCAAACTAAGTACATTATGTACAACAAGTAACCCATGTAGGTCAACCTTACGCATAGAAACGTTTGAGGTATATCCCATTGCGGGGCCGTGCCAATTGTGTACCATCACAATCGATTAGTTCATAGGCTCCTTTTTCCAGGACATACCCGGAAGCGAGATTCCGGGTATGCCGGCTTGCACCATCGGCGAATCTGAAGTAGGCAGACATCTGCATATAAAATCACGAGTCAAAGTAAGAGTGGATACATGAGGTCCACGCACACACCAAAAAATGAGTAAAAGCAAACTAAGTACATTATGTACAACAAGTAACCCATGTAGGGCAACCTTATGCATAGAAACGTTTGAGGTATAGCCCATTGCGGGGCTGTGCCAATGGCGTACCATCACAATCGATTAGTTCATAGGCTCCTTTTTCCAGGACATGTTTTACAACAAAGGGGCCATACCACATAGATTCAAGTTTTCCTTTTCCGAGCTTATCGTGCATTTGATCATATGTAAGTACGAGGTCACCTTCATTGAAGATCCGAGGTTGAACGGATTTGTCATATTGAGATTTGACGCGTTTTTTATGAGCTTCATTAGTTAAAGCAGTGTCGCGGCGGTTTCATCTAGTTTGGCTAGGTATAGAAATCGTTCCTCTTCGGAAGTGGTGTGGGGAAGTAGCTCTATGGCTATCTTAAGTGATGGAATTTCACATTCAATCGGCAAAATGGCTTCTAGGCCATACACTAGTTGGAATGGTGTAAACCCAGTAGCACTTTTCATTGAGGTTCGGTATGCCCATAGTGCTAAGAATAGAGCTGAGTGCCAGTTGGATTTCTGGGCACCCATAATATGCTGAATCATTCGTTTCAGGACTTTGTTAATGGCTTCAACTTGGCCATTAGCTTGTGGGTAATACGGGGTTGAGTTTTCATGGCGAAAACCCAGCTTGGCACTTAGTTCTTCGATCATATGGTTTCTGAAATGGGAGCCATGATTGGTCACAATAGATTGTGGGACACCAATCTATCTATAATATGATTGAATATGAATTGCGCTGCTGTTTTGCCGTCCTCAGCATACGTAGGCATCGCTTCAGCCCATTTTGTGAAATAGTCGACAGCTACTATGACATAGCTATGCCCCCCGGCTGAAGTGGGCTTACAGTGCATGAAATATATGCCCCATTTGGAAAAAGGGCCGACGGCAACAACAGGATGGAGTGGAGCAAGGTGCGAGCGTGATTTACTATGAAAGAATTGACATGGTGGACACTTCTTGACTGTTTCAATGCAGTCTTTGAAAATTGAGGGCCAGAAGTATCCTGCTCGTAGTATTTTCTGGGCCGTAGCCATCCCAGAGAGATGACCACCACATGCTCCTGTGTGGTAGTCATTAAGAACGCGTTCCGCCTCATGTAAGGTCAAACAATGTCGAAGAACGGTGTCGACACCACATCGATAAAGAGTATCGTTGACTATGAGGTAGTATTTTGCGTGATGTCGGATGCGTCGCTGTTCATCGCGAGTGAGGTCGGGACGGAAGCATTGGGTTTGGAGATATAAAATAATATCCCAGTACCACGGATCAGACGTGATAATGAGGAACAACGATTCATCAGGAAGAGAATCGATGGGCTCGGGTTGCTCAGTAGCACGGGGCAAGTTACAAATCAACTCCGTGAAGACCAGAGACTTCTTGGACTTGGCTTTGACAAATTCCAAGTCAAACTCCTGAAGGATGACGATCCAACGAGAATATTTTCCCCCAAGCACTTGGCACGTGAGGATATAATACATTGGATTGAAGTCGGCTATAACAGTGGTCCAGCGGAGTAAGATGTAGTGACGGAATCTCTGGACAGCAAATACTGTTGCCAGAGCCAGTTTTTCAACATGTGAATAACGAGTTTCGGAGTTGAGAAGACTCTTACTAAGATAGTATACCACATGTTCTATGCCGTTTTGGTCTTCCTGGACTAGCACCATACCGAAGGTGGAAGTCGAGGCTGCGAGATAAAGAATGTAGTCCCGTGTGTAATCGGGGGGTTGGATCACAGGATCTTTGGTTAAGGCTACCTTTAGATTGTCAAAAGAGCGTTGGGCTTCGTCATCCCAAATAAAGGGAACATTCTTCTTGAGAAGCCGCATGTAGCCTTTTGTTATCTCGGACAGATTACAGATGAAATGATGAAGAAAGTTTGCATGCCCTTGCAAACATTGAAGTTCTGGAATGTTGGTGGGTGAAGGCAGGGCAAAGATAGCTGCTACCTTTGCAGGATCTAAACGTATCCCGCTTTTGGAGACTATGAAGCCCAACAGTTTTCTAGCTTCTACACAAAAGATGCACTTATGCAGGTTCAAACGTATATTGTAGCGACGACACCTTTCGAAAATGGCACTTAAGTGGTCTGGATGGTCTTCCCGGGTCCGAGAGTGAGTGGGAAGGTCATCAAGATATGGTTCTACAATATGTTTGATGTCGTGAAATGCGTATGACATCGCCTGTTGGAAAGTTGCCCCGGCATTTTTAAGGCCAAAAGGTAACTTTCGATATGCAAAAATCCCCCAAGGGCAGATAAAGGCCGTTTTGTGTTGGTCGGCTGGGAGGATATCGATCTCATTATAGCCAGAAAAGCCATCCATAAATGAAAAGATGACACTTTCGGCACAGTTATCGATGATCTGGTTGATGAACAGAGTTGGGTAGTTGTCCTTTGGACAAGCTTTGTTCAAATCATGGTAATCAACACAGACTCTAATCGTTCCCTATTTCTTGGCTACAGGAACGATGTTGGATACCCATTCTGTCAATGGGAGAGGATAGATAAAACCAACACGCAAAAGTTTTTCAACTTCTGCTTTAATGGCGGCTGCCTTACGAGGATGGATGCGTCGAAGCTTTTTCCGAACAGGTCGGGTGCCAGGGAAAGTTGGAATTTTGTGGACCACAATCGAGGGGTCTATTCCTGGAATTTCTTCATAACTCCAAGCAAAAACATCGTGGAAATTTTTGAAGTAGGCACTATATAACTCCATTTCGAGGGGAGTACATGTTTTGCCGATATGAATGTTTTCCATGATACCAGGCTTCACTGAAATATCAATGGGAGTGGTTGCCATAAGGTTATCCAAGTTTCCTTCAGAAAATACCTCGTCGAGGGAAGTGGGAAACTTGGTTTGAACCATCCGAAGTGAAGTACTGGATTTTGTATCAGGCTCAAGTGGCTGAATGGTGGGGAATGAAGATCGATGATGAAAATATCCCCATGGTGGCTCATCACCGCACATAACCTCCATAATTGATTCGTTAGTGGGAAAAATCAAATTGAGAGGATCGAAAAGTGGTGGGTGTGGATGAGTTTCAGCCGAGAGTTGTGCCACGGAATGATGGGTAGGACAGTCGACCCAATCGGTGGCTGATTGGATCGCTTCATATGCTGCAAGGTTTTTGTTCAAGGGCATGGAGTTGCCGTAGCTTTCAATCTGAGTGGGACTCGGAATCACCCATGAATTATCGAAAGGGGTGACATTCGATGAAATCATGTTGACTGGTTGAAGATGGGTTCTCAGCTCTGGAAAAACTCCAATGAGGGAGGAATCCTTCATGAGACCAACACCTATGTCTTGGAACTGGTACCGAGGTTGATCCAATAATGGGATGGTGTTGGAAGAGTTTGGATGGGAGTCTAGGATACAGTAATCGAGTTGATCAATAGTGACAATTTTCCCTTCATGAGGAAATTGCACAATCCGGAAGACTATAGATGCTATGGCAGTCATGGCGTAAAACTAGTTCCGGCCAAGGAGGAGATTGTAATCCAATGGTGCATCTACGACTTCAATGTGTACGGATACTATTTTGCCCCCCAGTTCAACACCAATTGAGGGAATGAGTCCATAAGGTTGAAAGCCGTGTCCATCAAACGCCCTGAGAGTAGTGGGAGAGGTCGTGACTTCGGGTGAGCCTAAATCTCTCCAGCAATTCAAAGACATAATCGACGTGGAAGCGCCTTCATTTAACACAGTGCGATGGATGATATTTCCATGGATTTTTGTGTGAACCGGGAAGGCTAACTGGTGGGAAAGAATAGGTTTGGCGTGTTCCAAGTTAAACATGATAGAGTTTGAAGTATCTGGGTCCATTGCCCCCAATGCTGAAAGTAGGGTTCTACGCTGCGTGGGGCAGTGTTGAAGAACCTCAAGAGTCGACATGGCGCAAGGTGCTTGAGCCAAATCCTCAACAATGTTGTAGTTTTGGGAAGCTCGTGCATTAGGATTAAATGTTGCTTTTCGTATGGTGCCCTTGGGTGGGAGTAGCACTGTGTCCATAAGCGGTCTCTCGATATGGAGATGGCTGGTGGGGGGGGGAATAGGAATCGGATCTTCAACATGAGATTTTCCTTTGGCTATCTTGGGTTGTTTATTTGAACTTGGAGGGTTGTCGTATGTCTTTGAACGAGTGGTTATATGAATCTCTTCATTACTCGTCATCAGGATTTCACAATTTGTGGATGTCTCTCCGTGGGTTGGATTGGATGGGTTGCCCCCTTGCGGGGTTTCTTGCGCAACCATCTGTTGTTGTTGTTGGGGGAAAGGGTCAATTAACACTGCCGGGCGAGAGGATCCTTGAACAAATTTGTTGACTTTGTCCTTGTAGGGATAGTCACGTGTGTAGTGATCATCTTGACAAATTAGGCAGGTAAACTTAGCCTTTCGACGTGGTTTCTGGTCATTTTGGGTGGGTTGTGGCTTGGGGTTCTCCTGCTAGTTTTTCTTGGGTTTACCACGATTATTTTTCTTCTTTCCCCCAGATGGTTGTGACGTAGATTGAATTGCGTTCACTTCGGAGGAAATAGCAGGAGAAGTAGTTGTTTTTGAAGCATCCTGGGGTAAAGCGGGGGAAGCAGAAGCTTGTTGTCCCGTCGAGTTGGTAGTAGGCTAGGTCTTAACTGAACCGACAATACCATCAATGGGGGGTTCAGTGGTAGGTTTGGTTGGATCAGTGTTAACGCGGGCAGCATGAGGAAGAAGTTCATGTAAAGTACTGGATTGAGTGTATACCAAATCCATGTATTGGGCTGCCGAGATGGCTTTTTCTTCTGTAACCGGCCCGCGCATAGCGATATCTCTAGCTATGGGAGGCAAAAAGGATTTCATGAACCAATCAGCGAGTAGCAGATCCAGAATGGGTGCCTTAATTAGCCTATGGCGTTGTCGCCACTCATGGATGTGATCTGAAATGTGTGTAGAAGTGGTTTGACGCAATGAGGTTAACAATTCTGTTCCAGTCTCATACCGGATGGGGAGCTGGAAATGAGTCAGAAAATCCATAGCCAAGGTGTTGAAATCACGAAAAGAGTGTTGCGGCAGCTCGATGTACCATTTTGCTGCCGTGCCGGTAAGCGTACGTTGGAAGAGCCGAAGTCGAATGGAATCATCCATCAAGGAGTTGGATGAACACCAAAGATGGAAGGTCATCACGTGGTTCTTGGGGTCTTCCCCGAGATTAGCATCGAACTTAGGAATGTCCGATGGTAGTTTGGCTGGAATAGGTGGCCAGTGAGGTTCATGCCATATAGGATCGTTAATAAGCCTCGACAAATCAGGTAAATCAAGTGTGGCCAAAAAGGGAAGTTGACGGTTAGTCTACAGGTATGGGTAATAACCATGTGGTGCAGAGAAGCCTGGAGGCCCCTGCATAGCATACTGCTGCGTGTTATACCCATATGTGTCTCCCGGGGGGTACTGCTGGCAATTCTGTGGATAGTAAGCCATCTAGTTAACCGGTTGAGTGTAGGTAACCGGTTGGTGGATGTTCTGCTGAGTGGGTATGGTACCCTGGGGTTGCTGAAACCTAGGGATGGTTGTTGCTCCATGTTGGGAAAAAGTTCCCTAGAATTGTTGTGTTCCAGTAATGTTACCACTATACTGTGTAAGTGGAGGGTTTCACATAGCAGGGTTGGGGGGTGGCTACGACGGTGGTGTCCATGGAAGGCTCGTTCCTCCTTGGGGAGCGAGTGGAAATTGAAGTGATGGGTTCCATGGAGTTGTAATAGCTGAAGGGTAAGGGAATCCAGAATTCAAGTTGGGGGGAATCTGAGATTTCCCCCTAGCTTGGTTCCAGTTTCCAAAAAGTGAGTAACCCCCACTCTGTGGGATTTGAGATTCCCAAGAAGGAATCATACCTGACGGGGGAGGTTGAGAATGAGGTCCGGTTGGAACACTGGAATAAGGTTTCCTGCTGCCAAGTGTGTTGTACATACCATACTAAGCAGATGTTGCTGGTTGGGAGAGTTGTTGGATGGAACCAATGGGTTGTCCGCCAGCAGATGGGTTGGATGGCCCTATAGGAGGAGGCTGTTGACTAGGAACGGGGTTCCCAACAAAAGGTTGTCCTCCAACTAGTTGGGTTGATGGCCCTATAGGAGGAGGTTGTTGAATAACAATGGGGTTCTCAACAAAGGGTTGTCCTCCAGCTGGTTGGGTTGATGGCCCACCAGGGGGGGTTTGCATGTTGGAGTTGGGCACCACTACAGTCGGTTGTCCACCTCCTGAGATAGTGTAAATAGTGGCTAAAGGTGATCCTCTGGTCAAAATGGAAGATCCAACAGTATGACTAGGTGTTCTTCTGCCGCTAGTCAAATATGATAGTGTGGATTGGCCAACGGCGCCAAAAGTACTGATTTGTGGAGGGGGTCGTCCATATCTGACATGCGAGGACGGAGAAAAAACTGGGTTATCCCTCGTGGAATGTGCGCCAAAAATGGGTGACGAAAGAAAATGTGGTGAATTTAAACTAGGGGTATCGGCGTCGTCCATAGCATGTTCAATGATAGGAGGACTATCGAAAACTGGGTCCGAGTTCATGTCCTGAAAAGGGTTTTGGGGATCTGGTGGGAACCTAGGTATAGTAATGTCCGAAGGTCTGGAGCCGTCTGCAAAGGAGTGATGAAACTCTGTGCTAGACGGGATGTTGGGATCCCTATAGTCAGAAGGACGAGTAACAGGGGGATATCTAGACGCTGTTGAGAGCATTTGCTCTGTGTCGTGTCTAAACCGTGCCGATGTTAATGGGGAGTTTGCTAGACTAACCATACTAGACTGGATGGAAGCCATGATTTCATGTCCCGGAGGGAGGTTGGGTAAAGATATAGTATGAGGTACGTTGCTAGAAGAACTTGTTTCCTGCGGATGAACACTGGGTGACGTAGTGATAACAGGTGGAAGCTCCGCCTGGGAAGTGATGAAGCCATAATCAGGTTCAAAAGGTGTGTCAGGAAGTCGAGTGTCTTCAATAACTTCGACGTACCCGCCTGGGACTGAAATCAAGCCAGGTATATCCTGGTTGGACCCTTCAGTGGTGCCAACAGATCCGTCTGTGTCATCGTGAAAAATGTCTGATGGACGGGAGGTGTTGACATCAGGTAGAAGGATGACCTCTGGTCTAGTATTTTGGGCTGTACAAGATTCAACCGCTGTAATGGTGTCCATTGTGGCAGATATATTTGGAATAATAGTGGGTGAAGTGACAGTGGAAGTCTCAGATGTGCTAGTAATTGCAGAAGCTGCAAGAGATTCTGAGACTGTGCTGTGAGTAACAGTTACAGGCGGCACTGATGATGTGGTATGTATCAGCGGTGGAATGTTCCCTCGACCAGCATTGCGGCCGGGAGGAGCGGGAATGCGTGATGCAGGTGGACCAGAGGTCCATGGCGGTGTTGGTGGTGGAGGGATCTTGCCTTGTACTCGTCGTGATCTTCATGTTGGTTCTGACATGATGACGGGAAAATGAAAATCGTGGGCAGTTTCGTAAACAAAGAACTCAAAAACTCTAATGCAACCGAGTGTGCAGAAGAGGAGCTAGAAAAAGCAAGGCTCACAGGCCAAAAAAAAAGCTCTAAAATCTATACTGAGACCGGTGTCTCAATAAGCAAGCTGATCAAAAGAATGGCCAGAATGCCAACAAGCAGTCCCTAAAAAGAAAAATGACCCTCTACAAAGATGAGATAACAAGCAAACTCCTAACTAAGAGATGGAGACCTCAACAAGTTGTATCCTTCGCAAGGTGATGAAATCCAAGTCGAACAATACAATGTGAGAGACTGATATAAGAAGGATATCCCTCTACCGAAAGGGATCCTGGGTAAAAGAGCCCTAGTAGAATAGTCATTAAGCTACCTCATTCATGACACGTTGGAAAAGGTTTTGGGCACTTCAGTCTTCCGAGGAAGACAATGATCGATGTTTCATTAGGGCTAAGTGGAGTGCGGCATTCCACAAAGTTCATCCGGTTCTCAATCTCGCGGCCGTTTAACCCCTGAAAATTAGAAACAGTCAGGAGGCCCCTCCACAAACTGGCTGTGACCGTGTCAATAAATACTAGAGGATTTTAGTTCCCTAGAAGACAACAACTATGTCTCAGATGAAAACGACAAGGGAGAATTATTTTGATGCCTATCCCCGGTGTCCTACCTAACTACCAAATTCTTTTGATTTCCTCAAGTGAGGTTAATGTTGGTTTAATTAGGGAGATTAATTTTAGTGGCTGTCTTACTCAATCAGGTAATGGACGTGAAACTTGATGGTGTTATGACAACTCAAACCATGCAAATGAGAATGAATAAAAAATAAGCCTTTGTCTTCGATGAAATCTAGCTATGGAAGAGAGAGAGTTCTTCGATAAAAAATGCATGAAATGTTTCACAAGCAATTAAAAATCAGAGCAAAAGATTTTTTCTTTTCTTTTGTAAACAGAGCCAAACTAAAACACTCTTTTTAATGCACTGATCCTACAACTAAGATGCTTCAAATATAAGACTTTTTGTGGCAAATTCAATGGTTCATTTCCTAATGCAAAATAATGCTACTAGACTTTTTCAATTCAAACAACAGAATTGCTCTCAAATGATAATTTTTAAATTATTGAAAATGATGAACACAACGTGAATGTAAAAGTTACAGAGTTCAGTAAAAGAGAACAGTGGTGTTGGGTTGGTTGTGGTGAAAAAATCAAGTCAATGCAATCAAACTGGAAAAGTGACCCAATATGCCAAAAATGCCACTAATTCAAACAAATCAAGCTCACAACAAGGAAATAATCACACCACACAGACTGTAAAATGACCAGGATGATAATAGGAAACAACAAACACTATCTAAGGCAGAGAAAGACTCGGGAAACCAAGCAAGGATAAAAAATTTAAGAAATTGTAGACACTACCGCGGGGCAGAATGAGGCTAAAATGGGTACTGCTAACCTACCGCTCTGGTACTAACTCAGGGGACGCGGTACTACCGCGCTGTAATCAGTTCAGAGGGCGCGGTACTGTGGCAAGGTAAGAAAAAAGCGCAACTTGAGAAAAGAAAATGGAGTTTTCAGGGTTGTTGCTAACCCAGGGGACTCAGTAATCATACAGGGAGACAAAATACAGCGAGGAGGGGTGAATGAAGGTCAAAAAAGACCAAGATTCAAAACTGGTTTGAAGTGCAATAAAAAATCACAATCAAAAGATGGATGACAGTGAACTGAATCAATCAAGCAGAAATCAAAACCAGCGGAGTCGCCATTCTTGTTTGGTAGAATTTTTCCCTATGGATAAGTCAAAATTCTCTTAACTTAAAGCAGATTCCTAACTGACTCTAAGGTAAGAACAAAACGAAACAAATGCTACCTTGAAATTCCTGAACTAACTTTCACAACAAGATCACATGCAATCAGAAAGAATGAAAGATATGACTCACCTTTCAATCTGACGTTTGTCCCGCTTCTAGCTCTTGATCCAAAGCTCCAATGTAGAACCTGTTGAAATCAAACAAAGAACAAACATACAAGCTTCCAAATACCTTGAAGTAAATATTAGATTCAAATCTAGATTAGATACATTCCATGCTAAGAACTTAGGCTATACACATGAAATGGGAAAAACAAGACAAGTTATCTTATTACAAACTTGAAGAATGCTTACAAAGGTTGCTTGATGCCCAAGCCAATCCTCTAGCTCCAAGTGCTTCCTCCTCTAGCTATCTCCACAAGGCTGCAAGATCATAAGTTTCATACTACTAAGAGTCCTCCCCCATTCCCATGGAATGCTTCTCTTTTATAGTGTATGGTAGGGTTAACCAACAAGAGAGATGGGTGGATCTAGGGAGAGGTAAGTGGATCAAGGTTTCTAATCACAGAAAATGAGTCGAGATCGAATCAGGGATCCCAATCCTCCAATATCTCTCGAAAATCCAAAATCCCAAAAGCCATGGAAAAAGGGCTATAAAAAGAGTACCGCGCCCTGAAATATGAGCATAATGCGGTAGTACCGCGTGGCAGGGACAGAGCAAAACGCGGTAGTGTGAACTACCGCGCACCAATAACTGAGCAAGGCGTAGTAGTTAGGGTAAATAAAGCCTCAGCTGGGTGAAAACTTGTCAGGGTAAGTTTACCTTCAAGGTTCACTCATCATTTTTCTCTTCTAAGTGGTTTAAAGCAGTAGGGGAAGTGTCATCAACCTCTTTTGTGGTGGAGATGCGACACTGTGTAATATGGAGGTATAACACTTAAGCCAATCAACTTTAAGATCTAGATTAGAGACCCACAACTATCCTCTATGCTCAGTCAAAGAATGTACTATAGATCTGATATGATATTGATGCCCAACATATTTCATAGATCAGATGAATATTCCATGCATCAATATTGTGAGCTTCTCCTTCCACTAATTTGATGCACTTGCCAATGATTGTTGTAGTAGATCTATACCCTATTCTCCCTTCCAACGCTTACTGATATGACATTATTTGACTGCCTAGATGCCACTAGATATTAACGCCAAATCACAGCTGAATAGACCCCCTTGCCAGCTGAAGAAGGAGGTGGAAGATAGGGGTAGAATTCTTTCTCTGGGTTAGACTCTCTAATAGTTAAAGATCATGGAGACCAGAGATGTAGGGTTAGATTCGAGAGTCTTACCCAAACGGTTGTGATCATGGCTGGGGAAGACAAATGATCAAACTTTGGGAACCAACTCTGAATATATCGATCTATGTGGAATATTTGTCTTGATCAATTACTATTTGTATCTTAAGCAAATTTGGATTTGGTAAGATTTGTGTTTATAAACGAGTTCAAACCTGTTTCTCTCCCAATTAGGGATCACAACTGTAATTTCTATTTCTATTAGCTCTTATTATTAATGTAATTTCTATAAACCACAAGATAGGCATATCTAACTGTTATTATTCATATCAATATTCAAACATAAAAGTAGGTAGAGAAGGTTAATTAAGTAAGCAAGCATAATCACCCTGCAACCAATCAACCATTATGTCAGGAGGGGGCACCACATTTGTGGAGAATGACCTTATTCCTAATGTGCTTAGAAATCTTATGAATGATTTTGTATTTCTCTATAAGCAAAACTCTTAGATCAATGTGAATTGATGGTGCATGTTGACCTAAGGAGCAAGGTGAATAGTAAAGTGCTCAAAATAACAAGGAAAATAGGGAGTAATTAACTTCTCTATCTAATTCTTTTTACTATAACACTAATTAAGAAAATTGGTATATACAATAAGTTAACACTTAAGTCTCAATATATTAATCTTATGCTACTAAAAATAGTTACAAAAGGGTGTTGCATGCTACTATCAAAATCGTTAATTAATTACAAAAATAAAAAACATATCTAACTAACCATATTTCATGATCCCCAGTGCAAGAAAGATAATTATTTATAATTATTTTTTAATATAATATTTTTAATATAATATTATTAATATTTTTAGTTATGGCTTAAATTTAATTATTTTTATTGATTAGCTTTTCCAAACTCAATTATTTAAATTTACTTTGTCATTCTTTTTTTTTCAAAAAGTAAAAGTAATTGTTTGCATATTGTTGGGACATTTTGGGAGTAGGAAAAGCATAGAAGAGGAAAGGAAGAGGGCGGGGAAGGGAGTATTGTAAGAAAGAAAACCATAGGAGAAGCGGAAGGGAGGGTTTTGATAAGAAGAAGACAGAAATCCATGGCACTTGATCCAAAGGAGTGCCAAAGGAATATCTGAAGGAATCGAACCCCAAACCTATGGACGCGGATGATGTTGCTATGCTTAAGACTTAAAGAATTATGCATGTTTTTTTTTATATGTCAGCTCATCCTCTTACACCTTTATTCTTTGTTGCAATTTTGCTTCAGCCCATAGAGGAGTGTTTATTTACGGTATAAAATTTAGGTTTCATATTATTTTGCAGGGTTTGGGCTCTTATTCGATTGCTGTCAAGAAATCAGAGAAAGAAATTAAGAAAATGGCAAAGAAGGTTAATGATCTTTACGGTGAGTTTCCTCAGACACCTATTAAATGCTCCTAATTAAACCTAGTTACATTCCATGCCAAGAAAATTTTGTACTGTGAATTATCCCCTGCAATAGATAGTCATGCCCATTGGAAAATGGTTGAGTGGTAAGTAGGAGGCACTTAGTATTGTGGATTACTTGACCGGCTTTACGGAGAGATAGATATCCATATTCAATGTTGGAGCATGATAGATTGTGCCATCTCAACAAATGTCAAATATACAGAGGACATATATGGTCCCCATAACTCAACCCCACAGAAAACTATGGCTTTGCTGATGGTGTCAAAAAGTTACATCTTCGTAGGGATGTTATGAAATGCAAATGTAAACATTGGTGCTTGAGAGAAGGCCAAAGAATGATTATGTGCTCAAGTAGAAGTACCTAGGAGAGTTGTCTCTTTGTAATTAATATAGTTTGTTTCTATGGAATTTTTTTCCCTCTTTTAAAATGTAGGAAATTTTTGTTCTCTTTATTCCAATATTCATACTGTGTAGCATTCCTCTGAACATGCATATATCATATAGCTTCTTCATTGGTAAATTAGTAATGTGGATGAAAGGACTGTATTGATGGTATATTTCTTATGGTGGTTAGTAGTAATAGTTACCCTGATTGCTCATCTTGCCATGAAGAAAGCATATGTATTTGATATCAATATCATTTATAAAAAGCTATCCTTCTAGAATCTAGTTATTAACTCATTCAATGAACATTAGGCATTTAAAAGTGATATGATTGGATAATTGTGTTAGAAAGTTAGATAAATTTGTAAAGGCCAACCTCTTATTTGATGGTCACTGTAGATGGAATTCATACCATAAAATGTAAAGATGATATTGCATGATATATAAGTAAATGACCATAAATTTCTTTGTATCAAAATTTCTCATATGGCCTTTTATTTTTTGAGTGTTTTGTAGGAAGATTATATGTAGAAAATTTCCTCCATAATTAATACATTAGAAACCAAAAGTTAAGGACAAACAATAAATCCTTTTCCATACAACTCTTCTGGACGCCACCAAAAGTTGATCGATTCAAGTTTGGACACATGATAAAACACAATGTTTGGAGTAGATAACTTTGATTTTAGGTTTTTCTATAGTGACATGTTAACATATATGGAGAAGTGTAGATTGCCATTTACATTTTGTTCCATGGAGCTCTTGTCTCAAATTGCAGTATTTTTCTTAAAGTAGTGATGTTGACAAGCTTTTTTGTTGTTGTTCCACAACATTTTAGCTACACCTTTCATCCAATTTAGCCAATTTCAAGCATAGCCACAACTTCTATCTGAAAATATTCAATCTAGCATTACACAGGGTTCAGCTGGTTTTGCATCTTCATTAGCTACTATGCCAGGATTGTCACAGGTTGGAATACCTATTATTGGTTGAAAGACTATTGGCATGTCAAATATGTCAAGGGTATCCCAAAATTATTTGAATAATTCAACAGGACAAGTTTTTGTCCCAGAATACTCTGCTAGCAAACTCTCTAAGACACTATCTGTAAGCAAGAAAACCTTAGCAACAGTAGAAACAAACAAAAACCCACCATCATTTGATATATCAACAATAGCCACCTATTGTTTTGATGCAGAATCTTCAAGCACAGTCCCACCTCTAGCCTTCAGTTCAACAACAGTCACACCCTCAATAGTCATTTATTGAACATAAACAATAGCATATGAAACTGCTTGCCCATTTTCAATTACCAGAGCAAGTACAATCTGCTCAACAGGCCATGGCCCAATCGTCTCAACATTTTGGCTACCAACAAACTGCTTTTTTGGAACAAACTAACCAACCTATTAAACAATCACAATAGTTCACTAGGAAAACATTTCCCTGATTTGTTCTTCATTAGCTTCATAAGCATGTTCATAGGAAGCACCAGTCATTGCAACATTATGTCAGTGCACCAATGATTGCACCAAGGGGATCTCTTCGAAGGGATCAAATAAATCCATCTTCAATTTTTGTAAGCAAAATAGTAAGAAATAGAATTGAAATTCCCAAAATCATGAACAACACCAGAATTGGAAAAACCAGATAGAAAACTAAATTGCAAAACCAGTAACTAAAAAATACATAAAATTTAAAAATTTAATAAAAATAGATATATGATCATGTGCATCAATGTGGATCCGAACCATTAGGCACCAAATATCCAAAGCAATCTTGTGTATAGCATGTAAAGGGTGAAAATAGCAAAATGCCATCATGATATAAGACCTACGGCTACAATACATATAATTGAAGTTTTGAATGAAAATACATTGTTAGGATATTTAGACACTTAGGAGTTAGTTAAGATCAACTTGTGTAATATATCCGTTAGGGATAGTGTGTTTCTTTAGTATGCATTAGTATGCATTTGTAAATACTTAATCCGACGGTCACAATATGTTACCGACATAGAGTGATCCGACGGCTCAACTTCTCTTAGATCAAACCTAACCTTGATCCGTGGCTTAACACCCGATTGGCCCATGATCTCTATTTAAAGAGCATGGAGGGTCACTGTTTATTTGATCGATTATGAGAAGCTCATTTGTAACTTTCTTTCTTTGCATAATAAATTGTCCCGTAGAAGCTATTTGGCCGGGGCCGTGGAGTGTTTCCCTCAAGAGGGTTTAAACCACGTCAAAACATCGGTGTGTTGATCTGTGATCTATTTGTGTGAAGTGGTTTCTCTTGGTGTTTGGTCCTTTGGTAGTAACCTGTGTACCCGAACATGGTATCAGAGCTTTTATGAAGTGTCGCTTCCGGTTATGATCTAGATCTTGAACTGTTGTTGCCGAAACTCGAAAGGGTTTCTAGTTCTGGTATTTATGTGCATTTCTGGGCTGTGGGAGGTGGTCCATTGCATCTGGAGCGTCGTTTCCATTGGGAAATAGTTTTTGTTTGATCGAAAAAGGTTCCCGGTTGCTCTAGAAACGCGTATTTCATCAGATCTGAAGGTATAATGTTACAGTGACGCATTTTTTTATTTTCCTTTTTTAAAAGGAAAAAAATATCATATTTCATCATTTTTTACTGTTAGATTTTTTTGGGTTTGGATTGTTGCTTTCCCGTTTGCGTATGCTCTTTGCCGTGCACCTTGAGCGATCTCGGCAAATCAGAAACAGAAAGGGAAAGGGTTTTTCTCAGCTGCGTATGCTCTTTGCCGTGCACCTTGCGCGATCTCGGCAAATCAGAAACAGAGAGAAAACGTAGACTTTCCGGGAAAGCTAACAAGATCTAACTCCAAAAGTGTGGAAATTTTTTTTTGTTTCGATTTGTGGTTTGTTTTGTAGGAAAAAGGGCAAGCACGCAAACCGAGCAAGAAGAGTAAAAAAAAAAAAACCCTTTTAATCTAGCTTACTTGGTTCAAAGTTGCTTTATTCCTTAATAGGTCTTGAGTTCAAGTCTTAGGAAGTTATTTTTAAAAGAAAAAGTGCATGCAATTTCTATTTTCAAGTTATTTTATTGTAAAAGTGCATCTCACTTAAATAATAAAAAATAAAAATACAAGTGAGTCACTTAAGTTTTTTTTATTGTTGCACTATTTAAAAGTAATATCATTGTAAAAGTGAAATCACTTATTTTACAAAAGTGGTTCACTTAAAGCAACTTTCTTGTAAAGTGATTGTCAAAAGGTTCATCTTGGGAAGAGGGGAGTTCTTTTTTTTTGTGGACATTCTATAGCTGCCACGTCACTATTGGGGACATCTTCAACAGTTTCTTTGTTCAAGCATAACTTCATCATACAGAGTCAGTTTTCAGTGCCGTTTTTTTTTAAACCGCCTATTTTTTCGAGCTCTTAACATCCAGACTATTGGTTTCTGCTTTTATAGCCATTAATTTATAAATATGGCCACCCCTTATGATATTCTACTTAACAGTTCCAACTATTTCTCATGGAAATCTCGTATGGAGGATGTTCTACGAAGTAGGGGACTTTTCAGAATTACCTCAAGGAAAGAAAAAGAACCCACTGATGATGATAAGAAAATAAAATGGTCAAATAGATGTGATGAAGTTCGTGGATTGATTGGGATGTCAATCTCTACTGATTTGTGATTCCACATATCTGGAATTGATGAACCTAATGTTGCTTGGGACAAGTTGGAATCTGTGTTCGGTAAACACAATGAAATTCGAGGTCACCAACTCGAAAATGAGTTGATTTCTTTAAATCCAAGTGACTTTTCATGCATTCAAGATTATTTATCTAAGTACAAAACTCTTAAACTCTTATGTGCAGAATGTAAGATTGAGAGGGAAGACAAACAATGCATTTATCATATTCTTTCCAAACTTGGACCTGCATATTCTGTTTTTGTATCTACATTTTACTCCATGAAAGCATCCTTGAATGCAGCTAGCTATCAAAAGCCTAGTCTTGAATCCTTTTGGGATTCCTTGATTATCAAACAAGATAAACTCATTCATCTTGGAATAATCAACAATGCAGATACATCTGGGAAAGCCTTATTGTCCCAACAGAAAGAAAAGTCCAAGCCTTCCAAGAAACAAAATTTTCACAATAATAAATCAAACAAGGGTCCAAAACCCTCTCAGTCAACTCCTTATTTAAAAAATGACAAAGGATCCAAGCCAAAAGGAAAGAAGACTGGGCGTCATTGCAACTATTGCGGGAAAGATAATCATGATGAATCTAAGTGTTTCAAGAAGATGGCAGCCTTGGAAGCAGTAATGAAGAAGCACCACATCAACCTAGATTCGCCTTCAGAATCTGCCTCTCATAGACATGCACTTTGTGCTTCTGGTTATTCTTATAATGCATCTTCTTCTTCTACTTCAAATGAATGGCTCATTGATTCTGGAGCATCTTATCATATGGCTAAGGATCAAGCCATCTTTTCTACTATGCATGAACGTAACACCAAACAAATATTTGTTGGTGATGATAGATCTCTAAGTGTTATAGGAGCTGGAACAGTTCCAGTAGATAATGGTCATTTTAGTGATGTACTATGTGTTCCAAGAATTTCCTACAATTTGTTATTAGTCTATCAGATCACTCATTCTGGTGAAGGTAAAACTGTGACCTTTACACCTCACCAAGTTGTAATCAAGGATTTTAAAGATCCTCAACAGGTCCTAGCTACTGGAATTGTTGATGATATTACCAGGTTGTACAAGTTTGACAACTTTGGGTCATCACCTTTCCCTTCACTTTTTGTTGCTCATAGTGATAACTTGAGTAAACTTTGGCATGAGCGATTTGGTCACTTAAATTATCGCTCATTGCAACAACTATGTAAAGAAAATATGGTGACAGGTCTTCCGATGGTATCTTGCAGGGATGATGTTTGCTTCGGTTGTGTACTCGAAAAACATCATCGGGATAGTTTTGAAAAAGTGCCTTTTGGAACGCCTCGGTTCCCTTGGAGCTTGTGCATAGTGACTTGTGTGGTCCTCTTCCATCTGCTTCCTTTTCTGGTTTCAAATATTTCTTAACTTTCATTGATGATTACACTAGATGCACTTGGGTTTATTTCCTAAAACTTAAGAGCAAAGTATTTAACATGTTCTTGGCCTACAAGGCCCTTTTTGAAAAACAATCTGGTCATCAAATTATTAACTTAAGATTTGACAATGGAGGAGAATATGCTAACAATAAGTTCACTACTTTCTGCACTGAACAAGGCATCCAACAACAACACACTATTCCATATACACCACAACAAAATGGTGTAGCTGAGCAGAAGAATTGCACTTAAAAAGAAATGGCTAATTGTATGATCCAATCTAAGGGACTAAGTCTTCAATTTTTGGTTGAAGCCATTAATTGTGCAAATTACATAGTTAATCGCACCCCCACTAAAGAATTACAAGGTATAACACCGGAAGAAGCATGGAGTAAAACTAAACCTGATGTAAGTCACTTCCGTGTGTTTGGTAGTGAAGCATGGGCTCACATTTCGGATGAAAAACAGAAAGCATTGGAGCCTAAAAGTGAAAAGTGCATATTTGTTGGATATTCTGAAGATGTAAAAGGTTATAGACTTCTTCGACCACATTCTCATGATATAATCATTAGAAGAGATGTTAAATTTGATGAAAATCTCTTGGCCTGCGAGCCTAACTCGGCGATTGTGCCATCTTTGGCCCACAATCCTGATTCGGCGTTTGTGCCTTCTTCTTCTTCTTCCAACTTCCTTGACAGATTTCCAACTCCAGTTTTTGATAATGACAGTGAGGATAAAAATCCACCTCTGCCTGCTCATGTTCCTCCAGTTTCACCAGCACAAGTGCTTTCTCGATGGGTCCATTCAACATGTGAAGTAGCTGGTGATCTTTCCAGTGATCCTAGAGATCAATGTTGAACACGTTCTCAGTTTCAGTGAGCCTCTTCTCTTTTGGCTCAAGTTTTCAAGAATCATGATCTAGAAACTTTTGCAGAAGCTTCAGGAAATCCAGATTGGGATTCAACCATGGATGAAGAATATCGTTCCTTAATGGCGAATGATACTTGGGATCTTGTACCTCTTCCAAAGGGAAGAAAACTTGTCAGATGTAAATGGGTCTACAGAATTAAGTATGCATCAGATGGAAGTGTTGAAAGACTTAAGGCAAGGTTAGTTTCCAAAGGTTTTTCTCAAGTTGAAGGGATTGACTACAATGAAACCTTTGCTCCCATCGCAAAAATGAACTCCATCCTCCTTGTTCTTTCCCTTGCAGCCTTACACAACTGGGAAGTCCATCAAATGGATGTCAAGTCTGCCTTCTTACATGGTGATTTACAGGAGCAAATTTACATGGAACAACCTCCTGGCTATGTTCAGAATAACTCTAGCCTTGTTTTCCACCTTAAGAAATCCTTATATGGCCTTAAGCAAGCTCCTAGAGCTTGGTATGCCAAAATAGATAACTTTATCCTTGACACTGGTTTTTCTAGATGCCTTTTTGACCCCAATGTCTATACCAAGAAAGTAGGAAACCATCTCATCATACTTGTTCTATATGTTGATGACCTTATTCTTACTGGTAGTGACCCTAAGCTTATAACCCATGTGAAATCCAGTCTTAAACAAAATTTTGAAATGTTAGACTTAGGACATTTGCATTATTTTCTTGGTCTCCAAGTCCTGCAAACCAAAGAAGGAATCTTTCTTTCTCAGTCTAAGTATGCTTGTGACCTTCTTCGTCGCTTTCACATGGAAGATTGTACACCAGCCCCTTCTCCCTTCCAGTCTGGAGTCAAACTTTCTGCCACTTGTACTTCACCTGAAGTCGATGCCACCTTGTATCGTCAACTTGTTGGTAGTCTCTTATACTTGACTCATTCCTGTCCTGACTTTTCCTTTTCCATTGGTCATGTTTCCCATTATATGCAGACACCTCATGAAAGTCACTGGAAAGAAGCTAAAAGAATACTTTGATATATTCGAGGTACAGTTCAGTTTTGGATTCATTACAGTACAGGGGGGGAACCTTTGTTGGTTGGTTTCACTGATTCAGATTGGGCCGACAATCCTAATGATCGAATGTCTACTGCAGATTATGTTTTCAGTCTGGGATCTGGACCTATTACTTGGGCTTGTAAGAAACAACAAGCTCTTGCTCTTTCTTTAGCAGAGGCAGAATATCGAGCAGCAATTAATGCCAGTCAGGAAGCTTTATGGCTTCAACAGATCCTTTCGGAGTTTGGATTCGAGCAGCAGTAGCCTACTCCACTTTGGTGCGACAATCAAAGTGCCATCAAGCTTGCCAAAAATCTAATTCTACATCAACGCAACAAACACATTGAGCTACATATGCACTTCATCAGAAATTTTGTTCATGATCGTGTTCTTGAATTGCTCTTTTTCCCTACAAATGATCAAGTTGCAGACATCTTCACCAAGTCTCTTACAGAAGCGAAATTTTCCAAACTTCTATCTATGTTAGGAGTTCAGGAACTTGTCATTAAGGGGGGATAGGCTCTAATGCCTCCTTCCTTCTCCTAATAGTGTCACTTTTGTAAATCCTTCAATCCTATCCCAAGTTGTTCTTAATGGGGGATGTTAGGATATTTAGACACTTAGGAGTTAGTTAAGATCAACTTGTGTAATATATCCGTTAGGATAGTGTGTTTCTTTAGTATGCATTAGTATACATTTGTAAATACTTAATCCGACGGTCACGATATGTTCCCGACATAGAGTGATTTGACGACTCAACTTCTCTTAGATCAAACCTAACCTTGATCTGTGGCTTAACACCTGATTGGTCCATGATCTCTATTTAAAGAGCATGGAGGGTCATTGTCTAGTTGATCGGTTATGAGAAGCTCATTTGTAACTTTCTTTCTTTGCATAATAAATTGTCCCGTAGGAAGCTATTTGGCCAGGGCCGTGGAGTGTTTCCCTCAAGAGGGTTTAAACCACATCAAAAAATCGGTGTGTTGATCTGTGATCTATTTGTGTGAAGTGGTTGCTCTTGGTGTTCGGTCCTTTGGTAGTACCCTGTGTACCCGAACATACATAGACAGTGGGCTCTAAAGGACCTATAAAGTCCAAAAATAACCATACTACATAGTGCAATTACAAAGTTCAAACACATCATTACATATGAAGAAAATCATTCTCCTCGTCATTGTCTACATGAGTATCATCAATAGCTTGAATCTGAATCAACTCCCTCTTCTACAGCTCCAGATGCTCACAAATTCTCAATTAAAAATTTAGAAGAGTCTGAGGAAAAGAGAGTTGATCTTCATCTTTAATGAGCTAAACTTAGGGTTTAGGAGGTAGGTGCACTATTTTGGAGATCTTATTCTTTTATTTTTTATGCTTTTTTTTCTTATGGAATCAGCTAGTTCAGAGCAAAACCATAAAATCAGTCTATACCAAAACCAGCCAGTTCTGTCTATGCTTGTAATATAGTCAGCAACCAAGATACTCTATGTATATTCTCTTCCTCAATTTTATTAGGAATTCTAAATTTGGGGGTTGACTTCATCTACTACTTGTGCAGGTTGAGTGGAAACCTCTTATTTTTTAGTTGAAAGCACTTAATTCTTTTATCATCCTTACCAGAGTCGTAAACATTCTCAATTCTATTTCTGCAGTCGGATCTTTACACTGTGGAGGAAGGTTTCATCATCCAAAATCCTGCTAGAGTTAACCCTGCAAATCCCTCCGTTGAGCTGGGTCCTGAATTCAAGAAGGTACTAGGTTGGTTGTTTATTGCCTTTCATCATTCAAGTCCACTCTTTTGATTCTATTTAGGGTCATTTTTCCATGATAATTCCATTTTTGACTTTCGAGTTCCTGGCAGACTTCTTCCAGTTAATGAAACAACATTTTAATGAGATAACAGAGTATGAAAAGAGCCTTACCAGAATTTAGTTTGACAATAGATTGATTCAGGTCTCTTTCATTAGCTTCTGCAGCCCTCAACTTCAACCACCATGACCAGGGAAAATTGAACTTTGAATAGCTTTCGAGTTCTTGACAAAGTTCCTCAAGATAATGACACAACACTTCAATGCAATATGATGCACAAATCAATAAAAATGCCTTACAAGACCTCAGATTGACAACAGATTCTACTTGACTCAGATCTCCTTTCTTAACTTCTGTGTCCCTCAACTTCAACCAACAGAACCAGTGATTCACACAAACTGGTTGTAATGACCCTTTTTCAAAATTCTATTAAAATGCCATTTTTCCCACTTTTTCCCCAATTTCGACCTTTGACTAGTTTAATTGTTTTGACCTCCAAATCAACCCAAATGCTCCCAAATCTTCTGTAGGAGTGTATTAATGGTATTTAGACTTGAATATCAGGTTCATGGATGTTTTATGGCCCTCCAAATACTACTTCAAACTTTATTTGTATTCTAATCAATATATGTATTTTTTACTAGTAATTTGTGCATCAAATCCCCCTCGGGTAACATTGCAAATGGCCTTCCAAATGCCTCCAAACTACCACAAATTTATGAACAGAGGTATATAATGTGTTAAGTATGTTATTAAGGTCTCAGATGCACCATTAATTGATTTTTACTACTGTTCTAACTCTCTCACATTCAACAGCAAAAACCCCCAATTCGACCCTTGGGGAAATGGCACTATTTCACCTACCAATACAACTAAACTGAGTAAAATTACTTCAAATGCTCAAGTACAATGCATGAAACTTGTATAATAAATCCATGGAAGTATATTGATCACAAATATATCATATAATCATCCATCCATTCGAAATAATCAACATTATAGTGCCATACATCAATGCATTGGGGAAATGGACATTGTTTGCTCATTAATCAATAGTTTTGCATACAACTAGTGGGGATTTTGACCTGATACTTTCTGAATATTAATAACATAGGATATGAAGCTATTACAATCAGAAATATATAATGAGAATATCTCTCAAGAAGCACAAGTGCTCACCAAAAACGCCCTCCCTCAAGGAGCATGAATATGCCTTCAAAACTGGAAACGTTGGAGAGAAAGTGATGCACTAAACCAAACCATGAAACTTCCTGTAGCTTCTAGCTGCAAATAAAAACTCCACTAAAGCACCATGAAATACCTGAGTGGCCTCTCGAAACACCAACTTGGATGGGAATCTTTCACCCTCGAAATTGGCTAAGGTAAGAAACTAGTCATCCACTAGCTCTCTCTTCACAAATGCAATTTTTCTCAAATCATCAAAAGCCATTCTCATACTTCATTTCTACATTTTATAACCAACATTATCCTTCTAAGGGTCTAAATCCTCTCAATAGATTCAATAGATTTCCATTTAGGAAATATTCCACATTTGCCACTTGTCTCCTAGTTCCAACCTTCCATCTTCTCCCAAATTCGATTTTGAGTCTCTTTGGCTTCTCCAACTCCCAAATTCGCCTTCCTTGAGCATATTTTTGGTGCTGACATGTCATAGTGGTCAGATGTTAGAGGTCAGGTCTGCAATTTTTCATAGTTGTCATAGATTCTCCATCATTGGTGTCATAGGGGCTAGGGAATCTAGCCCAAGTGTCCACAAACTTCCACTTTGACTCTTTATCTTCCATGGAGGTTACCAATCCTTCCAAATTCGACCTAAGATGCTCAATGACATGTGTTATGAATTACCAATTCTTCCAAGAGTGTTCACATTCCCATTAATTCGAATTTGCAAAAGAGAGATACCATGTATTATGAAAAATCAAGTTAGTGTGGGTCCCACCACCTCCATATGTCTCCAAAACCACTTGCCACTTAGAATTTATCTTGAATTTATTTATTCACCATATTTATTAAATGCTTGAACCCCTCTAATGTCTAAATATCATTTATTAGCTTCCTTATTACCATCCCACATGTGCCCATCCAACCTAGGAAACTAGTAGGATTGATGGGATTGTCTTACTATGCACTTATTTGAATGGGGACATTACACTGGTCGCCTCTAAAAGATTTCAGTCTACCCCAAAAGTCTGATATTTATGGCATTCGAATTCTCTAGATTGCTAAGTTGTTCTTTCTTGTTCCCACAAACCTTACTTCTCTTTGAGAAAATGCATGTACTGAGCAATAAATCTGAAGATCTCATATCAATACAAGCCTTCAAATGCATGCTTGTTCACCACTGCATGGAGAGAATTTCTCGATTTCCTGTCAGTGCACTTAAAATCCTTTCATTGAAGTGTTAACCCTATTAATTGTAGGGTGATCAACCATTGTATTACCTATAATGCTTCTTTGCATGGTGTTCAATGATTAAAATTTTAGGGAATGGTACTATATCCAACCTCTTCCCCACGTATCATGAGAATGCCTTGGCCAAGATTGCAAGCCAAATTTTCCTTTCTGTCTACTTGAGTGTTGAGTTTTTTAAGGACATGAACGAATTTAACATATTCAAAGTCTGAGATTAGTTTCAATATTCTCCATATTAGTTTGCTTAACAGTCCATCATTTGGAACCTTCCTGTGAGCTAGGTACTGGATGATTATCATTGAGTCTCCCACAATAGTTATAAGCCATATATTTCTCTGACTAGCTTGTGTTATCCCTTTCCATAGTGCCAATGCTTTTGCTTGATTGTTAGACAACTTTCCCAAACTCCTTATATTTCTTTGACTAGCTTGTGTTAGCCCTTGCCATAGGACCAATGCTTCTGATTGATTGTTAGACAAATCTCCCAAACCCCACAAGTAGTATAACTTTTGTTTTCCTCCGGGGTCCCCCCTGCACCTGACTTACACCCAGCCTTATCCCTTTTCTGCCATGGCTTTCAAGTTGGGAAGATGACAGTGAGATTGGAACCTTGATGGATGGCTTAATACTCCATTGTCCTAACCAATGAATCAAAATCCCTTTGGTTAATGTTAGAGCATTCCACCATTCAAGTATATGTATAATAAGAACTAATTTGCACAACCTTCACATAAAAAGTGGTAGATAGACCAATAGAAAAAAGATATGGCCCATGGGATGAATGCATGGAATCAGAATGAAGTATAAGATTAAGATCACTCACTCCTGGAGTCCCCTTCTTGTGAGAGCATCGGAAGCTACTGTGAGTTCTCTAAATACAGCTAAATCCATAAACATGGTTTATCAACTGAGGTATGCAATATTCTATTACAGAACCCAAATTCTATGATAGTTTTGACTTTTGAGGTATTTTCACATGCACAGGTATATATACACACTCACTCATACAGCTCCGAGAGCATCCATTAATATCTAGTTCTTCAACAAAAACAGGACTTTCAGATTAGTCTGGACATATGGTGTTTACAAATGATAACATAATAAACAAAAACAACCAAAACAAATATTATACCCTCATAGCACACAGTCTGAGCATAGCAGTTGATGTAAAGAAAACAGAGACACTACAAAGCATAAACGTTGATAAAATTCCAACTTGAGATGAGCCATTAAAGCTTGGGAGAGTTGTCCTTTGATTCTCGCTTCTCCTCCTCCACCATGGTGCATTGCTGGGCCCTGAAGCTTTCCACACAGATGCCCTTCAGCATTCTGAGATATTTTTCCTCAAACTTGGTGAGCATAAAGTTGTTCCTTTGTGAGGCACCTGCAACAATTACTTAATGAAAATATGCGAAATAGCAGAAATGACAGAACTCAGAATCACTTTGTATTGATCACGGGCCACTTCGAGGGGGCAACCTCCTTTGAGCAAGCTCAATACAAATAACTTCACGGTGCCTTCAATGACCTCAACACACACTTATATACTAAGTCTATGCCCAATACTATGAGTCAAAACCATGGGACATATAATACTACGGGACGACTTACAAAGCATATGCGTCCAATACTATGGGTCAATACTATGGGCTAATATAAACTACGGATCAACAAATACTACGGGACGACTTACAAAGCATATGCGTCCAACAACAATATACTAACATAGTAAAGAGAAGGGTTAACATGGGTTCCTAACATCCCCTCTCCCTTAGAAAAAGCTTTGCCCTCAAAGCTTTGGTTGGAGAAATTGCTGCAGAATCTGAAGGAGTGGATCCCCGGTAGCATCCTCGGTTTGCATTTTGGGCCACTGACGCCTTTGGAGTGTCAAGGAGGATTGCTTGGAAGGCTGTAGATGAAGAAGAACCCTGTCAGCTACGTGGAAAATGCGCTCAGAACGGTGTTGATCGGCTTGTTGTTTTAGGCGAATTCTGGCCATATGAAGATTGTCCTGCAGAATGAGAAGAATCTGATCGCGGTTTCGAAGAACCGAGTCAATTTCCTGAACTGGAGAGCTGCTAAGGGTGTATGGAAGAAGAACAAGCGGTGTTTTTCCATAGACTGCTTCATATGGTGTCCTTTGAGATGTGGTATTGTACCACCAGAGCATTGCTAGGAAATCCATAGAAATAGTTGGCCAAAGCTGTGTAGGGATGGGCACAGGTTTGAGCAATCCCGAAAGGAGTGTCGTTTCCCCCTTGTTGACTTGGAAAGTATCATTGTCAGCCACCATCTGTTGAATTGTCATTTTTAGTCCCGACCAGAAGAAGTTACATTGTTCCCGGTCATACATTTTGCAGAACCCAGAGTCCCCTGTTAATGAAGAAGCATGGAGTTCATAGAAGAGATAGTCCTGTTGAACATATTGCAACCAATTTGGAACAAGCAGGGAAAGAGCTGTAAGAGAAACTGGGTCATCAATTGTGCAAGAAGGAGCATCTTCCACCATATTGTCCTTACCCTTCTTGTAAGTGATCACATAGGGACAACCCATGAGTTGGATAACCCATTGCAGGTGTGTTGGGGAGGAGACCCATTGTTCCAAAAAACATTCCAGACTCGGGAGATCAGTCTTGATGCAGAAATAATTCCCTAATAGGTATGGCTGCCACTTCTGTACTGCATGCAAAATAGCCATCATTTCCTGCTGAGAGGTAGATGTGGCTACATTCTTACCGGAAAGGTCTCTTGAAGGCAGCAAGCGCATTGGTTCAGCAAAGATACCTGCATATCTATCCAAGGAAGTAGTGGAGACTGTTGATGGGTGCATCTGAATGGAATTGAGCTGAGCGATGACACCATGTGAATTCTTCTTAAGGATTTTTTCCAGGCGATGTGAACTGATGATGCAGAGAGACCCTGGTTGTAAGCCCATAAATTTGTGTTGTGCCCCATTGATTTTGAACTGCATCCAAAGTTCCGCAAAATCCCATAAGATGGGGCCAAGTGTGCGTAACCATTGAACGCCCAAAACCACATCACATCCGCCTAAGGACAAGGCAAACATGTCAGAGCGTAGGTTATAATCTTCCATAGAGATACGCACATTGTGACACTTCCCCTTGCAAGGTAAGGTACCCCCATTGGCAACCATGACTTCAAAGTTGGAGCAAGGATGGACAAAACAATCAGCCTGTTTGGCAATTCGAGGGTCAATGAAGTTATGAGTGCTACCAGAATCAATGAGGATGGTAAGAGGGAGCTTCTTGAAGTATCCCCTAACTCGCATTGTTGGTGGGGTGGTGACTCCGGTTACAGCATGGAGAGAGATCTCGGGTGGGTCGTCCTGAGATGGGGTGTCAACAGGCAGGTGTTGAATGTCGACCTGATCATCTACTGTATCTGTAGCTTCTTCACCATGTTCTAAGGCAGGCAGAGAATCCACATCCAAGAGATAGAGCTTTTGTTGAACACATCTATGTCCCCGAGTGAATTTCTCATCACAATTATAGCAAAGCCCTTTTTCCCGGCGTGCCTGCATTTCTATTTCAGACAAATGCTTGATAGGAGTTGGTTGAGGAGCAGGCGTGATGGGAGGTTGTTGGGAACCCATATTTCTGAAGGGAACAAAGGTGGGTTTGGAGCGTTGTTGAGCTGTGATCTTGTCCTCAGCCAGCTTAGCCAACCCTAGGACTTCCATCATTGTGTTGGGACAAAACATTTTGACCTCTGAGCGGATTTCATCCTTGAGACCACTGATAAAACAACTCCTGTAGAATTCATCAGACAATCCTTCTGTGTGATTGGCCAGTTTCTCAAATTCCATCTGATACTCTCTCACTGTGCTAGTTTGGTGAAGTTTAGTGAGTGCTCCTGTGAAGTCGTCAAAAGCACTAGGACCAAATCGTGGCAAAATGAGTTGGCAAAAATCTGTCCAATTTGGCTCGGGATGAGCTTTGATGTACCAACGGTACCATTGAAGGGCTTCCTGTTCCAAATGAAAGGATGCAAGTGGAACTTTCTGAACATCAAAAGTATTATGCAGACTGAAATATTGTTCTGCTCGGTATATCCATCCAGTCGGATCAGTACCATTGAAGCGAGGAAAATCAAGCTTCGGCCCACGAAAATTGCTAGAAGCAGAGAACCTGGTGGCTGCAAAAGATTTTGGCTGTCTGGTATTGTTCATGGCTGAATGCTGAAGATGGAGGCTGAGAAATTTTTCATCCAGATCTTGGAGTTTGGTTTGGATGGCTGCAAGTGCTTCCTCCATGGAACAACGTCGAACGGTTGGATCTGGAACGGCTTGCAAAATGGATCTGAAACGGCGCAGCAGTGATCGACAATAGTTCAGCTGAAAGTAGATATGGACCCCAGGTATGTGCGGCTTCCTAACAGTTCAGGGGTTTCACTCGGCCACCAATGCTGTCTGACGGCTTGCGTATTGGGGCAGTACCCCTCACTCCACGGCTCAGGTAAAACTGATAACCGCTTTGCCACAAACGACAGCTCTTGGTTTACCTCACGGGTGGGAACTAGTCAATCAGGTAGGGGTCGTTGCCCTTTTCGCTGGCAGGTCCTCTCAATGGGCCAGCTACTTTGGGGTTCCTGTGGTACTCCTCACAATGAGTTTTAGGGCTTATGCCCAAGTACTTCCCACAGTTAAGCGGATAGGGATTATTCCCAAATCCGAACCTGCAACAGAAAAAATTTGGGCAGAAATTCCACCCAATGTTCAAAAACCGGATCTATGTTGCTCAGAATCGCTATTATAGCATGTTTCCGGAACTGGAACAACCACTCTGCTTCTACCCATGAAAGCGGAATAGAAATCTGGGCACTCGGTCAAAAGATTTTCTCGCCGCAATTTCCGCGGCCGTCACCGAAATTCTGAAAAATTGCTGATTTTAAATCCGCGATATCTCCACTTTTAGAACTCCAAATGAGATGATTTTTTTTTTGAAACTGCGTATTTTTGAAAGAGGAATTCAGATATGCAATCGGTTTCTTCTAATTTTGTGCAGAAAGTTTCAGAAATTGATCTGAAAGTCGCCGCCCAAAAAAAAATAAAAAATTTCCCACTTGTGCCAAGGAAAGTGCTCTGATACCAGATGTGAGGCACCTGCAACAATTACTTAATGAAAATATGCGAAATAGCAGAAATGACAGAACTCAGAATCACTTTGTATTGATCACGGGCCACTTCGAGGGGGCAACCTCCTTTGAGCAAGCTCAATACAAATAACTTCACGGTGCCTTCAATGACCTCAACACACACTTATATACTAAGTCTATGCCCAATACTATGAGTCAAAACCATGGGACATATAATACTACGGGACGACTTACAAAGCATATGCGTCCAATACTATGGGTCAATACTATGGGCTAATATAAACTACGGATCAACAAATACTACGGGACGACTTACAAAGCATATGCGTCCAACAACAATATACTAACATAGTAAAGAGAAGGGTTAACATGGGTTCCTAACATCCTTTCCTCCCTTTCCTTGAATTGTTCCACGAAACACATCAGAGCCTAGTAAACTTGTTCATTTGTCACTTTTCTAGACTTTGGCTTCAGTTTCTTCAAGCTTGAAGAGCCTAGCTCCTGAACAATTGATTGAAGACCCTGCTGGGCCATGAAGTTGGCAAACCATTCGTGATTGTTGAAATGATAGGACAGGTGTTCCTATCCTTCTTCCTTGGACACCCTGCGGTCTCTTGACTTGATCAGGCATGCTAAAGTCACAGACCCCTGTGCTTCCAAACCACTTAGAGTTGAAGATGCACGATTCTTCCCAGCTAGCAAGATATTGAGCAATGTGAGATATGTTGAATTTTCAATTCATGGTAAGCAGAACTTCACTCCTAGCAATCATGGTTGCTAGTATTTATCAAAATACAGTTCTTGGGACAGATATGGGCAAGGAAGGACTCCAAAAAGGAAAACATTTAAGAGTTTAAATATTTGTTATCTTAGTAATATTCTATTTTTAGAAATTTCATGTTTCTTGACATCTGATCACATTTTTGGATACTCTTTATGAAGATATGCTTAGGATTTCAAGTTTGGCAGCATTTGGTGAAAGTCAAAACTTGCATTTTGAGATGAAGCCAAAATTAGGTTTATGCACTTGCAAAAATAATTATATTTATAGTTACCCTTTAATGAGGACAATGTGTTGGCCTATTTTGGTGATGATCCAAAATTGTGAAAAATTGGGTAAACAAATAGGGTTTCTTTGTTTCAGGGCTTGGTCATATTTGGGTTCCCTTTGTGGTTAATAGCATGGGGCTCAAATTCATGTCACTCCAAAAGACCCAAAAATTATATCAAAACTAGGGATTTTGCATGTTCTATAAGAAGTTTCCCAAGATTGCCTTTGTGATTTTTCATGAAATTACTTTGACCTACAGATTTGACCTTCTTGATGATCAGTTTTAGGATATTTTGACCAAAAAAGTAGTGGGCCATAGTTGAGTGATTTCTTGGAGAGCAAGTTGCTGTGCAATTCATTGACATGTGTCACCTATTTTCAGACTGTGCACCCTATTTTCAGGTTGACTTGACTTTAGTAACTTGATTTGAGAGGGATTGTGTGTGGTAACATTAGCACTTTCCCTAGAGTTATCTAGATGCATTTGGATATTTTCGACGAAGGATTGGCCATTTGATTTTTTACCGCAAATTTGATGGCTATCTTTTGCAGATCAGTGATCTTCCAGGGAAGCACACCCTCTTTCCAGACCTATATGTCCACTCTGTCCTAGAATTTTCATGAATTGGTGACAGGAAACGGTTATTTGTAACTGGATTCAATGGCATCCAAACTGAAGATGGGTTTCTACAATAGTCAAGTGTTTGCCTCTTGATGGTTGAGCCAAATTGATAGTTCTTTGCAGGATGAAATTGTCCCAACCTCTATGGCTCTGCATGAGCAAGGAACTGATGTATAGTTTGACTTCTAGAGGTCAATTCCATTTGTCCATTATGCAGATGAGCACGAGCAAAATTTAGGGTAGCATAGTCATTCCCAGTATTGCTATATTGAGTTGAATTGACAGCCATACATGAATGGGAAACTTCTATGTGCCCTTCATACCCTTCACAAACATAAGGAGGATGAGTAGTGTTTGGACATCCACTATTTTTTTGTCTGTTTTCTTCTTCAAGTGGCCATTGTATATTGCAGTTTTCTTTCTTATTCAAACCAAGGTTTTGTGGTGTCTTCTGGCTGTCCAATTTCTCAAGTTTGCGCCACTTACCAGGTGGTTCAGACTCTAGCATGAAGTTGGGCCCCTCTAGCTCCATAAACTTTGACCATGTTCAAAACATGGCAGACCTTTCCATGCAAAGACTTGAAGTTCCTCATCAAACAGGCTAAAATGAAACTTTTGGCTAAGCTATTCAAGTTCATCCTTAGCCTTGTGGCATTTTTTTCCAGACAGATGCAATTTTGTCTCCCAAATCCACAAAAGAAGGTAACCACACAATTAATTCCATCCTCTTACCAAACTATCCAACCATCCTCGCCTCTCCTCTTGTCCTAGGAATAAGATTCCAAAATATTTTCATAGAATTCAAACAACAAAGGTGTTGAACATTTAAGGCACTAAGCAAGAAGCAAGTCTTGTGAATCCTCATTATTTTGTCCTTTAAGAGATTGAGAAGATGATAGGCTGATCATGATGGTCAAAGAGAATCATCTCTCCCAAAACCTAAATAGGTCTTCCTCTATTGCACTGAAAGAAGGCGATATTATGCTCCAAGACCATGGCCTTATCCAGTCTTTCAAGAACTCTTTCATTGCCTCTTTGGAAGTTTGACCAAGTGAACCACAGATTAGATGACTCATTTATCCTGAATTTGTTAGGGCCATAAAGGTGGAACCTGGCCTTCAGGCCATTCTAAGCTACCTATTTCCTTTGGGGCATTCTGATAGGTGGCATACCTTCTTTATCATCTTGAGTTGCAATCATACTGAAGTTTCCATAGACCAACCAAAGAGATTTTGGTAACTCATTAAACACCCAATTCCAAAAGGTATCCCTTTCCTCATCAACATTTGGCACATAAATGTTAAAAAGGTCGAGCAATCAATAATCTACATTTAGCATGATCCAAACAAGTCTCCATAATGGGTTTGTGTGCCCCACCCCACAACAACAAAAGCAAAGTTGGCAGAGACCAAAGTAACAGTTATTAAAAGCTTTTCAGGAAAACCAAGTAACAGTTCAAAATCTTGTTGTTCTTGACAGCCATACATTTCTTTTAGCATTGTTAAATATACACTAGTTATGTGATTTATGTTAGAACCACGCTGCTGAGCCTGAGTATTTATTTATTATTTTCATCCATTATGGGTATGTCACAATTCAAGGTAATTTACATCCGGTTCACCAACAAATTCTCATTCTGTTTTTTGCAATAAGAAGAATGTTTTGCATTCGATATGTGCAATAAGTATGATCGCTATTAATCATCTGTGAGACAAAAAAGGACTCATGTTTTGGTGTTCTTTCCTATGTTTCTCAATGATCAATTACTAATAACAGCTCTTAACCAACAATTGATTCATTCTGCAGGTATGTCCTGTCTGTGTAGCCAAAGTTGAGAGAGACATTGTTGAGCATATTACTCTTCAGCATGGTCATTTGTTCAAGATATCCTCTCTTCCATCATCCAAAAGTTTTATTTTTCTTTCCCGAAGTGGTTGAGTAGTATTTCTGATGTCCAATTTGGAAACATTGCATTGGAGTGAGATTATATCAGGTGGTAGATATATATTGCTCATCGTTGATTTATATTTTTGTACATATAGGTAGCAGGTGTTCAACTTTTATGGTAGTTATTTTTTTGTCAAAACGTCTTGTTGGCTTCTACACATATAATCCAGGTTTCTTTTTCTCATTTGATGAGGTATGTTGAACAGGTGGATGTTCCAGAAGCTACAACTGCTTTAAAATCATTGCTGGAAGCTCATGGAGGCACATCTGAACAAAGTTATTGGGAGGTGGGTTGGGCCTTAGCACCTGCAGACAGTGGCACTCAATTGCATTGAAATATTTCTCAAAGTCAAGTTGAAAGGAAGCATATATTAAAGGTACTGTTTTCTTTGGATTGTTACTTGAACGAATGAAGTTTTACATGGTATTATTGTTTTGGAGATCTTGGTCCAGTTGAAGTTATTGTTATGTGCTTTCAGGAAGGGAAAGAAACTGAGGACTTATTAAATGGCCAACCTGTAACTTTAAATGGTTCAAGCCAATCAAGCTCAGCTTTTGTGGCTACTGCCACAACAAGGATTTCAGTTCTTAATTTGCCATATTTAGCAAATATGAAGGTATGGATTTTCCAAGAAAATGATATTTTTTGTCATGGAGAAGTCAAAAGTTGAGAAACCCCTAACAAATTGATCACACATTTCCAGATAAATATATGAAGTGCAAGAGTTTGGCGGACAGCTTAATTTTGAATATAATGCCCATGGAAGATGAAGTGGAAGCTTTTTGTCAATCTGATCTCCATAAATCGCTCGTGGTAAACTTGAATAGGTCACTGCTGAATTTAGATAATTGGAATTATCCTTATAATTATCAGAAACATCTTCTCCAATATTGAAATAGTACCTGAGGCACTTCCCATTCTCAAAGACATTAATTTCAAAAGACGAAGGTAGAGCAAGTAGGATCAGTGTTTTAAAAATCGACGGCTTGGGCTTTTAACCAACTGGTTTGACTAAGTTGCTGGGAAAGGGTTATTGATGTTTGTAGCATCATACATGTTTTACTTAAAATTTTAACATTACTATTAATTGTTTCAGGATGTTTGAGAGTGGTTCCAACCTCATCAGACTTCATATGCAAAAAGTAGAATTTTAGATCCCATTCAAAATTCAGCAGCCTTAACAGTTTCAGGATTTCATGATTGCAACTTTTCCACTAGATTCTATCATGTATGAGGGTAAGGGATTGGAATTTAATCAAGCACATCAACCTCTCTATGTACCTTGATGTTGGTGGTGTTGATGCCTGATTGTTGAATTTGATTGAACTCCTCCCGTCATACCTTAATAAAAATGTACCTTTCAGTCAATCCTTGGTGATTTTGACAGAAGAATTGTTGGAATTTTACTTTTTAGTATGTCAAAAAGTGTATGGAAGAGTGACATTAATACCAGTAGCATCATAGGATACTTGAGTGCACATTGTGGTCAATAAAATCAACTTCAAGAATCTGTCTTCCTGATCAATGTCAAATGTATGGCACTCTATCCGTGGTGAGAGGAACTTTCTCCAGCTGTGGATAATTTGAAAAGTATCTATAAGATGACAACCTTTATTAGATAAAGAATTTCATATATGATATATTACTATCAAGAGGACATAAGCCTTTTGAAATTATGATTCTAGCTTGGCACAACTCAAGAGTGGAAGACATGTGATGTATCTATGTAGTCCTAAGTCAATATATTAATTAAGAAATAATAAAAACCATTGTACTATTATAAAGGATGCGACTGAGTCATAGGTATTAAGTTGTAACTAAGAGGTTCTATTAGAATATGTATACATACTTCATTTTATTGTAATGATTATCTCTTTTTATAGTTATGCATTTCTTAATATGGCAGGTATATTCTCTGTATTAAATAAATGATCACTTTGTGCCTAGAGATCTTCTGATTGAGGAATCACCATTGTTCAATCAAAACATGGTCCATTCTATTGTTTGATCATTGTATATGGAGTTGACAATTACCATATAGTGGGAGTAGTCTAATTATTCATCTAGGTTCTGCGAAGACTGAGTCTTCAAGTCTCATAATATTTTATGGGTACATGTTCAAGTCATGAAAACAAAGAATCTATTTCACATCTTTTATCTTTACATAGTGCATTGGTCTTTGGGATAACTATCAAGAAATATAATTTGGAAAAGGACTTTCCTACAAGTACTAAGTGAGGCCAACTTGGTGAGCTGATTTGACTTTGGTCAACATTCACCTCATTTTGGTCAAACTTAGAATGTTATTGCCAAATTTTGCTGAATGTTTCAATATTCGAGTGCTTCCCAGATTTGATGAGTTTATGTGCCATGATTTTTTAATCAACTAGGATTTGCTGCATCGCCAAGTTGTTGCCAGGTCCGATTTTTGTGACTATGATAATCATCATATAGTATTTATGCTTTGTGTTGTAGTGACCTTGAGGTTTGCTACACCTTTCTTACCTTACAGCATGAGTGTTCTGTAGATCTTTAAAATGATGGGGTGGAGATAAAAGATAATTGATTTCTGTTGTTGTATGCAATCACCTCCAAATTTATTTATTATCATTTTTTTTTAAAATAGACATGTTTGTCGCTATAGAGACGACAAGCGCTAGAAAGTTTCGACGAACTTGCTATACTAGCGATGGAAATTTTCGTCTCTATTACAGCAAGTTCATCGAAGCTTGTCGGGGCTTGTCTTTTCTATAGCGACGGGCATATTTTTTTTAAATATGTGAATCCTCCTCTATAGCCACGAACGTTCTGTGCTAAAGAGACGGATATCGCTTTACTTATTTCTTTTAAATATGAACAGTCGTCACTATAGCCACGAACATTCGGTGCTATAGCCACACAAGTTTGGTGCTATAGCCACGAACTTTCGATGCTATAGCCACGAACGTTCATTGCTAGAGAGATGGAGATCAGTTCACTTATTTCTTTTAAATATGAACAGCCGTCGTTATAGCCACGAACTTTCGGTGCTATAGCACCGAAAGTTCGTGGCTAGAGAGACGTAGATCGCTTAATTCTTTTTTTTTTATAAATATAAACATTCATCGCTATAGCCATGAAAATTCGGTGCTACAGCCACGAACGTTATATCCACGAACATTCGAAAGTGTTGCTACAGCGACGAAATTAGTGCCACAAAAACAAAGAGTCCTGTTTGTCGCTATAGCAACGGAAAAGTGTGGCAATAGCAATGATTTTCCGTGGGAAAAATGTCCACATGTACTAGTGTCTCCTTATTGCAACAATCCATAAATAATCCTACTGTAACTCCACATAAAACCAAAATAAACAGAAACTAAAACATCTACTTAACTCGGCAATCTTTGTGAGAAGGCGGGCCTTGGCCTTCTGATAGAGGTGTTGTTAAAAGCTAATAAGATCTAAAACATAGAAATATTGAAAATTTGTGCTCCTTTCATTAAAATGATGAATTACAGTGTTGCAATATCAACCTATTACAATCTTATGTTCATAAAAATGATAACCTCGTGGCTCAAATCGCCTTCCTATACTTATACAAAGATGAGGTAGTTCTGATCCACTAATTTCGGGAAGCCATGAAGATCTACGATCTTCAGGCTTCCTAATTGAAACATAAATAGTTACAACCATTATTACATTAAGTGGAGTCGCTTAGAATTATGCATGCACTTTTCATCTGATCTTTTACATGCCAAACAGGTTCCAGCTAATCAGAAGGAAACATGCTTGGACTATTTTAGCGTAAACTAATCTCTGTTGGCTGTCTGGATGTCACATACCCCAATTTTGTAAAAAATTATGTAATTATTTCATTATATTCCTGAGACATTATGTTAAATTTAATGCTAAGTAGGAATTGATGACTCAGCAAAGTCACTAGAAATGGAATGTAATTAAGAATATTTTATTATTAATAAATAAATTATGGACAAAACAACATGGGAGAGCTGTTAAAAAGAGGTTACTGGTCAAACTGGTGGATGGAACTAGGTGGAAAGGCAAAAGACAAGTGGCAGCATCCTCAAACACTTCCTAAGTTGCAGGTGGCAACTTCCCTATATTTGGGGTCATGATTCCCCAAGGAAGTGGAATCAGAGCAGGTGGCTCATTAATGACAGTTAACCCAACAAAGACCTAGGCAATCTTTTAAATAGTACTCAATGAACAGAGCTGGGGGGTCGAATAGTTCTGGAGGGAGAATACATTCAGGTGAATGCTATTCAGGAGTCCCATTGAGGAAGAGGGAAATACAGTAAGGAAGTTGTTTGAGAGGAATGCTGTAGTAACTTGGTTCCATTATAGCTTTTTGGGCTGAGTGAATTATTTTGCTGCACCTAGTTCCAGCCAGGGAGACCAGAGCAAGCTCGGGGGTCCTGAGAAGTGCTGTCTGGGCACATTCCAGGAGTTGGTAGGGAGTAACAGCCTCCCATTGTTGTTGTTGTCCACAGAAACAGGTTTTGCCATTTATTTCCTTATGTTTGTTAAGTAGGAATAAATGTATGATGAGTTTATTTCTATTTGTCTGAAGAATAATTAGTTAGTAAAGTAGTATATTAGAGTAGCAATAGATAGATTTGGTAGAGTTATTGTGTTTCATCATTCCTTAATATCGTATTTATTTTACTGTTAAGTTATCTTTAATGTATTCCATACAATGGTAATGCTTTAAGTCACAGTTTATTATTTCAATTATAAACCTAGTTTAATTATAATGGTTGAATAACATAAGTAAGGGTTACGTATAAAATAACTATTGCTCTATGTATACAAAAATTTAATAAACAGTTATAGGAAACAGTAATAAAATACAACCAGTTATTTTACCATATTTATATCATGTTTGACAGTCTTTGCAGGAGTTCTGTAGTCATAGTTTAGGATTTTTATATAAGGGTACACACCCTAACTTAATTCTTAACAAGTCTTTGCATAACAATTTAATTAATGTGCCAAACCCTAGTAGGAATTTATCAGAAAGAACCTATCATGATAAATAACCTAGTCACTGTTTTAAAAACAAATAAACAGTAGAATAGTATTAGCTACTTATCGAGCTCAAAACTTTATTGTTATATCCCTCACATTGATTCATAGTACCGACAGAGACATATTTTATAATGACATAAAAGCTTTTAAACAAATCAATTGTACAGAAACCCTAACAGAAGATCATCACAAAGAACTAATCCACAGTTAAATAAACTAGTCATTGTTTTAAAAACAGAAGAGTTAACAAAACAATATCGAGCTTAAACATCGTGTAATATCTTCCACTTGTCTCTCTTTTCCGACAAAGTCATAATTGTAACAACAGAGTAAGCAACTACACAAAATTAGTACAATGGAGCTCAATTTAAACCCTTTCATTCCAGTTTGTGAAATAAAATAAATAGTAAAAACTTAAGACCACGATTTCACATACGGCCGTAGCTCAGGTTCACTGTTTAGGTGGTTTAAAAACTAAAGATTTACTTACTACTATACATAGCTTAGAACAAAAAGAAAACCCATGCAATAAACAAGCCCGTTGAATAGACAGAACTTTACATTAAGTTAAATTACCAAACCCTGGGTAACACCGTGAGCAAAATTTATGAGTAGAGTATTAAAACCTAGAGACCGTAACCTCATCTACAGACAGACTCACAGCCTGTCTTCTCTTCTTTGTTTATACATTAAATCTACTGTAGTAAAACCCTATCTACTAAAAACAAGAATAATAAAATTACAATCTTAACTGAAGCCGTGACGTTTCCTTCACATCACAACGTGAACCTGACAAGGAATTTGTGGTATCAAGTAGTAAAAGACGCAACAGAATGGTGATAATCACAGGTTTGATTCTTTCAAAGCCCAAACTCTAACCGCCTTAATCAACCAACAAGGAGGAAAATGCCATGGTGAAAAACCAAGCTTACCCGGTAAGCCTATCGTTGAAGCTGGTGTCCTCTACGCTTTGGAGAAGGGCCAAGACCTGCAACGATAGAGCGGCATTCGTTAAACACTAAATTTGTTAAAAACCATTCCCTTTAACTATCAGAGCGTGGGAGTATTTAACTTACCAGTGAATTTTCCAAGAGCTTGATCATATTAACAGCCTACTAAACCACGAGCAACACGAGCAAGATAAGTATAAACCCCATCTCTGTCACCAAAGGAACGAACTGGCAGAGCAAGGGAATACCTTCCACGATGGGAGCCGTGATAGAATAAGTCAAAAGATGCAGATGATGGAAGCCATGACAGGGTTAATATGGATAACGAAAAGGGTAAACCCTAGGTCATAACAACCTCCCAGCTGCCAACAGCGAAAACAAAGGACTCCCAAACGATACATTGGACAAGTACGAAGGCTGGGACCAGCATAGGAACTGCTAGCACATAGTAACAGTAGCACAGATAAAACACTAGGTGTTTAATAAAATTATATCTGCCGATAGCAAAGATACAACAAGTTCCAGACGATACAGTGGACAATTAAGAAGGTTTGTGGAAGCATAGAAGCTGCAAGCACACTGTAACAACAAAACTCAAACTAGGAAGTTCCACAGAGCGACCGATCTCGAAGGCGAGGGAAAAATGACAAGGAAGGGTTAGGTCAACTGTTTTATATCACCAAACGCATGGCTCAGGAATAAACACGTAGCACTTTAATTTTTCCCATGCAGTGGGTCGACACTCCAAAGTTCTACGATGAGATACCAATTATTTGTTATGCAATTAAAATCATAGCAGGAATGTTCCAATATGGTAATGAACCATAGTTCAAACTTGCCAATCATTCCATGTTAAAAACAATGCTTCGAACCTCGCATAGGTGAACAATAAAACGTTGCCCTACAATCATTAAATCATGCAAATTGTCAATAAAGTTCAAGATATCGATGAGATTCTCATCATTGTTGCTAAATAGAAATTATATCTTGGGTAAATAAAATTCTTGCATGGTTACCTATAATGGTTGTAATAACATAGTTCCCAGGTCATCTTTTTAACAATTAAAACATTGGATTTATGCCTTTAAATCTTGCTTCATGTTTAATGAGACCTTGCCTTACGTTCGATTTATACTATGCATTATATTAACGTTAAAAATCAAGTCTTAGGATGTTAAAAAAAAAAATATGGAGGACTTGATTTCTTTAACTATAAAAATCCTAAGGATATAGGTGCCAAGTAAGTTAGATGTGGTTCATAGAACTTACCACGACATTACCATTCCACTACTAATTGCTGATGTTATAGCTTTGCACAGATGATTCAAGACTTGTCATTTCTTCATTGTTGGAACTTTCGCTGGTGGAATTCAAGCTTTATAACTCACAAAAATTGTACTGAGGGTACCCTAGTCCTTGCTACTTCTAGTTACAATATATAGGGAATCTCTTAACAGTCTCAGGATCCTAGTGATATAGATAAGAAAAATATACTTTTGCTATCCTTAATACTAACGAGTTTAATCAATTATGATAATTGAGGACTATTTCAATAAGTGCTTATAGATTTTATTTAATGGTTATTTATGAAACAAAAGTAGTTTCCAAACAATGTAACCCTTAAATAATAATAGAAGACATGTACTGACAGGTAATCCTTGCAATTGTTGAAGGTAAGAAAAATACAAATATAGTGATATTATTAACTCCAAATCCTTTGCAATTAAAGTATAAATCAAAACATATTCATAATTTGAACTTGGCATGATGCAGAAAGAGTTCTACCTTTAAGAGGCTTGATAAAACTGGTTAGCATGTTATACTTTTTACTGAATGATTTGGTACTGCTAACTAATATTTAATGCTTGAAAGATTTAAAAGTAGTGACCCGCAATTACCTATATATATCCATAAGAGAAAGAAAATCGATTGCATTAGCTCATAATCTAAGTAAGCCCAGTCTGACATGGAAATTCCCCCTTGTAGTTGCAAAACAGAAAAACAATCAGTAACTGAAAAAGAAAACCATAATAAAATTTAAGTATAATAAAATATCATTCAAACACAATTACGATCACATAAGCGAAACAAACAGTTATATGACTGCATTTAATAACATTACTTGCTATTTTAAAAATTTTAAAATTTTTCAAAAATTTGGGTTTTGACATGCGGTATCACAGCATGGTTCAAATACTAGGTCTTGATGTCGCCCAACTAGTTTCCACAGAACTATAAAAAGAAAAGAAAATTTATGTGCTAACTCTGTATTTTTGTTTCATGTAAATGAATAGAAAATTTCCTGTTCTGAATCTAACAGGAAGGTATGGAGAAGCTAGGAGAATATGCTGAGGAGGAATCTCCAAACACTGAGACAAGACAGATGTCTAGAGAACCTTTGATAGAGGAGGTAATTGCTCACTCCTCAGAACTAATGCAGAGTATAAAGGGTTTAAAGACTGAGATAGAAACAATCAAGAAGGATAACGAAAGGATTCTGAAAACTCAAGAGCAGTTAAATCAAATTTTGACAGAAAAATTTCAGACGGAAGGAAGAAGCAAAAGACCTGAATCTGAAGAAGCTAGTCATTGAAAAGGGTCTAAAAGGGTGAAACTAGCTAAATTAGACAGCAGTTCATCATCTGAAGGAAGAAGGGAAAAACATAGCTATCACACTACTAGTGACAGTAGTGAGGCTGAGTTGTATAACAGAAAGAAAAAGTACAGGCCTTATGAAGAGATTTCTGGGGAATTCAAGAAAATAAAACCCCCAACTTTCAATGGAGAATCTGAAACAGGAGAAGAGGCAGAATCCTGGTTATCCGGGATGAGAAAATATTTCCAGATATACAACTATTCAAATCAAATGAAGGAAAGAATGGCCATCTATAACCTTTCTAGAAAGGCATATATATGGTGGCAAGACTTGAAAAGGGTCAAGGGGATCAAAGAAAAAGAGGTCAATTGGAGTACCCTTAAAAGATACTTCAAAAAGAAATTTTTGTCCGAACAATACTACGAAGAAAGGGCCAAGGAATTTTATGAGTTAAAGTTGGGATCTATGACGATGAAGGACTTAAACAATAAGTTCTTAAGTCTGTTAATATATGTGCCATATTTTGTTGAAGAGAAACCTAAAGTACAGCGGTTTCTTAGCTGCCTACCATATCATATCAAGGACAGAATCAAATATGATAACCCCAAAACTCTGGAAGAAGCTATGCGAAAGGCTAACTTCTGTTTTGAACAGAATAAAAAGAAAGAAGGAATAGCCAACTGGAAGGCTAAAAAGAACAGTAATCAGCTTGAGTACAGGAAAAAGGAGTTTGTACCTCAGACAAATTTCAAGAATAACAAGAACAGAAACCATTTTAATGGTAAAAACTTCCAAGGAAGCAAAAATGGAGCTGATAATCATTCCAACAACTTCAAGGACAGCAAGGAGGCTTCTAACAATCATGGAAATTAGACTAAAAATTTTGAATGAAAGGAGCCTGTTAAGTGCTGGGAATGAAATGGCCCACACTATGCTTCAGTTTGCCCAAATCGAAAGAAACCAAATGGCAATATCCACACTATACAAGATGAAATGACTTTTGGAGATTTTGCAGGGACTATGCCCCGAATAAATGCAGCATTCGAGAACCGCCAAGCTGATTATCAAACTTCCATGGTGGAAGTAGGAGGTATGGTTAACAAAACCCCTGTAACTATTTTAATAGTTCCAGGTGCTAGCCTTAGTTATATTTCACCGCAGATAGTAGAAAAATGTAATCTGACTGTTGAAAGGTTTGATAACTCTTGGTCAGTACAACTAGCCACTGGGGCAAAAAGGAACGTGAACTGTTATGTTAAAGAATGTACTTTAGATATGAATGATTTTAAAACTACTGTTAAATTAAATGTTCTGCCACTTGGCTCGTATGACATACTTATCGGTATGGACTGGTTAGAACAACATAAGGTAGTTTTAAACTGTTTTGACAAAACTTTTACATGTGTGAATAAAAATGAACAGCCTGTAACGGTTAAGGGTATTCCTAGGAAAACTGTAATCAGGCAGATTTCTGCTTTACAACTTAAAAGAGCAGTCAGAAAATTGTGCAAAGCCTATGCTGTAACTATTACAGATGAGGCAGTTAAGTCTGATTTAAGCAAGATAAAAGTTGATGATCTTCCTGTAGTAAATGAATTTACGGATGTTTTTCTGCAGGAAATTCCAGGATAACCTCCCAAGAGAGAACTGGATTTCACAATCGAACTGGTACCAGGTGTTGTACCCAGTTCAAAGGCTCCGTATCGTATGAACATTCTGGAGCTTAACGAATTAAAAACAAAGTTAAAGGAGTTAATAGATAAGAACTACATTCGACCCAGTGTGTCCCCTTGGGGAGCACCAGTAATCTTTGTTAAAAAGAAGGATGGAACTATGCGACTTTGCATAGATTACCGTCAACTAAATAAGATGACAATTAAAAAAAGATATCCGTTGCCTCGCTTAGATGATCTGTTTGATAAGCTACGTGGAGCTATGGTGTTCTCTAAGATAGACCTGAGATCGGGTTATCATCAGGTGAGGATTAAAGAAGAGGACATATTCAAGACAGCTTTCAGAACGAGGTATGGACATTACGAATTTGTCGTAATGCCATTTGGGCTTACTAATGCCCCAGCCGTCTTTATGTGTCTAATGAATAACATAATGCATAAATACTTAGATAAATTTGTTGTCGTATTCATCGATGACATTTTAATTTATTCTAAAAATGAAGAAGAACATAAAAAACATTTACGGATAGTTTTACAAGAACTGCGAGAACAGCAGCTCTTTGTGAAGTTCGGTAAGTGTGATTTCTTCAAAGATGAAATCCAGTACTTAGGTCTCGTGGTGACTAAGGAAGGAATTTCCGCTGATACTAAAAAGATCCAGGCAATCGAAGAATGGCCAATACCAAAAGACGTAACAGATGTTAGATCCTTCATGGGAATTACCGTTTATTACCGGAGATTCATTGAAGGCTTTTCAAAAATAGCCAACCCAATCACTTCCTTGCAAAAGAAAGGCAAGAAGTTTGATTGGAACTTGAAGTGTAAAGAAATCTTTAAGAAATTAAAGACTTTATTAACAACTGCGCCTATTCTACGAATAACGGATCCTAATAAGGATTTCGTGGTTTGCACCGATGCTTGTAATGATGGTCTAGGCGGAGTGCTGACTCAGGATGGGCATGTCATTGGCTATGAGTCCAAGAAGTTGAAGATTCATGAAAATAATTATTCCACTTATGATTAAGAGTTAGCTGCTATTATTCATGCTTTAAAGATGTGGCGACACCACTTAATAGGCAGAAGGTTTACCTTACTAACTGATAATAAGGGTCTAAAATACCTTTTAGATCAGCCTAACTTAAATGCAAGGCAAGCCAGATGGTTGGCCTTCTTGAGTGAATACGATTTCGAAATTCAACATATAAAAGGAAAGTAAAATAAGGTGGTTGATGCTTTGAGCAAAAATGCAAAGCTGAATTTTACAACAGCTATCGACACTTATACCTATGATTTAAATGAACAGCTAGCTGAAGGGATAAAATTCGATGAAATTTATCAAAATTTACAAGCTACAGCTAAAGAAGAACCTATAGAAAGTTTGATAAAGGGATATAGTCTAAATAAAGATGGATTTTTATTATTTAAATATAGACTGTATGTTCCGAATGTATCTAAAGTTAAAGTACTAATTCTGGATGAAGTTCATAAAACCCCTTACTCAGGGCATCCAGGCTACCAGAAGACTGTCACCATGTTGAGAAAAGATTATTTTTGGCCTGATATGAAATCTGAAACAGCTGAGTATATAGCTAGATGTTTAGACTGTCAACAAGTAAAAACAGAACATCAGCATCCAGCTGGGTTATTACAACCTTTGCCTATTCCTAGTTGGAAGTGGGAAATAATCAGCACAGATTTCATTATTGGATTACACAGAAATCAAAATCAGAATGATTCAATTATGGTGGTAGTAGATAAATTGAGTAAATCAGCACATTTTATTCCTGTTAAAACCACTTACAAGGCTGCAAACATAGATGATATATTTCTGAAGCAGATTTTTAGGTTACATGTTGTCCCAAAGGTTATTATTTCAGACAGGGATCCTAAATTCACAGGAAATTTCTGGAAATCTTTGTTTAAAGGATTAAACACAACACTGAATTTCAGCACTTCTTTCCATCCTCAGACGGACATACAAACTGAAAGAGTTAATCAGGTATTGGAATATCTGCTAAGAATGTATGTTAAGGATCAACCGGGTAAGTGGGAGGATTACTTATATTTAGCAGAATTTGCATACAATAACAGTTATCAATCGTCAGCTAAGTTCAGTCCTTTTGAAATTCTATATGGGCGTAAATGTAACACTCCTATCTCTTGGAATAATCCAGTAGATAGATTAGTGTTAGGTCCTGAATTATTAAAAGAAATGGAACAGATTGTGAAACAAGTGTAGGAAAATTTGAAGATTGCCTAGGATCGGCAAAAGAGCCAAGCAAATTTGAAAAGAACTCCTAAAGAGTTCCATGTGGGTGAACATGTATTCGTAAAGGCAAGACCAAAGAAGAGCTCCCTAAGATTTGGGAGTTGTGCAAAGTTAGCACTGCGTTACTGTGGTCCGTTTGAAATTTTATCTAGAATTAGTCAAGTTGCTTATCAGCTAGCATTACCACCTAATTTAAAAGTGCATAATGTTTTTCATATTTCTGTTCTGAAAAAGTACGTTCATGATGCTACTCATGTTATTGATTGGAACATTGTACAGGTAGAACCAGAAGGGGAAGTTCTGGTGGAACCAGATTGTATCCTCGGGAGGAGGGAAATTACTATGCGGAACCGCACAATTGGACAGCTGAAGGTCCAATGGAAGCACCTTAGTCCTGCAGAAGCTACCTGGGAACTGGAAAGTAAGATGCGGGAAGCATACCCAAATCTATTCCAGAAGGTGGCTGAGGATGAGAAATAAGTAACATCGAGGACGATGTTACATTTTAAGGGGGTGTGTATGTCACATACCCCAATTTTGTAAAAAATTATGTAATTATTTCATTATATTCCTGAGACATTATGTTAAATTTAATGCTAAGTAGGTATTGATGACTCAGTAGAGTCACTAGAAATGGAATGTAATTCAGAATATTTTATTATTAATAAATAAATTATGGAGACAACAGCATGGGAGAGCTGTTAAAAAGAGGTTACTGGTCAAACTGGTGGATGGAACTAGGTGGAAAGGAAAAAGACAAGTGGCAGGATCCTCAAACACTTCCTAAGTTGCAGGTGGAAACTTCCCTATATTTGGGGTCATGATTCCCCAAGGAAGTGGAATCAGAGCAGGTGGCTTATTAATGACAGTTAACCCAACAAAGACCTAGGCAATCTTTTAAATAGTACTCAATGAACAGAGTTGGGGGTTCGAATGGTTCTGGAGGGAGAATACATTCAGGTGAATGCTATTCAGGAGTCCCATTGAGGAAGAGGGAAATACAGTATGGAAGTTGTTTGAGAGGAATGCTGCAGTAACTTGGTTCCATTATATCTATTTGGACTGAGTGAATTATTTTGCGACACCTAGTTCCATCTAGGGAGACCAGAGCAAGCTCGGGGGTCCTGAGAAGTGCTGTCTGGGCACTCTCCAGGAATTGGTAGGGAGGAACAACCTCCCATTACTGTTGTTGTCCACAGAAACAGGTTCTGCCATTTATTTCCTTATGTTTGTTAAGTAGGAATAAATGTATGATGAGTTTATTTCTATATGTCTGAAGAATAATTAGTTAGTAAAGTAGTATATCAGAGTAGCAATAGATAGATTTGGTAGAGTTATTGTGTTTCAGCATTCCTTAATATCGTATTTATTTTACTCTTAAGGTATCTTTAATGTATTCCATACAATGGTAATGCTTTAAGCCACAATTTAATATTTCAATTATAAACCTAGTTTAATTATAATGGTTGAATAAGATAATTAAGGGTTACGTATAAAATAACTATTGCTCTATGTATACAAAAATTTAACAAACAGTTATAGGAAACAGTAATAAAATACAACCAGTTATTTTACCATATTTATATCATGTTTGACAGTCTTTGCAGGAGTTCTGTAGTCATAGTTTAGGATTTTTATATAAGTGTACAAACCCTAACTTAATTCTTAACAAGTCTTTGCATAACAATTTAATTAATGTGCAAAACCGTAGTAGGAATTTATCACAAAGAACCTATCATGCTAAAAAACCTAGTCACTGCTTTAAAAACAAATAAACAGCAAAATAGTATTAGCTCAATATCGATCTAAAAAATTTATGGTTATATCCCTCACATTGACTCACAGTACCGATAGAGTCATATTTTATAATGACATAAAATCTTTTAAACAAATCAATTGTACAAAAACCCTAACAGAAGATCATCACAAAGAACTAATCCACAATTAAAAAAACTAGTCATTGTATTAAAAACAGAAGAGTTAACAGAACAATATCGAGTTTAAACATCATGTAATATGTTCCACTTGTCTCTCTTTTCCGACAAAGTCATAATTGTAACAACAGAGTAAGCAACTACACAAAATCACGACTATGGAGCTCGATTTAAACCATATCATTCCAGTTTGTGAAATAAAATAAATACTAAAAACTTAAGACCACAATTTCACATACGGCCGTAGCTCAGGTTCACTGTTCAGGTGGTTTAACAACTAAAGATTTACTTACTACTGTACATAGCTTAGAACAAAAAGAAAACACATGTAATAAACAAGCCCGTTGAACAGGCAGAAATTTACATTAAGTTAAATTACCAAACCCTGGGTAACACCCTGAGCAAAATTTACGAGTACAGTATTAAAACCTAGAGACCGTAACCTCATCTACAGACAGACTCACAGCCTTGTCTTCTCTTCTTTGTTTATACATTAAATCTACTGGAGTAAAACCCTATCTACTAAAAACAAGAAGAATAAAATTACAATCTTGACCGAAGCCGTGACATTTCCTTCACATCATAGCATGAACCTGACAAGGAATTTGTGGTATCAAGCAGTAAAAGACCCAACATAACAGTGATAATCACAGGGTTGATTCTTTCAAATCCCAAACTCTAACTTCCTTAATCAACCAACAAGGAGGAAAATGCCATGGTGAAAAACCAGGGTTACCCGGTAAGCCTATCATCGAAGCTGGTGTCCTCCACGCTTTGGAGAAGGGCCAAGACCTGCAACGATAGAGTGGCATTCGTTAAACACTAAATTTGTTAAAAACCATTCCCTTTGACTATCAGAGCATGGGAGTATTTAACTTACCAGTGAATTTTCCAAGAGCTCGATCATATTAACAGCCTGCTAAACCACGAGCAACACGAGCAGGATAAGTATAAACCCCATCTCTGTCACCAAAGGAACGAACTGGCAGAGCAAGGGAATACCTTCCACGATGGGAGCCGTGATAGAATAAGTCAAAAGATGCAGACGATGGAAGCCGTGACACGGTTAATATGGATAACGAAAAGGGTAAACCCTAGGTCATAACAACCTCCCAGCTGCCAACAACAAAAACAAAGGACTCCCAAATGATACATTGGACAAGTACGAAGGCTGGGAGCAGCATAGAAGCTGCTAGCACACAGTAACAGTAGCACAGATAAAACCCTAGGTGCTTAATAAAATTATATCTACCGATAGCAAAGATACAACAAGTTCCAGACGATACAGTGGACAATTACGAAGGTTTGTGGAAGCATAGAAGTTGGAAGCACACTGTAACAGCAAAAATCAGACTAGGAAGTTCCACAGAGCGACCGAGCCCGAAGGCGAGGGAAAAATGACAAGGAAGGGTTAGGTCAACTATTTTATATCACCAAATGCATGGCTCAGGAATAAACACGTAGCACTTTAATTTTTCCCATGCAGTGGGTCGACACTCCAAAGTTCTACGATGAGATACCTATTATTTGTTATGCAATTAAAATCATAGCAGGAATGTTCCAATATGGTAATGAACCATAGTTCAAACTTGCCAATCATTCCATGTTAAAAACAATGCTTCGAACCTCGCATAGGTGAACAATAAAACGTTGCCCTACAATCATTAAATCATGCAAATTGTCAATAAAGTTCAAGATATCGATGAGATTCTCATCATTGTTGCTAAATAGAAATTATATCTTGGGTAAATAAAATTCTTGCAAGGTTACCTATAATGGTTGTAATACCATAGTTCCCAGGTCATCTTTTTAACAATTAAAACATTGGATTTATGCCTTTAAATCTTGCTTCATGTTTAATGAGACCTTGCCTTACATTCCATTTATACTATGCATTATATTAACGTTAAAAATCAAGTCTTAGGATGTTAAAAAACAAATATGGAGGACTTGATTTCTTTAACTATAAAAATCCTAAGGATATAGGTGCCAAGTAAGTTAGATGTGGTTCATAGAACTTACCACGGCATTACCATTCCACTACTAATTGTTGATGTTATAGCTTTGCACAGATGATTCAAGACTTGTCATTTCTTCATTGTTGGAACTTTTGCTGGTGGAATTCAAGCTTTATAACTCACAAAAATTGTACTGAGGGTACCCTAGTCCTTGCTACTTCTAGATACAATATATAGGGAATCTCTTAACAGTCTCAGGATCCTAGTGATATAGATAAGAAAAATATACTTTTGCTATCCTTAATACTAACGAGTTTAATCAATTATGATAATTGAGGACTATTTCAATAAGTGCTTATAGATTTTATTTAAGTGTTATTTATGAAACAAAAGTAGTTTCCAAACAATGTAACCCTTAAATAATAATAGAAGACATGTACTGATAGGTAATCCTTGCAATTGTTGAAGGTAAGAAAAATACAAATATAGTGATATTATTAACTCCAAATCCTTTGCAATTAAAGTATAAATCAAAACATATTCATAATTTGAACTTGGTATGATGCAGGAAGAGTTCTACCTTTAAGAGGCTTGATAAAACTGGTTAGCATGTTATACTTTTTACTGAATGATTTGGTACTGCTAACTGATATTTAATACTTGAAAGATTTAAAAGTAGCGACCCGCAATTACCTGTATATCTGTAAGAGAAAGAAAATCGATTGCATTAGCTCGTAAGCTAAGTAAGCCGAGTCTGACATGGAAATTCCCCCTTGCGTTTGCAAAATAGAAAAAAAATCAGTAACTGAAAAAGAAAATGATAATAAAATTTAAGTATAATAAAAGATCATTCAAACACAATTACGATCACGTAAGCAAAACAAACAGTTATATGACTCCATTTAATAACATTACTTGCTATTTTAAAAATTTTAAAATTTTTTGAAATTTTTTTATTTTGACATGTGGTATCAGAGCATGGTTCAAATACTAGGTCTTGATGTGGCCCAACTAGTTTCCGCAGAACCATAAAAAGAAAAGAAAATTTATGTACTAACTCTGTATTTTTGTTTCATGTAAAAGAACAGAAAATTTCCTTTTCTGAATCTAACAGGCAGGTATGGCGAAGCTAGGAGAATATGCTGAGGAGGAATCTCCAAACACTGAGACAAGACAGATGTCTAGAGAACTTGTGATAGAGGAGGTAATTGCTCACTCCTCAGAACTAATGCAGAGTATAAAGGGTTTAAAGACTGAGATAGAAACAGTCAAGAAGGATAATGAAAGGATTCTGAAAACTCAAGAGCAGTTAAATCAAATTTTGATTGAAACATTTCAGACGGAAGGAAGAAGCAAAAGAGTTGAATCTGAAGAAGCTAGTCATCAAAAAGGGTCTAAAAGGGTGAAACTAGCTAAATCAGACAGCAGTTCATCATCTGAAGGAAGAAGGGAAAAACACAGCTATCACACTACTAGTGACAGTAGTGAGGCTGAGTTGTATAACAGAAAGAAAAAGTACAGGCCTTATGAAGAGATTTCTGGGGAATTCAAGAAAATAAAACCCCCAACTTTCAATGGAGAATCTGAAACAGGAGAAGAGGCAGAATCCTGGTTATCTGGGATGAGAAAATATTTCCAGATATACAACTATTCAAATCAACTGAAGGCAAGAATGACCATCTATGACCTTTCTGGAAAGGCAGATATATGGTGGCAAGACTTGAAAAGGGTCAAGGGGATCAAAGAAAAAGAGGTCAATTGGAGTACCTTTAAAAGATACTTCAAAAAGAAATTTCTGTCCGAACAATACTACGAAGAAAGGACCAAGGAATTTTATGAGTTAAAGTTGGGATCTATGATGATGAAGGACTTAAACAGTAAGTTCTTAAGTCTGTTAAGATATGTGCCGTATTTTGTTGAAGAGAAACCTAAAGTACAGTGGTTTCTCAGCTGCCTACCATATCATATCAAGGAAAAAATCAAATATGATAACCCCAAAACTCTAGAAGAAGCTATGGGAAAGGCTAACTTTTGTTTTGAATAGAATAAAAAGAAAGAAGGAATAGCCAATTGGAAGGCTAAAAAGAACAGTAATCAGCTTGAGTACAGGAAAAAGGAGTTTGTACCTCAGAAAAATTTCAAGAATAACAAGAACAGAAACCATTTTAATGGTAAAAACTTCCAGGGAAGCAAAAATGGAGCTGCTAATCATTCCAACAACTTCAAGGATAGCAAGGAGGCTTCTAACAATCATGGAAATTACGCTAGAAATTTTGAACGAAAGGAGCCTGTTAAGTGCTGGGAATGCAATGGCCCACACTATGCTTCAGTTTTCCCAAATCAGAAGAAACCAAATGGCAATATCCACACTATACAAGATGAAATGACTTTTGGAGATTTTACAGGGACTATGCCCCGAATAAATGCAGCTTTGGAGAACCGCCAAGCTGATTATCAAACTTCCATGGTGGAAGAAGGAGGTATGGTTAACAAAACCCCTGTAACTATTTTAATAGATCCAGGTGCTAGCTTTAGTTATATTTCACCGCAGATAGTAGAAAAATGAAATCTGACTGTTGAAAGGTTTGATAACTCTTGGTTAGTACAACTAGCCAATGGGGAAAAAAGGAAGGTGAACTGTTATGTTAAAGAATGTACTTTATATATGAATGATTTTAAAACTATTGTTAAATTAAATGTTCTGCCACTTGGCTCGTATGACATACTTATTGGTATGGACTGGTTAGAACAGCATAAGGTAGTTTTAAACTATTTTGACAAAACTTTTACATGTGTGAATAAAAATGAACAGGCTGTAACGGTTAAGGGTATTCCTAGGAAAACTGTAATCAGGCAGATTTCGGCTTTACTTCTTAAAAGAGCAGTCAGAAAAGGGTGCAAAGCCTATGCTGTAACTATTACAGATGAGGCAGTTAAGTCTGATTTAAGCAAGATAAAATTTGAGGATCTTCCTGTAGTAAATAAATTTACGGACGTTTTTCCGGAAGAAATTCCAGGATTACCTCCCAAGACATAACTGGATTTAACAATTGAACTGGTACCAGGTGTTGTACCCAGTTCAAAGGCTCCGTATCGTATGAACATTCTGGAGCTTAACGAATTAAAAACATAGTTAAAGGAGTTAATAGATAAGAACTACATTCGACCCAGTGTGTCCCCTTAGGGAGCACCAGTAATCTTTTTTAAAAAGATGGATGGAACTATGCAACTTTGCATAGATTACCGTCAACTAAATAAGATGACAATTAAAAAAAGATATCCATTGCCTCGCATAGATGATCTGTTTGATCAGCTACGTGGAGCTACGGTGTTCTCTAAGATAGACCTGAGATCGGGTTATCATCAGGTGAGGATTAAAGAAGAGGACATATTCAAGACAGTTTTCAGAACGAGGTATGGACATTACGAATTTGTCGTAATGCCATTTGGGCTTACTAATGCCCCAGCCGTCTTTATGTGTCTAATGAATAACATAATGCATAAATACTTAGATAAATCTGTTTTCGTATTCATCGATGACATTTTAATTTATTCTAAAAACGAAGAGGAACATAAAGAACATTTACGGATAGTTTTACAAGAACTGCGAGAACAGTAGCTCTTTGCGAAGTTCAGTAAGTGTGATTTCTTCAAAGATGAAATCCAATACTTACGTCACGTGGTGACTAAGGAAGGAATTTTTGCTGATCCTAAAAAGATCCAGGCAATCGAAGAATGGCCAGTACCAAAAGACGTAACAGATGTTAGGTCCTTCATGGGAATTACCAGAGATTCATTGAAGGCTTTTCAAAAATAGCCAACCCAATCACTTCCTTTCAAAAGAAAGGCAAGAACTTTGATTGGAACTTGAATTGTAAAGAAAGCTTTAAGAAATTAAAGACTTTATTAACAACTGCGAGTATTCTACGAATAGCGGATCCTAATAAGGATTTCGTGGTTTGCACTGATGCTTGTAATGACGGTCTAGGCGGAGTGTTGACTCAAGATGGGTATGTCATTGCCTATGAGTCCAGGAAGATGAAGATTCATGAAAAGAATTATGCCACTTATGATTTAGAGTTAGCTGCTATTATTCATGCTTTAAAGATGTGGCAACACCACTTAATAGGCAGAAGGTTTACCTTACTAACTGATAATAAGGGTCTAAAATACCTTTTACATCAGCCTAACTTAAAAGCAAGGAAAGCCAGATGGTTGGCCTTCTTGAGTGAATACGATTTCGAAATTCAGCATATAAAAGGAAAGGAATATAAGGTGGCTGATGCTTTGAGCAGAAATGCAAAGCTGAATTTTACAATACCTATCAGCACTTATACCTCTGATTTAAATGAACAGCTGGCTGAAGGGATAAAATTGGATGAAATTTATCAAAATTTACAAGCTACAACTAAAGAAGTACCTATAGAAAGTTTGATAAAGGGATATAGTCTAAATAAAGATGGATTTTTATTGTTTAAAGACAGATTGTATGTTCCGAATGTATCTAAAGTTAAACTGTTAATTCTGGATGAAGTTCATAAAACCCCTTACTCAGGGCATCCAGGCTACCAGAAGACTGTCACCATGTTGAGAAAAGATTATTTTTGGCCTAATATGAAATCTGAAACAGCTGAGTATATAGCTAGATGTTTAGACTGTCAACAAGTAAAAACAGAACATCAGCATCCAGCTGGGTTATTACAACCTTTGCCTATTCCTAGTTGGAAGTGGGAAATAATCAGCTTAGATTTCATTACTGGATTACCCAGAAATCAAAATCAGAATGATTCAATTATGGTGTTAATAGATAAATTGAGTAAATCAACACATTTTATTCCCGTTAAAACCACTTACAAGGCTGCAAACATAGCTGACATATTTCTGAAGCATATTTTTAGGTTACATGGTGTCCCAAAGGTTATTATTTCAGACAGGGATCCTAAATTCACAGGAAATTTCTGGAAATCTTTGTTTAAAGGATTAAACACAACACCGAATTTCAGCACTTCTTTCCATCCTCAGACGGACGGACAAACTGAAAGAGTTAATCAGGTATTGGAAGATCTGCTAAGAATGTATGTTAAGGATCAACCGGGTAAGTGGGAGGATTACTTATATTTAGCAGAATTTGCATACAATAACAGTTATCAATCGTCAGCTAAGTTCAGTCCTTTTGAAATTCTGTATGGGCGTAAATGTAACACTCCTATCTCTTGGAATAATCCAGTAGATAGATTAGTGTTAGGTCCTGAATTATTAAAAGAAATGGAACAGATTGTGAAACAAGTGCAGGAAAATTTGAAGATTGCCTAGGATCGGCAAAAGAGCCAAGCAGATTTGAAAAGAACTCCTAAAGAGTTCCATGTGGGTGAACATGTATTCGTAAAGGCAAGACCAAAGAAGAGCTCCGTAAGGTTGGGGAGTTGTGCAAAGTTAGCACCGCGTTACTGTGGTCCGTTTGAAATTTTATCTAGAATTAGTCAAGTTGCTTATCAGCTAGCATTACCACCTAATTTAAAAGTGCACAATGTTTTTCATATTTCTGTTCTGAAAAAGTACGTTCATGATGCTACTCATGTTATTGATTGGGACATTGTGCAGGTAGAACCAGAATGTGATATCCCTCTCTTTTTGTATCCTATGGTTTTGTAAAAATGTCATAACTACGAAAATACTTTTTGTAAGTTTAAATAGATTTAAAGTAATTAGTATAAATCCTTATAGACTAAAATTTGGATGAAGGCCACATTTTAGATGTTGTAGTTATAAATAAATTTATATAGATATTAAAGCTTGCACCTAGTTATATATGTATTCGATTAAATGAATAAGATGAGTCATGGAAGTCGACTTGGTGGAATCAAGGGAGTAAATTTAGCAAATTTTGTCTCCCTAGTGGAGGGTTTCATACAAGTTCGAGCCGCCACTTGTCGCACTGTTAATTATAGAGGACACTCACCTCACCAACGAGTGCCAACGTTTAGTAAACCACTACTTTCCTCTTAATGAGAATTTGGAAAAAATCGCCATTTGGCAGGAGTGGGTATGCACCTAACCATTAAATGGTTGAAGTGGCAGATGAGTCGGAAGGAAAGAGTTCTTTCGCCAATTTGGGGATACTTACGCTGTGAAGACTCGGCGATAGGATCTTTTTGGGAAGGGGAAAACCTTGGGAAGAGGGAGAGTCTCAGTCGGATGGGCGATCTTAGGTAGCAACGTCTGTTTTGGATGAGGGAGGTCGGCATATGCACAACCTTGGAAAAATGCTCTCAGATGCACATCAGGGTTAAGCGATATATACATTGGGCATAGTTGAAAACGACTCCTGCAAATGGTATTACATCTCCGTAGTAATATCTGGTAAGAGGTATTTGCACTAAGAGTTTGGTAAGTCATATCTATGGATAAATTCTTTTTTTAAACAATAGATCTGCGTTTGCTTATTCAGAAAGCATATTTTAGTAGATCGCAGTGTCTCGATGTGCACAGTTTAGTGGTCAAAACTTGAAATCCTTTAGATCTGCGTGTTTTGTGTTATGTACTCATTTTCCTTAGATCACAGGTACCCCTTTGAAACTGCTACGAAAAGCTAACACTTAGATCGGAAACACAGATGGTTGTTTCTACCTTTTCTTTTTCTTTTCTGAAAGAGCGATTTCCAGGTTCATGTTAAACTTGTCATTATGCTGCCAACGAGTCCGGACGATTCCCATTGGGGAATCGATCCTATGTTTACCTACTTTATACCACCAACAAGAAGCCAGGAGGATATCCATTGAGGAAACCGCGCTCGTGTGGTTCTCTAAACTCTTTTTTCCACTCTGCGTGATAAACACTGTTGTGTTGATAAATCTGTATTTTGTTCTACACAAAGGGAAGGGACGGCTCTGTAAAAGAAGCTCGATCCCATCTTAGTGATCAGTAGGAAGAACTGCGAATACTTTAACCCAGCAAAACCCTGTTCTGACTTCTTTTTATATTTTCGCAATTTAGGCGCAAGAGTGTGATCGTAAAGATAGTTGCTATTATCATTTTTGGGTTCTCGATCATGTTGGAATTTTTTATCTCCCCAAGATCGATTCGCCGCCAGTTTATTTGATCATTTTACTTAACCGAATGTTATTCCATCTCTGTATTTATGCTATCTCTGTATTTATGCTAGTGGTTCAGCGATCACCATTCAGTCTATTAGCTGCCATAGTATTATTGAAATCCCTTGACTGAGTACTGATATATTGCCGCATTTGTGGTCTATGCTGGTTGTAATGTTTCAGGGGTGATTATGATTTTATAATGTTGAAGTAAGTGTTTTCCATTGGTGCAATCGCTGTAGTGAGATCACAAAAGATAGTTAGTATTAACAAGGTCCTCTCCTTAAGAATTGATATACTTTTGAAGAAACCAATTCAGCGTCCACTTCTCTGACTTGTTTTAGATCAAGATCCGACGTTGAATTACAGAGACCGACATCTGCTATCCCTTGTATCATTCCAGGAATGTAACCAAAAAGTTAAATACGGATCCTTGGGCGTTTTATAAAGTGACAGAGAACTCCATCTTTTGTAAGGGTAATTGATTTCAAATTCTTTTAGTAATAATACATCTGAGATCATTATAGTTTCTAACGAAAATCGTATTTCTTCTGAAATCTTTGATTTTATGTTGTCTGCCGTATCCAGATACATAGGTTCACATGGGTGATGTAGGTCAGTGATCGTGATCCTCTACCTAGATCTCATTTAACCTTTCCTCCATTGTATACTAAATCTCGTGTCGAGCCCTTGGCGTTGTTTAACTTTTTGTTGACCATTAATTGATGTGATCTATGTCATTGGTTGCTAATATGTCCATCTGTCGACATTGAGCAATTATCTCCATCGTATTGATGTCAGTATCGTTCGATATAGTTTGATTTTTGTGATATCTCTTATTACTGACAAGTTATATATTTGCGGTTGATGTAATGTCGCTAGTATGCTCCTTTTTATATTTGGCGCAAATAAGTGTACATGCCAGCGATTGATACAGAGTTGATCTCTGTCGAAATTGTGTTACCCATGTCACCGATTGAGTACTCTTGATGAAGATTATATTTTATATAATCATTTCAAGTTAATAGTTTAATAAATGATGAGGTTAGATCTAAAGTTAAAAGGGTGTTATCCTTTTATAAAGGCAATAACATTACATTATTGAGAGAAACCTTTATAGTGTGAATATTTTTATTACATAGCCTTTTGCTTTCGAATTAGAAACGGATGTTAGTGAAAGAAGGGTTGTCCTTATTTCATTTAGTTAGATGTTGTAAATACTGGATATATATATATGTATGTTGTCAATTAGGCTACATGGTCGAGTCTAGTTTTGTTGTTGTATTGAATAAATTGGAAGAGCTCTCAGAGAGGGAGAGAGTCTTCGAGAAGGTGGAAATATATATATATGTATGTTGTCAATTAGGCTACATGGTCGAGTTCAGTTTTGTTGTTGTATTGAATGAATTGGAAGAGCTCTCAGAGAGGGAGAGAGTCTTCGAGAAGGTGGAAATGAAAGATTACCACAATGATGTGGGAGATTGTAACCCTTGAATGGATGAATAATAATAAGATATGACCCTCTTTGGTGGACGTAGCCCCTCCTGGGCGAACCACGTGAAATATCGTCTCTCGCTTGTATGATCATGATGGTTATGATGTGAGTTGTGTCAATTGTTTCTTTGAAAAATGTTGGTTATGTACTACTGCTGTTGTTTTGGTTCCTTATATTATGATAAACCTTGCGTGAAGTTTGTAAGTACTATCGATTTGAATATCCATTGTAGTGATTATCAATGATCTCAATATATAGAAATAATTAATCTTTATAAGTTTTCGTGATATGAACAATTCAGGTTTTTACGCTTGGAAAGGACTTGGTAGAGCCTTTGTATATTTCTTTCCTATTTAATATCATAAGCAAATCAACTTTTATAAGAATGTCAAGTAAATGTACAAGGATTAATTACATGTTGGCAGTTTATCTTATATTATTCTATTGCGAAGAACTTCAAGGGAATTATTATTTTTATATTTTACCAAAATACTAACTCACAAATCTTGGAGATGTTACATATGGTATCAGAGCACAGGTTGCAAACACTCGGGCATAGTTGGGCTCAGTTGAGGAGATAATATAAGCTGGTCAAGGGAACTCCATCGATAAGATGCAAACAAAGGATTTATGTTCCAAAGAATCAGCAAGAGGTAATCGACAAGACGTCTTTAAATTGCAAGTAAGTATACTTCACTTGTTGAAGCATTCTAAAGGAAAAGCATTGTCTATATGTGAGCATTTATATGTTTCCTCCCAAAGATTGAATGATCTTCTATTTATAAATACTAGAGTATGAATATCTCCTCATGCTCTACAATTAGTTTCATTAAAAGATAAGAAAGTATTCTTAAAAAAAATGATTAAAATAGTTGGAATATGTTCCTATATTTACCTTGGTGATCTTGTTACTATTTTCATATATGTTGATCGCGATGATAGTAATGAGAATCATGGGAGCATTTGCATGTTCAAAAGTTCATAAACATAATTAGGACTATGTATCTAATGAAAGATGTACATTCATATCTGGTCGATTGATGCCATTGGTAGGGCTTTAGTACATATATAAGTCAAGTCATAGACATTCATCATAGGTACTTGATTGCTTCAATCATATTTATGAGGATAAGAAAAGTTATAGGCTTGGCAAGGTGACTATACAAAAGAAGCAAACATATTGAATCATAAGGATTGAATGAATGATGGTTAGGTCATTATGAGGAGGATTGGAAAATGGTCATGAATTACCTAGTTATTGATTTCACGCATTTATGTTGGGACGATTGTATTAAGTATATGCACGAGATTGTAGGGTGAAAGGATCCTTATCATGTTAGAAAAATGCATAAATGGTACAAGGAGTAACTCCTGAAATTCTCCTTATTGGCTAAATGTTATTGAGAGAAGGTGTAGAAGATGTTTGTACATTATATTGAATATTACATGTGATGATATAGAATATTAGTTTTGTGTTCTTCCTTAATTGTTATGTGACATGGTAGAAAAGAATGATTAGTTGATTTTATAAATATATAATATTCAAGGTTAATGTAAGTAATGTTACTATCCAAACCATAGATGGTTAGAAGAATTGTAAAACTTTTATGAATGATTAACAAAGGGTCATCCTCAAGGTAAAAGATTGAAAGGATAGGAATTAACTTCATTTGGTTTAAATGGACATTCTACTGTGAGAAATTTTCTAGGACTAGGAAATTGCCATCCTTGTGAATGATTTTCATGACCTTCGACTTAACTCTACTTCCACAAACGAGTATCCTTCGTCATTATAACCTTATCTGAAGATTTCAAGGGATAAAGGAGAATAATTGTTAAGAATTCCCTTGTCTCTTTGCAGTATATGATTGTATATAATAATGAAGTATAAATGTGTGACTAATAATGAAGTATAAATGTGTAACATGGGAACACGCTGGTAGCCTTGCTTGAAGGTTCAAAAGGATGATGGTTATAATTACTCAATAAGTATACATGTGTATTCAAAGTAGTTAAAAAGATGCATATGATGAAATGTTATGATTTCATTTTTGTATATTCTATTTCAGGAATCCTTACTAGGAATATTGGGATACTGGGAGTGGTTGACCGAAGGATTATACCTTCATGTGGTCAAAGCTTTGTGTTATTTGTATGGATACTTGAAAATCCGTTAAAGAATGCATGAGTACCTTTTATATATACCTCTTACTTCAGTAATTTCTAAGATAGACGTGGGAAACCATGAGTAATAGTGATACTTTTATTTTTGCTCAATAATTATGACGACTTGCTATTCATGTACAGTTATATGTTTTCTCAAATTAATTATTTTGTTAAACAGATAGATTATTGGAAACCTAGAACCAACATGAAATAAATACAGGTTAGTAGGATGCGGTAATCTTCTGATGTCCTTATGTTGCCACAAGGAATGACTGTGTTTATTTATTATGTGTTAAGGAAAACATTGCTGACATGGAATTTGCAGGGAAGATCAGAAGTGATCTTTGAGACAGTAATCGAGGTAAACTGGACCCTCGGCAGATAAAGGTGAGCTATGTGGTCGCCTTTGCAAAGGTATATGGTTATCATTATAAGGTATGCAAGTATGTATTAGAAAATTGGTTATTCCTATGTGTTATTAGTATATACAAAAGAGAAGTTGTATAACTAAAATAGGAAGTGGGTTTGAATGGTGAAGGATAACATTTGAGGTTAAGAAATCATAATGTCCACGGGTCATCATAGGAATAATATTTTTTTTTTTTCAAGGGATTATGTAATCCTATTAAGTAAGTGAGTTATGCTTTGGAAGGAGAAAAACGTTTACTTCAGATGATCAAGTACGGATATGGTTGATTTTCTTATTTACAATATTTGATAAAGTGTTACTAACAATTGAATTTGGCAGATGGCCAAAAACTTGGTGGAACTTGTTGAAAGACAAAAGCTTAATATAATATGCATGGTACAATAAAGGGGTGAGGATGAAAGATCCACATTGCAGCTTTTATTATTGTTAATTATGATTGAATAAAGAACTAGACCAAATTGGTCCGAGAAATTGTAGGGTTACAAAATGTAATATGACGAAATAATTGAGGAATTCGAATGAGATTTTCCTAGACTCAAGCAAGGCGGCTTGGGAAAATAAATTCCGGGACTCAAGCGAGAAGGCTTGAGGGGAATTGTGTAAAGAGTGTTATAATGACATTGAAATACTCCCTAAAATCAGGGATTGAACAGCCACTAGGATTCTCGGAGAATCGGCTGGCTGTAAGACCTAGGCAAGCTATAAGAAAATGTATATGTGGGAGGCAGGACGCTGCTTAGTATACATGAAAGAAATGTTTGCTGTGTGAGCACTAATGTGTTAGGCAAGACATGAATGAAATGTTTGCTGTGTGAGCACTAAGGTGTTAGGCAAAACATGAGAGAAATGTTTGCTGCGGGAGCACTAAGGTGTTAGGCAAGACATGTTTGCTGCGTGAGCACTAAGGTGTTAGGCAAGAACTTCCTGGATCAAGTGAATGTTGTTGGTTGATTTAGTCAACAGTATACAATCATGGAGTGCTAGATGTATTCCATATATTGCAAGTGATATGTACAGTAAATAACTCATGATTTATGTTTCCGAGTTGGGTTATGAAGTTGATGATAAAGTTTTTATTATTAATTTCGTTTCCTTGAAACCCGGTTTTGTAGTCGAAAATTCAAGTGTGATCCATAATGACTTGCGAGAAGTTCTTGAAAGTACAGAAAAGGGTCAAAATAGAAATGATGAAGCAAGCAGAAAGGTGACTCAAGAAGAGAGGACGAGCTGTTAGAATATATCAACACCGAGGACGGTGTTATTTTTAAGGGGAGGAGGATGTGATATCCCTCTCTTTTTGTATCCTATGGTTTTGTAAAAATGTCATAACTACGAAAATACTTTTTGTAAGTTTAAATAGATTTAAAGTAATTAGTATAAATCCTTATAGACTAAAATTTGGATGAAGGCCACATTTTAGATGTTGTAGTTATAAATAAATTTATATAGATATTAAAGCTTGCACCTAGTTATATATGTATTCGATTAAATGAATAAGATGAGTCATGGAAGTCGACTTGGTGGAATCAAGGGAGTAAATTTAGCAAATTTTGTCTCCCTAGTGGAGGGTTTCATACAAGTTCGAGCCGCCACTTGCCGCACTGTTAATTATAGAGGACACTCACCTCACCAACGAGTGCCAACGTTTAGTAAACCACTACTTGCCTCTTAATGAGAATTTGGAAAAAATCGCCATTTGGCAGGAGTGGGTATGCACCTAACCATTAAATGGTTGAAGTGGCAGATGAGTCGGAAGGAAAGAGTTCTTTCGCCAATTTGGGGATACTTACGCTGTGAAGACTCGGCGATAGGATCTTTTTGGGAAGGGGAAAACCTTGGGAAGAGGGAGAGTCTCAGTCGGATGGGCGATCTTAGGTAGCAACGTCTGTTTTGGATGAGGGAGGTCGGCATATGCACAACCTTGGAAAAATGCTCTCGGATGCACATCAGGGTTAAGCGATATATACATTGGGCATAGTTGAAAATGACTCCTGCAAATGGTATTACATCTCCGTAGTAATATCTGGTAAGAGGTATTTGCACTAAGAGTTTGGTAAGTCATCTCTATGGATAAATTCTTTTTTTAAACAATAGATCTGCGTTTGCTTATTGAGAAAGCATATTTTAGTAGATCGCAGTGTCTCGATGTGCACAGTTTAGTGGTCAAAACTTGAAATCCTTTAGATCTACGTGTTTTGTGTTATGTACTCATTTTCCTTAGATCACAGGTACCCCTTTGAAACTGCTACGAAAAGCTAACACTTAGATCGGAAACACAGATGGTTGTTTCTGCCTTTTCTTTTTCTTTTCTGAAAGAGCGATTTCCAGGTTCATGTTAAACTTGTCATTATGCTGCCAACGAGTTCGGACGATTCCCATTGGGGAATCGATCCTATGTTTACCTACTTTATACCACCAACAAGAAGCCAGGAGGATATCCATTGAGGAAACCGCGCTCGTGTGGTTCTCTAAACTCTTTTTTCCACTCTGCGTGATAAACACTGTTGTGTTGATAAATCTGTATTTTGTTCTACACAAAGGGAAGGGACGGCTCTGTAAAAGAAGCTCGATCCCATCTTAGTGATCAGTAGGAAGAACTGCGAATACTTTAACCCAGCAAAACCCTGTTCTGAATTCTTTTTATATTTTCGTAATTTAGGCGCAAGAGTGTGATCATAAAGATAGTCGCTATTATCATTTTTGGGTTCTCGATCATGTTGGAATTTTTTATCTCCCCAAGATCGATTCGCCGCCAGTTTATTTGATCATTTTACTTAACCGAATGTTATTCCATCTCTGTATTTATGCTATCTCTGTATTTATGCTAGTGGTTCGGCGATCACCATTCAGTCTATTAGCTGCCATAGTATTATTGAAATCCCTTGACTGAGTACTGATATATTGCCGCATTTGTGGTCTATGCTGGTTGTAATGATTCAGGGGTGATTCTGATTTTATAATGTTGAAGTAAGTGTTTTCCATTGGTGCAATCGCTGTAGTGAGATCACAAAAGATAGTTAGTATTAACAAGGTCCTCTCCTTAAGAATTGATATACTTTTGAAGAAACCAATTCAGCGTCCACTTCTCTGACTTGTTTTAGATCAAGATCCGACGTTGAATTACAGAGACCGACATCTGCTATCCCTTGTATCATTCCAGGAATGTAACCAAAAAGTTAAATACGGATCCTTGGGCGTTTTATAAAGTGACAGAGAACTCCATCTTTTGTAAGGGTAATTGATTTCAAATTCTTTTAGTAATAATACATCTGAGATCATTATAGTTTCTAACGAAAATCGTATTTCTTCTAAAATCTTTGATTTTATGTTGTCTGCCGTATCCAGATACATAGGTTCACATGGGTGATGTAGGTCAGTGATCGTGATCCTCTACCTAGATCTCATTTAACCTTTCCTCCATTGTATACTAAATCTCGTGTCGATCCCTTGGCGTTGTTTAACTTTTTGTTGACCATTAATTGATGTGATCTATGTCATTGGTTGCTAATATGTCCATCTGTCGACATTGAGCAATTATCTCCATCGTATTGATGTCAGTATCGTTCGATATAGTTTTATTTTTGTGATATCTCTTATTACTGACAAGTTATATATTTGCGGTTGATGTAATGTCGCTAGTATGCTCCTTTTTATATTTGGCGCAAATAAGTGTACATGCCAGCGATTGATACAGAGTTGATCTCTGTCGAAATTGTGTTACCCATGTCACCGATTGAGTACTCTTGATGAAGATTATATTTTATATAATCATTTCAAGTTAATAGTTTAATAAATGATGAGGTTAGATCTAAATTTAAAAGGGTGTTATCCTTTTATAAAGGCAATAACATTACATTATTGAGAGAAACCTTTATAGTGTGAATATTTTTATTACATAGCCTTTTGCTTTCGAATTAGAAACGGATGTTAGTGAAAGAAGGGTTGTCCTTATTTCATTTAGTTAGATGTTGTAAATACTGGATATATATATATGTATGTTGTCAATTAGGCTACATGGTCGAGTCTAGTTTTGTTGTTGTATTGAATAAATTGGAAGAGCTCTCAGAGAGGGAGAGAGTCTTCGAGAAGGTGGAAATATATATATATGTATGTTGTCAATTAGGCTACATGGTCGAGTTCAGTTTTGTTGTTGTATTGAATGAATTGGAAGAGCTCTCAGAGAGGGAGAGAGTCTTCGAGAAGGTGGAAATGAAAGATTACCACAATGATGTGGGAGATTGTAACCCTTGAATGGATGAATAATAATAAGATATGACCCTCTTTGGTGGACGTAGCCCCTCCTGGGCGAACCACGTGAAATATCGTCTCTCGCTTGTATGATCATGATGGTTATGATGTGAGTTGTGTCAATTGTTTCTTTGAAAAATGTTGGTTATGTACTACTGCTGTTGTTTTGGTTCCTTATATTATGATAAACCTTGCATGAAGTTTGTAAGTACTATCGATTTGAATATCCATTGTAGTGATTGTCAATGATCTCAATATATAGAAATAATTAATCTTTATAAGTTTTCGTGATATGAACAATTCAGGTTTTTACGCTTGGAAAGGACTTGGTAGAGCCTTTGTATATTTCTTTCCTATTTAATATCATAAGCAAATCAACTTTTATAAGAATGTCAAGTAAATGTACAAGGATTAATTACATGTTGGCAGTTTATCTTATATTATTCTATTGCGAAGAACTTCAAGGGAATTATTTTTTTTATATTTTACCAAAATACTAACTCACAAATCTTGGAGATGTTACACAGAAGGGGAAGTTCTGGTGGAACCGGATTGTATCCTCGGGAGGAGGGAAATTACTATGCGGAACCGCACAATTGGACAGCTGAAGGTGCAATGGAAGCACATTAGTCCTGAAGAAGCCACCTGGGAAGTGGAAAGTAAGATGCGCGAAGCATACCCAAATCTATTCCAGAAGGTGGCTGAGGATGAGGAATAAGTAACATCGAGGATGATGTTACATTTTAAGGGGGTGTGTATGTCACATACCCCAATTTTGTAAAAAATTATGTAATTATTTCATTATATTCCTGGGAATTATGTTAAATTTAATGCTAAGTAGGAATTGATGACTCAGGAGAGTCACTAGAAATGGAATGTAATTCAGAATATTTTATTATTAATAAATAAATTATGGAGACAACAGCATGGGAGAGCTGTTAAAAAGAGGTTACTGGTCAAACTGGTGGATGGAACTATGTGGAAAGGAAAAAGACAAGTTGTAGGATCCTCAAACACTTCCTAAGTTGCAGGTGGCAACTTCCCTATATTTGGGGTCATGATTCCCCAAGGAAGTGGAATCATAGCAGGTGGCTCATTAATGATAGTTAACCCAACAAAGACCTAGGTAATCTTTTAAATAGTGCTCAATGAACAGAGCTGGGGGTTCGAATGGTTCTGGAGGGAGAATACATTCAGGTGAATGCTATTCAGGAGTCCCATTGAGGAAGAGGGAAATACAGTAAGGAAGTTGTTTGAGAGGAATGCTGCAGTAACTTGGTTCCATTATAGCTATTTGGGCTGAGTGAATTATTTTGCGACACCTAGTTCCAGCCAGGGAGACCAGAGCAAGCTCAAGGGTCCTGAGAAGTGTTGTCTGGGCACTCTCCAGGAATTGGTAGGGAGGAACAGCCTCCCATTGCTGTTGTGGTCCACAGAAACAGGTTCTGCCATTTATTTCCTTATGTTTGTTAAGTAGGAATAAATGTATGATGAGTTTATTTCTATATGTCTGAAGAATAATTAATTAGTAAAGTAGTATATCAGAGTAGCAATAGATAGATTTGGTAGAGTTATTGTGTTTCAACATTCCTTAATATCGTATTTATTTTACTGTTAAGGTATCTTTAATGTATTCCATACAATGGTAATGCTTTAAGCCACAATTTATTATTTCAATTATAAACCTAGTTTAATGATAATGGTTGAATAAGATAAGTAAGGGTTACGTATAAAATAACTATTGCTCTATGTATACAAAAATTTAATAAACAGTTATAGGAAACAGTAATAAAATACAACCAGTTATTTTACCATATTTATATCATGTTTGACAGTCTTTGCAGGAGTTCTTTAGTCATAGTTTAGGATTTTTATATAAGTGTACAAACCCTAACTTAATTCTTAACAAGTCTTTGCATAACAATTTAATTAATGTGCCAAACCCTAGTAGGAATTTATCACAAAGAGCCTATCATGATAAATAACCTAGTCACTATTTTAAAAACAGATAAACAACAGAATAGTATTAGCTCATTATCGATCTCAAAACTTTATGGTTATATCCCTCACATTGACTCACAGTACCGATAGAGTCATATTTTATAATGACATAAAAGATTTTAAACAAATCAATTGTACAGAAACCCTAACAGAAGATCATCACAAAGAACTAATCCACAGTTAAATAAACTAGTCATTGTTTTAAAAAACAGAAGAGTTAACAGAACACTATCGAGTTTAAACATCATGTAATATCTTCCACTTGTCTCTCTTTTCCAACACATTCATAATTGTAACAACAGAGTAAGCAACTACACAAAATCACGACTGTGGAGCTCGATTTAAACCCTATCATCCCAGTTTGTGAAATAAAATAAATACTAAAAACATAAGACCACGATTTCACATACGGCCGTAGCTCAGGTTCACTGTTCAGGTGGTTTAACAACTAAAGATTTACTTACTACTGTACATAGCTTAGAACAAAAAGAAAACGCATGCAATAAAAAAGCCCGTTGAACAGGCAGAACTTTACATTAAGTTAAATTACCAAACCCTGGGTAACACCCTGAGCAAAATTTACGAGTACAGTATTAAAACCTAGAGACCGTAACCTCATCTACAGACAGACTCACAGCCTTGTCTTCTCTTCTTTGTTTTTACATTAAATCTACTGTAGTAAAACCCTATCTACTAAAAACAAGAAGAATAAAATTACAATCTTGACCGAAGCCGTGACGTTTCCTTCACATCACAGGGTGAACCTGACAAGGAATTTGTGGTATCAAGCAGTAAAAGACCCAACAAAACGGTGATAATCACAGGGTTGATTCTTTCAAAGCCCAAACTCTAACCGCCTTAATCAACCAACAAGGAGGAAAATGCCATGGTGAAAAACCAGGCTTACCCGGTAAGCCTATCGTCGAAGCTGGTGTCGTCCACACTTTGGAGAACGGCCAAGACCTACAACGATAGAGTGGCATTCGTTAAACACTAAATTTGTTAAAAACCATTCCCTTTAACTATCAGAGCGTGGGAGTATTTAACTTACCAGTGAATTTGCCAAGAGCTCGATCTTATTAACAGCCTGTTAAACCACGAGCAACACGAGCAAGATAAGTATAAACCCCATCTCTATCACCAAAGGAACGAACTGGTAGAGCAAGGGAATACCTTCCACGATGGGAGCCGTGATAGAGTAAGTCAAAATATGCAGACGATGGAATCCGTGACAGGGTTAATATGGATAATGAAAAGGGTAAACCCTAGGTCATAACAACCTCCCAGCTGCCAATAGAAAAAACAAAGGATTCCCAAATGATACATTGGACAAGTACGAAGGCTAGGAGCAACATAGAAGCTACTAGCACACAGTAACAGTAGCACAGATAAAACCGTAGGTGTTTAATAAAATTATATCTGCCGATAGCAAAGATATAACAAGTTCCAGACGATACAGTGGACAATTACGAAGGTTTGTGGAAGCATAGAAGCTGGAAGCACACTGTAACATCAAAACTCAGACTAGGAAGTTCCATAGAGCAACCGAGCCCGAAGGAGAGGGAAAAATGACAAGGAAGGGTTAGGTCAATTGTTTTATATCACCAAACTCATGGCTCAGGAATAAACACGTAGCACTTTAATTTTTCCCATGCAGTGGGTCGACACTCCAAAGTTCTACGATGAGATACCAATTATTTGTTATGCAATTAAAATCATAGCAGGAATGTTCCAATATGGTAATGAACCATAGTTCAAACTTGCCAATCATTCCATGTTAAAAACAATGCTTCGAACCTCGCATAGGTGAACAATAAAACGTTGCCCTACAATCATTAAATCATGCAAATTGTCAATAAAGTTCAAGATATCGATGAGATTCTCATCATTATTGCTAAATAGAAATTATATCTTGGGTAAATAAAATTCTTGCATGGTTACCTATAATGGTTGTAATACCATAGTTCCCAGGTCATCTTTTTAACAATTAAAACATTGGATTTATGCCTTTAAATCTTGCTTCATGTTTAATGAGACCTTGCCTTACGTTCCATTTATACTATGCATTATATTAACGTTAAAAATCAAGTCTTAGGATGTTAAAAAAAAAATATGGAGGACTTGATTTCTTTAACTATAAAAATCCTCAGGATATAGGTGCCAAGTAAGTTAGATGTGGTTCATAGAACTTACCACGACATTACCATTCCACTACTAATTGCTGATGTTATAGCTTTGCACAGATGATTCAAGACTTGTCATTTCTTCATTGTTGGAACTTTCGCTGGTGGAATTCAAGCTTTATAACTCACAAAAATTGTACTGAGGGTACCCTAGTTCTTGCTACTTCTAGTTACAATATATAGGGAATCTCTTAACAGTCTCAGGATCCTAGTGATATAGATAAGAAAAATAGACTTTTGCTATCCTTAATACTAACGAGTTTAATCAATTATGATAATTGAGGACTATTTCAATAAGTTCTTATAGATTTTATTAAAGTGTTATTTATGAAACAAAAGTAGTTTCCAAACAATGTAACCCTTAAATAATAATAGAAGACATGTACTGATAGGTAATCCTTGCAATTGTTGAAGGTAAGAAAAATACAAATATAGTGATATTATTAACTCCAAATCCTTTTCAATTAAAGTATAAATCAAAACATATTCAGAATTTGAACTTGGCATGATGCAGGAAGAGTTCTACCTTTAAGAGGCTTGATAAAACTGGTTAGCATGTTATACTTTTTACTGAATGATTTGGTACTGCTAACTGATATTTAATACTTGAAAGATTTAAAAGTAGCGACCCGCAATTACCTATATATCTGTAAGAGAAAGAAAATCGATTGCATTAGCTCATAAGCTAAGTAAGCCGAGTCTGACATGGCAATTCCCCCTTGCGGTTGCAAAACAGAAAAACAATCAGTAACTGAAAAAGAAAACCATTATAAAATTTAAGTATAATAAAAGATCATTCAAACACAATTATGATCACGTAAGCAAAACAAACAGTTATATGACTGCATTTAATAACATTACTTGCTATTTTAAAAATTTTAAAATTTTTCAAAAATTTTGGGTTTTGACATGTGGTATCAGAGCATGGTTCAAATACTAGGTCTTGATGTGGCCCAACTAGTTTCTGCAGAACCATAAAAAGAAAACAAAATTTATGTACTAACTCTGTATTTTGTTTCATGTTAAAGAACATAAAATTTCCTTTTCTGAATCTAACAGGCAGGTATGGAGAAGCTAGGAGAATATGCTGAGGAGGAATCTCCAAACACTGAGACAAGACAGATGTCTAGAGAACCTGTGATAGAGGAGGTAATTGCTCTCTCCTCAGAACTAATGCAGACTATAAAGGGTTTAAAGACTGAGATAGAAACAATCAAGAAGGATAATGAAAGGATTCTGAAAACTCAAGAGCAGTTAAATCAAATTTTGATAGAAAAATTTTAGACGGAAGGAAGAAGCAAAAGAGCTGAATCTGAAGAAGCTAGTCATCAAAAAGGGTCTAAAAGGGTGAAACTAGCTAAATCAGACAGCAGTTCATCATCTGAAGGAAGAAGGGAACAACACAGCTATCACACTACTAGTGACAGCACTGAGGCTGAGTTGTATAACAGAAAGAAAAAGTACAGGCCTTATGAAGAGATTTTTGTGGAATTCAAGAAAATAAAACCCCCAAATTTCAATGGAGAATTTGAAATAGGAGAAGAGGTAGAATCCTGGTTATCCGGGATGAGAAAATATTTCCAGATATACAACTATTCAAATCAAATGAAGGCAAGAATGGCCATCTATAACCTTTCTGGAAAGGCAGATATATGGTGGCAAGACTTGAAAAGGGTCAAGGGGATCAAAGAAAAAGAGGTCAATTGGAGTACCTTTAAAAGATACTTCAAAAAGAAATTTCTGTCCGAACAATACTACGAAGAAAGGGCCAAGGAATTTTATGAGTTAAAGTTGGGATCTATGACGATGAAGGACTTGAACAGTAAGTTCTTAAGTCTGTTAAGATATGTGCCGTATTTTGTTGAAAAGAAACCTAAAGTACAACGATTTCTCAGCTGCCTACGATATCATATCAAGGACAGAATAGAATATGATAACCCCAAAATTGTGGAAGAAGCTATGCGAAAGGCTAACTTCTGTTTTGAACAGAATAAAAAGAAAGAAGGAATAGCCAACTGGAAGGCTAAAAAGAACAGTAATCAGCTTGAGTATAGGAAAAAGGAGTTTGTACCTCAGAAAAATTTCAAGAATAGCAAGAACAGAAACCATTTTAATGGTAAAAAATTCTAGGGAAGCAAAAATGGAGCTGCTAATCATTCCAACAACTTCAAGGACAACAAGGACGCTTCTAACAATCATGGAAATTACACTAAAAATTTTGAACGAAAGGAGCCTGTTAAGTGCTGGGAATGCAATGGCCCACACTATCCTTCAGTTTTCCCAAATCAGAAGAAACCAAATGGCAATATCCACACTATACAAGATGAAATGACTGTTGGAGATTTTGCAGGGACTATGCGCCGAAGAAATGCAGCGTTGGAGAACCGCCAAGCTGATTATCAAACTTCCATGGTGGAAGTAGGAGGTATGGTTAACAAAACCCGTGTAACTATTTTAATAGATCCAGGTGCTAGCCTTAGTTATATTTCACTGCAGATAGTAGAAAAATGTAATCTGACTGTTGAAAGGTTTGATAACTCTTGGTCAGTACAACTAGCCACTGGGGCAAAAAGGAAGGTGAACTGTTATGTTAAAGAATGTACTTTAGATATGAATGATTTTAAAACTACTGTTAAATTAAATGTTCTGCCACTTGGCTCATATGACATACTTATCGGTATGGACTGGTTAGAACAACATAAGGTAGTTTTAAACTGTTTTGACAAAACTTTTACATGTGTGAATAAAAATGAACAGCCTGTAACGGTTAAGGGTATTCCTAGGAAAACTGTAATCAGGCAGATTTCTGCTTTACAACTTAAAAGAGCAGTCAGAAAAGGGTGCAAAGCCTATGCTATAACTATTACAGATGAGGCAGTTAATTCTTATTTAAGCAAGATAAAAGTTGATGATCTTCCTGTAGTAAATCAATTTACGGATGTTTTTCCGGAGGAAATTCCAGGATTACCTCCCAAGAGAGAACTGGATTTCACAATTGAACTGGTACCAGGTGCTGTACCCAATTCAAAGGCTCCGTATCGTATGAACATTCTGGAGCTTAATGAATTAAAAACACAGTTAAAGGAGTTAATAGATAAGAACTACATTCGACCCAGTGTGTCCCCTTGGGGAGCACCAGTAATCTTTGTTAAAAAGAAGGATGGAACTATGCGACTTTGCATAGATTACCATCAACTAAATAAGATGACAATTAAAAAAAGATATCGGTTGCATCGCATAGATGATCTATTTGATCAGCTACGTGGAGCTACGGTGTTCTCCAAGATAGACCTGAGATTGGGTTATCATCAGGTGAGGATTAAAGAAGAGGACATATTCAAGACAACTTTCAGAAGGAGGTATGGACATTACGAATTTGTCGTAATGCCATTTGGGCTTACTAATGCCCCAGCCGTCTTTATGTGTCTAATGAATAACATAATGCATAAATACTTAGATAAATTTGTTGTCGTATTCATCGATGACATTTTAATTGATTCTAAAAACGAAGAGGAACATAAAGAACATTTACGGATAGTTTTACAAGAACTGCGAGAACAACAGCTCTTTGCGAAGTTCAGTAAGTGTGATTTCTTCAAAGATGGAATCTAGTACTTAGGTCACGTGGTGACTAAGGAAGGAATTTTCGTTGATCCTAAAAAGATCCAGGCAATCGAAGAATGGCCAGTACCAAAAGACGTAACAGATGTTAGGTCCTTCATGGGAATTATTGGTTATTACCGGAGATTCATTGAAGGCTTTTCAAAAATAGCCAACCCAATCACTTCCTTTCGAAAGAAAGGCAAGAAGTTTGATTGGAACTTGAAGTGTAAAGAAAGCTTTAAGAAATTAAAGACTTTATTAACAACTGCGCCTATTCTACGAATAGCGGATCCTAATAAGGATTTCGTGGTTTGCACCGATGCTTGTAATGACGGTCTAGGCAGAGTGCTGACTCAGGATGGGCATGTCATTGCCTATGAGTCCAGGAAGTTGAAGATTCATGAAAAGAATTATGCCACTTATGATTTAGAGTTAGCTGCTATTATTCATGCTTTAAAGATGTGGCGACACCACTTAATAGGAAGAAGGTTTACCTTACTAACTGATAATAAGGGTCTAAAATACCTTTTAGATCAGCCTAACTTAAATGAAAGGCAAGCCAGATGGTTGGCCTTCTTGAGTGAATACGATTTTGAAATTCAGCATATAAAAGGAAAGGAAAATAAGGTGGCTGATGCTTTGAGCAAAAATGCAAAGCTGAATTTTACAACAGCTATCAACACTTATACCTCTGATTTAAATGAACAACTGGCTGAAGGGATAAAATTGGATGAAATTTATCAAAATTTACAAGCTACAGCTAAAGAAGAACCTATAGAAAGTTTGATAAAGGGATATAGTCTAAATAAAGATGGATTTTTATTGATTAAAGATGGAATGTATGTTCCCAATGTATCTAAAGTTAAATTGTTAATTCTGGATGAAGTTCATAAAATCCCTTACTCAGGGCATCCAGGCTACCAGAAGACTGTCACCATGTTGAGAAAATATTATTTTTGGCCTAATATCAAATTTGAAACATCTGAGTATATAGCTAGATGTTTAGACTGTCAACAAGTAAAAACAGAACATCAGCATCCAACTGGGTTATTACAACCTTTGCCTATTCCTAGTTGGAAGTGGGAAATAATCAGCTTAGATTTCATTACTGGATTACCCAGAAATCAAAATCAGAATCATTCAATTATGGTGGTAGTAGATAAATTGAGTAAATCAACACATTTTATTCCTGTTAAAACCACTTACAAGGATGCAAACATAGCTGATATATTTCTGAAGCATATTTTTAGGTTACATGGTGTCCCAAAGGTTATTATTTCAGACAGGGATCCTAAATTCACAGGAAATTTCTGGAAATCTTTGTTTAAAGGATTAAACACAACACTGAATTTCAGCACTTCTTTCCATCCTAAGACGGACGGACAAACTGAAAGAGTTAATCAGGTATTGGAAGATGTGCTAAGAATGTATGTTAAGGATCAACCCGGTAAGTGGGAGGCTTACTTATATTTAGCAGAATTTGCATACAATAATAGTTATCAATCGTTAGCTAAGTTCAGTCCTTTTGAAATTTTGTATGGGCGTAAATGTAACACTCCTATCTCTTGGAATAATCCAGTAGATAGATTAGTGTTAGGTCTTGAATTATTAAAAGAAATGGAACAGATTGTGAAACAAGTGCAGGAAAATTTGAAGATTGCCTAGGATCGGCAAAAGAACCAAGCAGATTTGAAAAGAACTCCTAAAGAGTTCCAGGTGGGTGAACATGTGTTTGTAAAGGTAAGACCAAAGAAGAGCTCCCTAATATTGGGGAGTTGTGCAAAGTTAGCACTGCGTTACTGTGGTCCGTTTGAAATTTTATCTAGAATTATTCAAGTTGCTTATCAGCTAGCATTACCACCTAATTTAAAAGTGCACAATGTTTTTCATATTTCTGTTCTGAAAAAGTACGTTCATGATGCTACTCATGTTATTGATTGGAACATTGTACAGGTAGAACTAGAAGGGGAAGTTCTGGTGGAACCGGATTGTATCCTCGAAGGAGCTAAATTACTCTGCGGAACCGCACAATTTGACAGCTGAAGGTGCAATGGAAGCACCTTAGTCCTAAAGAAGCCACCTGGAAACTGGAAAGTAAGATGCGGGAAGCATACCCAAATCTTTTCCAGAAGGTGGCTGAGGATGAGGAATAAGTAACATCGAGGACGATGTTACATTTTAAGGGGGTGTGTATGCCACATACCCCAATTTTGCAAAAAATTATGTAATTGTTTCATTATATTCCTGAGACATTATGTTAAATTTAATGCTAAGTAGGAATTGATGACTCAACAGAGTCACTAGAAATGGAATGTAATTAAGAATATTTTATTATTAATAAATAAATTATGGAGACAACAGCAAGGGAGAGCTATTAAAAAGAGGTTACTGGTCAAACTGGTGGATGGAACTAGGTGGAAATGTAAAAGACAAGTGGCAGCATCCTCAAACACTTCCTAAGTTGCAGGTGGCAACTTCCCTATATTTGGGGTCATGATTCCCCAAGGAAGTGGAATCATAGCAGGTGGCTCATTAATGATAGTTAACCCAACAAAGACCTAGGTAATCTTTTAAATAGTACTCAATGAACAGAGTTGGGGGTTCGAATGGTTCTGGAGGGAGAATACATTCAGGTGAATGCTATTTAGGAGTCCCATTGAGGAAGAGTGAAATACAGTAAGGAATTTGTTTGAGAGGAATGCTGCAGTAATTTGGTTCCATTATAGCTATTTGGGCTGAGTGAATTATTTTGCTGCACCTAGTTCCATCCAGGGAGACCAGAGCAAGCTCGGGGGTTCTGAGAAGTGCTGTCTGGGCACTCTCCAGGAGTTGCTAGGGAGGAACAGCCTCCCATTGCTGTTGTTGTCCAAAGAAACAGGTTCTGCCATTTATTTCCTTATGTTTGTTAAGTAGGAATAAATGTATGATGAGTTTATTTCTATATGTCTGAAAAATAATTAGTTAGTAAAGTAGTATATCAGAGTAGCAATAGATAGATTTGGTAGAGTTATTGTGTTTCATCATTCCTTAATATCGTATTTATTTTACTGTTAAGGTATCTTTAATGTATTCCATACAATGGTAATGCTTTAAGCCACAGTTTATTATTTCAACTATAAACCTATTTTAATTATAATGGTTGAATAAGATAAGTAAGGGTTACGTATAAAATAACTATTGCTCTATGTATACAAAAATTTAATAAACAGTTATAGGAAACAGTAATAAAATACAACCAGTTATTTTACCATATTTATATCATGTTTGACAGTCTTTGCAGGAGTTCTGTAGTCATAGTTTAGGATTTTTATATAAGGGTACAAACCCTAACTTAATTCTTAACAAGTCTTTGCATAACAATTTAATTAATGTGCCAAACCCTAGTAGGAATTTATCACAAAGAACCTATCATGCTAAATAACCTAGTCATTGTTTTAAAAACAAATAAACAGCAGAATAGTATTAGCTCATTATCGAGCTCAAAACTTTATGGTTATATCCCTCACATTGACTCACATTACCGACAGAGTCATATTTTATAATGACATAAAAGCTTTTAAACAAATCAATTGTACAGAAACCCTAACAGAAGATCATCACAAAGAACTAATCCACAGTTAAATAAACTAGTCATTGTTTTAAAAACAGAAGAGTTAACAGAACAATATCGAGATTAAACATCATGTAATATCTTCCACTTGTCTCTCTTTTCCGACAAAGTCATAATTGTAACAACAGAGTAAGAAACTACAAAAAATCACAACTGTGGAGCTCGATTTAAACCCTATCATTCCAGTTTGTGAAATAAAATAAATACTAAAAACTGAAGACCACGATTTCACAGACGGTCATAGCTCAGGTTCACTGTTCAGGTGGTTTAACAACTAAAGATTTACTTACTACTGTACATAGCTTAGAACAAAAAGAAAACGCATGCAATAAACAAGCCCGTTGAACAGGCAGAACTTTACATTAAGTTAAATTACCAAACCCTGGGTAACACCCTGAGCAAAATTTACGAGTACAGTATTAAAACCTAGAGACCGTAACCTCATCTACAGATAGACTCACAACCTTGTCTTCTCTTCTTTGTTTATACATTAAATCTACTGTAGTAAAACCCTATCTACTAAAAACAAGAAGAATAAAATTACAATATTGACCGAAGCCGTGACATTTCCTTCACATCACAGGGTGAACCTAACAAGGAATTTGTGGTATCAAGCAGTAAAAGACCCAACAAAACGGTAATAATCACATGGTTGAGTCTTTCAAAGCCCAAACTCTAACCGCCTTAATCAACCTACAAGGAGGAAAAAGCCATGGTGAAAAACCAGGCTTACCCAGTAATCCTATCGTCGAAGCTGGTGTCCTCCACGCTTTGGAGAAGGGCCAAGACCTGCAACGATAGAGTGGCATTCGTTAAACACTAATTTTTTTAAAAACCATTCCCTTTAACTATCAGAGCCTAGGAGTATTTAAATTACCAGTGAATTTGCCAAGAGCTCGATCATATTAACAGCCTGTTAAACCACGAGCAACACGAGCAATATAAGTATAAACCCCATCTGTGTCACCAAAGGAACGAACTGGCAGAGCAAGGGAATAACTTCCACGATGGGAGCCGTGATAGAATAAGTCAAAAGATGTAGACGATGGAAGCCGTGATAGGGTTAATATGGATAAAAAAAAGTGTAAACCCTAGGTCATAACAACCTCCCAGCTTCCAACAGCAAAAACAAAGGACTCCCAAATGATACATTGGACAAGTACGAAGGCTGGGAGCAGCATAGAAGCTGCTAGCACACAGTAACAGTAGCACAGATAAAACCGTAGGTGTTTAATAAAATTATATCTGCCGATAGCGAAGATACAACAAGTTCCAGACGATACAGTGGACAATTATGAAGGTTTGTGGAAGCATAGAAGCTGCAAGCACACTGTAACAACAAAACTCAGACTAGGAAGTTCGACAGAGCGACCGAGCCTGAAGACGAGGGAAAAATGACAAGGAAGGGTTAGGTCAACTGTTTTATATCACCAAACGCATGGCTCAGGAATAAACACGTAGCACTTTAATTTTTCCCATGTAGTGGGTCGACACTCCGAAGTTCTACGATGAGATACCAATTATTTGTTATGCAATTAAAATCATAGCAGGAATGTTCCAATATGGTAATGAACCATAGTTCAAACTTGCCAATCATTCCATGTTAAAAACAATGCTTCGAACCTCGCATAGGTGAACAATAAAACGTTGCCCTACAATCATTAAATCATGCAAATTGTCAATAAAGTTCAAGATATCGATGAGATTCTCATCATTGTTGCTAAATAGAAATTATATCTTGGGTAAATAAAATTCTTGCATGGTTACCTATAATGGTTGTAATACCATAGTTCCGAGGTAATCTTTTTAACAATTAAAACATTGGATTTATGCCTTTAAATATTGCTTCATGTTTAATGAGACCTTGCCTTACGTTCCATTTATACTATGCATTATATTAACGTTAAAAATCAGGTCTTAGGATGTTAAAAAAAAATATGGAGGACTTGATTTCTTTAACTATAAAAATCCTAAGGATATAGGTGCCAAGTATGTTAGATGTGGTTCATAGAACTTACCACGACATTACCATTCCACTACTAATTGCTGATGTTATAGCTTTGCACAGATGATTCAATACTTGTCATTTCTTCATTGTTGGAACTTTTGCTAGTGGAATTCAAGCTTTATAGCTCACAAAAATTGTACTGAGGGTACCCTAGTCCTTGCTACTTCTAGTTACAATATATAGGGAATCTCTTAACAGTCTCAGGATCCTAGTGATATAGATAAGAAAAATATACTTTTGCTATCCTTAATACTAACGAGTTTAATCAATTATGATAATTGAGGACTATTTCAATAAGTGCTTATAGATTTTATTAAAGTGTTATTTATGAAACAAAAGTAGTTTCCAAACAATGTAACCCTTAAATAATAATAGAAGACATGTACTGAGATGTAATCCTTGCAATTGTTGAAGGTAAGAAAAATACAAATATAGTGATATTATTAACTCCAAATCCTTTGCAATTAAAGTATAAATCAAAACATATTCAGAATTTGAACTTGGCATGATGCAGGAAGAGTTCTACCTTTAAGAGGCTTGATAAAATTGGTTAACATGTTATACTTTTTACTGAATGATTTGGTACTGCTAACTGATATTTAATACTTAAAAGATTTAAAAGTAGCGACCCGCAATTACCTGTATATCTGTAAGAGAAATAAAATCGATTGCATTAGCTCGTAAGCTAAGTAAGCCCAGTCTGACATGGCAATTCCCCCTTGCGGTTACAAAACATAAAAACAATCAGTAACTAAAAAAGAAAACCATAATAAAATTTAAGTATAATAAAAGATCATTCAAACACAATTACGATCATGTAAGCGAAACAAACAGTTATATGACTGCATTTAATAACATTACTTGCTATTTTAAAAATTTTAAAATTTTTCGAAAATTTTGGGTTTTGACAGTGGAGAAATACTCACGCTATCTCATCAATGACTCAAATTGGATCCTAAAAAGGGGAAAATTGACACGAAGTCTTCATGACTCCACGAGTTCAACAAGATGCTACACCTGGAGTCTTTTGATGTTCTGAACTTTGCTTATCAAATCAACAAAAGTCAACGCAATTCAAAGAAAAAGTTCATAACCATCTGTTAAAACCACTTACAAGGCTGCAAACATAGCTGATATATTTCTGAAGCATATTTTTAGGTTACATGGTGTCCCAAAGGTTATTATTTCAGACAGAGATCCTAAATTCACAGGAAATTTCTGGAAATCTTTGTTTAAAGGATTAAACACAACACTGAATTTCAGCACTTCTTTCCATCCTAAGACGGACGGACAAACTGAAAGAGTTAATCAGGTATTGAAAGATCTTCTAAGAATGTATGTTAAGGATCAACCCGGTAAGTGGGAGGCTTACTTATATTTAGCAGAATTTGCATACAATAATAGTTATCAATCGTTAGCTAAGTTCAGTCCTTTTGAAATTTTGTATGGGCGTAAATGTAACACTCCTATCTCTTGGAATAATCCAGTAGATAGATTAGTGTTAGGTCTTGAATTATTAAAAGAAATGGAACAGATTGTGAAACAAGTGAAGGAAAATTTGAAGATTGCCTAGGATCGGAAAAAGAGCCAAGCAGATTTGAAAAGAACTCCTAAAGAGTTCCAGGTGGGTGAACATGTGTTCGTAAAGGTAAGACCAAAGAAGAGCTCCCTAATATTGGGTAGTTGTGCAAAGTTAGCACTGCGTTACTGTGGTCCGTTTGAAATTTTATCTAGAATTAGTCAAGTTGCCTATCAGCTAGCATTACCACCTAATTTAAAAGTGCACAATGTTTTTCATATTTCTGTTCTGAAAAAGTACGTTCATGATGCTACTCATGTTATTGATTGGAACATTGTACAGGTAGAACCAGAAGGGGAAGTTCTCGTGGAACCGGATTGTATCCTCGAAGGAGGTAAATTACTCTGCGGAACCGCACAATTGGACAGCTGAAGGTGCAATGGAAGCACCTTAGTCCTAAAGAAGCCACCTGGAAACTGGAAAGTAAGATGCGGGAAGCATACCCAAATCTTTTCCAGAAGGTGGCTGAGGATGAGGAATAAGTAACATCGAGGACGATGTTACATTTTAAGGGGGTGTGTATGCCACATACCCCAATTTTGCAAAAAATTATGTAATTATTTCATTATATTCCTGAGACATTATGTTAAATTTAATGCTAAGTAGGAATTGATGACTCAACAGAGTCACTAGAAATGGAATGTAATTAAGAATATTTTATTATCAATAAATAAATTATGGAGACAACAACAAGGGAGAGCTGTTAAAAAGAGGTTACTGGTCAAACTGGAGGATGGAACTAGGTGGAAATGTAAAAGACAAGTGGCAGCATCCTCAAACACTTCCTAAGTTGCAGGTGGCAACTTCCCTATATTTGGGGTCATGATTCCCCAAGGAGGTGGAATCAGAGCAGGTGGCTCATTAATGACAGTTAACCCAACAAAGACCTAGGTAATCTTTTAAATAGTACTCAATGAATAGAGCTGGGGGTTCGAATGGTTCTGGAGGTAGAATACATTCAGGTGAATGCTATTTAGGAGTCCCATTGAGGAAGAGGGAAATACAGTAAGGAATTTGTTTGAGAGGAATGCTGCAGTAACTTGGTTCCATTATAGCTATTTGGGCTGAGTGAATTATTTTGTTGCACCTAGTTCCAGCCAGGGAGACTAGAGCAAGCTCAGGGGTTATGAGAAGTGCTGTCTGGGCACTCTCCAGGAGTTGGTAGGGAGGAACAGCCTCCCATTGCTGTTGTTGTCCAAAGAAACAGGTTCTGCCATTTATTTCCTTATGTTTGTTAAGTAGGAATAAATGTATGATGAGTTTATTTCTATATGTATGAAAAATAATTAGTTAGTAAAGTAGTATATCAGAGTAGCAATAGATAGATTTGGTAGAGTTATTGTGTTTCATCATTCCTTAATATCGTATTTATTTTACTGTTAAGGTATCTTTAATGTATTCCATACAATGGTAATGCTTTAAGCCACAGTTTATTATTTCAACTATAAACCTATTTTAATTATAATGGTTGAATAAGATAAGTAAGGGTTACGTATAAAATAACTATTGCTCTATGTATACAAAAATTTAATAAACAGTAATAAAATACAACCAGTTATTTTACCATATTTATATCATGTTTGACAGTCTTTGCAGGAGTTCTGTAGTCATAGTTTAGGATTTTTATATAAGGGTACAAACCCTAACTTAATTCTTAACAAGTCTTTGCATAACAATTTAATTAATGTGCCAAACCCTAGTAGGAATTTATCACAAAGAACCTATCATGCTAAATAACCTAGTCACTGTTTTAAAAACAAATAAACAGCAGAATAGTATTAGCTCATTATCGAGCTCAAAAATTTATGGTTATATCCCTCACATTGACTCACATTACAGACAGAGTCATATTTTATAATGACATAAAAGCTTTTAAACAAATCAATTGTACAGAAACCCTAACAGAAGATCATCACAAAGAACTAATCCACAGTTAAATAAACTAGTCATTGTTTTAAAAACAGAAGAGTTAACAGAACAATATCGAGCTTAAACATCATGTAATATCTTCCACTTGTCTCTCTTTTCCGACAAAGTCATAATTGTAACAACAGAGTAAGAAACTACAAAAAATCACAACTGTGGAGCTCGATTTAAACCCTATCATTCCAGTTTGTGAAATAAAATAAATACTAAAAACTGAAGACCACGATTTCACATACGGTCGTAGCTCAGGTTCACTGTTCAGGTGGTTTAACAACTAAAGATTTACTTACTACTGTACATAGCTTAGAACAAAAAGAAAACGCATGCAATAAACAAGCCCGTTGAACAGGCAGAACTTTACATTAAGTTAAATTACCAAACCCTGGGTAACACCCTGAGCAAAATTTACGAGTACAGTATTAAAACCTAGAGACCGTAACCTCATCTACAGATAGACTCACAGCCTTGTCTTCTCTTCTTTGTTTATACATTAAATCTACTGTAGTAAAACCCTATCTACTAAAAACAAGAAGAATAAAATTACAATATTGACCGAAGCCGTGACATTTCCTTCACATCACAGGGTGAACCTGACAAGGAATTTGTGGTATCAAGCAGTAAAAGACCCAACAAAACGGTGATAATCACAGGGTTGATTCTTTCAAAGCCCAAACTCTAACCGCCTTAATCAACCAACAAGGAGGAAAAATCCATGGTGAAAAACCAGGCTTACCCAGTAATCCTATCGTCGAAGCTGGTGTCCTCCACACTTTGGAGAAGGGCCAAGACCTGCAATGATAGAGTGGCATTCGTTAAACACTAAATTTGTTAAAAACCATTCCCTTTAACTATCAGAGCCTGGGAGTATTTAACTTACCAGTGAATTTTCCAAGAGCTCGATCATATTAACAGCCTGTTAAACCACGAGCAACACGAGCAATATAAGTATAAACCCCATCTCTGTCACCAAAGGAACGAACTGGCAGAGCAAGGGAATACCTTCCACGATGGGAGCCGTGATAGAATAAGTCAAAAGATGTAGACGATGGAAGCCGTGATAGGGTTAATATGGATAACAAAAAGGGTAAACCCTAGGTCATAACAACCTCCCAGCTGCCAACAGCAAAAACAAAGGACTCCCAAATGATACATTGGACAAGTACGAAGGCTGGGAGCAGCATAGAAGCTGCTAGCACACAGTAACAGTAGCACAGATAAAGCCGTAGGTGTTTAATAAAATTATATCTGCCGATAGCGAAGATACAACAAGTTCCAGACGATACAGTGGACAATTATGAAGGTTTGTGGAAGCATAGAAGCTGCAAGCACACTGTAACAACAAAACTCAGACTAGGAAGTTCCACATAGCGACCGAGCCTGAAGACGAGGGAAAAATGACAAGGAAGGGTTAGGTCAACTGTTTTATATCACCAAACGCATGGCTCAGGAATAAACACGTAGCACTTTAATTTTTCCCATGTAGTGGGTCGACACTCCGAAGTTCTACGATGAGATACCAATTATTGGTTATGCAATTAAAATCATAGCAGGAATGTTCCAATATGGTAATGAACCATAGTTCAAACTTGCCAATCATTCCATGTTAAAAACAATGCTTCGAACCTCGCATAGGTGAACAATAAAATGTTTCCCTACAATCATTAAATCATGCAAATTGTCAATAAAGTTCAAGATATCGATGAGATTCTCATCATTGTTGCTAAATAGAAATTATATCTTGGGTAAATAAAATTATTGCATGGTTAGCTATAATGGTTGTAATACCATAGTTCCCAGGTCATCTTTTTAACAATTAAAACATTGGATTTATGCCTTTAAATATTGCTTCATGTTTAATGAGACCTTGCCTTACATTCCATTTATACTATGGATTATATTAACGTTAAAAATCAAGTCTTAGGATGTTAAAAAAAAAATATGGAGGACTTGATTTCTTTAACTATAAAAATCCTAAGGATATAGGTGCCAAGTAAGTTAGATGTGGTTCATAGAACTTACCACGACATTACCATTCCACTACTAATTGCTGATGTTATAGCTTTGCACAGATGATTCAAGACTTGTCATTTCTTCATTGTTGGAACTTTCGCTGGTGGAATTCAAGCTTTATAACTCACAAAAATTGTACTGAGGGTACCCTAGTCCTTGCTACTTTTAGTTACAATATATAGGGAATCTCTTAACAGTCTCAGGATCCTAGTGATATAGATAAGAAAAATATACTTTTGCTATCCTTAATACTAACGAGTTTAATCAATTATGATAATTGAGGACTATTTCAATAAGTGCTTATAGATTTTATTTAAGTGTTATTTATGAAACAAAAGTAGTTTCCAAACAATGTAACCCTTAAATAATAGTAGAAGACATGTACTGACAGGTAATCCTTGCAATTGTTGAAGGTAAGAAAAATACAAATATAGTGATATTATTAACTCCAAATCCTTTGCAATTAAAGTATAAATCAAAACATATTCAGAATTTGAACTTGGCATGATGCAGGAAGAGTTCTACCTTTAAGAGGCTTGATAAAATTGGTTAGCATGTTATACTTTTTACTGAATGATTTGGTACTGCTAACTGATATTTAATACTTGAAAGATTTAAAAGTAGCAACCCACAATTACCTGTATATCTGTAAGAGAAAGAAAATCGATTGCATTAGCTCGTAAGCTAAGTAAGCCCAGTCTGACATGGCAATTCCCCCTTGCGGTTACAAAACATAAAAACAATCAGTAACTAAAAAAGAAAACCATAATAAAATTTAAGTATAATAAAAGATCATTCAAACACAATTACGATCATGTAAGCGAAACAAACAGTTATATGACTGCATTTAATAACATTACTTGCTATTTTAAAAATTTTAAAAATTTTCGAAAATTTTGGGTTTTGACAGTGGAGAAATACTCACGCTATCTCATCAATGACTCAAATTGGATCCTAAAAAGGGGAAAATTGACACGAAGTCTTCATGACTCCACGAGTTAAACAAGATGCTACACCTGGAGTCTTTTGATGTTCTGAACTTTGCTTATCAAATCAACAAAATTCAACGCAATTCAAAGATAAAGTTCATAACCATAGACAATATGAAGCATTAATGAAACACAATAATAATAAATTATACCTGATAAAATCATTGCTTGGCTTGGGGAGATATGTGTCTGACGTGTAGAAGAATAGGGAAAAATAAGGGAAAACGGTATTGATGAATATGGTCAAAAAGGGTTTATTTTGGCACCCAACAGTAATGCCCGGCTCAGTACATTGACGGACCATAGACTTGAGGACACTTGTCAAGTGACCAGACCGAATAAACTTTAGTAAATGGTACTTTGAATATTTGGAATGTTTGAACGACTGAAGAACACATGATGATTTACATGACGACAAATGATAAATGAAAATGATGCAGTGAATGACACTTATAGAAATGGATACTTTGCTTAAAAATAAGAAATGAATGATCTGCTTAATGATTAGCGATATTATGAAATGAAAATTATTGAAAATGATTGAATGATAGATATGCTCGACTGACTGAAAGATTATGAAATGAAAATGATTGAATGATGGACATGCTCGACTGACTGAGAGATTATTAATAATGATGAAAATATTTTATAGTGCAGCGCTACTGATGTGTGCCTTGAGTGTGTGCAGTGGAAGGTAAAATGATTTATCTACTGTCTCACAATGGAAAAGTAGTGGTCATAAGAATGAGAAACATCATAAACTAGGTATTGAGTGACTTGTGGTGGTGATTTTGTGCTTAGGTTATACCTTAAAAACAAATAAAGACTCAGTTCATGGGAATTGTTCCAATTGATATTTTAATAGAGTTGAGGCCTATAGTTATTTGAAGTGGGGAAACCATGGCTTGGATTGATTTGGAAATTGGGGGGAGGAATCACTACAAGAAAAAAAGACTTTGGTGATGATCATGCTTGTGACGGACCTTAAACGGTCCTCACCAAAGCCACTTATGGTGACAGGCTATGAAAACATGTTGCTATAATTGCTTTTAGTGATAGTTCTTCAAATCCTTTTTTGGTGACAATCATGCTTGTGATGGATCTTAAACGGTCATAACCAAAGTCACTTATGGTGACGACCTATGAAAACTCATCATTGTAACTGATTTTGGTGATAGTTCTTTAAATCCTATCACCAAATCCCTTTTGGTGAAAGTCATGCCTTTGAGGGACCTTAAACGGTCATCAAAAAAGTCACTTATGGTGATGGGGTATGATTTTTTTCATTAGAAGTACTTTTGGTGACAGTTTTTTAAATCTTGTCACCAAATCCCTTTTTAGTGACACTTTTAGTGATGGTCATTAAAACCTATTGCCAGTTCTCTCTTTGGTGACACTTATGGTGAGGGTTTTTCAAAGCTCATTGCTAATTATCTTTTTGGAAACACTTTTGGTGATGATCCTTAAAGGGCCTTTTTTTTGCAATGCTAAAAAAAGTATGTCACCATAGATAATTGTAATGCTTTTGATGACGCTATGTGGCCGTCACTGTAGTTTTTTATAAAAGTTGACGATTTTATACCACAACAATTAGGTCTTTCTCATTATGTGTTAACTACCATTAATATCAAAACCTCCCTTAGTTTTATCCATCATTTTGGTGTGCATTTTTATTTTTACTTGTGCTTAATATCCACGCAGTTCACAACATAAAAAATATTTCATACACACAAAGTCTGTTGCCTAAAATGAATAAAAAATTGTTTTACAATCTAAAATAAGTAGTGCACTTGAATTCTAGTAAAATTATAAAATATTTTTCATAAGGTAAAAATCACTGTAAAACAGGCCTAAAAATCAACAGCCAAGCAACAACCAAAGCAATGGAAACTTGTACAAAGCAAATTTGGAGCAACACTCCACATCCAAACATAAAAATACAACACAAAGTCGATACATTAATGAATTGAATTTTTAAACCTTTTTCCAATATTCTCAATTAATTTAGTAAAACGTTATTGCTACGGAGAAAACTTCCTATGGCTTGGGGTAGACCACAACAGACAGGTGACTACCAGAAATTAACTCAATTCTCAATGCTATGCTATATAAATGACAATTCTAAGATAATGAAGAATAAAACCAACCTCGATCCGGACGTTTGATGTAGATCCCTGTTGGAGCTTTCAACTCATGCACTTGAACCTGTAAATTAGTTTTGACAAACAATATACAACAAGCGCATAAAATATATGAAAGACATTAACATCATCAATAGCAATGGTCCATGATATCATAAGTAAATGCAACCCAATGTAATATAAACGATATTCACAACATTAATGGACGAGAATATGAGTTTTCTATTAATAAATAACAAGAAGTACAATGTGATACAACCTCTTGCTAACAACCAATCTGAACCAAGAACTGGGTCTCTCCACTTGTGCCTCCACCACTTCAATCGTCCATGGAATGGAAAACTCAAACTAAGCTAGGAGTTTGGAAGGTGAACATAAGAGGTTCACAACAACAAGGATCAATGAGTGTAGACTCAAGATGCGGCAAAAATCCACTAGAGTTATCTTGCTCTCTCTTTCTCCTCCCTTCCATATGCCATATGTGCTCAATATATAGTCCTCCCAAAGGTAAGTGAACGGACACATCGAGGCATTTCAGGGAAAATGGAGGGCCAAAGGTCACCATAAGACCACTCTTTGGGAGTAAAAACTCATTTACTAGTGATTTTTACCATTTTACTTGTCACCTGCGGGATATAGTGGTGCAGCTCGTGGGTGTGCAGGCTAAAGTGGAACACCTTGCGTACAGGAAGAAAAATAGGGAAATAGTGTATCTGAAGGATATAAAGTGGATTTGAGTCAGTAAAATGGATCCAAAAGGCCAAAGAGTGATGATGCTCACAAGGTGAAAAATTACGTTGTAACAGATGCCCCCTAATGTGTGAGGTCAGAGAATGGTACTACGATGGACGGAATACATTATAAATCTCAGAAGTGGAGTGATGGAGACACAAGTGGAAGGAGCATCTCACTCGTCATAATACAATAGTATCTCTGAATACATGTCGATATAGTACAACAATCTGATACAATGGCCATGAATATGCAGCACATAATGAATATATGTCATAAGTGATGATAGCCATGATCTGTCTACAGTAATATATGGTCTCCTGCTGAAAAGGAAACAACTGGTGCAAACTGGAGGTACACACTGCTGATATTTAAGAGGTGATATCTTAGATGTAAAGTCACGATCATAAGTAGCATACTGAATGCCACTATCGCCTGGGGTCTTCTACACAAATCATCTACTGTGCAAGTCCCATCAAGTAAATAAAGGAGTTGAGGTCGAACTTGATGTGACATTGTCTAATTACCGGTCAATGATGTATACCGTTAACAGACGCGAGATAACCCACCAATAATGAAAATGAGAATCAAGGAACATAGTACAATCATCAAAGGGAGAATATATGTGTTGAATTTGAACACTAAGATGAATCCATCGATCAGGGGACATTGATGTATTCCCAAAACTGTCAATGGCGAGAGAACCTACCACTAATGACTGCAAGCCTCAAGGTACTCAACCAAACTATAAGCCTCAAGTTCCAGAATAAATGGTTTGAAGTCAACGGAATGAGACTCGTTGGAAGGAGGGAATTAATGCATCCCCCATCAACCAATGCGAGGGTACCAGCTACGCTGAAATATTTGGAAGAACTCGGGTGAAACAGACTAACTCAATAAGGATGGCTGACATGCAATAGTCAAGATATCTGAGGAATGGCCGACTCTGGTTTCAGGAATTCCTTTGAGAAAGAGCATGAGCAGATGGATAGAATCAGGAAGCATATACTTGATATATACTGTGTGATTCTATAATGTCCCTTCTTAGGAATGTTATTAAAATGGAAAGTTTTCACTTTTTTTTCGTAGTTAGACCTTTGACTAGTTTTGAGCTCTAGGTCCCCAAATTGCTCCAATTGCTCCCAAATATTCTGAGAAGGTCTATGGATGATGTTAGAAAATAAATATGTGTTTCATGGATTCTTTTATACCTTTAAAAAACTTCTACAAATCCTCTTTCAATTCTATCCAATGTAGGGAACTTTACTAGTAATTTCCCTTTGACTAGTATTGGTCTTTAGGTCTCAAATTGACTCCAAATGCCTTCAAATATTCAAGGATGGTCTATGAATGATATTATCACTTTAATATGATGTTCAAGGATTAGATATGGCCACCAAAATACCTTGAAAAAATCTATTAAGATTCGGGACCAAGTATGCAATTTTACTAGTAATTTGGGGTTCAAATCCCCCTGGGGTAAGTATTGAAAATGGCTTCCCAAATGCCTCCAAACCCACTCAAATTTCTGAATAGAGGTATAAAATGTCTTAAGGATGTTATTAATGTCTCATGTGAATCATTAATTTATTATTATCTATGTTCCAACCCTCTCCCATTCAGCTGCAAAAATCACCAATCCGACCCTTGGGGAAATGGCACTCTTTCTTCTCCCAATGCGATTAAACTGAGTAAAAATACTTCTAATGCTCAAGTATAGTACATGAAACTTGTAAAATACATCCATTTCATTCTATTAATCATAAATTCATCATATAACCATCCATTAATTCGAAATCATCAGCATTCTCATGCTATACATCAATGTAGTGGGGAAATGACACTGTTCTTTCATTAAAAATGAGATTTATACATTTCTACTTGGAATTTCGACCTGAAAATTTTTGGAGATGAATAAAAGAGTATTTCATTCATATTAAAAAATAAATGATCCATTATAATCTCCCCCAAAGAGTACAATAGCTCACCAAAAACACCCTCCCTCAAGGATCAAGAATATGCCATCAAAACTGGAAATGGTTGAGAGAATGTGCTGCGATAGAAGACACCATGAACTGCCTTTTAGATTACACATAAAAATAAATACTCCATTAAATATCCAAATGAAAGGTCTGAATGGCCTTTCCAATTACCAACTTGGATGGGAATCTTTCACCCTCGAAATTGGCTAAGGTAAGAAACTAGTCATCCACTAGCTCTCCCTCTATGCAAATGCAATTGCAACTTCTACAAATGATCAAAATATGGTTTAATTCTTTTTTCTTGACATTTGTAAAGTTATAATGTCCTCCTTGGGTCGAATTCCTTCCAAGAGACTCATGCCAACTCAAGTTGGGAAGAGATTCCAAAGAACGCCACTTGTACAACAATTCCTAGTCTCCCACTTCCACCAAATCACATGTGGAAGCATCTTAGCTTCCCTAACACCCTTGAGCGCCCCCTTGGAGTCTATGTTTATCCCTGGCATGTGATATATGTCATATGTCAGCCTTCAGGTCTGATTTGTGTCATAGGTGTCATAGCATCTTCATCATTGTTGTCATAGAGCTAGGGATTCTAGCCCAAGTGTCTCACTAGCTCCAAATTGCATCTTCCTCTTCCATGGGAGTTACTCTTCCTCCATATTTAGACCTCATTGAATCATGCCAAGTATTATTTACCTTATAACTCATCCCAAGAACATTAGCCTTCCCATGGATTCGAAATTGCAAGAAGAGGATGCCATGTGGCACATAAATTCTAGCTTGTGTTGGTCCCATTTCCTCCATGTGTCTTCATGATCAAATGACACTTTGATTTTCACTTGTATATATTTATTTATCTCCTTTATTAAATATTTATTCCATCCTAATGTTCCAACATCATTTATTTATCCCCATTATTCCAAATCCCAGAGCTTCCACCCCAAACCTAGGTAACTAGTAATTTTCCTCCTTGGCAATTATTTGACCTTTAGCATCAATTTGACAAACTCTAATGAATACGACCAATTTTCTTAGGCCATTGTGACCCGATGCCAAATTTGGGACATGAAAAATCCTCCCTTCCCAATATTGCTTGTCCTCAAGTAATTCCAAACATGGGTGTTGAAGATCCCGCTTTCTGTATAATTCTCTGAAGTTGCCATTGAATTGCCCAACCTTGAGTTTTTGAGTTTCCATGAAGATTTTAGAGAGGAACCACCATGTTTTTTGTTGAAATAATCTAATAAAAATCACTTTATTAAGTGGGGAATCCATCTCCCATACTGTTTTTTTCCCCAAAAAATTGAAACCAATGAGACAAAAATGATCCCAGGGTCCCATTGCTTATATTGCACCCGAACAATTAAGAGTGCTCTCCATCCCATACCATCATATAAGAGGATTCCTAGATCCCATTTTCTTGTATGCATTCTTCCAAACATCATGAGTACAAAATATATATCATCAAAGTAAATAACAACATAATGAAAATATACATCAAGGAGATGCTTCATCAAAGAGTCATGAAAGTGCTTATACCTCCAAGCATGTAGACCACCATTTTCCATGTGCATACAATCTTCAAGTGACCCATCAAATCTGCCTCAGTGACATAGGTGAGGATCCCATGTCCTATAATGCTGCTCCAAATGGATGTGATATGCAACAAAATATTCAGCCATGTATTCCTTCATCCAAGAAGTGAATAAAGAGTCTCCACTAAAATCTGAAGAAAATAATGAGCATAAAAAACAAGGAGAATTCAAAGGACTCAAATAAGTCTCACCCATACATCCATGAATGTTAGAATCATAAATATGTAACAAAGTATGTGGCTTCCAACAAATATTTTCTCCCATTATAAATCCATTCACCCAAGTGTTGGATGAATTTCCTCTAACATCAAATGAACCAAGTGTTGAGCAAGAAAAGCCATGAGTCTTCAAGTGACTCAAATGCATATCATAGGTGCATCCATGTAGATGTGCATCATCATAAAGTGACAAATGATGCTATTGCAAATGTGAATAAGAATGTGCTCCAACCATGTCATCATAAAAGGTAAATCTAGGAGTTCCATACTCCTCATGTGGCACCATTAAAAATAACCCTTTCACCCATACTTCATTGAGACTAATGCTGCAAAACATGGAATTGTAGGATGTAGGAGAATGACCTAACTCACCCAAATGATAAAAAAGTGCAGAATTTTCATCATGGAAAGGATCCATATGGGTAGTATCATGTAGCTCCTTCAAAAGTCTGAAACCTTTGTCATAGATTGGTTCCAATATAGAGGAATCATGCTCTTCTTTAAAAATTGCGTAACCTTCATCAAGAGACAATTCAAGTTCCTCTTCCACCACATCAAGTGTTTGGATCTCTTCAAGTTCATATTCAAACAAATTAAGCACATTCAAATTTTCACATTTCTCGTGATCCACCATGTCATGAGAATCCTCTAAACAATCTACCATTTGACAATTTGAAACATAGGAGGAAAAACAAGTATCTTGCAACTTTTCAAGAACTTGCTCATTTTAAATTGTGAGATTATGAATATCCTCATTATTCTTCAAGTATGCATCATTTAACAATTCATTAAGCCCAAACAAATGGTTTCTATCAAAAAGCAAAGACATGAAATTACCTTTGATGTGGCACATTGCTCTTTGAATCTTCTCCATGTCATCAAGGGAGGATATTTCCTCCAATGAAGTAGCTCTCCAACAAGAATTTGACACCAATGCTTGAGTGTCATGGAGAATGCCGAGGGATTCTTGGATCTTATTTTCATTCATCTTTAAGGACCCTTCAATAAAATGAGGCTCTTGCATATGAACCTCCTCATCTTCTTCATTTTTGCTTGGACCAACTTCATGAAGCTCAAGTGGTGATGGGGAAGTTGATCTTGGTTCTTCTTCAACTGCTACAAGGTCTTCATTATCATGCTTAACGGAACTTGGGCTTGCAACAACACTTTCAAAAGTGATCTCTATGTCACCAACATAGAGGTGCGAGCACCCATCAGTAGGTACTCCTTCATAGTTTAAGCATCCATCAGTAGATGCTCTTTGGTTCATGTCTAAGCTAGAAGGTGTCTCGAAATGATCTTCCATATTTTCAATAGAATATTCTTCACGCTCTTGTGTTGTCTCTTCATTTTTATTCTTCAATCAAGATGATGTATTTTTCCCCTTTTTTTCCTTATGATCAATATCTTTGGAATCTCTTTTTGAAGAATTCCCAAAAGCTCTCCTCAAGTGGGACATAATTTCATACACACATATATGATACTCACTCCGAGGTTCTTTACAAGAAGGGCATAAACCTTTCTTTACTAACTCCACATCTTCATTTTTGGGCCTATTTTCAAAAATATGTTCATAAAAGTACTCAAAAGACATGACATTTTGTGTATTTTTGCTCAAAGCAAGATATTCTTGATATTTTTGATATTGTTGGGGCAAGGTATTATATGTTGCTTTCCATATTTGGAACTCATTCATAGAATTATCCTTGGTTGTTGTGACACACTCATATTCATCATATTTAAATTTATAATATTAATCTTCATTTCTCCTGAAATTGTAAGAAGTTTTGCATGATGGCACCTCTTCCTCATACCATTCACATTCTGCTTCATATTACTCATAAGCATCTGTATATTCCTCATAAGAATTGTACTCATAGTATTCATCATAATAGTAAGAAATGGTTTTCAATTATTCTTGAATGTATGTAACTAATCCACAGGTGCAAGGACCATGCTCTGATACCACTATAATGTCCCTTGTTAGGAATTTTATTAAAATGACAATTTTTCATTTTTTTTTCCTAGTTGGACCTTTGACTAGTTTTGAGCTCTAGGTCCCCAAATTGCCCCAATTGCTCCCAAATATTATGAAAAGGTATATGGATTATTTTAGAACATAAATATGTGTTTCAGGTATGCTTTTAGACCTTTAAAATACTCTGTAAATCCTCTTTCATATCTGGCCAATGTAGGGAACTTGACTAGTATTGGTCTCTAGGTCTCAAATTGACTCCAAATGCCTTCAAATATTCAAGGAAGGTATATGAATGATATTATCATTTGAATATGATTTTCAGGGATGGGATATGGCCACCAAAAGACCTCTGCAAACTCTATTAAGATTCTGTACCAAGTATGCAATTTTACTAGTGATTTGGGGTTCAAATCCCCATGGGGTAAGTATTGAAAACGGCTTCCCAAATGCCTCAAACCCACTCCAATTTATGAATATAGGTAGGTTATTTATTAATTATGTTATTAAGGTCTCATTTGATTCATTAATTGATTATTATCTCTGTTCCAACCCTCTCCCATTCAGCTGCAAAAATCACCAATTCGACCCTTAGGGAAATGGCACTATTTCTTCTCCCAATGAAATTAAATTGAGTAAAAATACTTCAAATGCTCAAGTACAGTGCATGAAACTTGTAAATACATCCATGTCAGTCTATTAATCATAATTGTATCAGATAACCATCCATTCATTCGAAATCATCAGCATTATCATGCTATACATCAATGTAGTGGGGAAATGACACCGTTCTTTCATTAAAAATGAGATTTATACATTTCTACTTGGAATTTCGACCTGAAAATTTTTGGAGATGAAGAAAATATTATTTAATTCATATTAAAAAATAAATGGGGCATTATAAGCTCCCCCAAAGAGTACAATAGCTCACCAAAAGCACCCTCCCTCAAGGATAAAGAATATGCCATCAAAACTAGAAATGGTTGAGAGAATGTGCTGCGATAGAAGAAACCATGAGCTGCCCTGTAGCTTACACCTGAAAATAAAGACTCCATTAAAGCTCCAAATGAAAGGTCTAAATGGCCTTTCCAATTACCAACTTGATGTTGATGTATATGTAACTTCGGAATGTATTTCACATATATCTATATTGTATTCCTATAGATATGGTATTATTCCTCTATAAGGAAGTGTCGTCATTTATATTGTAAATGTCGTAACTTATACTTGATGGGTTATTAGACCACCTTGTTTGGGGTCGGCCCTGTATAAGTCATGTGGGTCAAAGGGTTATTAGAACACCCTATTGGGGTTTGGCCCAGTTAGCATTATGTTATGTGGTTAAGTTCGAGCCTACATGAGTTAGGTAAAAAGGCAAGTCAAGTCAAGTCAAGTATAAATAGAGTGTGGGAGGCACTATATTTACTCACTCACTTCTCACTCATGCACTCAAGGAGGAGTGGCGCACTTATGGAGGAGGAGGATCTGCTACTAGGATATGTCTATCTCTTATGGTTGGTTGTATCATTGCTCTATCTATCTCTGAGGAAGTTATTGGGGTTTTTCACCTTTATGGTTTTCCCCAAGTAAATCTTTGTGTCTCTTGTGTGCTTGCATTATTGTCTCCATGATTGATATCCTGTAGATATGCTGTACATGTTGTTCTCTCAGTTAATATCCTAGATCATATTGAAGTAAATTCTGAAAATTTAGCATGGTATCAGAGCTAGCCTGAAAGAAGGCATGATATGGCATGTATGACATTTGTTGCACTTACGATGCTAGGGCTTGATATAGCAAAACCCAGTCATCGTAGCAATTTCGCTATAGATCCTTTTTGGAGAAGTTTTCGGATCTGAAATTGTTACAGGACGAATATTAAATCTCCAGGTATCTTGTGTCCAAAGGAAAACCTCTAATTCATTGTACTTTGTGATTTATGATCTGTGCAATATAGGGTTTCTGCCTCTTCCATATCTGAGTCAAAATCGGGTGACCTTGGGAAAAAGGTCATAACTTGGGCTAGAAAGCTCCAAATGAAATTTAGTAAAAAGTGACAGGTAGTACACAGACTGTACTATCTCAAGAAACTTTTTCAGAGGCCGAAGTTGAACCAGTGACATGTGGCACTCCGTACAAGTTCACTCTCCTGTATTATCCCATAAATAGGTCATGTTGCGACACTTGGCATAACTCTCTCTCAGAGAGTCCAATTGAGGTCAAACCTGTCAGGATGGAAAGATAACAGGACGAGCTATCTCAAGAAATGTTTTGAGAGGCCTAAGTTCAAACAGTGACACATGGAAAGATGTACAAGTTTGCTCGCCTGTTTTATCCCAAAACAGGCCACGTTGCGACATTTGACATAACTCTCTCTCAGAGAATCCAATTGAGGTCAGACCTGTCAGGATGGAAAGATAACAGGTCAGGCTATCTCAGGAAATGTTTTCAGACCCTGTGGATTGAAACGTTTGGAGGTACACCAGGAACAATCAGGTACATATTTCTATCAAAACAGAATTATTTTTGAGTACCTTCATTCATGGCTTCCGAAATTTAGGGCTTTGGAGAAAGTTGAAATTTTTGTAATCGGAGACCACGGCTGAATGCTACTCATCAAAATAGAAATTTAGAGACCAAGATCAAAATTTTTGGTTGGGAAGAAGGCTGGGATTGATCAAACCCTAGTTCAGGACTTTGATCAGAAAAGTGGAAAATTAGGGCTTCTATAAAAATGGGAATTTTTGAAATCTGTGACCACAGCTGGAAGCTCCTCAGAAAAATAGAAGCTTAGAGCTTTGGATCAAACCTTTTGATTGGGAAGAAGAGTGGGCTTCATCAAACCCTATTTCAGGGTCACGTCCAGTGAATCCGAAAGTTTCAAAGGCAAAATTGAGGAGTGAAACTTTGTAGTTTTCAAATTCTGAATATACCAGTTTGATCAGCTCATCAAGGCGCATATTTCTATCCTTTCGGAAGTTTGAAATTCAAAGTTTTAATTTTTGGGGTTTCTCTAACAAACCCATATCCAGCTCCAGGTCCAGTTCTTGTAAATCAAGTGGATAGGGTTAATCCTAGAAGAAGATGGATTGGTCACCTGCATAAGTGAAGGAGTTCCTGTTTCAGAGGGAGATGAGGCTAAGGCTTTACATTAGGAGATTACAAGCGATCTCGATAGGTATGACTCATCGAGGTATGTTTTGAGATTTGTTCATGATTAAGTTTATGGTATGTTTGTCTTCATGTTATTATGGTTAGTACAATCTTGATTTTAGATTTGTCGTATCACCTTAACAAAATTATGAATGCATGATAGAAGATATTCATTGGTTAGGGTGTTGACACTTATGATTATACTAATGCATTATGGTGTTGTATGAGGTTTATATTGTCTACTAACACAAAAGGTACACCAAGAAAGACAAATCATGTTCTACTTCAAGAACGTATGATCATGGTGACATGAAGACAAGGATTCATCTATTGTCATGAAGATCTACCCTCGAGGTATGTATAACTTGTTTATACAATGGTTAACTTATGAGACATGCAGGTTACTAGCACAAGTCACTGAAGAGAAACAAAAGACATTACACAGGTATGTTAGACATAAATAGCTAGCATGCTAATCCAGGTATGTTTTTCCTATATCAAGCTAGAATCCTACCTTGTGTTAGGATCTTATACTATTGTTGATAATGATTATTCCTGAAGAGTCATAGGTTTGAATAATCATGGTTGTATGCATATTATGTTTCTTACCATAATTGATGATATGACTAACCAGAAGAATCATGAAGGTATAGGTTTGAATAATCACAGGTTTTATGCATATTATATCTCTTATCTTGTTTGATGATTCAACTAACCCGAAGAGTCATAGGTTTGAGTAATTATAGGTTTAGACATGTTATGCTTCTTATGATTTGATTAACCAAAAGAATACTACATAAACCTTGAATGCTAATGCTTATTATTTCTGTTTGAAATGATCATGACTATACATGCTTGAGATTATTGTGTTTTAATAGTATACTAATGAATGTATGATTTTATATGAGATCACAAGGATAAATCAATCATGATACTAATAAGCATACATAGGGACCAAGGATGAATATGAGTTGAAGAACAGGTAATCCAGGAAGCAAAGATCAAGAGGGAGTACACTCCAGTGGTTTATGAAAGGATGCAGATATTCAGAGGGAGTTGACCATCTCTCTATATTCCACAACAAAAAGTTGTAGAAGAAGATGCTGCAGATTAGGACTCCAGTAGCTCCTGCAAGAAAGTGAAGACTCAGAGGGAGTCCACCCAACAAACAAAGATAAGTATTTTAATTTCTTGCATATTTGTCTATTTAAATAAAAATTTTCAATGATGTATATGCTCATGTTCCTAGACTTAGGATATGTATTGTGCATATTAGAATAGTTGCATTAATGAACAATATACTACTAATATACATGGGTAAGTGGCCTATGGAACTGTACAACATTCCATTGCTACTTATCTAGAATGAAACCTCTTTGCTGACATGTTGGGAGTTGTGCACACTCTTAACAATGTTCTGGTAGAGATTGGAAGGCATCTAGAAAGTTACGGGATATGGATAAATGTTGTATTGAAGCATTGGCAAAGATAATTGCATGACTGTATGGCATATTTCTTTATGTGTAAGAATTTGTTCTGAAAACTATGATATGTTTTCTAATCATGCAATTTAACTTGCTGTGTAGGAAAGTTTGTATGCCATCTCCTACAAAAGAAGAACTACAACATTTGTTCCAGCAACAAAGATATCTATTGAAGATATTGAAGTTCCCAAGATCTGGGATGAAGAAATGGAATGCCATGATCCGTCGATCATGAAGAATGATGTTTGGGATGTAGTCCCAAGACGTGAAGGGAAGTTTGTTATAACTTCCAAATGGAACTATCAGATCAAGCATATTGCAGATGGTACCATTGAGAAATGCAAAAGTGATGAAATAGAAGATGCACTAGATGGATTTCAAGACAGCATGGTGTAGTCATATATGTGTGCAGAACTTGATATGGTAGGATAGACAGCTTTCTATCCAGCTTGGGCTTTACCAAGAATAAAGAGGATTCCAACCTTTTCTACAAGGTTGAGGAAGGAAATCCAGCGATACTACTATTTGGATGACCTGTTTGTATCAGGTGAGGATAGATTGATTGCCGACACGCAGCGGAAGCTTGCTGCCGAGTTCGAGTTGAGGAAATTGGGGATGATGCACTATTTGTTTTTGGCATGGAGGTGTGGCAGAGTGATGGAATCTTCCTTGGACAAGGGAAGTCTGCAGTAGAGATCCTAAAGAGGTTCGGAATGATGGATTGCAAGGCCATGGCCACACCTATGGCATCGAATCTGAAGCTTCTATGTGATGCTTCATCTGGGTCGGTTGATGTCTCCATGTACCGTCAGATGATTGGGTCCTTGATGTACCTCACGAACACAAGACTAGACATGTGCTTTGCTGTGAACACATTGAGCTAGTTCCTGATGGATCTGAGGAGTGTTCACCTGGTTGCTGTAAAGCATGTTCTGAGGTACCTGAAGGGTATAGTGGATTATGGGCTCAGGTATGAGGCGAATCAAAAGTTTAACCTGCAGGGTTATGTTGATTCAGATTGGGCTGGCAGTGCTGCAGATAAGAAGAGCACATCTGGGTGTTGCTTCAGTATGGGATCAGGTGTGATCTCATGGTTTAGCAGGAAGCAGTCCTGCGTGGCACTGAGTACAGCTGAGGCAAAGTATGTTGCAGCCTGTTCAGCTAGTTGTGAGGTATTATGGCTACGAAAGCTACTGTCTGAGTTATTTGATCTCCCGTTGGAGGCTACTGGTATCTTCTGTGATAACCAGAGTTGTGTCAAGCTGTCCGAGAACCCAGTGTTTCATGACAGGTTGAAACACATAGAGATCAAATATCACTATATCAGGGATATGGTGCAGAGAGGAGCTGTGAAGCTCCTGTATGTTGCGACGGACGAGCAGATTGCAGATGTGCTGACAAAGCCACTAGCCAGGGTGAAGTTCGAGTACTTCAGAGAGAGGCTTGGCATTCTTCAGATCGAGGACACTTCGAGGAAGAAGTGATGGACACATTTGCTGAAGCCATTCCAAGCATGTTGGAAGGAGGATCCTTCACATGGCTGTGGATGTAAGCGTTGGATGATGAGCATCAGAATGATGTTCTCGTTTCTGCTTTGATATGATCAGTTGGATCATTTATATGTATGCATCATGTTGGATGCTGGATATGATCAGTTGGATCATTTATATGTATGTACGCATCATGTTGGATGCTGGATATGATCGGTTGGATCATGTGTATGTGTTTTTGTATATGCATCATGTTGGATGCTTGGACCATGTATCTATATATGTATCAGGCGGATACATTGTATGATCAGGTGGATCATGTATGGTGATATGTATCATGTATTTGTATTTGTATCAGGTGGATACATTGTATGATCAGGTAGATCATGTATGATAATATGTATCATGTAGATACTTGGTATGCATCAGGTAGATGCATTATATGATCAGGATGATCATGGATGATGAGCTTCATGATGTTGCTCCAGATGACATGCAGCAGGATGTTGCAGTGATGATGATCAGGATGATCATGGATGACGAGCTTCAGGATGTTGCTCCAGATGACATGCAGTAGGATGTTGCAATGATGATGATCAGGATGATCATGGATGACGAGCTTCAGGATGTTGCTCCAGATGACATGCAGTAGGATGTTGCAGTGATGATGATCAGGATGATCATGGATGACGAGCTTCAGGATGTTGCTCCAGATGATATGCAGCAGGATGTTGCAGTGATGATGATCAGGTTGATCATGAGTACATCAGGATGATGTATGGTGAGTATCAGGTTGATACTCTATGGCCATGGATCAGGTTGTGCAGATGAGCATGTAATCCGGTGCCCTGGGAGATTTGCAGATGGTCTTTCGAGGTTTTTCCTATGGCATGTAATTCGGTCCCCTGGGACATCTGGCAAATTCTCTTTCGAGGTTTTGCTCTGGGAGGACATGTAATTCGGTGCCCTAGGAGATCTGCAGATAGTCTTTCGAGGTTTTTCCTATGGCATGTAATTCGGTTCCCTGGGATATCTGGCAGATGCTCTTTCGAGGTTTTGTCCTATGGCATGTAATTCGGTTCCCTGGGAGATCCGATAGGTTGGGATGTGTGCCCGTAATCAGTCCTGGTATTCTCTTGCGAGGTTTTTCCATGACCACATGTAATTCGTTGCCCTAGGAGATCCTATAGGTAGAGCTGTGTGCTCGTAACAGCCTAGGATTCTCTTGCGAGGTTTTGTGGTGAGGTCACATGTAATTCGGTGCCCTGGGAGATCCTATAGGTAGAGCTGTGTGCTCGTAACAGCCTGGGATGCTCTTTCGAGGTTTTGTGATGCACGTAATAAGTCCTGAGGATTCCATAGTATGGCCAGTGATGATGAAGACCTGCAAGTGGTGGGCCTACATCCAATATGAAAAAGGACTGGCTCTGTAGAACTTCCTATGACGAGTAGATTTAGAGATTGATTGAACTAGCAGCAGCAGTGACGATGATGATGATGACTCGATGACGATTATCCAGTGACGATGATCCAGAGAAGATGACTTGTGCTAGAAGAACTGTGCTGAGAAATACCTTCCTAGTTAAGAGGGAGTGTTGATGTATATGTAACTTCGGAATGTATTTCACATATATCTATATTGTATTCCTATAGATATGGTATTATTCCTCTATAACGAAGTGTCGTCATTTATATTGTAAATGTCGTAACTTATACTTGATGGGTTATTAGACCACCTTGTTTGGGGTCGGCCCTGTATAAGTCATGTGGGTCAAAGGGTTATTAGACCACCCTATTGGGGGTCGGCCCAGTCAGCATTATGTTATGTGGTTAAGTTCGAGCCTACATGAGTTCGGTAAAAAGGCAAGTCAAGTCAAGTATAAATAGAGTGCAGGAGGCACTCTATTTACTCACTCACTTCTCACTCATGCACTCAAGGAGGAATGGCGCACTTATGGAGGAGGAGGATCTGCTGCTAGGATATGTCTATCTCTTATGGTTGGTTGTATCATTGCTCTATCTATCTCTGAGGAAGTTATTGGGGTTTTTCACCTTTATGGTTTTCCCCAAGTAAATCTTTGTGTCTCTTATGTGCTTGCATTATTGTCTCCATGATTGATATGCTGTAGATATGCTGTACATGTTGTTCTCTCAATTAAGATCCTAGATCAGATTGAAGTAAATTCTGAAAATTTAACACTTGCATGGGAATCTTTCACCCTCGAAATTAGCTAAGGCAAGAAACTAGTCATCCACTAGCTCTCCCTCTATACAAATGAGCAATGGAATGTAATAACAACTCAAATACTTATCTTTTATGTTTGTGTGGTTGCCTCCTGCTTGATCTTCTGTATTTTTCCTGAACTTATATTCATTCTGTACCACTCATGAGTCTTTGTCTTCATGTTGTCATGGTCATGGAACTTGAATTGTCTTTTGTGATGTACCTGTATCTTCTTAGCAGACAACATCAACCTCACACAACACCATAATGCATTAGTACAATCATATAGCCCTAATAAATGAATGTCTTCATGCATTCATACTGTTACTAGGGTGATAAGACAATTCTAACATTAATCAAGATTGTACTAATAAATAATATGAAGACAAACACATCATGAACTTAATCAAGAATAAGATTTCAAGACATACCTGAACCTCCCTAAGTCATACCTGTCGAGACTTCTTGTAGTCTTCTTATGTAAGGCCTTAGCCTCAACTCCCCCTGAAACTTGATTTGGAGCTTGATTAGGGTTTTCTAGAGAAACCCTAAAAATTCAATCTTTGAATTTCACACTTCTGAATGAATGGAAGGATGTGTCTTGCTGAGCTAGCATACTTCAATTCCAAAATTTGACCCCTCAAAATTGCTTTTGAAACTTCTGGATCTTCTGGACAGGATCCCGAACTAGGGTTTGATGAAGCCCACTCTTCTGCTCAATCAAAAGGTTTGATCCAAGGCTCTAAACTCTTATTTTTCTGAGGAGCTTCCAGCCGTGGTTACAGACTTAAAAAATTCCAACTTTTGCTGAAGCCCTAATTTTCCATCTTTCCGATCAAAATCCCGAGCTAGGGTTTGATCAAGCCCCGTCTTCTACTCAACCAAAAAATTCGATCTTGGTCTCTAAATTTCAATTTTTTTGAGTAGCATTCATCCGTGGATTCCGATTCCAAAAATTCTAACTTTCTTCGAAACCCTAAATTCCGGAAGCCATGAATAAAGGTGCTCCAAAAATAATTCTGTTTTGACAGAAATATGTACCCGATTGTTTCTGCTATAACTCAAAAACTTTTGCTCCACAAGGTCTGAAAACGTTTTCTGTAGTAGCCTGACCTGTCATCTTTCCATCCTGATAGGTCTAACCTCAATTGGATTTTTTGAGAGAGAGTTATGCCAAATGTCGCAACGTGACCTGTTTTGGGATAATACAGGAGAGCGAATTTGTACGGCGTGCCACGTGTCACTGTTTAAACTTCAGCCTCTGAAAACTTTTCTTGAGATATCTCACCCTATTATATTTCCATCCTGATAGGTATGACCTCAATTGGACTCTCTGAGAGAGAGTTATGCCAAGTGTCGCAACGTGACCTGTTTATGTGATAAAACAGGAGAGCAAACTTGTACGACATGCCACGTGTCACTGGTTCAGCTTCGGCCTCAGAAAAATATTTCTGAGATATTACAATCTGCGTACTACCTGTCACTTTTTACGAAATTTCATTTGGAGCTTCCTAGCCCAAGTTATGACTTTTTTTCCTAGGTCACCTGATTTTGACTGAGATCTGGAAGAGGCAGCAACCCTAACTTGTACTGATCATAACTTAAAACGTACAACGAATCTGAGGGTTCCCTTTGGACACAAGATACCTGGAGATGTTATCTACGACCTGTAAAGGTTTCAGATCCCGAACCTTCACCAAAATGGATTTATAGCGAAAGTTCCACGATGACTGGTTTTTTCTATATAAAACCCTAACTTCAAATTGTCGTAAGTAAAGCAAGTGTCGTAAGTGCCATACCTTGCCTTCCTTCAGTTTGGCTCTGATACCATGTTAAAATTCAATATTCTAAGACAGAAAATAGCAGCATTACATTCCATTTCACAATAATAGTCATCCACTATGCTCATTGTATATTATTTATTCCGGAGATGTTCCATGCCTCCGATGTGATTATACTATGAATCCGGAGATGTTTATTCCTCCGAATTGGTTGTGGTAACTAGGGTTATTAGACCCACCATGTGGGGGTCGGTCCAGTCAATTATAATAGGGTATTTAACTTAATGGTTAAATACGATCCTACATGTACTTGTGTAAAATACATGTCAGTGTAGTGTATAAATAGAGGAGGTATGTTCCTCATTTGACACACTCACACACTTGAGAGAGGCGCACTTGTGGAGGAGAGGTCTGCTATGGTGGAGGAGGAGATCATGTCTTTGGTTTGCATCTTTGTATATTGCTGGTCATCTATATTGAGGAAGCTTTAATGGGTTTTCTACCCCATGAGGGTTTCCCAGGATAAATTTGTGTCTCTTGTGTTTATGTTATGCTTGTTGTTTCTTCAGTGATCCTGTATATGCTATTATTGTGAAATGGAATGTAATGCTGCTATTTTCTGTCTTAGCATATTGAATTTTAAGATGGTATCAGAGCCAAACTGAAGGAAGGCAAGGCATGGCACTTACAACACTTGCTTTACTTACGACAATTTGAAGGTTAGGGTTTTATATAGCAAAAACCAGTCATCGTGGAACTTTCGCTATAAATCCATTTTGGTGAAGGCTTGGGATCTGAAACCTTTACAAGTTGTAGATAACATTTCCAAGTATCTTGTATCCAAAGGGAACCCTCAGATTCATTGTACTTTGTAAGTTATGATCAGTACAAGTTAGGGTTTTTTCCTCTTCCAAATCTCAGTCAAAATCAAGTGACCTAGGAAAAAAGGTCATAACTTGGGCTAGGAAGCTCCAAATGAAATTTCGTAAAAAGTGATAGGTAGTACTTAGACTGTACTATCTCAAAAAACGTTTTCAAAGGCCGAAGCTGAATCAGTGACACGTGGCATTCCGTACAAGTTTGCTCTCCTGTTTTATCACATAAACAGGTCACGTTGCGACATTTGGCATAACTCTCTCTCAGAAAATCCAATTGAGGTCAGACCTATCAGGATGGAAAGATGACAGGTCAGGCTACTGCAAAAAAACGTTTTCAGACCCTATGGAGCAAAAATTTCAGAGTTATAGTAGAAACAATCAAGTACATATTTCTGTCAAAACAGAATTATTTTTGGAGCACCTTTATTCATGGCTTCCGGAATTTAGGGTTTCGGAGAAAGTTAGAATTTTTGGAATCGAAATCCATGGCTGAATTATACTTAGAAAAATAAAAATTTAGAGACCAAGATCGAATTTTTTGGTTGAGTAGAAGACCGGGCTTGATCAAACCCTAGCTCAGGATTTTGATCGGAAAGATGGAAAATTAGGGCTTCAGGAAAAGTTGGAATTTTTGAAGTCTGTAACCACGGCTGGAAGCTCCTCAGAAAAATAAGAGTTTAGAGCCTTGGATCAAACCTTTTGATTGAGCAGAAGAGTGGGATTCATCAAACCCTAGTTCGGGATCCTGTCCAGAAGATCTAGAAGTTTCAAAAGAAATTTTGAGGGGTCAAATTTTGGAATTGAAGTATGCTAGCTCAGCAAGACACATCCTTCCATTCATTCGGAAGTGTGAAAGTCAAAGATTGAATTTTTAGGGTTTCTCTAGAAAACCCTAATCAAGCTCCATATCAAGTTTCAGGGGGAGTTGAGGCCAAGGCCTTACATAAGAAGACTACAAGAAGTCTCGACAGGTATGACTTAAGGAGGTTCAGGTATGTCTTGAAATCTTATTCTTGATTAAGTTCATGATGTGTTTGTCTTCATATTATTTATTAGTACAATCTTCATTAATGTTAGAATTGTCTTATCACCCTAGTAACAGTATGAATGCATGAAGACATTCATTGATTAGGGCTATATGATTGTACTAATGCATTATGGTGTTGTGTGAGGTTGATGTTGTCTGCTAACAAGATACAGGTACATCACAAAAGACAATTCAATTTCCATGACCATGACAACATGAAGACAAAGACTCACGAGTGGTACAGAATGAATAGAAGTTCAGGAAACATACAGAAGATCAAGTGGGAGGAAACCACACAAACATAAAAGATAAGTATTTGAGTTGTTATTAGAAATAGTAAATGATATTGCTTGTATGCATATTTGTATTCCTAGAATATATCATGTTGAGTGTAAACATTCATAAAGCATTGAATAGTATACTACTAATATGCATATGATTGGTAAGTTGGACAAACATTCCATTGTTGCTTGTCTAGAATGAAACCTCTTTGCTGACATGCTGAGAGCTGTGCACACTCTCGATAGTATGTTCTGGTAAAGATGGAAGGCATCTAGATAGCTACTGTATGCATACAGGATATGGGAAAGTGTTGTGCCAAAGTATTGGTCAAAATAGTTGCATAACTATGTAAATGATATCTGTATGCATAATAGGTTATCATGTCAATAAGATTTGATGATTATGAAGTATTACTAATCATGTACTTAATTTTGATTTGTAGGAAGAGAATCATGATGAGATGTTTTGCTCCAAGGGACTAGATAAGACCATTCTCTTAATGATGTAATTAAAGAAGAAGTGTGAATCAGGTTCTGTATGGGTACCCAGGATCGGTAGTCAATTGATGAGCTTAATTATCATCATGGGTGATGTGGATCTCAACCTTTGCTACAAGGTTGAATATGGCTTCTATACACATATGACATAGATGCAAGAAGGAACTCACCACAAATTTCGAATGATTTTGAGGCTCATATTAGTAGACCCATCTGATGAGAGATGGCACATATAGATATGCAAAAGATCACTCAATGCAGAGTGTGAATAATGGACAATTGACAGCTTCATGACAAAGCTCGAGATTTACTAGAAGTAAAGTTGTTCCTAACCTTTACCTTAAGGTTGTGGATGATGAACCTATCATACCATTATTGTATGACAATGATCTCTTTCTGACAAGGAATGAGAAACAGGTCATGAAAATGGCTGCAGAAATGAAAATGAAAGATCTTGGATTAATGCACTACTTCTTAGGTCTAGAAGTATGGCAAGATCCAAAAGGAATCTTTTAAATCAAGGTAAGTATGTTGTGAAGTTTCTAAAAATACTTGTTATGTTGGAGTATAAAGCCATGGCCACTCCCATGGACTCCAACTTGAAGTTATTAGTTAATGACTCATCGTATTTAGTGGACCTAACCCTCTATAGACAAATCATTGGGTCATTGATGTATTTAACAAATACTAGGCCAGATATATGCTTTGTTGTAAATACCCTAAGTCAGTATCTAGTAGAACCTAGAAAGGTTCACTTAATAGCTACAAAGCATGTAGTGAGGTACCTAAAAGGTACATTAGATTTTTGGTCTATATTATCTTGGAGGTCATGAACTCCGTTTACATGGTTACTCAGATTCTGATTGGGAAGGAAGTGTCTCAAACAGAAAGAGTACATCAGGTGGATGTTATAGTCCTAAATCTGCCATGATCTCATGGTTCAGCAAGAAACAATCTAGTGTGGCTCTCAGTACTGCTGAAGCAGAATATATGGCTGTCTGCTCTGCCAGCTGTGAAGCAGTATGGCTTCAGAAGCTTTTATATGGAGTGTTTGACTTAGAAATGGATCCCACTGTGATTATGTGTGACAATCAAAGCTGCATTAATATGACTGAAAATCCTATGTTCCACGATAAGTCAAAAAACATAGAGATCCGATACTTCTATATACGAGATATGGTGCAAAGAGGAGTTATCAAGCTCGAATATATAAGCACTGAGGATCAGATTGCTGATATCTTGACTAAACCTCTGTCTCGAGTGAAGTTTGAATACTTTCGAGACAAGCTTGGTATAGTTCAAAAGAACTCTCCTCGAAAGGGGGAGTAGCATAGTATCTAATAACAAGTCTAACTCATCAATGATGAGGTTACCTATTCACTACACTTAGTTACCTAGAATTATTTAGATTTAGGACTCTTATATTTTTACTTTTGATGATAGATGTATTAGTGAGAATACATCCTTTTGATGATAGATGTATTAGTGAGAATACATGCTTTTGATGATAGATGTATTAGTGATATACATGTTTTGATGATGATATACATGTTTTGATATACATGTCTCGATGATGAGGATACATGTTTTGATGATGATATACATGTTTTGATGATGAGGTTACATGATGCCTTGATGTATTGATATGTGTTTGTACTTGTATGGATGAAGATACTTGTACCCATAGTGATGTGGGGATTGGATCATCCCTAGACTTCAGTCCTAAAGAGAGCCCTAGACGTATGTCTTCGAGAATGAAGTCCTTGGTGGACTTGAGGGGATTGGATCATCCCTGGACTTCAGTCCTAAAGAGAGCTGTAGATGTATGTCTTCGAGAATGAAGTCCTTGGTGGACTTGAGGGGATTGGATCATCCCTGGACTTCAGTCCTAAAGAGAGCCGTAGACGTATGTCTTCGAGAATGAAGTCCTTGGTGGAATTGAGGGGATTGGATCATCACTGGACTTCAGTCCTAAAGAGAGCCGTAGACGTATGTCTTCGAGAATGAAGTCCTTGGTGGACTTGAGGGGATTGGATCATCCCTGGATTTCAGTCCTAAAAAGATCCGTAGACGTATGTCTTCGAGAATGAAGTCCTTGGTGGACTTGAGGGGATTGGATCATCCCTGGACTTCAGTCCTAAAGAGAGCCGTAGACGTATGTCTTCGAGAATGAAGTCCTTGGTGGACTTGAGAGGATTGGATCATCCCTGGACTTCAGTCCTAAAGAGAGCCGTAGACGTATGTCTTCAAGAATGAAGTCCTTGGTGGACTTGAGGGGATTGGATCATCCCTGGACTTCAGTCCTAAAGAGAGCCGTAGACGTATGTCTCCGAGAACAAAATCCTGAATGAACAGGTAAGGGGATTGGATCGTCCTCGGACTATTAGTCCTTTGAATTGAGCCGTAGACATGATGTCTCCGAGAACTAAATCCTGAATGAACAGGTAAGGGGATTGGATCGTCCTTGGACTATGGTCCTTTGAATTGAGCCATAGACATGAGGTCTCCGAGAATTGAATGATAGGACTGGATCGTCCCTGAAATTCGGTTAAAAAGGTACATGATAGGACTGAATCATCCCTAGACTTCGGTTCAAAAGGTACATGATAGGACTGGATCGTCCCTGGACTTCGGTTCAAAAAGGTACATGATAGGACTGGATCGTCCCTGGACTTCGGTTCAAAAGGTACATGATAGGACTGGATCGTCCCTAGACTTCAGTTCAAAAGGTACATGATAGGACTGGATTGTCCCTGGACCTTGGTTCAAAATGTACGTGACAAATCCTAGAATTGTTCTAGGTTACATCCAGCATGAAACAGGGCTGGCTCTGTAGATGTGATACGTCCAGCATGAAACAGGGTTGGCTCTGTATATGTGATACATCCAGCATGAAACAGGGATGGCTCTGTAGATGTGATACATCCAGCATGAAACAGGGTTGGCTCTGTATATGTGATTGTAAAATCTCAATCACAGCTGAACCTAGCTACTTTGGATTCCTCACTGGTGAAAGATTGCACAACATTTGCAAGAATTAGCATAAAAAATTTAAATGAATGAAGAACAATTACACATGAAATGGTGAATAATGTCAATATTATTAACTGTCCAACCTTAACATTGGTTAAGAACACTCATATATACAAATCTGGAAGAATTCGAATCCATCTGGAGTGTTCACACTGATCTAGCTTAGAAAAAGCTCAAACCCCCCTAGGTTGACCAAAATATCCCAAACTATCCCAAACTGGTTCGAATCTGCAGTGTGAATGCTGGGAATGACTGGACAGGCCCATGTGACCTCACACGTGAAGAAACTGGTTGGATAGAGGTTTGGAGTCTAAAATTGGTCAAAAATATGACAAAACAAGGCAAGATTGTCCACAAACTGAGAAAATGCGCCCTAGGTAGAAGAGAAGCATGCTGAGTGCATTAAATGACCTGAGGAGGGCGCTCTAGGCATGCTGAGTGCATTAATTGTCCTGGGGAGCGCTCCACATAGCTGGTTTGACTCAGCACTTGTTCACATTGCTAACCAGTTCATGATAATTTGACCATTTACCAACTAATCAACTTAGGGATGTAATCATTAATCACTTGGGCTAATTAATCATCATTAATAAATGATTAATGTACATAGGTGGAAAAATGTTCTAACACCCCCCCTTAAGCTAGACTTAGTGAAATATCAAAAATTAAGGCCTTGGCAACTAGGCTCAAGTCACCTTTTACATCATAAAATTTATTTGTCCATGTAACCAAGGTAAGGAGGAAAACCACATGGGAAATAAAACCTCCCCTCTAAAATGGACATGTGGCATATATCAAAATACACCAATCATCACCATGCATCACTCACCCCAAGCAAAGATCTAAGGTGAGTGAAGGTCTTCTCGGTAAAACACTTGGTGAAGATATCAGCAGTTTGCTCACTGGATGGGCAATACTGCAATGCTATGGTCCGGTCATGCACCAAACCCCGAATGTAATGCATGTGTATCTCTATGTGCTTGGTCCTCTGTCTCTGTACTGGATCGGTAGAAATCTTGATTGTACTTTGATTATCACACCAAAGAATAGTGGGTGAATCAAAGACAATCCCGAACTCTGCAAGAATACCTTGCAACCAAACACATTGTGTGGCTGCATTAACTGCTCCCCTGTACTCGGCCTCAACTGAAGATAAGGAAATAGTGCTTTGTTTCTTGCTTGACCAGCATATAGGTCCATGTGCAAGCATAAAAACATAACCGGAAGTTGACTTCCGATCAATACAATCACCGGCCCAATCAGAATCTGTAAATCCTACTAGTTCAAGGGATGAACCAGCAGCATAATGGATACCAAAGGACTTAGTACCCTGAACATAATGAAGGATCCTCTTGGCTGCCTTCCAATGGATCTCATGAGGCTCTTGCATGTGCCTTGCAACAGCCCCAACAGCATAAGACAAATCTGGTCGAGAGTGTGTAAGATACAACAAGCTCCCAACTAGTTGTCTATACAACGAACTGTCAACTAGTGGTGAAGAACCCCATTCTGTAAGTTTAACTCCTGAAAGAAATGGAAATTTTGCAGACTTACATTCAGCCATCTTAAATTTCTGCAACAAATCTGAAGCATACCTTGACTGACATACAGAAATTCCATTCACAGATTGATCAATCTCCAAACCCAGAAATTGTTTTAGCAATCCTAGATCGGTCATGGAGAATGCACTGTGCAATGCTCTCTTAACTGAGTCAAGTTCTTTGGTGCAGCTACCAGTGATCAAAAGATCATCAACATACAGTACAATAATCAATATCAGATCACTAACATGCTGCATATACACATTTGGATCAGACTTACACCTCTCAAACCCCAAAGATAGCAGAAAATTGTCCATTTTTGCATACCATGCTCTAGGAGCTTGCTTGAGCCCATAGAGTGACTTGTTCAACCTGCAAACAAGTGTATGATCAGAAATAAAACCTTCAGGCTGCTGCATATAAATCTCCTCATTCAGATCCCCATGAAGAAAGGCACTTTTTACATCCATGTGATTAATCTCCCAGCGCTTGGAAGCCCCAATGGCCAAAACTAGTCTTATGGAGTCCATCTTTGCCACCGGTGCAAATGTCTCTGTATAGTCCACTCCTTGGACCTGAGAGTAACCCTTAGCTACTAACCTGGCCTTATACTTCATATCAGAGCAATCAGATCCAATTTTGGTTCTATAAATCCACTTGCATTGCACTAGTTTCCTCTTGGGAGGAAGAGGGACCAAATCCCAAGTTTTGTTCTCATGGAGTGAGTTCATCTCCTCTTGCATGGCTGATTGCCACCTTGGGTCTGTACATGCTTCTGAATATGACATTGGATCAGATCCAACCATCAAATAACATTCCTCACTCAGATCAGAATTATTATATGCAAAGGAATTGTGAAATTGAGATCTAGTTTTCCTAGCATCTTGGGGATCTCCCACTAGCTCTCCAGCACTTTGAATTGTTTTCTCTGCCCACTTGGGCCTTGAGGGAGGGATATGTTCAGAATCCATATCAACATCATCTTCAGCAATATCAGAATCAGAAATATCAGAGAATGAATCACTACTTACTTCATCATCAAGTCGAGGAAATGAGCATTCCCCATCACCTTGTTCACTAGCTTGCAAAAATTCTTCCTCTTCGAATTTGACACTTCTTTCAATGAAAGTTTTGTGAGTGGATGGATCAAAGAGCTTGTAGCCCTTGGAATCCTCTGCATACCCAACCATGATTGACTCCTTGCTTTGGGGCTGCAATGCCTTTCTCTTCTCCGGTGGAATTCTGGCCCAAGCCCTTGAGCCAAAAATTCTGAAATGTGAGACATTGGGCTTGTGACCCATCCAAGCTTCAAATGGAGTGATTCCTTGCAATGATTTGTGTGGTGCTCTGTTCTGAACATATGCTTCACAATTCATAGCTTCAGCCCACAATTTGGGAGACAAATCCCTTGCTTGCAACATGCAAGTTGCCATCTCTTTCAGTGCTCTATTTTTGCGCTCTGCAACACCATTTTGCTGAGGTGTGTAGGGCACTGAGTGTTGCATCTGAATGCCATGCTCTTGACAGAGCTGCTGCAAATTGTTATTGACATACTCTCTGCCATTATCAGTCCTCAAAACCTTCATGGCCTTCCCACTGAAGTTCTCAACCATGCTCTTAAAAATCTTGAAACATTCAAAGACTTCAGATTTTTGCTTAAGGAAAAATAACCAGCAGTACCTTGAGTAGTCATCGATGAAGGTGAGCACATATTTTATGCAGCCATAGGAGGGTGTGGGGAGTGGCCCTATCAGATCAGAATGTACTATTCCAAGAGGTTGATCAGCCCTCCTTGCCTTCCCTTTGTCATACTTCCTTTCAGGATGTTTCCCAATCATGCAACCCTTGCATGTTCCACTTGAAAAACTGATTTGGGGCAGCCCTTCTACCATATTTTCTTTGCTTAAAACTTGAAGATATCTGTAGTTTAGGTGCCCATACCTTTGATGCCATAGCTTGCTGGTCTCATTCCCATGTGACAGAAGCACACTTGGTGAGGAGAATTCGAGGAAGTGGGAGAACTTGTACATCTTCATGTCATGGTCTGCAACACCCTTTGCAACAATTTTCCCGGTGGAAACTTCTGATATCTCCACTTCATCCTGAGTGAAGACCACCTTCTTTGCTGCTCCAGTATGTGTCATTTGATATACAGAGAGCAATTTTGCTGCAAGATTTGGCACATACAGCACATTGGAGAAGAAGCCATTCTCCATAGAGATTTTCCCAATGCCATGAGCAGGGATTTCTGAGTCATCTCCCATTCGAATTGAGAGGCCACTGTAGGGAGCAAGTTCAGAAAACGAGTCTCTTGAGGAAGACATGTGCCTTGAGGCACCTGAATCAATGATGAACAAAGGTGAATGAGATGAGCTAGCCACCAAAGCATGGCAGCTCTCCTTGTCTTCAGAAACGCACTCCTTCTTCTTGGAACTTTCAGGAAGAGGAATATTATTTTTCTGTAGGAGATGGGTCATGGTGTCTATGGTTTTCTTCATGCATGAGCTCTCTGGATGAAAACCTCTTTGACAGTAGCTACATTTTGTCTTCTCAGCCTTCTTTCCCTTGTTCTTGACAGGATTCGAAACCCCCTCAGAGGATTTGGGCCTCTCATCCTTTCTCTTCTTCTCTTGAGGTTTCGAACCCTTGGGTTTTTGCTTGCCTCTTCCACATTTCGAATCTCCAGCTGCAAGCACTTGATCTTTTTGCTTGATGGAGCCCATCAAGACCAGCTTGTCTTGCTCTTGAGTTAGCATCTCCATGAAGTCAGCCAAGGATGGCATCTTCCAACCTCTAACTGTGAGCCTTGTGGAGTTGAAGGAAGACACAAAAACTGAGTATTCAGAACCCAATTTGGAGAGAATGGACAACACCAACTGTTCTTCTTTCTTCTCTATGCCACATTGTCTGATCTGCAAGACCAAGTTCTTGAACTTGGTGAAGAAGTCCTGGATGGAATCGAAATTCCCTGGGCTCAGTGAGACAAGCTCATTTTTGAGCTGGTGGCCTCTCATCTCATCAGTCTTTCCAAACAGTGTCTCAAGCTTGAGCCACACTTCATTTGGAGTTGCTAGACTTTCTACATGAAACAGGAGGTCTCTCGAAATGCTGAGACAAAGGAGGCCAAATGCCTCATCCATTCTGTTAAAAAACTTGGATTTCTCCACAGTTGAGTTTGGCTCAACCTCAGTGCCCATCGTGATTCTGTAGAGACCCTTGGATCTCAGCAAAATCACCATTTCTGCCTTCCAATCGAAATAGTTGAAGGGAGTGAGCACGTTTGGGTGAGATGGCTCCATTCTCTCTGCTGCAATTCGCACTTGCTGACAATGCTGATCTTCAGTACCTGCAAACAACTCTCAAATCACTCTGGAGGGATCTACACTAACAGATTCGAACCCTGTATGGATAGTGGGTGCATTCGGGAGAGCATCACACCTGAGAGGAGCCACTAGATTTCTCCAGTAAGCTCAAGGCAATTGCCTCAGGAATTATGTGGTTTCTCCACTGCTTCTGGCAATCCACTACAACAGTCTTGCTGGTTCGAATTCTAGCTCCAAGAGCTCTGATACCATGTAAAATCTCAATCACAGCTGAACCTAGCTACTGTGGATTCCTCACTGGTGAAAGATTGCACAACATTTGCAAGAATTAGCATAAAAAATTTAAATGAATGAAGAACAATTACACATGAAATGGTGAATAATGTCAATATTATTAACTGTCCAACCTTAACATTGGTTAAGAACACTCATATATACAAATCTGGAAGAATTCGAATCCATCTGGAGTGTTCACACTGATCTAGCTTAGAAAAAGCTCAAACCCCCCTAGGTTGACCAAAATATCCCAAACCATCCCAAACTGGTTCGAATCTGCAGTGTGAATGCTGGGAATGACTGGACAGGCCCATGTGACCTCACACATGTGAAGAAACTGGTTGGATAGAGGTTTGGAGTCTAAAATTGGTCAAAAATATGACAAAACAAGGCAAGATTGTCCACAAACTGAGCAAATGCGCCCTAGGTAGAAGAGAAGCATGCTGAGTGCATTAAATGACCTGAGGAGGGCGCTCTAGGCATGCTGAGTGCATTAATTGCCCTGGGGAGCACTCCACATAGCTGGTTTGACTCAGCACTTGTTCACATTGCTAACCAGTTCATGATAATTTGACCATTTACCAACTAATCAACTTAGGGATGTAATCATTAATCACTTGGGATAATTAATCATCATTAATAAATGATTAATGTACATAGGTGGAAAAATGTTCTAACAGTGATACATCCAGCATGAAACAGGGTTGGCTCTGTAGATGTGATACATCCAGCATGAAACAGGGTTGGCTCTGTAGATGTGATACATCCAGCATGAAACAGGGCTGGCTCTGTATATGTGATACATCCAGCATGAAACAGGGCTGGCTCTGTAGATGTGATACATCCAGCATGAAACAGGGCTGGCTCTGTATATGTGATACATCCAGCATGAAACAGGGTTGGCTCTGTAGATGTGATACATCCAGCATGAAAAAGGGCTGGCTTTGTATATGTGATACATCCAGCATGAAACAGGGTTGGCTCTGTAGATGTGATACATCCAACATGAAACAGGGCTGGCTCTGTAGATGTGACACATCCAATATGAAAGAGGACTGGCTCTGTGGCGGTAAATCCTAGATCTGATCTACGTCACATCCAGTATGAAAAAGGACTGGCACTGTGGTTGGGATTAGATCGTCCCTAGACATGAGACTTGTCTTAAAGAGATAAGGATTGATCATCCTGGAACTTGATCTAGATTGTATCATCCATGGACCTATGTCCTAAAGAGAGCAGGATTGATCATCCTGTAATATGATCGTGTGATGACGATGCTGATGATCGATGCTGATGATCGTGTGATGACGATGCTGATCGTGTGATGACGATGCTGATGATCGATGCTGATGATCATGTGATGACGATGCTGATCGTGTGATGTCGATGCTGATGATCGTGTGATGACGATGCTGATCATGTGATGTCGATGCTGATGATCGTGTGATGACGATGTTGATGATCGTGTGATGATGATGTTGATCATGTGATGACGATGTTGATGATCATGTGATGACGATGCTGATCTTGTGATGTCTATGCTGATGATTGTGTGATGACGATGCTAATCATGTGATGGCGATGCTGATGATCGTGTGATGATGATGCTGATGATCGTGTGATGACGATGTTGATGATTGTGTGATGACGATGCTGATGATCGAGTAATGTCGATGTTCCAGTAACTAGTTGAGTTACTGATGATGATGAACTGAAGAAAGCTTCCGATGATATATAGATGTATCATGTATGATGTATGACTCGTTGCTCCCGCAGATGTTGTTATAATATCCTTCTCGTTAAGGGGGAGTGTTGAATATTGTAACTTCTAAGAATATTATATTTGTATATTATTTATTCCAGAGATGTTCCATGCCTCCGATTTGATTATACTATGAATCCGGAGATGTTTATTCCTCTGAATTGGTTGTGGTAACTAGGGTTATTAGACCCACCATGTGGGGGTCGGCCCAGTCAGTTATAATAGGGTATTTAACTTAATGGTTAAATACGAGCCTACATGTACTTGTGTAAAATACATGTCAGTGTAGTGTATAAATAGAGGAGGTATGTTCCTCATTTGACACACTCACACACTTGAGAGAGGCGCACTTGTGGAGGAGAGGTCTGCTATGGTGGAGGAGGAGATCATGTCTTTGGTTTGTATCTTTGTATATTGCTGGTCATCTATATTGAGGAAGCTTTACTGGGTTTTCTACCCCATGAGGGTTTCCCAGGATAAATCTGTGTCTCTTGTGTTTATGTTATGCTTGTTGTTTCTTCAGTGGTCCTGTATATGCTATTATTGTGAAATGGAATGTAATGCTGCTATTTTCTGTCTTAGCATATTGAATTTTAACAACTAATGCTGCAAAACATGGAATTGTAGGATGTAGGAGAATGAACTAACTCACCCAAATGATCAAAAAGTGTAGACGTTTCATCATGGAAAGGATCCATATGGGTAGTATCATGCAGCTCCTTCAAAAGTGTAAAACCTTTGTCATAGATTGGTTCCAATGTAGAGGAATCATGTTCTTCTTTAAAAATTGCAAAACCTTCATCAAGAGACAATTCAAGTTCCTCTTCCACCACATCAAGTGTTTGGATATCTTCAAGTTCATATTCAAACACATTAAGCACATTCAAATTTCTACATTTCTCATGATCCACCATGTCATGCGAATCCTCCAAACAATCTACCATTTGACAATCTGAAACATAGGAGGAAAAACAAGTATCTTGCAACTTTTCAAGAACTTGCTCATTTTGAATTGTGAAATTATGAATATCCTCATTATTATTCAAGTATGCATCATGTAACAATTCATTAAGCTTAAACAAATGGTTTCTATCAAAAAACAAAGACATGAAATTACCTTTGATGTGGCACATTGCTCTTTGAATCTTCTCCATGTCTTCAAGGAAGGATGTTTCCTTTAATGAAGTAGCTCTCCAACAAGAATTTGACACCAATGCTTGAGTGTCATGGAGAATGCTGAGGGACTCTTGGATCTTATTTTCAGTCATCTTTAAGGACCCTTCAAGAAAATGAAGCTCTTGCAAATGAACCTCCTCATCTTCTTCATTTTTGCTTGGACCAACTTCATGAAGCTCAAGTGGTGATGGGGAAGTTGATCTTGGTTCTTCTTCAAATGCTACAAGGTCTTCATTATCATGCTTAATGGAACTTGGGATTGTAGCAACACTTTCAAAAGTGATCTCTATGTCACCAACATAGAGGTACGAGCACCCATCATTAGGTACTCCTTCATAGTTTAAGCATCCATCAATAGATGCTCTTTGGTTCATGTCTAAGCTAGAAGGTGTCTCGAAATGATCTTCCATATTTTCAATAGAATCTTCTTCATACTCTTGTGATGTCTCTTCATTTTTATCCTTCAAGCAATATGATGCATTTTGCCCCTTGTTTTCCCTATGATCAATATCTTTGGAATCTCTTTTTGAAGAATTCCCAAAAGCTCTCCTCAAGTGGGACATAATTTCATGCACACATATATGATACTCACTCCAAGGTTCTTTACAAGAAGGGAATAAACCTTTCTTTACTAACTCCACATCTTCATTTTTGGGCCTATTTTCAAAAATATGTTCAGCAAAGTACTTAAAAGACATGACATTTTTTGTAGTTTTGCTCAAAGCAAGATATTCTTGATATTTTTTATATTGTTGGGGCAATGTGTTATATGTTGCTTTCCATCTTTGGAACTCATTCATAGAATTATCCTTGGTTGGTGTGACACACTCATATTCATCAGATTTAAATTCATAAGAATAATCTTCATTTCTCCTGAAATTGTAAGACGTTTGGCATGATGGCACCTCTTCCTCGTACCATTCACATTCTGCTTCATATTGCTCATAAGCATCTGCATATTCCTCATAAGAATTGTACTCATAGGATTCATCATAATAGTAAGACATGGTTTCCAATTATTCTTGAATGTATGTAACTAATCTACAGGTGCAAGGACAATGCTCTGATACCACTGTAATGTCCCTTGTTAGGAATTTTATTAAAATGACAAATTTTCACCTTTTTTTCCTAGTTAGACCTTTGACTAGTTTTGAGCTCTAGGTCCCCAAATTGCTCCAATTGCTCCCAAATCTTCTGAGAAGGTATATGGATGATTTTATAACATAAATATTTGTTTCAGGGAGGCTTTTATATCTTTAAAATACTTCTACAAATCCTCTTTCAATTCTGTCCAATGTAGGGAACTTTACTAGTAATTTCTCTTTGACTATTATTGGTCTCTAGGTCTCAAATTGACTCCAAATGCCTTCAAATATTCAAGGAAGGTGCATGAATGATATTATAAATTGAATATGATGTTCATGGATGAGATATGGCCACCAAAAGACCTCTAAAAACTATATTAATATTCTGGACCAAGTATGCAATTTTACTAGTAATTTGGGGTTCAAATCCCATGGGGTAAGTATTGAAAATGGCTTCCCAAATGCCTCCAAACCCAATTAAATTTATGAAAAGAGGTAGGGGATGTATTAATTATTTTATTAAGGTCTCATATGAATCATTAATTTATTATTATATCTTTTCCAACCCTCTCCCATTCAGCTTCAAAAATCACAAATTCGACCCTTGGGGAAATGGCATTATTTCTTCTCCCAATGCAATTAAACTGAGTAAAAATACTTCAAATGCTCAAGTACAGTACATGAAACTTGTAAAATACATCCATGGAAGTATATTAATAATAAATTTATTATATAACCATTCATTAATTTGAAATCATCAACATTATCATGCTATACATCAATGTAGTGGGGAAATGACACTGTTCTTTCATTAAAGATGAGATTTATAGATTTCTACTTGGAATTTCGACCTAAAAATTTTTGGAGATGAAGAACAGAGTATTTAATTCATATTACAAAATAAATGGGACATTAGAAGTGCCCCCAAATAGTACCATAGCTCACCAAAAACGCCCTCCCTCAAGGATCAAGAATATGCCATCAAAACTAGAAATGGTTGAGAGAATGTGCTGCGATAGAAGAAACCATGAGATTCCCTATAGCTTACACCTGAAAATAAAGACTCCATTAAATATCCAAATGAATGTTGTGAATGGCCTTTCCAATTACCAACTTGAATGGGAATCTTTCACCATCGAAATTGGCTAAGGCAAGAAACTAGTCATCCACTAGCTCTCCCTCTACACAAATGCAATTGCAAATTCTAAAAATGATAAAAAGATGATTTAATTCATTGTTCTTGACATTTATAAATTTATAATTTCCTCCATGGGTTGAATTCCTTCCAAGAGACTCATTCCAACTCAAGTTGGGAAGAGATTCCAAAGAACGCCACTTGTACAACAATTCCTAGTCTCCTACTTCCACCAAATCACACGTGGAAGCATCTTAGCTACCCTAACACCCTTGAGTGCCCTATTGGAGTCTAGTTTTATCCCTGACATGTCATATATGTCATATGTCAACCTTCGGGTCTGATTTGTGTCATATGTGTCATAGCATCTTCATCATTGTTGTCATAGAGCTAGGGAATCTAGCCCAAGTGTCTCACTAGCTCCAAATTGTCTCTTCCTCTTCCATGGGAGTTACTCTTCCTCTATATTTCGACCTCATTGACTCATGCCAAGTATTATTGACCTTATAACTCATCTCAATAACATTAGACTTCCCATGGATTTGAAATTGCAAGAAGAGGATGCCATGTGGCACATAAATTCTTGCTTGTGTGGGTCCCACTTCCTCCATGTGTCTTCATGATCAAATGCCACTTTGATTTTCACTTGTATATATTTATTTATCTCCTTTATTAAATATTTATGCCATCCTAATGTTCCAACATCATTTATTATCCCCATTATTCCAAATCCCAAAGCTTCCACCCCAAACGTAGGAAACTGGTAATTTTCCTCCTTGGCAATTATTTGACCTTTAGCATCAATTTAACAAACTCTGGTGAATAGGGCCAATTTTCTTAGGCCACTGTGACCCAATGCCAAATTTGGGACATGACAGATGTAGGAGGAATCAACAATGGGCTCCATAATGACTGGAAGCTTAACCAATCGGTGGAGTAAACTGAGAAACAAGTACAGCTCCTAAGGGCCAACTATAGTCCCGACTCATAATGTATGGAGTGACATGAATGCTTTGTTCAAAGGTGACACAATAGCTGCCAACTAGAAGTAGTAACCATAATCTCATCTGACTTTTTGGAATATTTGATTTTTTTGGTCTTTTTCATATTTGGAAAAGCTTGAAAAAGAATAAAATTTCTTATAGTACAACAAGGGAGGGAATGTGTGTCAAAAAGCGAGTAGACTAGTCCCAAGCAGTGGATGTTGGCCCGGTTTTGCAACCAGGCTTAGTGCTATGGGCACCTGCTAACTAGTAGCAGCAGTCTCAATAGAATTAAACAAGAAACTAACCTAAACAAAACTAATCATGGATCTATGCAAGAATATAAGCAAATAATGGAAATATTTTAAAAACAAGAACAAGAAAATATGAAAGAATAAATTTGTATTAAAAAATGGGGCAAGCTAATGCTTGCAATAATAATACCTCCAATGGTGAAGGTTGATGTAGAGAAACTCCCAAGATAAGTAGCTCCAAGCTCCAAGAGGTCTCCTTCTCCAAGGTTGCTTACAATGGCCAAAATACTCAAGGGAGATTTCGGCAGCATGAGGATGAGATAATGGATGGATGATGAAATGAGGAGCCCCTACCACCTTTTTATAGGTTTTGGTGGTGGGGAATACCATTTGTGGTTTTGTGGAAACCAAATGGTATTGACCAACATGGTTTAGGTACTTTTCCCTCCTTTTTCCTTTTTTGAATAAAATTAATATTTTTATTCCCTTTTTAATTTTTGGGAATTTTGGACCCATTTTTTAGGGTTTTTTATGCTTTTTAGGAAAAATAATCTTTTTGAGTGGCAAAAAGGGGTGTACCAAGGTCTTTTGGTGACATTTTGTTGGCTTCAGAGGCTCAGATGGTGGGAAAGTGGACAAATGGGTGATGTGAATAAGGGAATGAGCTAGTGAGCACTTTTTAGGTGTTAACAGATTGCCCCCTGATGTGTGAGGGCAGGAGCTCATCGTATGGCCGATAGAAATCATAGTTCTTTTGTCTTTTTCTGGGGTTTTAGGGGAGAGAAGAGACCGGTTGGAGACTGGAGCCACGACCCTTGGAAGATGCAAAAACAAAAAATATTACATGGCCTCAATATGAATGAGGTATAATCTCTGATAATGGACGAGGCGGGCATTCCCATGCTCGTATCAAGACATATACATAACAATTAGTCTTAAGAAGGGGGATCTAATAAATAAAGAATCTATTGGTACATCATAATGGTCCAGGGGGGACATTATTTTGGGATATACTCCTGATCATAACTGATCTCAATAACTGATACACTGGAATAACTGATGAACTGCTGAAACTGAAGGTGTCCAACATCTGTAGGGACTCAAAGACTATGAGTCATCTTTGAGAATTAATGTAACTGTATACTCAAGGGAGTATGAAACTGGGGTACATCTGCATACTGTTGCCATGCGCAACCCGGATATCTATAGAAAAAGTGTAACTGGTTTTATCCATAGGAAGATTCTCAAATGTGGAGGAGTCAGGAGGTATCCGGGGTCTTTGACTAATAACTGAAAGGATCAATGTCCTGTGCGAATCTCAACAATGCGATCAAGGTGTTGAAGTCGAGCATGTGAGAAACAACCATTTGGAAAGGCACTGAGGATTCCTCTCAAAATTATTCGTAGGCACTCATCATAAATGGTAATGAGTCCAAGACATAGGGACCTCTAGGTCTATCCTCTGGAATTAATGTGGTTGTCGTCGACAGAGGGAGACCAGCAATTAACAAGGCAATGATTTTTCCTTGATAGGAGCATGAGGTGTAGAACTGAAGTGTTGTAGTACTGATGGTAGGACTGACATACTTGTGGGGATGGGAAATAACTGGGTCAAAAAGTGGGTAGACTCAAACGTCCTTTGTTCAGAGCATGATGACATGGTTGACCTGGCAGCATAGGGAACTGACTTGTAGGTGTGGGGATCATTGCTTTTATTGACTGAATGGTATATATTGACTCTGGGGGGGAATCAAGCTGATGGGTGCTGTCGAGGGATTCTCAGGGTGACATACTGCGGAATACTCTAAACAAAGGCGACCAAATGGGGAAGCTGCCATAGGAGTAGACGTGATCTGTTGTGGCACCAAGAAGCACCATTGGGTCCTTCTTCGTAGTTTTAATGAGCTCCAAGAAGGGATAAAAGTGTGCTATGAAATGGTACTGTCCTGTGGATTTGTGAGCCCAGGAATGTTCGTGCTCATTGGTGCTTTCATTTTTTTGGAGTCTGAAAACGATAAGAAGACTCTGCAGTGGTTATGACTACTGTCCTGTTGGTTTTACGAGCCCAGGATGGTGATTGCTCGTGGTCGCTTTCATGTTTAGAGAGTCTAAAAGCAGTAAGTGGACTCCATTGGTGTTTCTTTTTCGTAAGTTTAGTCTCCAAGGCCCGAAAAAGCATAAAATGATGCGGATGGAGAACTCTTCTAGCCGATGTGACTAGAGTATACCTTTTTCGTAATTAGTCTACAAGGTCCGGAAAAGGGGTAAACTTATACTAGGTAGACGCCCTTTCAGATACGTTTAGCGAGCATGAAAGGAAGCAAGATTGCTCGGCGATCTTTTCATTGTTTTAGGAGTCAGAAAAGAGCTTAACAGAAACTCCCTAAGTGCCTTTTTCGTAAAAAGGGATTGCTCGGCCCGAAAAAGGGATAAAATTATACCGAATAAAGAGGGATTGATGGGAGCAAGAAAAAGGGTCTCAAGCGTCATCATGTGTGCGGGATACTGGATCCGATGACATAAATATTGTCAAAAGGGGGCGGTGGCCAATGTGGCACGTAAATCGAGGCGACGAGGGGTCATGGGAAAAATGCCCAAAAAATATGGAGGTGAGAGTGAGAAATGATCTCAAGCATCATCACGAGCGCGGAAAACTGGACCCAGCGATATAAGGCTTGTCAACAACAAACGACGGCCGATGTGGCACGCAAAACGAGGCAACGAGGGGGCATGGAAAAATGCCGTAAAAATCTAGGCGTGAGAGCGAGAAATGATCTCAAGCATCATCAGGAGTGCAGAAAACTGAATTCGGCGATACAAATGGTGCGAAAAATGGAGGTCATAAGGACTTCAGAATGGTCAAAGCAAATAACTAGGATAAAAAATGGCTACAAATAAAGGTGATCCCACCAAGCCAAGGATGCAGTGGTGGGGAGAAATGATGACCCGCGGGGGGAGAATACTAGGTGTATCAAATCAAATTGAATATACAAGTGATATGTGACCTCAAAAAATGGTTGAGATCATGCATGTGAAGAAGTCAGCAGGGTTAATGACCTGCCCCCATGCTATGTGCATGGGTTTTGTGATTGTGGATCACATATGTGTTGGATTGAACGATGGGCTCATTGAGGTGTTGAGATAGAGATGATGGGGAAGGTTCAAAATGATTGATTATGCCCCCTATCCCGGGGTCGAGGTAATCTATTATGCCCCCTAACTCAGAGGTGTCAATGTGGTGCACATGTTGTTTCAGAGAGATATCAATAGGGAATTGAGTAACTGCTGGCGGGGTGTTATACCATGAGGCTGTGGGCTGTGGTGGCATACTAAAGTGATGATATGATGATGGGGGATTCCCTTTTTGGGGTGGATTCCCCCAGTATCTCTGACAAGGATCACGATGATGATGAGTAGGAAAGGTTTTGGGCCTGCCCCCATGTTGTGGACATGTGGTTTCCTGGTCGATTTGAAAGGGTTGAACCTGTGTGTCAAAGGGATTAATGGAAGGGGCTGAACGGACAGAGGGGTATCCAGTGGAAATCATGTAAATGGTGTTAATTTATTCCGAGGAGGAAGATGGTGGGGGATGAATTTCCTCAATGAGAAGAGGGGATATCTCTAGGTCGACATTATTCAACTCGTACAGTGCTGCTCTGTAATCTGGGAGATCAGGGCATTGATGTGAATAATGGCCGTAGATTCCGCATATTGCACAAGGATGGTTTGTGCGTAATGATTTATCACGAGGTTTGGGGTTTGAGTCGATTTTGACAACGGGGGGAGGTTTAACTGCCTTGGGTGGGGGTACCGCAGTGTATGGTTGCGGGCCTCTGCCCCCAGTGGGTCTGACGAGTGGAGGGGGATTCGTCGACGATGAAGGAGTCGTGATACCGGGAGGTGGTTGGGTAGAAGTAACAATGGGTTGCACCGGTTGCAAGATGACATTTGGTGTCGGCGGAGGAACGGGAGGCGTAATATACAACATGGGTAATCCCAATGTTAACCCGGGGAGACTAAGGGTAGCCATAACCGGAGCGCTTACTACGCCCGAAGGAGGGAATAGAAAGGGGATTGTGTGGATGGGTGTAACCCCAATGTGACTAGGGACTAATGGTGGTTTGGGTAACAAGGAGGGTTGATTACCAGGTGTTTGTGAAAGAGTGCAGAGGTTAGCGATGTGGGTCTCCGGTGACGGTGGTGGAATGGCCTGGAATGTAGAGGTCATTGGCACCTCGGAGTGAAGTCCAGGTCCTACTGAGGAAACGAAAGAGGTAGTTGCACCAAAAACAGGTTGTTCAACCATGGGGAGAACATTTTCAGGTGTGGCGGGGGCCTTGGGATCGTAGTAGGTGAGTTGGTCAACCTTGACCATGCGTCCCTCATGGGGGAACTGCATGGTGCGAAATACGGATGAGGAAACAGCCCGCATGGCATACATGTAGCTGCGACCAAGTAAACGGTTATAGTCTAGTTGGGCATTGATGACCTCAATGTCAATGAGGACGGTTTTACCCGCCAGCTGGACGGGGACATTAGCTAATAGACCTTGGGGTTGTGCCGAACGACCGTTGTAGGCTCTTAATGCAGTGGTGGACTGCTGGAGAGTAGGGGATCCCAACTTCTGCCAAATGAATGTGGACATGATGCATGTAGAGGCCCCTTCATCGATAATGCACCGATGGATGACAAGATTCTGAACAGAAACGGAAACTTGGAATGCTAATGAGGAAGGCAGTCGTGGTTCAGACTGGTCTGAATCGAATGCGATCAGCTGTGAATCATTGGGGTCAATGGCACCAATGGCAGAGAGTAAAGTCTTGCGCTGTGAAGGACAGTTTTTCAGGGGCTGCATAAGTGATCTGCTGTGGTGGCACGTTTCCCTGAGGGGGGGCTAATGGCTGAGTGTTCACTACACCCTTGTTTGGAAAGGGGTTTTGCAGCACTAAGGGTTGATGTTGAGGTGGTGGAGGGTTGGGCGGCGGCTGAGGAGCTGCTTGCCCTTGACGATGGGCATTGTCGGTCCAGAGTTGCCGAGTTCACTCCAAATGTGGGAAAGAATGCGTGTAATGACCATAGACCCCACAGATAGAACAAGGGTGGTTTGTTCTGAGGTTATTATTTCTAGGATGCTTAGGATTCTGATCCAGATTACGGTTGGGAGGAGCAGCATTGTTATTCTGCGGAGGATTGGGAGGTGGAGGACCTTGCTGATGTTGTTGGTTATTACTGCGGTTACGACCTATACCACGGTTCTGTTGCGCACCTTGGTTGCGCTGGTTGTTTTGGTTCTGGGGCTGGTTGTGCTGTGTGTACACTTGCCCTTGAGCAGTGGGAGGATTTTGGTTCGCCGCAGGTGTGGGAGTAAGTTGTGGTGGATAATAAGCCTATGGGGATGGAGGTGGTCCAGTTACCTGCTGGGGTTGTTGGTAACCCTGAGCTATTGGAGGTGTTGGGTTAGCTGCCACAGCTTGCTATGGATAGTACACTGGTTGAGGTGCAGCTGGGGGGGCATATGCAGGTGGTGCATGACCAAAACACTGAGGTGGACATGAAGGTCCATGGGTATGGTGGTGGTGTGCCATGGGAGATGAACTGGTTGCTCCAGACTGAGATGTAGCCCATGAAAGGTCAGGACCATGGCTAGGATGTGCAATGGAAAAGGGTTGGGGATGCGAGGCCATACGACCAATGATGCCATCAGCGGCATGGGATGCCCCCGACACATCATGTTGGGATGACTCACCCCGAGGGGCGTCTGGTATAATGGTATACAGATAACCCGATTGGGCGTAAATGAGATCAAATTGTTGGGCTTTGAGGATGACCTCTTCTTCAGACTGGGGTCTTTTGGATGCCACATCCTTCGTAATGAGAGGGAGAGGGGATTTTAGAAACCAATCTAGGAAGATACGGTCGTCTAACTTGATTTTGCAGAGGCTTCAGCGTCGACGCCACTCATGAATGTGGTTAGTGATGTGGGTGGCCATGTTCTGTCTGCAAGACAGTAGGATCTTGATGCCCGCATCATAGCGGACAGGTAACTGAAAGAACTGCAGGAAGGTCGAGGCAAGGGAGGTAAAGGTGGCATGCGTCCCATGGGGCTACTCGATATACCACTTAGCTGCAGAGCCAGTGAAGGTGCGCTGTAATAGACGGAGGCGGACAGAGTCGTCCACTATGGAGTTGGAGGAACACCATAGATGGAAGGACATGATATGGTTCTGGGGGTCCTCACCTGCCTTGCCCTCAAACTTAGGGATGTCGGAGGGGAGTTTGGTGGGCATGTGAGGCCACGCAGGATCGTGTCTGATAGGGTCATTGGTGAGCCTAGCTAAGTCTGGCAAGTTCAGACTTGCCATGTATGGTAAGCTAGCAGATGTAGTGATGGGGACTGGGACATGCCTAGTCATGGTGGTATGATGTAGGGGTCCAGTAGCGCCTAAAGGTATGCTAGGTATTGCAGGTATGTGTCCTGCAATAGGTGTGGTCTGGTATGGGCCAGCGCCTCCAAGTGCAACATGGGTTACACTTGGGTTAGGAATAGTAGTGGCAATTCCTGGAATCTGGGTTGTGGGAATCAGAGTGGGTGTGACCCCTATGTTGGGCATACCCATAACAGGTGGTGGACCTGTGTTGGGGATTCCTATAATAGGAGGTGGCCCTGTGTTGGGCATTCCTAAATGGGGAGTGTCCGCCATATTAGGCATACCTAGGGGGGTAGGTGTTTCCATGGATGGCACCGCAGTAGAAGGGTCAGTAGACGTCTCTCCTATGGTGCTGGTAAAAAGTGGGTCAAATGGAGTTCCAGCCATGAGGTTGGTTGGGAATAATGCAGTGGGGTTTTCGGATTCTGCCTCAGAATCAGAAGTGAAGTGAGGCGTGTCAGAATCGGATGACTGTGTAGTTGACCGATGATGTGTCGAGTCAAGGGATAAGGCTCGACGTCTGTGACGTGGCGAGCCAAGTAGAATGAACTCTGGGAGTTCGCCCTGTAGACGACGAGAACGTCTAAAATTCTCAATGGTGAGAAAATAAGTTTTTGTGTAAAAATCTGTATGTGTAAAATGGTAATGTATAAAAAAATCAAAACCCTAATGCAACCAAGGGTGCAAGAAGGGGAGTGAAAATGAAGGCTCTCAGGCCAAAAAAAAATCAACCTCAAAAAAGGCACTTATTCTAGCAACTATGCTACAATAAGTGGAGGGATGCAACAAATGGTCAGAGTACCAACATGCAAACAGCTTCTAGAAAAAATAGGTGTAACTAGACCAAAGGTGGGTTGAATCATGCAAACACCTAACTAATAAGTATTGTGAATCAACAAACTATATTCTCTGCAAGGTGATGAAATCCAAGTCAGACAATATTGAGTGTTGAGTCCACGGCTAGATATCCCCCTACCGGGAGGGACACCGGGTAATCAATCCTAAAGAATGGCTACTAGGATACTCCGTTCATGACACGTCGAGAAAAGGTAAATCTGTCGTTTGGTCCTTGATCGCAATATCCTAATACAGGGATATCCCGATTACTGCGAATGGTAGCCCTTCGGTTACTGAATGGATTTCGGTATTCCACTCAGGCTTCCGGAACCATCCTCGCGACTTCAACCCTCCTAGGGGAGAGGCCTTCCCATAAACTGGTTGTGACCGTGCCAATAAATACTAAGAGATTTTAGCTCCCTAAAGGACAACAACTATGTCTCAGATGTAATAACTGAGGGGTGTTATTGGAACACCTATCCCCTCAATACTGCCTAGCTACAAAGTTCTTTTAGTGTTCCCCAAGTGGGGTTAAAAGTGGGTTGGAATTAGGGTAAGTTTTAAGGCTCAGTTTAAAATTAGTGTTTGATTGGGTGCACATGTGATATTTTAAACTGAAAATGAAAAAGTAAATGCTAAGTACTCAAAAAACAAAGGATCTTTTGAACAAAGAAAATATTATGACTTTTTCAATAAATGGAAATTAAATGCTTTTCAAGGACTATTCAAAAAACAAAGGATCTTTCAAACAGGAAAGCAAATAATAAACTTCTTTAAGAAATAAATGGATTTCTTTTTCAAAAATTGCTATGGGAAAAATGTGAAGGAAGTAAACAGTAAATTTTTTTAATCTAGATAAAATGCAAACAAATCCTTCTTTCAATTTCTGAAAATTTTTAAAAAGACTTATTCAAATGTGCATTCTAAATAGTAAAATTTTCCTATGGCTGTAAACAATGCTAGAATTTTAATACTGGAAAATATGGGCCAAAATGGGTGAATTGAAGTGATAAATAAAACTAAAATAAAAGATTAGATAAATTTCTATGAAAAATTTCTTAAATCCAATAGCATATTTGGATTCCTTGATCAAAAACACCCAATTTGAAAAACAAATCGTTTCAAACGGAGTTCAGGAGAGGGAGATATGGTCGTTTGAAAATTGAGCCGCGCGGCCAAAAAATCACATCGCGGGTTTCAGGCTAAAAGTCGCGATGTGCATCGCGGGTTTTGGGGTAAAAGTCACGATGGACCGCGCGGGTTTCTATCGCACAGTCGTGATGGGCAGCGCAGGTTTTGACCGCAAAGCCGCGATGTGCAGCGCGGAATTTCGGTGCACAATCGCGATGAGCCGCGCGGAAAATGACCGTGAAGCCGCGCTGTGCAGCGTGGAAATAGGCCGCAAAGCCGCGGGGAACCGCGCGGAAAAAAGCCAAAAAGCCGCGATGAGCCGCGCGACTGTTAGGCTAAAAACCACGAGGCGAAAGCCATGCACGGGAGCCGAAAACCGAACCCGAAAATTGAGAATTTCGGGCTGTTAATGGCAATAGATGGGGCCAAAACCTAGAGCAGCAATAGATCTGCTGTCTAGGATGGAAAATCTATGGATCTAAAGGCTAAAAACTAATAAAAAACTAAAATTGAAAGCAAAATTTGAGATCTATTGTTCAAAGCCAGCGGAGTTGCCAAAAACTATTGGCCTGGTTTTGCAACCAGGATTAGTGCTATGGGCACCTGCTAACTAGTAGCAGCAGTCTCAATAGAATTAAACAAGAAACTAACCTAAACAAAACTAATCATGGATCTATGCAAGAATATAAGCAAATAATGGAAATATTTTAAAAACAAGAACAAGAAAATATGAAAGAATAAATTTGTATTAAAAAATGGGGCAAGCTAATGCTTGCAATAGTAATACCTCCAATGGTGAAGGTTGATGTAGAGAAACTCCCAAGATAAGTAGCTCCAAGCTCCAAGAGGTCTCCTTCTCCAAGGTTGCTTACAATGGCTAAAATACTCAAGGGAGATTTCGGCAGCATGAGGATGAGATAATGGATGGATGATGAAATGAGGAGCCCCTACCACCTTTTTATAGGTTTTGGTGGTGGGGAATACCATTTGTGGTTTTGTGGAAACCAAATGGTATTGACCAACATGGTTTAGGTACTTTTCCCTCCTTTTTCCTTTTCTGAATAAAATTAATATTTTTATTCCCTTTTTAATTTTTGGGAATTTTGGACCCTTTTTGAGGGTTTTTTATGCTTTTTAGGAAAAATAATCTTTTTGAGTGGGAAAAAGGGGTGTACCAAGGTCTTTTGGTGACATTTTGTTGGCTTCAGAGGCTCAGATGGTGGAAAAGTGGACAAATGGGTCATGTGAATAAGGGAATGAGCTAGTGATCACTTTTTAGGTGTTAAGAGTGGAACATACCTATGATCAATGTAAATAAGCATGTGCAGGATGTGGACACTCGGGGGGGTGTTCTCTTGGGGTCAAAAGGTCATCAAATTATGAAGGGAAAATGGAAGCTCTGCAGGGCTCGAAAGGGAAAAGTGCTCAGTCACCAAGCTAACAATTGAGTAAGCGGTAGCCGACACAAGGCTCAAGCGGAAAGTAAGATGAGGCAATGCAATCACAACTTGATATAACTGGGGGACTCCTTATGGGAGATGGCCAGCATAAGACAAAGTAGAGTATGAGTCTTTATCGCAAAGTCATGGCATAACTACAAAGGACTCCCAATTTTAAGGACAAACAACAACATGGGCACCAAAATGCAAAAAGGGGTTTTAACTAGGGTACCCATGTTCGGAAAGGCCCTACCGCCACATAATGACACTTCTATAACAATGTGAAGGTTCTATATCAGTTAAGAAGCGGGTTCACACCTAGGGTTTATGAAAGTGGTCAAAAGGTCAAATGCACATTGCATGTGAAACCGACATCTAACCTATATGCCAGGTGTGAAATATACCTGTCGTAGGTGCGAAACAATAAAAAACAACTCTCGTCGAAGAAATCTGGTCAAAAAAATGCTACTACAAGACATTATATTAGTCTAAAATAGCATAAAATGGTGAAAACTATAGGCAAGTGGGTTTTCAAATTTATAAATAGTAACAAAAAATTACAATTTACAATTCATTTTCACTATTCACCCCAATTTGGAGTTTTGTGGTTAGTTTTCACCTCAAAGTTCAATTGCTGATTCTGGGAGCTACGAGTATCCGTTGGTCGAGCCGTCTAGAGCAGGTTGGTTGTCTCATCCATAGATTTAATTTGATTGTTTTTATTTGAATTTTCATTGGTTAAAAATTTTAAATGGACAAGCCTTAAATGGTCACGGTGGTACCTGCAGGCTACTAGTATATGGGTAGCGGGTAGGGCTAGGTACACACCGGTCAACGCATGCGTTAACTGCGGGTACCTGCCTCTGTGAGCAAATAAGCTAGAGGGTACGGCTGTGGAGTTGGTTTTTTAAAATGAAATTGATTAAACTCTTTGCTTTCTCTTCCTCCAGGATGGTTCTAGAGTGGAGAGAGAGGGAACATGACCTTGTGGATGAGGCCACCCGCAATAATTTGCCTGCACAACAAGCTTTACAAGCATGTGGGATTTACAAATTTTGGAACATAGGGGGTTTGAGGGCCCAAAACCTATTTCTATGTTGTTTAATAGATTACTGGGACATAGATGCCCAAAAATTCAACTTGGACAGGCAAACAATATCCTTGGAGGTGGATGATATCTACTTCATTACTGGTTTGTACCGCCGAGGTGAAGTGGCAAGCCTTTGATCTCGTATTGTGGGTGGTGGGATCCCCATTCCCGACTATATCGAGCGGTACTATCTTCCCGATACTCGGACAATGGAGATTCAGGTTCCCATCAAAGCCATAGTCGACCTGAGCATGAAGATCATAGTGGCTACCCTAGTGTGGATTTCTGGTTCAAAATCTCTTCACCAGGCATTTAGTGTATGCAGCCCACAGTTTATGACTAGTGCATAATGTTACTGGGGTCCATGAAGACTCAGTTAATGGAGTGCAAGAAAGGGGAGGAAAGAAACTTTGGATACGACAGTATCTTATGCAGTTTCTTCTTTGAGCGAGTTTTGGGGCTTCGTCCGAGGGTTGAAGTCCCTCCTCATAGTCTCTACGACCCATCCCTGACCCTATGGGCCAAGGTCTTGACGCGATAGTGTGGTGGCCATTAGGAATCACCATACACAGAGGAGTTCTTTCACTGGTGGGACCGACAAGTCGTAGCTATAGATGACTACCCCTATGCAGGGATAGACTTATGTCAGGATCGTGACATGCCGCTTCCACCAGGAGCAGCGTTTGGAGACATTGGTGAGTACTCTTTTTTATGTTTTTTGTGTATTAAATATTTTGTATTTTTGGTTACAAATGTAAACGCAAAAATATTTTTGGGGGTAGTTTCATATATTAATGTTTCATTGTTTGCTCGTAGACAAGGGTCTAGTTAGACCACAGGGATTCCCGAGACATCGTCGACGGGGCAGGGGTGATGAAGTAGTGGGTGCTGTAGCAGGAGCATACACTACAGACTGTACAGGTCAACCTATCACGGATGACCAACAGGGTACCAGGTATCGAGATAGTGTAGCTACCACAGGATATGCAGCGCCATGTGGTGGGGGTACCGACCAGCTGGGTGTAACTACTGCAGCGTATAGAAAATGTAGTACAGTATTACTATCAGATGCATCCTACTGAGACGGAAACTAGGCCTCCTCGTAGGGCTTAGATATCTCAAAGTCCCATTTTTGTATCGATATGTATATTTTTGAGGGCTACGGGCTCCAGTTTTGTATTATGACACTACCATTTTGGACATATTATTTATAAAAAACTATGGTTCTCCGATTCTACTATATGTGTGTATGTACAAATGTATGAATGTATCTTTTATTTGTGTGCTTTATTATGAATGTGACAAATGCCAATATAGGACATAGTTATCATATGCATCGGATATGTGATTAAAACTTCTCGAAACATGAATGTATGTAATGAAAACAAAATGTCGTTCCAAGATTCTTACCCTTAAGAATTTTCGTAGTAACGTAGGATTTCTCACACAATACTAACCATTCAACTGAGACACAACCATTTGTGAATCCAGACGGACTTCTAAATACTGGATACCATGTGAAATAGCATCTCGAAGTAGCTCAATCACGGCACTATACTCAGCCACATTGTTAGATGTAGGACCGAGACAAGCACCTCCTGAAGACACAACTAGATGGTCAGGCGAATAAATAACCTAGGTAGCAGAAGCAAGCTGCTGCGTATGACGGCTAGCACCATCTGCGAATCCTAAGAACGTAGGAAATTCCACTGACATCTTTCAATGAAATGGAAGCGAATCATCATACCCGAAAACCAAAAGAAAACTAAACTATGTACAGAAGTAACTATACAATAGTATACAAAAGTATTAGCTCGAACTAGAAGTGCAAGCGTAATACTGCTTGAGGTAGAGCCCATTCTTAGTTTCCTTCAAGATGTTCCCCTCATAATCCTCTAATTCATAGGCTCCTTTTTCCAAGACATTCCTCATGATGTAAGGACTGTGCCACATGGGGTTAAACTTGCTTGTCCCCAGGGGTTCTTTAGCTTGGTCATATAAGAGGACCAAGTCACCTTTAGCATATTGCCGGGTACGGACAGACCTATCATACTGAACCTTGACACGACATTTATTGGCATAGCCACGGTGGCATCTTGACATTGCTCGTCTAGCTACTCAAGGTGTATTAAACGTTTCTCAATACCCGACGTATCAGGGAGGAACTCTATGGCCAGTTTTAGTGAAGGGATTTTGCATTCAATCGATAAAATCGACTCCACACCGTGTACCAGTTGAAATGGTGAGAACCTGGTGGCAGTCTTGACTGTGGTTCGATATGCCCACAATGTAGGATATAACATAATATGCCAATTGTTCTTGCTTTGTTGGATGGTACGTTTGAGAATGGTCTTTAAAGACTTATTGACTACTTCTACCTGACCATTCGCTTGGGGATAGTAAGAAGATGAGTGTTCTTGACGAAACCCAATCTTGAGTGACAAATCCTCCATCATTTTGTTCTGAAAGTGACTGTCGTGGTCAATGACAATCTCTTTCAGAATACCGAACTGAGTAATAATCTGATTCAACATGAAATTGGTTGTTGTAGCACCATCGACTTTTACATTAGGCATGGCCTCGGCCCATTTGGAAAGTAGTCCACGACCACTATGATATGGTGATGCCCCCCAACTGAGCTGGTTTGCAATCCATGAAATCCATCCTCCATTTGGCGAAGGGACCGACAGTGACGACCGGATGAAGGGGCACTGGATGAGACTGTATATTTCGAGAAAACACCTAGCAAGGGTGACATCTCTTCACAATGTTTATACAATCTTTAAAGATCAAAGGCCAAAAGTAACCAGCTTGCATAATACATTGGGTTGTAGAAAGCCTGGATAAGTGACCGCCAGATGCCCAAGCATGGCAATCATTAAGCACCCGTTATGCTTCTTTGTGAGTAAAGCAATGACGGAGAATAGAATCCTTTCCTCGACGATACAAAGTGTCATCGACGATAGTATAATCTTTTGTCTGATGTTTCACACGCCGTCGCTCATCTCGCGAATAATGCGAAGGAAACTTCAAAGTTTGGAGATATACAATGACATCCCCATACCAAGGTTCCTCTAACGAGATAAGAAATAAATGTTCATCCACAAAGGAATCCTCATGAACGACATCCTCATCAAGTCTCGGAAGGTCCGACATAAGCTCAGCAAAAGGCAAGGATTTCACTGTAATCGCCAAAGCAAAATCGAGATCAAACTCCTGAAGGGTAACAATCCATTTATTGTACTTCCCCCCTATGATATGTTGTGATAGCACGAACTAAAATGGATTGATATGTGCTACAACCGTGGTAGTTATAAGCATGATATAGTGTCGTAACCGTTGGACTGCATGAACAGTCGCAAGCGCCAACTTTTCCACGTGAATATATCTCAGTTCAACGTCTACTAGATTTCGACTAAGGTAATAGATCACATGCTCGACGAGCATATCATCAACCTGAACTAATACCATGCCAATCGTCTCTTGAGATGCAGCCACATAAAGTATAAAATCTCGTGCGAAGTTGGGTGGACTAAGCACAGGGGCTGATACCAAATTTTTCTTAAGGGCATCGAAAGACTGATGGGCTCGCTCATCCCAGATAAACGGTGTGTATTTCTTCAGCAAGCATGCAAAACCTTTGGTAAGAATAGCATAATTGACTACAAAGCAATGTAGAAAAGTAACTCTCCCCTGGAGGCTCTAAAGTTGAAACAAGTTGCGCGGAGGAGGAAATCGAAGTATTCCCTCAACTTTAACAGGATCGACTCTAATACCCTCTTTCGAAACTATGAATCCTAGAAGCTGACCTGTCCTCATAGCAAAGATGAATTTATTGGGATTCAATCGAATCTTGTAGCATATACTTCATTTGAGAATCAAACGGAGGTGCTTGGGGTGGTCCACTCTCTTGTGAGAATGGCCAGCAAGATCATCCAAGAAAACCTCCATAATCATTTTAAGGTCATGAAAGGAATAGGTCATGGCACGCTAAAACATAGCTCTAAAGTTTTTAAGGCCGAAGGGAATTTTTCAGTACGCAAATGTACCCCAAGGACAAATGAAAGCAGTCTTATGTTGGTCCTCGGGTTTGATTTGAATCTGGTTATACCCCAAAAAGCCGTCCATGAATGAAAAAATATCACTTCCCACACAAGCATCCAAGATCTGATCAATGAATGGAGTGGGGAAATTGTCTTTCGGACACGCATGATTTAGGTCTCTAAAATTAGTGCATACGCAGATCGTTCCTTGCTTCTTATCCACAGGAATGGGGCTTGACACCCATTCTGTAAGGGGAACAGAGTAGATGAAACCATCCTTGAGCAGTTTCTCCACATCTGCCTTCCTAGGGTTAACAGCACAAAGACATTGTCGAACCGGTTTGGCATGAGGATACATTCTAATCTCGTGTTCGACAATATTGGGGTCTATTCCTGGAATCTCCTCATATGACCAGGTGAAAGCTTCTTGAAGTTCTGTAAACAATTCAGGGTAAATGGAAACCTCCTCAGAAGAGCAATCATCACTGATGTAAACATTCTCAATCTTTCCGGGAGTGCGAGAGATGTTGATCAGTATAGTCAGGGGAAATATTAGCCATGTTCCCCTCTGCATAAATCTCATGTGAACCCAAAAGAGCCACAGGATGACTAACCATCTCGGAAAGAGTCATCCTAAACTATTCTTGTTCGGCGAGATCGAGGTTGGGAAGGAAATAAGAGCAATGATGGATATCCTCCCAAGGTCTCTCACTACCACACATGGCCTTGATAATAGCTTCATCCGAGGGTAAAGTATCATTAAGGTAATCATGCGAACAAGATGGGTTGGCTTCCCAAACTGGCATCATAATGGGATCTTCCTCCTTTGTTCGTGAAGAGGAGAGATCCGGCTCTACAGTGGCGAGTTGAATATCTTGATAACCAAGCTCAACATCAGACAAAGGCATAGACATCTTGACGTGCGCAATGTATCCAGAAGTAGAATTCGTGGATGGTAAGGTCCATGGATCATCAAAATATGAAGTCCAAAACGGTACATTATGCAATGGAGGAGACGTATCGTCGGAAATGGTTCCAATAAAATTAAAGGGTGGAGGTAAATCTTAAGATCCCATCAATGAAGGACACAATATGACACCCATGTTCCCAGTTGCCAGCTGAGAATCTGTAACTTGGGGGACTACTGATCCCGTGGATGCTGTGGGAGAAGGATTAACGAAATCTAGCTGATTGATTGTCACAATATTGCCTTCGTGTGGAAAGAAAATAACTCTGAATATAGTAGACACGACAGCTTTCATAGCATATATCCAATTCCTACCGAGTAGAAGGTTGTAGTCGATGGGTGCATTAACCACCTCGACTTCAATAGGCATAGGTTTACCTCCCAAGTGGACAACAAGGGAAGGGATAATCCCATGTGGCTTAAATGACCGATCGTCAAATGCAGTGAGCATGGTCCTAGACATGAGTAGAGGAGGAGAGCTAAGAGCTTTCCAAAAATCTAAAGACATCACTAACGCGGAAGCACCTTCGTCAACCATCGTTCTCTTGACGAAATTTTGAAGGCACTCCACATGGATTTGAAAAGCCACATGGTAAGGTAAGCGAGGTTGAACATCAGCAGTGGTCAAAATTAATAAGGTTGGGACTCTCCCCATCCTGAAATCCTAAAGAACTCAAAAGGGCATGCCTTTGAGAAGGACACGCCTGTAAAAATTCAAGAGCCGACATGGCACAAGGAGTTTGGCCCAAATCTTCTACAATGGAGTAGTTCTGGGCAGTTCGAGCATTGGGATTATGCGTAGATCGCTTGAGAACACCTTTAGGTATCTGCGACATAATAGAGGGCTTCTCGATATGCAAGGAATTATCAGGAGGAAGGAGAGGCTCATTCCCCATATTCGGTTGTGGTGTACCATAATCACATTGACGAGTAGCAACACTAACCTCTGATTGGACCATATCCATGCAACCATATCCACTAGTATTGGAGGAAGACGTTGTAGTCTCATTAGGTCCATAACCAGTAGTGGGAGCATGCGAAGCCATGTTTTGATGATGAGTAAGGGGATCCTTCAACACAACTGGGCTCTGTGCACGATGCTTCGATGCTTCTTCGATTCGAGGACACAAGTGAGTAAGATGGTCTTCCCACAAAGCTTGCAAGGGAATTTCACCTTACGCCTAGGTTTACGGTCCTCGCCAGCATTTCCGCCTCCTTGAGGAGGGTTTGCATTATCCTTATGAGGGGTATTGCGATTACTATTATTGTTCCCATTGTTTCCACCCTTACAGTTGTTTCTCCCCTTCTTCTTACCACTAGGATGCTGGTTACCCGATGGGTTCATCAATTGCACAGTGTGTACATCGAACGACGAGGCGGAAGTGGACAAGGTGTGAACCTATCCGGGAGTAGACTGGTTAATCAAAAAAAATTGCATTTGATTAGCCACCAAATCTATGGGGTGAGTACTTGCGGATACCACAATGCCATCGGCATGTGGTCCAGGAACTGACTTGGGATCATGTCATGTTCGCGGGTGTGTCAAGAATAATGTCATACAAATTCGAGAATGAGAGTATAGTAAATCTAACTGTTGCACTTTTAAGACAACTTGTTCCTCTGTCATAATACCGGAGATTGAAACATCCTTAGGAATATATGGAAGTAAGGACTTGAGGAACCATTCCAACATAAACTCTGGAGGAATGTTGGCTTTCACTAATCACTTGCAACGACGCCACTCTTGAACATGGTCAGAAATATGCATGGCCTTATTCTGACGGAAGGTAGAAAAAAGTTCAGTACCAGTATCATAACGAACCAGCAACTAGAAATGATCTAAGAAAACCAAAGTGATCTCATTGAAACCCCTATAAGTGCCCCTAGGAAACTCAACATACCACTTCGCGGCTGCCCCCAGGAGGGTATGTTGAAATATTCATAATCGAACATAATCACGATTCAACGAGTTGGATGAGCACCAAAGGTGAAAGGTAGTGACATGGTCACCCGGATCCTCACCACTCTTCCCCTCAAACTTGGGAATGTCCGAAGGGATCTTGGTAGGGACCGGAGGCTAATTGGGATCGTGACACACTGGATCATTCCTGAGCTTTGAAAGATCCAAAAGATTCAAACGTGCAAGGAACAGGAGTTGCGGCTGGAAAGCTTGATTATGAGATCCCATAAAAGGTTGATTGTAAGGACCTGATGGGTAAGAAGGACCATAAGCTTGACCATGACCATAAAAATGCTGATAATATGGGCCTGATTGACCATAAGCTTGACCATGGCCATAAGGTTGATAACCTCCTCTGACCTGACCCGTGTGAGGGTAAGTAGGTATATATGCATTTTGAGCACCATATCGAGGTGGGTTGTACTGATGGCCAACACCGATTGTATTGTAGTAAGGGTTTCCACCATAATTATGGGGCATATACATACTATTCGTAGCAGGAAACGTGTTGTAATGACCCTGTTGGTAAGGTATGTTCCCACCCCCTGCATAAGCATTATTAGTAGTGTGAGCAGTCGTGTGGTGACCATAAGCATGAGATGTATTCCCAACCCCAACATTGGTGTTACTAGTAGCAAGAATGGTGGAATTGTGACCATGAGTATGAGGTATATTCCCACCTCCTACATTAGCATTACTAGTAGCGGAAGTGGACATAAAATTATAAGGTATGTGTCCACCACCGTGATTGGAAGGAATGTTAACATTCGCAAAAGTGGTCCTCGATTGACGGGTAGAGGCATGTGTAGTGTGTTGTGGATGGCGAGTCGTGTTGTGAACAATGTTCCTATTAGGTTGGGTAGTCCTAGGTGGTGGTCGTCTTCCAACATTTGCATTATTAGGAGGAACATGACTGGTCCCCATACTATGTGTGTGAGTGGAAAAAGTGGTGCCCCCGGAGAGGGTATTGCCCCCAGTGGGTGCAGTGTTGCTAACAACATGACTACTGCCAGCATGACTACCAAAAGCAGTGGAAGGATCAACTATGTTTTAATTAGGCATACCAAAAGAGAACGCGGGTAGGGTTGGTCGTAGGGCCTGTGTCATCATGTAACTTTGGAATCCCATAATGGAAACCATGTGGATCTAAAGGATCGAACGGGTCGTCCTCGTGTGGATCTAGACCAAAAAAACTGGGGTGGGTCTCGGGTGGATCCAGACCAAACATACTAGGTTGGGTCTCGGGTGGATCACCCCCCCATGCCTCTCTAGGAGTAGGGGTGTCTGAAGTGTGTTCTACTCTACCCAATGGACTCGTAGGGATTTCTCCCGTGCCAGAATGTACAGTCAAGGCGTCGATGACGTATGTTTCGTAAGAATCTGAAGACTTGGAGAGAGCCTGCCGATGTCCCCTCTCGACAGGGCATGAAATATCGACAGCTGGTAAACCAGTCAATCGATGAGATCGATGGAGAGCTGGACTCCTTGCCATGAATATCTCTGGAGAGACTCTAAAATCAAAATGTCCCCTAACGGAAAAAACTATCGATCAAAAATAGAAAATCAAGAGCACACACCTAGAGAAACTATAGCTAAGAGCAGACAAACAGAGTGGCTAAATGAGATCCCAACACTATAGCTGGTATGTCTCTCCTAGGAGAGGCTTGAGACTCCCAAACTGTAGCTGGAGGTAACAAAATCAATTATAAAGGTTTCCAGGCTTCACTGCGTGCAAAGGGCCGGAACCCTCGGCAACAAACAACTGTGCTATCCAACCTCTATCTAACTCAGGACACAAATAGTATAACCACTGCAAGTACCCTATGCGATACCTAGGTAAGGAAACTATGGTCACCACAGTATAACCAATGCTCAAGGGGACAGTAGTAGGTGAGATCCATTGTATGGGAAGGGTAGCTAAGCCCGAAACTCAAGAGGGTAAAATCCCCCAAGAGTCCCCAAATACGAACAAATCCTGGAAATATCTCCCACGTTCAGCCGGTATTGGAGGGCTATCTCCGCAACAAACATCTCGTGACCTCGTGCTTAACTCTGGTCTAAGTAGAGCTTCCTGAGAACACCGATGTATACCATGGATTTCACCACTCCTTGGTCAGACACATAATGTTTCGTCTGTAGTCTTGGATTGTTTACTCACAATGATCTATTCCAAGACTCTAAACCTATGCTAGTTGGTGTACCCTATAAATAAAAATTGTTCTAATCAATTTTATGATTAAGTGTTAATTTTAATGGCTATGGTTACTCAAAGGATATGGTCGTGAAACTAGTGATGTATATGACTCAATAGTATGCAAAATCGTCAAACTCTAGACTCATCTATCCAATAAAAACAATGCCACTAGAATGAGAATCAATCCAACAGTTTCGAAATAAAAATGCAACTCTTTTATATTTTCAATGCATAAACATAACCTAAATGAAAGTACAAGCACTCAGATGCAAAATGCAGTACATAAAAGTAAATTTTTTTTTTGTATTTTCACTTATAAGCAAAAGGAAAATGAAAAACTATGTTTTTGTATTTTTCAATATAATGAAATGTAAAATGCAAGAAAAAACTCACTATTTAGTCACAGAAATGCAAAGGAGATCACTCAGACAACCCAGCAAATCCCAAATAGTAAGACTCATCCTATGGAATGAGCTAAAAAATTAAAAATGGGTAAAAGTCAACAAGGCTCAAAACCAAGAGAAAAGAGGAGTTTTGGTCACGAACAAGGCTTGGAATAGTCAAGAACAAGGCCAAAGAAGACTCAAGAACACTCAAAACCAACCCAACAACAACCAAAGGCCATAAACCAATCACCCCTGGAGTTGTACGCTACTGTCGAAGGAATAACTGCGGGTACCCGCGAGCTATAGTGCAGATAGAAGCGGGTAGACATGGGCAGAACTAGGCTCACCCACGTACAAGGAAAAGCAAATGAGCAGTAAAAGAGTCCAAAGGTTCAGAAAAAGGGTGTTTTCTATAGTGTATCCTAATGGCCAATGAATGACACAGAGACTTGACACACAGCAACTCTAAACAAGGACTAAAGCCTAAAAATTCCCAAAATGGATGTTCTCCCCAGTGGAGTCACCATTTTTGTTACGGAGAAAACTTCCTATGGCTTGGGGTAGACCACAACAGATAGTTGGCTACTAGAAATTAACTCAATTCTCAATGCTATGCTATATAAATGACAATGCTAAGATACTCAAGAGTAAAACCAACCTCGATCCAGACGTTTGATGTAGATCCCCATTGGAGCTTTCAACTCGTGCACTTGAACCTGCAAATTAGTCTTGACAGCCAATATACAACAAGCACATATAATATATGAAATACATTAACATCATCAATAGCAATGGTCCATGATATCATAAGTAAATGCTACCCAATGTAATATAAACGACATTCACAACATTAATGCACGAGAATATGAGTATTTCTATTAATAAATAACAAGAAGTACAATGTGATACGACCTCTTGCCGGAAACCAATCTGAACCAAGAACTGGGTCTCTCCACTTGTGCCTCCACCACTTCAATCCTCCATGGAATGGCAAACTCAAACTAAGATAGGAGTTTGGAAGGTGAACATAAGAGGTTCACAACAACAAGGATCAATTAGTGTAGACTCAAGATGCGGCAAAAAACCACTAGAGTTATATTGCTCTCTCTTTCTCCTCCCTTCCATATGCCATATGTGCTCAATATATAGTCCTCCCAAAGGTAAGTGAAAGGACACATCGAGGTGTTTCGGGGCAAATTGAGGGCTAAAGGTCACCCTAAGACTTCTTTTTGGGAGTAAAAAATCATTTAATAGTGATTTTTACCATTTTACTTGTCACCCACAGGATATAGTGGTGCAGCTCGTGGGTACGCAGGCTAAAGTGGAACAACTTGCGTACAAGAATAAAAATAGGGAAATAGTGTATCTAAAGGATATAAAGTGGATCTGAGTCAGTAAAATGGATCCAAAAGGCCAAAGAGTACTGATGCTCGCAAGGTGGAAAATTACGTTGTAATAGTTATTGCAAAAACTTATATGAAATTGTAAGTCAACATGTTTTTGATTCCCCAAAGCTATTTTATGTTAAATACAAAAACCGATCATAGTAAGCCGGGACATGATAAAGAAAATGTATAATGTGAAAAAGTGTGCCCAAGGCTTCTATAGTTGATCAAAGTATAACTAAAAACAAGAGCTGCATGCATCTTAGTCACTATCTTTAATAGTTTGAAATTTAAATATTTTGAATACTAAATAGATATTAATAATTTGAAGAAAAATGAAATGCCAATAAAATTTAAAATAAAAAAATATATAGAAATCAGATTAAAGTTTAAATAATCAACAATAAAACGTGAGATACATAGGAATTGCATATCATTTGCACTTGCAATCTTGCAAGCACCTCCTAGTTGTATTCTTACTTCTCGTCATAACTTCACTACAAGAATTTACCCTTTCCGGGGGGGGGGGGGGGGTGGCTTGAGGAATTCTTGTTAAAAACACCCCCAAAAGAGTTTTTAGGTATTTAAGGGTGGTTCTTGACCCCCCCCCCCCCAAATTCTTGAGAATTCGACTGTTGGAGGTGGTTTTTAAGAACCTCCCCCAAAAGTCCAATTCTCATGACTTTTGGGGGTGGGTTTTCTAAAAAATGCTCCTAAATGTATTTTTGAGGGTGGTTTTTAAATCCCACCCCACCCCACAAAAAATAGTTCATGAGAATTGGACTTTTGGGGGTGAGTTTTAGAAAAATCGTCCCCAAAATTCCAATTCCCATGACTTTTGGGGGCGATTTCTAGAAGTCGTCCCCGCCAAAGTCGTGAGAATTGGACTTTTGGGGGCAGTTGTCTAAAACCTGCCCGAAAAAATCCAATTTTGATGACATTTTTTTTAGGTAGGGGTTTAAAAATACCACTCCTAAATGTATTTTTCAAGTGGTTTTTAGAACCACCCCAATAAAAGTCATTAGAATTGGACTGTTGGGGGTGGTTTTTGGACAACCCCCGCAAAAGTCATGAGAAATTAACTTTTAGAGGTTTTTTTTAACAACTGCCTCTAAAAATTCAATTCTCATGATGATGACATATGCACTGACAACAACAATGACGATGGAGATGATGACAACAATAATGATGATAACAACGAAACTAGTGATGTTAATGATGATGATGATGATGATGATGATGATGATGATGGTGATGATGATGATGTGTTAGGAACACATGTCAACCCTTCTCTTTACTTTGTTAATATATTGTTGTTGGATGCATATGCTTTGTAAGTCGTCCTGTAGTATTTGTTGATCCATAGTTTGTATTAGCCCATGGTATTGACCCATAGTATTGGACACATATGCTTTGTAAGTCGTCCTGTAGTATTATATGTCCCATGGTATTGACCCATAGTATTGGGCATAGAATCAGTATATGAGTGTGTGTTGAGGCCAATGAAGGCATCGTGAAGCTATTTGTATTGAGCTTGCTCAAAGGAGGTTGCCCCCTCGAAGTGGCCTGCAATTAATAAATCGACTCTAAGTTCTGTTATTTCTGTTATCTCGTGTATTCTCATTAATTAATTGTTGTAGGTTCTTCACATCTGGTATTAGAGCACTTTCTTGGGCTCGTTGGGTAGAATTTCTGCCAATTTTTTTTTTGATTATGCATCTATTGCAAGTTCGTATCTGGGAATAATCCCTATCCGCTTAACTGTGGGAATTACTTGGGCATAAGCCCTAAAACTCATTGTGAGGAGTACCACAGGAACCCCAAGGTAGCTGGCCCATTGAGAGGACCTACCAGTGAAAAGGGAAACGACCCCTACCTGATTAACTAGTTCCCACCAGTGAGGTAAATTAAGAATTGTTGTTTGTGGCAAAGTGGTTATCAGTTTTACCTGAGCCGTGGAGTGAGGGGTACTACCCTAATAGGCAAGCCTTCAGATAGCATTGGTGGCCGAGTGAAACCCCTGAACTGTTAGGAAGCTGAACATACCTCGGGTCCACATCTATTTTCAGTTGAATTGTTGATGATCACTTCCGCGTCGTTTCAGATCCATTCTGAAATTCGTTCCCGATCCAGCCGTTTCAGATCAATTCTGAAAGTCGTTCCTGATCCAGTCGTTTCAGATATATTCTGAAATCCGTTTCAACTCCATCCGTTTTTGATCCATTCAGTTCCATTTTAGATCCATATGTTGTCGATCCCTTCTGTGTCGTTGCAAATCCATTTATGAAAAAAAAAACCGTTTATAAAATTCCATTTTTTTCGCCATATCTCCCTTGTTTTAACTCTGTTTCCCTTGAACATTCCCGGACACCCCTGCAATCCCATTCTGCATATTTTATTTATGAGGACCCTATCCTAAATTATACTTCCCAAAGCCATAAATCTCACATTTGTTTATTTTTAGGGTTTGACATAACTTCTTCAATTTTCATCCACTCGCCTCCAAATTTTGCCACTGTGTTCATTCCCTATTTCTGCTTCTTTGTCCCTCTTTGAAAATTTTTCTCATTCTTTCACCTCGCTTCTGAAATCCTCATTTTCTACTTCCCTGTCCATTCGAAAGTGTCCAAAACCTAGTCAACCCCCAATTACCCATCAGAGTTTTTCCCAAATCCAAATTTCCATTTACTAAATCAACTTTTGTTTGTGTTTTTCTACCCATTCCACCCCCCCCCCAAAAAAAAAAACTCTTAGTTATGGTTGTCACCCGCGCAGGAGCAAAAACCATGGAGGAAGCACTTGCAGCCATCCAAACCAAACTACAAGATCTGGATGAAAAATTTCTCGGCCTCCATCTTGAGCATTCAACCATGAACAACAAACGATAGTCCGAGTCTTCATCAGACAATGGGTTCTCTTCTTCCAGCAATTTCCGTGGTCTGAAGCTTGATTTTCCTCGCTTCAATGGTACTAATCCGACTGGATGGATTTATCGTGCAGAACAGTATTTTAGTCTGCATAATAATTTTGATGTCAACAAAGTTCCACTTGCATCATTTCATTCGGAACAGGAATCTCTTCAATAGTACCGTTGGTAAATCAAGGCTCATGAAGAGCCAAAATGGCCAGATTTTTTCCAACTCCTTTTGCAACGATTTGGTCCTAGTGCTTTTGATGAATTCATAGGATCCCTCATGAAACTTCCCCAAATTGGCACTATGAGAGAGTATCAGACAGAATTTGAGAAACTAGCCAATCACACAGAAGGATTGTCTTATGAATTCTACAGGAGTTGTTTTATCAGTGGTCTTAAGGATGAAATCCGATCAGAGGTTAAAATGTTCTGTCCCAACACAATGATGGAAGACCTGGAGTTGGCTAAGTTGGAAGAAGACAAGATTGCATCCCAACAACTCTCCAAACCCACTTTTGTTCCCTTCCGAAATATGGGTTCTCAATGACCTCCCATCCCGCCAGCTCCTCGACCAACTCCTATCAAGCATTTGTCTGAAACAAAGATGCAGGCACGCAGAGAAAAATGGATTTGTTATAATTGTGATGAGAAATTCACTCGGGGACATAAATGTGTTTAGCAAAATCTCTATCTCTTGGATATGGATTCTCCTCCTGACTCTAAAATTGGTGAAGAATCTCCAGCTACAATGGATTATCAGGTCGACATTTAGGAGCCGCCTATTGACCCCCCATCTCAGGACGACCAACCAGTGATATCTCTCCATGCTTTATCCATTGTCCCCACCCCCCAAACAATGTGGGTCAGCGGCTACTTCAAGAAGCTTCCTCTTACAATACTCATTGATTCTGGTAGCACTCATAACTTCATTGACCCTCAGATCGCCAAACATGATGATTGTTTTGTCCTTCCTTACTCCAACTTTGAAGTCATGGTTGCTAATGGGGGCACCTTAACTTGCAAGGGGAAGTGTCACAATGTGTGTATCTCTCTAGAAGATTATAACCTGTGCTCTTACATGTTTTCTTGTCCCTAGGCAGATGTGATGTGGTTTTGGGCATTCAATGGTTACGCACACTTGGCCCCATCTTATGGGATTTTGCTGAACTTTGGATACAGTTTTCAGTCAATGGGAAACACCACAAATTTACGAGCTTACAACAATGGTCTCTCAGCATCATTAGTTCACATCACTTAGAAAATATCCTTAAGAAGAATTCACATGGTCTCATCGCTCAACTCCATTCCATTCAGATGCACCCCTCAACGGTCTCCACTACTTCCTTGGATAGATATGCAAGTGTCTTTGCTGAACCAGTGGGCTTGTCGCCTTCAAGAGACCTTTCCGTTAAGAATTTAGCCGCATCTACATCTCAGCAGGAAATGTTGGCTATTTTGCATGCATTACAGAAGTGGAAGCCATTCCTATTAGGGAGTTATTTCTGCATCAAGATTGATCTCCAAAGTCTGGAAAATTTCCTAGAACAACAGGTCTCCTCCCTAGAACACCTGAAATGGGTTATCCAACTCATGGGTTCCACCTATGCGATCACTTAGAAGAAGGGTAAGGACAATATGGTGGCAAATGCTCCTTCTCGCACATTTTATGACCCAGTTTCTCTTACAGCTATTTGCTTGTTCCAAATTGGTTGCAATCTATTCAACAGGTCTATCTCTTCTATGAACTCCATGCTTCTTCATCGGCAGGCGCTCTAGGTTTCTCAAAACATATGACCGGGAACAATGTAACTTCTTTTGGCAGGGATTGAAAATGACAATTCAACAGATGGTGGTTGACTGTGATACTTTCCAAGTCAACAAGGGTGAAACGACACTCCTTTCAGGACTGTTTGAACCCTTGCCCATCCCTACACAGATTTAGACAACTATTTCTATGGATTTCCTAGAAGCACTCCAGTGGTACAATACCACATCTAAAAGGACACCATATGAAGCAGTCTATGGACAGGAACCACCAGTTCTTCTTCTATACACCCTTAGTAGCTCCCCAGTTTAGGCAATTGAATCGGTTCTTCAAAACCATGATCCGATTCTTCTCATTCTGCAGGACAATGTTCACATGGAAAGAATTCGACTGAAACAACAAGTTGATCAGCACCATTTTGAGCGCACTTTTCACACAGCTGATATGGTTCTTCTTCATCTACATCCTTCCAAGCAATCCTCCCTGAAACTCAAATGACATCAGTGGCCCGAAATGCAACCCGAGGATGCTACAAGGGAACCACTCCTTCAGATTCTGCATCAACTTCCACATCTAAAGCTGTGAGGACAAAGCTTTTTCTAAGAGAGAGGGGATGTTAAGAACCCGTGTCAACCCTTCTCTTTACTTTGTTAGTATATTGTTGTTGGACTCATATGCTTTGTAAGTCATCCTGTAGTATTTGTTGATCCATAGTTTGTATTAGCCCATGGTATTGACCCATAGTATTGGGCATAGATTTAGCATATAAGTGTGTGTTGAGGCCAATGAAGGCACCATGAAGTTATTTGTATTGAGCTTGCTCAAAGGAGGTTGCCCCCTCGAAGTGGCCTACGATCAATAAAGAGATTCTGAGTTTTTTTATTTCTATTATCTCGTGTATTCTCATTAATTAATTGTTGCAGGTTCTTCACATGATGAGGATGATGACAATGTTTGATGATGATGATAATCACAATGATGTAATCCTCAACCATTACAATGCCCTAGAACATCACATAGCATATAGTGTGAATAATTCTTGAAACAAGGCACTTTGTTGTTCTAGGTAAGTGAATTAACATAACCTCTTACTTGTAAAACTCAAAAGAGAAGCCACATCTTAGCCAAAGTACAAGATTCAACTCAATGGATCCAATACTCACTATCAAATATGTGTGGAGTTTACAATTAAACAGATAAATTGTAAGACATTAGCTTAGAAGAATGAAAATTGGAAAATACCCAGGTTGGGTTGTTAGTACTAGCAGTCCAGGGAATCACTTATTCGCTGCTATGAGAACGCCAAAAATGATTTACATAAATGATAACATGCCTCCAACATCTAATGATGTGTAATTTGCTTGCAACTAATTTTTCCAGATGGCATTTTTTCAAACAACTTATGCTTATAGTCAAGTTATCCATTGCTCAGTAAAATGCACACCCTAGGTTACTCATTGGTCAAAAATTGAAATTAAAACCATTGGATTGAATCTAGGTACATTGTTCAAAAAATCCTCTTCCAGATTCCTAAAATGATGTGTCATTTGCCCGCAATGAATATGTGAAGATGACATTTTTTCAAACAACTTATGCTAAGTGAAAAGCTACGCATTGCTTAGTAAAATGTACACCCTAGGATGCACATTGGTAAAAAAATTGAAAGTAAAACTATAATCCTGAAGATAGATACATTGTGCACAAAAAACCTCTTTTGGTTTCCTAAAATGATCTGTCATTTTCCCGCAATGAATCTTCCAAGATGAATTTTTTTCAAACAACTTATGCTTAGAGTCAATCTATGCATTGCTCAATAAAATGCATTCCCTAGGCTTCTCATTAGTAAAAAATTGAAATTAAAACCACATGCCTAAATATAGATACATTTTACACAAAAACCTCTTTCGATTTCCTAAAATGATGTGTCATTTTCCCGCAACGAATATGCCAAGATGGAATTTTTTCAAAAAAATTATGCTCAGACTCAACCTATGCACTGCTAAGTAAAATGCATGCCCTAGGATGCACAGTGGTAAAAAAGTTAAATTAAAACCATAGACCTAAATCTAGATACATTATGCACAAAAACCTCTTTTGGTTTCCTAAAATGATGTGTCATTTTCCCACAATGAATTTGCCAAGATGATAGTTTTTCAAAAAACTTACGCTAAGAGTTAAGCTATGCACTACTTAGTAAAAATCCCTCCCCAGGTTTTACATTGGTAAAAAATTGAAAGTAAAACCACAAACCTGAAGCTAGATACATTGTGCACAAACCTCTTTTGGATTCCTAAAATGATGTGTCATTGTCTCACAATGAATATACCAAGATGGCAATTTTTCCAACAACCTATGCTTAAGTCAAGCTATGCAATGCTCAATAAAATGTATTCCCTAGGATGCACATTGATAAAAATTAAAAGTAAAACAACATGCTTGAAGCTAGATACATTGTTCATAAAAACCTCTTTTGGTTTCTTAAAATGATGTGTTATTTTTTCGGAGTGAATCTGTTGAGATGACAGTTTTTCAAACAACTTATGTTCAGATTCAAGCTATGGAATGCTCAGTAAAATGAATGCCCCAAGATGCACATTGGTAAAAAAATTAAATTAAAACCATAGGCCTGAATATAGATACATTTTGCACAAAAACCTCATTTGGTTCCCTAAAATGATGGGTCATTTTCTTGCAATGAATCTGTCAAGATGAAAGTTTTTCAAACAATTTATGCTCATAGTCAAGCAATGAATTGCTTAGTAAAATGCACGCCACCATGACCATTGACATCATCATGCTCATTGTCACCATCACCATCCGACCCATTCCCAATATGACCATCACCATCATGCTTCATCATCACCATATCCATTGTGACCATCAACATCATGCTTCATCATCCCCATGCCCATTGTAACCATCATGCTTCAACGTCACCATGACCATTGTCACCATCACCATCATGCTTCAACACCACCATGCCCATTGTCACCATTACCACCATGCTTCATCAAATTTAGTTATCATTGTCACCATCACCATAAACATTTTCTTGTTCTCTGATTATCTCATGGTATAGGGATTCCCCTGGATGAAACCCCACACCTTGAATGCATCAGAATTAATGATTTCACGATCCAAGTTACAATTTTCATTCTATGGCCAATTGCAACTCGCCCCTCGGGTCCATTTAGGAACAATTTGTGAATTTACTCCAGGGGCATGAAATCCGATTTGGATATCATAATTGGGTTCCTTCATCTCCCATAGATATGTTTGGCCATTGTGTACATGGTCACGTATCCCACGGTTTCCCGAGATATTTTAATTCAAAATTGACCTCCTTGTGCAGAATTGGCATGGGCCAATAACAAAATGATGTACACATTCTCACCATCCTACTATCCTTGTATCCATGGTTAGTGTATCTCTGCCCAAACACACCTACAAGATCTGGCATAACTTAGCGTTGCTTCCTAGTTCGAATTCTATGCCCTGGGCTCAGATTCACCATGTGTCCCTGAAAGGATTTACCTGCTACTTGCAACTGGCCATAGAATGATGACCATAGATTAGATTTGAGAATTGTCGACTATGTTGGATGTGTGACATTGGAATAGTGTTAGGAGTGCCTCTCCCCCATGGGTCCATGGCCCATGACTTGTCTTGCTCGATGATTCCATAAGCTAGGGTTTTGGTCAGTGAGAAGAAATGCAATTTCTGCACTAAGGGGTCAACTTGGGAAATACCTCGTCCGGGAGCTTGTGGGTAGCATTCTATTGAATCAAACCCAGTTGACAAGGGTTTCCATCACTGTCGACACCAACCCACCTCGATCTCCCTAAGCACCGGCCCAAATAGGTTTTACCCTGCCGAGAAACACCTGTAGAGCAGTTGAGGTCTCACCTGAGGTGATCAAGGGAGAGTGGACGGAACCATGTTTCCACCGAATGAAGGAGGATGTTGCGGAATCTGTTAGTTAATCTTATTACAACATTCAACGATAAATCTATATATTCACTTCGACATTATTGTACTTATAGCATCATTTAATGGAAACATTCATTGTTACAACAGATTATAACAGTAAAGTGACTATTGCATCAAAGAAACATTGCATTATCATCAAAAGACAGAAGATACATCAGGATTGCACAGGAACAGTTTCATCACATCATATTATTACTGCAAAAACCCAATACAATGCCTCTGCAGATTGCAGACTTCGGCAATTCCACACCAAAACATACCAAAAGCTTTCTGCTTGATCTCTCTCTCTCTCCTTGATCTATCTCTTTTCTCCTATGACCTACAACTTCCTGTCTATATATAGGCTTCCGCCTTTACAATGTTTGTTGACTTACTAACAACCTCCTAACTGACATCTGGACAAATGACCCAAAATCTAACTGACATGGTCCAAATGACCCAAAAAACCCGCCTATTGCGGTATACTTAACTCAAAATTACATCTCATATGGTCCAATGACCCAAAAATCCGCCTATTGCGGTACAAACGACTCAAAAAATACATAAAATAATAGAGCCTTCTTCCTTCCGCGACCTCGTCCGACATGTCGCAGCATCGTCGATGCTGCGATTCTTCCTTACCAAACCGCCTACCAACACATTCCCATGTGGTCCATGTTCAAACATTTAATGGATAAAATATGATATGATTAATCATCAAGTAATAATAGAATTGAGTAATATACTAATAAAATAATCATTGTAATGTTATCAAACTTCAATGATATCTAGAGTTTCTTCAACACAATTTTTAGTGCTTTTTTTCTTTAACTATGAAAAGGGCTAGTGCAAGCTAATGCTGGCCACTCATGACGCGTTAGTTGCAATGGACTTCTGGAAAAACAGAAATCTGAACGTCAAAAAGCAATATTAGAGCTACCTACACAACGTTTTGGAATATGGTGCAAGAAGATCAAACATAGAAAACCGGATTACCTTCCGGAATATATAAATATTATTTATTTAAATTAAGTATAACTCCCCCAAAATGGGGTTCTCCTAAGGTTGGCATGTTATTTTTTTAAGAAAATATAATGAATATGTTTGTGTTAGCCCTCTGGTTCGGTATTCAAATGGTGGATTTTTGTTAAAAAAATTATATACAGTCGTAGATAACAGGTCGTTCTAGTGCGGCGTTATTTTTCCATATTTATTTATGTTAATTTTTTTATTTTTTTAATTAAGGAAGTCAACCCATCCCTAAAATGATGAGGCCCAGCGTTAGCCCTCGATATCATGGTCTTAACCTAATCAATCAACAATTTTTTTTTTAGGATGTATGTTTTTGTGTGTACTTGTGTGGATTCTTTTTCATTTTCAAAATAGGCGATCCAATAAAAAGTTATAGATGGAAGAAATAACCTACTCTTTGTGTAAGATTGACGTTAGTGCAATTGAAATTAACTAAAAAATAGCAACAAATAATAGTTTTAATAAAAAATTACATATTCAGAATCTGCATACATAGTTCTACAAGTGTGTGCAATTTCATTTGCATTGGACAAGTGTAGCATACACATAATCATGCTCGAAATAGAAGAAGTTATAGAATAAGATGTATTTTGTCACAAGATGTATTTTTTTATATTATTATATGTATTTTTGCAACCTGAACCTAAAACCATAGCAGCCAAGTCATCCACCACGTTTGTGGGAAACGAATTACCTGCCAAAATTTAAAAACTAAACTTGCGCGTGTGTGTGTATTTAAAAAGCGCGTACGCACAAAATGGCGTGCACGCATCCAAGAATGCGTATGCATCCAAATGCATGCACGCACAAAATGGCGCGTGCGCATTGTTTTTACTAAAGTTTGAAATTTTCCATATTGATTAAATAATTTTATAAAATATATATATTTTTAATAATTAATAATATTTTAAATTGAATTAAATTAAATTTATATGATGATGAGGAGGAGGAGGATGGGGATGATGACGATGATGTTGATGATGATGATGGGGATGATGATGATGAGGATGATGGGGATGATGACGATGATGTTGATGATGATGATGAGGATGATGGGGATGATGACGATGATGTTGATGACGAGAATGAGGATGATGATGCTGATGATGACGAAGATGATTATGACGATGACGATGGAGATGATGATGATGACATGGATGATGACGAGGACGAGGACGATGATGATGATCATCATCATATTCATCATCATCAGCATCATCATCTTCATCTTTGTACTCATCTTCATCATCCTCATCATCATCATCATCATCTTCGTCATCATCGTCATTATCAATGATGATGATGATGAATGTGATGTACCTGCAATAATTAATTAATGCAAATACACGAGATATCAAAAATAATAGAACAGAATCGCTTTTATATTGATCACGGGCCACTTCGAGGGGGCAACCTCCTTTGAGCAGGCTCAATACAATTAACTTCACGGTGCCTTCAATGACCTCAACACACACTTATATACTAAGTCTATGCCCAATACTATGAGTCAAAACCATGGGACATATAATACTACGGGACGACTTACAAAGCATATGCGTCCAATACTATGGGCCAATACTATGGGCTAATATAAACTACGAATCAACAAATACTACGGGACGACTTAAAAAGCATATGCGTCCAACAACAATATACTAACATAGTAAAGAGAAGGGTTGACATAGGTTCCTAACATCCCCTCTCCCTTAGAAAAAGCTTTGTCCTCAAAGCTTTGGTTGGAGAAATTGCTGCAGAATCTGAAGGAGTGGTTCCCCGGTAGCATCCTCAGTTTGCATTTCGGGCCACTGACGCCTTTGGAGTGTCAAGGAGGATTGCTTGGAAGGCTGTAGATGAAGAAGAACCCTGTCAGCTGCGTGGAAAATGCACTCAGAACGGTGCTGATCGGCTTGTTGTTTCAGGCGAATTCTGGCCATGTGAAGATTGTCCTACAGAATGAGAAGAATCTGACTGCGGTTTCGAAGAACCGAGTCAATTTCCTGAAATGGAGAGCTGCTAAGGGTGTATGGAAGAAGAAGAGGCGGTGTTTTTCCATAGACTGCTTCATATGGTGTCCTTTGAGATGTGGTATTGTACCACCAGAGCGATACTAGGAAATCCATAGAAATAGTTGGTCAAAGCTGTGTAGGGATGGGCAAGGGTTTGAGCAATCCCGAAATGAGTGTCGTTTCCCCCTTGTTGACTTGGAAAGTATCATCGTCAACCACCATCTGTTGAATTGTCATTTTTAGTCCTGACCAAAAGAAGTTACATTGTTCCCGGTCATACATTTTGCAGAACCCAGAGTGCCCTGTTGATGAAGAAGCATGGAGTTCATAGAAGAGATAGCCCTGTTGAACATATTGCAACCAATTTGGAACAAGCAGAGAAAGAGCTGTAAGAGAAACTAGGTCATCAATTGTGCGAGAAGGAGCATCTTCCACCATATTGTCCTTACCCTTCTTGTAATTGATCACATAGGGACAACCCATGAGTTGGATAACCCATTGCAGGGGTGTTGGGGAGGAGACCCATTGTTCCAAAAAAATTTCCAGACTCGGGAGATCAGTCTTGAGGCAGAAATAATTCCCTAATAGGTATGGTTGCCACTTTTGTACTGCATGCAAAATAGCCATCATTTCCTGCTGAGAGGTAAATGTGGCTACTTTCTTACCGGAAAGGTCTCTTGAAGGTAGCAAGCGCATTGGTTCAGCAAGGATACCTGCATATCTATCCAAGGAAGTAGTGTAGACTGTTGATAGGTGCATCTGAATGGAATTGAGCTGAGCGATGACACCATGTGAATTCTTCTTAAGGATTTTTTCCAGGCGATGTGAACTGATGATGCAGAGAAACCCTGGTTGTAAGCCCATAAATTTATGTTGTGCCCCATTGACTTTAACTGCATCCAAAGTTCAGCAAAATCCCATAAGATGGGGCCAAGTGTGCATAACCATTGAACGTCCAAAACCACATCACATCTGCCTAAGGGAAAGGAAAACATGTCAGAGCGTAGGTTATAATCTTCCATAGAGATATGCACATTGTGACACTTCCCCTTGCAAGGTAAGGTGCCCCCATTGGCAACCATGACTTCAAAGCTGGAGCAAGGATGGACAAAACAATCAGCCTGTTTGGAAATTCGAGGGTCAATGAAGTTATGAGTGCTACTAGAATCAATGAGTATGGTAAGAGGGAGCTTCTTGAAGTATCCCCTGACCTGCATTGTTTGTGGGGTGGTGACGCCAGTTACAGCATGGAGAGAGATCTCAGGTGGGTCGTCCTGAAATAGGGTGTCAACAGGCGGGTGTTGAATGTCGATCTGATCATCCACTGTATCTGTAGCTGCTTCACCAAGTTCTAAGGCAGGCGGACAATCCACATCCAAGAGATAGAGCTTTTGTTGAACACATCTATGTCCCCGAGTGAATTTCTCATCACAATTATAGCAAAGCCCTTTTTCTCGGCGTGCCTGCATTTCTATTTCAGACAAATGCTTGATAGGAGTTGGTTGAGGAGAAGGCGTGATGGGAGGTCGTTGGGAACCCATATTTCTGAAGGGAACAAGGGTGGGTTTGGAGCATTGTTGAGCTCCAATATTGTCCTCAGCCAGCTTAGCCAACCCTAGGACTTCCATCATTGTGTTGAGACAAAACATTTTGACCTCTGAGCGAATTTCATCCTTGAGACCACTTATAAAACAACTCCTGTAGAATTCATCAGACAATCCTTCTGTGTGATTGGCCAATTTCTCAAATTCTGTCTGATACTCTCTCACTGTGCCAATTTGGTGAAGTTTAGTGAGTGCTCCTGTGAAATCATCAAAAGCACTAGGGCCAAATCGTGGCAAAATGAGTTGGCAAAAATCTGTCCAGTTTGGCTCGGGATGAGCTTTGATGTACCAACGGTACCATTGAAGGGCTTCCTGTTCCAAATGAAAGGATGCAAGTGGAACTTTCTGGACATCAAAAGTATTATGCAGACTGAAATATTGTTCTGCTCGGTATATCCATCCAGTCGGATCAGCCATTGAAGCGAGGAAAATCAAGCTTCGGCCCACGAAAATTGTTGGAAGAAGAGAACCCGGTGGCTGCAAAAGATTATGGCTGTCGGTTATTGTTCATGGCTGAATGCTGAAGATGGAGGCTGAGAAATTTTTCATCCAAATCTTCGAGTTTGGTTTGGATGGCTGCAAGTGCTTCCTCCATGGTGTTTGCTCCTGCACGGGTGACAACCATAACCAAGTTTTTTTTTTTTTTTTATATAGACTGGAACGGCTACGGCTCGAAAGGGATCTGGAACAACGCCGAATGGATTGAAAACAGTTGAATCTGGAACGGCTTGCAAATGGATCTGAAACGACGCAGCAGTGATCAACAATAGTTCAGCTGAAAGTAGATATGGACCCCAGGTATGTGTGGCTTCCTAACAGTTCAGGGGTTTCACTCGGCCACCAATGCTGTCTGACGGCTTGCGTATTGGGGCAGTACCCCTCACTCCACGGCTCAAGTAAAACTGATAACCACTTTGCCACAAACGACAGCTCTTGGTTTACCTCACGGGTGGGAACTAGTCAATCAGGTAGGGATCGTTGCCCTTTTCGTTGACAGGTCCTCTTAATGGGCCAGCTACTTTAGGGTTCCTATGGTACTCCTCACAATGAGTTTTAGGGCTTATGCCCAAGTACTTCCCACAGTTAAGCGGATAGGGATGATTTCCAAATCCTAACCTGCAACAGAAAAAATTTGGGCAGAAATTCCACCCAATGTTCAAAAACTGGATCTATATTGCTCAGAATCGCTATTATAGCATGTTTCCGGAACTGGAACAACCACTCTTCTTCTACCCATGAAAGCAGAATAGAAATCTGGGCACTCGGTCAAAAGATTTTCTTGCCGCAATATCCGCGGCCGTCACCGAAATTCTGAAAAATTGCTGATTTTAAATCCGCGATATCTCCACTTTTAGAACTCCAAATGAGATGATTTTTTTTTTGAAACTATGTATTTTTGAAAGAGGAATTCAGATATGCAATCAGTTTCTTCTGATTTTGTGTATAAAGTTTCAAAAATTTATTTGAAAGTCGCTTCCCAAAAAAACAAAAAAAAATTTCCCACTTGTGCCAAGGAAAGTGCTCTGATACCAGATGTGATGTACCTGCAATAATTAATTAATGCAAATACACGAGATATCAGAAATAATAGAACAGAACCGCTTTTATATTGATCACGGGCCACTTCGTGGGGGCAACCTCCTTTGAGCAAGCTCAATACAATTAACTTCACGGTGCATTCAATGACCTCAACACACACTTATATATACTAAGTCTATGCCCAATACTATGAGTCAAAACCATGGGACATATAATACTATGGGACGACTTACAAAGCATATGCGTCCAATACTATGGGCTAATATAAACTACGGATCAACAAATACTATGGGACGACTGAAAAAGCATATGCATCCAACAACAATATACTAACATAGTAAAGAGAAGGGTTGACATAGGTTCCTAACAATGAAGAAGATGATGATGATGTTGATGATGATGATGATGTTGAGGATGATGATGACGATTGATAATGATGATGATGATGATGAAGATGATGATGATGATGATGATGACAATGTTGATGATGATGAGGAACAAGGTGATGACGATGATGATGATGATGATGATGACAATGTTGATGATGATGAGGAACAAGGTGATGACGATGATGATGATGATGGAGATGATGATGATGATGATGACGATGATGATGATGTTGATGATGAATATGATGATGATGTTAATGATGAAGACGATGACCAAGATGATGATGATGATGATGACGGAGATGAAGATGAGGATGAGGATGAGGATGAGGAAGTGGGTGATGATGATGATGATGATGATGATGATGTTGATGAATACAATGACCAAGATGGTGATGATGATGATCATGGCGATGATGATGATGGGGATGAGGATGAGGATGAGGATGATGATGAGCAAGTGGGTGATGATGATGATGATCATCATACTCATCATCATCAACATCATCATCTTGATCTTCGTACTCATCTGCATCACCATCCATCATCTTCATCATCATCATCATTGATAATGATGATGATGACGAAGATGATGATGATGATGTCATCATTGATAATGATGATGATGACGAAGATGATAATGATGATGATGATGAATATGATGGATGATGATGAAGATGATGATGATGATGACGTTGATGATGATGATGATGAGGATGATGATGGCCAATATGATGGTGGTGATGATGATGAGGTGGGGATGATGACGAGGAAGTGGGGGATAACGATGATGATGACTATGGAAATGATGATGATGATGTGATGATGACGATGACGAGGATGATGATGATGAGGTTAATGAGGACGAAGATGATTATGATGATGATGAGGAGGAGGAGGAGGAGGAGGATGATGATGGTGATCATATTCGTCATCATCATCTTCATCTTCATACTCATCTGCATCATCATCCATCATCTTCATCATCATCATCATTGATAATGATGATGATGACAAAGATGATGGATGATGATGAAGATGATGATGATGACATTGATGATGATGATGATGATGAAGATGATGGCCAAGATGATGATGGTGATGATGATGAGGATGGGGATAATGATGAGGAAGTGGGGGATAACGATGATGATGACTATGGAAACGATGATGATGATGTGGATGATGATGATGATGAGGATGACGATGATGAGGATGATGATGACCAAGATGATTATGATGATGATGAGGAGGAGGAGGAGGAGGATGAGGATGATGATAGTGATCATATTCATCATCATCAACATCATCATCTTCATCTGTGTACTCATCTGCACCATCATCCATCATTAATGATGATGATGATGTCATCATTGATATGACGAAGATGATGATGATCATGATGACGAAGATGATGGATGATGATGAAGATGATGATGATGATGTTGATGATGATGATGATGATGAGGATGATGGCCAAGATGATGATGGTGATGATAATGAGGATGGGGATGATGACGAGGAAGTGGGGGATAATGATGATGATGACTATAGAAATGATGATGATGACGTGGATGATGACGATGAGGATGATGATGATGAATATGATTATGATGATGAGGAGGAGGAGGAGGAGGATGATGAGGATGATGATGGTGATCATATTCATCATGATCAACATCATCATCTTCATCTTCATACTCATCTGCATCATGATCCATCATCTTCATCATCATCATCATTGATAATGATGATGATGACGAAGATGATGATGATGATGATGAAGATGATGAAGAAGATGATGGATGGTGATGATGCCGATGATGCCGATGTTGATGATGAAGATGATGATGAAGATGATGACCAAGATGATGTCGAGGAGGAGGAGGAGGATGAGGATGAGGATGAGGAAGTGGGTGATAACGATGATGATGATGATGATGACAAGGCTGATGACGATGACGAGGATGATGATGATGATGATGATGATGCTGACGATGATGACGATGATTATGATGATGATGAGGAGGAGGAGGAGTAGGAGGAGGAGGAGGCTCCTTGTATAGGGATAGTGTCATGGATTCTATGTGTTATTGATGATGTGTGAGGTCTAGAATTTTCAATTAAAGCCCAGGTGGAATTCAATTGAGCTCAATATGTTTCAATAAGATCTCGAGGAACCAGTTTTCATTCTTCGATGATGTTCAATGCTTTTCAACATATCCACGGTCTTGCATGGTAGGCTGAGGATGCATTCATGGCATTCGATCTTTACAAAAGATGTGTTTTGTCAAAATGAAATTCAATTTGCCTCTTTGATCATTCCTCCTCTACAAGACTTCATTTATTGCATGAATGTCACAGACTCACAGAAACTCTAAACAACACTCAATGGCATGCAACTATAACCACAAACCAAGCAGAGGTTGATTTTATGTATTGATATAGAGAGGTGGCAATAGGCAGACAATATGGAGAAACAATGAGTTAGAAAAAACATTTGGACCAAAGTACCACAATGCTTATTAATAAAATTTAAAAAAACAAGTTTTGGCTCAGGAATTGTGGTTTATCACCACGTTTCTCTTCGACACTCGCCATCAAAATACATATAAAAATAACACGTCTTTACATCCTCTTCCGTTTAAATCCTCATCGCATAGTAATAAATAAGGATTATTATGCATGCACATCCTCACCTTACAATGTCAATTGGGTCCAGACGCATAGACAACCATAAATTATCAAATGTGTCAAAGAGTAAGCCTTTCCAATAAAAATTAAGACCCACGCTTCAAACTTAATCACCGAGTCCAATTTATGCAAATATTTTCGAAGTGGGGGGAGGTTTGGCATTAAATGGTGTAAACGTTGGGGAATAAATGGTTTATATGTTGTACAAGGGCACGTACACGGGTTTGGGCGCGTGCGCACTCCTCACATGTACGCGTGAAAAACACACGTGTGCATGTTTTAACATGCGTGCGCGGCCTTGTTACTAGTTAAAAAAAATAGAGCTCTCTGTTTCCCGAGAATTCTACCAAAATCACGGGTTTCACTTCTTTCACGGCTTTCAAGCTCTCACAGGTTGCTCATTGGCTCACACTCATTGATATTTTGGACACTCTTTCATCTATTGGACACAAAATCACCCTTGGAATCTATCAAACATCTTCAGTGTTCTTGGAATCTAGTGGATTCAATCAGGCTACCAGTTTCCATTGCAAGCGGAGATCATTTCTATAGAGGTATGGTGAATTGTAAATGAGTCTTTTCATTCACAAGATTTGAGATGATCCCATGCCTTTTTGTTTTTGTCATATTCCCACAACAATATCCATGCATAGACAACAATGAATTTGAAAAGAAGATTTCCCAAGTTCACATCTAAAAAAACTCATATGAACACTAGACAAGATGAAGTATGCAACCTCCTCATTGTGTAATTAGTTCCCAAGTTAATTTTGTTCTTTTCACCTCATATTATGCTAGCAAAAAAAACCACACACTCACTAAACATAACTAAAAGTATCACTTCAACTCATCCACAAAACCTCAACTCTCTCATCTCTTATTCAATACCATTGTATGGAATGAGGATATCTGTAAGTATATGCACCTTTCCTTTCTCTATGAATCCAAATATGATCATTTTCATCCATTTTTACCATCCTTACAATATCCCCTCACCTCTAACAATTATTTTTTTTCCAAAAACCAATACTTCCCCACTTCATGCTCTATTCAACATGATGATTGTTGGTATAGTCCCTAGTTCCCCACTCTCCAACACCTCCCCACCCTAGATATTGCACATTGAAAGGTCAAATTATATTTCTCCTAATCACCCTTCCCAAGACCGTGATCTTTGTTAGAAACCTTTGCAACCTCCTAAAGGTTTTGCACAAAACAAGGTATACATTCATTCTATTGTGATGCATTGTTGAATTCAACCATGGGTATTTTAAACTCAAAACCACATTCTATCATCTCAAGGTTTATAGATCTAAGGAAATAGTTTGTTGTTGTTTCTTCAAATCCTTAATGTGTTATATAACCTATTAATTTACGATGGTAAAGGACATTGCCTCAAATGGAAGGATATACCATTCCACTAGGAAGAGAAAGCAATCAAACTAGGTGCAAAGTCCTAGAATTGATAACATTAAGGGAGAAAGCAAAAAATGCAATTAATTAAGGTTACCTTATTTGATGTAGAAAAACTATCAAACTATTCCCAAGGAATCTCTAGCCATCTTTGTTGTAGGGTGTTACTACCATAATTTTTATGAATTCATGGCTAGGCAAGACACTAGTTTCTCCTCTCTACACTTGACCAAACATCATCTATATTGATTGGAATTTTAAGGGATGATGTTTATTCGAACACAAATAAACCAACATAGTTTGTAGTTGTATATGTTAATTTGTAAAGTGGTAAGCTATGTTGGAATGTGTTAGGTTCATTGTATAATGGCACTAATATCTTATTTGTTGTTTCTTTTGCAGGGGTAGGCCTGATAGTTGTGTTAACAATAATTTTGGAGATGGGAAACTCATGAAACGCAAAAAAAAATAGAAGGAATCTGCCCATTGAAAAGGTCAATGACTTAAGAGAAAAGGCCAGGTTGGGAACGGAAAGATTGAGACATGGTCCTATCATTGCCCCAGATCCTGCCACTAATCCTAACACAGTTGTTGACATGACAACCTCTTGTTCAGAACCACGAGTAAAGCGGTCGCGTCCAACGGACCCAACTCAAATTCCAACATCAACACAATCTCCAACCAATAATCCATCAATGAGTCATTCTGAAGTTCCTCACGACACAAGAATTTTGGGAGATGCTACATGTGTAGAGATGGACATACAAGCCTTGCTTAATTTTCAATCTCCCCAAGAAGACCACAACCTTGTCGACCACACTCCCATTATGGCCCAATCTATGAACGAAGCACCACAACAAACAAGCTCCGGTATTCATGTCTCATGTCAACCCTCCCTACCTCGACTGTCCAGTGCAAGAAGAAGAACTCCTAGACGTATTCATGTGGATGAGAGTGCTATGTCAGGGCTTGAAGGCAAGTTGCCAAAATGCACTATCAAATGGCAATGCAACAAAATTGTGAAAGAATATTTTGAATCCAAAGGTGATGCAGGTAAATGTCAATTATTTCTATGTTTGTTAAAGTCACGTTCTTTAGCTGTTGTTAGGAGAATTTTGGGAATAAAGATGGTTAAAAGTTCAAAGGCCAACAGTCATATTGTTAGAAATCTCCAATCTGCATTTAATGCGATTGGGAAGAAGTCTCGTACAAAATATCTTTGTGCAGCTCGTCGTGTTTTAGCGGAATCAGTTGTAAGCAAGTTCACAAGGCAACGTTGCCTGCTATCACACACTTCTCACATACTCAAATTAAATAGAAAACTATTAAAAAGAACTATGTTATAAGAGAAAATCTTGACACTCTGGGTGGAAACGATTGTTGGGATTTTGTTGGTAGGTTGCCTCGTGCAGATAGGAAGCTAATTGATGCTGTTAAGGAGTCAGTACAAAATTTTTGGCATGATCATACTATAAATTCATCAAACCAAAGAGACATGATAAAACTGATAAAAGGTTCTACTGAACGTGAGCCCCATGTTAAACACTTCCTTGACACCACACAGACTGAAATCTATGAGAGATTCAGGAACGAGCACACACAATTGAACCTTGGCCAAAGGTCCTTTGAGAAATGCAAACCATGGTACGCTCGTATATGCATTGATCGGAACACTTGTTGTTGTAGTAACCACGTAGAATATGAATATTATTATGACACATATAAACATATATTTTGTGATTTGCATACTAACATTGTGCAGGGCTGCAATGAATCCATACTACCACCAAATGCATCAAGAGACTTCATCCACAACATCTTGTGTCCAAGGCCCGAAGGACAAAAGTATTATAAAAAATTGTGTCTATATGGGACATGTTCTATGTGCAGTGGGTTTTCTCTTTTGAACCGTTGCATTCATGAAATCAAGGACACAGAATTTGGCATGATGTGTGGAGATGCAGAGCTTCAAGTACGTGACCTATCAATTAGACAGTGTCAGAGAATGTAAAAAGATTGCATTGGTAAAGTCACAGGTACAAATGAATATTGCATATTTTTCATATTACACGTTCAATTTATGGTATATACATTTTTCCAAAGGCCACGTTGTAATATTTCCCTTGTTTCCATGGTAACATGTACCGGTATGTGACTTCTTGATGGAATTCTACAAGAAAACTGAGCAGTATGTTCGACATGTGCATGTAGGGCAATGGGAAGATGAGCAGTACAGAAAATGCAGGGACACATTTCCCGTTGGAACCATAGTGTCAATTGTGGATTTTGCAGAAAATTGCACCCTTCATCCACAAAATGAAATCCAGAGTCAATACTGTTAAATTTTCAGAATTTACTTCAATCTGATCTAGGATCTTAACTGAGAGAACAACATGTATAGCAAATCTACAGTATATCAATCATGGACACAATAATGCAAGCACACAAGAGACACAGAGTTTACTTGGGGAAAACCATAAAGGTGAAAAACCCCAATAACTTCCTCAGAGATAGATAGAGCAATGATACAACTAGAAAACAAGAGATAGTCTTCTCCTAGCAACAGAGCCTCCTCCTACACAAGTGCACCACTCTCCAAAGTGTGAGTGAGAGAATAGAATGTGTAAAATGAGAGAGACACACTCTCTATTTATACATTAACTTGACTTGACCTTTACTCAACTAGGTCGGCCTCAACTTAACCACTTAACATAATGCTGACTGGGTCGACCCCCACTAGGGTGGTCTAATAACCCTTTGACCCACATGGACGACCCCCAATAGGGTGGTATAATAACCCTTTGACCCACATGACTTATACAGGTCCGACCCCAACAAGGTGGTCTAATAACCCATCAAGTATAAGTTACGACACTTACAATATAAATGACGACACTTCTGTATAGAGGAATAATAACATCTCTATAGGAATACGACATACATATATGTGAAATACATTCCGAAGTTACATATACATCAACACTCCCTCTTAACTAGGAAGGTATTTCTCGACACAGTTCTTCTAGCACAAGTCTTCTTTTCTGGATCATCATCACTGGATAATCGTCATTGAGTCATCATCATCGTCACTACTGCTGATATCTCAATCAATCTTTGAATCTACTCATCATAGGAAGTTCTACAGAGCCAGTCCTTTTTCACACTGGATGTAGGCCCACCACCTGCAGGTCTTCATCATCACTGGACATACTGTGGAATCCTCAGGACTTATTACATGCGTCACAAAACCTAGTTGCAGCATCCCAGGCTATTATGAGCACACAGCTCTACCTGTCGAATCTCCCAGGAGCACATTACATGTGACCCATCACAAAACCTGGCTGAAGCATCCCAAGTTGTTACGAGCACAAAGCTCTACCTGTCGGATCTCCCAGGAGCACATTACATGTGATATCACCACAAAACCTGGCTGAAGCATCCCAGGCTATTACGGGCACACAGCTCTACTTGTCAGATCTCTCAGGAGCACATTACATGTGGTCATGGAAAAACTTGGCTGAAGCATTTGAGGCCTTTTTCATCCTGTCCAGATCTCCCAGGAGAAAATTACATGCCATAGTACAAAACCTCACAAGAGCATCTCAGGATGTTACTGGTACACAACTCCGACCTAAAATCTCCCAGGGCACAAATTACATGTCCTCCTAGAGAAATGTCTTGAAAGAGCATCCCAAGCTGTTATGGGTACACAACTCCGACTTATAGGATCTCCCAGACATGCTCATCTGCACAACCTGATCCACGGCCACAAAGTATCATCTTGATACTCATCATACATCATCCTGATGTACACATGAACATCCTGATCATCATCACTACAACATCCTGCTGCATGTCATCTGGAGCAACATCCTGAAGCTCATCATCTATGATCATCCTGATCATTCACTGCATCCACCTGATGCATACCAAGTATCTACCTGATACATATCATCATACATGATCTACCTGATCATACAATGTATCCACCTGATACATACACAGATACATGATCCACACAATGTATCCACCTGATACAAATACAAATACATACAAATGATCCAACTGATCATATCCAGCATCCAACATGATGCATACATACATAAATGATCCAACTGATCATAACAAGCATCCAACATGATGCATATACATATACAGAATAGTAACTAGAGCATCGTCCTGATGCTCATCATCCATGATCCTCCTGATCATCATAGCATCGTCCTCTTCAGATCATCTCATCGTCCACGAAGCACAACCCAGATGCACATCATCCATCACTTACAACACCGACATGGGAGGACACATCTACCACCATTCGAGGAAGGCTCCAACCATTACTTTTTCAACATGGGAGAACACATCTACCACCATGTGAAAAATGGCTCAGCAATTACATCATGACCAAGGGAGAACACATCAACCATGTCAGAAAAGCTCATGTACATCTACATCTTCCGGACTCATCACTTCCCTTTGGAAGGAACCTCGATCTGAAGTGCACCAAGCCTCTCTCTGAAGTACTCAAACTACACTCTTTTCAACGGCTTGGTCAATACATCTGCAACCTGCTCATCCATCGCAACATACTATGCTTTGGTTGTACTCAGTGTTACGCAGGACTGCTTCCTGCTAAACCAAGAGATCACACCTAATCCCTATCTGCAGCACTGCCTGCTCAATCTGAATCAACATAACCCTGCAGGTTAAACTTTTAATTCGCATCATACTTGAGTCCATAATCAACTATACCCCTCAAAATATGCTTTACAACAACCAGGTGAACACTCCTCGGATCCGTCAGGAACTGGCTCAATCTATTCACCGCAAAGCAAATATCTGGTCTCGTGTTCGTCAGGTACATCAAGGACCCAATCATCTGACGATACATAGTGATATCAACTGGCTCAGATGAAGCATCACACAAAAGATTCAGTTTCGATGCCATAGGTGTGGCCATATCCTTGCAGTCCATCATCTCAAACCTCTTCAGGATCTCTACTGCATACTTCCCTTGTCCAAGGAAGATTCCATCTACACTCTGCCACACCTCCATGCCAAAAACAAATAGTGCATCATCCCCAAGTTCTTCATCTCGAACTTGGTAGCAAGCTTCCGTTGCGTGTCGGCAATCAATCTATCTTCACCTGTTACAAACAGGTCATCCACATACAATAGTAGTATCATTGGATTGCCTTCATCAACCTTGTAGTAAAGGTTGGAATCCGCTTTACTCTTGGTAAAGCCCGAACTAGATAGAAAGCTATCTATCCTACCATACCAAGTTCTGCACATATATGACTCCCTGTCATGTGTTTCAGAACCAAGTGGCTTCTCCACATACACTTCTTCTTCAACTACACCATTCAAGAAGGCTGTCTTGAAATCCATCTAGTGTATCTTCCACTTCATCACTTTTATATTTCTCTATGCTGCCATCTATAGCATGATTGATCTTGATAGATCCATATGGAAGTCATAAAAAACTTCCCTTCAGGTCTTGGGACCACATCCCAAGCATCATTCTTCATGATCGACAGATCATGGCATTCTTCCCATATCTTGGGAACTTCAATATCTTCAATAGATAATTTTGTTGTTGAACAAATGTTGTAGTTCTTCTTTTATAGGTGATGGTATACGGTCTTTCCTACACAACAAGTTAAATTACATGATTAGAAAACATCTCATAGTTTTCAGAACAAATTCTTACACATAAAGAAATATGTCATACAGTCATGCAATTATCTTAGCCAATACAACATTTATCCATATTCCGTAACTTTCTAGATGCCTTCCAATCTCTACCAGAACATTGTTAAGAGTGTGCACAACTCCTAACATGTCAGCAAAGAGGTTTCATTCTAGATAAGTAGCAATGGAATGTTGTACAGTGCCATAGGCCACTTACCCATGTATATTAGTAGTATATTGTTCATCAATGCAATTATTCTAATATGCATAATACACAACCTAATTCTTAGGAACATAAGCATATACATCATTAAATAACATTATGTAAGAAATGACAATTCAAATACTTATCTTTGTTTGGTTGCTGGGTGGACTCCCTCTGAATCTTTGCAACTCCATTCTGATGTGGATTGTGAGAAGTGGTCAACTCCCTCTGAATATCTGGATCCTTGCAGAAACTACTGAAGTGTGCTCCTTTGCTTTCTTGCAGGAACAACTGGAGTGTGCTCGCTCTTGAACTTTGCTTCCTGGATTACCTTTCCTTGAACTTACATCCATCCTTAATCACTATGCATGCTTATTAGTATCATCATTGTGTTATCCTTGAGGTCTCATACATAACCACACATTTATTAGTATATTCTTAATACTATTAAAACACAATAATCTCAAGCATGTATAGTCAGGATTATTTCAAACACAGATAATAAACATTAGTATTCAAGGTTTTAGGGAAGTCTTCTTTTACTCATACATATTCTTATTTGATCATAGGACTCTTTTGGTTAGTTGAATCATCAATCAAGATAAGAGATATAATATGCATAAAACCCGTGATTATTCAAACCTATACTTTCATGATTCTTCTGGTTAGTCATATCATCAATTATGGTAAGAAACATAATATGCATACAACCATGATTATTCAAACCTATGACTTCATGAATAATCATTATCAACAACACAATAGTATAAGATCCTAACACAAGGTAGGATTCTAGCTTGATATAGGAAAAACATACCTGGATTAGCATGCTAGCTAGTTATGTCTAACATACCCGCATAATGTCTTCTAGTTCTCTTCAGTGACTTGTGCTAGTAACCTGCATGTCTCATAGGTTAACCATTGTAGGACCAAGTTATACATACCTCGAAAGTATATCTTCTATGTGATCTATGACAATGGATGAATCTTTGTCTTCATGTCACCATGATCATATGTTCTTGAAGTATAACATGATTTTTCTTTCTTGGTGTACCTTTTATGTTAGCGAACAACATAAACCTTATACAACATCACAATGCATTAGTACATTCATAAGTGTCAAAACCTTAATCAATGAATATCTTCTATTAAGGTGATACGACAAGTCTAGTAATTGTTAAAATTCAATATGCTAAGACAGAAAATAGCAGCATTACATTCTATTTCACAATAATAGCATATACAGGATCACTGAAGAAACAACAAGCATAGCATAAACACAAGAGACATAGATTTATCCTGGGAAACCCTCATGGGGTAGAAAACCCAGCAAAGCTTTCCTCAATAAGATGATAAACCAAAATACAAGATGTGCTCCCTCCTTCTAATCCTCCTTAGCAAATCTCCCAGAAGAGTGCTCCTCTTTTCAAGTGTGTGAGTGTGTCAAATGAGGAACACACCTCCTCTATTTATACACTACTCTGACATATATTTTACACAAGTACATGTAGGCTCGTATTTAACCATTAGGTTAAATACCCTATTATAACTGACTGGGCCGACCCCCACATGGTGGGTCTAATAACCCTAGTTACCACAACCAATTCGGAGGAATAAACATCTCCGGATTCATAGTATAATCACATCAGAGGTATGGAACATCTCCGAAATAAATCATATACAAATATAATATTCTTAGAAGTTACAATATTCAACACTCCCCCTTAACGAGAAGGATATTATAACAACATCTGCAGCAGCAAGGAGTCATTGACTATATCATCTATATATCATCAGAAGCTTTCTTCAATTCATCATCATCAGTAACTCAACAAGTTACTAGAACATCAACATCATCAGAGTTGATATTACTCGATCATCAGCATCGTCATCATCATCGTCATCACACGATCACACGATCATCAGCATCGTCATCACACGATCATCAGCATTGTCATTACACGATCATCAGCATCGTCATCACACGATCATCAGCATCGTCATCACACGATCATCAGCATCATCATCACATGATCATCAGCATCGTCATCATACGATCATCAGCATCGTCATCACACAATCAGCAGCATCGTCATCATACGATCAGCATCGTCATCATACGATCAACATCGTCATCATACGATCAGCATCATCATCACACGATCAGCAGCATCATCATCATACGATCAACATCGTCATCACACGATCGGCAGCATCGTCATCACACGATCAGCATCGTCATTATACGATCAACATCGTCAGCACACGATCGACAGCATTGTCATCACACGATCATCATCGTCATCATACGATCAGCATCGTCATCACATGATCGGCAACATCGTCATCATATGATCAACATCATCATCACACGATCGGCAGCATCGTCATCACACGATCATCAGCATCGTCATCACACGATCAACATCGTCATCACACGATCAACATCGTCATCACACGATCATTAGCATCGACATCACACGATCATCATCGTCATCACACGATCATATTACAGGATGATCAATCCTGCTCTCTTTAGGACATAGGTCCATGGATGATACAATCCAGATCAAGTTCCAGGATGATCAATCCTTATCTCTTTAAGACAAGTCTCATGTCTAGGGACGATCTAATCCCAACCACAGTGCCAGTCCTTTTTCATACTGGATGTGACCTAGATCATATCTAGGATTTACCGCCACAGAGCCAGTCCTCTTTCATACTGGATGTGTCGCAGCTACAGAGCCAGCCCTGTTTCATGCTGGATGTATCACATCTACAGAGCCAGCCCTGTTTCATGCTGGATGTATTACATCTACAGAGCCAACCCTATTTCATGCTAGATGTATCACATCTACAGAGCCAGCCTTGTTTCATGTTGGATGTATCACATCTACAGAGCTAGCCCTGTTTCATGCTGGATGTATCACATCTACAGAGCCAACCTTGTTTCATGCTAGATGTATCACATCTACAGAGCTAGCCCTATTTCATACTGGATGTATCATATCTACAGAGCCAGCCCTATTTCATGCTGGATGTATCACATCTACAGAGCCAGCCCTGTTTCATGCTGGATGTATCACATCTACAGAGCCAGCCCTGTTTCATGCTGGATGTATCATATCTACAGAGCCAGCCCTGTTTCATGCTGGATGTATCATATCTACAGAGCCAGCCCTGTTTCATGCTGGATGTATCATATCTACAGAGCCAGCCCTGTTTCATGCTAGATGTAACCTAGAACAATTCTAGGATTTGTCATGTACATTTTGAACCGAGGTCCAGGGACGATCCAGTCCTATCATGTACCTTTTGAACCGAAGCTCAGGGACGATCCAGTCCTATCATGTACCTTTTGAACCGAAGCTCAAGGACGATCCAGTCCTATCATGTACCTTTTGAACTGAAGCTCAGGCACAATCCAGTCCTATTCAATTCTCGGAGACCTCATGTCTATGGTTCAATTCACAGGACCAAAGTCCGAGGACGATCCAATCCCCTTACCTGTTCATTCAGGATTTTGTTCTCAGAGACATCATGTCTACGACTCTCTTTAGGACTGAAGTCCAGGGATGATCCAATCCCCTCAAGTCCACCAAGGACTTCATTCTCGAAGACATACATCTACGGCTCTCTTTCGGACTGAATTCCAGGGATGATCCAATCCCCTCACATGTTCACCAAGAACTTCATTCTCGAAGACATACGTCTACGGCTCTTCTTTCGGACTGAAGTCCAGGGATGATCCAATCCCCTCAAGTCCACCAAGGACTTTATTCTCAAAGACATACATCTACGACTCTCTTTAGGACTGAAGTCCAGGGATGATCCAATCCCCTCAAGTCCACCAAGGACTTCATTCTCGAAGACATACGTCTACAACTCTCTTTAGGACTGAAGTCCAGGGATGATCCAATTCCCTCAAGTCCACCAAGGACTTCATTCTCGAAGACATACATCTACAGCTCTCTTTAGGACTGAAGTCCAGGGATGATCCAATCCCCTCAAGTCCACCAAGGACTTCATTCTCGAAGACATATGTCTACGGCTCTTCTTTTGGACTAAAGTCCAGGGATGATCCAATCCCCTCACATATTTACCAAGAACATCATCAAAACATGTGTCAATCATGTATCCTCATCATCAAAACATGTATCCTCATCATCAAAACATGTATAACAAAACATGTATCCTCATCATCAAAACATGTATAATAAAACATGTATCCTCATCATCAAAACATGCATAACATCTATCATCAAAAGCATGTATACATCTATCATCAAAAGAAAAAAGATAAGATTCCTAAATCTAAATAGTTCTAAGTAACTAGGTGCAGTAAATAGGTAACCTCATCATTGATGAGAGAGACTTGTTATCAGATACTATGCTACTCCCCCTTTTGAGGAGGGTCCTTCTGGACTATACCAAGCTTATCTCGGAAGTATTCAAACTTTACTCGAGACAGAGGTTTAGTCAAGATATTAGCAATCTGATCCTCAGTGCTTATATACTTGAGCTTGATAGCTCCTCTCTTCACCATATCTCGTATATAGAAGTATCGGATCTCTATGTGTTTTTGACTTATCGTGGAATACAAGATTTTCTATCTTGATGCAGTTTTGAATGTCACATATAATCATAGTGGAATTCATTTCTAAGTCAAACACTCCATATAATAGCTTCTGAAGCCACACTGCTTCACAGCTGGCAGAGCAGACAGCTATATATATATACTGCTTCAGTAGTACTAAGAGCCACACTAGATTGTTCCTTGCTGAACCATGAGATCATGGTAGATTCAAGACTATAACATCCACCTGATGTACTCTTTCTGTCTGAGGCACTTCCTGCCCAATCAGAATCTGAGTAACCATGTAAACGGAGTTCATGACCTCCAAGATAATATAGACCAAAAATCTAATGTACCTTTTAGGTACCTCACTACATGCTTTGTAGCTATTAAGTGCACCTTTCTAGGTTCTACTAGATACTGACTTAGGGTATTTACATCAAAGCATATATCTGGCCTAGTATTTGTTAAATACATCAATGACCCAATGATTTGTCTATGTAGGGTTAGGTCCACTAAATACGATGAGTCATTAACTAACAACTTCAAGTTGGAGTCCATGGGAGTGGCCATGGCTTTATACTCCAACATATCAAATCTTTTTACCTTGATTTAAAAGATTCCTTTTGGATCTTGCCATACTTCTAGGCCTAAGAAGTAGTGCATTAATCCGAAATCTTTCATTTTCATTTCTGCAGCCATTTTCATGACCTGTTTCTCATTCCTTGTCAGAAAGAGATCATCGTCATACAATAATGGTATGATAGGTTCATCATCCACAACCTTAAGGTAAAGGTTAGGAACAGCTTTGGTAAAGCCCAATATTTTTCATAAAGCTATCAATTGTCCATTATTCACACTCAGCATTGAGTGATCTTCTGCATATCTATCTGTGCCATCTCTTGTCAGATGGGTCTACTAAAATGAGCCTCAAAATCATTCGAAATCTATGGTGAGTTCCTTCTTGCATCCATGTCATATGTGTATAGAACCCATATTCAACCTTGTAGCAAAGGTTGAGATCCACATCACTCATGATGATCATTAAGCTCATCAATTGACTACCGATCCTGGGAACCCATACAAAACCTGATTACATTATTAAGAGAATGGTCTTATCCAGTCCCTTGGAGCAAAACATCTCATCATGATTCTCTTCCTCTTTCTAAGAGAATCTCTTAACCACAAGCTTTCTATAGTGTGTTTGATTTGTAAATCTTTTGTTGAACATCCATCGCTTGTTCAGAGTTCATCATTCATCATGCTCTTTCCTACAAATCAAAATTAAGTACATGATTAGTAATACTTCATAATCATCAAATCATATTGACATGATAACCTATTATGCATACAGATATCATTTACATAGTTATGAAACTATTTTGACCAATACTTTGGCACAACACTTTCCCATATCCTGTATGCATACAGTGGCTATCTAGATGCCTTCCATCTCTACCAGAACATACTATCGAGAGTGTGCACAGCTCTCAGCATGTCAGCAAAGAGGTTTCATTCTAGACAAGCAACAATGGAATGTTTGTCCAATTTACCAATCATATGCATATTAGTAGTATACTGTTTAATGCTTTATGAATGTTTATACTCCGCATGATATATTCTAGGAATACAAATATGCATACAAGCAATATCATTTACTATTTCTAATAACAACCCAAATACTTATCTTTTATGTTTGTGTGGTTGCCTCCCGCTTGATCTTCTGTATGTCTTCTGAACTTCTATTCATTCTGTACCACTGTGCATGCTCAAGTGTACACTAGTGTCATCCTCATGATCTCATACACAAACATACATTCATTAGTATATTCTCAATATTATCAAAACATTCTAATTCTAAATAATCTTGAATATGTACAGTCATGATCATTAGTATTCAGAGTTTCAAGGAAGTCTTCTTTTACTCATGCATATTCTTGTTTGATCTAGTTAGTTAAATCATCAACCAGGATAAGAGACATAATATGCATAAACCCTTGATTACTAACCAATCATACCAAGTATACTTACACAAGGTAAGATTCTAACATGACACAGGAAAACATACCTGAATTAGTATACCTGCTTAGTTATGTACAACATACCTAAACAATCTCTTCAATGATTTAGAGATCCTGAGCTAGAACCTGCATGTCTCGTAGGTTAAACATGATATAACAAAGTCATACATACCTCGTGAGTCTTTGTCTTCATGATGTCATGGTCATGGAACTTGATTTGTCTTTTGTGATGTACCTGTCAAGACTTTTTGTAGTCTTCTTATGTAAGGCCTTAGCCTCAACTCCCCCTGAAACTTGATCTGGAGCTTGATTAGGGTTTGCTAGAGAAACCCTAAAAATTCAATCTTTGACTTTCACACTTCTGAATGGATGGAAGAATGTGTCTTGCTGAGCTGATCAACCTAGCATTCTTCAATTTTGAAATCTCCAAAATTTGACCCCTCAAAATTGCCTTCGAAACTTCTGGATCTTCTAGACAGGAACCCGAACTAGGGTTTGATGAAGCCCACCCTTCTGTCCAATCAAAAGGTTTGATCCAAGGCTCTAAACTCTTATTTTTCTTAGGAGATTCCATCCGTGGACTCCGATTCCAAAAATTCTAACTTTCTCCGAAACCCTAAATTCCGGAAGCCATGAATAAAGGTGCTCCAAAAATAATTCTGTTTTGACAGAAATATGCACCTGATTGTTTCTGCTATAACTCTGAAATTTCTGCTCCACAGGGTCTGAAAACCTTTTCTACAGAATCCTGACCTATCATATTTCCATCCTGACAGGTCTGAACTCAATTGGATTTTCTGAGAGAAAGTTATACCAAGTGTCGCAACGTGACCTGTTTATGAGATAAAACAGGAGAGCGAATTTGTATGGCGTGCCACTTGTCACTGTTTGAACTTCGGCCTCTGAAAATGTTTCCTGAGATAGTACAGTCTGTGTACTAGCTGTCACATGTTACGAAATTTCATTTGGAGCTTCCTAGCCCAAGTTATGACCTTTTTTCCAAGGTCACCTGATTTTGACTGAGATCTGGAAGAGGGAGAAACCCTAACTTGTACTGATCATAACTCATAAAGTACAATGAATCTGAGGGTACCCTTTGGACACAAGGTATCTGGGGATGTTATCTACGACCTGTAAACTTTTCAGATCCTGAAACTTTGCATAAATGGATTTATAGCGAAAGGTCCACGATGACTGGTTTTTACTATATAAAACCCTAACCTTCAAATTGTCGCAAGAGAAGCAAGTGTCGTAAGTACCATACATTGCCTTCCTTCAGGTTAGCTCTGATACCATGTTAAAATTCAATATGCTAAGACAGAAAATAGCAGCATTACATTCTATTTTGCAATAATAGCATTTACAGGATCACTGAAGAAACAACAAGCATAGCATAAACACAAGAGACACAGATTTATCCTGGGAAACCCTCATGGGGTAGAAAACCCAGCAAAGCTTTCCTCAATAATATGATAAACCAAAATACAAGATGTGCTCCCTCCTTCTAATCCTCCTTAGCAAATCTCCCAGACAAGTGCTCCTCTTTCAAGTGTGTGAGTGTGTCAAATGAGGAACACACCTCCTCTATTTATACACTACTCTGACATATATTTTACACAAGTACATGTAGTCTCGTATTTAACCATTAGGTTAAATACCCTATTATAACTGACTGGGCCGACCCCCACATGGTGGGTCTAATAACCCTAGTTACCACAACCAATTAGGAGGAATAAACATCTCCGGATTCATAGTATAATCACATCGGAGGTATGGAACATCTCCGAAATAAATAATATACAAATATAATATTCTTAGAAGTTACAATATTCAATAGTAATTAATCAAGATTGTACTGTAATGATATGAAGACAAACATATGATAAACTTAACCATGAAACATACCTGTAAGCCATACCTATCAAGATTGCTTGTAATCTTCCTATGGAAGGCCTTAGCCTCATCTCCCTCTGAAACAGGAACTCTTCACTTATGCAGGTGACCAATCCATCCTCTTCTAGTATTAACCCAATCCACTTGATTTGCAGGAACTAGATCTGGAGCTGTAATAGGGTTTGTCAGAGAAACCCCAAAAATTCAAACTTTGAATTTCAAACTTCCTAAAGGATAGAAATATGTGCCTTGATGAGCTGATCAAGCTGGTATATTCAGAATTTGAAAACTGCAAAGTTTCACTCCTCAAGTTTGCCGTTGAAACTTTCGGATTCACTGGACGTGACCCCGAATTAGGGTTTGATGAAGCCCACTCTTCTGCCCAATCAAAAGGTTTGATCCAAAGATCTAAGCTTCTATTTTTATGAGGATCTTCCAGCCGTGGTCACATATTTCAAAAATTCCCATTTTTGCAGAAGCCCTAATTTTCCACTTTTCTGATCAAAGTCCCGAACTAGGGTCTGATCAAGCCCGACCTTCTGCACAAACAAAAATTCTGATCTTGGTCTCTAAATTTTGATTTTGATGAGTAGCATTCAGCCGTGGTCTCTAATTAAAAAAATTCCAACTTTCTCCGATGCCCTAAATTCCGGAAGCCATGAATGAAGGTGCTCAAAAATAATTCTGTTTTGACAGAAATATGTACCTGATTGTTTCTGGTGTAACTCCTAACTTTTCAATCCACTGGGTCTGAATTTTTTTTTTGAGATAGCCCGAATTGTTATATTTCCATCCCGATAGGTCTGACCTCAATTGGATTCTCTGAGAGAGATTTATTTCAAGTGTTTCAACGTCACTTGTTTATGGGATAATACAGGAGAGCGAACTTGTACGGTGTGCCACGTGTCATTGGTTCAACTTCGGCCTTTAAAAACATTTTTTGAGATATCACATTCTATGTACTACCTGTCACTTTTTACGAAATTTCATTTGGAGCTTCCTATCCCACGTTATGATATTTTCCCAAGGTCACCTAATTTTGACTCAGATCTGGAAGAGGCAGAAACCCTATATTGTACAGATCATAAATCACAAAGTACAACGAATTAGAGGTTTTCCTTTGGACACAAGGTACATGGGGATCTGATCTTCGACCTATAAAAGTTTTCGATCTGAAAACGTTGTCAAAATGGATTTATAGCGAAAGTGCTACGATGACTGGTTTTTGCTATATCAAGCCCTAGCATCGTAAGTGCAACAAGTGTCATACATGCCATATCATGCCTTCTTTCAGGCTAGCTCTGATACCATGTTAAATTTTCAGAATTTACTTCAATCTGATCTAGGATCTTAACTGAGAGAACAACATGTACAGCAAATCTACAGTATATCAATCATGGACACAATAATGCAAGCACACAAGAGACATAGAGTTTACTTGGGGAAAACCATAAAGGTGAAAAACCCCAATAACTTTCTCAGAGATAGATAGAGCAATGATACAACTAGAATACAAGAGATAGTCTTCTCCTAGCAGCAGAGCCTCCTCCTCCACAAGTGCGCCACTCTCCAAAGTGTGAGTGAGAGAATAGAATAGGTAAAATGAGAGAGACACACTCTCTATTTATACACTAACTTGACTTGACCTTTAGTCAACTAGGTTGGCCTCAACTTAACCACTTAACATAATGCTGACTGGGCCGACCTCCACTAGGGTGGTCTAATAACCCTTTGACCCACATGGTCGACCCCCAATAGGGTGGTCTAATAACCCTTTAACCCACATGACTTATACAGGGCTGACCCCAACAAGGTGGTCTAATAACCCATCAAGTATAAGTTACGACACTTACAATGTAAATGACGACACTTCCGTATAGAGGAATAATAACATCTCTATAGGAATACAACATACATATATGTGAAATACATTCTGAAGTTACATATACATCAACAAATACTACCATTCAGACCAAGTTAGCATCATGGTACATATTATGTATAGGCATGGGCCAGAGAGCAACAATGAAAAGAGGATAATACTGAAGGAGACAAAATTTTACATAAGTGATGATAGAACCCATGATCTGCATTTTGTGCAACATTGTTTTCGAATTTTCTATGATCAGTTGAAGGAGAGAGATATATAGATGGATCAGCATTGGATATGGTCAGATGGTTGTGTGGGCCAGTTCAAAAATGCCCAAGTATTCCAATGGATGAGTACTTTGCATAAGACTTGCAATGTGTCGCATATCTGGAACTACTTTTAGACCGGGCATGGAAAAGGCGAGCATGATGGGGCCGCTGCATGCATCAAGACCGCACTACGAAGGGAAGAGATGAGGTTTGACAGGGAACCTCATATCCGAGATGCAGAATCCATAGTTCAATGGTGCTCCGCAAAAATGTCAGAACGAGCAAGAGATCAACAAACATCATCAGTGGTAGGACGTGTGGCGAGAAATTTTTGGCTAGTGGTTGACATAGATCGATCGCGTTCCTATAGTTGCGGCACAATACAAGGAACATGTGCATTTCATTCATTTCGAAGCTCAAACAACCACATATTTGAAATATGGACGCAAAAGCTTGCATGCTTTTGCAACCCTTGCAGTAGCGGTGAATGGGATGAATGCGAATGCATGGACTGGGTTGATGAATGGGATTGTGTGTCACTTGCAGTAGACCAACATGCAGTTGTTGAAACAACCTAGTTAGAGGAGGGCCAGTCAGCGATTTCTACATACTACGAGCATATCTTAGATCTTGTACAACCAGGACACATATACGCAGTTGTTGCACCAAAATACAATGAATGGGGCGTGGATTATTGGTTGGCATGGTGCATCCAAGGTAAGCAAACCCTCTACGGATCATTAATCGACGATGAAGGTATTGAATTTCCTACTGGATCGATGGTGGTTAAGGGGGAATATCTTACACTAGATGGGAAGTCAAGAAAGACTAGCAGGCATGTATTCATGGATTACAGACCAGGTTCAATGGTGTATCACTTTACAAACTTGATCATTGGCACAAACATCCATCTTCAGATAATGTCAAGCAAGAGCTCAACCAAGGTTTACTACTACCCACCTCATTCAGAGCACGAGAGATTGATGGAGACAATTAGCAACAGAGAGGATCTAGATGGATTTATTGAATGAGGCCAGTCAACTTTACATAAGAGAAAGAATTGCATCAAAGTATGTTATGTTCTACATCGAGGTATGTGTAGTTTTATGTTATTTCATTGGTACATGCATTTTTTGTTGATACATACATACATACATACATGTATTTGCCTATGTTTTTTATTTTTCCTATATGTATTAAAATGTTCCATGCTTCTCTTTTATGTTGAATAAAATGGTGATGTGATTTGGATCAAATTTGAGTAAATTGAGTTAGTATTTTCTTAAATATATCTATTTATGTTTGTATCATTTGAAGATAGTGGTTTTGATAGGTTCTCGAGATTAGAATTACCAAGGTTTTAGGAATTTTTTTGAAGTACATAGTTTATTACAATGGTATTGAAAATTTAACTTGGTAGATGAAACCTTCTAGGAATCCATGTATGGATAGAAGGGTATTCCACTTGGGGTAGGGAGTTATCATAAGGTTTCAAGGGTGGTATTTTTGAGATCTATACTTGAGAGAGACTTGTCATCATCATAGATAAGCACTTAGAGGGACTTGTCATCATCATCACCAACATCATCTCTAGGCTCCTCATCAACATCTCCATCATCATCATCATCATCATCTTCATCATCACCATCACCATCACCACCATCGTCAACGTCTTCATCATCGCCACCATCGTCAACGTCTTCATCATCGCCACCATCTTCATCATCATCATTAACTCTAACTCTAACCCTAATTCAATTTCCTTCTATAAATATAGCCCTAACCCTCACCCAAACCCTAGCACTAATCCATCTTCTTCATCATCGTCATCACCATCACCATCACCATCACCATCACCATCACCATCACCATCGTCACCATCACCATTGCAGAGTTGACCCCCGTGTGCAAAAATCGCACACTCCCTCACTGAGCAAAACCCTAGTTTCCAAGATGGACGTTTAAGATGGAAATGAGGAAATGGGACTGGAGGAGAGGGGTGCCCCTGGCACTATCCCAGTGTCCTGAATCTAACGGAGTCGACGGTTCGTCGATCGGAGCCATGGTTGTCATTCTATGGCTCGTTCCGTCTCGCATCCAAAAGGCCTTCAGGGACACCTACTGGATACCTGTCGGGGGCATATAAGTCTAACCGTGTAGCAAAAGTGGGCTCCGGGGAGTCTTGCAGGTATAACTAGGCACGTTCCGGCCAGGGGTGCTGGCCATAAATGCCTGGCGGACGATGTTGGAGAGTTGTTCCCCGTGTGCAAAAATTGCACACTCCCTCACTGAGCAAAACCCTGGCTTCCAAGATGGATGTTCAAGATGGCACCGAGGCCACAGGACCAGAAGATAGGGGTGCCCCTGGCACTATCCCAACATATTGAATCCAACAGATTCGATGGTTCATCGATCAGAGCCACGGTCGTCATTCTATGGCTCGTTTCGTCTCGCATCCAAAAGGCCTTCAGGGACACCTGTTGGATACCTGTCGGGGGCATAGAAGTCCAACCGTGTAGCAAAACTAGGCTCTAGGGAGTCTTACAGGTGTGTATAGGTAGGTTCCGGTTGGGAATGCTGGTTGTAAGTGCCTAGCGGACGATTTTGCAGAGTTGACCTCCGTGTGCAAAAATTGCACTCCCTTACTAAGCAAAACCCTAGTTTCCAAGATGGACGTACAAGATGGCACCGGGGCCATGGGACTGGAGGAGATGGATGCCCCTGGCACTATCTTAGTGTCCTAAATCCAATGGATTCAACGGTTCATCGATCAGATCCACGGTCGTCATTCTATGGCTCGTTCCGTCTCGCATCCAAAAGGCCTTCAGGGACACCTGCTGGATACCTGCCGGGGGCATAGAAGTCCAACCGTGCAGCAAAACCGGGTTCTGGGGATTCGTGTAGGTGTGTCTAGGCAGGTTCTGGTTGGGAACGCTAGCCATAAGTGCCCGCTGGATGATTTTCCAAAGTTGACCCCAATGTGAGGGCCATCCAAATTTGCTCAAGGGGGCCATTTCTCGTCCGAAGGCCCCCGGTCATGCGTGGCCACCGTGGACAGGTCCACTATGGCCATGTGGACCTGTGGGGGCCAACGGAATCCAAGTCCGCTCGCCAGTTTGGGTTCCGTGGCCCCAGGACAAATCCTCCAGGTGTCCCTGAATGACCCCAGGGTGCCCGACTAGAATGCCCGTGGCATCCGGACCGTGGCTCGGTTCGCGAATCCATCGACTCCAGTGGGTCCGGGATGGTGGGTTTCAGCTAGAGAATCCCCCACAGCATCCCTCAAAGACCCAGAAGCGGTGCCAACGAGCCATCTCCAGAGCTAGGGTTTTGCTCAGTGATGGCCATTCCATATTCGCTCAAGGGGGCCATTTCTCATCCAGAGGTCCTCGAGCATGCGTGGCCTTCGTGGATAGGTCCACTGTGGCCACGTGGACCTATGGGGGCCGATGGAATCCAACTCCACTCGCCGGTTTGGGTTCTGTGGCCTCGAGGAAAATCGTCTAGGTGTCCCTGAACGACCCCGGGGTGCCCGACTAGAATGCCCGTAGCACCCGGACCGTGGCTCGGTTCGCAAATCCGTCGACTTTGGCGAGTCCGAGACGGCGGGTTTCAGCTAGGGGAACCCCCACAGAGTGCCCCGAAGACTCGGAAGCGGTGCCACTGGGCCATCTCTGGAGCTAGGGTTTTTCTCAGTGAAGGCCATTCCAGATTCGCTCAAGGGGGCCATTTCTCGTCCAGAGGCAGAAGAAGATCAATTTTCGACAATACAATGTAGTTAGCAGAAGAGGATCAATTTTTGACAAAACAATGTAGTTATTACATGTGGAGGCAGCGGTTTCCCATGGAAAACGAGTGTAGGGTTGAGTAGAGGAAAGATGTTGGGAAATGGGCTATTACATTAGCTTTTACGATGGGAAAGCGGTTTATAGAAGGAAATATGGTGGCTGTAGGTATCTATGCTTTTCTTCCGATAGAAATAGGATTTCCCTCGGAAGAAAAGCATAGATACCTACAGCTGCCAAAGCATAGATACCTACAGCCGCCCATTGAAAAAGCTAATGTAATAGCCCATTTCCCAACATCTTTCCTCTGCTCAACCCTACACTCGTTTTCCATGGGAAACCGCTGCCCGCACATGTAATAACTACATTGTTTTGTCAAAAATTGATCTTCTTCTGCTAACTACATTGTTTTGTCGAAAATTGATCTTCTTCTGCCTCCGGACAAGAAATGGCCCCCTTGAGCGAATCTGGAATGGACTTTGGGTGCTATGGGAATTCTAGTCAGGAACCCCGGGGCCATTCAGGGATAGTTTGGGAATTTGCTCTGCGATCCCCGACCCGCCGGAGTCGACGGATTCGCGAAACGAGCCACGGTCTGGGTGCCAGCATTCTAGTCGGGCACCCCGGGGCCGTTTAGGGACACCTGGAGGATTTTCCCCGGGGCCACGGAACCCAAACCGACGAGCGGAATTGGATTCCATCGTGCCCCACAGGTCCATGTGGCCATTATGGACCTATCCATGGTGGCCACACATGCCCGGGGGCATCCGGACGAGAAATGGTCCCCTTGAGCGAAATTGGAATGGCCATCACTGAGCAAAACAATAGCTCCAGAGATGGCTTGTTTGCACTGCTTCCGGGTCTTCGAGGGACAGTATGGGGGGTCCCATAGCTGAAACCCGTCGTCCCGGACCCGCCGGAGTCAATGAATTCACGAACTAAGCCACGGTCTAGGTGCCACAGGCATTCTAGTCGGGCACCCCAGGGCCATTCAAGGACACTTGGAGGATTTTCCCCGGGGCCATGGAACTCAAACCAGCGAGAAGACTTGGATTTTGGTGACCCCCACAGGTCCATGTGGCCATAGTGGACCTGTCCAATGTGGCTACGCAAGCCCGGGGACCTCCGGACGAGAAATTCCCCCCTTGAGCAAATTTGGAATGGCCATCACTGAACAAAACCCTAGCTCCAGAGATGGATCGTTGGCACCGATTTCGGGTCTTTGGGGGACACTGTGGGGGGTCCCCTAGCTGAAACCTACCGTACCAGACCCACTGGAGTTGACGGATTCACGAACCGAGCCACGGTCCGAGTGCCACGGGCATTCTAGTCGGGCACCCCGGGGCTGTTTAGGGACACCTGGAGGATTTGCCCCAGGGCCACGGAACCCAAACCGATGAGGGGACTTGGATTCCGTCAGTCCCCACAGGTCCATGTGGCCATAGTGGACCTCTCCATGGTGGCCATGCACGCCCGGGTGCCTCCAGACAAGAAATGGCCCCCTTGAGAAAATTTGGATGGCCCTCACATTGTAGGCAACTTTGGAAAATCGTCCAGCAGGTACTTATGGCTAGCGTTCCCAACCAAAACCTGCTTAGGCACACCTACATGACTCCTTGGAACCCGGTTTTGTTGCACGGTTGGACTTCTATGCCTCCGGTAGGTATCTAGCAGGTGTCCTTGAAGGCCTTTTGGATGCAAGATGGAATGAGCCATAGAATGACGACCGTGGATCCCATCAACGAACCGTCAACTCCGTTAGATTCAAGATGCCGAGATAGTGCCAGGGGTGCCCCTCTCCTCTGGTCCTGTGGCCCCTGTACCATCTTGTACATCCATCCTTGAAACTAGGGTTTTGCTCAGTGAGGGAGTGTGCAATTTTTGCACATGGGGGTCAACTCTGCAAAATCATCTGTCAGGCACTTACAGCCAGCGTTCCCAAATGAAACCTACATAGACACACCTGTAGGACTCCTTGGAGCCCAGTTTTACTGCACGGTTGGACTTCTATGCCCCCGACAGGTGTCCAGTAGGTGTCCTTGAAGGCCTTTTGGATGTGAGACGGAACGAGCCATAGAATGACGACCATGGCTCTGATCGACGAACCGTCAACTCCATTGGATTCAGGATGCCGGGATAGTGCCAGGGGCACCCCTCTCCTCCAGTCCCATGGCCCTGGTGCCATCTTGTAGGTCCATCTTGGAAACTAGGGTTTTGCTGAGTGAGGGAGTGTGCAATTTTTGCACATGGGGGCCAACTCTGCAAAATCGTCCGTTGGGCACTTACGGCCAGAGTTTCCGACCAGAACCTGCCTAGACACACCTGCAGGACTCCCCGGAGCCTGGTTTTGCTGCACGGTTGGACTTCTATGCCCTCAGCAGGTATCTAGCAGGTGTCCCTGAAGGCCTTTTGGATGCGAGACAGAACGAGCCATAGAATGATGATCATGGCTCCGATCAATGAACCGTCGACTCTGTTGGATTCAAGACACTGGGATAGTGCTAGGGGCACCCCTCTCGTCAGGTCCCGTTTTCCCGGTGCCATCTTGAACGTCCATCTTGGAAACTAGGGTTTTGCTCAGTGAGGGAGTGTGCAATTTTTGCACACGGGGGTCAACTCTGCAAAATCATCCACCGGGCACTTACGGCCAGTGTTCCCAGTCAGAACCTACCTAGACACACCTGTAGGACTCCCCGGAGCCCGGTTTTGCTCCACGGTTGGACTTCTATGCCCCCGGTAGGTATCCAACAGGTGTCCATGACGGCCTTTTGGATGCGAGACGGAACGAGCCATAGAATGATGACCGTGGCTCCAATCGATGAACCGTCGAATCTGTTGGATTCAAGACGTCAAAATAGTGCTAGGGGCACCCGTCTCCTCTGGTCCTGTGCTGCCGGTGCCATCTTGAACATCCATCTTGGAAACTAGGGTTTTGCTCAGTGAGGGAGTGTGCAATTTTTGCACACGAGGGTCAACTCTGCAAAATCGTCCGCTGGGCACTTTTGATGATAATGATGCTGATGATGATGGTCATGGTCATGCTCATGGTGATGGTGATGAAGATGATGACGATGGAGAAGATGATGATGATGGAGATGTTGATGAGGAACCTAGAGTTAGAGTTAGAGTTAGAGTTAGAGTTAGGGTTAGAGTTAGAGTCAATGATGATGATGGATATGGTGGTGATGATGAAGACGTTGATGATGATGGTGATGGTGATGGTGTTGGTGATGGTGAGAATGAAGAAGATGGCTTAGTGCTAGGGTTTGGGTGAGGGTTAGGGCTAGAGATTGAAGGAAATTGAATTAGGGTTAGAGTTAGAGTTAATGATGATGATGAAGACGTTGACGGTGATGGTGATGGTGATGGTGAGGATGAAGAAGATGGTTTAGTGCTAGGGTTTGGTTAGATGGTTTGGAAATAGTTCTTCATTGAATCTCATAATTTTCCTATAAATCAAAGCCATGGGGTAGAGTTGAAGAAGAGAATAATTGTAAGGTCATGTGGGAAGAAAGAGCTTGGAGATCAAACACCTCATTCTCTCATCTTTACCATTCATTGTATTCATTCTTACTTGAGTTATTTCATTAAGGAAGTAAGTGTTCTTCAGTCACTATAGCTAGAGAGAGATTTTAATAAGGAAAATGACCCATCCTAAGGAGAGTGTTGGAGCTAAATTGCCTCAAATCATTTTTTCTCAAATGATGTTACACATTTGTATGCTTTTCCATTTGAAGAATATATGAGTTTTGTTTTTTCCATCCATTTATTGTATTTGAATTACATTCTTGTATTTAATATTATGATATGATTGCTTGCATGCTTCTTAGTTATTTATTTTCTATTATAGTACTCTCATGCTTGTCAAATAAATAACCATTGTATATTGTCTCGCTCACAACTTGGATATATTAACAAATTTTGCTCATCATTGCAACAAAATCCCTAAAATAGATTGACTACTCCATTTTGGGTTTAGAATCTTGATCAGTTAATCTTACTTACTAGGTTGTTTTTAGTTGTTTTCTAACCTCTAGTGACATGCAAAGTCATTAACTAGCATGAAAACTCACTTAGCAACCCTTGTAAGGAATCAAGGTTTTTGGAATTTTATTTTGCATGATCTTGGTGACTTGCACATTTTTTCTCTTTTTCTCAAAAGAGTTCAATGGTAGAATCCCTAATTTTCATTAGTGTTCCATAGTGGCTAATGTAATATGCATGCAAATTCATTTCATAGGAAGTGCAACTATTTACTTGTGTAACTTGCATAGTTATCTTTGTAACAAGTCGTGAATTTTTAGTTAGATTTAATTGTATGTTTTGTCAGTAGCTTAGCTTGAGGGAAACTTTAAATTTTCCAAGAATTGTAAGTTGATGTTCTTGTAATTTTACATCTCATCAAACATGATTATTAATTAAATCACTTAAGGGATAGAAGGTGGACTCATAATTCATAAGTGTCTAATCACATAAATGGATTATCATTTGTCATTTGCACATGGATTCATAACTAAGGGCACTATAAACTACCTTTTGAATTGTTATTTTTATTTATATTATTTAAACTCATCTCAAAAGAATAGTTAAGAATTTAATCAATTACCACTTGCAGTCATTTCCATTATGTCACGTCCCCTCCCATCGTTCCCGAGCAAGGTAGAGAACATGACACTAAAACCACTTGCGCAGGTTTGGTAAATTCTAGAATGTAAATGATTAGATGATTGTAAACATTCATTCAATAAACCATAAACATTTAGGATATGTTGTGTGTAATTGCTTAAGACAAATTTGTGAAATAATAACCATTCAAATAACATGCAATTAACACTATGATCCACAGATGAGAGTTTTGAATAAAAGACAAAATCATGTATGCAAAAATGTAATCAAGGACAAACTCATATACACAAGTGCAAATCCATCTATTAATATGTAAAAATGATCCAATCATGTACAATTTTTGGAAAAATGGAACATCGTTCCCCGCATCTATATAATGGCAACTCATGCCCTGTACAAAAAAAGGCAACTCGTGCCCTATACAAAATATGGACCATGGTGCCCTGTACAAAATATGGAAACTCGTGCTGAAAATGCCACATCGTGGCTACTGTACATAGGAGGGTCTTTTAATCCTCCTGCCCACCCTCGGAGCTCCCAGGTGCATCTCCAAAATAAATCTTCCTCTTCTTCATGCTAGAGGAAGCAGGGTCCTTCCAGCGTCTTTGAGCATGTCCCCCTGAGCCCTGAAACGACAACAATAATATGTCAACTTTTCCTGGAAATTATACAAGTATAAAACATAATTTCAAACTAAAAATAGTTTTCAAATCTTGGATAACTCACCGCATGCGAGACTGTAAGTCGTGAGGGGGTCTCCTTCCTCTGTAATCCAAGTCTCTCGAAAATGCCACCCTACAACATTTAGAACAATCAGATCAATGCTGAAACTAGATGCATATAGTAATTTCCGTTAAAATTGAAAGAGAGTTAAATGATAAACTAGTCAATCTCACCGATAACAAAATCGGCTGGTCTTTGGGGCTGGCGGATGGAGTAGCCGGCTTGACAGCCTGCTCTGATGCTAGGGTGGACTGTAAAGGGGAGGATGTAGCCACATCAACGGTGGCTACACCACTGGGGGGTAACAGTGGAAGAAGGGGGCATGGCAGGAGGAGGCATGGACTGGGGTGGGGGAAGTGGAGATGTACGTCTAGGGCTATAAACCCCAACTAGCGTAGTATGGATGGGCGCACCCTGGAAGGGGAAGCAAGTGTGGTGGGGAAATGTGGGGGGGGAGAGGTCTGTGTTGCGGTAGAGGGATGGGTGACTGTGGATGGGTGGTGTGCCGTGGTCGGATGGGGGAGGGTGGGAACATGGGAAACTGATACGGAGGTGGAGCTGGATATGATGCGTAAGGGGGAGCTGGATGGAATTGTGGTGCTATATAGAAGGGGGGGCTGGATGGAAGGGGTTGGGGAATGGGGCATGTATTCCAGGGGATACAACTGGCATATAGGGTGGCCGAAAGGTCGGGGAGGGAGGAATAATGGCACTGGCAGGCCGAGGTGCTCGCACCTGCATACACATTTATAACTTCACGGTTTAATATACAAAAATATAAATATACACAGACAAGTCATCATATTTGAAATTAAATTTATGCTTTAATACACACAATACCTATGCACGGGGATAACCTGCTAGTCCCCGATGGCGGTGGCTGGTTGCTGGAGCCCGCGGACACCTGTGCGAACACTACAATTTCTAGATTGAATTTATAAAAACAATATTAACAATATTAAACACAATGAGAATGAGAATGACAACGATGGTACTTAGAAAACATGACTGCAATAAATTTATATTCAAGTTAGATGATATCCAATATTCTGAAAGGATAGAAGGTGGCATGGCATGAAATTAAAATTAAATAAGGTGAGAGGGCATAGAAGGTGACATGTGTTAAGATTTAATATGCTAAGATAGAAAATAGCAGCATTACATTCCATTTCACAATAATAGCATATACAGGATCACTGAAGAAATAACAAGCATAGCATAAACACAAGAGACACAGATTTATCCTGGGAAACCCTCATGGGGTAGAAAACCCAGTAAAGCTTCCTCAATATAGATGACCAGCAATATACAAAGATGCAAACCAAAGACATGATCTCCTCCTCCACCATAGCAGACCTCTCCTCCACAAGTGTGCCTCTCTCTCAAGTGAGTGAGTGTATCAAATGAGGAACACACCTCCTCTATTTATACACTACTCTGACATATCTTTTACACAAGTACATGTAGGCTCATATTTAACCATTAGGTTAAATATCCTATTATAACTGACTGGGCTGACCCCACTAGGGTGGTCTAACAACCCTTTGACCCACATAACACATACAGGGCCGACCCCCACTAGGGAAGTCTAATAACCCAAATTACCACATTCCGACAGAGGAATAAACATATCCGGATATACAATAAGATCTTTACGGAGGAATGAAACATCTCTGTAATAAAAAAGTACAAATATAATATTCTTTGAAGTTACAATATCTCAACACTCCCCCTTAATGAGAAGAATATTATAACAGTATCTGCACGAGCAAGGAGTCATCAACATCATACATGATACATCTATAAATCATTGGAAGCTTTCTCAACATCATCAGTAACTCAAGCAGTTACTGGAACATTTTCAATACTAGAACATCAACATCTTCAGTACTGAGTCTTTATCTTCCGCAGCACTCGAACATCTACAACAACATCAACATCTGGATCCTCACGATCATCAGTATCGTCATCTCACGATCATCAGCATCGTCATCACACGATCATCAGCATCATCATCACACGATCATCAGCATCGTCATCACACGATCATCAGCATCGTCATCACACGATCATTAGCATCGTCATCACACGATCATCAGCATCATCATCACACGATCATCAGCATCGTCATCACACGATCATCGACATCGTCAGCATCGTCATCACACGATCATCAACATCGTCATCACACGATCATCAGCATCGTCATCAGCATCGTCATCATACGATCAATATTTTCCAGGGTGATCAATCCTGCTCTCTTTAGGACATACGTCCATGGATGATGCAATCCAGTCATGTACCTTTTGAACTGAAGTCCAGGGACGATCCAGTCCTATCATGTACCTTTTGAACCGAAGCTCAAGGACGATCTAGTCCTATCATGTACCTTTTGAACCAAAGCTCAGGGATGATCCAGTCCTATCATGTACCTTTTGAACCGAAGCTCAGGGAGGATCCAGTCCTATCATGTACCTTTTGAACCGAAGCTCAGGGACGATCCAGTCCTATCATGTACCTTTTGAACCGAAGCTCAGGGATGATCCAGTCCTATCATGTACCTTTTGAACCAAAGCTCAGGGACGATCCAGTCCTGTCATGTACCTTTTGAACCGAAGCTCAGGGACGATCCAGTCCTATCATTCAATTCTCGGAGACCTCATGTCTATGGCTCAATTCACAGGACCAAAGTCCGAGGACGATCCAATTCCCTTACCTGTTCATTTAGGATTTTGTTCTCGGAGACATCATGTCTATGGCTCAATTCAAAGGACTAAAGTCCGAGGATGATCCAATCCCCTTACCTGTTCATTCAGGATTGTGTTCTCGGAGACATCATGTCTACGGCTCAATTCAAAAGACTAAAGTCCAAGGAAGATCCAATCCCCTTAAATGTTCATTCAGGATTTTGTTCTCAGAGACATCATGTCTACAGCTCAATTCAAAGGACTAAAGTCCGAGGACGATTCAATCCCCTTACCTGTTCATTCAGGATTTTGTTCTCGGAGACATCATGTCTACGGCTCAATTCAAAGGACTAAAGTTCGAGGACGATCCAATCCCCTTACCTATTCATTCAGGATTTTGTTCTCAGAGACATCATGTCTACGGCTCAATTCAAAGGACTAAAGTCCGAGGACGATCCAATCCCCTTACCTGTTCATTCAGGATTTTGTTCTCGGAGACATCATGTCTACAGCTCAATTCAAAGGACTAAAGTCTGAGGACGATTCAATCCCCTTACCTGTTCATTCAGGATTTTTTTCTCAGAGACATACATCTATGGCTCTCTTTAGGACTGAAGTCCAGGGATGATCCAATCCCCTCAATTCCACCAAGGACTTCATTCTCGAAGACATACGTCTACGGCTCTCTTTAGTACTGAAGTCCAGGGATGATCCAATCCCCTCAAGTCCACCAAGGACTTCATTCTCGAAGACATACGTCTACGGCTCTCTTTAGGACTGAAGTCCAGGGATGACCCAATCCCCTCAAGTACACCAAGGACTTCATTCTCAAAGACATACGTCTACGCCTCTCTTTAGGACTGAAGTCTAGGGATGATCCAATCCCCTCAAGTCCACCAAGGAATTCATTCTCGAAGACATACGTCTACAGCTCTCTTGAGGATGATGCAATCCTATATGTCCACCAAGGACTTCATTTTCGAAGACATACGTCTACGGCTCTCTTGAGGATGATGCAGTCCTATATGTCCACCAAGGACTTCATTCTCGAAGACATATGTCTACGACTCTCTTTAGGACTGAAGTCCAGGGATGATCCAATCCCCTCAGGTCCACCAAGGACTTCATTCTCGAAGACATACGTCTACGGCTCTCTTGAGGATGATGCAATCATATATGTCCACCAAGGACTTCATTTTCGAAGACGTACGTCTACGGCTCTCTTGAGGATGATGCAATCCTATATGTCCACCAAAGACTTCATTCTCGAAGACATACGTCTACGGCTCTCTTTAGGACTTAAGTCCAGGGATGATCCAATCCCCTCAAGTCCACCAAGGACTTCATTCTCGAAGACATACGTCTACGGCTCCTTTTAGAACATGTGTTCAAGGATGATGCAATCCCCTTGTCACCTTAGACCCTATCTAAGGACCATCCACCAACCTATCTATCGGCATCACCAATATAGGTATTTACATCATCGACCTCACTGTCGATGCAGGCAATCTCATCATAAGTGATCACATCACTCCCCCTTTCGAGGAGGGTCCTTCTGGACTATATTAAGTTTGTCTCGAAAAAATCTACTTAAGGTAGAGGTTTGGTTAGTACATCGGATCGGTAGAGGTTTGGTTAGTACATTGGCAACTTGTTACAAATTCGAACTTTAATTCCTATCTGCACCATATCTCGTATATAGAAATGCCAGATCTCTATGTGTTTTTGACTTATCATGGAACACTGGATTCTTTGCCATTTTAGTACAACTCTGTTTGTCACATAAGATCACAGTTGGGTCCATCTCTAAGTCAAACAATTCTGAAGCCATGTCGTTTCACAATTAGCAGAGCAAGCAGCTATATATTCCGTTTGTGCTAGACTGCTTCCTGCTAAACCACAAGATCATGGCTGATCCCAGACAATAACATCTTCTTGATGTGCTCTTCCTGTCTGATACACTTTCTACTCAATCAAAATCTGTGTAGCCATCTGAATTCATGATCTCCATAGATCAAATTCTATTGTATCCTTTAGGTACCTCATCTCATGCTTTGCAACTAACAGGTGAACACTTCTAGTTTCCACTAGATACTGACTCAAGGTGTTTACAGCAAGGCATATATCTGACCTAGTATTTGTTAGACACATCAATGACTCAATAATTTGTTTGTACAGAGTTATATCCACTAATTCTAATGAGTCATCTACTAAGAACTTCAAGTTGGAATTCATGAGAGTGACCATTCCAACACATCAAGTCCTTTTAATATTTCTCAGCATACTTTCCCTATTTGAGAAAGATTCCTTCTGAGCCTTGCCATACTAGGAAGTAATGCATCAATCTGAGATCTTTCATTTTTCATTTCTGCATCCATCTTCTTCTTTCTTTTCATGATCTGATTCTCATTCCATATCAGAAATATATCATCTACATATAATAATAGTATGATCCATAACCTTACGGTAAAGATTAGGAACAACTTTAGTTTTGGTAAAGCCCAAGATTATCAAGAAACTGTCAATTCTCCCTTTGTGACTAAACATCATTCACACTCTGCATTGAATGATCTTCTGCATATCTATCTACGCCATCTCTCGTTAGATGGGTCTACTGATATTGGCCTCAATATCATTCGAACTTTGTGGTGAGTTCCTTCTTGCATTCATGTCATCTGTGTCTAGAAACCATATTCAACCTTGTAGCAAAGATTGAGATCCACATTACCCATGGTGATCATTAAGCTCATCAATTGATTATTGATCTTGGGTACTCATACAGAACCTGATTCACACTTCTTCTTTAATTACACCATTAAGAGAATGGTCTTATCTAGCCACTTGGAGCAAACATCTTGTCATGATTCTCTTCCTCTTTCTAAGAGAATCTTCTAGCCACGAGCCTTCTATAGTGTGTTTGATTTGTAAATCCTTTTGTTGAACATCCATCGCTTGTTCAGTGTTCTTCATTCATCATGATGTTTCCTACAAGTCAAAATTAAGTACATGATTAGTAATACTTCATAATCATCAAATCATGATAACCTATTATGCATACAGATATCATTTACATAGTTATGCAACTTATTTGGACCAATACTTTGGCACAACACTTTCCCATATCCTATATGTATATAGTGGCTATATAGATGCCTTCCATCTCTTACCAGAACATACTATCGAGAGTGTGCACAGCTTTCAGCATGTCAGGAAAGAGGTTTCATTCTAGACAAGCAACAATGGAATGTTTGTCCAACTTACCAATAATATGCATATTAGTAGTATACTGTTCAATGCTCTATGAATGTTTACACTCAACATCATATATTCTATGCATACAACCTACTACAGGCAATATCATTTACTATTTCAAATAACAACTCAAATACTTATCTTTTATGTTTGTGTGGTTGCCTCCCGCTTGATCTTCTGTATGTCTTTTGAACTTCTATTCATTCTGTACCACTGTGCATGCTCAAGTGTGCAATAGTGTCATCCTCATGATCTCATACACAAACATACATTTATTAGTATATTCTCAATTTTATCAAAACATTCTAATTCTAAATAATCTTGAATATATATATAGTCATGATCATTAGTATTCAGAGTTTCAAGGAAGTCTTCTTTTACTCATGCATATTCTTGTTTGATCATAGTACTCTTCAGGTTAATTAAATCATCAAGATAAGAGACATAGTATGTATAAACCCTTGATTACTAACTTTATGAATAAGCATAACCAATCATACCAAGTATACTTATATAAGGGATCCTAACACAAGGTAAGATTCTAACTTGCCATAGGTAAACATACCTAGATTAATATACCTGCTTAGTTATGTACAACATACCTAAACAATCTCTTCAATGATTTAGAGATCCTGAGCTAGAACCTGCATGTCTCATAGGTTAAGCATAATATAACAAAGTCATACATACCTCGTAAGTAGAACAAAGATTATGTATGAGTCTTTGTCTTCATGTTGTCATGGTCATGAAACTTGATTTGTCTTTTGTGATGTACTTGTATCTTGTTAGCAGACAACATCAACCTCACACAACACCATAATGCATTAGTACAATCATATAGCCCTAATGAATGAATTTATTTGATCATTCACATGCATTCATACTGTTACTAGGGTGATAAGATAATTCTAACATTAATCAATATTTTACTAATAAATAATATGAAGACAAACACATCATGAACTTAATCAAGAATCAGATTTCAAGACATACCTGAACCTCCTTAAGTCATACTTGTTGAGACTTCTTGTCGTCTTCTTATGTAAGGCCTTAGCCTCAACTCCCCCTAAAACTTGATATGGAGCTTGATTAGGGTTTGCTAGAGAAACCCTAAAAATTCAATCTTTGACTTTCACACTTCCGAATGAATGGAAGGATGTGTCTTGCTGAGCTGATCAAACTAGCATACTTCAATTTTAAAATCTCCAAAATTTGACCCCTCAAAATTGCCTTTGAAACTTCTGGATCTTCTGGACAGGATCCTGAACTAGGGTTTGATGAAGCCCACCCTTATGCTCAATCAAAAGGTTTGATCCAAGGCTCTAAACTCTTATTTTTCTCAGGAGCTTCTAGCTGTGGTTATAAACTTCAAAAAAATTCCAACTTTTGCTGAAGCCCTAATTTTCCATCTTTCCGATCAAAATCCCGAGCTAGGGTTTAATCAAGCCCGGTATTCTACCCAACCAAAAACTTCGATCTTGGTCTCTAAATTTTGATTTTCCTGAGTAGCATTCAGCCATGGATTCTGATTCCAAAAATTCTAACTTTTTCCGAAACCCTAAATTCCGGAAGCCATGAATAAAGGTGCTCCGAAAATAATTATGTTATGACAGAAATATGTACCTGATTGTTTCTTCTATAACTCCGAAATTTTTGCTCCACAGGGTCTGAAAACGTTTTCTGCAGTATCCTGACCTGTCATCTTTCCATCCCGACAGGTCTGACCTCAATTGGATTTTCTGAGAGAGAGTTATGCCAAATGTCGCAACGTGACCTGTTTTGGGATAATACAGGAGAGAGAACTTGTACGGAGTGCCACGTGTCACTGTTTGAACTTCGTCCTCTGAAAACGTTTCTTGAGATATCTCGCCCTGTTATCCTTCCATCCTGATAGGTCTGACCTCAATTGGACTCTCTGAGAGAGCGTTATGCCAAATGTCGCAACGTGACCTGTTTATGGGATAAAATAGGAGAGCAAACTTGTACGGTGTGCCACGTGTCACTGGTTTAGCTTCGGCCTCTGAAAAAGTTTCCTAAGATAGTGCAATCTATGTAGTACCTGTCATTGTTTACGAAATTTCATTTGGAGCTTCCTATGCCAAGTTATGACCTTTGTGCCTAGGTCACCTGATTTTGACTGAGATCTGGAAGAGGCAGAAACCCTAACTTGTACTGATCATAACTTACAAAGTACAACGAATCTGAGGGTGCCCTTTGGACACAACATACCTGGAGATGTTATCGATGATCTGTAAAGGTTTCAGATCTTGAACCTTAGCCTAAATGGATTTATAGTGAAAGTTCCACGATGACTGGTTTTTTCTATATAAAACCCTAACCTTCAAATTATCGTAAGTAAAGCAAGTGTCGTAAGTGCCATACCTTGCCTTCCTTCAGTTTGGATTTGATACCATGTTAAGATTTAATATGCTAAGATAGAAAATAGCGGCATTACATTCCATTTCACAATAATAGCATATATAGGATCACTGAAGAAATAACAAGCATAGCATAAACACAAGAGACACAAATTTATCCTGGGAAACCCTCATGGGGTAGAAAACCCAGTAAAGCTTCCTCAATATAGATGACCAGCAATATACAAAGATGAAAACCAAAGACATGATCTCCTCCTCCACCATAGCAGAACTCTCCTCCACAAGTGCGCCTCTCTCTCAATTGAGTGAGTGTATCAAATGAGGAACACACCTCCTCTATTTATACACTACTCTGACATATATTTTACACAAGTACATGTAGGCTCGTATTTAACCATTAGGTTAAATATCCTATTATAACTGACTGGGCCGACCCCACTAGGGTGGTCTAACAACCCTTTGACCCACATAACACATACAGGGCCGACCCCCACTAGGGAAGTCTAATAACCCAAGTTACCACATTCCGACGGAGGAATAAACATCTCCGGATATACAATAAGATCTTTACGGAGGAATGAAACATCTCCGGAATAATAAAGTACAAATATAATATTCTTTGAAGTTACAATATCTCAACAACATGGTGAGATTTTCCTTTTCTAGAGTCATCTCCATGAGTAGGTGAGCTTTTCCTTTTCTAGAGTCATCCCCATTAGTAGGTGAGCTTTTCCTTTGGCCCTAGAGATATGTGCAGTGTCTCATAAGCAAATGGAATTCATGTCCATTTACAAATTTGAATTGGAAACCTATGTAATGTGTTTGGGTTCTTGGTGAAGAGTTCCTAGGTTTTGATGTCTTCTTATAGATTTGTAGATTCCTAGAAGCTTGATTCACCAAGTGGAAAAGTATTTGCATCCCTAGAGTGAGGATATTGAGTCCCTTTATTTCCATAACATTTAAATCATCAAATAAAATGGCATCTCATTGTTTAAATTTGCAAAGAGGTGCTAAATAGTAGTTAAGTTAGTGTGCATGTTATTTAATACACTTTAGAGTGTTGATCATTAGAAAAAGGAAGAAAGAGAAATCTTTTTCATGGTTAACTTACTTACAAGCTTGAATGTGCCATGTTCTTTTGCATTGAATGAGTAATTATGTGTTCTTGATTGAATAGCTATGTTGTCAGAATGATATCACTTGATTGAAATCAAAGAAATCTTGAGTGAAATGAGTTAAATGAGTATTCTTGATGCCAAATATTTTATTTAGTTGAATTTGAATCAAGATAATATCAAGGCCCCATGGACCATATTTGTAAGATTATCGCTCTTCCTTATGGGCCTTACATCATTTTCAAAAAATTTAGTGACAATACATGTGATAAGTTGTTTTACGTTGTTTATATGTCTTTCCTAATAGCATGTTCTAGGAGTAGTAGTATGATTAATTTCAGTCTCAAGTATTAGAATAAATTGGAAATCCCGTGATAATAAACTAGGGTAATAAGGACATGAGAAACATCACGTTCTTGAATTTCTAGAAGCTTGGCCACTATGAAGACGTTGACAGTGATGGTGATGGTGGTGACAACATTAATGACAAAGGCTTGAGGAATGGCAAAGAAGATGATGATGTGGATGGCTTGAAGAACACACATGGCATGAAGAACCATGGAGGTGGGAATTGGAGCCATTGGAACACCTAATGAGCCAAATGATCCATTATGTGGTCATTTGTGGTTTGATGGGGCAGTGGAAACCTTGGTGATGGTCCATGCTACCATTTGATGATGGGCTTGATGTCCATTGAAAGCATGTTGATTAAATACTAAATGATTGACTCTTGATGGTGGAACCCACATTGAAACACACATACAAATTGAATCAAACCTTATCTAATGACACTTACGATGGATGTTGAAGCCCTTGAACCTTGAAGATGTCCATATGTGGAATCCTTGATGTATGGTGATGAAGACATAATGTATTGTTTCCTTGGGGTTCTTGGAATTGTTTGTGGTCTATTGTTGTGGGTGTAATGGAGCCATTTCCCTTATAATTGCTTGACGAAACCTTTGATGCTGAAGTATTTAAACATGATGATGTAGAATCCCACAAAAAAAATGAGGAAGCCCTAAGTTTCTAACGTGGCCTTTGATGTGGTTGTGTGAAGTCAAACCAAAACAAGCATGCAAATAAAACATTGTATGTGAACTATTATGTGTCCATTCAAAGGACAAAGTTGGCTCAGCAATTAAAAATAAAAATAAAATGAAAATTACATAGACAGGTCGATTGAATATCATGTGATATGATGTGCATGTACAACAGAAAGACATGACGATCTAGAGAGTATGAAGAGACTAATGATATTTTGGGCAGCAGTTTGGTGAAAAGAGAGAATGATGTATTTGTGTATATCCTGGTTAAATTTATGACAGAGTGATGATGAGCAAAAAGTGATATAAATGTGGATATGTTTGATATCTTGATAGCAGAATGATAATTTGCCTATGGTTAATGACAGTTTGATGACAGGTTAAAGATGTGAATGTAGATAGAATATCGATATGTTTGAGAAGATGTTGGACATGATGAAACAGGGACAGAATGATGATTGAAGACAAGGTGTTGGCAACAGATTGATGAATGAGATGATGTGAATAATGACATGACTATGATACGTATGATATGTGACAAGTATGTAATCATAAATACAAGCAGGGTCTTGTATCCATTTTCTTAGTAGGATCTAATAAAACCTAGGCTAGGTCCTAGATGATGAGTTGGTGCTCATTGTATCAGTTGGTGCTGAATTGCCTCACGGTTGTAGCTGTTGAACCAAATACAAAATATTACAAAAACTATATCTAGTCTCGTATTATGTGTTGATGTGTTTCATTAGTTGATAGTTAGTTCATTGATGAATATGATGTGAATGTGAAATGATGATATAAGAGTTGGTGATTGAAGTTGAAATTAAATAAATCATAGGCTCACTGATTCACCCCCCCCTCTCAGTGAGCATTGTGTCTAACACAAATGTTTATAGTTTTCTTAGGTTTTCATGTTTGATAAGGTTTCATTTTTTTTGGGTGGGATTATACAAATTTATATCTCTCAAATAAATTAGACAATATTATAAACACAATTGTAAAATCTGATGATAATATGGTAATTACTCAATGCTAATTAATTTGTAATTACTAAACACAAATTACTTGTAACTGGATCTAATTATTCAAAGTAAAGAAGTTACCTGTTATCCTAAAGTTCAACCTAACTACTAGGGTCAAGCTTAGAGAAATCTTAGATAATAGATATCAAACATCTACTCAGTAATTTTTACTGGTAATTTGTAAACCAAATGATGAATTGCAAGTCCAGATGTCAACAACAAATCCCAGATTATTAAAATTGTACCAGGAGTCGAAGGATCAATTGGAAATTGAACATAGTCCTTCCAGATTTTTGTGATTCAACTTAGATCTCATTTATTTTTAGATAGACTCGATTCTCAAGAGTTGGAAACAATTGAGTTTATGTATTTTTTCTATAAAAGCTTAACATTTTTAATGTGAGGTGGGTAGAGTTCCAACCAAGGGCTGTGAAGGTTATGGAAATCACACCTTGAACCAGTTTGCAGGCATGTGTGAATTTTTCCTATGTTAATTTTTGTAGAAATTGACTGTTTATGAATTAAGATATGATCTTCGAACCTATTTTGTTTTAATCTATGAAGTGTATGCCTTTGGTATTCTGTCCATATGTGGTCTAAATTCCATGTTAAGATTCTTCCAAACAGCATATAACTATGCCACCATCATGAAATAATTTCTGAGCTCTTATATTTGTATTTTTAAGATCACAGTCATTTTTTGACCATGTACTCCCTGCTACCTGATTATTGAGTTGCTTGATTTCTGTTATATACTCAGCTACCACCAAAACCCCATAGAATTGTTTCATATGTGTCAGATATCTCACATTGACTGTTAAGATTTCCTTAAGCTTGAAACCCAACAGTCAGGTTCAACTTTAGGGATAACATTACCTATGTGTATGGTGCCGCAATCTCCTCTGTTGCCACCATGGCTCCATTGAGGTCAAAGGGACCGACGTCCTCCCACCTGGGGGGTGGAGACCCGGCACCGAGTAACTGAACATTAAAACAAATAAAGTCAACAATGTGTAATTCAAAGTTAACTATATTAAACAATACGATATCAAATAAAATACAACAAATACTTGAACATTAAATAAAACAATAGCAAACCTGATCCATGAAGCTCCATGTGGCATGCTGCTGCGTATCACCATGGAAAGAATGACCACAGTGAGAACAACGATGTGCCGTTGTTCCAGCAGAACTAGAAGGCCCCGCCTGGGTTCCACCTGTACCCGACATGTCTTGGCCACCACCCATAGACTGTGCAGCTGTCTGTGTCTCATCGATGTCCTCCCGGCTCTGGGAAGACACGACCACAAATTTGGTATGTCTAAGCAAGTCATGTGTGGCACGTCTGATGGAGTCATGAATCTCATCTAGACCGCTACCAAACCTGGGTGGCTGAGGAGGGGGGTTTGGCTCTCTCCTGGGTGCAGGAGGTTCTCTAAGCGGGTTGTGGTGTGCCTGAGGTCGATCTTAGGTAGAGCCAAGACCGACACCTTGAAACTCAGTGATGTAAAAATAGTTGACATGGTACCCTAGCTCAAACTCATCCCACAATTTCCGAAGGAAATACTGTGGGACCTCCAAATTGTTACACGGGGGCCTGTCAAACACCATGAACCACCTCTGTCTCCAGTTATCTCTCCATGGTTGGTAAATGCACCAGTCCATGCAAACCCGAGGCCTCATCAAAGCTAGACCCTGTCCGGTCGAGGGAACTATGAACGTGCTATACAACTGGGCTTTGCTGATGTTGAGGTCTTTTATTTGCTCTTTGGATAACCCAGTGGAGTAGTGTTCCCTCATTCGAGCCTTCTATTGGCTCAAGTTTTTTATCTCACTCTGTGCAATATTGATTGATTCAATAATGTTTTGAAGTGATGAAGCCAACGAAACCCGAGAGGGTTCCCTGGTACTGTTCAATTCATTACTTAGTGCCCTCAATTGATTTAAGTCTTCGTGTAATTGATATTCAGGGTTTTCATTGGGTTCATTGCGTTCATTGTCGGTTCCCACATTGTCTTCTGGAGGTCGGGTTTCATCAGATGGTGGTGGTGTGTCTGACATCTTGTTAGGTGTGTAGATGGCCTGCAATTAAATTTCCTTGGTTTTTTAATGGATTGCAAATTTTTTAAAAAAAATAAAATTCAAATGGAAAAAAAAAAACAAAAATAAAGACAAATTTGTGCTTTGAGGAGCACTTACCTGGAGAAATGGATGGCACCGTGGTGTAGGGGCGACTACTTGGTGTTGACGATGACGGGGGTGCATGAGGATGCGTTCGTGGGGTTGAAGGTGCGCTCGTGGGTTGGTAATTTAGCTCACGGGTCTGTCAAAAATGACAAAACCTGTGAGCTCTATTTTTTTATTTATAAAAAAATAGAGGCGCGCACGCATCACTAACACGTGCACACCAATATGTGCGTACGCGTCAAGGGCGCATGCGCGCCCCTTTTGTCCACGTGGGTTGAACCACGTGGACTCTAGGCATTGCCAAAGCAGGGACGCGTGCGCGCCTTTGGAGGCGCGGGTGCATCCTTTTTTTTTCCGCTCACGCGCCCTTGTTGTGGTTATTTTGGGTACCATCTTCATATGGGTACCCAAAACAAACTTTTAACGTTTCTCAAAATTATCATGTTTACTACAATAAAACAACTCCCTTTTAATTGAGTTAGTTCTTTCATTCTTTGAATATTTGGACATACAAGTGGTGTCCTTCGTTTTGCTTTTGTCTCCTTGTAAACCAAGGTTATGTTTTCCTTTGTCCATCTACATTGGTGCAAAACACTGAATTGTCATCTCTATCATAATGTTTATTTATTTTCTCTTATGAAACTAGTTCTCCTAAGTGGAAAGTCATTATATTGGCAACATTTGTGGATTATGGTTTATACCAAAGTTAAAATTTATAGTAACATTGGTATCAGGGAATGGGTGGTAGATTAATATAACTAGTTCATTTTTTAATTGATGGATTACTTTCACTCTAATTTATTATTTGTAGAAAAGTTGATTAAAAGAGTTCTTCAATTAATGGCAGGATTTTTCTGATAATGTGTAGGGAAATTCATCCCCATTGTCTTTTTACTCGTCTCAAGTGTTTCCTCATTTGTGAGATTTGGTGGTTGCAATGAGATTCCTTGTTTGGAAGGGGGTATGTCCCCACATTTCCTAGATATTTTATGCAAAATGAGTTCTAGGATATGACCCACAATTGTTTTGGGGATGTTTGGATGCCCCTATCCAATTTGACACCAGTCTAGCACCGGTTCTCTAAGAAAAACAAATACTCAATTGTTTAATATTTAGACCATGACAACTATTATCTATGTGGTGCATGTGAAATACTCTGTAGTATGTTTTTTATATTAGGGTAATTGTAACAACAGTTTTAACTCCCAAGTTTGGTAGGATTTTGGACTCCTATATTCTATGTTCATTTTACTTTTCAACTTTTATATTTTTGGTTGTCACAGCCATGTATATAAGATCTTTCAAGACTTTTATTTAAGAGTTTTTTAATAATGTTGTATCATAGCCCTATGTTCTATAATCTTTATTTAAAATAAAAAATAAATAATTGTTTTCTTTTAATTACCCTATATCATAGTATTGTAGTCTAAATATTTGTTGATGTGTTGTTATTGTTGTGTGATTACTTGTACTTGGAATTTTGAGGGCACTGTGACAGTTGTCATCAAAAACCATCCCCCATCTCAAAAATTGGTGTGACATAGATTTTTTATAATCCTTGATGTTAATTGCATTTAAAATTATTGCATTGCGTACCTTTTCAGTTAAAAAGGAATAAAATCGATTGCTTATTGCTATAGCCAAATCACCCCTTGCCTTGAACCAAAGGCCACTTGAATTCAAAATTAGTTTTTAAACAAAACCTATTTTTATGGACTCAAAAAATGATATAAATGAGTTGATTTAAGTGACAAATTCAAGATTAAAATAATATTCAATTATTTTTATACATAAAGATGAAAAACATGAAGTGACAATACAAGGAAAATGCCCTCTGGTTGAGGTTATAATGGAAGCCCATAAAAAAAGACCCGAAAATCCGTTTATAGTATAGGTGAGCGGGCGAAGGTTTTAGCAGATGTATTTTTTCGGTGCTTTTATCACAAAATGCACCAGTGCATGTTTCAACATAATGCACAAGGCCAACCACAAATTATATCGCACCGCGCTAGAAAAACTATCAATAAAAAAATTAATTAAAAAAATCCTATTATTTTAATACCCCTAGCACAACACGTTTATGAATACGACATGCACTAGTGCATTTGACAATAAAGCCCCTAGTGCGTTAAATAGACAATAATGCACCACTCTATCAATACAATTGTATTGAAAGAAATCATTAAATTTTGAAAACCAATAACCAGTGCACTAGATATTCCGAAATGCCTCAGTGCGTGTCAAAGGAACAAACAAACCATTTATTATTATATAAAATATAAAAAAATTTAATTTCATTACAAAAGATGTTATTTTTTATTAGAAACTCTACTCTTCGGTGCGTCCTGATTATTGGACGCACCGGTGTGTGCTGTTTTCGACCACACCGGAACAGGGTTTAATACAAAAAGCGTGGGGTAAAACTCACTTTTACCCTCCTCAATGCGTTTTGAGCCTATCGGAGCTAGTGTTGCACTTCACCCACTTGGATACCCTGGCATTCATCGTCCACATGGACACATTCTTCACTCCTATTGGTTGTTGCTTCTAGTTTGAATTTTTCCAAATAGTGGGAAAAAATTCAAATTTTCGATACATCGCCAAGATGCCTCTTCAACGGACCGTTTAGCCGGTATATTGATTTTTACTTCATAATTTAATTTTTTTAGTGGATTACTTTTTAGAATTGAGCTTAAATTTTTCCTATTTTTGTAAAAAAATTAAAAAATTGTGTGGTGTGTTTGAGCCTTTCGTCTCGCACCAACAAGCGGTGCCCCCTGTAAATTTTTATAGGCACACTACGGACGGTGTGAGCCGAATAACTTGAACGCACCGCCACATCATAAAAATTTATATAAAAACATTGAAATGGTAATCGATGCATTCATGAATGGAGAGCATCTGTTACCTAGTGCACTTAAATGTATCGAACGCACCGGTTAACAATACCTAAGAAACACAAAAAATTATGTGGTGCACCTAGGGCATGTCAGTGCACTAGTGTCGATGCTCTGATGTGCCATAGGCACACTGTGAAAATATTCTCATTCAACATTAACATTTGTTAAACAACAATGCATTTTGTTTAAGTAAATGCAATGTTAACGTTGCACTTACTTGAACTAAACACACTGATAATTGAATAGTATAAATCAGAGTGCCAAAATACATAATTTTACGAGGCTCCTTGGGCACATCATTGCACTGGTATGGGTCCTCTCACATGCTATAGGTGCATTGTCAATAGTTTAATATAAAATTTTAAAATTTAATAAATGGTGGTGCATTTCAATCATTTAAGCACTTCGTATACAGTGCACATTTTTGGATGAAATGCAACAAGAAGTAAATTTCTTCAGTAGTTTAGAAACTCGTAATTTAACGGTGCCTTTACTCGAATCATATAATTAAAAAAAATTACATTCTAACAGAAATTTCATAAATTAATGCAATTATAAGTCTTAATATTATTTATAACAAAAGAATCATAAAATATAAACATTCAATATTAATATAGAAATTTGATACCACCTTCAAGTCAAGAAGAATATGTTAGCCTTTACGTTCACAAAAATAAAATTAAATATTTTAAGTTGTTTTCATGGTGTATTTATATGTATACATTAAACATAATAAGAGTAATTGGGACAGTGACATATAATCATTCCATACAATCATAAATTACTTCATAGACATAAACCATATTTCGCATCATATTGGTTAACCAACTGAAATTGTTTAAACACTGCATTCAATAATCAACTTTTCATTTCCACCGTCATAGCATGAAAAATAAAAAATATAATTACACAGTCAAAGATAACAATAAAAAAATGATATCTCAATCTGTAAATGATGAAATAAAACATGTACATATCACTCTCTGTTTCCATCACCCTCATTATCTTCCTTGGTTGGCATGATAGCATTGTTTTTTCTCGAAAACATGTTTAGATCTAGGATTGTGTCTTAATATGAGCCACCAATATCTATCCAACACATATGGGTAAAACAACACTTGGTTGCAGTGTTTTGAGAAAACATAAGGCTTCTTAATTTCATCCCACATCTTTCTAGAGTTGATACATATCGACCCACTTTCATGATCTTCCTTTACATTATTCCCGTCGAATGTGTCCCACCACGTACACCTAAAATAACACATTGGAAAGATGAGAAATCCACTTCAATGATCTCTTGTATCTTTTCGACATAACCCAACACCCCTCCTACCAGGTTTCGATCTTGGTGGCTAGCACCACAAGATTGGCCGAACTCGATTTCCAATCCACAGCCTTGTGTAACAGGCCCATCATTAACATCCTAGGTGTGAAAAATGATGTCCATAAGCCCACATAGATGGGAACGAATGCTCTTGTATGTGAGAAACCTACAGCAATTAAATGATGAAAATGCACGATATAGCGGAAATAGAAGAACACATAAGAGATTTATTGATCGCAGGACACTTCGAGGGGGGAACCTCATTTGAGCAAGCTCAATAAAAATAACTCGTGGATACCTTCATTGGCCTCAACACGTACTTATATACTAAGTCTATGCACCAATACTATGGATCAATACCATGGAACATATAATACTATGGGTTAATACAAAATATTGATCAATACCATGGAACATATAATACTACGGGACGACTTACAAATCATATGTGTCCAACAACAATATACTAACAAAGTAAAGAGAAGGGTTGACACGGGTTCCTAAAATCCCCTCCCCCTTAGAAAAAGCTTTGTCTTCAAAGCTTTCGATGTGGAAATTGATGTTGAATCTGAAGGAGTGATTCCCATGTAGCATCCTGTGGTTGCATTCCATGCCACTGAATTAATACCTATGTGATAGATAGAGAGTGAAGCTGACGAGTGCGCCTATTGAGGAAAGGTTGGAGGTTCGATCCTCCCCGACCCCAATATTTTTGGTAAATCGAGCTATATGGTGGCCAATCGGATCTCCACGTGGTGACCTCCGATTGGTCCACTTGGATGCCAATTGTAATGCAACAGCTTGCAAACGCTAGGATAGAATTTTTAGGGTTTCCATAAGTGTTTAAATACACATTCAGTTTTGGTTTGTAATGCATTAGTTGATCTTCCCTTTATCAATAAAGATAGCTCATTTTAGTTCTGTATCCATCCTTCACTGTAAATTTTGTAATTCCTGTAGGAGACTATAGTCTGAAATATGAATTAAGGGGGAGTGTTTGCACATGTAATTAATTCCTCAGGTCGTCTTTATATCAAATCAAGTCAATTATGTAACACATGTAATCAATTTGGAAGGTGCAGATTTAATGTGGCACTTGTAACTCCCCAAGAAAATCCCTGTTGATGAAGCCTCTATAGCAAGCACGGTTTTATATGATGTAGAAGTATATAGAGACACGCGCTTTGCCTATGGGGGTTGGAAAATGACGGCCTAGTTTTATATGTTATCTGTAATAGGTTTTCGCTTTAGAAGAGGAGGATAATACAAGAAGAGCATTCGCTCAGCCTGTTCTGGTGTTTTAAAGGTGTAGTTCTGTGTAGAAATTTATGTTTGTATGACTCTTTTTCGCCCTCCAATACAACAAAAAGACCTCAAAAGGTGCCTTGATATCCATCATTAAACTGGTGTCACAATGTTGCTTTCTTCACTATGAAATTTTTACTCCTCAGAAGGTAGCCAATCATATTTGACTAGAAATCACTGGTTGCCTATACATTTACTCAATATACATCATACTCCAAACATACGTTATACTGGCCATACATTTTACCCGATCTTTGCTCACTGTGATACTGTACATTAGACTCGAATGCTATTAACACCTTGCTAATATCACTTCTAGACTAACAAAATAAGATTGGCCTCTCCGTTCAATAATGTATGGGTGAAGTAAAAGTGCATGCTCTTATGCTGAGCACTCCGATGAGTCCAGTTATTATTGCTTCCGCAACATAATATCAACATTGTTCCACAACTATTCATAGCTCTCCAGCCATTATGGATTTCTGTTGCCATATCCGATGCATAAATCATTCCAGTGTTCCACAACGATATAGAGAGGGAGGCCAGCTCTGAAGGCTGCTATGACTTCCATGTCAATCATTGTTCGACAAAGAACATGATACAAGCAACTGTATCCCTTGCTCCACGATCGCAAGTATGATAAAGCGATCTCAAATACGATTCTTCGATGCATCGTATTCATCCTCAATATCTTTAAGACTGATCAAAGGAATGCCAACCATGTCACTGAATCTTTCTACTATTTGCAAATACCCTAGCAGCTGCCGCGTTGGATTGAGCAAACTCCTTCAACGGTACCTAAAACAATCTCCAATGTTCAACGTCTTCCTTCCCCTATCTAGCGAACGCGGAGTCTATACTTGTTTGCATGAGTGGAGCTCGGCATCTCTTCTCAATGACAACCACCATCGGAAAAGAAAGGCTTTGTTTCAGTTGCATCAACCTCTTGTTAGATATTAATGAATATTTGCTTAATTTAGAAACAGTTGAAACCGTTTCCGTATTTCCCTCATTTATGTTGCTAATTAGATCCTGGTTTGTAGGATTCTAAACAGTTATATATTTGAAATGGTTTTCTCTTTATTCAATAAGAAATAGTTCTACTTTTCGTTTGTATTTTATTTTGGTATCAGAGCTCAGAGGGAGCCATTCGCTGTTCACTGTGGAGGACACACCACACTGTGGAAAGCAATTATTGACAGCTTTTCTTCATTGAAAAGTCTGTGTGAAAGGTGTCTGTGGAGGGGCGTCTAGTTGCACTAAGGAAGCAGTTACCAGGAGCTGTGAAGGGGCAGCTGTATTGTGCCTAAGGCATAGATCGTTGTTTGCAGTGAAAAGATAGTGAAGCTGCTGCGTAGAGACTATGTTCACTACGATTACCCGGTGGAGATTTGTTGTACCAGATCTCAGGAGATTCGTTGCATTTAACCCGTGCGTCAACATCTGACGGAGGAATAGGAGCCTGCCGTGATCTATTGTAATCTGCACAAAGGAAGGAATGCTGCCCAGGAGAACACTGCTGGAGAAAGGGGCGAAAATATTGAATTTTCGCGGGTCCCCAGGTTGAAGGGGCGCGAAAATTTGGTGGCACACTTCCAAATTATTTCGGTAAGGAGTTTTTCGCGGGTAGAGGCTATTGAGAGACACGAAAATTTGAGTTTTTCTATGTGTATTTTTGCTAGGTGCACTTGCTACAGTGCTGTGTGCATGATAGACCCGTGGACTCCTTGTGAGCGTTCCTTGAGATGCTACATATAGCTTTGATGTTAGCTCGTGCTTCTTTAAGGAGATCAATACATGCCACAGACATTATATGCAGCTGGGATTTGATTTGAAAAAGAAGGGAGTCGCCTGAGAAAAGACGTATTTTCCAAACAGAGCTATTTTTCTTGAATTAGTGTTTTAGCAACTATGACAAATTTCTTTCCCGAAAATTATATGAATGAAGCTTCTAAGCTTGACAGCGACAATTACATTGACTGGAAATTCAAGATCTTAACTATATTTGAAGCACTGAATGTCCGGACTATAGTAAACGGAGATGAAACCAAGCCCACAGGTTCTACTGCTGCAGAATGGGAGAAACGAGAAACGAAGGCAAAAGTGTTGTTGCGGCTGTCTGTCAAAGACAGCATAATCCCGCACATCAGAGACTGTAAAAATTCCAAGGAGACATGGGAGATATTGAAAGGTTTGTATGAAACTACAAACTCCAATAGGATTATGTTTCTGAAGACTAAGTTATTGTCCATCAAAATGGCAGCAAATGAGAATATCACCAGCTATGTTTCCCGGATTAAGGATTTATGTGATCAGTTAAGTGCAATTGGTGATACTGTTTCAAATACTGACATGGTAACTACTACATCAAAAGGTTTAATTAGAGGTTATCATGTCTTTATTTCAAGTCAAGGAGGTAGAGCAACGCCACCTACATTTAATGAGTTAACAGGGATTCTTCTACAAGAAGAAGAAAGAGTGAAAGTGTTTGAGCTGGACTCTCATTCTTCAGAATTGGTGTTAATAGCAAAAGGGAAATAGCCCTATAGGGACAAGCCATGGAACAGAAACAGAATAGGCAAGTTTCAACAACGAAACAGAGGTATGACTCACTCAAAATCTGATTCACATGATAAGAAAAATGATGGTTTCTTTTACTATTGGAAACCTGGTCATTATGCTAAAGACTGTTATAAAAGGAAAGCTAATGAATCCAAACAGAACTTTAGAAAACATAATGGAAATATGTGACAACCAACACATCTACCAATGAAGGTTTTAAGAATTTAAAGTTGTTTATTTCAGAAGCAGCATTATCTACATAAACTAATGATGAAAATGCATGGTTCACAGATTCAGGTGCCTCAACCCATATGTCTTGTGTCAAAGAGTGGTTTGATGAATATCATGAGAGCACAGATGAAACACACCTATACTTAGGAGATAATAGATCTCATAAGATTCACGGTTATGGAGTAATATGTGTGAAATTACCTAATGGCCAAAAGAAATAGATTCATGATGTGTTGTATGTTCCAGGCATAAAAAAGAATTTGATTTCTGAATTTGAATGTAGAATTTATGCAGTCTCATTGTCTTGTGAAGGATATTCATAATCAATATAATGTCATATCCATAGGGACAAGAATTGAAGGATTGTATAAGCTTGATGTTACAAAGTCCACTCATCAATCATTGATATCTACTACAATGACAACTGAAGAGTTATGGCATTGTAGGTTTGGACATCTTAATCAAAATGACTTAGTGCTACTTCATAATAAATTGATGGTTGAAGGGATTCTTGTTTTGAAACATGAGCATATAGAATGTGAAGCTTGTGCACTAGGTAAGCAGCCTAGGGAAGAATTTTCAGTGCATAAAGAGAAGAAACAGGGAGAATTAATTGAATTAATACATACTGATGTCTGTAGTCCCATGCAAACCATATCACTTGGTGGTACAAGGTATTTTCTTATATTTGTTGATGACAAATCAAGATTTACTTGGGTTTATTTTATAAGGAGAAAGAATGATGTATTTGAATATTTTAAAGAATTCAAAACTATGGTGGAAAAGCAGATAGGTAAATGCATCAAGATACTCAGATCTGATCAAGGTGGAGAATACACCTCATGAGATTTTGATAGCTACTACAAGAACAATGGGATCATTCAACAATTCACAGTTCCTTTTAGACCACAGCAAAACAATGTAGCTGAAAGGAAAAACATGACATTAGTGGAATGTGCTCACAGCATGTTAAAAGGTAAAAGTATCTAATGGATTTTGGGCAGAAGCCATTAACACTATTGTTTATTTAAAGAATAGAAGTCCAACTAAGATTCTAGATTTAAAAACACCTTTTGAAGTTCTTTATGGCTATAAACCGAAGTTGGTCATTTAAGAATATTTGGTTCGAAGGAATTTGCTCATTTAAGCAAGCATAGATGTGATTTTTCATGAGAGTACAGATGAAGAAATAAGTAAGGATGATGTCTAGCATACTCCTTCTGACAATGATGTTCATGTAAAAATTGATATAGATAATGAAAAGGAAAAGGAAAAGGAACAGGTACAACAATAAGGTGAAAGCAGCGTAGATACTCCAACCATTCCTACGCCTCAGAAAAAAAGAGATGAGAGTATAGAAAGTGGTGTACCACTGAGGAAGTCAACAAGAACAATTCAGATACCCTCCAGTTATAAAGTCTATGCATCAATGCCACAAGTAATGAATGTTGTAGAACCTACTTCTTATGAACAAGCCAAAAATCATAAGGACTGGAATACTGCAATGAATGAAGAATATGAATCAATAATGAAGAATGAAACTTGGGAATTAACTGAGTTGCCTGAAAACAAAGTTCCCATAGGATGTAAATGACTGTATAAAACCAAATTTAATGCTGATGGAAGTATTGACAAATATAAGGCCAGATTAGTTGCAAAAGGGTATCCACAAAAGGAATGAATTGATTATGAAGACACTTTTGCACCTGTAGCTAAGTTAAATACAATTAGAGTCATGATTTCATTAGCTACACAATACAATTGGAAAGTGCATTAGTTAGATGTTAAATCGACATTTATGAATGGTGATTTAAAAGAATAAGTTTATTTGGTTCAGCCTGAAGGATTTATAAAGAAAGGGGAAGAAGTTATTGTCTGTAAACTCGAGAAAGATTTATATGGTTTGAAACAAGCACCTAGTTCTTGGTATACTAAGATTGATTCATTCTTTTCCCATAAAGGTTTTGTGAAAAGCAAAAATGATCCTAATTTGTATGTTAAAAAGGATGAAAATGGAAATGTTGCTTTGATATACTTATATGTTGATGATTTGATTATCACTGGTAGTGCTTCTCATTTGATTGAAGATATTAAGATTCAGTTAGCATAGATATTTGAAATGAAGGATCTTGGTGAAATACATTCTTGTTTAGGTTTGAAAATATGGAGGGAAGACGGTAAAACAATTGTCACTCAAAGCAAATACTCAAGGGATATTCTAGAAAGATTCAATATGAGTGAAAGCAAGGCAGTATCAACACCTTTAGAACAAAAGGTTAAGTTATCTAGTCTTGATGAAACTAAAGAGGCAAATGGTGTTCTGTATCGCCAGTTGGTGGGAAGTTTAAACTATCTTACCACTACGAGACCTGACATAGCATATTCTGTTAGCATCTTGAGTAAGTTCATGGCTAAACCACTGGAAAGCTACTGAATACTGCAAAGAAAGTCCTTCGATATATGAAAGGAACTGTTAATTTTGGTATTATGTATACTGATGATTGTGATGTTGAGTTGACAGGTTACTCTGATTTAGATTAGGCTGGAAATCCTAATGACAGTAAATCAACCTCAGGATATGCATTCAACATAGGTATAGGGGTCGTGTCATGGAGTAGTAAGAAACATCCAACTGTTTCTTTATCATCAACATATGCTGAATACAAATCTCTATGCAATGCTACTTGTGAAGTTGTTTAGTTAAGAAGAATTCTTGAAGATGTTGGTAACAAGCAAATGAAGCCAACTGTTCTCAAATGTGACAATCAAAGCTCTATTAAATTGGCATACAATCCAAATTTATCATGCCAGAACCAACCATACTGAAATTAAACATCATTTTGTAAGAGAAAATATTCAAAAGAAGGAAATTGACTTGATCTATTGTAAAACCACTGACAATGTGGCTGACATCTTTACCAAGCCCCTTGGAAAGATGAATTTTGAAGAATGCATAAAACAGTTAAGTGTGGTAGAAAATCCATTTCTTCATTAAGGGGAAGTGTTAGATATTAATGAAGATTTTCTTAATTTAGAAGCAGTTGAAACCATTTCCGTATTTCCCTCATATCTGTTGCTAATAAGATCCTGGTTTGTAGGATTCTAAACAATTATATATTTGTAATGGTTTTCTCTTTATTCAATAAGAAATAGTTCTACTTTCCGTTTGCATTCTATTTCCTCTTCTATAAAGATAATACTAAGAGCTTTGTCCTTTGCAAGTTGAAAAGCATTAAGAACAAGTTTGACACCATTATCAATGAACCATCCTATACAGGAAAAATTTATTTGAGGCGATGAAAATGTGTCAGGCATATTGGTCTACTAAGCTGCACTGGATTGATGGATGCCTAACGACTGGGCGTTAACATTTCCTGCAATAATAGGCCGCATTGGATGCCCATTTACCTTTTCAATTTCCATGACTGATAGTGGTAATCTACAGGAGATCTTTACATATTTGCACAATCTTTGGCTTTGGCAGTGCAACCTTTGTGAATAGCAACAACAATTGCTTCATTTTCATGTGTTATTGGAAGCATCATTAAGTCCATTGTTGATATGATGAATTCTTCTTCATCTTCATTCTCCTCAGATGATTACAAGAAGAGGCTCTTTCTCAACGTGAAAATATCAGAAAACTCGTTCTCATCCATAATCAATTAATACTCAATAATTTTTTTGAATACCCAATCGAATAATCTAATACCCAACGAAAATATGTCAACTTTGTGAGGATGTTCCTAATTATCATTCAGTATCTTACGACACATATACCGTGCATCCCCTTCTTCTTCAAAATGGATGGTTGCATTAAGAAGTGTAGAAATAACAATGTCTCCAAGCTTGTAAGTACTATTATGAATATAATTAGCACAACCATTTAACTTTTGGCTGGTGAACAGGGATAGGTTACAAGTTAATCCCATGAAGAAGTTAGCTCTTACTTGTTCTCTATGCTTAGTTTTAATCACTTATTCTTCTCCATGCTTCAGCTACATGCTATGCATCAACTACAAGTTATTTTATACATTTCTTTTTTTATAATTGTTTATTTGGAATTTTGAAAGATACCATAAAATCAATCTCGACATTACACTTGTCTCATCCTATTCAATATAGGAAAACCATAGATGGTAGTCCACCCCAAATTCTAAGATATATACACCTATAGATGTAAATATTCTCAGATTTAACATCTAGATGTGCCATTTCATGCTCATGGCTAAACTCCAGTGCCTAAGTAGTTTGATATATTTTTTGAAGAAGGTCCATGTCCATTCGTAGAATTCCTTTGTCATTTGCAGTAACCAAATTATGGTCACAATATACTCTTCTATGCCACTTGCACATGAGCAATGATTTCCCTAATGCTTCTTTCTCCACCCACAAGCAGTGGTTGTCTCAATGCTGATTTTCTACATCAAATAACAATTTCTGTACCAATGCTGATTTTCTACACCCACAAGCAATGGCTGGACCAATGCTTTCTTTATGCACCCACAAGCAATGATTTCTCACTGCTTAATTTCTTAACCCACGAACAATGCTACCCACAAATAATGTGTGCCTCATTTTTTAGTTTCTTCCCACGAATATGTTCTGCTCACCAAATCTCTACTTCAAATCTGTTCACCAAATCTCTACTTTAAATCTTCAATCTATCTCTCAACAAGATTTAGAAAATAATCTTTCTTGTTTTAAATCAACAACTTGTTGATCTCTCCAACTTTTTATTATCATACCTTCACTTAATGCTGTCCCAATAAGTCTTTTTCATTTCATCTATTTTCCATATTTCACTCCATTCTCTTTATATCTTCGATTCTTGGCTCCTCGCTCTTCTCTTTCTAATCCATCACATTCACATTTTTCACCATTTCATTATCCTTTCTACAAATGTTGTGCAACATTTTCTTATTAATACACATGCACCTTTGTTATAACTTTATATTTTCTTATTAATACACCTCCACCTTATAACTTTATATTCGGGCGGACATTTACTTTTATAACAATAATTTTTCCTTTTTATAAAATGACCAACCTATAATTTCAGTAATAATTTGAAGAACATAAATAAATCTTATATAAAAGGAAAACAAGAAAAGAACCTTATTTAAAATTTTACTCCATTAATAACTTTTTTTTAAAATTAATTGTTTGAACTTTCTATTAATCAGAAAAAAGTACATAGAGATACATACAGAAAAAAGTACATAGAGATACTGACCTTTCCCCTAATACCTCTAACAGAAAATGAATATCCAGATCTCTAAACTGAAGTGTTATACATACTAAATATACGCGCTAGCACTGAGACGTGATCAGGAAATAAACTTCAAAATAAAATGGTGTTTGCAAAGCCTTCCTTAATTTGGGTTATTTTTCTTCTTGCTTAATATGTTGATAGCTTGCTGGTCCCTATGCAATATATCTGAATATGGCAATATCTTGCTGGTCCCTTTCTAAGGAAAGAAAAAGAAAACATAATACGAAACTGATTATGATTTCATTTTGAGGTGACTTCACCTCACAAAGGATAATAAGAAACTATGATTATTGAAATCTAGCAATGATAATCACAATCCAAAAATTTTGAAGGTGTTTTAAGATAAATATATATATATATATATAGAACTAGAACTAGAACTAGAACTAATGGATAACCATGATAATCACAATCCAAAATTTTTGAAGGTGTTTTAAAATAAATAAATATATAAAACTAAAAGTAATGGATAACAAATCTAATAGAAAATCCTCTTAAGCCGCCATGCTTAAGAAGATCCAAATACTATTCTCAAACAAAGCCATACTACAAAGTAACAACAATGGCTACAAAGCATATCCAGATCTCTAAAACTGAATAGGTAACATTGAAACGTCATCAGGAAATAAACTTCAAACTAAAATGCTGAGCAAAACAACTGAAGAGATAACATGGAAACGTGATCACAAATAAACTTCATTCCGTTGGGTTATTTTTCTTCAAGGGATATATCTTAATATGTTAATATCTTGCTGGTCCCTTTCTATGTAACCCTGTGTAATCAAATTTTCAACGATCTTTTTAAATACTTCTCCATCTATCTTGAACATCCCTCCATGTTGCTCAATGCATTCATTTAGTAGCTGTTGATAATGCAAAGATTTTTTGCTCTTCATGATGCGGACTATTAAGGCACTAACTCTGTGATTACTGTTCATATTAACCTTTTTCTTCTCATCTTCGGATGGAAGTAGAATCTTAATCTTCCTTCTTCGGTTTGTAAAACTGTAATTGACCTGAAAGCCATCGCTTGTAGAGATCTGTTTTGTATCCGGCTCCTTGAGCAAAATCTTATAGTTTCCAAATACAATTGAATGCAGCAGCCTGACAAGATCTTCATCTCCCAAGTTCAATAGAGATTTGATCTCTAAATAACTCATCTTTTGAGAGTTATTAAACAATAACAATAAAATTGCATAATATGGTGTTACTAGCATTTCTATTGGGCCAGCATCAAACTTGCACACGAGATTACAGGTCCCCATGGAATATAGCCATGTAAGTTTTCGTTTTTTAGTACATGCAGAATAAAACTCTTCGAATGCGTCCACACATTTAATCATCTCAAATGGTAAATTAGGTTCAGAAGATTTGAAGCTTGGCCAAAATGCAAAATTCAGAACCCTAACATCCAAATTTATTCCAGGATTAATATTTGGATTATTAGTAAGGTATAACTCAAAACTAACTTGGTACTTCACCTCTGTTTGTAACAAATCTCTAATCATACGCTCCATCTTGGGTGCCAATTGATCACCAAATTGCTGCTTCAGATATGACAACATGCTCAGCTCATGAATATCATTTGTACTTTTATCGTGCAGCAGTCTACTAGCTAGTTTTCTCTTATAGAATTCCCCAAACAGATCTCTATCACTCACAAAATCAAGAAACCTGGTCACCTTTACAAGGATACTCTCAATCTTATCATCTCTTAATTTTTCACGAGTGCCGCCCTTTTTAAGTACATTATCACAAAGGGTGGCCAGGAATTCTTCACTTGTGCTTCCTGCAACTCTTTTATTACAGAATCCCTCCAATGCTTCGTTTAAAGCCCTATAAAAAAAACGCATTGTGATTAAAGGCATTGATAACGTATCCCACATACTTGTCATGCAATTCCAGAACTGTATATACAAATGCAGCTTCTTCTTCCACGCCACCTATCTCCCTTCTCCTTGCTTTATCAGTTATAGCATTTAGTGCCCTCATAACTGGTGCAGTTCCTTCTCTAATTACATGCTCTCTAAAACTATTTACAAGTGTTTCCAGAACTTCCGGTATTCTGCAAAACAGAAAGTAAAGCTTTGAAAGATCAAGTTTGTTTTCATCCTTTAGAAGGGCACTACAACATGGAAACAGATTTTCAAGGAGTTGTGTCTTGTAATGTGAAAGGAGTTCATTTGGAACTATCTCGAATAGCTTCTCCCTGCTGCTGTGCAAATAATGGGCAATTATCTCCTCCTCACGTTTCATACATTCTCCAGCCTTCAACATATAATCCATACAGGAACACTCCTCTAAACTCCATGAAGCAGCTCTTTGAGCATAGTAATCTACCGTATCTTTCAACATGGGTACTTCAATTTCATTCTCATGGACATCCATGTTATCCTTTCCAATTTCCAAAAATATACCCAAAACGTCTGTCAATAAAGTGCGATCGATTTGTGTACCTTGGCGGTCCTCACAAATAACACTAATGACTGCATCCCTTACACTGCTCCGCATTTCTTCCCAGACATACTTCCGAAAATACTTGTCTGCGGTTTCCAACATGGAGCGCTTCATTGAGAATCTTCTCATAAGCGAATCTTGAAAACAAGAGAACGCGCCTGATATGCGTAGGCGCAAACTCCGGTGAATTTCCCAATGTCTAACAAATTCTCTGACCATGGCCTCACCTTTCTTTTCCCTTAAAGCTGTTAAAACCTTTGAACTGATGTACATTTTAAGTAACTGCTTGTATCTTTTGTAGATTTGCGGCAACTTGTAGTATTCTGTGGAATCAGGACGGGAAACAAAGGAATACCCAATACTCTAAATAGCCGAGTACTCAGCTGCAGAGTTGACAAATTTGAGATTTCCTTCCTCCAGAGCGTTTATTAACTTTATGAAATACTCCTTTGTAATATTCCACGTTTTCTCGAGATCTAATTTTTCCATGTTGCGACTACTCGTCATTTTCGTCAATGGTAAAGATGTAAAACAACCTGTGTTTTCGTTCTTTCAACCAAATTGTAAAAGTTATATAGAACAGAATAGAGAAGGCTATACCCAAAATATTTCAACTTCAACTTCAACGAACCCGCAGATGCTTCGATGATTTTGGATTTTCCTTTCGTTGAAGTTCCTGAAACCAAGTTTGAGGGATCAAATCTAGTATATATATGCCGTTTTAAATGTTTTAAATATAATTTGAGTGGATATATTATTTCTTATAATATTTTATAAAGGTAGAATGAGTAGTGAAGAAGAAGTAATGGTAAAATAAAACCTAATCTAATTAATCTAATGGGAGAAAAATTAAAAATAATAAAGTAAGATTCTAAGAAAAAGGAAAAAAAGAATTATAAAATAAATAATTAAGAATTCTGCAAACAAATTATGATCTAATTAAGAAATTATAAAATAAATAATTATGATCTAAATCACCCTCTAAGTCACTAATGCACCCCTATTTGAGTAAATTAAGGAGTTTGACTTGCTTGGGTAAATTGAAGGTCTCCCTAATTGTAGGAGAAGACTCCAATTCATGCAAAAAAAATTAGGGATTTGATCTTTAGCTCCCGAATTTGAAAAAGGAAGCCATATTTTTACTTGGAGATGAATTATTAAGTGGGATAGGGAACCGCTTTTCTTTCCTTGATGAGGGGAGAACCATGCATTCACCCCCTCCTTGGGGGGAGGTGCCAAGAATCTTCCAATTACAACTTATGATCTCCTTAACTCAAATTTAATAGTCTTTTCCAACTTGTTTCTCCTAGGGATTAAATAAGATATATAAGACTCTAGGACCATGGGGACTAACTTAATTTGACATTGGTCCAAAAGAACTTAGAAACCAACCTGAGCAATCTAGGTTATAACACATTTTTCTTTTGAGGTGTGAGTGGAAAAACCATATTGAATTATGATGAATAGGATCTAAGTTCAACTAGGTAAAAAAAAAACCAGTGCAAAGGTGTCATAACATGAGTGACTCACTTGGGTTATCCCTTTTACACATCTAAAGGATGTCAAATTCTTACAAACAACCCCTCTTTGACCATGACAAGGGGGGTGCAAAGTACAACAATTGAGAATAACACTGCTTGATTTGATGGGGGAATGGAAGGTCCCTTCTAGATGAATTCTTCCACCTAGTGAGCACCTTATCCATACTGGGTGGTATAGATTACAAATGTGTGCATGATTTGTAATCCATGTTCCCTCCCCTGACCATCTCTAGGGCTATGAAACACATATATGGTGCTCACAACCTCCTAATAGCATGGATATTCCAACTTAGAGACCAAGGATACCTTCAAGAAATTATGTGGGGTTATTTGAGGCATAGCTCATGACCTTGGATTTGTAAAAGCTTCCTTTATAGGATAAGGCATAGTTTGTCCCTCTATAATGTAAAATGCCCTTAGAAAAATACATGGTGCTGAAATCCTCTTAAATGGTTGAATGCATCTGTTGTGGACAAAAAATTGCACAAGTGTGCATCCCTCCACTTGGTAAGGGGATAGGCCTTGTAAGCTACAACAAGGTCTTAGTCCTTGGAGCCCGTATGTGGTTGTGTGGTTGTACTCCAAATGATCCTGCAAGATATTGTGTTGAAGTGTGGAAAAATCCTTGTGTCGAGAGTAGGGGTTCTTGTACTGTCCCTTATTAGGAATTTTATTAAAATTGCAATTCTCCACTTTTTTTCCCTAATTCGACCTTTGACTAGTTTTGATCTCTAGGTCCCAAATTTGCCCCAAATGATCCCAAATATTCTGAGAAGGTATATGAATGATATTAGAACATAAATATGTGTTTCAGGGATGCCTTTGAACCTTTAAAATACTTCTGCAAATCCTCTTTCAATTCTGATCAATGTAGGTAACTTTACTAGTGATTTTCCTTTGACTAGTATTGGCCTCTAGGTCTCAAATTGACTCCAAATGCCTTCAAATATTCAAGGAAGGTGTATGAATGATATTAGAACCTGAATATGATGTTTATGGATAAAATATGTCCACCAAAAGACCTCTACAAACTCTCTTAATATTCTGGACCAATTATGCAATTTTACTAGTGATTTGAGGTTCAAATCCCCCTGGGGTAAGTACTGAAAATGGCTTCCCAAATGCCTCCAAACCCACTCAAATTTATGAACAGAGGTATGTAATGTGTTAATTATTTTATTAAAGTCTCATATACACCATTAATGGATTATTACAACTGTTCTCACCCTCTTCCATTCAACTGCAAAAATCCCCAATTCAACCCTTGGGGAAATGGCACTATTTCACCTCCCAATACAACTAAACTGAGTAAAAATTCTTCAAATGCTCAAGTACAGTACATGAAACTTGTATAAGACATCCATGGCAGTATATTGATCACAAATATATCAGAGAATCATCCATTCATTCGAAATCATCATCAATACATTGGTTCACAACAAGGTAGTGGGGAAATGGCATTATTCTTCCATTAAAAATGAGATTTATACATTTCTACTTGGAATTTTCTATGAAGATTATATGTATGTTAGTTAAAGTTATTAGTTATTAAAGTGAAAGGGTGTAACCCTTCACTATACACGCTCAAGCCTATAAAAGCGAGCCTCATTGTAATTATTAATTCATCTTTATCATCATCAATTATATATTATTATCAAATGGAGTTATTTTTCATTGGAGGATTATTCGCTTGAATAATCATTGAGTATATCCGGACACGGATATAGCATTGGTATCAGAGCCTTTCGGCCCTCTATGATTCCGTCTTTTAGCCATAGTTGTCAGAGTTTCTCTGGAAGATTGGTCATTGAACGAATTTTGGGCCTTTGGCTCTCACTCCCACTCTCACACTTCTTCCACCTCCGCTTCCTACTTCTCCCCTTAGCCCACACTCCACCTCTTCTTTCACGCTCCCTTCGCATTCCCCCTCGCCCTCCTGTGCCCTACGCCCTTCGTCCTCCCTACTTCGAAGGCCAAACGCTTCCTCACACCACCTGCACCATACCCCGCTCCTCTGTCGAGACCCACCTCCACGCTCTGCCTCCTCTCCTCCTTGCGCCTCCGCGCCACTCCCTAGCTCCCCGCTGCTCACTCCAGCACACTACTTCCCACGCTAATCCACCACTTCTTCTTCCCATCGCCGCGCGCCTTCTCCCTCACCCCCACGCTCTGCTCCTCCCCTCCACCTCGACCTTCCCGCAGATCCCTGCACACCATATCCCTACCCCGCATGCTCTGCGCCTCCCCTTCACACCACCTCCACACCTAATCTCCCACGCCTCCGCCGTCCCTCCTCCACGCTGCGTGCCATCCTCCTCCCACGCAGCTCTCCTCTCCTCCCCTCTACTGCTACCATTCCCTCACACTCCCCACCATCCGCTTGCTCCTGCGCCGCTGCTCCTCCACCACTCTGCTCTCCATCCAATCCATCCACGTGATCTCCTTTCAGTGCCTCCATTCGCCATCTCCTCTTCCTCCACGCTCCGTCCACTTCTTGCGTCCATCGTCCCCAGGCCTCGGGCTCCTGCTCATCCTCCACTCACCGTAGCCCACATCTTCCTATCCTCCACATCTGATCCACCATCATCCACCACCGTTTGCAACTCCATCCTCGCCCTCTTGCATTTGGCAACCATTTAGGCTCCTTCAAACCCTAATTTTCCAAAGCCAAAAAATAAATAAATAAATTATTATAATATATTATTATAATAATTTAAATATTTGGATTTAAAAAATATATATATATAATAATAATAATTTATTATTATTATATTACATCATACCTTCAAACCAAAATAATAATAATATTATTATTATTAAATTTTAATAATAATTATTATTATAAAAAAAAAATCAATTCTTTTGAAATAAGAGTTGTTTGAAGAAACAAGCAAATTCAAGTCAAAGAAGACATTAAAGACAAAGTCCAAGCAAGACTCCTTATTATCAAAAGAAGTCGAAGACCAAATCGAAAAAGTCCAAGCAAGACTCCTTATTATCAAAAAAGTCGAAGAACACTTATCATCAAAGAAATCAAGTCAAGAACAAATCAAGAAGAATTCAAAGCAATCATCAAGAAGTCGAGACGTGCTATCATCAGAAAAATCAAAATCAAAGAAGATCATTCCACCGTCGAAGAAGACAGACACCATGGAAGCCAATTTGCGAGAGAAATTAGAAGCCAAGTTAAAGCGTTATGAAAAAGACAATGAAGAATTACGAGACATTAATAGACAATCAGAAATAAAGATTGAACTACATAAGATACAAGAACGGTTCAATGAACAAATAATGTCCAACCAGAAAAATCACATAGAAAAATTATGTGCGCAAATCAAGGAATTAAAAAATGAAAGTGATTTCAATCAAAGATTGAAAAATCAAGATATAAAGAAGGAAATAAATAATTACGAAGCAGAAATAATACGCTTGAACAAAATCGTTAGCGACAAAGATGAAGAACTAATGCAGTTACGACATAAATTAGAAAGTCAAGAATCAGAGGTCGGCCAGTGTCGACAACAGATAAAAGTTCTTCAACAACAAAATGACAACTCTAAAAAGACACATAAGTCATAGATCGCGAAGAGTAATAAAGCATTATCTAACAATGCTGAAGAAATTTTTAGACTAAGAAATCATAACAAGATACTAGTCACAAAAATTAAGAAGTTAAAAAATAGCCGAAAGATAGAACAATCTATGGACGACATTGAAGGAAAACTTCTAGACAAACAGGAAGAAAATAGTTGTATCAGAATTCATAATGAAGATCTTAAGGAACAACTTAAGACATCTGAAGATGATAGAAAATCGCAAGTCGAATTGCTTAAGAAGTTTCAAAATGATAATAGGCAGTTAGAAAACAAGTTGGAAAAGATACAAAACAAAAACTTAAATCCTCAAGAAACGAAAATACAACTTCCAACTCAGATCAATGATCTAAAGGTGACATTCATAAACGAAAATGACATCGTGAAAGTTCCTTATCGACACCCCAACCATAAAAACCGATATTTGAAAAAGTGGGAAATGTCGAAAAATAATGGTACTAATGTGATCAAATCTCCTGACGACATATCAGTAGGAAATCCCATCAGTGCACAACAAATCAATTTGGGATGGATTGATCCGTCGATGTATCGGAAGTTATGCTCTACACTTAGCAGTTCGTATCGACATGTTTCATCAGCCATGGCATCGCAAAGAACAATGCAACAAAATTATAAGGCTTTGAGGACAAAGCCTTTCTAAGAGAGTGGCAATGCTATGAATATTATATGTATGTTAGTTAAAGTTATTAGTTATTAAAGTGAAAGGGTGTAACCCTTCACTATACACGCTCAAGCCTATAAAAGCGAGCCTCATTGTAATTATTAATTCATCTTTATCATCATCAATTATATATTATTATCAAATGGAGTTATTTTCCATTGGAGGATTATTCGCTTGAATAATCATTGAGTATATCCGGACACGGATATAGAAGAATTTCGACCTGAAACTTTTTGGAGATGAAGAACAGAGTATTTACTTCATATTACAAAATAAATTGGGCATTAAAAGCTTCCCCAAAGAGTACAATAGCTCACCAAAAACGCCCTCCCTCAAGGATCAAGAATATGCCATCAAAACTGGAAATGGTTGAAGGAGTGAGCTGCAATAGAAGAAACCATGAGCTGCCCTGTAGCTTACACCTGCAAATAAAGACTCCATTAAAGCTCCAAATGAAAGGTCTGAATGGCCTTTCCAATTACCAACTTGGATGGGAATCTTTCACCCTCGAAATTGGCTAAGGCAAGAAACTAGTCATCCACTAGCTCTCCCTCTTCACAAATGCAATTGCAAATTTTACAAATGATAAAAAGCTGCTTTCATTCTTTTTTATTGACATTTATAAAATTATAATTTCCTCTATGGGTCGAATTCCTTCCAAGAGACTCATGCCAACTCAAGTTGGGAAGAGATTCCAAAGAACGCCACTTGTACAACAATTCCTAGTTTCCCACTTCCACCAAATCACATATGGAAGCATCTTAGCTGCCATAACACCCTTGAGCGCCCTCTTGGAGTCTATTTTTAGCCCTAACATGTCATATATGTCATATGTCAGCCTTCAGGTCTGATTTGTGTCATAGGTGTCATAGCATCTTCATCATTGTTGTCATAGAGCTAGGGAATCTAGCCCAAGTGTCTCACTAACTCCAAATTGCCTCTTCCTCTTCCATGGGAGTTACTCTTCCTCTATATTTCAACCTTGGATGAGTCATGCTATGAATAATACCTTTTGGACTCCCCAAAGTATGTTACCATTCACCTTGAATTTGAATTGGTGAGAGAATGATGCCAAGTGTAGTGGGGAAATCTAGCCATATGTGGGTCCCACTTCCTCCATGTGTCTTCATGATCAAATGCCACTTTGATTTTCACTTGTATATATTTATTTAGATCCTGTATTAAATATTTATGCCACTCTAATGTTCAAACATCATTTATTATCCCCATTATTCCAAATCCCAAAGCTTCCACCCCAAACCTAGGAAACTAGTAATTTTCCTCCTTAGCAATTATTTGACCTTTCACATCAATTTTACAAACTCTAATGAATATGGCCAATGTGATTAGGCCATTTTGACCCAATTCAAAATTTGGGACATGACAGTTCTCCCCAATGAAAATTCCCAATTAGACTATTCACTGTTTGGAATAGGGAACCCATCCGGTTTACGGTCCGACTACCGTATGATATGCTATTGTTGTGGGTTTATAGGTTACGTCCTAATCCACCGTTTAAGTTTTACATTTTGTATGCAAATGTAAAGTCCTAATTATAAATGTGCATGGTCCTACCTATGCTTGTTTCAGAGGTAAACAGAGGCCTCACAAGGTGATGCGTAGGTTTTTACCTCTTGTATTGCCACCTTTATCTTACCAATCAACCGATAATATCCTACCAAAATGCATAATTTTAACCTATCCAATATAATCTATCCTTGCAAGGAGAGAAATTGGCAAAAGCGAGTAAGGATTGTAACTGCCTAGTACAACTCCATAAGTTAGCTGCTGAAAGAAATATGTTAACAGACACATAAAAGGATTAACACAAAGATAGCTTTGATATTGTGATTCATTTCATTTATTACTCATAAATATACCAAAAATTGCATTTCATATTCATAAACAGTAAGATGAATCATAAACCATGAGACTAATACAATAGCAGAGGAATGATCTTACAACATATTGATGAACAAAAGGAAGAAGTAATTATGCACATCCATTCACACATTTCAATGCAACATCCGATGTACGCCTTCACCAAGCAAAATTGTCTTTTCTCATTAGTAGAAAATAGTTTCTTACAACATGATACTAGTCCAATATTTCACAAACCAAAATCCCCTTTCCCTTCTAGGCTCTCCTATTTATCTTTACAAAATCCGTTTTGAGGTGACTTATCACTTCATATTCCCTTCAAAATTTTTGTTTTCCACAATTTTTTCCTTTTGTGGTTGCAACATAAATAGCTAAAATAAGATATTACATATCACACTCATAATAATTCCAAATATCACACTCATAAGATATTACATTTAGTTTCTGAGGCTATAATAATTTCAAGGCCACTTTATGGAAAGGTAATTCTTAAACCATAGCATTTAACCCTTTTGTTGCCGAATTATGACCATTTCCTAAGTGAAATGCATTCACGGTGGCTTGTCCAATGCGTTGTTGGAGATCTTCTGCATTGAGTATGTCAAGACTTTCAATGGAAGCAATATCTTTGTTCATGATAGTCCTCAATTATTCTAAGCCCTGTTCCTTTGGTATTAGCTCTTCAATGGAACCAAGAGGTGGTAGATGACACTTCTCAAATGCTCTATAAATGTTTTGATGGATATCTTCACACTTTGTGATAAAATCACATACTTCATTTTGCACCTTAGTCTCTGCCTTTTGACAACTATCCACAAGAGCTATGTTTAATTTCAATTCAGTAGTGGTCCTTTTTGGTAGATGCGAAGGAATTTCCTTATATTTCTTCCTCCAGGAAATTAACTTTTTCATTTTATCATATGTTGCTATTAACTTCTTCCTTGTAGTTGAAGCATCTTCAAAAAATTGCTTCAATCTGGCTACAATTCCTTGCAACTCGTATGTTTCCTTAGTGAGCAATTATTGGGAGTGAAACAATTGTTCTTGCAACTCAGTAGCACACTCACATAACGATGTTAGATCTTGTTTTTGTTCTTAACCAGAGTTGAGTTTTTCCACTAAGGAATCCTTTTCTCTGGTTAGATCTTCTACTTGAGCTTGTAAAGATCCCTTTTATACCATACGAGCCTCTACTTGTTGGTCTAACTGGGCCTCTTTTTCCTTTAATGCACTTACTTGATCTTGAAATACATTTTTTTCTCCTTCGATGATTACTACTTGTACATTCAAAGAGTCTTTTTCATCCTCTAAATTTTCAACAGTCTGCAAGATTTCCCTTTTCTCCAATTCTAAAGTATCACATTGTCTTCTCATTTCAATCTGTTGACTTATGCCCTATACCAAAAGGTGTTTTAGCTTAATCACTTTAGATTTACTTCTTTCCACATCCTCAATTAATTTGTTGATATTATCCGCATTAGCTTGTGCATCAACAATATTCGTTGATGCTGTAAATTTAGCATCCTTGTTTGTGCCTTCTAATACTGTGACTTCTTGTACAATGATGATATCTAGTTGTTGAGACACCTTCAACCTCGCTTCCTATCTTTTCATTATGTTTTTTCTTTTCGAATCAAAAACCATTGTTTCAAGCTTGGCAACCGAGTGTTCCTTTAATGGTGTAAATGGTCCACATGGACACATTCTTCACTCCTATTGGTTGCTGCTTCTAGTTTGAATTTTTCCAAATAGTGGGAAAAAATTCAAATTTTCCATACATCGCCAAGATGCCTCTTCGACAGACCGTTTAGCCGGTATATTGATTTTTACTTCATAATTTAATTTTTTTAGTGGATTACTTTTTAGAATTGAGCTTAAATTTTTCCTATTTTTGTAAAAAAATTAAAAAATTGTGTGGTGTGTTTGAGCCTTTCGTCTCGCACCAACAAGCGGTGCCCCCTGTAAATTTTTATAGGCACACTACGGACGGTGTGAGCCGAATAACTTGAACGCACCACCACATTATAAAAATTTATATAAAAACATTGAAATGGTAATCGATGCATTCATGAATGGAGAGCATCTGTTACCTAGTGCACTTAAATGTATCGAACGCACCGGTTAACAATACCTAAGAAACACAAAAAAATATGTGGTGCACCTAGGGCATGTTAGTGCACTGGTGTCGATGATCTGATGTGCCATAGGCGCACTGTGAAAATATTCTCATTCAACATTAACATTTGTTAAACAACAATGCATTTTGTTTAAGTCAACGCAATGTTAACATTGCACTTACTTGAACTAAACACACTGATAATTGAATAGTATAAATCAGAGTGCCGGGGCTCCTTGGGCACATCATTGCACTGGTATGGGTGCTCTGACATGCTATAGGTGCATTGTCAGTAGTTTAATATAAAATTTTAAAATTTAATAAATGGTGGTGCATTTCAATCATTTAAGCACATCGTATACAGTGCACATTTTTGGATGAAATGCAACAAGAAGTAAATTTCTTCAGTAGTTTAGAAACTCGTGATTTAACGGTGCTTTTACTCGAATCATATAATTAAAAAAAATTACATTCTAACAGAAATTTCATAAATTAATGCAATTATAATTCTTAATATTATTTATAACAAAAGAATCATAAAATATAAACATTCAATATTAATATAGAAATTTGATACCACCTTCAAGTCAAGAAGAATATGTTAGCCTTTACGTTCACAAAAATAAAATTAAATATTTTAGGTTGTTTTCATGGTGTACTTATATGTATACATTAAACATAATAAGAGTAATTGGGACAGTGACATATAATCATTCCATACAATCATAAATTACTTCATAGACATAAACCATATTTCGCATCATATTGGTTAACCAACTGAAAATGTTTAAACACTGCATTCAATAATCAACTTTTCATTTCCACCGTCATAGCATGAAAAATAAAAAATATAATTACACAGTCAAAGATAACAATAAAAAAATGATATCTCAATCTGTAAATGATGAAATAAAACATGTACATATCACTCTTTGTTTCCATCACCCTCATTATCTTCCTTGATTGGCATGATAGCATTGTTTTTTCTCAAAAACATGTTTACATCTAGGATTGTGTCTTAATATGAACCACCAATATCTATCCAACACATATGGGTAAAACAACACTTGGTTGCAGTGTTTTGAGAAAACATAAGGCTTCTTAATTTCATCCCACATCTTTCTAGAGTTGATACATATCGACCCACTATCATGATCTTCCTTTACATTATTCCCGTCGAATGTGTCCCACTACCTACACCTAAAATAACACATTGGAAAGATGAGAAATCCACTTCAATGATCTCTTGTATCTTTTCGACATAACCCAACACCCCTCCTATCAGGTTTCGATCTTGGTGGCTAGCACCACAAGATTGGCCGAACTCAATTTCCACTCCACAGCCTTGTGTAACAGGCCCATCATTAACATCCTAGGTGTGAAAAATGATGTCCATAAGCCCACATAGATGGGAACGAATGCTCTTGTATGTGAGGAACCTGCAGCAATTAAATGATGAAAATGCACGATATAGCAGAAATAGAAGAACACATAAGAGATTTATTGATCGCAGGACACTTCGAGGGGGGAACCTCATTTAATCAAGCTCAATAAAAATAACTTGTGGATACCTTCATTGGCCTCAACACGTACTTATATACTAAGTCTATGCACCAATACTATGGATCAATACCATGGAACATATAATACTATGGGCTAATACAAAATATTGATCAATACCATGGAACATATAATACTACGGGACGACTTACAAAGCATATGTTTCCAACAACAATATACTAACAAAGTAAAGAGAAGGGTTGACACGGGTTCCTAAAATCCCCTCCCCCTTAGAAAAAGATTTGTCTTCAAAGCTTTAGATGTGGAAATTGATGTCGAATCTGAAGGAGTGGTTCCCATGTAGCATCATGTGGTTGCATTCCATGCCACTGAATTAATACCTATGTGATAGATAGAGAGTGAAGCTGACGAGTGCGGCTATTGAGGAAAGGTTGGAGGTTCGATCCTCCCCGACCCCAATATTTTTGGTAAATCGAGCTATATGGTGGCCAATCAGATCTCCACATGGCGACCTCCGATTGGTCCACTTGGATGCCAATTGTAATGCAACAGCTTGCAAAAGCTAGGATAGAATTTTTAGGGTTTCCATAAGTGTTTAAATACACATTCAGTTTTGGTTTGTAATGCATTGGTTGATCTTCTCTTTATCAATAAAGATAGCTCATTTTAGTTCTGCATCCATCCTTCATTGTAAATTTTGTAATTCCTGTAGGAGACTATAGTCTGAAATATGAATTAAGGGGGAGTGTTTGCACATGTAATAAATTCCTCGGGTCATCTTTATATCAAATCAACTCAATTATGTAACACATGTAATCAATTTGGCAGGTGCAGATTTAATGTGGCACTTGTAACTCCCCAAGAAAATCCCTGCTGATGAAGCCTCTAGAGCAAGCATGGTTTTATATGATGTAGAAGTATCTAGAGACATGCACTTTGCCTATGGGGGTTGGAAAATGACGGCCTAGTTTTATATGTTATCTATAATAGGCTTTCGCTTTAGAAGAGGAGGATAATACAAGAAGAGCATTTGCTCAGCCTGTTCTGGTGTTTTAAAGGTGTAGTTATGTGTAGAAATTTATGTTTGTATGACTCTTTTTCACCCTCGAATACAACAAAAAGACCTCAAATGGTGCCTTGATATCCGTCATTAAACTGGTGTCACAATGTTGCTTGCTTTTCACTATGAAATTTTTACTCCTCAGAAGGTAGCCAATCATATTTGACTAGAAATCAGTGGTTTCCTGTACATTTACTCAATATACATCATACTCCAAACATACGTTATACTGGCCATACATTTTACCCGATCTATGCTCACTGTGATACCGTACATTAGACTCGAATGCTATTAACACCTTGCTAATCTCACTTCTAGACTAACAAAATAAGATTGGCCTCTCCGTTCCACAATGTATGGGTGAAGTAAAAGTGCATGCTCTTACGATGAGCACTCTGATGAGTCCAGTTATTAATGCTTCCGCAACATAATATCAAAATTGTTCTGCAACTATTCATAGCTCTCCAGCCATTATGGATTTCTGTTGCCATATCCGATGCACAACTCATTCTAGAGTTCCACAGCGATATAGAGAGGGAGGCCAGCTCTGAAGGCTGCTATGACTTCCATGTCAATCATTGTTCGAAAAAGAAGATGATACAAGCAACTGTATCCCTTGCTCCACGATCGCAAGTATGATAAAGCGATCTCAAATACGATTCTTCGACGCATCGTATTCATCCTCAATATCTTTGAGACTGATCAAAGGAACGCCAACCATGTCACTGAATCTTTCTACTATTTGTAAATACCATAGAAGTTGCCGCGTTGGATTGAGCAAACTCCTTCAACGGTACCTGAAACAATCTCCAATGTTCAACGTCTTCCTTCCCCTATCTAACGAACGCGGAGTCTGTACGTGTTTGCATGAGTGGAGCTCAACATCTCTTCTCAATGACAACCACTGTCGGAAAAGAAATGCTTTGTTTCAGTTGCATCAACCTCTTGTTAGATATTAATGAAGATTTGCTTAATTTAGAAACAGTTGAAACCATTTCCGTATTTCCCTCATTTATGTTGCTAATTAGATCCTGGTTTATAGGATTCTAAACAGTTATATATTTGTAATGGTTTTCTCTTTATTCAATAAGAAATAGTTCTACTTTTCGTTTGTATTCTATTTTGGTATCAGAGCTCAGAGGGAGTCGTTCGTTGTTCACTGTGGAGGACACACCACACTGTGGAAAGCGATTATTGATAGTTTTTCTTTATTGAAAAGTCTGTGTGAAAGGTGTCCGTGGAGGGGGGTCTAGATGCACTAAGGCAGCGGTTACCATGAGCTGTGAAGGGGCAGCTATATTGTGCCTAAGGCATAGATCGTTGTTTGCAGTGAAAAGATAGTGAAGCTGCTGCGTAGAGACTATGCTCACTACGATTACCCGGTGGAGATTTGTTGTACCAGATCTCAGGAGATTCGTTGCATTTAACCCGTGCGTCAACATCTGACGGAGGAATAGGAGCCTGCCGTGATCTATTGTAATCTGATCTATTGTAATCTGCACAGAGGAAGGAATGCTGCCCAGGAGAACACTGCTGGAGAAAGGGGCGAAAATATTGAATTTTCGCGGGTCCCCAGGTTGAAGGGCCGTGAAAATTTGGTGGCACACTTCCAAATTATTTCGGTAAGGAGTTGTTCGCGGGTAGAGGCTATTGAGAGATGCAAAAATTTGAGTTTTTCTATGTGTATGTTTGCTGGGTGCACTTGCTACAGTGCTATTTGCATGATAGACCCATGGACTCCTTGTGAGCGTTCCTTGAGATGCTACATATAACTTTGATGTTAGCTCGTGCTTCTTTAAGGAGATCAATACATGCCACAGACATTATATGCAGCTGGGATTTGATTTGAAAAAGAAGGGAGTCGCCTGAGAAAATACGTATTTTCCAAACAGAGCTATTTTTCTTGAATTAGTGTTTTAGCAGCTATGAAAAATTTCTTTCCCGAAAATTATATGAATGAAGCTTCTAATCTTGACAGCGACAATTACATTGACTGGAAATTCAAGATCTTAACTATATTTGAAGCACTAAATATCTGGACTATAGTAAACGGAGATGAAACCAAGCCCACAGGTTCTACTACTGCAGACTGGGAGAAACGAGAAATGAAGGCAAAAGTGTTGTTGCGGCTGTCTATCAAAGACAGCATAATCCCGCACATCAGAGACTGTAAAACTTCCAAGGAGACATGGGACATACTGAAAGGTTTTTATGAAACTACAAACTCCAATAGGATTATGTTTCTGAAGACTAAGTTATTGTCCATCAAAATGGCAGCAAATGAGAATATCACCAGCTATGTTTCCCGGATTAAGGATTTATGTGATCAGTTAAGTGCAATTGGTGATACTGTTTCAAATACTGACATGGTAACTATTACATTAAAAGGTTTAATTAGAGGTTATCATGTCTTTATTTCAAGTCATTTGATGAGTTAACAGGGATTCTTCGACAAGAAGAAGAAAGAGTGAAAGTGTTTGAGCTAGACTCTCATTCTTCAGAATTGTGTTAATAGCAAAAGGGAAATAGCCCTATAGGGACAAGCCATGGAACAGAAACGGAACAGGCAAGTTTCAACCATGAAACAGAGGTATGACTCACTCAAAATCTGATTCACATGATAAGAAAAATTATGGTTTCTTTTACTATTGGAAACCTGGTCATTATGCTAAAGACTGTTATAAAAGGAAAGCTAATGAATCCAAATAGAAGTTTAGAAAACATAATGGAAATTATGTGACAACCGACACATCTACCAATGAAGGTTTTAAGAATTTAATGATCCGGATCTTGGGGGCTGAGACCCGAAAGACTTGAATGCCGAGAGAGGAGGAGAAGAGATAGCTTCAAAACTAAAGCGAACAATGAACCAGCTGTGAGAAAGACAAAGTAATGAGATCTGGGCTATGAATAACATAGATGGACAAATATAGAATAAATATGCCACATGGAGGGGTGAGGCGCCTCACCTCTCAAACTATACTAAGAAAGACACTCAGAACCAATACCCCAATAATAACTCAATAAAATAAGAGAAATGTAGGATAGAAACCAAATGAGTAACTTGATATCATGAGAAGGCTTGCTAGGCCTTCATATAGCATGATTACAATGTGTTTTGAGACTATACCTTGGGCCAAAACTATGTGCTACTAAATACCATGGATGAGAGAGGGTGGCCTCTCTATTTAATACTTTTATGGCTTATACATCCGAATTTAGACCATATGCCCCCTAAAATTTGGATCATTCCCCCCCCCTTAGAAAATGATGGTCCCCATCATTTCATGCTAAAAAAAGACCCATGATTACAATGTGCTAGCTACCAATGAAGAGAAGGGTTTTGTGTGGTTGACCCATAACCATGAGTTTTGTGAGGTTGACCCATAATCATGGGTTTTGCAAGGGTGACCCATAACCATGATAGCAATGACAAGCTTGATTTCAATGAAGATAAGAGTTTTGTGTGGTTGACTCAAAACCATGGGTTTTGTGTGGTTGACCCATAACCGTGGGTTTTATGTGGTTGACCCATAATCATGGGTTTTATGTGGTTGACCCATAACCATGGTGGCAATGACAAGCTTGTTTCCACTGAAGAGAAGGGTTTTGTGTGGTTAACCCATAACCGTGGGTTTTGTGTGGTTGACCCAATACATAACTATGGGTTTTGTGTGGTTTACCCATAACCATGGGTTTTGTGTGGTTGACCCATAACCATGATTACATTAAGATTTTAAAAAATCGAAAATTCATGATCTTTGGTGCAGTTGATCTCTTGCTGCAAATCCATTCATAGCTTCTGATGCATTTACTAAAATTGAATTCCATTGAAAACCCATTTGAGATCTCAAAGAGACCTTTCCATCCATATAACATACTTGCTCTGGGGTGGCCCAAAGATTGAGAAAATGTTTGTTGAAGCTCAAGAGACGCACGCACACTATTTTGCAGACATCTGTTGCTTTAATCGATGATATCTCTCAAACTAGAAAGCCAAATAAAAAACCGTGAAATACCCATTTTAGCTGACAAAAAGAGATTTCCAATGAGCTATGGTAGAGCCTTTGAAATGTTATATGGAGTCTGTAGCACTTGTTTAAAGTGTTTATACATTCGGCCGCATTGTGTAAAAATATGTGTTACTTCAAACAAACATATCTCACAAACCAGGAAACGAAATGAAATTCCGTGAAATACCCATTTTAGAAGATGGAAAGAAATTTCTAATGAGCTATGGTAGAGTCTCTGAGACATTCTATGGAGTTAGTAGTACTTGTTTAAAGTTGTTGTACGTACGGCCGCATTATGCACAAACATATGCTACTTCAAACAAGCATATCTCACAAACCGGGAAACAAAATGAAATTCCGTGAAATATCCATTTGAGTTGAAAAAAAATACCTTTCCGATGCGTTATGGTAGAGCCTCTAAAACCTCCTATGTAGTCCATGGAACCTATTCAAATTTTGTTGAATGTGAGAGTGTTGAGTATAGAGATGCCAAGGGTTTGTAGAGAAGCATGGGTTGTTGTAGAGGTTGTGGAACCTCCGTTGAACCCGCATAATCCTTCAAAATATTCTCCCAATGGAGAGCGTACCCACTCTGATACCATTAATCCGGATCTTGGGGGCTGAGACCCGAAAGACTTGAATGCCGATAGAGGAGGAGAAGAGATAGCTTCAAAACTAAAGCGAACAATGAACCAACTATGAGAAAGACAAAGTAGTGAGATCTGGGCTATGAATAACATAGATGGACAAACATAGAATAAATATGCCACATGGAGGGGTGAGGCTCAAAGAGAGTTCTTTGAGCCTCACCTCTCAAACTATACTAAGAAAGACACTCAGAACCAATACCCCAATAATAACTCAATAAAATAAGAGAAATGTAGGATAGAAACCAAATGAGTAACTTGATATCATGAGAAGGCTTGCTAGGCCTTTATATAGCATTATTACAATTTGTTTTGAGGCTATACCTTGGGCCAAAACTATGTGCTACTAAATACCATGGATGAGAGAGGGCGGCCTCTCTATTTAATACTTTTATGGCTTATACATCCGAATTTAGACCATATGCCCCCTAAAATTTGGATCATTTAAAGTTGTTTATTTCAGAAGCAGCATTATCTACAGAAACTAATGATGAAAATGCATGGTTCACAGATTCAGGTGCCTCAACCCATATGTCTTGTGTCAAAGAGTGGTTTGATGAATATCATGAGAGCACAGATGAAACACACATATACTTAGGAGATAATAGATCTAATAAGATTAACGGTTATGGAGTAATATGTGTGAAATTACCTAATGGCCAAAAGAAATAGATTCATGATGTGTTGTATGTTCCAGGCATAAAAAAGAATTTGATTTCTGAATTTGAATGTAGAATTTATGCAGTCTCATTGTCTTGTGAAGGATATTCATAATCATTATAACGTCATAGCCACAGGGACAAGAATTGAAGGATTGTATAAGCTTGATGTCACAAAGTCCACTCATCAGTCATTGATATCTACTACAATGACAACTGAAGAGTTATGGCATTGTAGGTTTGGACATCTTAATCAAAATGACTTAGTGCTACTTCATAATAAATTGATGTTTGAAGGGCTTCTTGTTTTGAAACATGAGCATATAGAATGTGAAGCGTGTGCACTAGGTAAGCAGCATAGGGAAGAATTTCCAGTGCATAAAAAGAAGAAACAGAGAGAATTAATTGAATTAATACATACTGATGTCTGTAGTCCCATGCAAACCATATCACTTGGTGGTACAAGGTATTTTCTTATATTTGTTGATGACAAATCAAGATTTACTTGGGTTTATTTTATAAGGAAAAAGAATGATGTATTTGAATATTTTAAAGAATTCAAAACTATGGTGGAAAAGCAGATAGGTAAATGCATCAAGATACTCAGATATGATCAAGGTGGAGAATACACCTCATGAGATTTTGATAGCTACTACAAGAACAATGGGATCATTCAACAATTCACAGTGCCTTTTAGACCACAGCAAAACAATGTAGCTGAAAGTAAGAACATGACATTAGTGGAATGTGATCACAGCATGTTAAAAGGTAAAAGTATCTAATGGATTTTGGGCAGAAGCCATTAACACTATTGTTTATTTAAAGAATAGAAGTCCAACTAAGATTCTAGATTTAAAAACACCTTTTGAAGTTCTTTATGGCTATAAACCGAAGTTGGTCATTTAAGAATATTTGGTTCGAAGGAATTTGCTCATATTCTCAAAGATGAGAGAAGAAAACTGGATGCAAAATCTGTTAAGTGTACTTTTCTTGGTTATTGTGATGATCATAAGGCATACAAATTGTTTGATCATAGTACACATAAGCTCATAGCAAGCATAGATGTGATTTTTCATGCGACTACAGATGAAGAAATAAGTAAGGATGATGTCTAGCATACTCCTTCTGACAATGATGTTCATGTAAAAATTGATATAGATAATGAAAAGGAAAAGGAAAAGGAACAGGTACAACAATAAGGTGAAAGCAGCATAGATACTCCAACCATTCCTACGCCTCAGAAAAAAAGATATGAGAGTATAGAAAGTGGTGTACCACTGAGGAAGTCAACAAGAACAATTTAGATACCCTCCAGTTATAAAGTCTATGCATCAATGACACAAGTAATGAATGTTGTAGAACCTACTTCTTATGAACAAGCCAAAAATCATAAGGACTGGAATACTACAATGAATGAAGAATATGAATCAATAATGAAGAATGAAACTTGGGAATTAACTGAGTTGCCTGAAAACAAAGTTCCCATAGGATGTAAATGACTGTATAAAACCAAATTTAATGCTGGTGGAAGTATTGACAAATATAAGGCCAGATTAGTTGCAAAAGGGTATCCACAAAAGGAAGGAATTGATTATGAAGACACTTTTGCACCTGTAGCTAAGTTAAATACAATTAGAGTCATGATTTCATTAGCTACACAATACAATTGGAAAGTGCATTAGTTAGATGTTAAATCGACATTTATGAATGGTGATTTAAAAGAATAAGTTTATTTGGTTCAGCCTGAAGGATTTATAAAGAAAGGGGAAGAAGTTATTGTCTGTAAACTCAAGAAAGATTTATATGGTTTGAAACAAGCACCTAGTTCTTGGTATACTAAGATTGATTCATTATTTTCCCATAAAGGTTTTGTGAAAAGCAAAAATGATCCTAATTTGTATGTTAAAAAGAATGAAAATGGAAATGTTGCTTTGATATCCTTATATGTTGATGATTTGATTATCACTGGTAGTGCTTCTCATTTGATTGAAGATATTAAGATTCAGTTAGCATAGATATTTGAAATGAAGGATCTTGGTGAAATACATTCTTGTTTAGGTTTGAAAATATGGAGGGAAGACGGTAAAACAATTGTCACTCAAAGCAAATACTCAAGGGATATTCTAGAAAGATTCAATATGAGTGAAAGCAAGGTAGTATCAACACCTTTAGAACAAAAGGTTAAGTTATCTAGTCTTGATGAAACTAAAGAGGCAAATGGTGTTCTGTATCGCCAGTTGGTGGGAAGTTTAAACTATCTTACCACTACGAGACCTAACATAGCATATTCTGTCAGCATCTTGAGTAAGTTCATGGCTAAACCACTGGAAAGCTATTGAATAGCTGCAAAGAAAGTCCTTCGATATATGAAAGGAACTGTTAATTTTGGTATTATGTATACTGATGATTGTGATGCTGAGTTGACAGGTTACTCTGATTCAGATTAGGTTGGAAATCCTAATGACAGTAAATCAACCTCAGGATATGCATTCAACATAGGTATAGGGGTCGTGTCATGGAGTAGTAAGAAACATCCAACTGTTTCTTTATCATCAACATATGCTGAATACAAAGCTCTATGCAATGCTACTTGTGAAGTTGTTTAGTTAAGAAGAATTCTTGAAGATGTTGGTAACAAGCAAATGAAGCCAACTGTTCTCAAATGTGACAATCAAAGCTCTATTAAATTGGCATACAATCCAAATTTATCATGCTAGAACCAAGCATACTGAAATTAAACATCATTTTGTAAGAGAAAATATTCAAAAGAAGGAAATTGACTTGATCTATTGTAAAACCACTGACAATGTGGCTGACATCTTTACCAAGCCCCTTGGAAAGATGAATTTTGAAGAATGCATAAAACAGTTAAGTGTGGTAGAAAATCCATTTCTTCATTAAGGGGAAGTGTTAGATGTTAATGAAGATTTGCTTAATTTAGACGTAGTTGAAACCATTTCCGTATTTCCCTCATATCTGTGGCTAATAAGATCCTGGTTTGTAGGATTCTAAACAGTTATATATTTGTAATGGTTTTCTCTTTATTCAATAAGAAATAGTTCTACTTTCCGTTTGCATTCTATTTCCTCTTCTATAAAGATAATACTAAGAGCTTTGTCCTTTGGAAGTTGAAAAGCATTAAGAACAAGTTTGACACCATTATCAATGAACCATCCTATACAGGAAAAATTTCTTTGAGGCGATGAAAATGTATCAGGCATATTGGTCTACTAAGCTGCACTGGATTGATGGATGCCTAACGACTGGGCGTTAACATTTCCTGCAATAATAGGCCGCATTGGATGCCCATTTACCTTTTCAATTTCCATGACTGATAGTGGTAATCTACAGGAGATCTTTACATATTTGCACAATCTTTGCCTTTGGCAGTGCAACCTTTGTGAATAGCAACAACAATTGCTTCATTTTCATGTGTTATTGGAAGCATCATCAAGTCCATTGTTGATATGATGAATTCTTCTTCATCTTCATTCTCCTCAGATGATTACAAGAAGAGGCTCTTTCTCAACGTGAAAATATCAGAAAACTCGTTCTCATCCATAATCAATTAATACTCAATAATTTTTTTGAATACCGAATCGAATAATCTAATACCCAATGAAAACATGTCAACTTTGTGAGGATGTTCCTAATTATCATTCAGTATCTTACGACACATATACCGTGCATCCCCTTCTTCTTCAAGATGGATGGTTGCATTAAGAAGTGTAGAAATAACAATGTCTCCAAGCTTGTAAGTACTATTATGAATATAATTAGCACAACCATTTAACTTTTGGCTGGTGAACAGGCATCAACTACAAGTTATTTTATACATTTCTTTTTTTATAATTGTTTATTTGGAATTTTGAAAGATACCATAAAATCAATCTCGACATTACACTTGTCTCATCCTATTCAATATAGGAAAACCATAGATGGTAGTCCACCCCAAATTCTAAGATATATACACCTATAGATGTAAATATTCTCAGATTTAACATCTAGATGTGCCATTTCATGCTCATGGCTAAACTCCAGTGCCTAAGTAGTTTGATATATTTTTTGAAGAAGGTCCATGTCCATTCGTAGAATTCCTTTGTCATTTGCAGTAACCAAATTATGGTCACAATATACTTTCTATGCCACTTGCACATGAGCAATGATTTCCCTAATGCTTCTTTCTCCACCCACAAGCAGTGGTTGTCTCAATGCTGATTTTCTACATCAAATAACAATTTCTGTACCAATGCTGATTTTCTGCACCCACAAGCAATGGCTGGACCAATGCTTTCTTTATGCACCCACAAGCAATGATTTCTCACTGCTTAATTTCTTAACCCACGAACAATGCTACCCACAAATAATGTGTGCCTCATTTTTTAGTTTCTTCCCACGAATATGTTCTGCTCACCAAATCTCTACTTCAAATCTGTTCACCAAATCTCTACTTTAAATCTTCAATCTATCTCTCAACAAGATTTAGAAAATAATCTTTCTTGTTTTAAATCAACAACTTGTTGATATCTCCAACTTTTTATTATCATACCTTCGCTTAATGCTGTCCCAATAAGTCTTTTTCATTTCATCTATTTTCCATATTTCACTCCATTCTCTTGGCTCGTCGCTCTTCTCTTTCTAATCCATCACATTCACATTTTTCACCATTTCATTATCCTTTCTACAAATGTTGTGCAACATTTTCTTATTAATACACATGCACCTTTGTTATAACTTTATATTTTCTTATTAATACACCTCGGGCCGACATTTACTTTTATAACAATAATTTTTCCTTTTTATAAAATGACCAACCTATAATTTCAGTAATAATTTGAAGAACATAAATAAATCTTATATAAAAGGAAAACAAGGAAAGAACCTTATTTAAAGTTTTACTCCATTAATAACTTTTTTTTTAAATTAATTGTTGAACCTTCTATTAATCAGAAAAAAGTACATAGAGATACATACAGAAAAAAGTACATAGAGATACTGGCCTTTCCCCTAATACCTCTAACAGAAAATGAATATCCAGATCTCTAAACTGAAGTGTTATACATACTAAATATACGCGCTAGCACTGAGACGTGATCAGGAAATAAACTTCAAAATAAAATGGTGTTTGCAAAGCCTTCCTTAATTTGGGTTATTTTTCTGGTCCTTAATATGTTGATAGCTTGCTGGTCCCTATGCAATATATCTGAATATGGCAGTATCTTGCTGGTCCCTTTCTAAGGAAAGAAAAAGAAAACATAATACGAAACTGATTATGATTTCATTTTGAGTTGACTTCACCTCACAAAGGATAATAAGAAACGATGATTATTGAAATCTAGCAATGATAATCACAATCCAAAAATTTTGAAGGTGTTTTAAGATATATATATATATATATATATATATATATATATATATATAAATAGAACTAGAACTAGAACTAGAACTAATGGATAACCATGATAATCACAATCCAAAATTTTTGAAGGTGTTTTAAAATAAATTAATATATAAAACTAAAAGTAATGGATAACAAATCTAATAGAAAATCCTCTTAAGCCGCCATGCTTAAGAAGATCCAAATACTATTCTCAAACAAAGCCATTGTACAAAGTAACAACAATGGCTACAAAGCATATCCAGATCTCTAAAACTGAATAGGTAACATTGAAACGTCATCAGGAAATAAACTTCAAACCAAAATGCTGAGCAAAACAACTGAAGAGATAACATGGAAACGTGATCACAAATAAACTTCAAAATAAAATGCTGAAATGCTGTTTGCGCCAGAGCCTTCATTCCGTTGGGTTATTTTTCTTCAAGGGATATATCTTAATATGTTAATATCTTGCTGGTCCCTTTCTATGTAACCCTGTGTAATCAAATTTTCAACGATCTTTTTAAATACTTCTCCATCTATCTTGAACATCCCTCCATGTTGCTTAATGCATTCATTTAGTAGCTGTTGATAATGCAAAGATTTTTTGCTCTTCATGATGCGGACTATTAAGGCACTAACTCTGTGATTACTGTTCATATTAACCTTTTTCTTCTCATCTTCGGATGGAAGTAGAATCTTAATCTTCCTTCTTCGGTTTGTAAAACTGTAATTGACCTGAAAGCCATCGCTTGTAGAGATCTGTTTTGTATCCGGCTCCTTGAGCAAAATCTTATAGTTTCCAAATACAATTGAATGCAGCAGCCTGACAAGATCTTCATCTCCCAAGTTGAATTGAGATTTGATCTCTAAATAACTCATCTTTTGAGAGTTATTAAACAATAACAATAAAATTGCATAATATGGTGTTACTAGCATTTCTATTGGGCCAGCATCAAACTTGCACACGAGATTACAGGTCCCCATGGAATATAGCCATGTAAGTTTTCGTTTTTTAGTACATGCAGAATAAAACTCTTCGAATGCGTCCACACATTTAATCATCTCAAATGGTAAATTAGGTTCAGAAGATTTGAAGCTTGGCCAAAATGCAAAATTCAGAACTCTAACATCCAAATTTATTCCAGGATTAATATTTGGATTATTAGTCATGTATAACTCAAAACTAACTTGGTACTTCACCTCTGTTTGTAACAAATCTCTAATCATACGCTCCATCTTGGGTGCCAATTGATCACCAAATTGCTGCTTCAGATATGACAACATGCTCAGCTCATGAATATCATTTGTACTTTTATCGTGCAGCAGTCTATTAGCTAGTTTTCTCTTATAGAATTCCCCAAACAGATCTCTATCACTCACAAAATCAAGAAACCTGGTCACCTTTACAAGGATACTCTCAATCTCATCATCTCTTAATTTTTCACGAGTGCCGCCCTTTTTAAGTACATTATCACAAAGGGTGGCCAGGAATTCTTCACTTGTGCTTCCTGCAACTCTTTTATTACAGAATCCCTCCAATGCTTCGTTTAAAGCCCTATAAAAAAACGCATTGTGATTAAAGGCATTGATAACGTATCCCACATACTTGTCATGCAATTCCAGAACTGTATATACAAATGCAGCTTCTTCTTCCACGCCACCTATCTCCCTTCTCCTTGCTTTATCAGTTATAGCATTTAGTGCCCTCATAACTGGTGCAGTTCCTTCTCTAATTACATGCTCTCTAAAACTATTTACAAGTGTTTCCAGACCTTCAGGTATTCTGCAAAACAGAAAGTAAAGCTTTGAAAGATCAAGTTTGTTTTCATCCTTTAGAAGGGCACTACAACATGGAAACAGATTTTCCAGGAGTTGTGTCTTGTAATGTGAAAGGAGTTCATTTGGAACTATCTCGAATAGCTTCTCCCTGCTGCTGTGCAAATAATGGGCAATTATCTCCTCTTCGCGTTTCATACATTCTCCAGCCTTCAACATATAATCCATACAGGAACACTCCTCTAAACTCCATGAAGCAGCTCTTTGAGCATAGTAATCTACCGTATCTTTCAACATGAGTACTTCAATTTCATTCTCATGGACATCCATGTTATCCTTTCCAATTTCCAAAAATATACCCAAAACGTCTTTCAATAAAGTGCGATCGATTTGTGTACCTTGGCGGTCCTCACGAATAACACTAATGACTGCATCCCTTACACTGCTCCGCATTTCTTCCCAGACATACTTCCGAAAATACTTGTCTGCGGTTTCCAACATGGGGCGCTTCATTGAGAATCTTCTCATAAGCGAAACTTGAAAACAAGAGAACGCGCCTGATATGCGTAGGCGCAATCTCCGGTGAATTTCCCAACGTCTAACAAATTCTCTGACCATGGCCTCACCTTTCTTTTCCCTTAAAGCTGGGAAAACCTTTGAACTGATGTACATTTTAAGTAACTGCTTGTATCTTTTGTAGATTTGCGGCAGCTTGTAGTATTCTGTGGAATCTGGACGGGAAACAAAGGAATACCCAATACTGTAAATAGCCGAGTACTCAGCTGCAGAGTTGACAAATTCGAGATTTCCTTCCTCCAGAGCGTTTATTAACTTTATGAAATACTCCTTTGTAATATTCCACGTTTTCTCGAGATCTAATATTTCCATGTTGCGACTGCTTGTCATTTTCGTCAATGGTAAAGATGTAAAACAATCTGTGTTTTCGTTCTTTCAACCAAATTGTAAAAGTTATATAGAACAGAATAGAGAAGGATATACCCAAAATATTTCAACTTCAACTTCAACGAACCCGCAGATGCTTCGATGATTTTGGATTTTCCTTTCTGTTGAAGTTCCTGAAACCAAGTTTGAGGGATCAAATCTAGTATATATATATCGTTTTAAATGTTTTAAATTTAATTTGAGCCGATATATTATTTCTTATAATATTTTATAAAGGTAGGATGAGTAGTGAAGAAGAAGTAATGGTAAAATAAAACCTAATCTAATTAATCTAATGGGAGAAAAATTAAAAATAATAAAGTAAGATTCTAAGAAAAAGGAAAAAAGAAATTATAAAAGAAATAATTAAGAATTCTGCTAAGAAATTATGATCTAATTAAGAAATTATAAAATAAATAATTATGATCTAAATCACCCTCTAAGTCACTAATGCACCCCTATTTGAGTAAATTAAGGAGTTTGACTTGGTTGGGTAAATTGAAGGTCTCCCTAATTGTAGGAGAAGACTCCAATTCACGCAAAAAAAAATTAGGGATTTGATCTTTAGCTCCCGAATTTGAAAAATGAAGCCATATTTGTACTTGGAGATGAATTATTTAGTGGGATAGGGAACCGCTTTTCTTCTCTTATGAGGGGAGAACCATGCATTCACCCCCTCCTTGAGGGGGGAGGTGCCAAGAATCTTTCAATTACAACTTATGATCTCCTTAACTCAAATTAAATAATCTTTTCCAACTTGTTTCTCCTACGGATTAAATAAGATATATAAGACTCTAGGACCATGGGGACTAACTTAATTTGACATTGGTCCAAAAGAACTTAGAAACCAACCCGAGCAATCTAGGTTATAACACATTTTTCTTTTGAGGTGTGAGTGGAAAAACCATATTGAATTATGATGAATAGGATCTAAGTTCAGCTAGGTAAAAAAAAAACCAGTCCAAAGGTGTCATAACATGAGTGACTCACTTGGGTTATCCCTTTTACACATCTAAAGGTTGTCAAATTCTTACAAACAACCCCTCTTTGACCATGACAAAGGGGGTGCAAAGTACAACAATTGAGAATAAGACTGCTTGATTTGATGGGGGAATGCAAGGTCCCTTCTAGATGAATTCTTCCACCTAGTGAGCACCTTATCCATACTGGGTGGTATAGATTACAAATGTGTGCATGATTTGTAATCCATGTTCCCTACCCTGACCATCCCTAGGGCTATGAAAAACATATATGGTGCTCACAACCTCCTAAGAGCATGGATATTCCAACTTAGAGACCAAGGATACCTTCAAGAAATTATGTGGGGTTATTTGAGGCATAGCTCATGACCTTGGATTTCTAAAAGCTTCCTTTATAGGATAAGGCATAGTTTGTCCCTCTATAATGTAAAATGCCCTTAGAAAAATACATGGTGCTGAAATCCTCTTAAATGGTTGAATGCATCTGTTGTGGACAAAACATTGCACAAGTGTGCATCCCTCCACTTGGTAAGGGGATAGGCCTTGTAAGCTACAACAAGGTCTTAGTCCTTGGAGCCCGTATGTGGTTGTGTGGTTGTACTCCAAATGATCCTGCAAGATATTGTGTTGAAGTGTGGAAAAATCCTTGTTTCGAGAGTAGGGGTTCTCCCCAATGAAAATTCCCAATTAGACTATTCACTGTTTGGACTATGGAACCCATCCGGTTTACGGTCCGACTACCGTATGATATGCTATTGTTGTGGGTTTATAGGTTACGTCCTAATCCATCGTTTAAGTTTTATATTTTGTATGCAAATGTAAGCTCCTAATTCTAAATGTGCATGGTCCTACCTATGCTTGTTTGAGAGGTAAACAGAGGCCTCACAAGGTGATGCGCAGGTTCTTACCTCTTGTATTACCACCTTTATCTTACCAATCAACCGATAATATCCTACCAAAATGCATAATTTTAATCTATATAATATAATCTATCCTTGCAAGGAGCAAAATTGGCAACAATGAGTAATGATTGTAACTGCCTAGTACAACTCCATAAGTTAGCTGCTGAAAGAAATATGTTAACAGACACATAAAAGGATTAACACAAAGATAGCTTTGATATTGTGATTCATTTCGTTTATTACTCATAAGTATACCAAAAATTGCATTTCATATTCATAAACAGTAAGATGACTCATAAACCATGAGAATAATACAATAGCAGAGGAATGATCTTACAACATATTGATGAACAAAAGGAAGAAGTAATTATGCGCATCAATTCACATATTTCAATGCAAAATCCGATGTACGCCTTCACCAAGCAAAATTGTCTTTTCTCATTAGTAGAAAATAGTTTCTTACAACATGATACTAGTCCAATATTTCACAAACCAAAATCCCCTTTCCCTTCTAGGTTCTCCTATTTATCTTTACAAAATCCATTTTGAGGTGACTTATCACTTCATATTCCCTTCAAAAATTTTGTTTTCCACAATTTTGTCCTTTTGTGGTTGCAACATAAATAGCTAAAATAAGATATTACATATCGCACTCATAATAATTCCAAATATCACACTCATAAGATATTACATTTAGTTTCTGAGGCTATAATAATTTCAAGGCCACTTCATGGAAAGGTAATTCTTTAACCATAGCATTTAACCCTTTTGTTGCCGCATTATGACCATTTCCTAAGTGAAATGCATTCATGGTGGCTTGTCCAATGCGTTGTTGGAGACCTTCTGCATTGAGTATGTCAAGACTTTTAATGGAAGCAATATCTTCGTTCATGATAGTCCTCAATTATTCTAAGCCCTGTTCCTTTGGTATTAGCTCTTCAATGGAACCAAGAGGTGGTAGATGACACTTCTCAAATGCTCTATAAATGTTTTGATGAATATCTTCGCACTTTGTGATAAAATCACATACTTCATTTTGCAGCTTAGTCTCTGCCTTTTGACAACTATCCACGAGAGCTATGTTTAATTTCAGTTTAGTAGTGGTCCTTTTTGGTAGATGCGAAGGAATTTCCTTATATTTCTTCCTCCAGGAAATTAACTTCTTCATTTTATCATATGTTTCTATTAACTTCTTCCTTGTAGTTGAAGCATCTTCAAAAAATTGCTTCAATCTGGCTACAATTCCTTGCAACTCATATGTTTCCTTAGTGAGCAATTATTGGGACTGAAACAATTGTTCTTGCAACTCAGTAGCACACTCACATAACGATGTTAGATCTTGTTTTTGTTCTTAACCAGAGTTGAGTTTTTCCACTAAGGAATCCTTTTCTCTAGTTAGATCTTCTACTTGAGCTTGTAAAGATCCCTTTTATACCATACGAGCCTCTACTTGTTGGTCTAACTGGGTCTCTTTTTCCTTTAATGCACTTACTTGATCTTGAAATACATTTTTTTCTCCTTCGATGATTACTACTTGTACATTCAAAGAGTCTTTTTCATCCTCTAAATTTTCAACAGTCTTCAAGATTTCCCTTTTCTCCAATTCTAAAGTATCACGTTGTCTTCTCATTTCAATCTGTTGACTTAGGCCCTATACCAAAAGGTGTTTTAGCTTAATCACTTTAGATTTACTTCTTTCCACATGCTCAATTAATTTGTCGATATTATCTGCATTAGCTTGTGCATCAACAAAATTCGTTGATGCTGTGAATTTAGGGTCCTTGTTTGTGCCTTCTAATACTGTGACTTCTTGTACAATGATGATATCTAGTTGTTGAGACACCTTCAACCTCGCTTCCTATCTTTTCAAGATGTTTTTTCTTTTCGAATAAAAAACCATTGTTTCAAGCTTGACAACCGAGTGTTCCTTTAATGGTGTAAATGGTCCACATGGACACATTCTTCACTCCTATTGGTTGCTGCTTCTAGTTTGAATTTTTCCAAATAGTGGGAAAAAATTCAAATTTTCCATACATCGCCAAGATGCCTCTTCGACGGACCGTTTAGCAGGTATATTGATTTTTACTTCATAATTTAAGTTTTTTAGTGGATTACTTTTTAGAATTGAGCTTAAATTTTTCCTATTTTTGTAAAAAAATTAAAAAATTGTGTGGTGTGTTTGAGCCTTTCGTCTCGCACCAACAAGCGGTGCCCCCTGTAAATTTTTATAGGCACACTACGGACGGTGTGAGCCGAATAACTTGAACGCACCGCCACATCATAAAAATTTATATAAAAACATTGAAATGGTAATCGATGCATTCATGGATGGAGAGCATCTGTTACCTAGTGCACTTAAATGTATTGAACGCACCGGTTAACAATACCTAAGAAACACAAAAAATTATGTGGTGCACCTAGGGCATGTCAGTGCACTGGTGTCGATGCTCTGATGTGCCATAGGCGCACTATGAAAATATTCTCATTCAACATTAACATTTGTTAAACAACAATGCATTTTGTTTAAGTCAGCGCAATGTTAACGTTGCACTTACTTGAACTAAACACACTGATAATTGAATAGTATAAATTAGAGTGCCAAAATACATAATGTTACGGGGCTCCTTGGGCACATCATTGCACTGGTATGGGTGCTCTGACATGCTATAGGTGCATTGTGAGTAGTTTAATATAAAATTTTAAAATTTAATAAATGGTGGTGCATTTCAATCATTTAAGCACATCGTATACAGTGCACATTTTTGGATGAAATGCAACAAGAAGTAAATTTCTTCAGTAGTTTAGAAACTCGTAATTTAATGGTGCTTTTACTCGAATGATATAATTAAAAAAATTTACATTCTAACAGAAATTTCATAAATTAATGCAATTATAATTCTTAATATTATTTATAACAAAAGAATCATAAAATATAAACATTCAATATTAATATTAATTTAACGGTGCTCCTGAATTTGAAAAAGGAAGCCATATTTTTACTTGGAGATGAATTATTAAGTGGGATAGGGAACCGCTTTTCTTCCCTTGATGAGGGGAGAACCATGCATTCACCCCCTCCTTGAGGGGGGAGGTGCCAAGAATCTTCCAATTACAACTTATGATCTCCTTAACTCAAATTAAATAGTCTTTTCCAACTTGTTGCTCCTAGGGATTAAATAATATATATAAGACTCTAGGACCATGGGGACTAACTTAATTTGACATTGGTCCAAAAGAACTTAGAAACCAACCTGAGCAATCTAGGTTATAACACATTTTTCTTTTGAGGTGTGAGTGGAAAAACCATATTGAATTATGATGAATAGGATCTAAGTTCAACTAGGTAAAAAAAAAACCAGTCCAAAGGTGTCATAACATGAGTTACTCACTTGGGTTATCCCTTTTACACATCTAAAGGATGTCAAATTCTTACATACAACCCCTCTTTGACCATGACAAAGGGGGTGCAAAGTACAACAATTGAGAATAAGACTGCTTGATTTGATGGGGGAATGGAAGGTCCCTTCTAGATGAATTCTTCCACCTAGTGAGCACCTTATCCATACTGGGTGGTATAGATTACAAATGTGTGCATGATTTGTAATCCATGTTCCCTCCCCTGACCATCTCTAGGGCTATGAAACACATATATGGTGCTTACAACCTCTTAAAAGCATGGATATTCCAACTTAGAGACCAAGGATACCCTCAAGAGATTATGTGGGGTTATTTGAGGCATAGCTCATGACCTTGGATTTATAAAATATTCCTTTATAGGATAAGGCATAGTTTGTCCCTCTATAATGTAAAATTCCCTTAGAAAAATACATGGTGCTGAAATCCTCTTAAATGGTTGAATGCATCTGTTGTGGACAAAAAATTGCACAAGTGTTCATCCCTCCACTTGGTAAGGGGATAGGCCTTGTAAGCTACAACAAGGTCTTAGTCCTTGGAGCCCGTATGTGGTTGTGCAGTTGTACTCCAAATGATCCTGCAAGATATTGTGTTGAAGTGTGGAAAAATCCTTGTGTCGAGAGTAGGGGTTCTCCCCAATGAAAATTCCCAATTAGACTATTCACTGTTTGGAATAGGGAACCCATCCGGTTTACGGTCCGATTACCGTATGATATGCTATTGTTGTGGGTTTATAGGTTACGTCCTAATCCACCGTTTAAGTTTTATATTTTGTATGCAAATGTAAGGTCCTAATTTTAAATGTGTATGGTCCTACCTATGCTTGTTTGAGAGGCAAACAGAGGCCTCACAAGGTGATGCCCAGGTTCTTACCTCTTGTATTACCACCTTTATCTTACCAATCAACCGATAATATCCTACCAAAATGCATAATTTTAATCTATCTAATATAATCTATCCTTGCAAGGAGTGAAATTGGAAAAAGCGAGTAATGATTGTAACTGCCTAGTACAACTCCTTAAGTTAGCTGCTGAAAGAAATATGTTAACAGACACATAAAAGGATTAACACAAAGATAGCTTTGATATTGTGATTCATTTCATTCATTACTCATAAATATACCAAAAATTGCATTTCATATTCATAAACAGTAAGATGATTCATAAACCATGAGAATAATACAATAGCAGAGGAATGGTCTTACAACATATTGATGAACAAAAGGAAGAAGTAATTATGCACATCCATTCACATATTTCAATGCAACATCCGATGTATGCCTTCACCAAGCAAAATTGTCTTTCCTCATTAGTAGAAAATAGTTTCTTACAACATGATACTAGTCCAATATTTCACAAACCAAAATCCCCTTTCCCTTCTAGGTTCTCCTATTTATCTTTACAAAATCCATTTTGAGGTGACTTATCACTTCATATTCTCTTCAAAAATTTTGTTTTCCACAATTTTGTCCTTTTGTGGTTGCAACATAAATAGCTAAAATAAGATATTACATAGCACACTCATAATAATTCCAAATATCACACTCATAAGATATTACATTTAGTTTCTGAGGCTATAATAATTTCAAGGCCACTTCATGGAAAGGTAATTCTTTAACCATAACATTTAACCCTTTTGTTGCCGCATTATGACCATTTCCTAAGTGAAATGCATTCATGGTGGCTTGTCCAATGCGTTGTTGGAGATCTTCGGCATTGAGTATGTCAAGACTTTTAATGGAAGCAATATCTTCGTTCATGATAGTCCTCAATTATTCTAAGCCCTGTTCCTTTGGTATTAGTTCTTCAACGGAACCAAGATGTGGTAGATGACACTTCTCAAATGCTCTATAAATGTTTTGATGAATATCTTCGCACTTTGTGATAAAATCACATACTTCATTTTGCAGCTTAGTTTCTGCCTTTTGACAACTACCCACGAGGGCTATGTTTAATTTTAGTTCAGTAGTGGTCCTTTTTGGTTGATGCGAAAGAATTTTCTTATATTTCTTCCTACAGGAAATTAACTTCTTCATTTTATCATATGTTCCTATTAACTTCTTCCTTGTACTTGAAGCATCTTCAAAAATTTGGTTCAATCTGGCTACAATTCCTTGCAACTCGTATGTTTCCTTAGTGAGCAATTATTGGGAGTGAAACAATTGTTCTTGCAACTAAGTAGCACACTCACATAATGATGTTAGATCTTGTTTTTGTTCTTAACCAGAGTTGAGTTTTTCCACTAAGGAATCCTTTTCTCTGGTTAGATCTTCTACTTGAGCTTGCAAAGATCCCTTTTATACCATAAGAGCCTCTACTTGTTGGTCTAACTGGGCCTCTTTTTCCTTTAATGCACTTACTTGATCTTGAAAATCATTTTTTTCTCCTTCGATGATTACTACTTGTACATTCAAAGAGTCTTTATCATCCTCTAAATTTTCAATAGTCTACAAGATTTCCCTTTTCTACAATTCTAAAGTATCACATTGTCTTCTCATTTCAATCTGTTGACTTAGGCCCTATACAAAAATGTGTTTTAGCTTAATCACTTTAGATTTACTTCTTTCCACATCCTCAATTAATTTGTCGATATTATCCGCATTAGCTTGTGGATCAACAAAATTCGTTGATGCTGTGAATTTAGCGTCCTTGTTTGTTCCTTCTAATACTGTGACTTCTTGTACAATGACGATATCTAGTTGTTGAGACACTTTCAACCTCGCTTCCTATCTTTTCATGATGTTTTTTGTTTTCGAATAAAAAACCATTGTTTCAAGATTGGCAACCGAGTGTTCCTTTAATGGTGTAAATGGTGTGATTCCTAGCTCAACCAAAGGAAGATGACCTATTGTAAAAGGTACTTCAGTATTAGGATTAGTAGGATTATCTACTTCCATGTCTTTCTTCCCACTCTCTTCCTGCAAGTTCTGGGCTTCCACAAATTTCTTGACTTGTTCTTCTTCAATTTTCTTCTTCAATGTTTATGCTTCTAATCTCTTTTCTTCTTTTGTTGCTGCCATTTCGTCTGCTTTTTATTTCTCTGATTTCCTTCTTGGTTCTTCAGCCCTTTATTCTTTTATTCTTTCTTCTTCCTTCTTATTGGCTAGCTCCTCTTCTTGCATCATGTTTTCATTTTCAGCCGCCAGAGCTTCTTCATTATCTTTCTTTCTTGCTACTTCTCCTAAGTCTTCTTCTGTTTTGTTGGAACTTGCTTCTGATTTCTTTCTAAATCTCTTGTTTAAATATGTGATTTTATTTTCTCTCCTATACACCTATTCATCCTTCAAAAAATGATTGGTATACTCAAAATTAATCTTGCATGATAATCAATGCTTCTAGCCACCTTCTCTTGGTTGTCATTTTTAACAAAAATATTTTCCCCGAAGTGATAAGCATCTAGTTCTTTCATGTAATCCTCTGCTCCTTTGACCTTGTTGAATTTATATGCTCCTTTTCCTGGTCTATCAACAATAGTGATATCAAACTCTTGTAATAAAAACAACCACCTAGTCACTCGAGCATTAGTAATAGGTTTATTCATTAAATATCTAATAGCTCAGTGGTCTGTATGCACAAAGGCAGGGTACCTGGTAATATAATGCCTGAATTTATTGATGGCATAAATGAAAACAAGGAATTCTTTCTCAGTTACTGCATAGTTGAGTTCAGTAGGAGCCATATTCTTACTGATATAATAAATAACATACGGGTTATGATCTTCCTGCTGTCCCAACACAACCCCAATAAAATTATCTAAAGCATCAAAAGAAATGTGGAAAGGTAAGGCCCAATTAGGCCCATGCAGAATAGGTGATGTTGATAATATTTTCTTTAATTTCGCAAACGTTGTCTGGTATGCATCTATCCAATTGAATTCTTCATCTTTCATTCGTAAGTGTTGGTAGGCAGTTTGGTAAGATGGTATCACAACATCTCCGATGCTGCGACAAGGCAGAAGATGGTGTGGAAGGCGACAAGCGAAAGATTGTTTTGTGCAGGTGTGGTTCAATTGTACCGTGGATTGCGGGTTTTGGGTGATTGGACGACATATTATGTATTGTTGAGTCAATTATACTGCAGAATGCGAGTTGTTTTGGTTGTTTTTGGACTAGGTTAGTTAGATATTGGGTCATTTGTCCATAGTGTCAGTTAGAAATTCGTTAGTAAATGGACACGAGTTGTAAGGCGGAAGCCTATATATAGAAAAGAATTGTAAGTGTTGAGAGAATTTGGTGGAAGAACAATGTGAATCTTTGATGTTGGTTGTATGATTTCTGGGTATGTTTTGATGTCAAGAGTCATTATGGAGATCTAGTTTTTGCAGAGACATTGTATCTGGGTTGACAATGATAATATGATGGAGCTATTTTGGTGCAATCTCTATGTTCAATCTGTTCAATTATGATAATGCGATGTTGCAATATACGAATAATGTCATGCTTCTTTGATGCGATACTTGCTTTACAATTACTATTGTTGAAATGATGAATGTTTGGGTTGAATATCACTTTAATACTATGTTCAATGCTTAAAGGCCTCTATTCTAGTGTTGCAATAAGTGTAAGTGCTATAGCCGTGACCATCCTCCTTCATTCAGCAGAAACATGGTTCCGTCCACTCTCCCATGATCGCCTTGGGGGAGACCTCATCCGCTCTGTAGGTGTTGCTGGGTAGGGTCAAACCTATCCGGGCCGGTGCTCAGGGAGATTGCGGTGGGTTCAAGTCTACAGCGATGGGAACCCCTGTCGATTGGGTTTGAGTCAACAATTGGTTCCATTGTCAGGACCATGTATGAATTGAAAGGAGGATATGTTGTAGCACCCGACGAAACCGAAGATCCAAGAATGGTTTGATCAGAACTTTCAGGAATTCGCTGAAGAGGAAATCCGGAACACTCGATTGATAGTAGGACAATGGGTAGATAGATACATTCATGACGGTCCACATGAATGGTTCTTCTGTGAGTTCCCGGTCCTACTATTTGAATGGTTGGCAAAGTTGACCTTCCCAAAGAAGAAGTAGACCCCCGAATTTATTCAAGAACTATAGGAAGGTTATAATAAAACATTGCGGGCTGTCGAAGTGTGGTTCGATAGCATCCTAGAGGGCTATATCACAGAGTTCTCGGTTGATACTCAGAAGTCCTACAGTGAAGATGAAAGATATTTTTTTCGTGAACCTCGCGGTCGGTTTTTACTGTCGCTTCAACTGTCGATCAAGATGCTTATTTACGAAAAAGGTATATTGAAGATGCATCTTGATTAGTAGACAGCCTGGTGGGTGGAGGCCATGGGCACCGCGACAGTTGCAGTGCATGTGATTTTAAGGGGTAGATGGGTGCAGGTCATGATGAGACTGTGAGTGAAGCTAAGGAACAAAGTGGTCTTACGAGGGGAGGAGCGAGGTTCCGATAGGAAAAGAGGCAGAGGACGGGAGAAGGTCCTGTTGTGGTAGAACCACAAGACCATGAAGGAAGACCACACGGGACGAAGTGACCTCACAGTCCTGACAAGGACAACCAGGCTATGCCCAGGATAGAGGCAGGACCAAACCCCAGCACCAATGTGCGCACACCTCTGCACACTATCTTTCAGATAGCAAGAAATACCACTTCGACACCACTGAGTTTGTCAATTCCACAAAATTTCATTGGTAGTAGCACAGCAAAAGGAGGAAGGAAGCCCAGAATGGCGGGCGATGATGCTAAGTTACTGTTGTTCCACGGGAGTGCGACAGGAAACCCGGAATAGTATTGGTTTTTGTGTGAAGTGGTATGGACCATAAAATAGATCACCGATGATGTTGCTAAAAAAGGACAGTTAGCGATGACTCTGTGAGGTTGTGCATTAGATTGGTTTATGAAGTTTGTTTTAGTCCCTACAGGAGCCCCAGAGAAGTCGTTGGATGATATTCAAGATGGGCTAATTGCCAAATTTAGAAGGCACAAGTCTGAGGCTCAATATATTACAGAATTGAAAGAAATTAGGCAGTATCCCAATGAGACGGTATGGGATTTTGACTAGCGATTCAAGACGCTGATGGAAAAGGTTAGTTTTGATATGAGCGTCGTCCAACATAAACAATGGTTCATTGCGACACTACTACAACATATTCGGCTACCATTTATGCAACAAAACATCTCGATGCCCAATGAAGCTCTGGATATTGCAATGCGGTTGGAGGCGTCGCCAATTGGAGAAAATGCAGTCGGGATGTCGCAGATACAAACACAACTGGCTAACTTAACTATACAACTGCAATATTTGAAGAAGGGCAAGGAGCAGCGCGAAGATGTCTGGTCTACGCGATGTCTAGGAGAAGGGCATACGAAGGACAATTGCCTAGACTTCCGCAATTATTTGGTTTCATGAGCACCAAATCCATTGAATGGTGGTAGCATGCAGTGGTGTCGCATCTGCTAGGTGTATGGGCACAGTCATGACAATTTCCCTGATATGCAGAAAATGGTCACCACCCCGAGGAATATTTATTGTACATTCTGCAAATTGGTGGGTCACGATGACAATGATTTCCGTGCATATGGGTTGCTACAAGAAAGAATGTGCAATGCATTCTATGTAAAGGACGGCTAGCATGCCGTACAACATCCGTAACCGTAGGTAGCCCAGCCACTACCTCAACCGCAGATGCAGTTTGTACCGTAGCAACAAAAACCGCCGCAGTTCATGCCGCAATATGCTCCAATGCAGATGGCTCCACAACAGCCATAGTACGTACAACAACCGCAGTATGCACCACAAGGATAAGGGATGCAACCGACACCATGTTACACCCAAAATCTACTCATCATACGATTCAGTGTATACACCCGTGAAGATACTTGAGCTAAGCAATCATCTTGGGAGGATTTGTACCCAATTGTGCTAAGTTTTGAAGGGTCATTGCAAGCTGCACACTAGCAACATGCGACGTCGCACCTTGCTCCATTACAAGGTGCGATGAAGTCAGTTAGATGGAAAAAATAGCTTCTTCGAGGTCCATCTTGAAGCTTGCTGACTTGGGACTCTATCCCTGACCTCTTGGAAGAGCTGGCACTCGGTTCCTAAACCTTTGGAGATATCCCTTAAGCCTCTCCTACCATCTCTCAACCTATCCTATCCATACCCTATCCACTTAGTCCTATTTAAATGAATCTCACTTCCATCCCAAAGGGAGGAAGTCTATGGTATCTACATGCTGGTGAAATCACCCTTGGGACATCTCCACTCACCTATTGGAGAACTCATACTTCCTTGGAAGGATATGGAAATTGGATTTGTCAGAGAAGGGCTACAGTGTGAAGCCTTGGTTGTAGTTCTATATCTCTATTATGTACTCCTCTTTTTGCAATAATACAAATGCTTTCCACCAATATTGTTCATGTGTGTAATGATATTGAGTAGTTTACCTGCTTAACTGTTTACTTAGATCTCTTATTGTATAGATGTGGTTTACTGGTTTCTCTATTTTATTGTCTTGACAAGTCTTGCAGCTTGGATCTAACGACCGTGGGACATGGAGCAACATTCAGGAGAAATGATTGTGAAGTGAAAGGTAAGACATCTAGTACTCGATCTTTAAGTATATCTAGGAAATGCATTAGTAGTCTGTTCTATTTGTTCTAGAATCACTTTGAGCTAGGGATATATGGCTCGCGTCCGCTCGAGTGCATTGTCCAATAAAATATCTGGCGACCATACTAGGGAGTATAGCATCTGGTCAGTAGTTGTCAATATGAGAGTCATTTCCAGTTGATTGCTTGACACAAGCCCTTTTTTTTTTCCAATTTACTTCTTGAAGTTGATTTCACTATCAGATATTTGTATTAAAGACTCTGATTTGCTTCCTCTGAGTTTATACAACTCATTCCCAAACCATTCCATGGTTCATTGCTGAGAGATATGATTCATTTTGGAATCTAGACTTCGCTTGTCGCACCTGGGTAGTGGGAATAGAGTGATACTGTATCATTTTTTCGTCTTTGTTCTTTACCTATTAGTTACTCATCCCATCCCTTGCATTGGTAAACTGTGACATCATCGTACTTCCCGTGTAGGAAAACTGTGATGTCGCACTATGTACAGGCACAGAGTGTGCTGATTTGTCAAAATATGGCATGCAGGTATCTCTTCTCCATTTGACAGTCTGGACTTTGGTTTTCTGTATGAACTCTCTTTGTGCTGCAAGATCTAGCCAAGGATCCCACCTATGATTTGTTTTTTGAGTGTTTGGTTTTGTTTGAACTGATTTTGGGTTCCGTTTCGGACAAGTTTGGAGACCGGTAGTGGTAGATACTCTTGTCTCCTCCACCTTCATCCGCTCAACCTTGGATTCCCTTCCTTCCATCCTTGATCTGATCATTACATTAGATCAGCTTCCAGACCTTGTTTTCATCATTGTTTGAGCTTTGCTAGCCTGGTTTGCTTGCTGCTGCTTGATTTTGAGCTAAGTGTGTCCTTCAGCTTGATTGAGTGTTTGTATTTTCTCGAGTTTTCTAAGTGTATTGAGTGCTGCAAATAGTGTTTTCTTTTCGGTCATTTAGATCTGAAAGCTCAATTGCTATCAAGTTTATTCTTTGGTGCATACATTGAAAAGTTAAACAGTGCTTCTTTCCCATCATTTATTGAGCATAATTGAAGAAAATTGTTGTGCATTGGAACGTTTTCATTTGTGTTTTGGAAAATTGAATGAATGTATGACCTATTGTGTTTTTCTCGAATTATGAATCGCTCATTTCCTTGAAAAACTCAAAGTATGCTTCGATTTTTGCAAAATTGATTCCATGCTAAGGAAATATAGATGCATTTTTAATTTCTGTTGCTTTTAGACCATTTAAAGTGAAATTGAAAAACTTGCATATTCCATTTCAGAATCCTCTCTTCTCATTACCTAGTGTTTTTCATTATTGAAAAGAAAAAAGAAAAGCAAAAATATTTTGATTTGGATAGTAGTGTTGTGATTTTTGTGTTTCGTTGGAAAAGGAAAAGAATACTTTCATAGTCAAGTTTTGTTTAAATTGGGATTGTGTTGCATTGAGCTTGTTTTTGCAATACTATTGGAAAAAAATTTCTCCTTCCCATAGCTAGAATTCATTGAAAGAAAAGAATATTTCGTGCATGAAGCCAAGGCTTGCATTATGCTTCCGATTATGCACTCACCTCATGCATTCACCTAACCGTCCAAGATAAAATTAATGGTAGAACTAGGTAAAAATTTTAGCAACTTGTGTGTAAGTTAGAGACGTGTTCCGACGTCGTTAAGCGTGGTAGCTGTCATTATTTTCCAGCACTGTATCCCGGGGGTATTGTACTCTTCCACGTACTTATCAGTATATCGAGCTCCTTCACGTACCCACCAAGTACCATAATCCGTACTTGGCATATATCGAAGGGTGTATCACGTACTCGGTAGTATATCAGAAGGTCTCTTGCCGAATGGTTGTGCATTAGACAACACCACTATGGATTTGAGCTCCCATGTATCTTGCGTATATCAGGAGACACCACTAGAATTTTTGAAACCAACTGAGTTAACCATTTGGCCATCTTGGCAAAGCAATACACCGAGAACAACACTCAGGGAGATTAGCACACACATACTATCCGGGTAGTCGGGTATGCAGGAAAGGGTATGGTCCCAATCCTCCTTATCGCATCATATTGTTGGACCCTGCAGTATATCGTGTTTTGCAATGCCTTGATAATCCCGTGAGGTTCCAGACTTTTGAATCCACTCTATCACATAAGCTTGCTTGTTGCCTTAGTTTGAGTAGGTTTTTCTGGACTGCTTTTCTTTTATCATACCCTTAGGAGAAATGTTGTTTCAGCCATCCTGGCTGATCATCCTAACGCTCTGGTGGATTTTCCCTGGAGAAGATCTCATGGGATCTTAAACTTATCACCCGAATATCCCCTTAATATGGAGGTTATTTCGAGGGTAAGAATGGATCAGCGTAACACGGTTGTAGTTACTAAAGTGGAAACCCCCAATCTAAATGTTGGAGGAATTTTGTTTCCACAAACTCCTCCGGATTCACCTGCCTCTCATCCCCCGTAGGATAATGGAGCACAAATTTCCGCTTCACAAGATCTTTCTCCCGTCATCCCGGAAGAACCTGGATTGTTGGAATGGATAAACCGACCTCAGGACAACCCTACTACAGTTGTTGGTCCTTCAGCAGCTTACTGGACATCTTCTACAAACCACCTAGTGGTTCATTTTTCCATCTCATCCCCACCCAGTGGGACTACTCCGGATGACACTTTATCCTACTTTCGTGGCCAATTAGCTCACTTTCCTTCCATGGCTGAAGAGTTTCGGCAGTCAAGTCTCCAACGACGGGTTCAAGACCCATCGTTACCCCCTTACCGACCCATCCTAGTTCATCCGATATCTTTTGGGTCACCTGAAACATCCCTCCACGACTAGGCCATTAATACGATTGGTCAACCCTCACAAGAGTCTGGTCCTGCACCTCAAGTGAACCAACCGGTGGAAGGACAACAGTCCAACACAACCATCACTACTGCAGTTACTTTACCAGTTCCTCCTCAACCTCAAAATTCAAGGGGAGGATATTCCATTCCCCCGAATTATCTTATTGGTAATGTTATTACTACAGTAGCTAGTCAACAACCTACATTGGTTCAAACTTTGAATAGTGGTCAACCTGTTGTGGTTGGGGGGAAACCCCCGTTTCCTAACCAAAACATAGGCGGTGGAATCCCCAACGGATCTTCCGTTGGACCTTCCCAACCCGCTAGACCATCCACCATGGGATTATCAAATGTTGGGGGCCCATCCAATGTAACTCAACCCTCATGGAGTCAAGCATATCCAGGTTTTGTTAACCCTGTGTTGGGCCAATCTAATCCCAGCAACGCACCATACGGGATACCTTATCCCGGGAATCCATACACTCTATGGGGGCAACAACCTGCGTTGCAACACGGACCCCAACCGACTATCCCTCAAGTACCACCACCCCCGATCGGCCTTCCCCCACCTCCTGCTGGAGGCGGCGGGCCCCCACCTACCCTTGGTGGAGGCCCAATTCATTTTACCAACAATATCCCTCACCCCTCCGGTGGTGGCGGGAATGGTCCACCACCCCCTCCCGGTGGAGGCGACGGGGGACCACCCTATCATGGTGGAGGAGGACATTTCCCTTCAGGTGGCGGAGGTGGTCCACCACCCCCTCCAGGAGGAGACGGTGGAGGACCTAATTACTATGGTGGCAGCGGTGGTGGTGGAGACCCTCATCCTTTCGGCGGTAGAGGTGGTGGGGGGCCCCATCCTTCTAGCGACAGAAGTGGTCCACCACCCCCTCTAGGCGGAGGCGGTGCTGGGCCGCCTTATAACAGTTATCGACCCCCACCTCCTCCCGGTGGTGGCGGTGGACCTCCACCCCCTCCTGGTGGTGGAGGTGGATCCCCACCTTATTGGAATGGACCACCTTATAATGGCGGACTCCCTTACGGTCTGGGCGGCACAACCCCCTATGGCCAGTTTCCTCCAGGTACACCTTACGGTTAGTTTGGTCCTTACACGCCTTATCCGTATTATCAATACGCGTAGCCTAACCCCTAGCTGCCATTCCTAGCTACTTTGGACCTGCCTGACCTATCCCGTTTAACCAATGATCCTATTTACCACGGATCTAACTGGCCACCAATTTCGGTGAAAATCCCGTCTGATATCCCCAAATTTTATGGTAAGTCGGGTGAAGACCCTAAAAACCACGTGATGACATACCACTTATGGTGTTCATCGAATTCCTTAATGGACGATTCAATCCGTATTAGATTGTTTCAAAGGACTCTCATTGGTTCGACTGCCAAGTGGTACATTGAGTTGCCACCCCACTCTTTTCCTGATTTTGGTTCTCTTGCCATGAACTTTTTGACACATTTCCAACTGCCCATATGGTATAAAACTAGTACCGAGCTTTTAACCTCGCTCCATCAGAATACCACCATTCATATTTCAGATCATATCCACGAGTGGCGAAGGAGACGACGTCTCCTTAAAGCTCCTATTCCAGATCATCTCCTAGCATAATGGTTCACAAAATCCCTCATCCCTACCATAGCAGGAGATGTTACCATGCGAGGTGCTGTCACCGAAGAACAAGCCATCACAAGTGCCCATGTACTAGACCTATTCTACACTCAATCTGGCACTTTGTTTGATATTCTGCCTGATGCACCCCGTGACATTAATGATCCTGTGAAACCACATAAGGGACCCCAAGCTGATGGAATCATTGGTTCCCTTAACACCCAACCAGCTTCTAGCACTATTGGATCATCCAACCTTCATGGTTCCTCCCCATTACCGACTCAGGCTGGCCACAACACTACCAAATCCACCACTCCTGCTCTAACTGAAGAGGTGAATTTTGTCCAATCAGCTTCATCTCAGAAGTCTAGAGGCAAAAAGAAGAACAAGGGGAAACCCAAAAATTCTTCCGCCCAGTAGGAACAAAAGAGCACTCATGACGATACCAAGTAGAAATGGAAACTAAAGTATCCTTGTTTACTGTGTGGAGATGACCACTTCTCCAAAGAATGTCCCCATAGAGACAAAGTACAAAAGTTTCTTTGGGGTAAGCCAACTCCCGTAGTCCTCAATGATCCGTTTCTTACTTAGAACTAGCAGATGATTGCTCAAACCCCCCCATCCCAAGGGGAACCATCCAATACCATGCATGTTCTCATGGTACGTAACGAGACGATCAATTTGAACACTCGCTCGCGATCTTATGAACCGGTCCCTTCGAAGGAATCCACTGGAAGTAATGATGAAAAATCTCCTGACTCCATAACTGATGTCACTGTACCATCAACTTATCTCACCATTGAGAATCCCTCCTTAGACTCGATATTGCGACCACCCAAGAGTATGATTCGAAAAGTTGTTTTCAATCCCAATGCTCGGGTGGCACAAAATTACAATATCGTAGAAGACTTGGCACAAGCTCCTTGTGCCATGTCTACCCTGGAAGTTTTGCAGAATTGTCCTAATCAACGCAAAACTCTCCTTGCGGCCATCGGTGCAATCGACCCCGATTCTTCGAATACCATCATGTTTTGACTTGACAACTTTAATTCGAGGCTCTCACACCAGCTCACATTCCAAGTTTCTGCGATTATTGTTGGGAAGATTGTCCATCATACCCTTTTAGACGAAGGCGCCTCCACTTCTGTTATGTCGATCGCCTGTTGGAGAGCCATTGGCTCCCCCGAATTGAATCATTCTCCTACCATATTGAAATCATTCGACGGGCGTGGCTTTCAACCTCATGGGCTCTTAAAATCTCTTGCAGTTGAGTTGGCCAGAAAGACCATAACCGTTAATGTGGAAGTGGTCTCGGCCCCAATAGATTATAATCTCTTGCTTGGTCGCAATTGGTTTTACGCCATCCAGGCGGTAACCTCTTCAGTCTTCTGCATAGTACAATTTCCCCATCAAGGACTAATTGTTACTATCGACCAATTAGATTTTTGTACACCTGATGCTACTACTCATCCTGGTGACCATGTTCCTTCCATTGGACAAATGTCAAAACAGTATGAGAGTATAGGGGTTGGCCTTTTGAAAGATTCATCTTTCATGGGCATTTTTCCGGCGACGAACCCCCCTAATCATGTTGCTACATGAACATGATCTCCACAGAGATTTTATCTCACTCTACTAATGCTTGGATTATACCGGATGAAGCCACAACACACTTGCTTGGAGATATAATGCCCCTTTCACCCACTAAACATATTTACAAGGCTATCCAATCAACACCGGAGGACCATTTAACCGTGGCCTCTCCATCCTGTTCTCTACGATGGATGTCATCTCTACCTGATCTCTTACTTTGGACTTTTCATTCAGATGAGTCCATCATCGAAGTTATGAATGTTGACGATGGTCCGTGGGATGATCTACACTATAGTTCATCTTTTCTTCCTCCTTTGGAGTACATAGAGGACAACATTGACACCCTCTTTTCACCAAACATCTACCCATTCCCTCATTCCCCCATTCTTACATGTCTTATGGACACGGAGGGAAACTTGACCAACATTGAGCCAACTACCCCGGTAGACATCTCGGTGAAACCTGGTATAGTGGAACACATTCACATAGGCCAGAAGTGTTCCCCTGAAGAAATAGCCACTGACACAGCCTTATTCAAGCAATTTCGAGATGTATTTGCTTGGTCCTATGAGGAGATGCCTAGGATAGACCCCGCGATTGTTTCTCATGAAATAAAAACCTATCCCGACGTCAAACCTGTACGCCAAAAGTTGCGATCGGTACACCCCCGGAAGACGGCAGCAATCAAGGCAGAGATTGAAAAGCTCCTAAAAGCCAATTTTATTTATCCTATCCCATTGACAAATTGGGTCTCAAACATCATCTCTGTGAACAAAAAGCAGGGTACCATTGTAATACCCCAATTTGGACCCTTAGGAAATATTGGCTCTAATGTAAATATTGTATACACACGTTGTATGTTTCCCTCGCGTGGAGCTCAAGGCCAAGGCCCCGCTAGTTTATGCTCCGATTTTATTTAAATTAGACACGCTTAATGTTTTGTTACCCACGTGTTATTAAGCCATGGGATATTGTAAATTGATGTAAATATTTAACATTGAAATAAAATACCAAAACTGGCAATGGAGGCAACGAATGAGAAGGGACCACGTATATCCACTAGGGAGTGGTGAGGGGGCTATGGGACTAAACCCTAGGCTGCCATTTGTCATTATGAGAACCCATTGACTTCCCTAGGTGACATTAATTCCTGTTGTAAGGAAGTGGTTGAGATTTCAGCCCATGGCTTCAATGGAGCATGGGCAGCCCTGAAATTTGTATGGGTAGGTATGGGATTTGTTTTCTTCTACAAGAAGTCACTCAACCTCATGGGAGGTTGCTTCATTCTCACCCCCATTCCATGGTGAAAGTACCTAGCATCATTCCCCATCCAAAAAACGAGTGCCAGCAGTGAGGAAACCAGAAATCGCGACTGTGAGAGAACCCACGTTTTGGGAAGCCAAAAACGTCAAGATTTGGTATTGGACAGTGAAATCCAATGGGGAATCCGTTGGTATGAACCTTGGGGCGAATTCTGGAGCATTAGCTACCCCAAAATCAATAGGATAACCCAGTTTTTGCAGCCCAGAAAACGAGTGAGGGATTTGAGTTACTTGGTGAGCAGGATGGTGAGAAATCAAGTTGGGAATGACTATGCAGAGGTTGGGTGTGCTTGATAAACCCAGTGAAGGCTAGGATCTCAAATATTAGCAGCTGGACCATTCTATGCCCATCCTGAAGAGCACTGGAGGGAAGAGTTTCCTGAGGGACTATGTAACAGAGAAGGGGATCTTCCTTGTGTTGGATGTGGTAGGTAATGTGGGTGCCTGACTGTTGAGCTCACTTGAGATGCCTGTAGCTCTGTGGTTGAGCTCACTGGCTTAGTGTTACCCTCCTCTATCTTCTGGTATGCTTGATAAACCCAACGGTGTGTTGGCTTAGCATAGCTGATGACCAAAACCATGACTGTGAGTGAGCCCAGCTAGTTCCTCCTTAGTGGATACATAGCCCAGCTCGGGGGTGACCTCTCAACTGAAAGAACACAAGCTGGATAGAGGTCTATGGTTGGGTGGAACGTTGCCCTCACGTAGCCAGTTGTTGGACATCTACTTATCAAGATAAGTGTCTCTGTATTATAAATTATTTGCATTTTGTGTTCTGCAGTATGATAAATTGTCCATGTTTAATGAAATGAAATAATTATCTTAGTATGGAATCCATGCATGGCACTGGAATGAGATTGGGTCTCTTTAGGTTGAATCATTCTCTGCTGTGATAGATATGTTATGCAATTACTATCTATTTGTGTGCTCGCTAGTATGTTCATTCCGCTGTGTTTATATTGAGACGAATCTGCATATAGAAGTTTTTAAATTGTTAGGAATTTATGGGTAAAAATTATTGGGGCTAAGTCTGCCATAATCCCGGTAGTTTGGTTAACGTTTCCTTCCTTGCACAAAAATGATGGAAGGGGACGTTACAACCATATGCATCTGTGTCGATTATCGGGACCTTAACCGGGCTTGTCTGAAAGACAACTACCCGACCCCCTTCATTGACCATATTATCGACAATTGTGCCAGAAGCGTCATCTTCTCATTTATGGATGGATTTTCTGGTTACAACCAGATTGAGATCAACCCCGTCGACCAACACAAGACGAATTTCATCTACTTGTGGGGAACATTTGCATACCGCAAACTCCCATTTGGCCTTAAAAATGTTGGCGCCACATTTCAGCTGGCTATGTCATATGCCTTCCATGATATTAAGGACATTGTGGAACCTTACCTGGATGATCTCCATGCTCATTCAAAGCAGCGCGAGTTCCACATTGATCATCTGACGGCCATTTTCCTTAGATGCAGATGGTAAAATATCCATCTGAATCCTCATAAGTGTATCTTTTGCGTTGAGCCTGGATGCCTCTTAGGATTTATCGTTTCGAAGGATGGGATCCGCATTGATCCCTTAAAGGTGGAGGCCATCATCAACCTACCACGCCGGACTGATGTGACGGAACTTCAAAGTCTCCAAGGGAAGGCGACTTATTTAAGATGTTTTGTTTGCAATTTCGTGGAGAAGACTCAGGGGTACATGAGACTGCTCAAGGAGGACATCCCATTCATTTGGGATGACCAAGCTCAAAATTCCTTCAACACTATCAAACATGCCACCACGCATGCCCTCGTGCTCCAACCGCCCAATTATTATCGAGATTATATCTTATATCTCGCCGCTTCTGCTACCACTATCGCCATGGTTTTGGTATAGGAGGATCAAAACGCCTAGGAACATGTAATATACTATGCGATTAAGGGTCTCACCGACACTGAAACTAGATATTCACATGTCGAAAAACTTTCTTTCGTGGTGGTTATCACCATCCAGAAGTTTCGGCACTATATCTTGCTCCGCACCACCACCATCATCACAGACTCGAACCCCATGTACCACGTCCTGACACTTCAAGTGCTTGGGGGAAAGTATTCACACTGGATCGTGATATTGCCAGAATTTGATCTTCTTAAGAAAGCCAAGTCAAAAAAGTCTTTGGTGTTTGCCAAGCTGATCTGTGACCTTCCCCTTCCTGATGCAAATATTGAGCACAATGACTCTTTTCCAAATGAATCATTGTTTCTCATTAGTACGACTAATCCAAGGTATGGAGATATCTCATTATATCTTCAAACCCAATGCTTCAACCTTCAACTGTATCATGACGACCATATTAAGACACGTCACCATGCGAAGTATTATTTAATCATCAATGATACTTTGTATCGTCGTGTCATTGATTCAATTCTTCGTTGTTGTCTCACTCACAATGAAGCCGAACGCGTTCTGAATGACTGTCACACTGGGGGATGTGGCGGTCACCTCTCTGGGATGGCTACAGCCTAGAAGATTTTGCGCGTAGGATATTTTTGGCCTACTATCTTCAAAGATTGTGTTGAGGCCATAAAAAAATGTCCTCCTTTCCAACACTTCCATATGAAGAAGCGCACCCATCCCGCCCTATTACACTCGGTTATTGCCGTTGGCCCCTTCAAAAAATAGGGCATTGACTTTATGCATTGTAAGTCTACCTCGGCCAGGGGGCATAGTTACATCATTGTAGCTATGGATTACTTTACAAAGTTGGCCGAAGCTATGCCTACATACCTGAACGACGAAAAAAACCGCCGCACTCTTCATGTTCAATCATGTAATAGCGTGGTTCGGAGTTCCTCAAGCGATTCTTACCAATCATGGTTCCCATTTTTAGAACCATATGGCTGATGAACTGAGCGATAGGTTGGGTTTTTGCCATAAAAATTCAACACCCTACTACCCGCAGTCCAATGGACAGGTTGAGGCCATTAAAAAAGTCTTGAAAACTATGGTCCAAAGGATGGTAGGTACGCAGAAATCCAATTGCCATTGCCATAACATGCTCTTTTCAATGTTATGGGATTACAGAACTTCCATCCAAACTGCCATAGGCTTCACTCCTTTCCAATTGGTATATGGATTGGAGGTTGTCCTACCTATAGAGTGCGAAATTCCATCTCTACAACTCGCTGTCGAACTTCTTCCTAATACTACTGCCGAAGAAGAACGTCTCCTACACTTAGCAAAACTTGACGAGTCCCGTCGAGATGCTGCTCTTGTTAATGAAGCACACAAGAAACTCATCAAAGCCCAATATGACAAGTCAATTGAACCTTGTATCTTTAACGAGGGTGACTTGGTCCTCACTTATGACCAGAAGCATGACAAACTAGGAGTAGGAGAGTTCGAATCCATGTGGCATGGACCTTACATTGTCAAACGTGTTTTGGAAAAGGGAGCTTACAAGCTTGAAGACTATGATGGAATCTCTTTGGGTGAACCCCGCAATGGGCTTTACCTGAAGAGATACTATGCCTAAACTTGTCATGCTTAGACTTTCTTGTATATACTGTACATGGCGTGTTATTGTGTGTTGTGACGCTTTTATTTTTTATTTTTTAGTGTCTTTAGATCTTGTTTCTGCTCCTTATACCATGTTCTGTCTGTGTGTGCAGATGGCAACGTGCTATGGATTCACGGACGGTGCTAGCCGGCATACCCGTAACCTTGCTTCGGCAGCCTAGGTACTATATTCCCCAACAGGTGAGATCATTAGCTCAGGAGGAAGTTGCCTAGGGTTTGCAACCAACAATGCCGCAGAATATCAGGCAGTAATCAGAACCCTAGCCAATGCCATTTCCTTGGGTATGAACCACATTGTCATCCACATGGATTCTCAATTAGTGGTTTCCCATCTTAATCGGGTTTACGCCATCTGTGATCCCACCTCACTCCATCTCTTCAGACGAGTACATCTCCTAGAAAGGTCATTTGAATCCGTTCAGTACCTACACATTCCACGAGAGATAAACACAGTTGCTGACTCAATGGCCAACTTCATTTTGGATTGGTACATCACACACACATAATATTCATAATATGTAAAAGCATTCACAACATGTAAATAATGTAATGTATAAAAGAAAACATGTAAACAATATCACATCACTCATCATTTTTAAAAACACATAATGTATAAATTGCCGAGAATATCTATATATATATATCGCTCAAAAGTAGTGATGGTACAAAATATGAAGCAAAATGGCTTTCAGTGAGTCTCTACAGAATCTAAAGCAATGTATCTTTCAGTAGTACAAAATATGAGGCCTCTAAGCTCTCAGTACAAGTATAATAGTGTCATCAGGCCTAACACCTGACCCGTACACCACCCCTAGCATGGACAACCCACTGTCACTGAGCAAGGAAGCAATCCACGGTCCTCTCTACCTTGCGGAGTAGGACATTGAAGCATACGGATGCTCCAACACCAAACCTTTGCATAGGTCTCGACAGGTCATCTATCGCTGGCTCAGGAACCTCCATTGTCAACTGGGACAAGTTCCTGTATACCTCCTCCATCTCCTCGATGGCAGCGTGAGCACCTAGGGGCACAGCTACTTCCCCACCTTTGTCTCTCCTCTCCAAGAGGGAAAGTCCTACCTGCCATACGGGACCCACATCTGCACACACATGTTATATACTTGTTAGCACTGCAGCAAAAAAGTGATAAATATACAAAACTAAAAGTACAAGGGTTTTTGTTCTCACCTATGTCACCCCATGTTCCACCCTTGGACAGCACCAAGTCAGGATCCTCTCAGAAATCCGTACTGTCGTATGGGAAGTCCTCAACCATGAGTAACTGGCCCTCCAGCCACCTGAAGAACTCAGGACCAAAACTGGTGATAGCTCCTCCACCATGGCAAGTCATCACCTCAGCCCATATAAGCATGTGGGGATCTCTAAGCTCCTTGTCATCCAGTACTAGCTGTGGACGCAAGAGAGGGATCTACTCCAAGAGGAACGATACTACGATCGGTCCATAACCAAACTGCTTGAGCTCTCCCCGTCGACACTTGGTCATTTGAGCTCATAGGTTTGTGAGGAGACCCTCGCACCAGTTGAAAAACATGGGGGACATGTAGTCCTCCGCATAAAGCATGTGAGTCCGAGTAGCCATGTGTGGTGCTTGGCTTCTCACCACTCTAGTAATAGTAAACACTATGGTATGCAGTGGGCGGCTCACCACATCCCTTATAAGAATCTTCCCACTGGAAGATCGAGCAAGAGCAGTACAATGTTGTGACACCATGTCATCGACTGTGCGGTCACTGGCCCATGTTCCAGTAAGATGTACAGGTTCCCCTCTCCAGGACAAACCTGTGAGAAAATATATGTCCTCAACATCTATTGTGAGGATGTGCTCACCAACCATGAAATGTTTTTGGACCGCATCCCAACTCTGGAGCATGTCTGATAGCAATGGGATTTGGGATCTCATCCCCTGAATCTCAAAGAAACTGAGCAAACTGTAGTTCCTCAAGGCATCCATGCATTGTGGATCATTGGTAGCTTGTTCATCTTCTACTTCATGTTCTCATTCCCGCCACTCTCAAACCATGTTGGCTTGCTAGCAACCTACCAAAAGGGACATTTAAACATTGTTAGATGCTGCTTCAACCACAATAAGTTCTTTTTTTTAGTTCATTTTGATGTTTGGGAAATTCAACTCCATCATCGCACTGTACTTCTGCGTACAGTGCGATGTCGTTGCACTTCACCCATTCGGGACTTGCGCTGAGTCGGTCTCATCGCAGTTCCCGAAAGGGCCAACTGTGACGAGCCGAGAGCGTAGTAGTCCTCCATGAATTCATCAAAAAACCTAAAAATTGAACCTAAAAACAAAATCTAATCCACTGGAAAGTTGCGGGATGAAGTTTAGGCTTACCTGCTCCTCACGGTGGGTGAAATGGTGGATCGTAGCTCCTAGAATCAGCAAAGGAAGTTTTGGCTGCAAATTGGTACTTCTCCTCCCAAATTGGCAAATGAAACAATGAAATCTATTTTTGGCCCATTTTTCTATTTTATAAATAGAATGGAATATTCCTTTTCAAATATTTTGATTCTCTTGGTCCATTGATCATAGTTTTTTACCATTTTTGTCATATTTGAGGCTATTTGACACATTTTCTAGTGTGCAGGAGTTCTAAGTATTCTTTTGTGATGTATCTTGTGTCACAATAGTCATCACAGGTATGAACACTCCCTTGAACGTGTTGTTGTTATTTTTGGAACGGTTAGTCTGTAATTATTGCGTGATGATGAGTTTAATCTTCGTTTGTTCTTGTACTCAAGGAACTATGAGAACAAGTACCGAGTTATGATTTATCACTTTGTCAGGCTCGTTAAAATTCCATGGAAAAGGACACTCCCCGAAGTCTACGTTTAAGCTCTTTTCAGGCTCTCGAAAAACGAAAAGATTTCCAAGCAAACATGTCGCGTTCACACTTGTTAAAGTATTTGAATGGTCGTCTTCCTGGTGATAGTTTACTAGGAGGCACTAATTACGAAAAAGGTATACTCCATCCAATCATGACTGGAAGAGTCCTCTCCCCTGTTGTTTTACCCTTTTTCGGACGATGAGGCTAACTTTACAAAAAAGGATCATTGGAGTCTTCTTTAGATCTTTTCAGACTCTCTAAACATGAAATGACGACCGAGTTTACCTTCTATGGGCTCAGTAAAATTCTCATATTGAAGGGCCCGTCATGAGACGAACCCATCCTATCCCAGGTTCAGAAAACATTTGGGATTGGACTCATCTATGAGATGAGATATACGGAGCATCTGGTTACCCCCATCAAGCTCGTAAAAAACACATGAGGACTCATCATTCATGACGGGGAAATAGGAAAGTGTTTGTGTTACATACATTATTAGTGGCAGTATCTAGCCGTTCTTGAACATGGAACTCATCTGCATTTGCATACAGCACTTGGATCATCTGTTTGTCCTCGAGTTCCACTTATTTCCTGAGTATTACTACTCCTTTGATTCATTCAAAGAAAATCTTCCATCATCACTCGGTTTGAGAATTTGTGTCGCACTCGTCGTATCAATACTGCCAAGTCATGCCATGCCCATGTTCAAGAACATGTCTATCATTTATCATCTGTAGTCAGTACACCCGCCATCACGTCGGTCTACTCTGAGTCAGTTTCGCATGTTACTATACCATCCGATCTACCCTATACATTCTTGTCGTGTTTCGTGTCGATTGATGGGGGATTCATCATGTCCCTCCTTCGATGGATTCATCCTTGTTGACTTCAACACATCATCCGAGGATTGAATCTAGAAACCGGTCAAGTACCTTGGCCCTGCATGCCTCAATGGCAGGTTACCTCGCTTTCAACATGAGTTTACATCATTAACTCTTGATTGAAATATTTCATCTTGCATTCGACTTCAACTCATTTATTCACGCTTGATGATATGTACTGTGATACCTTGGGAATCATTGACATCAATAGTGATCTCCCTCACACTTGTTAACGGTTTAAATCAATGGCCGGTAATCAAGTGGTTTCTACCATGTTCGACGTCAAGACATTTGTAATCACATGGATAGATTCGTATCATTGCGGGTTCAGATTGAAGACCCTGGGGAGTCATGTTTTACCCAGGTTGCAATGGAGTTTATATTGAGTTATATCACACGGATCCACATTTGTATTGGGCGTGGCTGTGTTATCATCTCATCATGGATCTACGCTTGTGTCTAGTAGCCATGATTGTGTTTAGTCGGTCATTACTACCATCGATCTGCGCTGTATTGGTCGGCAACCATGTTGTACATTATATGAGATTGTCAGTTCAGAGTTAGTCATACTACAGTAGTGTCCTTCCATCGACAAGTCTATTGCCATTACTTCTATCGAAGCACTTCACCTGTCTATCTTCAACAGATTCATGCTTTGGAGGGCATTCTATTACACCCAAAATCTACTCATCATATGATTCAGTGTATACACCCCTGAAGATACCTGGGCTAAGTAATCATCCTGGGAGGATTTTTACCCAATTGTGCTAATTTTTGAAGAGTCATCGCAGGCTGCACACTAGCAACATGTGACGTCGCACCTTGCTCCATTGTAGGGTGCCCCGAATTCAGTTAGATGGAAAAAATAGCTTCTTTGAGGTCCATCTCGAAGCTTGATGAATTGGGACCCTATCCCTGACCTCTTGGAAGAGCTGGCACTCGGTTCCTAAACCTTTGGAGGTATCCCTTAAGCCTCTCCTACCATCTCTCAACCTATCCTATCCATACCCTATCCACTTAGTCCTATTTAAATGAAGCTCACTCCCATTCCAAAGGGAGGAAGTCTATGGTATCTACATGCTGGTGAAATCACCCTTGGGACATCTCCACTCACCTATTGGAGAACTCCTACTTCCTTGGAAGGATATGGCAATTGGCTTTATTGGAGAAAGGCTACAGCTTTAAGCCTTGGTTGTAGTTCTATATCTCTATTATGTACTCCTCTTTTTGCAGTAATACAAATGCTTTCCACCAATATTGTTCATGTGTGTAATGATATTGAGTAGTTTACCTGCTTAACTATTTAATTAGATCTCTTATTGTATAGATTTCTTTTACTGGTTTATCTTGTTTCTTGTCTTGACAGGTCCTGCAACTTGGATCTGACGACCGTGGGACGTGGAGCAACATTCAAGAGAAAGGATTGCGAAGTGAAAGGTAAGACATCTAGTACTCGATCTTTCAGTAGATCTAGGAAATGCATTAGTAGTATGTTCTATTTGTTCTGGACTCACTTTGAGCTAGGGAGATCTAGCTCGCGTTCACTCGAGTGGATTTTTCGATAACACACCAGTACAACAACAGTTTAATCAACCACTGTACTAACAACAGGGAGTATTCCAAGGAGGATACCGGGGATGCTATGGAGGAGGACAAGGTGGTTGCAGACCGGTTCAATGCTATCACCGTGCGGTATGGGGGCACTACCAGCGAGACTGTCCGCTACTACAGAACCAATGTACATTCTACTTTGTTAACGATCACACAATTGAGAATTGTCCACAGTTGATTGCGTGCTGGCAAGCAGGAAATACTCCCCAGTTTTAGAACTAGCCCCAGGTAGAGAAACCTGCCCAAAACCAAGTGCAGCAACTAGTACAGAACCAGAATATGCGGCAGACTCAGAATCAGAATGTGAACCCACCAAAAAATCCACCACTGAACCAAACCCAAGGTGCAAATATCGTGACAATATCTACAGGACCAAGACCGCAGGATGCTTCTATTGCTGTAGTCACTTGCGATGGAAAGACAACTGGAGAGGATAGATCACTGATCAGATTAGCTGGACAAAAGAAGGTATCATTTGACATTGATGCAGAGTGGCAGACATTTCTTCAAACACGACGTGCGCTTGAGAATGACTGAGGCAAAGCTGTTGTGCATGACATTCCCTATACTTTTGATGCTACTGCGGAGGCCGGCCCATCACAACGGTCCAGCACACTTTGAGCATTTTTGGAACATTGTTTGTCCCTGGAAAGAGATCCCGATGCTCTTGCTGTGATTGAAGCTTTTTTACGACGACCGGCCCAGGACCGACAAGAACTCGCGGTCAATTCCCTGCAACGACGGAAGACGGCTAAGGAGATGTGGATGAATATTCAAATTGGTGACTACGATGTTGATTAATTTATTTTGGACCTTGGTTCGGATGTCAACATCTTGACCAAGCAAACTTGGCAGAAGATTGGGAGCCCCCCATTGAGATGGTCTCTTGTACAGCTCTGATTAGCTAATCATGCTAAAGTAACACCAACTGGGAGAGTTCTGCGAATGGTGGTAGACATCGAGGGAATGAAAACATATGCCGACTTTGATGTAATAGAAGTAGTCGAGGGAGGAAGCTCTTATCCAACATTACTGGGGATTGCATGGGCTAATGATAGTGGAGCTGTAATCAACTTCAAGTGATGGATGATAACATTTGAAAATCATGATCTCAGAGTTATCGCCCCATTGGATACGGCTGAAGGACGCCGCTACATAGATCCCGTGAAGGACAACGATCCCAGTGGATGGGACCATGCATTCAATATTTCTGAAGATTATATCCAACAGATTGCCAATGGCGAGCTAGGATGGTGCAGCGACATTTTTGCGTCTTTCGACTCTAATGATGCACTAGAATATTGGCAGAATCGCTTGCACAAGGTATCGCTCCGTAAGTGCGAGTTGATCACACAGTCATTATTCTGTATCGCAACTGAAACGATTGCACTTCCCATATATGACGGGCTACCTGGCTTATCTAACTTTCTGACGGAGTTTGAAGCAAGAGTTTCCGAACTTCAGTGATTGCTGGCGTTGAACGAAGCATTGAAGGCTGCTCCAGCACACTGGTGGGAAACACACAAAGCATCAATTAATGAATGGTCGAAGTACAGAAGATTGATGATGGTACGCTTTGGCGATACCAAGTTCTACCACACCGGGAAGTATGATGGTTGGGACGACCTTGGTGGTCACCTACTGGAGTGTCAACGGTTATGAGTATCTCGACCAAACGATGAGTGGGTCCATGCTTTTATCCATACTTTGAATGAGATGCCACGCTCATGGTATAATGCAGCTGAGTTGCGAGGGGAAATTTCTACTTGGTTGGAGCTCACCATGTGTTTTACCCATACATTCAGTTTTGCGGATGCCGATCTTGAGGTCCATAATGCACTACAACTCATCCATGATATAATTCTGCAGGTTGTCCTAGTGGCCTATCCTGTTGATCCACATACGCACTGCCAGATGCAGTCTCTTATGGAATGCTTCAATATCAGTGGTGGTCTAGAAGATGGTGATGATCTGCGGAATGTGAATATCTCAGAATCTGAAGGAAGTCGTGCTGTGGTACCGCCTGATGCGCCAACTGATCCTATCAGTCAGCCGCTAAGGATCCGCAAGATTGACATTGGGACAGAGAACACTCCAAAGTTCACAAATGTTGGGGATCACTGGGATGACGAGCTGATCAGAAAGGTCACTAATATGCTCCATGAGTTTCAGGATGTATTTTCGACAAGGTTTTTCGACATGAAGGGGATTCTGGGAGACTTAGGGGAAATGGAGATTCTATTAAAACCAGATGCTAAGCCGGTCCGGTAGTGACCCTATCAACTAAATCCAAGACATCAGGAGAGGGTCAAGGCAGAACTTGATCGTATGCTGGATGCTGGTATCATCGAACCACTCAAAGAGTCAGAATGGATTAGTCCTATGGTGGTACAAGATAAGAAGACTGGCGAGGTACGCATTTGCGTCGACCTCAGGAAGCTAAATGATGCATGTTTGCACGATCCATTTCCAACCCCATTTACCGACGAAGTGCTAGAAGGTGTGGGTGGCCAGGAGATGTACTCTTTCACAGATAGGTTCTCTGGCTACCATCAAATCCACATTGCCAAAGAAGACCGCCATAAGACAATTTTTGTTACCGAATGGGGCTGCTTTCAGTACACCATGATGCCGTTTGGTTTGAAGAATGTTCCTGTGATATTTTCACGGGTTGTTGTTGCCGCATTCAAAGATTTCATTTATAAGTTTTTACAGGTATACATGGATGATTGGACGGTCTAAGGATTGGTCCGTGATCATCTAGCGAATCTGCGGTTGATGTTAGAACGATGCCGACAGCATCAAATATCATTGAATTTGAAGAAATGCATATTTTGTGCATTGTTTGGGATACTACTAGGCCATATTGTGTGTAAGCAAGGATTGTTGGTTGACCCAGAAAAGATTGCACTTATTCTAATTTTGACACCACCGACTACTATTGAGCATTTATAGGCAACGCTGGGACACACGAGGTACTATTGCAAGTTCATCAGGGGTTATGCTACGATTACTGCCCCTATGGAGAAGTTGTTGAAGAAGGATGCAGCATTCCAGTGGAGCCCGGACTGTCAGGCTAGCTTTGAAATACTAAAGGCGAAAATGGCGTCAGCACCAATATTGGTATTTCCGGACTGGAGTAAGGAATTCCATGTCCATGTTGATGCCTCATCGATTGCGTTAGGTGTCATGTTGGCTCAACCAGGAGAAGGCAATCTTGATCATCCTATTTCTTTTGCAAGTCGGAAGCTGTCCTCCGTCGAAAGGAATTATACTACTACTGAGCGGGAAGGTCTAGAAATGGTCTATGCACTGCAGAAGTTCCGACACTATTTGCTGGGTGGGAACTTTAAAATGTTCACTGACCATTCTGCGTTAAAATACCTAGTCAATAAGCCTATGTTGGGGGGGAAGATATGCCGTTGGCTGCTTCTTTTTCAGAAGTTTGATTTTGAGGTCATTATGAAGCCCGACCGATTGATTGCCAGTCCTAATCATCTCTCGTGGATTGATACAGGAGAAGAGATGACCAACATTGACGATGGTCTGTCGGATGCTCAACTATTTCAGATTGAGGTTATAGATGGCTACTTTATGGAAATCATTCAGTTTTTGACAACAGGTGCTGCATCAAACGCATTCACCACCAGTATGAAGAAGCAGTTGGTAGTCAAAGCTACAGAATTATAGCTAATTGCAGGAGAGTTATACAAAATGGGTGTCGATGAGGTATTGCGCATATGTGTCTTACTGCATGAGCAAGTGCAGATATTAGCAAAAGCGCATGGAGGAGTAGCCAGAGGACACTATGGCGGTAGGGCGACTTCTAGGAAAGTGCTGCGTGCTGGGCTATGGTGGCCCACACTGCATAATGATGCGAGAGACTATCCGCAGTCATGTGATGTCTGTCAACGAACTGGAAAACCATCTCGACGCGATGAAATGCCACTCATGCCTCAGTTGACATTACAGTCATTCGACAAATGGGAAGTAGATTTTGTAGGACCGATCAATCCACCAGGGAAGCACACAGGTGCATGCTACATTATCACAGCAACCGAGTATTTGACTCGGTGGGAAGAGGCTGTACTAGTAGTTGATTGTTCCGCAGCAACGACGGTGCACTTTTTGATTGATAACATCATCACTCGGTTCGGTTGTCCCAAGATACTGCTGAGTGACTAGGGCAACCACTTTCTCAATCACACCTTCAGCACATTAACGGAGGAGTTGCAGATCCAACATAAGAAGAGTACATCCTATCAACCACAAGAAAATGGCACGGTGGAGGCCTTCAACAAGGTCTTGGAGCATGCGCTGACAAAGGTGTGTAATGCGAACCACGACGACTGGGATCTCAAAATCCCAGCAGTTTTGTGGGCCTATCGCACCACATGTAAACAACTGACAGGGGAGACACCATTTAAGTTGGTATATGGACAAGAATCAATTATGCCCATGGAATATATTGTCCCGAGTCTGCGCATCACGGCCGCAACAGGCATGGATGATGCGGCAGCACTAGATGAATGTCTAGAGCAGTTGGTAAAGTTAGAGGAAGATTGCTTCCTCACTGGGTTCCACCAGGGGGTAGAGAAGGATTGCTAGAAGGCATGGCATGATCGGCACATAAAAAATAAACAGTTTCAGCAGGGTGACTTGGTGCTATTGTATGACAGCAAGTTTATGAAACATCAAGGAAAATTGCAGATAAATTGGCTTGGTCCATATCGCATCAGTAGTATTACTTCAGGCGGTGCGGTTCAGTTGCAGCAGCTGGACGGGGCGATGCTCCCCAAAATAGTGAATGGTCATAGGTTGAATCCTTATCAGTTGGGCTTCGAGCAACGCGATGCCTAAGTCGCATCGGTTAAAAAAAAAAAAAAAAAACTGTGATTGGTGGCAGGATGGCGCACCAACAGGGATGGAATGCGGAACCAGGGAGGCTTCTGCAGCACGTTTGGAGCAGTCGGTGACAAGTGGCAGTGTTGCAACCAGGTCAAATCAACAATAAATAAAAAAAGTTAAAACAGTTAATTAATGGTGCTTGTTCGAATGATTGGAATTAATGGCGGATCCGACCGATCGGCTGACAGGATCAATGGCGGATTTGCGTCATTAATACAAGATTTTGGTTGAATCAATGCATCATTTTGTGATGATTATGGAGGATTCGGATGGATCCTATAAAATCGGATTGGAGTTGGTCGGAAGACACCGAGAAATTAGTTGTGAAGTGTTGTTGCAGAGTGCAATCGTGAATTGAGCAAGGTGTTGATAACCATATAACGAGGTGCTGCGAGGTATGCCAGGCGAACTGGAGACAGTTGAGATTAGCAGTGAAGTGGAGTCTCCCTTCATCCTAGTGGTTGTCAAGCAAGAATTTGTGTCATCTGCAGTCATTGATCTTGGAGCCGAAGTTTCCAATATGCCAGTGGGAGCATCAGTTGTCATTAAGAAGCGACAGGGAGGTCAGCATTCCGAGTCCCCGTAGAGTAAGAGGGTGCTTCGGTCCTCCACTGCGATGGCAGGTGACACTCAGGAATAGGTGGGGTAGTCGAGTCGCCCCATTCATGAGTCTACCCCATGGGTGGGACTATCAGCTAGTGACATCCTTGGGTATATATATCCCTCCCGTTCAACCAGATGCCACCACACACAAGATAAACCCAAAATAGAAGTACGGAGTGAATATGCTGACACTCCCAGCTGGAATAGAGTGCTTTGTGGATATTAGGATGGCATTACTGTGCTTTTGTTATGACGACCATGATATGGTGGCCTACCTTGACATTGCATCCGCCCCCTATGTGATTGAGACACAACTTTCCCCAACACCGGCGGTACAAGACTGGGCACATGGATTGAAGTAGGCTAGCATTTTAGTGCTTCTTAACATGCCACATTTTGGGCGATTGGCAGAAGTTAATGCATGCATAAAGCAGCTCCTTGTGTGCTTTCATGGTGGTTCGTTGTGGCTGGATAGCGAAGTCCCGGTCACTGTTGATTTAATTGCATATATAACCAGCTTGCCTAAGAATGGAGTCGATCCGTCGCAGTTCATCCAAGGGAAGGCAAACGACAAAAAGCGGGTGTTGCAGTTGGCACAAAAATATGGCTTAGAAACAGATGGGCCTGGGTATCGCACTAGCAACTGCAATGATCAGGAGGTATTCACAGGCATTAAGATCCTATCTTGCAAGGTGGTTAGGGGTGGTCAACCTAACCAATGCAACTCGGGGATTGTTGCATGCACAGAGCAATGTGCGGAAGGGGTCCAAATGAATTGGTCCCTGTATCTCTTGAATCAATTAATGGAGGACATTGTGGTGGTCCAATCGGGAAAAGGTGCCTTCACATATAGTTGGTCGTTGCTGTTGATCATCTTCGTTGCATGGAAAGAGCCTGGCACATACTAGGGCATGGACTGTCCAGCTGCAGTAGAATGACGGGGGGCGTGATATCAAAATTTGTGGTATGTATGGGAGCCAGAGAGACTCTGGGATTTCCAATTGAAGTTTTGGTTGTATTGGGAGGTGCTTTGTGCCATGGCAATACAGGTCCCGCGAATATCTAAAGAAATTGTAGCACGGTTCAAACCTGTCATGGCGTTTGCAATTCGGTCGCATACCATACACATACAAGCCCACCGAGATCCTAATCGGCAATGGTTGCATACCTCGTATAAGGTGACATCCAAAGGCTTGGAGGCTACTGTGAACGAGTGGCCGGAGGCATGGCAACAACCCATGAGTTTGGCAGAGATAGAAGCCGGTGGCTCGACGTTGGGCCCAGATGATCGGGTATCGGAACAGGACCAGCAGAGTCACCATGAATCAGGGCACCAATCGACCAAAACGATATCAAATGATAGCGACTGCGACCTTGAAGAAAACCACTCGAAAAGGTATCACGAGCATGCAACGATCAGCGGGTTGTCCTTTCCCGTCGAGGCACAGTTGGGTCGCCTGCTCACAATGCTCAATACTGCATCCTCTGCGGCAGCAGACAAGATGGCCAGGAAAGCGGATGAAGGATTCCATGCGATCACCACTCGGTTAGAGTCCCTATATGATATGGTTTCAGGAAAGGCACCAAAGAAAGAAGCGGCACCAACCTTTGGCGCAATCAGCACTAAGTCGTGGGTGAGGAATGTGGAAATTCCCCCGACTGTGATTGTGACCGAAGATACGGCAGTAAACACATTGCTGCAGCAGTTGAAGTGGACGAACGAAGAAGGGTGATTGAGGAAGTTGTCGCTCAGATGGAGGAGCTGGAGACATAGGAAACCAGGCTCACGGCTGACACTATACAATTCTAGGGCCGCATTGTTCATGATGAGTAGGTTGAACAGTTAACTAAGTATCGACAGGAAGCGGAGGGACAGTTGGCCACATTGAAAGCCCCAATGCGCATAATGCAACCACAAGAGCAAGTTGCTAAATCTCAGGAGCTAAAATACTTGCAACACCATGTCGCCAAGGTAGACGAGCGATAGAAGACACGCACGACCCAGTTAGAGGAGTTCCAGGATAGTGGCGAAAAATTCATGATGCAGTCTAGTGAAGCTCTATAGGCAGTGCAGAAATGTCGATAGCAGGTGGTGGAAAAACTTACAGATCAGCCATCTGCAGAAGACATGGTCGATAGTTAGTCAGCACTGATGGAAGTCAAGGAGGTGGTGTAGATAGTTGAACATCCATATGAGGACTTCAAAGTCAAAATGACGGAGTACACTGTATCCAGTTGATGTGGCTCGAGGAAGAGCCACAAGATTGTGTTGGGGGCCTGTTGGCAGGCGATTTGGTAAGATGGTGTTGGAGCATCTTCGATGCTGTGACAAGGAAGAAGATGCTGCGGAAGGTGACGAGCGGAAGATTTTTTTGTGCAGGTGTGGGTCAATTGTACCGCAGATTGCGGGTTTTGGGTCATTGGACCACATATTATGTACTATTGAGTCAGTTATACCACAGAATGTGGGTTTTTTTGGTTGTTTTTGGACTAGGTCAGCTAGATATTGGGTCATCTGTCCATAGTGTCAGTTAGGAAGTCATTAGTAAGTGGACAAGAGTTGTAAGGCGAAAGCATATATATAGATAAGAATTGTAAGTGTTGAGGAGATAATTTGGCAGAAGAACAATGTGAAGCTTTGATGTTGGTTGTATGATTTCTGAGTATGTTTTGATGTCAAGAGTCATTGCGGAGATCTAGTTTTTGCAGAGACATTGTATCTGGGTTGATAATGATAATATGATGGAGCTATTTTGGTGCAATCTTTGTGTTCAATCTGTTCAATTATGATAATGCGATGTTGCAATATACGAATAATGTCATGCTTCTTTGATACGATACTTGATTTACAATTATTGTTGTTGCAATGATGAATGTTTGGGTTGAATATCGCTTTAATACTATGTTCAATGCTTAAAGACCTCTGTTCTAGTGTTGCAATAAGTGTAAGTGCTATATCCGCAACCATCCTCCTTCATTTGGCGGAAACCTGGTTCCGTCCACTCTCCTTTGATTGCCTCGGGTGAGACCTCATCTGCTCTACAGGTGTTGCTGGGCAGGGTCAAACCTATCCAGGCCGGTGCTCAGGGATATCACGGTAGGTTCGGTTTGAAAACAATGGGAACCCTTGTCGACTGGGTTTGAGTCAATAGTAAGGTAAAGAGAGGAGATGCTAGCTTAGAGAAATTTTCAATAAAGCATCTATAATGACCAACATGTCCAAGAAAACTATCTACCTCCCTTTACGTTCCAGGAATAGGGATGTTCAGAATTACCTTTATTTTGGCAGGGTCCACTTGTATTCCTACAACAGATATAGTATGTCCGAGGAAATTTCCATACAATCATTAACCATCTCAGAAAAAATTCCAATCACAGCTCGTTGAAATGTATCCAGTGCGTTGCATAATCCAAAAGGTAGCACCCTATATGCAAAGGCACCCTAGGGACATGTGAAAGTATTCATGTCTTGGTCTTTAGGGGAAATTTGAATCTGATTATACCCACTAAAACCATCTAAATTTTTTTTTTTTTTTTTTACCAGACATGGTATCCAAAACTTGATCAATAAATGTCAAAGGGAAATGGTATTTTTGTGTAGCTTTATTCAACTCTTGGTAATCCACACATATATGCCATTTAACATTTTTTTAGGCACAATTACTAATGGATAAACCCATTCACTATGTGAAATGGGATAAATAAATCCATCCTTTAAAAGTTTCTGAATTTTCTCTTTCACAATGTCTCTCAAATTTGGATTCATTCTGTGTTGAGGTTGACATATAGGCCGACAATCACTTTTAATGTAAATGTGGTGAGTACACAAGCCAGAGGGAATATTTCTCATGTCTGTGTATTCCCACGCAAAAGCTCCCTTATACTATTTCAACAACGTAGTCAAACTCTCCAAGTCGTGAGGTACTGCTAGATTGGGATTAACATTCAAATTTTTTCCAGGCTCAATCTCGATTGAAACACTCTTCGAAATCTCAATTATGGGAACAATTTCAGCATTAAATGTTTTAGGTAAGACATCCTCAGTAAGTTCTTCTTGATCAAATTCACTAATGGCTCTATCCAGGATATGATATGCATGTTTGGTAACCATCGTTGGTTCACTAATGAAACTTCCGATGGTAACATCCTCGTTTTCATTTGTAAAATTCAAGGCCCTCCCTATAGTAGGAAGAGGCTGAGTGCTTTCTTCCTCTTCCAAATCTATGCACAATGGAATTTTAGCATGTAAACTTGTTTTAGGTGGAGGATATAGGGTTAATATTTTCGTGTCATTTCCATCAGATATTGTCATAGATCCTAATCTACAACTAATGTATGCATCTCCTGTGGCTAACCAAGGTCTTCCTAGAATTAGTGGATGTCCTCCCAACTAATATTTAGGTTGTAGAACAAGAAAATCTATGGGGTATTCCCATGAATCAATAGAGACTTCCAAGTCATCCAAAATTCCATCAGGTATAATCATGGACCTATCAACCAATTGTAATATAGTGGGGGATGGTATGAGGTTATTGATCCCTAATTTCTTTACGGTTTCGATAGTCATCACATTTATTGATGCACCCAAATCAACTAAAACATTGGGAATCTCAGTATACCTAATATGCACTGTAATAGTGGTATTTCTTGGATCATCATATTTAGCCAAAGGATCCTTTCCCACCATCAATTCAGACAATTTCCCAACCACATGGACTGTAAGAGGATCCTTAGGCTTTATACCCGGCTTCTTCACACACAGGTCGCTAATAATTTTAACATAGATAGGCACATCATGCAGGGCTTGCAATAATGGAATTTTAACATAAATATTCTTCAGTTCCCCTAGAAGATTGAAGCATGGTTTCTCTACTACTTTCTGTAAGGCTAGTCGCTCATGATATGGTGGATTCTTGGAATTTGTACATGGGTAGTTTCAACGTGTGTTTCAAGAAAATGTTTCAGAAGGTGTTTCAACATCCTCAATAATGGGGATTGCCATGCTGATTGGGATTTCTCCATGTTTATTTGTTTGTTCTCCAGTCACAGAGGATGGAACATCCTTAAAGATAATGGGTTCTACCACCCTTCCAGACCGTAGATGTAATTCAGTACATGGAATAGGAGTGATAGAGTAAGTTGGCATGTTTGATGTTTCAAATTTCTACACTTCCTTATTGTTGGGGTTAGGATTAGGTTGGGCAAGTAGCTGAGGTCGTAAAGGTGCATTAATTGGTGCAGCGTTAGTAGGGAGTTGCAGCTATGGTTGCTGATACTCTGGGTGAGGGAATGGATTCCCTGGATAAGGACTTCTCCAACTTGGAGCCCAAGGAGTCAGCTAATTTGGATGAGGTGACCATGACATCCATGGGGTAGGATATTGCATTTTAAGTTGAGTAGATGGATTCCATTGAGTATCGGGACCAGAATATTGTGGAGGAAATTGATTATTCATGTTATTCCAAGAATTAAAAGATGTGGTAGGATCTGGATTCATACCCGAAGAAGGAGGTTACCAAGGCTTGTTTCGTGAAATGAAGTAGGATTTTTCCACATCCTAACTTGATGCCTAAAGGAATGCCTTAAATTTTGGCAGTGAGGGGCAATCCTTAGTATTGTGATCCAAATCACATAAATCACATAAACCACATACCTTTACCTTGTCAGGTGTGCATTCCCTCAATGAATGATTCTTTCTACATTTAGCAAAAAATATGTCCAATGCCAATTCTGCCTTGGTCTGTTTCTGCTTTGCCTTTAAAACATACAATTGTGAGGAAATATCACTCATCATATCAGTCTTAATTTTTTTGAGAAGATTACCTATTTTTGCTCATGTAGTTCCACCACTAGCTGAATTTTCTACCCTTGTAAGGACATCTCAGTCTCTTGTGTTGGTTCTAGAATATATTCTAGAGTATCTTCAACACAGATCCACAATATGATCAAAAGAATCCCTTGAGATGTCCCCCTTCTCCAGCAGATTAATCATATCTAGACAATCTTCTCTAATTCCCCGCAATAGAATAATTTTAAGGAAATCTTTTCCAATGTCAGCATGACCATATCTTTGCAAATTATATAAAAGTCTTTCTACAAAATCCTCCAAAATTTCATCCTCTTTTTTAACCATTTTGAACAATTATTCTCTCATATCCTTGGTTCTAAAATAATCCTGATATTTAGCAAGGAATACTGGTTTCATTTGGTCCCATGTTGTAACAGCCTCACCACCTAGACTCATAAACCAACGTAGGGAAATTCCGTTTACAGTAGCAGTAAACAATTTTAACTTTTGTTCACTGGTGGTATAGTCATAACTTCGACATAGAATGTCAAATTCAAAGAGAAACTCATCTGGATCTTCAGTAGACTTACCATAAAAATTTGGCAATACCGAGGGTGAAATCTTCTTCATGGGAGCCACCCCGGGCATCTGTCGAATGGGGAATTCAATTGTAGGAACTATATCTCCATGTTGATTATTATTTTTGTCCCCCATCTCTTCTTCATGATCATTAGGGTGCCCCGACTTTCTTTGTTCTCTTAGTTATTCATATTTTCCTCGTTCTTTTTCTCTTCTCTCCTTCTTTCTTCCTCCAATTCTTGTCGATAATCCAACCACTCCTCCTTAGCTACTTCATGCCCGTTAATTCGATAAATATCCTATGGATTTCTTGTACCCACAACACTCCCATTATCTTCTGGAGGTCGCTTATCAGAAGTGGGGGTTGGAACTTATGTTACCTTCTCCACGGTTGATACTGATGATTCAAGCTTGGGGAGAATAAATCTTCCTCCTCCTGAAGATGTTCGTGGAAATAAAGTTCCAGTAGAGGAATTAGCTCTAGCGATCAGTTCATCAACAAATGTCGCTCTTCCTATAACTGGATTACCACCATGACCTCTTCCACCTGCAAGGTTAGTGTTTTGGGGGGTTTCAGGTTCCTTTCTTTTTGTATTCATGCAAGCTTAGATAACATACCTTCTTTTTGTGGTAAGAACCCGTTCATTCTGTCGAAGGATGCAAAACTCTTTACTGCATCTTATCATCCCTGCAACCTCAAAAATCAAGATATCTAAAGAAACAACTTAATAATATACACTCTAGGTTTACCAATTACCTTTCCTGAAAACCACGCCAAAATGTTGGTCACTTTGATTGCCTATTAATTCATACACAAAGTGCTCAATATAAATTGTCAACCCAGGGAAGTCGGGTTATTTCAAAGGTAATCAAGAAAAATATATGCATAAACATTCAATAACTGATTAATCAACTATAAGTCACCCAATCCACTCAAGGAATGGTTGCAACCTAATTACTAAGTCTGTGCTCTGCTCACTGTTCAATCCAATCTTCAAACACTAATTCAATTACCAGAAAATCAAAAGAGTTCACAATCCTTCTAATTGCATCAATCCTGAAAATAACTGCTTCAAGAATGAAATGGAAAAATTATTTTTGCAAGAAGTTAAATCCTAAATCATCATCATAAAAAGGGTCCAATCCTCAACTGCAATATTTAATTATAAATAGAATTAATCCTCTTGGATATAAATCCATATTCCATCTACCAGTTTCAACAGTTCATGAAAGGAAATAGATAGTAGTAAAATCCAGCAGCAAAGCACAGGTGTAACAACAATAATTGCACAATCCAATAACACACTTGCAAAGGGAAACTATGCACTATTCAATCGATTATTTCAGCAAACCAAGAAAAACTATAATTGAAGAATCCTACGCTCAATACTTGCACTGTTTCAGCAACTCGAAAATTAAATATAATTGCAATTCCACACCAAAACAAAGAGAGCAAATAAGAAACTAGATAATTAGGAAACTCTGGAAGAAGTTGGGCCCTTGCCTCCTAACAGAGATGCCTCTAAACACTACAAGGAACGAGTACACAGAAGATCAGTAAAATACTACCAATTTCATTAATGGAATAAAATTCAGATACAGAGTTCTTCCACTCTTATTATAATTTCTCTCAAAATAACCCTAACCTCTTTGAAGCATCCTGTCTTCCTTTAAATACTAGACAAGACAATTCAGATCCTTCTAATTCGGACAACCATAAAGATCGAAGATCTCTAGGCTATCGAATAAATACCCAAGAATAGAAACAATTACATTCATTATTACATTGAGATAAAATCTATTTCATAAGCATAAATGCTCTCAACAATTTGATTTGATCCAATACCAAGTGAGTTTCAACTAGCCACGTGGATGGATAACTTAGGCTACTTCTGCAACGATCTTAACCGGAGCCCTGAAAAGATGTAACTGCTTGCCAAGTACTTCTTCATACATGTGTATCAACAGGTTGATACACCTGAAATCTCTATGGTCTCAGTTGCTTTCATCAATCTCTCACAAGTCATTTTAATTAGGAGACAAAATCCATAAACACATGCAAACATTAGGAATTAATATAACAAAGTAATAATAAATTATACTTGCTCAAGATCATGCTTTTCCTTAGGAAAGACAACAACTTGGTTGAAATAATAAGGAGAAACAAGGAAAAAGGATCACAAGAGAAGTGAGCAAAAAGGGTCATTTTTGGCACACAACATATATTCATAAAGATGATTCGATTTCCTACATTTCATATTTTTACTAAAAGAAAGATTCATTGTGTATGTGTCTCAAAATATCCATGAAAGATGATGGATGTCTCCTTTTTCACTTTTCTATTGCATCTAATGCGTCAAAAGTGACCTGCATTAGCTTGCACTCAGTCCTATATATTTAAAATTTTAATAGTGAGATGATGATGATGGTGACTCTAAATATAATATTGGAGAGTAGACATCACTATTCACACAAAAGAAAATATTGAATAACTCAATATTTATAGTAGGTTGTAACTCCATTATATAGAGTTCACAAGTTTTTTTTAGATCTAAGTTATTCTCAATATACTAGGAGAGGTTGAGAGAATATCTCAACCACACACCAAGTTGGGACTCCTAGTATGAGAGAATCTCTCTCAAAAAATTACCTAACAACTCTGATATACTATAGAACATGATAAACATTATCTCTAACACTTCCCCTTAATGTTTATCTTCTTGTGCTTAGTTTTGTTGCCTTGGCCTTCATCTTGGTCATATCCTCATGTTCTATCATTTTCATCCTTTTACTTTCCTCATGATCATCTTTTGTCTTCCATATAGTTGGGATTCAGTGTTCTCCTTTATTTCCCTAGATTACCCTCATCATAAACCATCCTAGGATTCTGCATCTTACCCCTATGATGCAAATACATCAGTCCGAGACCCAATGCTATTGCAGTCATGACTAGAGAGAGAGTGGGAAAAATTGAACCACCCCTTAGGAATTTTGAAACCACCACAAGCTTAGCACATGAGTGGGGGTGCATTGCATCCATCCACAAGGGAATGTGCGATGAAATATTAGTTGTCTGTTGAGATATCAGATGAGGTGACAACCATCTAATTGAATGGTTTAGGAGCAAATTTTCAGGATCACCATGTTGGATGCGACCTATCATAGGATGAGGATGAAGAACATTGAAGTTAAATTTTGATGGAAGAAGTCCCTATGGTGTATTGGGATCCAAGATGTCATAGGTATGGCATTAGAGTTGTGGCTAAGAGGTTAGGCTAGGAAAATTCAATGTTGAGGCTTGATAGTGTATCGATTTAGTCTTGTTACAGTTCTAGAGCTCACAATGTTTTAGGATTTCATAGATCAGAGTTGCATGATAGAGTCATTGAAGGGAAACCTACGAAAGTCGTGGAGGAAAAACCAGAGAGGAAAGGGAGATACATCAAAGCTGATGTATTGTAGGTATGTAGATAGGCCATTGGGGGGGGTCAACATGAAAGATATGATAATGCATCGAAGTGTTGACCCTTAGAGTGCCATTCCAACGAGAGAAACAAAAGATCATATGAGTGGTAAACATAAAAACAATTACTTAGAATAACCTCCATCTCTTCCAAACCCATTACCTCATGTGCATCCCTACCATCCTGGTGATACTAGTATTTATTCCATCATTGAATGTTATGCTGAAAAGTTTGTAGCTTTCAATGTGATCTTCATGTATTCTTCCAAAATAGTGTTATGATTGGACAAATATCTACTCTATCTACTATATTAAGACTCAACACCATGATCCTTAAACTATGGCACCAATAGGTACACGACGATAATTATAATCTCTCCCTCTCCTCATTTTCAACTATGCCAAATAAGGGTTGAGTCCCGGATCTAAACGCTCACTAGAATTTACTGATACTAGAAAGGGATGCACATTAGTACATTTGGAGATGTCAAACTTTATCCTTATCAAATTGAACATGTGATCCATTATGATAAGAATGTTTTTTCCAATAGTGTATGAGTCTACAAGTATCCTTATTGTGACATGTCTACTACCTACCATCCTCTCAAATTGGTAACGTCTACCTCTTCTCTTAAATCTAGGAAATACAACTACCAAAGTTAGGGAATATGATATTATCAAATAGTGAATGTACTATATTCTCACTAATGAAATACCTACATAAGAGGATTTGGGGGCATAAATAGATAATTTCATCATTAGTTTGGTATATCACATGATACATCAAGAAGAAGCTACTTGCAATATGGATAGTCCTCTTTTTTCTACCCATGTACACCTCTAAATATCATTTGGCATGCATTTTAACTAAATCAACCATTAGTTCAATGATCATTTGGTCATATACATAGTTTCTTGTGACAAACTCTAAAATACACATCCAGCCATGGCATAGAAAAATGTTATTATGAACCATATTCCAAAGGTTACAAATATATAAGTTTTAAGAAAACATATTTTTTTAATATTTTTGTTCTATTTTTCTTGTGATGTAACTCTTTAACAGAAAAAACACCATGTTGTTTTTTCTGCCATAACTTTTTCATTTGTCAATCATTTCATAAAAAAATTATATGTTGTACTATTAGAGACCTACCTCTACATGCTATAAAAAATCCAATCCTTCAACATTACATTAAGACCTTGAAAAACTGCACCAACACTTGGTGAACTGATTTCGAGGTCTCCTCCCTTCAATAATTATAAAAAAATTGAAAATATATTGTTTTTTTGTTGTTGTAAAAATAACACTGCACTAGTACTACTTGTTATTAACATGTTTACAAGTTTTCATTAATTGATTCCGTCATTTAGGCACTCAAAGGCGACACCAACAAGGACATATACCTTATGATTTTCCAAAAAATAAAATGTCAATGTTAGAAAACAACACAATTGTGCTAGTTATGAAAATTTTCAATAAATAAAAGTTATATATATTTGTAAAGGTTATTCAATCCCTTACCGTTTTTATCTTTTTTACTAAAAGAAAGTTTCATTGTGTAGGTGTCTCAAAATATCCATGAAAGATAAGGGATGTCTCTTTTTTCACATTTCTATTGCATCTAATGCGCCATAAGTGACCATCATCAGCTTGTACTCACTCCTATATGTCAAAATCCTCACACCAAATCTAAGAGTTGATGCATACCTCACAAGAAAGATTAATATTAAGCAGGAAAATAGAAGAAGAGTGGTCAATGCAGTGTAAAGGAGCAACATAATTATGATGCAGTAGAACTCGGATAGAAGCTGAATAACATCACACACTAATTCATTAATCATAATATGAACAATAAATAATACAATGGTGAGAGGATTCGAATGCCAAGATGGAAATTCGAATTAGCCTTCATGGAGTGATCATCAGATCAATAGAGTGTTATCAAAGCACAATTAGGAGTCCTCATCATCATCAGTTGAGTCATCAGTGCACAAGTAACTATCAACCAGATGTCAAACCGAGTCTAACTAAGTGTGGTAGGTGTAACTGGAACATGGAGGCACTAACTGAATGAAGGAGGCTCAGTGGAGGGTGCATGAGGAGCTAACTGGAGTCAGAATGGCCAGTCTACTCTCACTGGAGGTCCATCGGAGTGATACAGTCAGTTGAGAGTCAGTATAGCCTTAAATCAATGAAATAAATAAAGATAACTCCACTAACTGAAGTGCAACTAGGCGGTAGGTGAGAGAGGGCGCCTGGGATGCATGTAATTGCATGCAGGGCGCACTAAGCACTAGGAGGTCTAAAACTGATCAAAAAGAAGCTCTCGGGGCTAGCTAACTGAGGGCTAGGTGTTGGGACTAATGACAGGGATGCATGCACAATCATGACTGCATGCAAAATGCGTGCATGACTGAAAATGCAAAAATGGAAAATGCTGGTAGGACTAGGATGGAGTATAGCAATATCCCAACATTATATATTAAAAATTTTAATAGTTAGATGGTGATGGTGGTGACTCTAAACAAAATATTGGAGAGTAGACACCAATGTGCACACACATAAGGTTTTATTGAGTAACTCAATATTTATAGTGGGTTGTGACTCCATTATATAGAGTTCACAAGTTGTTAGTACATCTAAATTATTCTCAATATACTAGGAGAGCTTGAGAGAATATCTCAACCACACACCAAATTGGGACTCTTAGTAGGAGAAAATATCTCTCAACCAATTATCTAGCAACCCATGTATACTATAGAACATGATAAACAACATCTCTAACACTCTGCCTTAATGCTTATCTCCATGTGCTCAATTTTGTTGCCTTGGTCTTCATCTTGTCCATATCCTCACGTTCTATCATCTTCATCCTTTGATTAGCCTCATATTCATCTTTTGTCTTCCATATGGTTTGGATGTAGTGTTATACTTCATTTTGCTAGATTCACCTTATCATAGATCATCCCATGATTTTGCAGCTTACCCCTATGATGCAGGAACATTAGTTTGTGACCAAGTGCTATTGCAGGAATGACTAGAGAGAGTTAGGGAAAAAGTGAAGCACTCATTAGGAGTTTGGAAATTTCCACATGCTTGGGGTAGGAGTGTGAGTGCATTGCATCCATCCACAAGAGCATGTGCAATGAAATCTGAGTTGTTTGTTGAGATATCGGATGAGGTGAAAATCATCTGATTGAAAGGATTTGGAAATTTTTTTTTGGATCATCCTATTGGAAGCTACCTATCAAAGGTAGAATATGAATAATAACAAAAGTGAAGTCTAGATAAGAGCACAGATAGAGAGAAAAGGATAGAGATAGATACTGAATAAGAGGAGGCGACACACATAAAAAAGGGAGGAGAAGTCTCCAAGTAGGAGCATATATAGAGAGCAAGGGATAGAGATAGATATGGAAGAAGAGGGGAGAACACAACAACAAAAAAGGAAAAAAAATAGTGATAAGACTAAAAATAGGAAGAAAATATAGGGAGAATACAATACGTAGAGAAGAGGCACACAAAATCCATGTGCAAGTTGAGTAAGCAAAGTATTAATGCACTATGTAGTAAGTGTAATCCTGGATGAGACTAAGACCAACATGAAAGTAAGTGGTTGAGTGAGAGGTTGAGAGAAGTGAGAGATTAAAGGGTCCTAGGACCCCTGGGTAAATTTGAATTGTTGAGGAAATCCCATTGAGGAAAATTTGTAATTCTATATTTTAATCATAATATAAAAGGGACTATTAGCCCCGTGTTTATATATTCAAGAATCTTTATGTTAAGTATGTGGTTGGTATATTAGATGCATGTGTATGTTGGTATATACACTACGTGTGTCAGGATCAGTTGAGTCCTCACCCTCGTGTATAGGATTATTGGTGTTGGTGATGAGCAGACTTGACAATAAGATACATCAATTGGTATTAGAGTTGCGTTACTTTGAATAGAGACTCGAGAGTGACAACATTCTTGCATCAATTGGTATTAGAGTATGTAGTAGAATCATGTGTGAGGAAAGGAAAAAATTATAGCTCCCACAGTGAACTGGGTTAGAGTTATTGAGGCTACAGATCCATAGTTGTGTTTGTGCATAAAGTTGTAAGAGGAGTGAAGAGGGTTGCAGTTCCAACATTGCATTGTTGTGTAGAGTTGTAGGTGAAGATGTGAAAATTTGAAGAATGCAATTCCAACTACATTTGTCACATACCAAATGACCTCATGGTGACTTAGGGACCACAAGGTGCTAGTAATTCGTACACTCAGAAATAAATACCATTAATCAATACACATAATGAACTTATTTGGAAAATGGCTAATTGGCTACAAGCCAAGGACATTCCCCCCAACTGTAGGCTCCATTAAGCTATATATTTCTTTGATAGAACCACCCCAAGTTGGGGCTACCAATCCACAAGGCGGTACCGAATTTTCTGCTATAACCACCCAATCCCCTATTATTGGTATGGATCCAATCTAGGGTGATGGTGATGTTGGTAAGCCATTGATGGTCCAGGTATGACAACAACAATGGAAGAATATTAAGTTATAGCAATTATTTGTTGTAATTTTTATTCAAATTTTTGTTCAATTATATTTTTAAGACAATACAAATTTATTAAAGAAAATAAACACATTAAAAAGATATCAAATAGAATAAACACATTAAAGTCATTGTAATGATTTGAAGTTTCAACATTCTTAATTTCTAAGTTATCTTTTAATGATAAAATTTTATAGATGTATTTCTTATATTATGCTACATTTAAGTCATTGTAATGATTTGAAGTTTTAACATTCTTAATTTCTAATTTATGTTTTATTGATAAAACTCTATAGATGTATTCATTATATTATGCTAATTTTAACATTGATTTGGGTTGTTTGAAATGTTTTCAAAAAATAGAGAAAAGAAAAAGAAAGGATAATAAACAACTATTTATAATTTCATTTTGAGGTGACTTCCCCTCGTGGAAACTAATAAGAAATGATGATTATTGAAATCCAACAATAATAATCACAATCCAAAAATTTTGAAGATGTTTTACGATAAATAAAAATACAAAACCAAAAGAATAACAATAGAATAGAAAATCATCTTAAACCATGCTCAAAAAAGTGTTGGAAGGTTAACATGTAAATAAATAAAATGAATTTGAATAGGCGTAAGAAGACAGAGTCTTCAACGAACCTTTTGAAAACTGAAAACCAAAGGTCACAAACATTGTATATATTGACATGCTTAGTGAATAGAAAATCATTCGGGAGTTTTTACCTGTCAGTGATAACAGAGCCTGGTTTCTTGCCATAATTCTTAAATAAATAAACTGAATTTGAATAGGCGTAAGAAGACAAAGAGTCTTCAACTCACCTTTTGGAAACTGAAAACCAAAGGTCACAAACATTATATATATTGACATGCTTAGTGAATGGAAAATCATCAGGGAGTTTCAGTGATATCAGAGCTTGGTTGCCTGCCATAATTCCTGCGGTCCTGCCATTGTTGTAGCTTGCCTATATTTGGCACTGCGTCCGTAAGGCCTGCCAAACCTGCCCTCTGGGTTTTCTGCCTGCTGTATGTGCTTTCTGCGTTTTCTGTCTACGCTCTGCTCTCCTGCCTGATAACGTCTCTGCTGCAGGTGACCGTTCCTCCATCTCGAATATGCTAGAGCGCTCTCTCCCTGCGCAGACTCTCATTTCTCTGCAAATTCGTGAGATCTCCCCTCTCTCAACACCTGCGTGAGGTCTCTCCTTTCTCAACACCAGCGTGAGGTAGTACATGCAGAATAAAACTCTTCGAATGCGTCCACACATTTAATCATCTCAAATGGTAAATTAGGTTCAGAAGATTTGAAGGTTTGCCAAAATGCAAAATTCAGTACCCTAACATCCAAATTTATTCCAAGATTAATATTTGGATTATTAGTCAGGTATGACTCAAAACTAACTTGGCACTTCACCTCTGCTTGTAACAAATCTCTAATCATATGCTCCATCTTGGTTGCCAATTGATCACCAAATTGCTGCTTCAGATATCACAACATGCTCAGCTCATGAATATCATTTGTACTTTTATCATACAACACTCTACTAGCTAGTTTTCTTCACAAAGGGTGGCCATGAATTCTTCACTTGTGCTTCCTGCAATTCTTTTATTACAGAATCCCTCCAATGCTTCGTTTAAATCCCTATAAAAAAAAGCATTGTGATGAAAGGCATTGATAACGTATCCGACATACTTGTCATGCAATTCCAGAACGCATTATACAAATGCGCTCTGAAATTGCATGACAAGTATGTGGGATACGTTAAAAAGCATTGTGATGAAAGGCATTGATAACGTATCCCACATACTTGTCATGCAATTCCAGAGCGCATTATACTAATGCGCTCTGGAATTGCATGACAAGTATGTGGGATACGTTATCAATGCCTTTCATCACAATGCTTTTTTTATAGTACCAAGTTAGTTTTGAGTCATACCTGACTAATAATCTAAATATTAATCCTGGAATAAATTTGGATGTCAGGGTACTGAATTTTGCATTTTGGCCAACCTTCAAATTTTCTAAACCTAATTTACCATTTGAGATGATTAAATGTGTGGACGCATTCAAAGAGTTTTATTCTGCATGTACTAAACAACGAAAACTTACATGGCTATATTCCATGGGGACCTGTAATGTCCTGTGCAAGTTTGATGCTGGCCCAATAGAAATGCTAGTAACACCATATTATGCAATTTTATTTTTATTGTTTAATAACTCTCAAAAGGTGAGTTATTTAGAGATCAAATCTCAATTGAACTTGGGAGATGAAGATCTTGTCAGGCTGCTGTATTCAATTGTATTTGGAAAGTGTAAGATTTTGCTCAAGGAGACGGATACAAAACAGATTTCTACAAGCGATGGCGTTGAGGTTAATTACAGTTTGACAAACAGAAGAAGGAAGCTTAAGATTCTACTTCCATCCGAAGATGAGAAGAAAAAGGTTGATATGAACAGTAATCACAGAGTTGGGGCCTTAATAGTCAGCATCATGAAGAGCAAAAAATCCTTGCATTATCAAGAGTTACTAAATGAATGCATTGAGCAACATGGAGGGATGTTCAAGATAGATGGAGAAGTATTTAAAAAGATCGTTGAAAATTTGATATTAACATATTAAGATATATCCCTTGAAGAAAGGGACCAACAAGATATTAACATAGAAAGTGACCAGCAAGATATTAACATATTAAGATATATCCCTTGAAGAAAAATAACTCAACGGAAGGAAGGCTCTGGCGCAAACAGCATTTCAGCATTTTATTTTGAAGTTTATCTGTGATCAAGTTTCCATATTATCTCTTCATTTGCTTTGCTCAGCATTTTAGTTTGAAGTTTATTTCCTGATGACGTTTCAATGTTACCTATTCAGTTTTAGAGATCTGGATATGCTTTTTAGCCATTGTTGTTACTTTGTAGTATGGCTTTGTTTGAGAATAGTATTTGGATCTTCTTAAGCATGGCGGCTTAAGAGGATCTTAGACTAGATTTGTTATCCATTAGTTTTATATATTTATTTATTTTAAAACACCTTCATTTGATTTTTGGATTGTGATTATCATTGCTAGATTTCAATAATCATCGTTTCTTAAGTGAAGTGACCTCAAAATGAAATCATAATTCGTTTCTTATTATGTTTTCTTTTTCTTTCCTTAGAAAGGGACCAGCAAGATATTGCCATATTCATATATATTGCATAGGGACCAGCAAGCTATCAACATATTAAGATATATTGCAAGAAGAAAAATAACCCAAATTAAGGAAGGCTCTGCAAACACCATTTTGTTTTGAAGTTTATTTCCTGATCACGTCTCAGTGCTATCGCGTATTTGTACTATGTAAAACACTTCAGTTTTAGAGATCTGGATATTCTTTTAGCCATTGTTTTTACATTGTATTATGGGTTTGTTTGCCTTAGTCTGCGGATGAGAATGGTATTTGGATCCCTTAAAAGGGAATTTTCTATTCTATTTGTTATTTGTTTGTTTTTCATATTTATTTATTGTAAAACATTTTTAAAATTTTTAGATTAGGATTATTATTGTTAGATTTCAAAATTTCTGGGTAGTCATCCCAAAATGAAAATGAAAATTAGTTGTTTATTATGTTTTTTCTTTTTTTTCTATTTATTAATTTTTTTCAAAAAACTGTTAAAATTAACTTTCTCTTATTTTATGAAAAATTCAAAATAATTATTGGGAAATAAATAATTAAAAAATAAATAAAATTAATCGGTAGCTAACAAATGGATAACTCTTATGATAACTTGTAGTTGATGAATGGATATAACGAGCAGTCAGTAGTAAACAATAGAAAGAAGTCCTGAACACAATTGAGGAAGCTACGAAAGAAGACAAAGAATCCAGTGGACAGGAGCCAACAAGAAAATCAGAAGAGAATAGATAAGGAAAATCAGAAGAGAATAGATAGATGAATAGGCTATTCAGGTCAGGCCCAGGTGCAATCTCCCTCAATCGCAGGCAATGGATCTCTGCTCCACAATCTCCTCAATCTGGCCGAAACAAATACCAATACAGAACGTTGTCATCAAGCCTGAACGCCTGTGATCTCAATCATTGGAAAGAACAAGGTCTACAGGTATGTGACCTCTTATTACTCATGGATAATTTCACTATGCGGAAATTTGTCAACAATGGAAGATGGATATGCTTTATAGACTCTTGTTAACGGTTTATTGGGTTTAGATTCCCTAAGCGACTCTCAAGAAGTCAATGCTACATAATGCATGCACCTTGCACTACTACATGGATTGCTATTGCAGATCCTATAGTTTCCTATAAAAAATCCTTTGAGTTATGTTCAGCTCATCCTGGACTTTGAAGGCACAAGCTTTTAATGCTGTATTACTAGCTTTCTCTGTCTTATAATAATTAACCTGATTTTTCAAAGAAGTTATCTTCCTTCTACAATCTCGCAGCTCTTTCATCATGTCTAACACTTTGGATAGAGGGGGGTTTTGATACAATATTTGAGACAATATTTATGTAAATTGTCTCAATTTAAGATAAAAAAAAAGTTGTGTTGTCTTAAATATTTCCTTCCTTTAAGCGAGTGTCTTAAATTATTGTCTCTACAAAGACAATATAGAGTACATCAATAATAAACCATATAGTCTCTATACATGTCCATATTGTCTCAAGTTGAAACAAAAAAAAGTTATATTTTATCTCAATTATTTTCTCTCTAAGACAATATAGAATGCAAATATTTTGTCTTTGCTAAAACAATATCACTTTCGTCTCTAGAAAGACAATATGGTAGTACATGCAGAATAAAACTCTTCGAATGCGTCCACACATTTAATCATCTCAAACGGTAAATTGACTTCATAAGATTTGAAGGTTGGCCAAAATGCAAAATTCAGTACCCTAACATCCAAATTTAATCATGGATTAATATTTGGATTATTAGTCAGGTATGACTCAAAACTAACTTGGTACTTCACCTCTACTTGTAACAAATCACTAACCATAAGCTCCATCTTGGGTGCCCATTGATCACCAAATTGCTGCTTCAGATATAACAACATGTTCAGCTCATGAATATAATATGTTCAGCTCATGAATATTGCTTCAGATATAACAACACGTTTATCTCATGAATATCATTTGTACTTTTATCATGCAAAACTCTACTAGCTAGTTTTCTCTTATAGAATTCCCCAAATAGATCTCTATCACTCAAATATTCAAGAAACTTGGTCACCTTTACAAGGATACTCTCAATCTCATCAGCTCTTAATTTTTCACGAGTGCCGCCCTGTTTAAGTACATTATTACAAAGGGTGGCCAGGAATTCTTCACTTGTGCTTGCTGCAATTCTTTTATTACACAATCCCTCCAATGCTTCGTTTAAAGCCCTATAAAAAAAACATTGTGATGAAAAGCATTGATAACCTATCCCACATACTTGTCATGCTATTCCAGAACTGTATATACAAATGTAGCTTCTTCTTCCACGCCACCTATCTCCCTTCTCCTTGCCTTATCAGTTATAGCATTTAGTGCCCTCATAATTGGTGCAGTTCCTTCTCTAATTACATGCTCTCTAAAACTAATTACAAGTGTTTTCAGACCTTTTGGTATACCTTCTGGTATTCTGCAAAACAGAAAGTAAAGTTTTGAAAGATCAATTTTGTTTTCATCCTTTAGAAGGGCACTACAACGTGGAAGCAGATTTTCAAGGAGTTGTGTCTTGTAATGTGAAAGGAGTTCATTTGGAACTATCTCAATTAGCTTCTCCTTGCTGCTGTGCAAATAATGGGCAATTATCTCCTCCTCACGTTTCATACATTCTCTAGCCTTCAACATATAATCCATATAGGAACACTCCTCTAAACTCCATGAAGTAGCTCTTTCAGCATAGTAATCTTCACCTTAACCTTATTTTAATCCATTAAAAGAATTTTATTTCTTCTGTTACCTAATTGTTCTTCTTGTTTTTTATTCTCACTCCTAATTTGCTTAGATTTTATACCTTTTAATGTTTTTATCTCACCCTATTTACCCCCACCAATTATATTAATACCCATCCCTCCTTACTCTTGATTATATTTATTGACTTAATTTATCATTTGTTTAATATTTTAATCCCCTTTTTCTACGCCCAAACATCTCTTATTTTGATTTACTGAATACTAATTATTTTTTTACACGCTATTGGTTTATTAATTTCCAATTCCCCTTAATATTCGTACCAATACGCTTACCTCTCATTATTCTCATTATTTTAGCTAACCCTCAACCCCCCTCCCCCTCTTTTTAAAATTAAAAAATGTTTCCCAAATTAACACATACAGAGAGGCAATGTGGAGCAGAGCACAAAGGCTCGCTCTCATACACAAAGGAATGGCCAAACCAATTCAATTATTGATAGAGAAGTAGTTACAATATATAGATGACAAACATCATAACAAACCAGATCATAGATCCAAGAAAGGTGGATCTCAAACCAAACCATGCTGAGTATATAGAAAGTACACATCAACTCAATCCCTGCCAATCTGCCTATCATTTCTACATTATTCCAACTTCCCAAATCTTTAATTATTTATTTTATAATTTCTTCCTTCCTTCATTCTTGTAACCTTACTCACCATTGTTATTAATTTTTTTCTTCCATAAGACTAATGTCTACTTCAGCAACACTTATTTATACTCAGCTAGACTCTTTTCTTACCATATGTAGCTTCTCTCTTTCCGATTCCTTGAAGATGGGTGGAGTGTCCACCTGAAACGCCAATTTCTGAAACTTTAACACAGTGATCCATAAGCATTGAAGCAATGTCTAATCACTGTGAAAGAATCCATACTCGAAATATGGAGATGCCGCTTTTTCTCTATATATCTCAATTGCATGAGTAGACGTCACCTAATTAGTTTGTTTTTTTTTTTAAATTCTTGTAGGGCCTATGCTTATATCTTTATATTTTATTTGTTTTATTTTGTTAATAATTTTATCTTTTTTATAAAATGGGGATTTGAAGAAGCAATTCTCTTGTAAAAAAATAAATTTCATTAAAAAATTATAATCCATTTAATATTATATTTTTTTTTATAATTACTATGGGTGAGTGCACAAAGTTGGTGGACCTTTAGATGCAATTGGATTTCTACAAAACCCACTCAGGTAATGAAAATCAATAATGTGCTTGTGTTTATCAGAGCTACGTCTAACAAACCTTGAACCTGCAAACCTACTTGACACGTAGGACAGGTGAGTACATCGCATACATGTTACTGGCCATAGAAATCGCTCACATGATTTGTAATTCATGGCTTACAAAACACGTGCATGATTTTTAATTCATGGCTTGTTGTTTCCTCCTAAATCCGCATGTGAATGTGAGAAAATTCTCAACCCACTGAGAGCAGCCCTTGGGGAAAGTCAATGAATCCGGTTCCCACTATTACCACAACACTTGAATCCTTTTGTTTAGGTCAAATCCTAAACAAAATCCAAGGGAGTTAGACCCTATGAAAAAAACTAAGGATGGTCGCCTTGGAAAAGGTGACTTGGGAGTTAATCAATTAAACTAGGAAAATAAATATGACAAAGTAACTTAGCAAAAACTGCCTTATCTATGGGGAAAAATGATATCAACTATGAAAGAAGAAGTATTCACATGCTGCAATAAAATATTACTTTCACTAGTAGAAAATTAAGTGTTATCTAATTACTAGAAAGCAAAATCAAAGTTAAATTGTGAACTCACCTAGGTGAGGATTGACTTTGCTTGTTAAATGGAGGTGTGTCGAATAGTGAACCACGGTAAATTTTAAGGGCGAAATTTCTCCAATTGGATATTTTTCGGGTTTTTTTTTCAAATAATAAATTTGTTATTTGGTCATTTTTGGTCTCTAATATTGCGTATATTTATAAAAAATATGTTTTTTTATCATAATATTCGCCAAAATTTACACCTTTTAGTAGAAAATTGTATGTCTCATAATTTATATTCCCCTACCTATTTATATACATATTTTTTTCAATCCAAAATAATCGCCTAGGATACTATACTTAAGTATAATATTATAATCCTTAAAAAATACCTTGTAGTGAACCTGCTTGGTGTAGGGATCGACTGTGTTACGATTGAATTTGTTAAGAGAAAGGGGTTTCCAATATACTCAAGGGTATGTGGAAAAAGTTCAGATTGTCAAGTGTGGTTCCACACGAGAAAGGGACTAGATTAGATTCATCGGGATATGTACAACACTGACAAAAATTGAGGGTAGAGCTTGATGGGTCCCCACGGTCACTACCTAGTTGATTCCCCTTCACTGCAGAATTTTCCCACAAGTGACAAATCTAATGAAGAAAGCCATCGTATTTTTCGTCTAATTAACTATGGCATTAATTAGAGTGTTTAGAATTTAATTTTAATTGGAATTAAGTGTGCATGAATGATATTAAAAATTTAGCATATATATAAATTACTTCCAATGAAAGGAAAATGTTGTTAAATTACTACTTGGAAAAAGTAGAAAAGCTAACTACACTAAACTAAAACAAGCAAAGAAAAACCACGCATGAAATGTGGCATGGATAAGGGGGTAGGGGGGGATTTGAATCCACCACCCTACCTTATGAGTTACAAAAGGATTCCTATCCCATAGAAGTTCCTATTGTTGGTCGTTATGGACAACAATCAAGCTTACAAAATTTGGAGTGAAGAAGAGAAAATTAAGAGGGTCTTAATGCTTGTTTACCTAGCACTCTGGGGGTTTTGATGGTAGCCGATCCTGGATACTTATTGGAATGATTTATTTTCTGTTAAAAACTGAAAAAATTGATTAGAAATAAGTGGTGAAAAAATCTAAGATATCTCTTCGCCCACTCCCCAAAAGGGGGCTTGTCCTACAGCAAATTTGTTAGACAAAAAACTACCTAGAAAGTGGATAAACATGCAAATCTAATGAGAGGTAAGGGTTGTTAATTTTAAGCTAATTTGACTAGCAAGATCACTGAAAGAAACACAATCACAAGATAGACAAAGATTTACCCCGGGAAACCCTCATGGGGTAGAAAACCCAACAAAGCTTTCCTCAATATAGATGATCAACCAAATACAGTATGTAGACCAAGACTAGACCTCCTTCTTCCTCCTATGCAGACCTCTCTCTCACTTGTGCGCTACTCCCAAGTGGATGAATCGATGATCTAAGTGAGGAACATGCCTCCTCTACTTATACTTGTTTTCCGACTGACTTTTTACCCTATGGGGCCGACCTCTCCCAGGAGAGTCTAATAACCCTCAAATAATTAACTCAGGGCTGACCTCACATGGGAGATCTAATAACCCTAGTTACCACAATCTCTCGGAGGAATAAACATCTTCGGATACATAATAAAGTCCCATCGGAGGAATAAAACATCTTCGGAATAATAAAATACAAATATAATATTCTTAGAAGTTACAACATTTCAACACTCCCCCTTAACGAGAAGGATATTATAACATCATCTGCAGGAGCAAGGAGTCATTGACTACATGATACATGATACATCTATAAATCATTGGAAGCTTTCTTTATACATCATCATCAGTAACTCAAACAGTTACTGGAACATAATCAATACTGGAATGTCAGCATCATCAGTACTGAGTCTTCATCTTCTGCAGCACTTGATCAGCTACAACATCATCATTTGGATCTCTCGATCAACAGCCTCATCATTTGGATCTACCAATCAATAGCATCGTCATCTAAATCATCACGATCAGCTGCATCGTCATCTAGACCATCACGATCAGCAGCATCGTCATCTAGATCGTCATGATCAGCAACATTGTCATCTAGACCATCACGATCAGTAGCATCATCATCTAGATCATCATGATTAGCAGCATCGTCATCTAGACCATCACGATCACAGCATCGTCATCTACTGGATCCTCTCAATCAACAGCACAATAGCAACATACCCTGCAACACACATGATCTATTTAAGACACCATATCATGTCTAGGGATGATGCAGTCCACTTGTCAACTTAGACAAAGTATAAGGACCACTTCTCGGAGACATATGTCTACGGATCAATTCAGGGACCGAAGTCCGAGGATGATACAATCCCCTCACTCTCGGAGACATCTGTCTGTGGATCAATTCAGGGAAAGAAGTCCGAGGATGATACAATCCCCTCACTCTCGGAGACATCTGTCTGCGGATCAGTTATGACTGAAGTCTGGGGATGATACAATCCACTCACTCTCGGAGACATCTGTCTGTGGATCACTTTAGGACTAAAGTCCAGGGATGATACAATCCACTCACTCTTGGAGACATTTGTCTGCGGATCACTTTAGGACTGAAGTCCAGGGATGATACAATCCACTCACTCTTGGAGACATCTGTCTGCGAATCACTTTTAGGATTGAAGTCCGGGGATGATACAATCCACTCATTTTCCACGTATACAAAGTCTAAGGACCATCTCATCGACCTCATCTCGGAACAACCAACCACATCATCAACCTCATCGTTGGAACATGTATCCTCATCATCGATATAGTATCCTCATCAATACAGGTATCCTCAACATTGATACAGTATCCTCATCAATATAGGTATCCTCATCATCGACCTTTCAGTCGATATAGGAAATCTTATCATCGATACCAGTATCCAAATATCATCATCGACCATATCACTCCCCCTTTCGAGCAGGGTCCTTCTGAACTACACCAAGCTTGTCTCGAAAATACTCAAACTTTACTTGAGATAGAGGTTTGGTCAACACATTAGCAACTTGTTCATCAGTGCCTACATACTCAAGCTTGATAGCTCTTTTCTGCACCATATCTCGTATATAGAAATATCGGATCTCTATGTGCTTTGACTTGTCATGGAATATTGGATTCTCTGTCATTTTAATACAAATCTGGTTGTCACACATGATCACAGTGGGTTCCATCTCTAAGTCAAACAATCCTGATAGTAACTTTTGAAGCCATACTGCTTCACAACTAGCAAAGGAGGAAACTATATATTCTGCTTCAGCTGTGCTGAGAGCCACACTTGACTGCTTCTGGCTATACCACGAGATCGTGGTAGATCCTAGACAATAACATCCACTTGATGTACTCTTCCTATCTAATATGCTTCCTGCCCAATCAACATCTGTGTATCCATATAATCTGAAGTCATGATCTCTACGATAATATAAACCAAGTTCTATCGTACCCTTTAGGTACCTCATCACATGCTTTGCAGCAATCAAGTGAACTCGTCTAGGTTCCACTAGATACTGACTTAGGGTGTTCACCACAAAGCATATGTCTGGCCTAGTATTCGTAAGATATAGTCATGGCCCAACAATCTGTTTGTACAGAGTTACATCCACTAACTCTGAAGAGTCATCAACTAATAGCTTTAAGTTGGAATCCATGGGAGTGGCCATGGCTTTGCATTCCAACGTATCGAATCTTTTCAAGATTCCCACAACATACTTAGCTTGGTTGAGAAAGATTCCATCTGGTCCCTGCCATACTTCCAGACCTAGGAAGTAGTTCATCAATCCGAGATCTTTCATCTCAAACTCTGATGAGAGCTTCTTCTTGCACTCGATAATCTGTTTCTTATTTCCAGTCAGAAATAGATCATCCACATATAGCAACAATATGACAGGTTCATCATTCATAACCTTCAGATAAAGATTGGGATCAACTTTACTTTTGGTAAAGCCCAAGCTTGTCAAGAAACTGTCAATTCTTCCATACCAAGCTCTGGGGGCTTACTTCAACCCATACAAAGCCTTCTTTAGTTTACATACATGGGTTCTTCCATCTTCCACTGGTGCAAATGTTTCTTCATAGTCAATTCCCTCTTTTTGAGAGAATCCTCTGGCCACAAATCTTGCTTTATAATTTTCAATGCTACCATCCGCATCATGCTTTATCTTGTATATCCATTAGGAGGATACCACACTTTTTTCTTTTGGTTTGGGAACTATATCCCAAACATCATTCTTCATTATTGACTGGTATTCCTCTGTCATTGCCTCTACCCACTCTTTCTTATGAATTGCCTCTTCATAACTAGTAGGTTCTTGATCTACAAGATCACACATCAAAGCCATATAGTTTGAGAAGGGATTTGGTTTCTTTCTCACTCTAGTGGAGCCTTTAGGAGCTCCATACTTTTCTATTCCTAGTATAATATCCCTTTCCCATGCTGGCTTTCCTTTCCTTGAAATATTTGAAAGGGGGGGTTCTTGTGGTTCTATCATATCATGGCCTTCAGGTGTTACATCTTCAGGGATGGGTACAGCCTATTCAGTTCTGGGAGGTGCATCTTCTTCATATGCTTCTTCATACTGGCACTTCCTAGATCTCTTGAGAGATGCTTCTTCATCAAATGTCACATCCCTACTTATTTCCATATGATGAAAACCTGGGATGTAAATTCTGAATGCTTTGGATGCTTCACAATATCCAACAAATATTCCCTTCTTCCCAGAGGGATCTAACTTGGTCCTCTTTTCTTTTGGAATGTGAATGTACACTGGGCATCCAAATATCTTGAGGTGACTTACCTTAGGCTTCTTTCCTGTGAACACTTCTTCTGGAGTCTTGAAATTAAGAGCACTGTGAGATAGTCTATTTTGCACATAGACTGCTGTCCTAGCTGCTTCAGCCCATAGATACATAGGTAGGTCTTGATCATGTATCATTGTCTTTATAGCTTCCATTATGGTTCTATTCTTTCTTTTCGCAACACAATTTTGTTGGGGATTGTAGGGAGTGGTTAGCTCCGTTTTGATTCCAGCTTCCTACAGAAATCTTCAAAGTCCTTTGAAGTATATTCTCCGCCATGATATGTCCTGAGTATTTTGATTTTCTTTTCTGAATGATTCTCTATCAAGGCTTTGAACTCCTTGAACTTTCCAAAGACTTCATTCTTTCCTTTTAGAAAGTATATCCAAGTCTTCCTTGAATAGTCATCAATAAATGTGAGATAGTATTCATATCCACTCAAAGATGTGGAGGGCATTGGTCCACATACATCGGAATGAATTAACTCCAAGGTACTCTTAGTCTTTGTTTCACTCTTTGGAAATGGGTTCTCGATATTCTTCCCTTTTGCACATCCTTTGCATGTGCCATCATGATCAATCTTCAAGTCTTGCAGACCTATAACTACCTTGCTTACATGAGGTAGTGCTTTGTAGTTAATGTGAGCAAGTCTCCTATGCCATAGCTCATTTGGGCTAGTGGATTCATGTACAAGGGTAGCTTCTAGATGTCCCTTGAGCTTGTACAAACCTCCTTCTTCTTCACCAATGACAATTGCATCCTTAATAGATTTACCTTTGGACCACATTAGTACTTGTCCATCAATAAATGCAACCCTATAACCTTTCTTGTCTAGTGCTGAGATGGAAAGCAAGTTCTTCTTCAATCTTGCTATATACAATATTTCCTTCATCTTCATGGGGGTTCCAGAATCAAGCTTGTAGTTTGCTTCACCAATTCCCTTGATGGGATATTGATAATCATCTCCTAATGACACTTTCTGTGGAGAAGTTTTCTCTTCCAATTTTGAAAGAGTTTTCTTTTGTCCAGTCATGTACTTTGAAGCACCACTATCAATAAGCCATGTATCCTCTCCAGGTATTATGGATCCAGAGAGTGTAGAGAATAGCACATACTCTTCCGCATCTTCTTCTTCATCTTTTCTAGATATTCTCTTGAAGAATGGCCTTTCTTCCTCTTCTTCTTCTCTTCTAGATCTTTTCTTGTGAGGCCTTTCTTCCTCTTCTTCTTCTTCTTCACTATCATCTTTTGCAAGATGTGCTTGATGTCTTTTATGGTGAGGATTTTTCTTCTTCTTTGAAGGACAATGTCTAGCAATGTGTCCTATTTTGTGACAATTGAAACATTGGAAAGAAGAGTGTTTTCTTCCCCTTCTCTTCTAAAATCTTTGTGGAGATTGAGACTCCTCGTGACTATCCTTCTTGAAGTAGGATTGATTCCTTCTTCTCTTGGTGTGAGTGGCCAAGGCTTGGTCATATTCTTTGAGCAGGGCTTCTTTGTTGGAAACCCTAGCTTCTTCTTGAATGCAATCCTCCCATACCACATCAAACTTCATACTTTCTTTTTTGGCACACATAGTTTGGATGAATGACTCTCAAGGTCTAGTGAGACCATTTAAAGCAGTCATAACAAGTTCATCTTCATCAAGGGTATATCCAATAGCATCTAGTTGTTCCTTGAACTGGGAGACCCTTGAGAAACAGTCTTGAATAGATTCTCCTTTATTCATCTTGGTGCTCTTCAATTGAGCTCTCAGGTTCATCTTCCTATTGATGTTCTTTCCCTCATACATTCTGGAAAGGGCATCATACATTTCCTTTGGAGTCTTCTTGGATGCCACTTGGAGAATCAAGTGGTATTTGATAGAATCAAAAATGTTTCTCTTTGCCCTAATCAAATCCTTCCTATGCTTCTCTTTGGCTTCATCTTCTTCAGGTTCTGCAGCCTCATCCTTGATATATTGGGCAAGATCATTCTCTTCAAGAATGAGACCAATTCTGTATTTCCATGCCTGGAAATTTTCTATACCCTCTAGCTTGTCTTCAAGCTTAGTGCTTGGAGCCATCTTCTTAGGGGTCAAAGAGATTGAAGTTTCTCGGGAGATAGCATAACACTTACCAGGAGATGTGCTTGAATGAATTGAAAGTTCTGGTGTGTTCTACTTCTGGAAACTTCAACTTTTCACCTTCCGAATCTGCAACAGAATTTCTAGTTTTCTGGTCTTCTCTTTTCTGGTTTTCTGGTGCACAGGTTCATAGCTTTTCTGGTTCACTGGTGCATAGGTGCACATCTTTTCTGGTTCTCTGTTTTTTCTAGTTTTTTGCACTTTGTTCAAACTAGGGTTTGACTTTCCTAGAGTTCTATCCAGCCAAAAACCTCGATCCAGGGCTCAAAACTTCGATTTTGAGGAGGGCTATCCAGCCATGCAATCAGAATCCAAAAATTACTACTTTTGCAGAAACCCTAATTTTCACCAGAGGAGGAGAGAGAGATATTTTCACCTTGTGAAAGATGTCCTATTCAGGCTAGCTCTGATACCATGTTAAGTTTAAGTTAATTTGACTAGCAAGATCACTGAAAGAAACACAATCACAAGATAGACAAAGATTTACCCTGGGAAACCCTCATGGGGTAGAAAACCCAACAAAGCTTTCCTCAATATAGATGATCAACAAAATACAAGATGTAGACCAAGACTAGACCTCCTTCTTCCTCATATGCAGAACTCTCTCTCACTTGTGCGCTACTCCCAAGTGGATGAATCGATGATCTAAGTGAGGAACATGCCTTCTCTACTTATACTTGTTTTCCGATTGACTTTTTACCCTATGGGGCCGACCTCTCCCAGGAGAGTCTAATAACCCTCAAATAATTAACTTAGGGCCGACCTCACATGGGAGATCTAGTAACCCTACTTACCACAATCTCTTGGAGGAATAAACATCTCCGGATACATAATAAAGTCCCATCAGAGGAATGAAACATCTCTGGAATAATAAAATACAAATATAATATTCTTAGAAGTTATAATATTTCAACAAGGGTCTATGTCATGATATTTTATCACTATCAAACCCATGGGAAGCACGATAAAATTTGATACAAAAACCAAATTAATAATTTAGAAATAAAATTTATAAAGAATACAAAATTGTGCAAGTGCTAGATTGAATTTCTCTTTAATCTAGGTGCAAAATGGGTAGGGATTTCAATGTATGCACTATAGTTCTTTAGTATTAGATATGAAAACCATATGTGAATGATCATAAATTTACTAATAAAAGTATGAGTTATATCATATTTGATGTACCATTTAACTTTAATAATCCAAGTTTTTACTAACATTGTAACACAAAGAAATTGATTGAGATTTTCTTTTAAATAGGAGGAGGGTTAAAGAAGAAAAGGGGGAAGTCATTTATTAGAATGAACAAAGGAGGAAACAATATCTTATATATGCATTGTCTTGATGCAAATGGATCCAAGAGGAATGGAAGCTTCAGACATGCCCTATCTATCTTGGAGCTTGTGGTTAACCTGTAAGAGAAGAAATTGTACTAGAAGATGGCTCTCCTCTTCCTATTACCTAATGGTGTAGTTTACCTAAAATATATTAGTACAGCCACATCCAAGCTAGGAAATAAAATAAGATACCAATAAAATTATTTTATCCAACCTATCAAAGATATACAATCACACCAGAAGTTTCTAAATCAAATGGGTAGCAATACCCTTCAATGGCCAAACAAGCAAATGCAAGAATGAGGACAAAAACATCTAAAGCAAATAAACTACTCATGAAATAAATAGACAAGATCATTATACCATATATTAAGATCTCTTATGTATCCTCCAAATCCTTCAAATTTTATTCAATACAACTCTTAAGAGATAAATATTGTTACATTACTTTTCCTCCAACAATAACAATATCAAACCAAGAGGAGAAATCCTCTTTAGATTGCCAAAGGGAGATAGAATTCGCCCCCTTAGGATGGTGACACATTGAGGGGATCCAAAAACCTAATTAGCACTCCAATCATGTTAATGTGCCACATGGAGGATACTTGGAGCTGATTGGAAGAGTTAACTAGGCTTCTAATGCACCACCTTTGTGATGGGATCTAGGAAATCCACCCAAATACAATCTCATGCATGCATAATGGGAGAAATGTGCCACCAATCCAAAATATAGAGAACAAACATGGTTGATTTATTTGTTAACTCACCCTCCAAGTCACAAATGCACCCCTTTTGAGCAAATTGAGGAGTAATTGATGAGTTACTACAATTTACTGAGCCTCCAAGCCCCAAATGCACCCCTCTTGAGCAAATTGAGGAGTAATCAATGAGTTAACATTTTGAAATAGTAAATCACCCTCTAAGTCACTAATGCACCCATATTTATGTAAATTTAGGAGTTTGACTTTCTTGGGTAAATCAAGGGTGCCCTAATTGTAGGAGAAGACTCCAATTCATGCAAAAACTTAGGGATTTGATCTTTAGATCCCAAATTTGAAAAAGGGAGCCAAATGTTTACTTGGAGATGAATTATGAAGTGGTAAAGGGCACCACCTTTATCTCCTTGATGAGGAGAGGACCATGCATTCACCCCCTCCTTGAGTGGGGAGGTGCCAAGAATATTCCAATTACAATTTATGACCTCCTTAACTCAAATTAAATAGTCTTTTCCAACTTGCTTCTCCTAGGGATTAAATAGGATATACATGACTCTAGGACCATGGGGACTAACTTAACTTGACATTGGACCAAAAAAACTTAGAAACCATCCTGAGGAACCTAGGTTATAACACATTTTTCTTTTTAGTTGTGAGTGAAAAAACCATGTTGAATTCTGATGACTAGGATCTAAGTTCAACTAGGTAAAACAAAACAATCCAAAGGTGTCATAACATGAGTGACTCATTTGGGCTATCCCTTTTACACATGTAAAGGATTTCAAATTCTTACAAACAACCCCTCGTTGACCATGACAAAGGGGGTTCAAAGTAAAACAATTGAGCAAAATATTGCTTGATTTGATGGGGGAATGGAGGGTCCCTTCTTGATGAAGTCTTCCACCTAGTGAGCACCTTGTGCATACTGGGTGTTATAGCTTACAAATATGTGCACGATTTGTAATCCGTGTTTCCTCCCCTGACCATCTATCAGGCTATGGAACACATATATGGTGCTCACAACCTCCTAATAACATGGATATTCCAACTTAGAGACCAAGGATACCCTCAAGAAATTATGTGGGGTGATTTGAGGCATAGCTCATGACCTTGGATTTCTAAAAGCTTCCTTTATAGGATAAGGCGTAGAATTTTCCCCTCTATAATTTAAATTGAACTTAGAATAATACTTAGTGTTGAAATCCTCTTAAGGTTGAATGCATCTGTTATGGAAAACAAATTGCACAAGTGTGCATACCTCGACTTGGTAAGGGGCTAGGCCTTGTAAGCTGTAGCAAGGCCTTAGTCATTGGAGCCCCTATGTGGTTGTGTGGTTGTCCTCCAAATGATCCCACAAGGGATTGTGTTGATTCTTGGAAAAATCCTTGCATCAAGAGTAGGGGTTCTCCCCAACGAAAAGTCCCAATTAGAATATTCATTGTTTGGAATAGAGAACCCTTCCAGTTTATGGTACGAATACTGTAGGATATGTTGTTGTTGTGGGTTTATCGGTTACAAATTAATCCACCATTTAAGTTTTATATTTTGTATGCAAATGCAAGGTCCTAATTCTAAATGTGCATCGTCCCACTTATGCTTGTTTGACAAGTAAACAGAGGCCTCACAAGGTGATGCGTAGGTTCTTACCTCTTTTCTTACCACCTCTATCTTACCAATCAACCAATAATATCCTACCAAAATGCAAATTCTTAATCTATCTAATCGAATCTATCCTTTCAATGAGTGAAATTGGAAAAAGCGAGTAATGACTATAACTATAATTGCCTAATATGACTCCAGAAGTTAGCTACTGAAAGAAATATGTTAACAGTCACATAAAAGGATTAACACAAAGATAGCTTTGATATTGTCATTCATTTCATTTGTTACTCATAAATACACAGAAAATTGCATTTCATATTCATAAACAGTAAGATGATTCATAAACCATGAGAATAATCCAATAACAGAGGAACGATCTTACAACATATTGATGAAGAAAAGGAAGAAGTAATTATACATATTCAATCACATTTTTCCATGCAACATATGATGTACGCTTTCACCAAGAAAAATTGTCTTTTCTCATTAGTAGAAAATAGTTTCTTACAATATGATACTAGTCCAATGTTTCACAAGCCAAAATCCCCTTTCCCTTCTAGTTCCCCCTATTTATCTTTATAAAATCAGTTTTGAGGTGACTTATCACTTCATGTTCCCTTCAACCTTTTTGTTTTCCACCATTTTGTCCTTTTGTGGTTGCATTAACATAAATAGCTAAAATAAAAATAAAAAATACAATATTTCATCAATTGGGTGATGCATTTTCTTGACTTTGGATATAATTATTCCAAATATCACACTCATAAGATATTACATTTAGTTTCTGAGGCTCTAATAATTTCAAGGCCACTTCATGGAATGGTAAGTCTTTAACCATAGAATTCAACCCTTTTGTTGCCGCATTATGACCATTTCCTAAGTGAAATGCATTCATGGTAGCTTGTCCAATGCCCTATTGGAGATCTTCTGCACTGAGTACGTCCAAAATTTTAATGGAAGCAATATCTTCTTTCATGATAGTCCTGAAATATTCTAAGACTTGTTCCTTTAGTACTAGCTCTTCAATGGAACCGACAGGCGGTAGATGACACTTCTAAAATTCTCTATAAATGTTTTGATGAATATCTTCGCACTTTGTGATAAAATCACGTACTTCATTTTGCAACTTCTTCTCTACCTTTCTACCACTTGTTGGGCGTATCCAAAATGTAACCCAATTGAAGGAAGTTTTGATAGAAAAGTACAGTTAGGTGAGACCTAATGTCGGCTAGTTTTGGGAGAAGCAACTCCGCAATTCCTGAGAGGAGGGTATGGAACAGAGCAAATTGATAGGAAACGACAGTCCCCTTAGTAAATATGAAGTAATAAGGTATTTTAAGAAGTTAAGGATGAAGCGGTGAACTGTTAGCTACAGAAGAAGAGAATAAAGAAGCGAACATGTGGAAAGGACGTGCCACTATAGAGTCAGAGCCACGTGGTCAGAACTATGACTGTCATAGGAAGCGTCAGAGTTAGAAGAAGCGGTGCAAAATAAAAGCTGAGTTAGAACGAAGTTAAAGCAAAGTGCGGTCAACAGGAGAACCACAGGTTTTTGGGTTTAAGGTTACTATGGGAAATGGCCCATAGTTATTGTAATATGTGACCTTTAGGAACATCTATAAAAAGGGTCAATTTTGTATAAGAAAGCTTTGGGGAGTTGTTAGACTAGAGAATCAAGTTAGATATTGGTAGAATGTGCAGCTGAGTGTGCAGACTAAAGTTGGGTATGGTTGATCTTACTTCAACATAATAGTGTTGTTGTTGTTTTGGTATAGTCTAAGAGAGAAAATAATCTACAACTAAGTGCACGGATATCAATTGGAAAGAAGATTCTGCAGCTAAGTGCATAGACTGGAACTGTTATCCCCTTCCATGTAATATAAGAACTATTCTTGTGGATGTAGCTCCCATCTGGGGGGTGAACCACGTAAATCTCTGTGTTATGTGTATGAATCTATGATGTGTTTTGAATTCATGTTATAGTATGTTTATGTATTTTCTTTCATATGTATGAGAATGGATATCATATGTTAAGTAAGCACAACACATGTGTATGAATTTTGCGAAGAACACTAAGTATGATGAATGTGTAGTTGTAAACGCGAGGACAACACTTATTCAGCTAAGTCTGTAGGTTGTTGACAACTGTTAAGTGCGAAGTCATATGTTATAGTATTATTTTAAGTATATGCCAATTAAGAACCATATTTCGAGGTCACTTTCCACATCCACGCATCACCACGGTTACATAAATCTGATTCTGTAACCACCCATCTTCTCGAAGGGTGAGATTTCAGCCTGTTCCGAAAGCGCCGTGAAAGGGGGTATTTTGTTTGGTTTACAAAAACAATTGCAGAACTTGGGTCAGGCCATAAAGGAAATGTACTCCAACACAACTATCCAAGAGAGCTATGTTTAATTTCAGTTCAATAGTGGTCCTTTTTGGCAGATGTGGAGGAATTTCCTTAGCTTTCTTATTCCAGGCAATTAAATTCTTCATTTTATCATAAGTTCATGTTAACTTCTTCCTTGTTGTGGAAGCCTCTTCAAAAAATTGTTTCTTAGTGAGCAATTCTTGGGAGTGAAACAATTGTTCTTGCAACTCAGAATCACACTCACAGAACAATGTTAGATCTTGTTTTTGTTCTTGTACAGAGTTCAATTTTTCCACTAAGGTCTCCTTTTATCTGGTTAGATCTTCTACTTGAGCTTGTCAAGATCCCTTTTCTATCATAAGAGCCTCAACTTGTTGTTCTAATTGGGCCTCTTTTTCCTTTAATGCACTTATTTGATCTTGAAAATCAATTTTTTGTCATTCGATGATTACTACTTGGACATTCAAAGAGTCTTTTTCATCCTATAAATTTTGGTCAGTGTGCAAGATTTATCTTTTCTCCGATTCTAAAGTATCACACTGTCTTCTCATTTAAATCTCTTGACATAGGTCCTATACCAAATTGTCTTTTAGCTTAATTACTTTAGCTTTACTTCTTTCCACATCCTCAATTAATTTGCCGATATTATTCGCATTAGCTTGTGCATCAACAAAATTCATTGATGTTGTGAATTTAGGGTCCTTTTTTGTGCTTTCTGATACTTTGACTTCTTGTATAGTGGTGATATATGGTTGTTGAGCCACCTTCAACCTCTTTTCCTAACTTTTCATGATGGTTTTTCTTTTCGGATAAAAAACCATTGTTTCAAGCTTGGAAACTGAGTGTTGCTTTGATGGTGTAAATGGCGTGAGTCCTAGCTCAACCAAAGAAAGATGACCTATTGTAAAAGGTACCTTAGTATTAGGATCAGTAGGATTATCTACTTCCATGTCTTGCTTCCCACTCTCTTCCTACAAGTTCAGGGCTTCCACAACTTTCTTGACTTGTTCTTCTTCAATTTTCTTCTTTAATGTTTTTTATTCTAATCTTTTTTCTTCTTGTTATATTGCTATTTGGTCTTCTTTTTCTTTCTCCTCTTTCCTTCTTTCCTCTTCATCCCTTTCTTATTTTTGCATTTTTTCTTCCTTCTTATTGGCTAGCTCCTCTTCTTGCATAATTTTTGCATTTTCGTTCACCAGAGCTTCTTCATTAGCATTCTTTCTTGCTCCTTCTCCTAAGTCTTCTTTCATTTTGATGGAACTTTCTTATGCTTTATTTCTAAATATCTTCTTTAAATACATGAGATTATTTTCTCTCCTATACACCTATTCATCCTTCAAAAAATGATTGGTATACTCAAAATTAATCTTGCACGATAAGCAATGCTTCTAGACACCTTCTACTGGTTGTCATTTCTAACAAAAATATTTTCCCTGAAGTGATGAAAATCTAGTTCTTTCATGTAATCCTTTGCTCCTTTGGCCTTGTTGAATTTATACTCTCCAACCACAAGTGGGAGTGGTGTCCATGAGGCTTTCTTGTGTTCATTCAAGAAGTGTCCGACACATTGAAAAATACCTGCCTCACTACCTCCTTTAAGATAATGTCATCTGTAACATATTTGGGCATCGGTGAGGGATTCTTTGTACCTCTGTACATGCGTAGATACGTTCCTTCAGGAGTGAAATAATCATCATTGTGATGCTGCATACAACATGCAATTTGGTTATTCGTTAAAAATCAATTTATATAATGGCACGATAAATTCTTCCTAAATAAGCTTGTAGAAGCTTGCATGCTTATGGGCCCACATAATTTGATAGGCCACATATATCGGAGCTTCACTTGAATTCCACTTGCATCCCATCTTTGGGAAATGGTTCATGAAAATAGTGCAATCAACTAGATAAGATGACATGTAAAACTCAACTTTCTTATGCTTGATCCCCTTCTAAGCATATTTTATGGATTATACCATATCCTTTGAAATAATGTCAACCTAGTTAAATATGGTGTCTTGCATTGTGACATGATACAATAGTGGAATCCAACTGAGCTTGTAAATGCTTGCATTGGATCTTTCATATATTCTACATAAAAGCATAGCAGCGACCTTGAATGGATTTCTGCGGTTCTTGGTCTCATATTTCCCACTGGTCCTCTGTCGTAGTTGTTTTCTTGGGATTAACATCTTCTTTTCATATTCTTAATGTTCGATGTTTACACTCTTGACCCAATCATCCGTTAAGAAAACTTTAGGTTATGGTAGTTTGTAGGATTTGCTTATATGCACAGGTTGGAATGAAGCGAAGCCATCACCACTAGCACTTGCAATGATCCTAGATTTCACATCTACATATCGAAACATCCATCCAATCACTTTTGAACATGGAAATAATTTTGGGCATGTGGAAGCTTTATGAAGAGCAGACTTCTTGATATTTTGGTATATCAAGCTTTCTTCTATGGTTGCATCAAGTATGTTTTGATCTCTTACAAGGAAATAAAGCTCACCCCACTGAAACTCAAAAGCTATCCACGTGGGATATTTGGTATCCTTGAACTGCACTTCCAAGTTCATTTCTAGGATCATCTCTACATCAGAATCTGATTCCACCATCCTGCCAAAAGAATGAAAATGGGAGAATTTCACACCAAGAGAATAAAAAGTGAAACTCATTCAAAATTCTTCAATTCTCATTATCACTCTTAACAATTTCTACACATTCTCATGAGCCTAAACACACAAAAGAAATGGGAACTGGGAACACAATGACCAGAGACACATGAATTAGGACAGATTTGGGAGTACCAAATTGGTCTAGATTAAGAAGAATCATACAGCTGGGTATTGGCTTGGCCACTTAATTGTGTGCAGGTAGGATAACTACCCCAAGCTTGCAGGAGTGCTGCATTTAATCTGAATAGGTTGTGTTTAAATTGGTTCTCTTAATGGTTGAGGCTTAAAAGGCCTTGGAGCATCCTGGAGCTCAGGAGTACTGAGTTGGATGTTGGGTTTTTTGCTGCCGCTGAAATATCATAAATAAATTGGAGAACAAGTTAAGGGTAATTTAAAAACCTATAGTCTAAACCTGGGGGACTGTGAACTCAACTCGGGGGTGACCTGAAAGAAAAGAGAACTTGCTGGTCAAAGGCTGGGAGGTTTGTGCTTGGTTCCACTGGTTTGCAGAAATATAGATAAGTGTATCTGCTTTATTTGTATAAGTTTTTATAGACATTTGCTATATTTTACTATGCATAAATCTGATTTACTGTTTATTTATCATATATGAGCATGAATGTCTTATTGAACTGAATGTTGTATATGGGTCATGAACATACTTTTATGTCTCTGTCATTTTGGGTAGATTTATGATTTAATGCTATACTTCCAGTTTTCATAATGTTGTTTGAAATAGAATGACATATTCTTTAATGCAGTAAACAGACTGAGCTATGTTATAATTATTGATGTACAAGCCTGAAAGAGGAAGATCTAAATGATCATATTTTATACTAACCCTAAGCAAATGTTGCATGTATTTAAATATATTACAGATCCTTACTTAGCAGATCCTATTTTAATGGCAGAATGTATGTTTCTCATGTTATGACTAAAATAAGGAAGACATGTAAACCCTAGGGTTTACATGTCCAGCCATTTAAATTTATAAGTCTTTTATTCTATTTTGTAGATAAAACATTGAGATTATTGTAACGAGATCTGTATCTATTTATTGGAAAAACAAATAAACATGTTCATGAATTAAATCTATAGTAGATGGATATAAAATCTTTGACAGAGTTACATTGTAATAGACTACATTTATATAAATATTGTTTTATATCCAATTTGGATTGATGTGATTGCATAATACATTGTAAATATTATCCCTTGAACTAGTTTTCGAGATGCTTTGTGGTTAGTTCTGGGTTGATTCTTTTATACGTGCTTTAGCTCTCGGTATGAGAAAGTGAGCTCCATGGGCTAGCACTTAACCCTGATCATGTAACCCTTCACAATTCTAATGGATTAACCAGCATCAATGACGAAGCATTGTCAGAGGTTGGCGTGGATGGCCTCCACACAGGAAAGGGTTGCACCCTGGTCTCCACAAGGATCGTGGATGGATGAGATTTCATTAATGCGACTGCATCTAAGACAGAGCACAGGCTTATTATACTATGTATATATATATATAAGTATAGGCTTGGATCCCTTGTGTATAGTTGACCTTTAATAAATTAATAAGTTATGTAATTGGGACTAAGTGCCTTGCTTAACATTTTAATAAACAAGTCAAATGTACAGATGGGAGACCCATTTGTATGCCATCTCAAGTTCATCATGTTACCACCGAGTAGATCGTGTTTAAGATTTAAGTGGGTGTGCCTTATTCGTAGGCATGGATACCTTAACGCGATGGTCACAGGTTCAACCTCGACATGAGATGGTGAAACCCTATATAAAATACAGTATGCATTTACCAAGATAAGCGTTATATTAATTTACTAATTGCAAGCTAAAAGGTTATTCAAATCACAGTTGCAAGTAAAACGTATTCCCTATCAATTCACAGTCGCACATGATTACATCCCTGCGACTAAGCTTATCCATTATAGTTAAATGCAAAACATTAAAGAAAACAATGATTATGTTCATATATCAAAAGAGGGACAAAGGCCGAGAACGGCCATAACCATTTTCATTATTGTATAAAAAAAAACTAACGCATAAATGTTTCATTCAAATGCATTCATTATTTACAAACTAAATATTACAGTCCAGATATCTATCTCTCTTCTTAACACACTAAAACCCCTTCATGGGTCGACCAAGGCAAGACAATACTTAACCGACGATGCCCAGGTTTGAGTTTAATAAAGCATTCTTCATCATACAAGTACCAAGTTAAAATTACATTCACCTACAGGCTAAGAAAATCCTTCAATGTCTACCAAAGTCGCATGCAATAGCAAGTTGGCTGAAGGCCGTATTGCAGCATGAACAAACAAGAGAAGCAACATTATTAAGTAACCCATCCAACACCGATGGGGTAGTTTCACCCGAAGGACCAAGGAGGACGGGTTACCTGGCCAGGTTCGCAGTTGGTTATTCGTCCAAGTCATGGAAGCAACGCTGAATGACCCAACACGCCCACGGTCATATGGCTCCTGCGTTAAGAGGATCAATGTAGTAGTTAGTTACGACAATGGTAAATATCATGAGTAAAAGAGTAATATTGATAGAGAAGGAAGTGAGGCATAACTACTTACCGTTGGGTCATCCAATGCGAAGCCCAAGCTAGATTTGTACCATATATGCACATAGAACACAATAAGTTAAATTGTGACAGCATATTTATGCATACAACGAAGCAACGAAGTAAAATTTTGATACTTGTGTAAAAGTGAACCTTCTTACCTTAAGATGTGCAACCCAAGCGATTTCTGCCAGTAGCTACCTCACGCAAGTGTTGGAGTGTTTTGGGATCCCTCCTCCCTGGTTCGGGAGTGAATGCAATGATCAAAGCAGAAGAGCTCAAAGGAGCCCGATGGATTTCCAAATGAACAACGATTGCAGAGTATGGTTTTGGCGTAACGATGTGATACCAGTGGGAGGAGTGGAGAGCTCTAAACCCGGTCATAATCCCATTTAATTACAGAGTACCTCGTAAGGGTTGGCGCCAACAGCCACAGCTAATATATACGATGCTTATGCTCTCACAAATCCCAAGCTGGAAATCTGGATCATGATCGACGCTTACAACTCACTCTCCATTCAATTCCACTAGCAGTCAAATATTAATGCAACCATCCTTGGAGTTGGCAACCTTGTGTGAAAGCCAGCATGGCTAGCTGGAGTACAAGCCTATGTATTCATTGCACTGAGTATTGAACCATGTCGTTTCCATGTGAAGTGTGAGTATTTTGATCACAGAAGATCGAGGAGCTATGGATAACCTCACAAAATCGAATTAATTTGCAAAAACTGTGGAAAAACTTGAAAAAAGAGATAAATTTACACACAATGTATGCTGAAACCTTTGATTAACTGACTGTCTAACATGTGAAAATGTTAGTAACAGGTTTTTATTACATCCATGAGAAAATCGAGAGCATTAGGTGGCTCAAGCTGAGTGTACAAGTCATCAATGCCAAATTGGCCTCAATCCCCCCTAGGTGGGTCCAACTCAATCCCAATCACCCCAAATAGCTACGAATTCTGGTGTGGAGGTGGCTGAAGCATGCTGAGTCATTAATTAGCTCAAGGCAGGCGTGGGTGAGCAAATAGAGGAGGTTTGGGGGCCCAAGGGAGCATTAAATGCTCCAAATCTAGCCAAAAGTGGGCAAAAATCCACCCTAGCGCCCTTGGTCAACTAAATTCCCCAAAACAAGGAGAGAGGGCGCACCAGCAATAAATGAGGGCGCACTTGTGGACAAAACTGGAGGCTGGGTGAACTGGTTTGCTCAGAAGTGGGTGTGAACACTCTCAAAGTGGGTTTTTGACCAACTATAGTCACTTAATCCAAAACATGGTTTAATTAAGCACATGGGAAATTAAAAATTTATGGATTATGGTACTAAGTGTGGTTACTGTTCTAACACCCCCCCTTAACCATAACTTTGTACATCTCATGAAAGATAAGTGGGAGGCCTTGGCAACAAAGGCTCAAGTCACCTCAATACAAACAGAAATTTTATTTGTCCATATGAACCGAGGAAAAGAAGTAAAACCTCATGGGATAAAAACTTCCCTAAAAAATGGTCATGGGGATGAACCTGCAATTAAATTGCAGCAATCACCATCCATCACTCACTCCAAGCAAAGCTCTCAGGTGAGTGAAGGTCTTCTCAGTAAAGCACTTGGTGAAAATATCAGCAGTTTGCTCGGTGGATGGGCAATACTGCAGTGAAATCACCATGTCATGCACCAAGCCCCGAATGTAATGCATGTGGATCTCAATGTGCTTTGTTCTTTGCCTCTGTACTGGATCAGTAGATATCTTGATGGCACTTTGATTATCCACCCAAATATTGGTTGGAGAATCAATAGCAACACCAAACTCCCGAAGAATGCCTTGCAACCAAACACACTGTGTGGCTGCGTTCACTGCTGCCCTGTACTCGGCCTCTGCTGATGAAAGAGAAATTGTATGCTGTTTCTTACTTGACCAGCAAATAGGACCTTCAGCAAACATAAACACAAAACCTGAAGTGGACTTTCTATCGATGGGATCTCCCGCCCAATCGGAATCAGAAAATCCAGCTAGTTGAAGTGAAGAACCAGCTGCATAGTGTACCCCGAAGCTCTTTGTTCCTTGGACATAATGAAGGATTCTTTTGGCTGCCTTCCAATGGATCTCATGTGGCTGCTGCATATACCTTGCTACAGCACTTACAGCATAAGACAAATCAGGTCTTGTATGTGTAAGGTACAGCAAACTTCCAACTAGCTGCCTATAGAGAGTGCAATCCACCACCGGAGAGTCTTCAAATTCACCTAGTTTTATGCCTGAAAGGAATGGGCACTTGGCTGCCTTACATTCAGCCATTTTGAACTTGAATAACAGGTCTGAAGCATACTTAGATTGACTCAGCAATATACCTCTCTCAGATTGCTCAATTTCCAAACCCAAAAATTGCCTTAGCAATCCTAGGTCGCTCATGGCAAATTCACTGTGCAAAGAAGCTTTAATTGAGCCAATTTGTTTGGTGCAGCTCCCTGTAATTAAGAGATCATCAACATACAGTACAATGACCTGCAAATTATCATCACAATGCTGCAAATAAACATTTGGATCAGACTTGCATCGACAGAAACCAATTGAGAGCAAAAAAGCATCCATTTTGGCATACCAAGCCCTGGGGGCTTGCTTGAGTCCATAGAGTGACTTCTTCAACCTGCATACAAGTGTGGGATCCTCTTGGAATCCTTCAGGCTGCTGCATATATATCTCTTCCTGTATCTCACCATGCAAGAATGCACTTTTGATGTCCATGTGGTGAACTTCCCAACCTTTACTAGCTGCCATGGCTAGAGCTAGTCTAATTGAGTCCATCTTTGCAACCGGTGCAAAGGTCTCTGTATAATCCACACCATGGATTTGTGAGTAGCCCTTAGCCACTAACCTAGCCTTATATTTCATATCAAAACCATCAGCAACAGGTTTGGTTCGAAAAATCCACTTACATTGCACTAGTTTCCTCTTGGGAGGAAGAGGCACCAAATCCCATGTTTTGTTCTCTTGGAGAGATTGGAATTCTTCTTGCATTGCTGCCCTCCACCTTGGATCATGATGAGCCTCCTGATATGATGTTGGATCAGATCCAATCATCATATAACAGTGATCAGCAAGCTCACTCTCATTTGCAAAGGAAGCATTGATTGTTTGGGATCTAGTCTTCCCAGGCTCTTGGGGATTGCCTGCCAATTCACCTGCAGCTTCTATGATTTTTTCAGCCCACTTGGACCTTGATGGTGACTCATGTACAGAAATGTCATCTTCAGCTATGTCATCTTCAGCAATATCAGAAAAATCAGAGGAAGAATCATCACTAATCTCATTGAGGTGTGGAGGAGAGGAGCTTTCCCCCGGTGCAAGCTCAAAATCTGGAATTGGTTCTTCTTCGAATTGCACACTTCTCTCAATGAAAGTTTTAAGTGTGGATGTGTCAAAGAGCTTGTAGCCCTTTGTGTCCTCACCATATCCAACCATGATACATTCCCTGCTCTGTGGCTCCAAAGCCTTCCTCTTTTCTGATGGAATTCGAGCCCATGCTCTAGACCCAAAAATCCTGAAATTTGACACATTTGGTTTTTGGCCAAACCATGCCTCATAGGGGGTTTTTCCTTTGACTGATTTGTGAAAGGATCTGTTCTGAATATGAGCAGCACAATTGATGGCTTCAGCCCATAGCTTAGGGCTTAGATCCCTAGCTTCAATCATGCAAGTAGCCATCTCCTTGAGAGATCTATTTTTCCTCTCTGCCACACCATTTTGCTGAGGTGTGTAGGGGATTGAATGTTGCATTTGGATGCCACATTCCTCACAAAGGTGCTGAATGTTATTATTCACATATTCCTTTCCATTATCAATCCTAAGGATCTTTATCTTATGACCACTATGGTTCTCCACTAGGGCTTTCCAAATCTTCAGTTTCTCAAACACTTCTGACTTCAATTTAAGGAAGTAAACCCAGCAGAATCGAGAGTAGTCATCTATGAATGTAAGTACATACCTTGATCCACCATATGATGGAGTGGGAAGAGGACCAATGAGGTCTGAATGTACCAATCCAAGTGGTTGAGTGGCTCTCCTTGCCATTCCCTTCTCATAGCTGCGCTCAGGATGCTTTCCAACTACACACCCAATGCATGCACCATTTGATGACTTGATTTCTGGAAGCCCTTCCACCATCTCGTCCTTGTGCAATTGCTGGAGGTATTTGTAGTTCATGTGGCCAAATCTTTCATGCCATAACTTGGAGGTCTCGTTGGCATGAGAGACAAGAGCATGGTCACTAGAATTTGGAATGAAATTTGAGAATTTGTACATTCTCTCATCATGATCTGCATACCCTACTGCCACAACTTGATTTGAGGAGATTTCTGAGATTTCTACCAAATCTGGAGTGAATGTCACTCTCTTGGCTTCTCCTGTATGGGTCATTTGATAGACTGATAGAAAATTTGCAGCCAATGAAGGTACATAGAGCACATCACTGAAATAGCCATGCTCCATGTCAATCCTTCCAATCCCCTTGGTTTGGAGTTCTGAATCATCTCCCATTCGAACTGTTGGGCCACCATTCGAATGCAAAGAGGAGAAGAGCTCTCTGGATGAAACCATATGTCTGGAAGCTCCTGAATCAATGATGAAGGAAGAGGGATTCGAAGTACCTGCTACCAAAGCATGACACTTCTCCTTATTGTCAGGGTTTGAGGTGCTCTCTTTCTTCCTTGCGCCCTCAGGGACTAGGATGTTGTTCTTCTCCAGCAGCTGCGCCATTGAGTCAATGGTTTTCTTCATACATGAGCTCTCTGGATGCCATCCCCTATGACAATAGGTGCATTTGGTCTTTTCTTTTCCCTTCTTGTCCTTCTCCTTTGACAGATTCGAACCCCCATCTGCAGACTTGGTCTTGTCAAACTTCCTCTTCTCTTGCTGCTTCGAATTCTTGGCTTTCTGCTTTCCTTTGCTTGCATTTGAAACACCCATTGCCAATGCTTGGTCCTTTGATTTTATGGTGCCCATCTGAACTAGTTTGTCCTGCTCCTGAGTGAGACACTCCATGAAGGTAGCTAGTGATGGCATTTGCCAATTTCGAAGGGTCATTTTGGCTGAGTGAAATGTGCTAACAAATACTGAAAACTCTGGGCCTAGCTTCGAAAGGATGGACAGAATCAGTTGTTCCTCCTTCTTAACAATTCCACATTGTTGCAGTTGAAGCACCAGTGACTTGAATTTCGTGAAGAACTCCTGGATGGTTTCAAAATGCGCTGGGCTCAAGCTAATGAGCTCGTTTTCAAGCTGGTGGCCTCTCAGTTCATCAGTTTTCCCAAAGAGTGATTCTAGCTTCACCCATACTTCATTGGGGGTTGTCAAACTGTCTGTATGAAACAAGAGTTCCCTTGAAATGCTCAGGCATAGCAATCCATAAGCTTCATCAAGTCGATTGTAGTACTTTGCTTTCTCCACAGCAGAATTTGGCTCCACTTCTGTGCCCATGGTCACTCTATAGAGACCCTTAGATCTCAGCTTGATGACCATCTCAGCCTTCCAATCGAAAAAATTGAAGGGTGTGAGCAACATTTGGTTTGCTTCCATGACTGCTGCGTTAATGGTGAGAAAACTACTGAAACACCTGCAAAAAACACTCAATTTTTATCTGGAAATCCTCTCTAGAATGCAGTTCAACGCTCAATGTTGGCCTGCAACTCACTAACTCCACGATGGCTCTGATACCATGTGAGTATTTTGATCACAGAATATCGAGGAGCTATGGAGAACCTCACAAAATCGAATTAATTTGCAAAAACTGTGGAAAAACTTGAAAAAAGAGATAAATTTACACACAATGTATGCTGAAACCTTTGATTAACTGACTGTCTAACATGTGAAAATGTTAGTAACAGTTTTTTATTACATCCATGAGAAAATCGAGAGCATTAGGTGGCTCAAGCTGAGTGTACAAGTCATCAATGCCAAATTGGCCTCAATCCCCCCTAGGTGGGTCCAACTCAATCCCAATCACCCCAAACAGCTACGAATTCTGGTGTGGAGGTGGCTGAAGCATGCTGAGTCATTAATTAGCTCAAGGCAGGCGTGGGTGAGCAAATAGAGGAGGTTTGGGGGCCCAAGGGAGCATTAAATGCTCCAAATCTAGCCAAAAGTGGGCAAAAATCCACCCTAGCGCCCTTGGTCAACTAAATTCCCCAAAACAAGGAGAGAGGGCGCACCAGCAATAAATGAGGGCGCACTTGTGGACAAAACTGGAGGCTGGGTGAACTGGTTTGCTCAGAAGTGGGTGTGAACACTCTCAAAGTGGGTTTTTGACCAACTATAGTCACTTAATCCAAAACATGGTTTAATTAAGCACATGGGAAATTAAAAATTTATGGATTATGGTACTAAGTGTGGTTACTGTTCTAACATGAAGCAACCTGGAAAGAAGGCACAGCAAGGTTTAAAATTCTGGTTTAGGAGTTGCGTAGTCTACGTGGCAAGAGTACAAGTCAAACACAGTCACCACATTTTATTCGTATGCATTTTTTAAAACCTTAATGCTTGTGCTGCAAAACCCTTATATTCTACTTATGCATCGTGGCATGACTTTCACACGAAGGCCAAGGTTGGGCCAGTGGTATGCACTTAGTGGCATGGTGGTAGGGTTCACATAAGCCAAGGTCCAACATGGCATTGACCTGGCCATGCGCCTTGACCTAAGTCGTATTATTTTATGTGACAATGCATTTCATTAAGTTAGGTCTTAATGTATCGTTTACATTGCAATTTCCATAAGTTATATCGAAATGGATTCGTTTTATCCTAAGTTCATTGTTATGGCAATTCCATATGCTACGATAGCATATGAGGTTTATACCAATGCTTAAGTGGTTTAGTGTGAGCACTAGGTGGAGGCATTAGCTCGTGGTTAGACTATGGTCAACCTTTAAGAGCTTAGATATTATATATATATATATATATATATATATTAGGTTAATATATATACATATATATTATATTGTATTAAGTTGTAATATTTGTATATAGTTACTATACCTCATGTTATAAATATATATATATTAGGTGGTAATACATATATAGTTTACATTGTATTATATATAGTTTGCATTGCAATTGTTTTATTATTATCAATTATGTTCTTTATGCATGGATTTAATTTAAGGAACTATGGTAGGTTAATACTATAGCCTAGCATTTACATAGTTAGTGTTAGGGCTAGTATGATATTAATACATAGGGTGTATGTTAGTACTTAAAGCACAACATATAACTATGCAGGTTAAATTTATATTCACATTAATACTGTACTAATGATAGTTAATAATTAATAACATATTAATGACATTAATATAGCTATTAATTGAAGTATTAATGCTGCTTATGTAATTTTCATATTGTCGCAAGTTTGCAGAATGTAGTGATTATACCTTCGGTGGATACTTGAATTGGTAACTAACGCAGTGACATACAAGGACGTTGCCATGGTTGTCACTTGTTAAAAAAATCACGTAGAAGAGACGTGACACTGATACCTTCCACCTTTGAACAGAATGTGTCACTCCTCAAAGGCACATGTTTCCTATGGACAAAGTGTGGCACTGTAAATTTATAAGGAAAAATAGAAGGTTCAAGCAACTTTTAGAAACTATGGCTTCATGGAGGCTTATCCCTATGAGCTAAGAAAGGTGGAATTTGATCCCCTTACCTTTTGGGATAATACCTTGACCTTATCCCACAAATCCTCAACCTATTCTATCCCTTTAGGCATATATATACAAGCCCTCTCTTCATATTTGTAGAGGATAAATATAGAGCACCTAAACGCTAGAGAAATTATGTTGGAGCTTATTCCCTTTCATCCATTAGGAGGCAAAAGATTGGACCTTTGAGGATACGACCATTTGGAATAAACTGCAATGTAAAATATTGGTTGTAATCTCTCCCTATGTATTTATTTCATTTACAGTAATACATATTCTTTCCATAAAGTCTTGTTGTATTAATATCTTTAGAATTAGTTTCTTTGACTACTAGTTGAAGATAATCTATATTGCATATTATTAGTATTTGTCTGTTTCCACTTGTTTGTGCATTGTCTTGCAGCCAAAGATCCAGAGCTACATCAAGCAAGGAGGTAGCACTACAATTATAAGGTAAACCATTCCTTCATGCCTTTTGCAATTTGGTTAATCTAGGAAATATTTCTACATTTTGTATTTTTTTTGTTCTAGATCTGAACCATTCGAACTAGGGAGATTGATTAGTGTCCGCATTGATGGATTGTCCGTAAACAATTATTTTTTAGGGTGCTGAAAGGTTATGTACATTAGGTCCCATCATTATGGATTTATGTGTTATACATGAGTTTGTAGTAAGAGAGGCGTAGCTATACTTTCAAAGGAATTACTGTTTTGCGGACAATCTACTGAGAGCGGACTCAAGGTCTGATCTCCCTAGCTTAACGTAAGTCTAGAACAAATAAGATAGAACATAAAATACTTTCCTAGATCGTATAGAAATACATATGTAAGAGCAGATCGTTTACCTTAGATTTGTAGATCCCTTTCTCCTTCGTTGATCCAATGCTCCAGCACTGCCAGATTGCAAGTAGCTAAACCTTGTTGAACATGTGACAAACCACGAGAAGTGAAAGAATATATCTCATATGATAGATCTAAGCTAATAGTTAACGAAGAAATCTCTAAACATCATCAAGGAGACAACATTTATGGAAAGAAATTATATTAATTGTATTGAAGAGTGGAGAACTACAATAGAAAAGAAGATTACAACCATTGCCTTAATGTTGCAATCTCCTTCCGACAAGCCATGCCAAAGCTCCTAGAGAGAAGTGGATGTTCCCCAAGCTAGAGTATTAGATCTATTGAGCTTGATTTCACCAGCATAAGGGTACCATAGACTTCCTCCCCTTGGGATGGGAGTGAACTTCATTTAAATAGGACTAAGTGGATAGGGTATGTCTAGGATAGGTTGAGATATGATAGGAGAGGCTTAAGGGATCTTTCCAAGGTGATAGGAATTGAGTTCCATCTCTCCCAAGAGGTCAGGGATAGGGTCCCAAGTCAGCAAGCTTCGCGAAAGGGCTCGAAGGGCTATTTTTGTCCATTAACTGACATCGGTGCACCCTGCAATAGAGCAAGCTGTGACATCGCATGTTGCATGAGTGAAACCTGCGACGACCTCTCAAAACCTAGTACAAATGGGTACAAATCCTTCCAGGTCAATCACTGAATCAAGGTAACTCCAGGGGTGTATACACTGAATCTCATGATGGGAAGATTTTAGGTGTGACAAAATGCCCCCCAAAGCATGAAGCTGTTGAAATATAGACAGGTGAAGTGCTTCAATAGAAGGAATGGAAACAGACTTGTTGGACAAAGGACACTGCTGCAGTACAACTAACTCTGAGTATACAGTCTCAAATGACTCACAACATGGCTGCCGACCAATACAATGCAGATCCATGGTAGTAATGACTGACTGAATACAATCATGCCTACTAGACACAAGCGTAGATCCATGATGAGATGATAACACAGCCACGACCAATACAAATGTGGATCCATGTACTGTAACTCAATACAAACGCCATCACAACCTAGGTAAAATATGACTTCCCAGGGTCTTCAAGTTGAACCCGCAATGATTCGAATCTATCCATGTGATTACAAAGGTCTTGAAGTCGAACATGGTAGAAACCACTTGATTACCGGTCATTGATGTAAACTGTTAACAAGCGCGAGGGAGATCACCATTAATGTCAATGATTCCCAAGGTATCATAGTACATATCACCAAGCGGGAATAAGTGAGTTGAAGTCGAACTCAATATGAAATATTTCAATAAAGAGTCAATGATGTAAACTCATGTTGAAAGCGAGGAAACCTGCCATTGAGGCATGCAGGGCCAAGGTACTTGGTTGGTTTCTAGATTCAATCCTCAGATGATGAGTTGATGTCGACAAGGATGAATCCGTCGAAGGAGGGCCATGATGAATCCCCCATCAATAAACACGAAACACAACAAAAGATGTGTAGAGAAGATCAGATGGTATAGTAACATGCAAGAATGACTCAGAGTAGACCATCATGGTGATGGGCGTACTGACTGCAGATGATAAATGGTGGACGTATTCTTGAACATGGGCATGGCATGACTTGGCAGTATTGACATGAAGAGTCCAACACTAGCTCCTAATGCGAATGATGAGGGAAGCTTTCTTTGAATGACTCAAAGGTGTAACAAGACTCAAGAAGTAGGTAAAACTCGGGGACAAACAGATGACCCAAGTACAGTATGCAAATGCAGATGAGTGCCATGTTCAAGAACAACTATGTACTGCCATTAACAAAGTGTGTAACATAAAAGGCTTCCTTTTTCCCCATCATGAATGATGAGTGCCTCATCTATTTTTTACGAGCTTGATGAGGGTAACCATATGCTCGGTATAGATCATCTCATAGATGATTCCAATCCCAAATGTTTTCCGAACCTGGGATAGGAGGGGTTCGTTCAATGGTGGGCCCTTCAATGTAAGAGTTTGACGAGTCTAAAGAAGGTAAAATCGGTTGTCATTTCATGTTTAGAGAGTCTGAAAAGAACTAAAGAAGATTCCAACAGTCCTTTTTCGTAAAGTTAGCCTCATCGCCCGAAAAAGGGTAAAACGACGCAGGAGAGGACTCTTTTAGTCATGATTGGCTGGAGTATACATTTTTTGTAAGTAGTGACCCCTGGTCTGAAAAAGGGGTAAACTATCACTAGGAGTACGACCATTCAAATACTTTAACAAGTGTGAACGCGATAAGTTCACTTGGAAATCTTTTCATTTTTCAAGAGCATGAAAAGAGATTAAAGGTAGACTCTGGGGGGTATCCTTTTCCATAGAAGTTTAATGAGCTCAGAAAAGTGATAAATCGTAACTTGGTATTTATTCTCATAGTTTCAAGAGCACGAGAACAAACAAAGAGTAAGCTCGTCATCATAAAATAATTACAATCCAACTGTTGCAAAATAATGACAAAACATTAAGGGATTTGCCCATACCTGAGATGACCGTTGTAACGTGAGAAATGACATAAAAGACCACTTAACAACTCCTGCACACTTGGAAACTAGGTCAAATGGTCAACCGATATTCCAAATATGATCAAAGACGATTAAAACTATAGCAAATGACCTCAAAGCATCAAATATTTGAAAAAGGAATATATTATATTTCACTTATAAGTAGAAAAAATGAGTCAAATATAGTACCATTGTTTCATTTGCCATTTTGGGAGAAGAAGTGCCAATTTGGAGCCAAAATTTCACTTATCGATTCCGGGAGCTATGAGCCGCCATTTCACCCACCGTCTAGAGCAGGTAAGCCTAAACTTCATCCAGCAAAATTGTAGTGGATTACATTTTGATTTTAGGTCCATTTTTTAGGTTTTTGGATGGATTTATGGAGGGTTATTGCACCCTCAGCTCGTCGCAGTCTGCCCTTTCGGGAACTGCGACGAGACCGACTCGGTGCAAGTCCCAAAAACATGGAGTGCGACGTCATCGCACTGTGTGCAATAAAACAGTGCGATGGCGGAAACGCATATCCCAACCATCAATTTAAACCCAAAAGGTGGACTTACTATGGTTGAAGTGAGGTCTAACAATCTTAAAATGATCACTTTGGCAAGTTGATATCAAGCAAACATGGTATTAGAGTGGCGAGAAAGAGAACACGAGGTGGAATATGTACAAGCCACCAATGATCTACAATGCGTAAATGCTTTAAGAAACTGTGGTTTTCTCAAGTTCTTTGAGATTCAGGGCATGAGGGCCCAAATCCCTCTGCTGTCACATATGCTCCAGTGCTGGGATGCATCCCAGCAACACTTTGTGATTGGTGAGCACATCCTCACCATAGATGTTGAGGACATCTATTTTCTTACTGGTTTGTCCCGGAGAGGGGACCCTATAGTTCTCACCGGATCACGAGCTAGTGATCGCACTATTGATGACATGGTGACACAACATTATATTGCTCATGCTCGATCTTCTAGTGGGAAGATTCCATTAGGGATGTTGTAAAGCATTCACTGTGTCCCATATTGTTCACTATTACTAGAGTGGTGGGGAGCCAAGCTCCACACATGGCCACTTGGGCTCATATGATCTATGTGGAGGACTGTATGTGCCCCAAGATCTTAAACTAGTGCGAGGGTCTCCTTGCAAACATCGGAGCTCAGCTGACCAAGTGTCGGCGGGGAGAGCTCAAGCAGTTTGGATATGGATCGATAGTGATATCGTTCCTCTTGGAGTGGATCCCTCTTTTGCGCCCACAGGTAAGACTGGATGACAGGGATCCTAGGGATCCTCACATGCTCAGATGGGAAGAGGTGATGGACGGTCATGGTGGGGGCACTATCATCAACTTTGGTGTTGAGTTCTTCAATTGGATGGAAGGAAAGTTGCTCATGGTTGAGGACTACCCGTACGACAGTACGGATTTCAGAGAGGATCCCAACTTAGTGCTGCCCGAGGGTACAGCATGGGGAGACATCGGTAAGAACAAAACCCTTGTATTTTTTAAGTTTTGTATATTTATGATTTTTTTTTATTGTAGTGCTGACAAGTATATAACATGCATGTACATATGTGGGTGCCATACGGCCCATGGGAGTCTCTCTTCTGGTGAGGAGAAATAGAGGTGGGGAAGCAGTTGTGCCCCCAGGTGCTCATGCTGCCATCGTGGAGATGGAGGATGTGTACAGGAACTTGTCCCAGCTGACAGTGGATGTTCCTGAGCCAGTAGTAAATGACTTACCGAGACCTATGCAGAGGTTCGGAGTTGGAGCGTCTGTACGCTTCAACGTTTTACTCCACAAGGTAGCGAGGACAATGGAGTGCTTCCATTCTCAGCGACAGAGAGCTGTCCGTCCTAGGGGTGTACGAGCTTGGAGTCAAGCCTGATGACGTTATTATACTTGTACTAAGAGCTTAGAGGCCTTAGATTTTGTACTACTGAAAGCTACGGGGCTTCATATTTTGTAGAGACTTACTGAAAGCCATCGTGCTTCATATTTTTGTACCAACACTACTTTTGATGATATATATATACAGACATTCCCGACTATTTATACATTATGTGTTTTAAAAATGATGAATGATGTGATCTTGTTCATATGCTTTTCTTTTTATACAGTGTATAATTTACATGTTGTGAATGCTTTTACATATTATGAGTATTATGTGTGTGCAATGTACCAATTTAGAATGAAGTTGGCCATCGAGTCAGCAATTGCGTTTAACTCTCGTGGAATGTGCAGGTATTGAATGGATTTAAATGACCTTTCCAGGAGACAAACTCGTCTAAAGAGACGGAGTAGGGTAGGATCGCAGATAGCATAGATCTGGTTAAGATGGGAAACCACTAATTGAGAATCCATGTGGATGACAATGTGGTTCATACCCAAGGAAATAACATTGGTTAAGGTTCCAATTACCGCCTGATACTCTGCGGCATTGTTGGTTGCAAATCCAAGGCAACTTCCTCCTAAGTTGAGAAGCTCTCCTATTGGGTAATACAGTACCCAGGCCGCTAAGGCAAGGTTATGGGTATGTCAGCTGGCACCGTCTGCGAATCCGTAGCATGTTTCCATCTGCACACGCAGACAGAACATGGTATAAGAATCGGAAACAAGATCTAAAGACACTCAAAAATAAACGCATCACACCACACAAAAACACACAAACACGCCATGTACAGTATATACAAGAAAGTCTATGCATGACAGGTTCAGGCATAGTACCTCTTCAGGTAAATCCCATTACGGGGTTCACCCAAAGATATTCCGTCATAGTCTTCAAGCTCATAAGCTCCCTTTTCCAAAACACATTTGACAATGTAAGGTTCGTGCCACATGGACTCGAACTTTCCTGTGCCTAGTTTGTCATGTTTCTGGTCGTATGTGAGGACCAGGTCACCCTCGTTGAAAATACAAGGTTAAACTGACTTGTCGTATTGAGCTTTCATGCATTTCTTGTGTGCTTCGTTAGCAAGAGCAGCATCTCAGTGGGACTCGTCAAGTTTTGCTCAGTACAGGAAACATTCTTCCTCAGTAGTAGTGTTAGGAAGAAGTTCGACAGCGAGTTGTAGATGTGGAATTTTGCACTCTATAGGAAGGACAACCTCCAATCCATACACCAATTGAAAAGGAGTGAAACCTGTGGCGGTTTTAATAGAATTTCTGTAGGCCTGTATGCTGAAAAGAGCATATTATGCCAGTTGGACTTATGCATACCTACCATCCTTAGACCATAGTTTTCAAGACCTTGTTAATGGCCTCGACCTGTCCATTGGACTACGGGTAGTAAGGTGTTGAGTTTTCATGGAAAAAACCCAATCTATCACTTAGTTCATCAACCATATGGTTCTGAAAGTGAGAACCATGATCGGTAACTATCGCCTAAGGAACCCCAAACCACGCTATTACATGGTTGAACATGAAGAGTGCGGTGATTTTGCTGTCATTTTGGTATGTAGGCATTGCCTCGGCCCACTTTGTGAAGTAATGCACAGCTACAATGATGTAACTATGCCCCCTGGCCGAGGTAGGCTTACAATGCATAAAATCGATGCCCCATTTTGCAAAGGGGTCCACGGTAATAATCGGATGTGTGTGCTTCTTCGTATGAAAGTGTTGACATGGAGGACATCTTTTCACGGCCTCAATACAATCTTTGAAGATAGTAGGCTAATAATATCCTGCACGCAAAATCTTTTAGGCTATAGCCATCCCAGAGAGGTGACCGCCACACGCCCCAACATGATAGTCATTCAGAATGCATTCAGCCTCATCGTGAGTTAGACAACGTCGAAGAATTGAATCGACGCCACAGCGGTACAAAGTACCACTGATGATCAGATAATACTTCGCATGGTGACATATTCGACGACAGTCATCGCGATAGAGTTGAGGGTTGAATCATTGGGTTTGAAGATATAATGAAATATCTCCATACCATGGATCAGTTGTACTAATGAGAAACAACGATTCATCCAGAAAAGAGTCATTGTGCTCAACTTCTACATTAGAACGGGGAAGGTCACACATAAGTTCAGGAAACACCAAGGACTTTTTAGACTTGGATTTCTCAAAAAGAAGGTCGAATTCTTGCAGTATCACAATCCAGCATGAGTACTTTCCCCCAAGCACCTGATGTGTCAGTATGTGGTACATGGGGTTCAAGTCTGCGATGACGGTGGTGGTGCAGAGCAAGATATAGTGCCAGAACTTTTGGACAGCGATGACTGCCACGAGAGCAAGCTTCTCAACATGTGAATATCTAGTTTCGGCATCAATGAGACCCTTACTCAAATAGTATATTACATGTTCCTCGGTGTTTTGATCCTCCTGTACCAAAACCATGGTGATAGTGGTAGCAGAAGCAGCGAGATATAAGATGTAATCTCGGAAATAGTTTGGTGGTTGGATTACGGGGGCATGTGTGATGGCATGTTTGATGCTATCAAAGGATTTTTGAGCTTGATCGTCCCAAATGAATGGGACGTCCTTCTTAAGTAGTTTCATATACCCCTTAGTCTTCTCCGTGAAGTTACAAACAAAACGCCTTAAATAAGTCGCCTTCCCTTGGAGACTTTGAAGTTCCGTCACATCAGTTGGAGGTGGTAGGTTGACAATGGCCTCCACCTTTAAGGGATCGATGTGAATCCCATCCTTTGAGACAATAAACCCTAAGAGGAGTCCAGACTCAACGCAAAAGATACATTTATGAGGATTCAGACGGATATTGTACCATCTGCATCTAAGGAAAATGGCTGTTAGATGATCCATGTGGAACTCACGCTGCTTTGAATGAGCAAGGAGATCATCCAGGTATGGTTCCACAAAGTTCTTAATGTCATGGAAGGCATACGACATGGCCCGCTAGAATGTGGCACCGGTGTTTTTAAGGCCAAACGAGAGTTTATGGTATGCAAACGTCCCCCAAGGACAGATGAAATCCGTCTTATGTTGGTCGGCTGGGTTGATCTCAATCTGGTTCTAACCAGAAAATCCATCCATGAATGAAAAGATGACGCTTCCGGGCATAATTGTCGATAATCTGGTCAATGAATAGGGTCGGGTAGTTGTCCTTTGGACAAGCTTTATTAAGGTCCCGATAATCGACACAGATGCAAATGGTACCCTACTTTTTGTTCACAGGGACGACGTTTGAGACCCAATCTGTCAACAGGATAGGATAGATGAAGCCAACCTTTAAGAGATTTTCAATCTCTGCCTTGATCACCGCAGTCTTCCGGGGGTGTACTGGTCGCACAAATTTTGACGTACAGGTTTGATGTCGGGATAGGATTTTATTTCATGATAAATAATCATGGGGTCTATCCCAGGAATATCCTCATAGGACCAAGCAAATACGTCTCGAAATCGCTTAAATAATGCCATACCAATAACTATTTCTTCAGGGGAACACTTCTGGCCTATGCGAATGTGTTCCACTACACCAGGTTTCACCGAGATGTCTACCGAGGTGGTAGGCTCAATGTTGGACAAGTTTCCCTCAGTGTCCGAAAGACATGTAATATGGGGGAATGAGGGAATGGGTAGATATCCAGTGAAAAGATGTTGCTAATGTTGTCCTCTATGTACTCCAAAGGAGGAAGAAAAGACGACCTATGGTGGAGGTCATCCCACGGACCACGGGTCATCCCACGGACCATCATAACTTCCATGATGGACTCATATGAATGAAAAGTATGAAGTAAGAGATCAAGTAGAGATGATGCCCGTCGTAGAGAACAGGATGGGGAAGTCACAGTTAAGTGGATCTCCAGCGCTGACTGGATAGCCTCACAAATATGTTCAGCGGGTGAAAGAGGCATTGTGTCTCCAATCAGGTGTGTTGTGGCTTCGTCATGTACAAGCCAAGTATCAGTAGAGTGAGATGAAACCTCTATGGAGATCATGTTCACCGAGGCGACATGATTAGGGGGGTATGAAATTGGAAAAACACCCATGAGAGATGAATCTTTCAAAAGGCCAACCCCTATACTCTCATACTATTTTGACGTTTGTCCAATGGAAGAAACATGGTCACCAGGATGAGTAGTAGTGTTTGGTGTGCAAAAATCTAATTAGTCAACAGTAACAATTCATTCTTGGTGGGGGAATTGTACTATGCGGAAGACTGAAGAGGCTACTGCCTGCATGGCATAAAACTAATTGCGACCAAGCAAGAGATTATAATCTATTGGGGCCGAGACCATTTCCACATTAATGGTTACGGTCTTTCCGCCCAACTCAACTGCGAGAGATTGTAGGAGCCCATGAGGTTGAAAGCCACGCCCGTCGAATGCTTTCAATGTGGTAGGAGAACGATTCAATTCGAGGGAGCCGATGGCTCTCCAACAGGCGATCGACATGACAGAAGTAGAGGCGCTTTCGTCCAAAATGGAACGATGGACAATTTTCCCAGCAATGTTCGTAGCCACTTGCAATGCAAGCTGATGGGAAAGCCTCAGCTTGGCGTAGTCAATTCGGAACATGATGGTATTCCAAGAATTAGGGTCAACTGCACCGATTGCTGCAAGGAGAGTTTTGCGTTGATTAGGACAATTCTGCAAAACTTCCAGTGTGGACATGGCACAAGGAACTTGTGCCAAGTCCTCTATGATATTGTAATTCTGTGCTGCCTGAGCATTAGGATTGAAAACAACTTTTCGAATCGTGCTTTTGGGAAGTTGCAATATCAAATCTAAGGATGAATTCTCAATGGTGAGAGAAGTTGATGGTACAGTGACATTAGGTAAGGAGTTGGAAGCTTTTTCAGTATTAATTCCAATAGGTTCCTTTGAAGGGACCGAGTCATATGATCGCAAGCGAGTGTTCAAATTGATCGTTTCATTACGCACCATGAGAACATGCACGGTATTGGATGGTTCCCCCTGGGCTGGGGGGGTTGAGCAATCATTTGTTGATTTTGAGTGGGAAATGGATCGTTGAGGATTGCAGGAGTCAGTTTACCCCTAAGAAACTTTTGAGCTTTATCTCTATGGGGACACTCTTTGGAGAAGTGATCATCTCTGTACAGTAGACAAAGATACTTTAGTTTTCGTTTCTGTTTGGTGTCGTCAGGAGTGCTATTTCGTTCCTGCTAGGTGGAAGAATTATTAGGTTTCCCTTAGTTCTTCTTCTTGCCGCCGGACTTCTGAGATGAAGCTGATTGGACAGAATTCACCTCTTCAATTACAACAGGAGTGGTGGATTTGGTGGTGTTGTGGCCATCCTGAGCTGGTAATGGGGAGGAACCATGGAGGTTTGACGCTCCAATGGCGTTAGAAGCAGGTTGGGTTTTAAGGGATCCAATGATGCCATCTGTTTGGGGTCCCTTAGGAGGTTTCATGGGGTCATAAGTGTCGCAGGGTGTGTTAGGAAGAATTTCAAATAGTGTGCCCGATTGAGCATAGACCAAGTCTAGGTAATGGGCACGAGCGATAGCTTGTTCTTCAGTGACAGCACCGCCCATGGCGACATGTTGAGCTATGTGAGGAATGAGAGACTTCGTAAACCAATTTTCTAGGAGTTGGTCTAGAATGGGAGCCTTAATCAAGCGTCTTCTCCTCAACCACTCATGTATATGAGTAGAGATATGAGTATCGGTATTCTGGCGGAGAGAGGTGAGAAGGTCTGTACCAGTTTCGTACCGTATAGGAAGTTGGAAGTGAGTCAAAAATTTCATAGCAAGAGAACCGAAATCATGAAAAGAATGAGGTGGTAGTTCGATGTACCACTTGGAAGTCAAACCAGTGAGAGTCCATTGAAATAATCTCAAACAGATTGATTCGTCCATTAGAGAGTTGGATGAGCACCATAAATGGTGTGTCATCACATGGTGTTTGGGATCCTCGTCTGGCTTGCCGTCAAACTTAGGTATATCTAATGGAATTTTCATCGGAATCGAGGGCCAGTTAGTTTCGTGGCATATGGGGTCATTCGTCAGTCGAGATAGATCAGGTAGGTCCAAAGTGGCCAAAAAGGGCAGCTGTTGATTAGGTTGCGGGTACTGGTAGTACTGGTAAGGCATGTAAGGACTAGTAGGACCTCGTATCGACTGAATAAAGGGTGACCACGGAGGAAACTGACCGTAGGGGGGTGTGCCACCCGGACCGTAAGGGGGTCCTCCACCATAAGGTAGTCCATTCCAATAAAGTGGGGGTCCACCTCCACCACCGGGAGGAGGTGGAGGTCCACCACCACTGCCGGGAGGAGGTGGGGGTCCATAACCATAATAAGGTGGACCACCACCGCCTCCGCCTAGAGGGGGTGGTGGACCAACTTCACCGCTAGAAGGATGGGGGCCCCCACCACCTCCGTCGCCGGAAGGATGAGGGTCTTCACCACCACCACAGACACCATAATAATTAGATCCACCACTGCCTCCACGTGGAGGGGGTGGTGGACCACCTCCACCACCCGAAGGGAAATGTCCTCCTCCACCATAATGGGGTGGTCCTCTTCCACATCCGTCGGGGGGGTTGGTGGACCATTCCACCCACCGTCGGAAGGGTGGCGGTCATTGTTGGTAAAATGAGTTGGACCTCCGCTAGAAGGGAGAGGTCCGCCTCCTCCAAAGTTAGGTGGGGGATCGCCCCCTCCAGCAGGAGGTGGGGGTGGACCGATCGAGGCTGGTGGTGCTTGAGGGATAGTTGGTTGGGGTCCATGTTATAAAATGGGGTGTTTCCCCCATAGAGTGTAGGGATTTCTGGGATAGGGTATCCCGTATGGTGCGTTTCCAAGATTAGATTGACCCGGCACAGGGTTAACAGAACCTAGATATGCTTGACTCTATGAGGGTTGAGTTATATTAGATGGCCCCCCAACATGAGATAATCCCATGGTGGATGGTCTAGCGGGTTGGGGGGGTCCAACGGGAGGCCCGTTGGGGATTCCACTGCCTATGTTCTGGTTAGGAAATGGGGGTTTCCCCCCAGCCACAATAGGCTGACCACTATTCAAAGGTTGAACCAACATAGGTTGTTGATTAGCTACCATAGTAATAATGTTACCAATGAGATAATCCGAGGGAATGGAGTATCCTCCCTTCGAATTTTGAGGTAGGGGAGGAGCTGGTAAAGTAATTGTGGTAGTAATAGGTGTGTTGGACTATTGTCCTTCAACCGGTTAGTTCACTTGAAGTGCAGGACTGGACTCTTGCGAGGGTTGACCAGTCTCATTAATGGTCAGGTTTTGGAGGGATGGTTTGGGTGAACCAAAAGATATCGGATGAACTTAGGTGTCTCTATACCGAGGTCGTTGTTCGAGACTTTGTCTTCAAAGTTCATCACCCCTAACACATAATCGTTCTAGATGATCATGAATAGGGCCGAAAATCTCGGCTGGGTCGGGCCTGTAGAAGGGTCTAGAGAGTTATGGATTAGTCTAGTTGGGTGGGGATGCGATGGAAAAATGAGCCACTAGGTGACCGGTAGAAGATGTCCAATAGGATGCGGCTGGACCAGCAGTTGTTGTGGGATTGTCCTGGGGTTGATTTATCCATTCCAATGATCCAGGCTCTCTCGACATAACTGTCGGGAGGGTATCGTCTTGTGAAGTAGAAATGTCCACCTCTTCACCTTGTGGGGTGTTGGAGGTGGATGAATCTAGTGGATTTGGGGGAAACAAAATTCCCCCAACATTCAGAGTGGGGTTCTCAACTTCAGTAACTACGACCGTGTTATGTTGATCCATTCTTACCCACGAAATAACCTCCGGATTAAGGGGATATTCGGGTGATAATTTTAAGATCCTACGAGATCTTCTCTAGGGAAAATCCTCTAGAGTGTCAGGAAAATCAACCAGGGTGGATGAAACAACATTTCTCCTAAGGGTATGCTACAAAAGAAACGTAGTCCAGAAAAACCTACTCAAACTAAGGCAACACGCAGACTTATGTGACAGAGTGGATTCAAATTCTGGAACCTCGCGAGATTATCAAGGCATCGCAAACCGCTATTTACTACAGGGTCCAACAATATGACGTGACAAGGAGGATTGGGACCGTACCCTTTTTTGCATACCCGATTACCTGGACAGTACGTGCGTGCTAATATCCCTGAGTGTTGTTCTCGGTGTATTGATTTTCTAAGACAGCCAAATGGTTGACTCAGCTGGTTTCAGGAATCCTAGTGGCGTCTCCCAATATATGCAAGGTACATGGGAGCTCAAATCCACAGTGGTGTTGTCTAATTCACAACTATTCAGCAAGAGACCTTCCGATATACTATCGAGTATGTGATACACCCTTAGATATACGCCAAGTACGGATTATGGTACTTGGTGGGTACGTGAAGGAGCTCGATATACCAATAAGTACGTGGAAGACCACAATACCCCCAGGATATAGTGCTGGAAAATAACGACGGCTGCCACCCTTAACGACGCCGGAACATGTCTCTAACTTACACACAAGTTGCTAAAAAGTTTTACCTAGTTCTACTGTTAATTTTATCTAGACGGTTAGGTGAATGCATGAGGTGAGTACATAATCGAAAAAATAATGCAAGGCATAGCTACATGCACAAAATATTCATTTCTTTTGATGAACTCTAACTATGGGAAGGAGAAATATTTTTTCTTTCCAATGAGATTGCCAAAACAACACAATGCAATAATTCCCAATTCAAACAATTTTGACTATAAAAGCATTCTTTTGATTTTGTGCGAAACGCAAGAATTACAACACTACTAATCCAAATTGCAACATTTTTTCCTTTTCTTTTCCTTTTCAAAGTAAAATGACACTATATAATGAAAAGAGAGGATTCTAAGATGGATTATGCAAGCTTTTCAATTTCACTTTCAATGGCCTAAAAACAGAAAGAATTAAGAATGCATCTATCTTTCCTTAGCATGGAACTAATTTTGCAAAAACTGAAGTAAACTTTGGATTTTTCGAGAAAATGAGAAACTCATAATTCCAGAAAAACACAAGCGATCACACATTTATTCAATTTTTCAAAAAACGCATAAGCAAAACATTCCAATGCATGAACAATTTTCTTCAACAATGCTTGAGAAATGATGGGAAAGAGGCACTTTTAACTTTTCAATGGATGCATCAAAAGATTAACTTGATAACAACTACACTTTCAGATGTAAATGACCGAAAAGAAAACACTACTTGCAGTACTCAGTGCACTCAGAAAACTCAAGAAAAGACAAGCACTCAATCAAACTGAAAGACACACGTGACTCAACGTCAGATAGTAGCAAGCAAACCAAGCAAGTAAAGCTCAAAAAATAATGTAAAGGAGGTCTGGGAGCTGATCTGATGCAGTAACCATATCAGTTAAGGAGAGGAGGGAATGCAAGGGTGAGCAAATGAAGGTAGGGGAGACAAGAGTATCCACCACTACCGGTTCTCATACTTGTCCAAGGCGGAACCCAAAATCAATCCAAACAAAACCAAACACTCAACACACAAATCAAATATGGGATCTCTGGTTGGATCTTGCAGCACAGAGGGAGTTCATACAACAAACCAAAGATCAGATTAAGAAATGGAGATGGGATTCCTGCATGCCAAATTCAACAAATTGGCGCACTCTGTCCTTGTACACAGTCCGACATCGCAGTTCACCAATGTGGGGAGTGCGATGGTGTCGCAGTATACCAGTGAGAGGACTGTGACAAGTTTTTAACAGACAAAGAACAGAGACACAATGTCACTCTATTTTCACTGACCAGGTGCAACAGACGAGATCTAAGTTCAAAAAATGAATCAAATATCCAAGCAATGATCTATGAAATGGTTTGAACATGCGTAGTACAAACTCAGAGGAAGCAGATCAGAGTCTTCAAGATGAAGATCTAATAGTGAAATCAACTCAAGAAGCAAATGACAAATAACAGGATTGTGTCAATCAATCAATTGAAAATGACTCTCAGATTGACAACTACATAACAAGATACCTCCCCAGTATGGTCGCCAGATTTTTTTTGTGGACAATCTACCAAGATCAGACACAAGGCCTGATCTCCCTAGCTTAACGTAAGTCTAGAACAAATAAGACAGAACATAAAATTCTTTCCTAGATCGTATAGAAATACATATGTAAGAGTAGATCTTTTCTTAGATTTGTAGATCCTTTTCTCCTTCGTTGATCCAATGCTCCAGCACTGCCAGATTGCAAGTAGCTAAACCCTGTTGAACATGTGACAGACCACAAGAAGTGAAAGCATATATCTCATATGATATATATAAGCTAACAGTTAAGGAGGAAAGCTCTAAACATCATCAAGGAGACAACATTTATGGAAAGCAATTATATTAACTGTATTGAAGAGTGGAGAAGTACAATAGAAAAGAAGATTACAACCATTTCCTTAATGATGCAAGCTCCTTCCGACAAGCCATGCCAAAGCTCCTAGAGAGAAGTGGATGTTCCCCAAGGTAGAGTATTATATCTATTGAGCTTTATTTCACTAGCATAAGAGTACCATAGACTTCCTCCCCTTGGGATGGGAGTGAGCTTCATTTAAATAGGACTAAGTGGATAGGGTATGGATAGGATAGGTTGAGATATGATAGGATAGGCTTAAGGGATCTTTCCAAGGTGATAGGAATCGAGTGCCAACTCTCCCAAGAGGTCAGGGATAGGGTCCCAAGTCAGAAAGCTTCGAGAAAAGGCTCGAAGGGCTATTTTAGTCCATTAACTGACATTGGCATACCCTGCAATAGAAAAAGCTGCGACATCGCATGCTGCATGAGTGAAACCTACGACGACCTCTCAAAACCTAGTACAAATGGGTACAAATCCTTCCAGGTCAATCACTCAATCAAGGTAGCTCCAGGGTTGTATACACCGAATCTCATGATGGGAATATTTTAGGTGTAACAATTACATTTGAATCTCTAGAGAGCATTGATTCCTTCCATATGGAAAAGCTTCTTAAAAATGGCCATTCATGAATTGTGGCTCAATTTCATGCCATTCAAGATTTTCATATACCTTCTCAACATGTTCATTCTAACATGCATTTAGTCTTCTCCAAACACCAATCCATACTTGAACCTCCCAAATATCTCACACCTTCTTGAGGTGAGCATTATCATTCTATTTCACTCATAATCATTAGCTTCCCACCCAATGTATGCCTATATTTACATCCATTTAACCAAAAAATGAAATACGAAATATATTTCGGGAGTTTTAGCCATTGATATCACCCACCCTAATACTAGTTGTTATTCTTCACCAATTTTAATGGTCCTTAAGAAAGAAGACACTTAGAGCATGTGTCTTGACATTTTATCTCTAAACAAATTGATATTCAAGGATAAGATTCCCATTCTAGTCATTGATGACCTTTTGGATGATCTCAAGGTGGTAAATTCTTCACCAAATTTGATCTTCACTTAGGCTATAAAAAATTTCGTTGGAGGTGAATATTTCTAAGACTAATGTTTGCATATATGAAGGTCATCATGAGTTCTTGGTGATCCCCTTTGGAATTTTCAATGCACCTTCTAGAGTCTCATGAACAAGACAATTAAACCATTTCTATGTAATTTTGTCCTTGTCTTTTTATGACACCTTGATCTATAGTTAAACTTGGAAATCCCATGTTTCCCATGTGGATATGGTCTTACAACTACTTGTTGATCATCAAGCCTTTCTTAATAGATCCAAATGTGCATATGGTTCCTCTGAAGCGAAATATTAGTGCCATATTGTTAGTCAATATGGTGTGCATGTGGATTTAAATAAATTTGAAGTGATGAAGGATTGACATCACTCAAATTATTTTAAAAACTTAAGATATTTTAAATACTCAATTGTTTAATATTTAGACCATGACAACTATTATCTATGTGGTGCATGTGAAATACTCTGTAGTATGTTTTTATATTAGGGTAATTGTAACAACAGTTTTAACTCCCAAGTTTGGTAGGATTTTGGACTCCTATATTCTATGTTCATTTTGCTTTTCAACTTTTATATTTTTGGTTGTCACAACCATGTATATAAGATCTTTCAAGACTTTTATTTAAGAGTTTTTTAATAATGTTGTATCATAGCCCTATGTTCTATAATCTTTATTTAAAATTATAAAAACAAATAATTGTTTTCTTTTAATTACCCTATATCATAGTATTGTGTTCTAAATATTTGTTAATGTGTTGTTATTGTTGTGTGATTACTTGTACTTGGAATTTTGAGGGCACTATGACAGTTGTCATCAAAAACCATCCCCCATCTCAAAAATTGGTTGTGACATAGATTTTTTATAATCCTTGATGTTAATCCCATTTAAAATTATTGCATTGCGTACCTTTTAAGTTAAAAAGGAATCAAATCGATTGCTTATTGCTATAGTCAAATCACCCCTTGCCTTGAACCAAAGGCCACTTGAATTCAAGATTAGTTTTTAAACAAAAACTATTTTTATGGACTCAAAAAATGATATAAATGAGTTGATTTAAGTGACAAATTCAAGATTAAAATAATATTCAATTATTTTTATACATAAAGATGAAAAACATGAAGTGACAGTACAAGGAAAATGCCCTCTCGTTGAGGTTATAATGGAAGCCCATAAAAAAAGACCCGAAAATCCGTTTATAGTAGAGGTGAGTGGGCAAAGGTTTTAGCAGATGTATTTTTTCGGTGCTTTTATCACAAAACGCACCAGTGCATGTTTCAACATAACGCACAAGGCCAGCCACAAATTATATCGCACCGCGCTAGAAAAACTATCAATAAAAAAATTAATTAAAAAAATCCTATTATTTTAATACCCCTAGCACAACGCGTTTATGAATACGACATGCACTAGTGCATTTGACAATAAAGCCCCTAGTGCGTTAAATAGACAATAACGCACCACTCTATCAATACAATTGTATTGACAGAACTCATTAAATTTTGAAAACCAATAACCAGTGCACTAGATATTCCGAAATGCCTCAGTGCGTGTCAAAGGGACAAACAAACCATTTATTATTATATAAAATATAAAAAAGTTTAATTTTATTACAAAAGATGTTATTTTTTATTAAAAACTCTACTCTTCGGTGCGTCGTGATTATTGGACGCACCGGTGCGTGCTATTTTCAACCACACCGGAACAGGGTTTAATAAAAAAAGCGTGGGGTAAAACTCACTTTTACCCTCCTCAATGCGTTTTGAGCCTATCAGCACTAGTGTTTCACTTCACCCACTTGGATGCCCTGGCACTCATGGTCCACATGGACACATTCTTCACTCCTATTGGTTGCTACTTCTAGTTTGAATTTTTCCAAATAGTGGGAAAAAATTCAAATTTTCCATACATCACCAAGATGCCTTTTCGACGGACTGTTTAGCCGGTATATTGATTTTTACTTCATAATTTAATTTTTTTAGTGGATTACTTTTTAGAATTGAGCTTAAATTTTTCCTATTTTTGTAAAAAAATTAAAAAATTGTGTGGTGTGTTTGAGCCTTTTGTCTCGCACCAACAAGCGGTGCCCCCTGTAAATTTTTATAGGCACAATACGGACGGTGTGAGCCTAATAACTTGAACGCACCGCCACATCATAAAAATTTATATAAAAACATTGAAATGGTAATCGATTCATTCATGAATGGAGAGCATCTGTTACCTAGTGCACTTAAATGTATCGAACGCACCGGTTAACAATACCTAAGAAACACAAAAAATTATGTGGTGCACCTAGGGCATGTCAGTGCACTGGTGTCGATGCTCTGATGTGCCATAGGCGCACTATGAAAATATTCTCATTCAACATTAACATTTGTTAAACAACAATGCATTTTGTTTAAGTCAATGCAATGTCAACGTTGCACTTACTTGAACTAAACACACTGATAATTGAATAGTATAAATCAGAGTGCCAAAATACATAATTTTACGGGGCTCCTTGGGCACATCATTGCACTAGTATGGGTGCTCTGACATGCTATAGGTGCATTGTCAGTAGTTTAATATAAAATTTTAAAATTTAATAAATGGTGGTGCATTTCAATCATTTAAGCACATCATATACAGTGCACATTTTTGGATGAAATGCAACAAGAAGTAAATTTCTTCAGTAGTTTAGAAACTCGTAATTTAACGGTGCTTTTACTCGAATCATATAATTTAAAAAAATTACATTCTAACAGAAATTTCATAAATTAATGCAATTATAATTCTTAATATTATTTATAACAAAAGAATCATAAAATATAAACATTCAATATTAATATAGAAATTTGATACCACCTTCAAGTCAAGAAGAATATGTTAGCCTTTACGTTCACAAAAATAAAATTAAATATTTTAAGTTGTTTTCATGGTGTATTTATATGTATACATTAAACATAATAAGAGTAATTGGGACAATGACATATAACCATTCCATACAATCATAAATTACTTCATATACATAAACCATATTTCGCATCATATTGGTTAACCAACTGAAATTGTTTAAACACTGCATTCAATAATCAACTTTTCATTTCCACCGTCATAGCATGAAAAATAAAAAATATAATTACACAGTCAAAGATAACAATAAAAAATGATATCTCAATCTGTAAATGATGAAATAAAACATGTACATATCACTCTCTGTTTCCATCACCTTCATTATCTTCTGTGGTTGGCATGATAGCATTGTTTTTTCTCAAAAACATGTTTAGATCTAGGATTGTGTCTTAATATGAACCACCAATATCTATCCAACACATATGGGTAAAACAACACTTGGTTGCAGTGTTTTGAGAAAACATAAGGCTTCTTAATTTCATCCCACATCTTTCTAGAGTTGATACATATCGACCCACTATAATGATCTTCCTTTACATTATTCCCATCAAATGTGTCCCACCACCTACACCTAAAATAACACATTGGAAAGATGAGAAATCCACTTCAATGATCTCTTGTATCTTTTCGACATAACCCAACACCCCTCCTATCAGGTTTCGATCTTGGTGGCTAGCACCACAAGATTGGCCGAACTCGATTTCCACTCCACAGCCTTGTGTAAGAGGCCCATCATTAACATCCTAGGTGCAAAAAATGATGTCCATAAGCCCACATAGATGGGAACTCTTGTATGTGAGGAACCTGCAGCAATTAAATGATGAAAATGCACGATATAGCAGAAATAGAAGAACACATAAGAGATTTATTGATCGCAGGACACTTTGAGGGGGGAACCTCATTTGAGCAAGCTCAATAAAAATAACTCATGGATACCTTCATTGGCCTCAACACATACTTATATACTAAGTCTATGCGCCAATACTATGGATCAATACCATGGAACATATAATACTATGGGCTAATACAAAATATTGATCAATACCATGGAACATATAATACTATGGGACGACTTACAAAGCATATGTGTCCAACAACAATATACTAACAAAGTAAAGAGAAGGGTTGACACGGGTTCCTAAAATCCCCTCTCCCTTAGAAAAAGCTTTGTCTTCAAAGCTTTAGATGTGGAAATTGATGTTGAATCTGAAGGAGTGGTTCCCATGTAGCATCATGTCGTTGCATTCCATGCCACTGAATTAATACCTATGTGATAGATAGAGAGTGAAGCTGACGAGTGCGCCTATTGAGGAAAGGTTAGAGGTTCGATCCTCCCCGACCCCAATATTTTTGGTAAATCGAGCTATATGGTGGCCAATCGGATCTCCACGTGGCGACCTCCGATTGGTCCACTTGGATGCCAATTGTAATGCAATAGCTTGCAAAAGCTAGGATAGAATTTTTAGGGTTTCCATAAGTGTTTAAATACACATTCAGTTTTGGTTTGTAATGCATTAGTTTATCTTCTCTTTATCAATAAAGATAGCTGATTTTAGTTCTGCATCCATCCTTCATTGTAATTTTTGTAATTCCTGTAGGAGACTATAGTCTGAAATATGAATTAAGGGGGAGTGTTTGCAAATGTAATTAATTCCTCGGATCATCTTTATATCAAATCAAGTCAATTATGTAACACATGTAATCAATTTGGCAGGTGCAGATTTAATGTGGCACTTGTAACTCCCCAAGAAAATCCCTGCTGATGAAGCCTCTAGAGCAAGCACGGTTTTATATGATGTAGAAGTATGTAGAGACACGCGCTTTGCCTATGGGGGTTGGAAAACGACGGCCTAGTTTTATATGTTATCTGTAATAGGTTTTCGCTTTAGAAGAGGAGGATAATACAAGAAGAGCATTCGCTCATCCTGTTCTGGTGTTTTAAAGGTGTAGTTCTGTGTAGAAATTTCTGTTTGTATGACTCTTTTTCGCCCTCCAATACAACAAAAAGACCTCAAATGGTGCCTTGATATCCGTCATTAAACTGGTGTCACAATGTTGCTTGCTTTTCACTATGAAATTTTTACTCCTCAGAAGGTAGCGAATCATATTTGACTAGAAATTAGTGGTTTCCTGTAAAATTACTCAATATACATCATACTCCAAACATACATTATACTGGCCATATATTTTACCCGATCTTTGCTCACTGTGATACCGTACATTAGACTCGAATGCTATTAACACCTTGCTAATCTCACTTCTAGACTAACAAAATAATATTGGCCTCTCCGTTCCATAATGTATGGGTGAAGTAAAAGTGCATGGTCTTACGCTGAGCACTCCGATGAGTCCAGTTATTATTGCTTCCGCAACATAATATCAACATTGTTCCGCAACTATTCATAGCTCTCCAGCCATTATGGATTTATGTTGCCATATCCGATGCACAACTCATTCCAGAGTTCCACAGCGATATAGAGAGGGAGGCCAGCTCTGGAGGCTGCTATGACTTCCATGTCAATCATTGTTCGACAAAGAACATGATACAAGCAACTGTATCCCTTGCTCCACGATCGCAAGTATGATAAAGCGATCTCAAATACGATTCTTCGACGCATCGTATTCATCCTCAATATCTTTCAGACTGATCAAAGGAACGCCAACCATGTCACTGAATCTTTCTACTATTTGCAAATACCCTAGCAGCTGCCGCGTTGGATTGAGCAAACTCCTTCAACGGTACCTGAAACAATCTCCAATGTTCAACGTCTTCCTTACCCTATCTAACGAACGCGGAGTCTGTACGTGTTTTCATGAGTGGAGCTCGGCATCTCTTCTCAATGACAGCCACCGTCGGAAAAGAAATGCTTTGCTTTAGTTGCATCAACCTCTTGTTAGATATTAATGAATATTTGCTTAATTTACAAACAGTTGAAACCATTTCCGTATTTCCCTCATTTATGTTGCTAATTAGATCCTGGTTTGTAGGATTCTAAACAGTTATATATTTGTAATGGTTTTCTCTTTATTCAATAAGAAATAGTTCTACTTTTCGTTTGTATTCTATTTTGGTATCAGAGCTCAAAGGGAGCCATTCGCTGTTCACTATGGAGGACACACCACACTGTGGAAAGCGATTATTGACCGTTTTTCTTCATTGAAAAGTTTGTGTGAAAGGTGTCCATGGAGGGGCGTCTAGCTGCACTAAGGAAACGGTTACCAGGAGCTGCGAAGGGGCAGCTATATTGTGCCTAAGGCATAGATCGTTGTTTGCAGTGAAAAGATAGTGAAGCTGCTGCATAGAGACTATGTTCACTATGATTACCCGGTGGAGATTTGTTGTACCAGATCTCAAGAGATTCACTGCATTTAACCCGTGCGTCAACATCTGAAGGAGGAATAGGAGCCTGTCGCGATCTATTGTAATCTGCAGAGAGGAAGGAATGCTACCCAGGAGAACACTGCTGGAGAAAGGGGCGAAAATATTGAATTTTCGCGAGTCCCCAGGTTGAAGGGGCGCAAAAGTTTGGTGGCACACTTCCAAATTATTTCCGTAAGGAGTTTTTTGTGGGTAGAGGCTATTGAGAGACGCTAAAATTTGATTTTTGCTATGTGTATGTTTGTTGGGTGCACTTGCTACAGTGCTATGTGCATGATAGACCCGTGGACTCCTTGTGAGCGTTCTTTGAGATGCTACATATAACTTTTATGTGAGCTCATGCTTCCTTAATGAGATCAATACATGCCACAGACATTATATGCAGCTGGGATTTGATTTGAAAAATAAGGGAGTAACCTGAGAAAAGACGTATTTTCCAAATAGAGCTATTTTTCTTGAATTAGTGTTTTAGCAGCTATGACAAATTTCTTTCCCGAAAATTATATGAACGAAGCTTCTAAGCTTGACAGTGACAATTACATTGACTGGAAATTCAAGATCTTAACTATATTTGAAGCATTGAATGTCTGGACTATAGTAAACGGAGATGAAACCAAGCCCACAGGTCCTACTGCTGCAGACTAGGAGAAATGAGAAACGAAGGGAAAAGTGTTGTTGCGGCTGTCTGTCAAAGACAGCATAATCCCGCACATCAGAGATTGTAAAACTTCCAAGGAGACATGAGACATATTGAAAGGTTTGTATGAAACTACAAACTCCAATAGGATTATGTTTCTGAAGACTAAGTTATTGTCCATCAAAACGGCAGCAAATGAGAATATCACCAACTATGTTTCCCGGATTAAGGATTTATGTGATCAATTAAGTGCAATTGGTGATACTGTTTCAAATACTGACATGGTAACTATTACATTAAAAGGTTTAATTAGAGGTTATCATGTCTTTATTTCAAGTCTAGGAGGTAGAGCAACGCCACCTACATTTAATGAGTTAACAGGGATTCTTCTACAACAAGAAGAAAGAGTGAAACTGTTTGAGCTGGACTCTCATTCTTCAGAATTGGCGTTAATAGCAAAAGGGAAACAACCCTATAGCGACAAGCCATGGAACAGAAATAGAACAGGCAAGTTTCAACCATGAAACAGAGGTATGACTCACTCAAAATCTGATTCACATGATAAGAAAAATGATGGTTTCTTTTACTATTGGAAACCTGGTCATTATGCTAAAGACTGTTATAAAAGGAAAGCTAATGAATCCAAACAGAAGTTTAGAAAACATAATGGAAATTATATGACAACCGACACATCTACCAATGAAGGTTTTAAGAATTTAAAGTTGTTTATTTCAGAAGCAGCATTATCTACAAAAACTAATGATGAAAATGCATGGTTCACAGATTCAAGTGCCTCAACCCATATGTGTTGTGTCAAAGAGTGGTTTGATGAATATCATGAGAGCACAGATGAAACACACATATACTTAGGAGATAATAGATCTCATAAGATTCACGGTTATGGAGTAATATGTGTGAAATTACCTAATGGCCAAAAGAAATAGATTCATGATGTGTTGTATGTTCCAGGCATAAAAAAGAATTTGATTTCTGAATTTGAATGTAGAATTTATGCAGTCTCACTGTCTTGTGAAGGATATTCATAATCATTATAATGTCATAGCCACAGGGACAAGAATTGAAGGATTGTATAAGCTTGATGTCACAAAGTCCACTCATCAAGCATTGATATCTACTACAATGACAACTGAAGAGTTATGGCATTGTAGGTTTGGACATCTTAATTAAAATGACTTCATAATAAATTGATGGTTGAAGGGCTTCTTGTTTTGAAACATGAGCATATAGAATGTGAAGCTTGTGCACTAGGTAAGCAGCATAGGGAAGAATTTCCAGTGCATAAAGAGAAGAAACACAGAGAATTAATTGAATTAATACATACTGATGTCTATAGTCCCATGCAAACCATATCACTTGGTGGTACAAGGTATTTTCTTATATTTGTTGATGACAAATCAAGATTTATTTGGGTTTATTTTATAAGGAAAAAGAATGATGTATTTTATAAGGAAAAGCAGATAGGTAAATGCATCAAGATACTCAGATCTGATCAAGGTGGAGAATACACCTCATGAGATTTTGATAGCTACTACAAGAACAATGGGATCATTCAACAATTCACAGTGCCTTTTAGACCACAGCAAAACAATGTAGCTGAAAGGAAGAACATGACATTAGTGGAATGTGCTCACAGCATGTTAAAAGGTAAAAATATCTAATGGATTTTGGGCAGAAGCCATTAACACTACTGTTTATTTAAAGAATAGAAGTCCAACTAAGATTCTAGATTTAAAAACACCTTTTGAAGTTCTTTATGGCTATAAACCGAAGCTGGTCATTTAAGAATATTTGGTTCCAAGGCATTTGCTCATATTCTCAAAGATGAGAGAAGAAAACTGGATGCAAAATCTGTTAAGTGTACTTTTCTTGGTTATTGTGATGATCATAAGGCATACAAATTGTTTGATCTTAGTACACATAAGCTCATAGCAAGCAGAGATGTGATTTTTCATGAGACTACAGATGAAGAAATAAGTAAGGATGATGTCTAGCATACTCCTTATGACAATGATGTTCATGTAAAAATTGATATAGATAATGAACAGGAAAAGGAAAAGGAATAGGTACAACAACAAGGTGAAAGCAGCGTAGATACTCCAACCATTCCTATGCCTTAGAAAAAAAGAGATGAGAGTATAGAAAGTGGTGTACCACTGAGGAAGTCAACAAGAACAATTCAGATACCCTCCAGGTATAAAGACTATGCATCAATGACACAAGTAATGAATGTTGTAGAACCTACTTCTTATGAACAAGCCAGAAATCATAAGGATTGGAATACTGCAATGAATGAAGAATATGAATCAATAATGAAGAATGAAACTTGGGAATTAACTGAGTTGCCTGAAAACAAAGTTCCCATAGGATGTAAATGGCTGTATAAAACCAAATTTAATGCAGATGGGAGTATTGACAAATATAAGGCCAGATTAGTTGCAAAAGGGTATCCACAAAAGGAAGGAATTGATTATGAAGACACTTTTGCACCTGTAGCTAAGTTAAATACAATTAGAGTAATGATTTCATTAGCTACACAATACAATTGGAAAGTACATTAGTTAGATGTTAAATCGGCATTTATGAATGGTGATTTAAAAGAATAAGTTTATTTGGTTCAACCTGAAGGATTTATAAAGAAAGGGGAAGAAGTTATTGTCTGTAAACTCAAGAAATCTTTATATGGTTTGAAACAAGCACCTAGTTCTTGGTATACTAAGATTGATTCATTCTTTTCCCAGAAACGTTTTGTGAAAAGCAAAAATGATCCTAATTTGTATGTTAAAAAGGATGAAAATGGAAATGTTGCTTTGATATCCTTATATGTTGATGATTTGATTATCACTGGTAGTGCTTCTCATTTGATTGAAGATATTAAGATTCAGTTAGCATAGATATTTGAAATAAAGGATCTTGGTGAAATACATTCTTGTTTAGGTTTGAAAATATGGAGGGAAGACGGTAAAACAATTGTCACTCAAAGCAAATACTCAAGGGATATTCTAGAAAGATTCAATATGAGTGAAAGCAAGGCAGTATCAACACCTTTAGAACAAAAGGTTAAGTTATCTAGTCTTGATGAAACTAAAGAGGCAAATGGTGTTCTGTATCGCCAGTTGGTGGGAAGTTTAAACTATCTTACCACTACCAGACTTGACATAGCATATTCTGTCAGCATCCTGAGTAAGTTCATGGCTAAACCACTGGAAAGCTACTGGATAGCTACAAAGAAAGTCCTTCGATATCTGAAAGGAACTGTTAATTTTGGTACTATGTATACTGATGATTGTGATGCTGAGTTGACAGGTTACTCTGATTCAGATTGGGCTGGAAATCCTGATGACAGTAAATCAACCTCAGGATATGCATTCAACATAGGTATAGGGGTCGTGTCATGGAGTAGTAAGAAACATCCAATTGTTTCTTTATCATCAAAAGAAGCTGAATACAAAGCTCTATGCAATGCTATTTGTGAAGTTGTTTGGTTAAGAAGAATTCTTGAAGATGTTGGTAACAAGCAAATGAAGCCAACTATTCTCAAATGTGACAATCAAAGCTCTATTAAATTGGCATACAATCCAAATTTATCATGCCAGAACCAAGCATATTGAAATTCAACATCATTTTGTAAGAGAAAATATTCAAAAGAAGGAAATTGACTTGATCTATTGTAAAACCACTAATAATGTGGCTGACATCTTTACCAAGCCCCTTGGAAAGATGAATTTGGAAGAATGCATAAAACAGTTAAGTGTGGTAGAAAATCCATTTCTTCATTAAGGGGAAGTGTTAGATATTAATGAAGATATGCTTAATTTACAAACAGTTGAAACCATTTCCGTATTTCCCTCATATCTGTTGCTAATAAGATCCTGGTTTGTAGGATTCTGAACAGTTATATATTTGTAATGGTTTTCTCTTTATTCAATAAGAAATAGTTCTACTTTCCGTTTGTATTCTATTTCCTCTTCTATAAAGATAATACTAAGAGATTTGTCCTTTGCAAGTTGAAAAGCATTAAGAACAAGTTTGACACCATTATCAATGAACCATCCTATACAGGAAAACTTTCTTTGAGGCGATGAAAATGTGTCAGGCATATTGGTCTACTAAGCTGCACTGGATTGATGGATGCCTAACGACTTGGCGTTACCATTTCCTGCAATAATATGCCGCATTGGATGCCCATTTACCTTTTCAATTTCCATGACTGATAGTGGTAATCTACAGGAGATCTTTACATATTTGCACAATCTTTGCCTTTGGCAGTGCAACCTTTGTGAATAGAAACAACAATTGCTTCATTTTCATGTGTTATTGGAAGCATCATCAAGTCCATTGTTGATATGATGAATTCTTCTTCATCTTCATTCTCCTCAGATGATTACAAGAAGAGGCTCTTTCTCAACGTGAAAATATCAGAAAACGCGTTCTCATCCATAATCAATTAATACTCAATAATTTTTTTGAATACCCAATCGAATAATCTAATACCCAATGAAAACATGTCAACTTTGTGAGGATGTTCCTAATTATCATTCAGTATCTTACGACACATATACCATGCATCCCCTTCTTCTTCAAGATGGATGGTTGCATTAAGAAGTGTAGAAATAACAATGTCTCCAAGCTTGTAAGTACTATTATGAATATAATTAGCACAACCATTTAACTTTTGGCGGGTGAACAGGGATAGGTTACAAGTTAATGCCATGAAGAAGTTATCTCTTACTTGTTCTCTATGATTAGTTTTAATCACTTATTCTTCTCCATGCTTCAACTACATGCTATGCATCAACCACAAGTTATTTTATACATTTCTTTTTTTATAATTATTTATTTGGAATTTTGAAAGATACCATAAAATCAATCTCGACATTACACTTGTCTCATCCTATTCAATCTAGGAAAACCATAGATGGTAGTCCACCCCAAATTCTAAGATATATACACCTATAGATGTAAATATTCTCAGATTTAACATCTAGATGTGCCATTTCATGCTCATGGCTAAACTCCAGTGCCTAAGTAGTTTGATATATTTTTTGAAGAAGGTCCATGTCCATTCGTAGAATTCCTTTGTCATTTGCAGTAACCAAATTATGGTACCAAATCTCTACTTCAAATCTGTTCACCAAATCTCTACTTTAAATCTTCAATCTATCTCTCAACAAGATTTAGAAAATAATCTTTCTTGTTTTAAATCAACAACTTGTTGATCTCTCCAACTTTTTATTATCATACCTTCGCTTAAAGCTGTCCCAATAAGTCTTTTTCATTTCAGCTATTTTCCATATTTCACTCCATTCTCTTTATATCTTCGATTCTTGGCTCCTCGCTCTTCTCTTTCTAATCCATCACATTCACATTTTTCACCATTTCATTATCCTTTCTACAAATGTTGTGCAACTTTTTCTTATTAATACACTTGCACGTTTGTTATAACTTTATATTTTCTTATTAATACACCTCCACCATATAACTTTATATTCGGGCTGACATTTACTTTTATAACAATAATTTTTCCTTTTATAAAATGACCAACCTATAATTTCAGTAATAATTTGAAGAACATAAATAAATCTTATATAAAAGGAAAACAAGGAAAGAACCTTATTTAAAGTTTTACTCCATTAATAACTTTTTTTTAAAATTAATTGTTAAACTTTCTATTAATCAGAAAAAAGTACATAGAGATCCATACAGAAAAAAGTACATAGAAATACTGGCCTTTCCCCTAATACCTCTAACAGAAAATGAATATCCAGATCTCTAAACTGAAGTGTTATACATACTAAATATACGCGCTAGCACTGAGACGTGATCAGGAAATAAACTTCAAAATAAAATGGTGTTTGCAAAGCCTTCCTTAATTTGGGTTATTTTTCTTCTTGCTTAATGTGTTGATAGCTTGCTGGTCCCTATGCAATATATCTGAATATGGCAATATCTTGCTGGTTCCTTTCTAAGGAAAGTAAAAGAAAACATAATACGAAACTGATTATGATTTCATTTTGAGGTGACTTCACCTCACAAAGGATAATAAGAAACGATAATCACTAATCACAATCCAAAAATTTTGAAGGTGATTTAAGATAAATATATATATATATAGAACTAGAACTAAAACTAAAACTAATGGATAACCATGATAATCACAATCCAAAATTTTTGAAGGTGTTTTAAAATAAATAAATATATAAAACTAAAAGTAATGGATAACAAATCTAATAGAAAATCCTCTTAAGCCGCCATGCTTAAGAAGATCCAAATACTATTCTCAAACAAAGCTATACTACAAAGTAACGACAATGGCTACAAAGCATATCCAGATCAAGCATATCCAGATCTCTAAAACTGAATAGGTAACATTGAAACGTCATCAGGAAATAAACTTCAAACTAAAATGCTGAGCAAAACAACTGAAGAGATAACATGGAAACGTGATCACAAATAAACTTCAAAATAAAATGCTGAAATGCTGTTTGCGCCAGAGCCTTCATTCCGTTGGGTTATTTTTCTTCAAGGGATATATCTTAATATGTTAATATCTTGCTGGTCCCTTTCTATGTAACCCTGTGTAATCAAATTTTCAACGATCTTTTTAAATACTTCTCCATCTATCTTGAACATCCCTCCATGTTGCTCAATGCATTCATTTAGTAGCTGTTGATAATGCAAAGATTTTTTGCTCTTCATGATGCGGACTATTAAGGCACTAACTCTGTGATTACGGTTCATATTAACCTTTTTCTTCTCATCTTCGGATGGAAGTAGAATCTTAATCTTCCTTCTTCGGTTTGTAAAACTGTAATTGACCTGAAAGCCATCGCTTGTAGAGATCTGTTTTGTATCCGGCTCCTTGAGCAAAATCTTATAGTTTCCAAATACAATTGAATGCAGCAGCCTGACAAGATCTTCATCTCCCAAGTTCAATTGAGATTTGATCTCTAAATAACTCATCTTTTGAGAGTTATTAAACAATAACAATAAAATTGCATAATATGGTGTTACTAGCATTTCTATTGGGCCAGCATCAAACTTGCACACGAGATTACAGGTCCCCATGGAATATAGCCATGTAAGTTTTCGTTTTTTAGTACATGCAGAATAAAACTCTTCGAATGCCTCCACACATTTAATCATCTCAAATGGTAAATTAGGTTCAGAAGATTTGAAGCTTGGCCAAAATGCAAAATTCAGAACCCTAACATCCAAATTTATTCCAGGATTAATATTTGGATTCTTAGTCAGGTATAACTCAAAACTAACTTGGTACTTCACCTCTGTTTGTAACAAATCTCTAATCATACGCTCCATCTTGGGTGCCAATTGATCACCAAATTGCTGCTTCAGATATGACAACATGCTCAGCTCATGAATATCATTTGTACTTTTATCGTGCAGCAGTCTACTAGCTAGTTTTCTCTTATAGAATTCCCCAAACAGATCTCTATCACTCACAAAATCAAGAAACCTGGTCACCTTTACAAGGATACTCTCAATCTCATCATCTCTTAATTTTTCACGAGTGCCGCCCTTTTTAAGTACATTATCACAAAGGGTGGCCAGGAATTCTTCACTTGTGCTTCCTGCAACTCTTTTATTACAGAATCCCTCCAATGCTTCGTTTAAAGCCCTATAAAAAAAACGCATTGTGATTAAAGGCATTGATAACGTATCCCACATACTTGTCATGCAATTCCAGAACTGTATATACAAATGCAGCTTCTTCTTCCACGCCACCTATCTCCCTTCTCCTTGCTTTATCAGTTATAGCATTTAGTGCCCTCATAACTGGTGCAGTTCCTTCTCTAATTACATGCTCTCTAAAACTATTTACAAGTGTTTCCAGAACTTCCGGTATTCTGCAAAACAGAAAGTAAAGCTTTGAAAGATCAAGTTTGTTTTCATCCTTTAGAAGGGCACTACAACATGGAAACAGATTTTCAAGGAGTTGTGTCTTGTAATGTGAAAGGAGTTCATTTGGAACTATCTCGAATAGCTTCTCCCTGCTGCTGTGCAAATAATGGGCAATTATCTCCTCCTCACGTTTCATACATTCTCCAGCCTTCAACATATAATCCATACAGGAACACTCCTCTAAACTCCATGAAGCAGCTCTTTGAGCATAGTAATCTACCGTATCTTTCAACATGGGTACTTCAATTTCATTCTCATGGACATCCATGTTATCCTTTCCAATTTCCAAAAATATACCCAAAACGTCTTTCAATAAAGTGCGATCGATTTGTGTACCTTGGCGGTCCTCACGAATAACACTAATGACTGCATCCCTTACACTGCTCCGCATTTCTTCCCAGACATGCTTCCGAAAATACTTGTCTGCGGTTTCCAACATGGGGCGCTTCATTGAGAATCTTCTCATAAGCGAATCTTGAAAACAAGAGAACGCGCCTGATATTTCCCAACGTCTAACAAATTCTCTGACCATGGCCTCACCTTTCTTTTCCCTTAAAGCTGGCAAAACCTTTGAACTGATGTACATTTTAAGTAATTGCTTGTATCTTTTGTAGATTTGCGGCAACTTGTAGTATTCTGTGGAATCAGGACGGGAAACAAAGGACTGTAAATAGCCGAGTACTCCTTTGTAATATTCCACGTTTTCTCGAGATCTAATTTTTCCATGTTGCGACTGCTCGTCATTTTCGTCAATGGTAAAGATGTAAAACAACCTGTGTTTTCGTTCTTTCAACCAAATTGTAAAAGTTATATAGAACAGAATAGAGAAGGCTATACCCAAAATATTTCAACTTCAACTTCAACGAACCCGCAGATGCTTCGATGATTTTGGATTTTCCTTTCGTTGAAGTTCCTGAAACCAAGTTTGAGGGATCAAATCTAGTATATATATGTCGTTTTAAATGTTTTAAATCTAATTTGAGCGGATATATTATTTCTTATGAAACCAAGTTTGAGGGATCAAATCTAGTATATATATGTCGTTTTAAATATTTTAAATCTAATTTGAGCCGATATATGATTTCTTATAATATTTTATAAAGGTAAGATGAGTAGTGAAGAAGAAGTAATGGTAAAATAAAACCTAATCTAATTAATCTAATGGGAGAAAAATTAAAAATAATAAAGTAAGATTCTAAGAAAAAGGAAAAAATAAATTATAAAATAAATAATTAAGAATTCTGCAAACAAATTATGATCTAATTAAGAAATTATAAAATAAATAATTATGATCTAAATCACCCTCTAAGTCACTAATGCACCCCTATTTGAGTAAATTAAGGAGTTGGACTTGCTTGGGTAAATTGAAGGTCTCCCTAATTGTAGGAGAAGACTCCAATTCATGAAAAAAAAAATTAGGGATTTGATCTTTAGCTCCCGAATTTGAAAAAGGAAGCCATATTTTTACTTGGAGATGAATTATTAAGTGGGATAGGGAACCGCTTTTCTTCCCTTGATGAGGGGAGAACCATGCATTCACCCCCTCCTTCGGGGGGAGGTGCCAAGAATCTTCCAATTACAACTTATGATTTCCTTACTTCAAATTAAATAGTCTTTTCCAACTTGTTTTTCCTAGGGATTAAATAAGATATATAAGACTCTAGGACCATGGGGACTAACTTAATTTGACATTGGTCCAAAAGAACTTAGAAACCAACCCGAGCAATCTAGGTTATAACACATTTTTCTTTTGAGGTGTGAGTGGAAAAACCATATTGAATTATGATGAATAGGATCTAAGTTCAACTAGGTAAAAAAAAAACCAGTCCAAAGGTGTCATAACATGAGTGACTCACTTGGGTTATCCCTTTTACACATCTAAAGGATGTCAAATTCTTACAAACAACCCCTCTTTGACCATGACAAAGGGGGTGCAAAGTACAACAATTGAGAATAAGACTGCTTGATTTGATGGGGGAATGGAAGGTCCCTTCTAGATGAATTCTTCCACCTAGTGAGCACCTTATCCATACTCGGTGGTATAGATTACAAATGTGTGCATGATTTGTAATCCACGTTCCCTCCCCTGACCATCTCTAGGGCTATGAAACACATATATGGTGCTCACAACCTCCTAATAGCATGGATATTCCAACTTAGAGACGAAGGATACCTTCAAGAAATTATGTGGGGTTATTTGAGGCATAGCTCATGACCTTGGATTTCTAAAAGCTTCCTTTATAGGATAAGGCATAGTTTGTCCCTCTATAATGTAAAACGCCCTTAGAAAAATACATGGTGCTGAAATCCTCTTAAATGGTTGAATGCATCTGTTGTGGACAAAAAATTGCACAAGTGTGCATCCCTCCACTTGGTAAGGGGATAGGCCTTGTAAGCTACAACAAGGTCTTAGTCCTTGGAGCCCGTATGTGGTTGTGTGGTTGTACTCCAAATGATCCTGCAAGATATTGTGTTGAAGTGTGGAAAAATCCTTGTGTCGAGAGTAGGGGTTCTCCCCAATGAAAATTCCCAATTAGACTATTCACTGTTTGGAATAGGGAACCGATCCGGTTTACGGTCCGACTACCGTATGATATGCTATTGTTGTGGATTTATGGGTTACGTCCTAATCCACCGTTTAAGTTTTATATTTTGTATGCAAATGTAAGGTCCTAATTCTAAATGTGCATGGTCCTACCTATGCTTGTTTGAGAGGTAAACAGAGACCTCACAAGGTGATGCGCAAGTTCTTACCTCTTGTATTACCACCTTTATCTTACCAATCAACCAATAATATCCTACCAAAATGCATAATTTTAATCTATCTAATATAATCTATCCGTGCAAGGCACCCCTCTCCTCTGGTCCCGTTGCCCCGGTACCATCTTGTACGTCCATCTTGGAAACTAGGGTTTTGCTCAGTGAGGGAGTGTGCGATTTTTGCACACGGGGGTCAACTCTGCAAAATCGTCCGTCGGGCACTTACAGCCAGCGTTCCCAAATGGAACCTGCATAGACACACCTGCGGGACTCCCTGGAGCCCGATTTTGCTGCACGGTTGGACTTCTATGCCCCCGACAGGTGTCCAGCAGGTGTCCTTGAAGGCCTTTTGGATGTGAGACGGAACGAAACATAGAATGACGACCATGGCTCCGATCGACGAACTGTCAACTCCGTTGGATTCAGGATGTCGGGATAGTGCCAGGGGCACCCCTCTCCTCCGGTCCCATGGCCCTGGTGCCATCTTGTAGGTCCATCTTGGAAATTAGGGTTTTGCTGAGTGAGGGAGTGTGCAATTTTTGCACACGGGGGCCAACTCTGCAAAATTGTCCGTCGGGCACTTACGGCCAGAGTTTTCAACCAGAACCTGCCTAGACACACCTACAGGACTCCCCGGAGCCCACTTTTGCTACACGGTTGGACTTCTATGCCCTCGACAGGTATCCAGCAGGTGTCCCTGAAGGCCTTTTGGATGCGAGACGGAACAAGATATAGAATGACGATCGTGGCTCCGATCAATGAACCGTCGACTCCATTGGATTCAAGACACCGGGATAGTGTCAGGGGCACCCCTCTCGTCAGGTCCCGTTGTCCCGATGCCATCTTGAACATCCATCTTGGAAACAAGGGTTTTGCTTAGTGAGGGAGTGTGCAATTTTGGCACACGGGGGTCAACTCTGCAAAATCGTCCGCCGGGCACTTACGGCCAGTGTTCCCAGCTGGAACCTGCCTAGACACACCTGCAGGACTCCCCGGAGCCTGGTTTTGCTCCACGGTTGGACTTCTATGCCCCCGGCAGGTATCCAACAGGTGTCCATGAAGGCCTTTTGGATGCGAGACGGAACGAGCCATAGAATGATGACTGTGGCTCCAATCGATGAACCGTCAACTCTGTTGGATTCAAGACATCGGGATAGTGCTAGGGGCACCCCTCTCCTCCGGTCCTGTGGCCCTGGTGCCATCTTGAACATCCATCTTGGAAACTAGGGTTTTGCTCAGTGATGGAGTATGCAATTTTTGCACATGGGGGTCAACTCTGCAAAATCATCTACTGGGCACTTATGATGATGATGATGGTGATGATGATGGTGATGGTGACGGTCATGGTCATGGTCATGGTGATGGTGATGAAGATAATGACAATGGAGAAGTTGATGATGATGGAGATGTTGATGAGGAACCTAGAGTTAGAGTTAGAGTTAGAGTTAGAGTTAGGGTTAGAGTTAGAGTCAATGATGATGATGGATATGGTGGTGATGATGAAGACGTTGATGATGATGGTGATGGTGACAGTGACGGTGATGGTGTTGGTGATGGTGAGGATGAAGAATATGGCTTAGTGCTAGGGTTTGGGTGACGGTTAGGGCTAGAGATTGAAGGAAATTGAATTAGGGTTAGAGTTAGAGTTAATGATGATGATGAAGATGGTGGTGATGATGAAGACGTTGATGGTGATGGTGATGGTGATGGTGAGGATGAAGAAGATGGTTTAGTGCTAGGGTTTGGCTGAGGGTATGTGCTAGGGTTTGGGAAGATGGTTTGGAAATAGTTCTTCATTGAATCTCATAATTTTCCTATAAATCAAAGCCATGGGGTAGACTTGAAGAAGAGAATAATTGTAAGGTCATGTGGGAAGAAAGAGCTTGGAGATCAAACACCTCATTCTCTCATCTTTACCATTCATTGTATTCATTCTTACTTGAGTTATTTCATTAAGGAAGTAAGTGTTCTTCAGTTACTATAGCTAGAGAGAGATTTTAATAAGGAAAATGACCCATCCCAAGGAGAGTGTTGGAGCTAAATTGCCTCAAATAATTTTTTCTCAAATGATGTTACACATTTGTATGCTTTTCCATTTGAAGAATATATGAGTTTTGTTTTTTCCATCCATTTATTGTATTTGAATTACATTCTTGTATTTAATATTATGATATGATTGCTTGCATGCTTCTTAGTTATTTATTTTCTATTATAGTACTCTCATGCTTGTCAAATAAATAACCATTGTATATTGTCTCGCTCACAACTTGGATATATTAACAAATTTTGCTCATCATTGCAACAAAATCCCTAAAATAGATTGACTACTCCATTTTGGGTTTAGAATCTTGATCAGTTAATCTTACTTACTAGGTTGTTTTCTAACCTCTAGTGACATGCAAAGTCATTAACTAGCATGCAAACTCACTTAGCAACCCTTGTAAGGAATCAATGTTTTTGGAATTTTATTTTGCATGATCTTGGTGACTTGCACATTTTTTCTCTTTTTCTCAGAAGAGTTCAATGGTAGAATCCCTAATTTTCATTAGTGTTCCATAGTGGCTAATGTAATATGCATGCAAATTCATTTCATAGGAAGTGTAACTATTTACTTGTGTAACTTGCATAGTTATCTTTGTAACAAGTCGTGAATTTTTAGTTAGATTTAATTGTATGTTTTGTCAGTGGCTTAGCTTGAGGCAAACTTTAAATTTTCCAAGAATTGTAAGTTGATGTTCTTGTAATTTTACATCTCATCAACCACGATTATTAAATAAATCACTTAAGGGATAGAAGGTGGACTCATAATTCATAAGTGTCTAATCACATAAATGGATTATCATTTGTCATTTGCACATGGATTCATAACTAAGGGCACTATAAACTACCTTTTGAATTGTTATTTTTATTTATATTATTTAAACTCATCTCAAAAGAATAGTTAAGAATTTAATCAATTACCACTTGCAGTCATTTCCATTATGTCACGTCCCCTCCCATCGTTCCCGAGCAAGGCAGAGAACATGACACTAAAACCACTTGCGCAGGTTTGGTAACTTCTAGAATGTAAATGATTAGATGATTGTAAACATTCATTCAATAAACCCTAAACATTTAGGATATGTTGTGTGTAATTGCTTAAGACAAATTTGTGAAATAATAACCATTCAAATAACATGCAATTAACACTATGATCCACAGATGAGAGTTTTGAATCGAAGACAAAATCATGTATGCAAAAATGTAATCAAGGACAAACTCATATACACAAGTGCAAATCCATCTATTAATATGCAAAAATGATCCAATCATGTACAATTTTTGGAAAAATGGAACATCGTTCCCAGCGTCTATATAATGGCAACTCGTGCCCTGTACAAAAAAATGCAACTCGTGCCCTATACAAAATATGGCCCATGGTGCCCTGTACAAAATATGGCAACTCGTGCTAAAAATGCCACATCGTGGTTACTGTACATAGGAGGGTCTCTCAATCCTCTTGCCCACCCTCGGAGCTCCCAGGTGCATCTCCAAAATCAATCTTCCTCTTCTTCATGCTAGAGGAAGCTGGGTCCTTCTGGCATCTTTGAGCATGTCCCCCTGAGCCCTGAAACGACAGCAATAATATGTTAACTTTTCCTAGCAATTATACAAGTATAAAACATAATTTCAAACTAAAAATAGTTTTCAAATCTTGGATAACTCACCGCATGCCAGACTGTAAGTCGTGAGGGGGTCTCCCTCCTCTGTGATCCAAGTCTCTTGGAAATTCCACCCTACAACATTTAGAACAATCAGATCAATGCTGAAACTAGATGCATATAGTAATTTCCGTTAAAATAGAACGAGATTTAAATGATAAACTAGTCAATCTCACCGTGAACAAAATCGGCTAGTCTTTGGGGCTGGCGGATGGAGCAGCTAGCTGGACAGCCTGCTCCGATGCTAGGGTGGACTGTAAAGGGGAGGATGTAGCCACATCAATGGTGGCTACACCACTGGGGGTAACAGTGGAAGAAGGGGGCGTGGCAGGAGGAGGCATGGACTGGGGTGGGGGAAGTGGAGATGTACATCTAGGGGTATAAACCCCAACTGGCGTAGTATGGATGGGCGCACCCTGGAAGGGGAAGCAAGTGTGGTGGGGGAATGTGGGGGGGGGAGAGGTCTGTGTTGCGGTAGAGGGATGGGTGACTATGGATGGGTGGTGTGCCGTGGTCGGATGGGGGAGGGTGGGAACATGGGAAACTGATACGGAGGTAGAGCTGGATATGATGCGTAAGGGGGAGCTGGATGGAATTGCGGTGCTATATAGGAGGGGGGGCTGGATGGAAGGGGTTGGGGAATGGGGCATGTATGCCAGGGGATACAACTGGCATATAGGGTGGCCGAAAGGTCGAGGAGGGAGGAATAACGGCACTGGCAGGCCGAGGTGCTCGCACCTGCATACACATTTATAACTTCATGGTTTAATATACAAAAATATAAATATACATAGACAAGTCATTGTATTTGAAATTAAATTTATGCTTTAATACACACAATACCTGCGCACGGGGAGAACTACTAGTCCCCGGTGGCGGTGGCTGGTTGCTGGAGCCCGCGGACACCTGTGCGAACACTACAATTTTTAGACTGAATTTATAAAAACAATATTAACAATATTAAACACAATGAAAATGAGAATGAAAACAATGGTACTTAGAAAACATGACTGCAATAAATTTATATTCAAGTTAGATGATATCCAATATTCTGAAAGGATAGAAGGTGGCATGGCATGAAATTAAAATTAAATAAGGTGAGAGGGCATAGAAGGTGACATGGTGAGATTTTCCTTTTCTAGAGTCATCTCCACGAGTAGGTGAGCTTTTCCTTTTCTAGAGTCATCGCCATTAGTAGGTGAGCTTTTCCTTTGGCCCTAGAGATATGTGCAGTGTCTCATAAGCAAATGGAATTCATATCCATTTACAAATTTGAATTGGAAACCTATGTAATGTGTTTGGGTTCTTGGTGAAGAGTTCCTAGGTTTTGATGTCTTCTTATAGATTTGTAGATTCCTAGAAGCTTGATTCACCCAGTGGAAAAGTATTTGCATCCCTAGAGTGAGGATCTTGAGTCCCTTTATTTCCATAACATTTACATCATCAAATAAAATGGCATCTCATTGTTTAAATTTGCAAAGAGGTGCTAAATAACAGTTAAGTTAGTGTGCATGTTATTTAATACACTTTAGAGTGTTGATCGTTAGAAAAAGGAAGAAAGAGAAATCTTTTTCATGGTTAACTTACTTACAAGCTTGAATGTGCCATGTTCTCTTGCATTGAATGAGTAATTATGTGTTCTTGATTGAATAGCTATGTTGTCAGAATGATATCACTTGATTGAAATCAAAGAAATCTTGAGTGAAATGAGTTAAATGAGTATTCTTGATGCCAAATCTTTTATTGAGTTGAATTTGAATCAAGATAATATCAAGGCCCCATAGACCATATTTGTAAGATTATCGCTCTTCCTTATGGGCCTTACATCATTTTCAAAAACTTTAGTGACAATACATGTGATAAGTTGTTTTACGTTGTTTATATGTCTTTCCTAATAGCATGTTCTAGGAGTAGTAGTATGATTAATTTCAGTCTCAAGTATTAGAATAAATTGGAAATTCCGTGATAGTAAACTAGGGTAATAAGGACATGAGAAACATCACGTTCTTGAATTTCTAGAAGCTTGGCCACTGTGATTCTCTTTTGGCCACTATGAAGACGTTGACGGTGATGGTGATGGTGGTGACAACATTAATGAAAAAGGCTTGAGGAATGGCAAAGAAGATGATGATGTGGATGGCTTGAAGAACACACATGGCATGAAGAACCATGGAGGTGGGCATTGGAGCCATTGGAACACCTAATGAGCCAAATGAACCATTCTGTGGTCATTTGTGGTTTGATGGGGCAGTGGAAACCTTGGTGATGGTCCATGCTACCATTTGATGATTGGCTTGATGTCCATTGAAAGCATGTTGATTAAATACTAAATGATTGACTCTTGATGGTGGAACCCACATTGAAACCCACATACAAATTGAATCAGCCCTTATCTAATGGCACTTACAATGGATGTTGAAGCCCTTGAACCTTGAAGATGTCCATATGTGGAATCCTTGATGTATGGTGATGAAGACATAATGTATTGTTTCCTTGGGGTTCTTGGAATTGTTTGTGGTCTATTGTTGTGGGTGTGATGGAGCCCTTGCCCTTATAATTGCTTGACAAAACCTTTGATGCTGAAGTATTTAAACATGATGATGTAGAAGCCCACAAAAAAAATGAGGAAGCCCTAAGTTTTTAATGTGGCCTTTGATGTGGTTGTGTGAAGTCAAACCAAAACAAGCATGCAAATAAAACATTGTATGTGAACTATTATGTGTCCATTCAAAGGACAAAGTCGGCTCAGTAATTAAAAATAAAAATAAAATGAAAATGAAAATTACATAGGCAGGTCGATTAAATATCATGTGATATGATGTGCATGTACAACAGAAAGACATGATGATCTATACAGTATGAAGAGACTAATGATATTTTGGTCAGCAGTTTGGTGAAAGGAGAGAATGATGTATTTGTGTATATCCTGGTTAAATTTATGACAGAGTGATGATGAGCAGAAAGTGATATAAATGTGGATATGTTTGATATCTTAATAGCAGAATGATAATTTGCCTATGGTTAATGACAGTTTGATGACAGGTTAAAGATGTGAATGTAGATAGAATATTGATATGTTTGAGAAGATGTTGGACATGATGAAACAGGGACAGAATGATGATTGAAGACAAGGTGTTGGCAATAGATTGATGAATGAGATGATGTGAATAATGACATGACTGTGATATGTATGATATGTGACAACTATGTAATCATAAATACAAGCAGGGTCTTGTATCCATTTTCTTAGTAGGATCTAAGAAAACCTAGGCTGGGTCCTAGATGATGAGTTGGTGCTCATTGTATCAGTTGGTGTTGAATTGCCTCACGGTTGTAGCTGTTGAACCAAATACAAAATATTACAAAAACTATATCTAGTCTCGTATTATGTGTTGATGTGTTTCATTAGTTGATAGTTAGTTCATTGATGAATATGATGTGAATGTGAAATGATGATATAAGAGTTGGTGATTGAAGTTGAAATTAAATAAAGCATAGGCTCACTGATTCACCCCCCCCCTCTCAGTGAGCATTGTGTCTAACACAAATGTTTATAGTTTTCTTAGGTTTTCATGTTTGATAAGGTTTCATTTTTTTTTGGGTGGGATTATACAAATTTATATCTCTCAAATAAATTAGACAATATTATAAACACAATTGTAAAATATGATGATAATATGGTAATTACTCAATGCTAATTAATTTGTAATTACTAAACACAAATTACTTGTAACTGGATCTAATTATTCAAAGTAAAGAAGTTACCTGTTATCCTAAAGTTCAACCTGACTACTAGGGTCAAGCTTAGAGAAATATTAGATAGTAGATATCAGACATCTACTCAGTAATTTTTACAGGTAATTTGTAAACCAATTGATGAATTGCAAGTCCAGATGTCAACAACAAATCCTAGATTATTAAAATTGTACCAGGAATCGAAGGATCAATTGGCAGTTGAACATAGTCCTTCCAGATTTTTGTGATTCAACTTAGATCTCGTTTATTTTTAGATAGAATCGATTCTCAAGAGTTGGAAACAATTGAGTTTATGTATTTTTTCTGTAAAAGCTTAACATTTTTAATGTGAGGTGGGTAGAGTTCTAGCCAAGGGCTGTGAAGGTTATGGAAATCACACCTTGAACCAGTTTGCAGGCATGTGTGAATTTTTCCTATGTTAATTTTTGTAGAAATTGACTGTTTATGAATTAAGATATGATCTTCGAGCCTATTTTGTTTTAATCTATGAAGTGTATGCCTTTGGTATTCTGTCCATATGTGGTCTAAATTCCATGTTAAGATTCTTCCAAACAGCATATAACTATGCCACCATCATGAAATAATTTCTGAGCTCTTATATTCGTAGTTTTAAGATCACAGTCATTTTCTGTCCATGTACTCCCTGCTACCTGATTATTGAGTTGCTTGATTTCTGTTATATACTCAGCTGCCACCAAAACCCCATAGAATTGTTTCATATGTGTCAAATATCTCACATTGACTGTTAAGATTTCCTTAAGCTTGAAACCCAGCAGTCAGGTTCAACTTTAGGGATAACATTATGTCATGTCCCAAATTTGGTATTGGGTCACAATGGCCTAATCACATTGGCCCTATTCATTAGAGTTTGTCAAATTGATGCTAAAGGTCAAATAATTGCCAATGAGGAAAATTACTAGTTTCCTAGGTTTGGGGTGGAAGCTTTGGGATTTGGAATAATGGGGATAATAAATGATGTTTGAACATTAGAATGGCATAAATATTTAATAAAGGAGCTAAATAAATATATACAAGTGAAAATCAAAGTGGCATTTCATCATGAAGACACATGGAGGAAGTGGGACCCACATATGGCTAGATTTCCCCACTACACTTGGCATCATTCTCTCACCAATTCGAATTCAAGGTGAATGGTAACATACTTGGGGGAGTCCAAAAGGTATTATTCATTGCATGACTCATCCAAGGTCGAAATATAGAGGAAGAGTAACTCCCATGGAAGAGGAAGAGGCAATTTGGAGCTAGTGAGACACTTGGGCTAGATTCCCTAGCTCTATGACAACAATGATGAAGATGCTATGACACCTATGACACAAATCAGACCTGAAGGCTGACATATGACATATATGACATGTCAGGGCTAAAAATAGACTCCAAGAGGTCGCTCAAGGGTGTTAGGGCAGCTAAGATGCTTCCACATGTGATTTGGTGGAAGTGGGAGACTAGGAATTGTTGTACAAGTGGCGTTCTTTGGAATCTCTTCCCAACATGAGTTGGCATGAGTCTCTTGGAATGAATTCGACCCATGGAGGACATTAGAAGTTTATAAATGTCAATAACAAAGAATGAAACCAGCTTTTGATCATTTGTAGAATTTGCAATTGCATTTGTGAAGAGGGAGAGCTAGTGGATGACTAGTTTCTTGCCTTAGCCAATTTCGAGGGTGAAAGATTCCCATCCAAGTTGGTAATTGGAAAGGCCATTCAGACCTTTCATTTGGAGCTTTAATGGAGTCTTTATTTTCAGGTGTAAGCTACAGGGCAGCTCATGGTTTCTTCTATTGCAGCTCACTCCTTCAACCATTTCCAGTTTTGATGGCATATTCTTGATCCTTGAGGGAGGGCGTTTTTGGTGAGCTATTGTACTCTTTGGGGAAGCTTTTAATGCCCCATTTATTTTGTAATATGAAGTAAATACTCTGTTCTTCATCTCCAAAAAGTTTCAGGTCGAAATTCCAAGTAGAAATGTATAAATCTCATTTTTAATGGAAGAACAATGCCATTTCCCCACTACCTTGTTGTGAGCCAATGTATTGATGATGATTTCGAATGAATGGATGATTCTCTGATATATTTGTGATCAATATAATGCCATGGATGTATTCTACAAGTTTCATGTACTGTACTTGAGCATTTGAAGCATTTTTATTCAGTTTAGTTGTATTGGGAGGTGAAATAGTGCCATTTCCCCAAGGGTCGAATTGGGGATTTTTGCAGTTGAATGGGAGAGGGTGAGAACAGTTGTAATAATCCATTAATGGTGCACATGAGACTTTAATAAAATACTTAACACATTACATACCTCTGTTCATAAATTTGAGTGGGTTTGGAGGCATTTGGGAAGCCATTTTCAGTGCTTACCCCAGGGGGATTTGAACCCCAAATTACTAGTAAAATTGCATAATTGGTTCAGAATCTTAAGAGAGTTTGCAGAGGTCTTTTGGTGGACATATGTCATCCATAAACATCATATTCAAGTTATAATATCATTCATACACCTTCCTTGAAGATTTGAAGGCATTTGGAGTCAATTTGAGACCTAGAGACCAATACTAGTCAAAGGAAAATCACTAGTAAAGTTACCTACATTGATCAGAATTGAAAGAGGATTTGCAGAAGTATTTTAAAGGTCCAAAGGCATCCCTGAAACACATATTTATGTTCTAATACCATTCATATACCTTCTCAGAAGATTTGGGATCATTTGGGGCAAAATTGGGACCTAGAGATCAAAACTAGTCAAAGGTCTAACTAGTTAAAAAAAGTGAAAAATTGCCATTTTAATAAAATTCCTAACAAGGGACATTACAGTGGTATCAGAGCATGATCTTGGCACCTGATGTGGTATAATATCTATGAGGAAAAGAATTTAGGTACCACCATTATATATTGAAACCAAAAGTGCTTTTGTTGAAGAGGAAAAAAAAAAAAGTAGGAGAAGAAGAGCAAATTTTTTGAGGGAACTATGACTAGGGATGAAAAGGGAGCCTCATATGATGGTGAGGAGCATATAAAAATTATGAAAACAATATTTGAAGATATGACCAAGCAAATTAAGGAAGGATTCGAATTGTTTTCTATCGAACTTGTGGAAAAAATTATTGATTTTAAGGAAACCAAGGGGCAAAATGCAACAGCTTGCTTGAAGGAGCAAAAGGAAGAGACATCACAAGATAGTGAAGAATATTCTATTGAAAATATGGAAGATCATTTCGAGACACCTTCTAGCTTAGACATGAACCAAAGAGCATCTACTGATGGATGCTTAAACTATGAAGGAGTACCTATTGATGGGTGCTCACACCTCTATGTTGGTAACATAGAGATCACTTTTGAAAATGTTGCTGCAAGCCCAAGTTCCATTAAGCATGATAATGAAGACCTTGCAGCAGTTGTAGAAGAACCAAGATCAACTTCCCCATCACCACTTGAGCTTCATGAAGTTGGTCCAAGAAAAAATGAAGAAGATGAGGAGGTTCATTTGCAAGAGCCTCATTTTCTTGAAGGGTCCTTAAAGATGAATGAAAAGAAGATCCAAGAGTCCCTCAGCATTCTCCATGACACTCAAGCATTGGTGTCAAATTCTTGTTGGAGAGCTACTTCATTGGAGGAAACATCCTTCCTTGAAGACATGGAGAAGATTCAAAGAGCAATGTGCCACATCAAAGGTAATTTCATGTCTTTGCTTTTTGATAGAAACCATTTGTTTGAGCTTAATGAATTGTTACATGATGCATACTTGAAGAATAATGAGGATATTCATAAGCTCACAATTCAAAATGAGCAACTTCTTGAAAAGTTGCAAGATACTTGTTTTTCCTCCTATGTTTCAGATTGTCAAATGGTAGATTGTTTGGAGGATTCTCATGACATGGTGGATCATGAGAAATGTGAAAATTTGAATGTTCTTGATGTGTTTGAAGATGAACTTGAAGAGATCCAAACACTTGATGTGGTGGAAGAGGAATTTGAATTGCCTCTTGATGAAGGTTATGCAATTTTTAAAGAAGAGCATGATTCCTCTACATTGGAACCAAACTATGACAAAGAGTTCACACTTTTGAAGGAGCTGCATGATACTACCCATATGGATCCTTCCCATGATGAAACTTCTGCACTTTTTGATCATTTGGGTGAGTTAGTTCATTCTCCTACTTCCTACAATTCCATGTTTTGCAACATTAGTCTCAATGAAGTATGGGTGAAAGGGTTCTTTTTGATGGTGCCACATGAGGAGCATGGAACTCCTAGATTTAACTTTTATGATGACATGGTTGGAGCACATTCTTATTCACATTTGCAGCAGCATCATTTGTCACTTTATGATGATTCACATCTACATGGATGTACCTATGATATGGATTTGAGTCACTTGAAGACTCATGGTTTTTCTTGCTCAACACTGGGTTCATTTTATGTTAGAGGAACTTCATCCAACACTTGGGTGAATAGATTTATGATGGGAGAACATTTTTGTTGGCAGCCACATACTTTGTTACATCTTTATGATTCTCACATTCATGGATGTATGGGTGAGACTTCTTTGAGTCATTTGAAGTCTCCTTGTTTTTTCCGCTCATTATTTGGTTCAGATTTTAGTGGAGATTCTTCATTCACTTCTTGGATGAAAGAATACATGGTTGAATATTTTGATGCATATCACATCCTTTTGGAGCAGCATTATAGGACATGGGATCCTCACCTATGTCATTGGAGCAGATTTGATTGGTCACTTGAAGCTTGTATGCACTTGGAAAATGGTGGTCTACTTGCTTGGAGGTATAAGCACCTTCATGACTCTTTGATTAAGCATATCCTTGATGTACATTTTCATTATGTTGTTATGTACTTTGATGATATATATTTGGTACTCATGATGTTTGGAAGGATGCATACAAGAAAATGGGATCCAGGAATCCTCTTAACTAATGGTGTGGGTTGGAGAGCACTCTTAATTATTGGGGTGCAATACAAGCAATGGGACCCTGGAATAATTTTTATCTCATTGGTTTCAAATTTTTTGGGGAAACAAGCAGTATGGGATATGGATTTCCCCACTTAATAAAGTGATTTTTATCAGAGTAGTGCAGCAGCAAGCATGGTGGTTCCTCTCTAAAATCTTCATGGAAACTCAAAGACTCAAGGTTGGGCAATTCAATGGCAACTTCAAAGAGTTATACAGAAAGCAGGTTCTTCAACACCCATGTTTAAAATTGCTTGAGGACAAGCAATATTGGGAAGGGAGGATTTGTCATGTCCCAAATTTGGTATTGGGTCACAATGGCCTAATCACATTGGCCCTATTCATTAGAGTTTGTCAAATTGATGCTAAAGGTCAAATAATTGCCAATGAGGAAAATTACTAGTTTCCTAGGTTTGGGGTGGAAGCTTTGGGATTTGGAATAATGGGGATAATAAATGATGTTTGAACATTAGAATGGCATAAATATTTAATAAAGGAGCTAAATAAATATATACAAGTGAAAATCAAAGTGGCATTTCATCATGAAGACACATGGAGGAAGTGGGACCCACATATGGCTAGATTTCCCCACTACACTTGGCATCATTCTCTCACCAATTCGAATTCAAGGTGAATGGTAACATACTTGGGGGAGTCCAAAAGGTATTATTCATTGCATGACTCATCCAAGGTCGAAATATAGAGGAAGAGTAACTCCCATGGAAGAGGAAGAGGCAATTTGGAGCTAGTGAGACACTTGGGCTAGATTCCCTAGCTCTATGACAACAATGATGAAGATGCTATGACACCTATGACACAAATCAGACCTGAAGGCTGACATATGACATATATGACATGTCAGGGCTAAAAATAGACTCCAAGAGGTCGCTCAAGGGTGTTAGGGCAGCTAAGATGCTTCCACATGTGATTTGGTGGAAGTGGGAGACTAGGAATTGTTGTACAAGTGGCGTTCTTTGGAATCTCTTCCCAACATGAGTTGGCATGAGTCTCTTGGAATGAATTCGACCCATGGAGGACATTAGAAGTTTATAAATGTCAATAACAAAGAATGAAACCAGCTTTTGATCATTTGTAGAATTTGCAATTGCATTTGTGAAGAGGGAGAGCTAGTGGATGACTAGTTTCTTGCCTTAGCCAATTTCGAGGGTGAAAGATTCCCATCCAAGTTGGTAATTGGAAAGGCCATTCAGACCTTTCATTTGGAGCTTTAATGGAGTCTTTATTTTCAGGTGTAAGCTACAGGGCAGCTCATGGTTTCTTCTATTGCAGCTCACTCCTTCAACCATTTCCAGTTTTGATGGCATATTCTTGATCCTTGAGGGAGGGCGTTTTTGGTGAGCTATTGTACTCTTTGGGGAAGCTTTTAATGCCCCATTTATTTTGTAATATGAAGTAAATACTCTGTTCTTCATCTCCAAAAAGTTTCAGGTCGAAATTCCAAGTAGAAATGTATAAATCTCATTTTTAATGGAAGAACAATGCCATTTCCCCACTACCTTGTTGTGAGCCAATGTATTGATGATGATTTCGAATGAATGGATGATTCTCTGATATATTTGTGATCAATATAATGCCATGGATGTATTCTACAAGTTTCATGTACTGTACTTGAGCATTTGAAGCATTTTTATTCAGTTTAGTTGTATTGGGAGGTGAAATAGTGCCATTTCCCCAAGGGTCGAATTGGGGATTTTTGCAGTTGAATGGGAGAGGGTGAGAACAGTTGTAATAATCCATTAATGGTGCACATGAGACTTTAATAAAATACTTAACACATTACATACCTCTGTTCATAAATTTGAGTGGGTTTGGAGGCATTTGGGAAGCCATTTTCAGTGCTTACCCCAGGGGGATTTGAACCCCAAATTACTAGTAAAATTGCATAATTGGTTCAGAATCTTAAGAGAGTTTGCAGAGGTCTTTTGGTGGACATATGTCATCCATAAACATCATATTCAAGTTATAATATCATTCATACACCTTCCTTGAAGATTTGAAGGCATTTGGAGTCAATTTGAGACCTAGAGACCAATACTAGTCAAAGGAAAATCACTAGTAAAGTTACCTACATTGATCAGAATTGAAAGAGGATTTGCAGAAGTATTTTAAAGGTCCAAAGGCATCCCTGAAACACATATTTATGTTCTAATACCATTCATATACCTTCTCAGAAGATTTGGGATCATTTGGGGCAAAATTGGGACCTAGAGATCAAAACTAGTCAAAGGTCTAACTAGTTAAAAAAAGTGAAAAATTGCCATTTTAATAAAATTCCTAACAAGGGACATTACACATTACCTGTGTGTATGGTGCCGCAATCTCCTCTGCTGCCACCATGCCTCCATTGAGGTCAAAGGGACTGGCGTCCTCCCACCTGGGGGGTGGAGACCCGGAACCGAATAACTTAACATTAAAACAAATAAAGTCAACAATGTGTAATTCAAAGTTAACTATATTAAACAATACGATATCAAATAAAATACAACAAATACTTGAACATTAAATAAAACAATAGCAAACCTGATCCATGAAGCTCCATGTGGCATGCTGCTACATATCACCATGGAAAGAATGGCCACAATGAGAACAACGATGTGCCGTTGTTCCAGCAGAACTAGAAGGCCCCACCTGGGTTCCACCTGTACCCGACATGTCTCGGTCACCACCCATAGACTGTGAAGCTGTCTGTGTCTCATCGATGTCCTCTCGGCTCTGGGAAGACATGGCCACAAATTTGGTATGTCTAATCAAGTCATGTGTGGCACGTTTGACGGAGTCATGAATCTCATCTAGATCGCTACCAAACCTGAGTGGCTGAGGAGGGGGGTTTGGCTCTCTCCTGGGTGTAGGAGGTCCTCTAAGCGGGTTGCGGTGTGCCTGAGGTCGATCTTGGGTAGAGCCAAGATCGACACCTTGAAACTCAGTGATGTCAAACTAGTTGACATGGTACCCTAGCTCAAACTCAGCCCACAATTTCCGAAGGAAAATACTGTGGGACCTCCAAATTGTTGCACGGGGGCCTGTCAAACACCATGAACCACCTCTGTCTCTAGTTATCTCTCCATGGCTGGTAAATGCACCAGTCCATGCAAACCCGGGGCCTCGTCAAAGCTAGAGCTTGTCCGATCGAGGGAACTATGAACTTGCTATACAACTGGGCTTTGCTGATGTTGAGGTCTTTTATTTGCTCTTTGGACAACCCAGTGGAGTAGTGCTCCCTCATTCGAGCCTTGTATTGGCTCAAGTTTGTTATCTCACTCTGTGCAATATTGATTGATTCAATAATGTTTTGAAGTGATGAAGCCAACGAAACCCGAGAGGGTTCCCTGGTACTGTTCAATTCATTACTTAGTTCCCTCAATTGATTTAAGTCTTGGTGTAATTGATCTTCACGGTTTTCATTGGGTTCATTGGGTTCATTGTCGGCTCCCATATTGTCTTATGGAGGTCGGGTTTCATCAGATGGTGGTGGTGTGTCTGACATCTTGTTAGGTGTGTAGATGGCCTGCAATTAAATTTCCTTGGTTTTTTAATGGATTGTAAATTTAAAAAAAAAAAAAATTCAAATGGAAAAAAAACAAAAAACAAAAATAAAGACAAATTTGTGCTTTGAGGAGCACTTACATGGAGAAACGGATGGCACCATGGTGTAGGGGCGACTGCTTGGTTTTGACGATGAAGGGGGTGCACAAGGACGCGTTCGCGGGGTTGAAGGTGCACTCGTGGGTTGGTAATTTAGCTCACGGGTCTGTCAAAAATGACAAAACCCGTGAGCTCTATTTTTTTATTTATAAAAAAACAGAGGCGCGCACGTGTCACTAATGCATGCACGCCAATATGTGCGTACGTGTCAAGGGCGCGTGCACGCCCCTAGCGTCCACGTGGGCTGGGGATGCGTGCGCGCCTTTGGAGGCGCGGGTGCGTCCTTTTTTTTTTCCGCTCACGCGCCCTTGTTGTGGTTATTTTGGGTACCAGCTTCATGCGGGTACCCAAAACAAACTTTTGACGTTTCTCAAAATTATCATGTTTACTACAATAAAACAACTCCCTTTTAATTGAGTTAGTTCTTTCATTCTTTGAATATTTGGACATACAAGTGGTGTCCTTCATTTTGTTTGTGTCTCCTTGTAAACCAAGGTTATGTTTTCCTTTGTCCATCTACATTGGTGCAAAACACTAAATTGTCATCTCTATCATAATGTTTATTTATTTTCTCTTATGAAACTCGTTCTCCTAACTGGAAAGTCATTATATTGGCAACATTTGTGGATTTTGGTTTATACCAAACTTAAAATTTATAGTAGCATTGGTATCAGGGAATGGGTGGTAGATTAATATAACTAGTTCATTTTTTAATTGATGGATTACTTTCACTCTAATTTATTATTTGTAGAAAATTTGATTAAAAGAGTTCTTCAATTAATGGCAGGATTTTTCTGATAATGTGTAGGGAAATTCATCCCCATTGTCTTTTTACTCGTCTCAAGTGTTTCCTCATTTGTGGGATTTGGTGCTTGCAATGAGATTCCTTGTTTGGAAGGGGGTATGTCCCCACATTTCCTAGATATTTTATGCAAAATGAGCTCTAGGATATGACCCACAATTGTTTTGGGGATGTTTGGATGCCCCTATCCAATTTGACACCAGTCTAGCACCGGTTCTCTAAGAAAAACAAATACTCAATTGTTTAATATTTAGACCATGACAACTATTATCTATGTGGTGCATGTGAAATACTCTGTAGTATGTTTTTATATTAGGGTAATTGTAACAACAGTTTTAACTCCCAAGTTTGGTAGGATTTTGGACTCCTATATTCTATGTTCATTTTGCTTTTCAACTTTTATATTTTTGGTTGTCACAGCCATGTATATAAGATCTTTCAAGACTTTTATTTAAGAGTTTTTTTAATAATGTTGTATCATAGCCCTATGTTCTATAATCTTTATTTAAAATAAAAAATAAATAATTGTTTTCTTTTAATTACCCTATATCATAGTATTGTGTTCTAAATATTTGTTAATGTGTTGTTATTGTTGTGTGATTACTTGTACTTGGAATTTTGAGGGCACTGTGACAGTTGTCATCAAAAACCATCCCCCATCTCAAAAATTGGTTGTGACATAGATTTTTTATAATCCTTGATGTTAATCCCATTTAAAATTATTGCATTGCGTACCTTTTAAGTTAAAAATGAATCAAATCGATTGCTTATTGCTATAGCCAAATCACCCCTTGCCTTGAACCAAAGGCCACTTGAATTCAAGATTAGTTTTTAAACAAAACCTATTTTTATGGACTCAAAAAATGATATAAATGAGTTTATTTAAGTGACAAATTCAAGATTAAAATAATATTTAATTATTTTTATTCATAAAGATGAAAAACATGAAGTGACAGTACAAGGAAAATGCCCTCTGGTTGAGGTTATAATGGAAGCCCATAAAAAAAGACCCGAAAATCCGTTTATAGTAGAGGTGAGCGGGCGAAGGTTTTAGCAGATGCATTTTTTCGGTGCTTTTATCACAAAACGCACCAGTGCATGTTTCAACATAACGCACAAGGCCAACCATAAATTATATCGCACCGCGCTAGAAAAACTATCAATAAAAAAATTAATTAAAAAAATCCTATTATTTTAATACCCCTAGCACAACGTGTTTATGAATAGGACATGCACTAGTGCATTTGACAATAAAGCCCCTAGTGCGTTAAATAGACAATAACGCACCACTCTATCAATACAATTGTATTGACATAACTCATTAAATTTTGAAAACCAATAACCAGTGCACTAGATATTCCGAAATGCCTCAGTGCGTGTCAAAGGGACAAACAAACCATTTATTATTATATAAAATATAAAAAAAATTAATTTCATTACAAAAGATGTTATTTTTTATTAAAAACTCTACTCTTCGGTGCGTCCTGATTATTGGACGCACCGGTGCGTGCTATTTTCGACCACACCGGAACAGGGTTTAATAAAAAAAGCGTGGGGTAAAACTCACTTTTACCCTCCTCAATGTGTTTTGAGCCTATCGGCACTAGTGTTGCACTTCACCCACTTGGATGCCCTGGCATTCATGGTCCACATGGACACATTCTTCACTCCTATTGGTTGCTGCTTCTAGTCTGAATTTTTCCAAATAGTGGGAAAAAATTCAAATTTTCCATACATCGCCAAGATGCCGCTTGGACGGACCGTTTAGCCGGTATATTGATTTTTACTCATAATTTAATTTTTTTAGTGGATTACTTTTTAGAATTGAGCTTAAATTTTTCCTATTTTTGTAAAAAAATTAAAAAATTGTGTGGTGTGTTTTAGCCTTTCGTCTTGCAACAACAAGCGGTGCACCAGTAAATTTTTATAGGCACACTACGGACGGTGTGAGCCGAATAACTTGAACGCACCGCCACATCATAAAAATTTATATAAAAACATTGAAATGGTAATCGATGCATTCATGAATGGAGAGCATCTGTTACCTAGTGCACTTAAATGTATCGAATGCACCGGTTAACAATACCTAAGAAACACAAAAAAATATGTGGTGCACCTAGGGCGTGTCAGTGCACTGGTGTCGATGCTCTGATGTGCCATAGGCGTACTGTGAAAATATTCTCATTCAACATTAACATTTGTTAAACAACAATGCATTTTGTTTAAGTCAACTCAATGTTAACGTTGCACTTACTTGAACTAAACACACTGATAATTGAATAGTATAAATCAGAGTGCCAAATTACATAATTTTACGGGGCCCTTGGGCACATCATTGCACTGATATGGGTGCTCTGACATGCTATAGGTGCATTGTCAGTAGTTTAATATAAAATTTTAAAATTTAATAAATGGTGGTGCATTTCAGTCATTTAAGAACATCGTATACAGTGCACATTTTTGGATGAAATGCAACAAGAAGTAAATTTCTTCAGTAGTTTAGAAACTCGTAATTTAACGGTGCTTTTACTCGAATCATATAATTAAAAAAAATTACATTCTAACAGAAATTTCATAAATTAATGCAATTATAATTCTTAATATTATTTATAACAAAAGAGTCATCAAATATAAACATTCAATATTAATATAGAAATTTGATACCACCTTCAAGTCAAGAAGAATATGTTAGCCTTTATGTTCACAAAAATAAAATTATATATTTTAAGTTGTTTTCATGGTGTATTTATATGTATACATTAAACATAATAAGAGTAATTGGGATAGTGACATATAATCATTCCATACAATCATAAATTACTTCATAGACATAAACCATGTTTCGCATCATATTGGTTAACCAACTGAAATTGTTTAAACACTGCATTCAATAATCAACTTTTCATTTCCACCGTCATAGCATGAAAAATAAAAAATATAATTACACAGTCAAAGATAACAATAAAAAAATGATATCTCAATCTGTAAATGATGAAATAAAACATGTACATATCACTCTCTGTTTCCATCACCCTCATTATCTTCCTTGGTTGGCATGATAGCATTGTTTTTTCTCAAAAACATGTTTAGATCTAGGATTGTGTCTTAATATGAACCACCAATATCTATCCAACACGTATGGGTAAAACAACACTTGGTTGCAGTGTTTTGAGAAAACATAAGGCTTCTTAATTCCATCCCACATCTTTCTAGAGTTGATACATATCGACCCACTATCATGATCTTCCTTTACATTATTCCCGTCGAATGTGTCCCACCACCTACACCTAAAATAACACATTGGAAAGATGAGAAATCCACTTCAATGATCTCTTGTATCTTTTTGACATAACCCAACACCCCTCCTATCAGGTTTCGATCTTGGTGGCTACCACCACAAGATTGGCCGAACTCGATTTCCACTCCATAGCCTTGTGTAACAGGCCCATCATTAACATCCTAGGTGCGAAAAATGATGTCCATAAGCCCACATAGATGGGAACGAATGCTCTTGTATGTGAGGAACCTGCAGCAATTAAATGATGAAAATGCACGATATAGCAGAAATAGAAGAACACATAAGAGATTTATTGATCGCAGGACACTTCGAGGGGGGAACCTCATTTGAACAAGCTCAATAAAAATAACTCGTGGATACCTTCATTGGCCTCAACATGTACTTATATACTAAGTCTATGCGCCAATACTATGGATCAATACCATGGAACATATAATACTATGGGCTAATACAAAATATTGATCAATACCATGGAACATATAATACTACGGGACAACTTACAAAGCATATGTGTCCAACAACAATATACTAACAAAGTAAAGAGAAGGGTTGACACGGGTTCCTAAAATCCTCTCTCCCTTAGAAAAAGCTTTGTCTTCAAAGCTTTAGATGTGGAAATTGATGTTGAATCTGAAGGAGTGGTTCCCATGTAGCATCCTGTGGTTGCATTCCATGCCACTGAATTAATACCTATGTGATAGATAGAGAGTGAAGCTGACGAGTGCGCCTATTGAGGAAAGGTTGGAGGTTCGATCCTCCCCGAACCCAATACTTTTGGTAAATCGAGCTATAGGGTGGCCAATCGGATCTCCACATGGCAACCTCTGATAGGTCTACTTGGATGCCAATTGTAATGCAACAGCTTGCAAAAGCTAGGATAGAATTTTTAGGGTTTCCATAAGTGTTTAAATACACATTCAGTTTTGGTTTGTAATGCATTAGTTGATCTTCTCTTTATCAATAAAGATAGCTCATTTTAGTTCTGCATCCATCCTTCATTGTAAATTTTGTAATTCCTGTAGGAGACTATAGTCTGAAATATGAATTAAGGGGGAGTGTTTGCACATGTAATTAATACCTCGGTCGTCTTTATATCAAATCAAGTCAATTATGTAACACATGTAATCAATTTGGCAAGTGCAGATTTAATGTGGCACTTGTAACTCCCCAAGAAAATCCCTGCTGATGAAGCCTCTAGAGCAAGCACAGTTTTATATGATGTAGAAGTATGTAGAGACACGTGCTTTGCCTATGGGGGTTGGAAAACAATGGCCTAGTTTTATATGTTATCTGTTATAGGTTTTCGTTTTAGAAGAGGAGGATAATACAAGAAGAGCATTCGCTCAGCCTGTTCTGGTGTTTTAAAGGTGTAGTTATGTGTAGAAATTTATGTTTGTATGACTCTTTTTCGCCCTCCAATACAACAAAAAGACCTCAAATGGTGCCTTGATATCCGTCATTAAACTGGTGTCACAATGTTGCTTGCTTTTCACTATGAAATTTTTACTCCACAAAAGGTAGCCAATCATATTTGACTAGAAATCAGTGGTTTCCTGTAAAATTACTCAATATACATCATACTCCAAACAAACGTTATACTGGCCATATATTTTACCCGATCTTTGCTCACTATGATACCGTACATTAGACTTGAATGCTATTAACACCTTGCTAATCTCACTTCTAGACTAACAAAATAAGATTGGCCTCTCCATTCCATAATGTATGGGTGAAGTAAAAGTGCATGCTCTTACGCTGAGCACTCTGATGAGTCCAGTTATTATTGCTTCCGCAACATAGTATCAACATTGTTCCGCAACTATTCATAGCTCTCCAGCCATTATGGATTTCTGTTTCCATATCCGATGCACAACTCATTCTAGAGTTCCACAGCGATATAGAGAGGGAGTCCAGCTCTGAAGGCTGCTATGACTTCCATGTCAATCATTGTTTGACAAAGAAGATGATACAAGCGACTGTATCCCTTGCTCCACGATCACAAGTATGATAAAGCGATCTCAACTACAATTTTTCGACGTATCATATTCGTCCTCAATATATTTGAGACTGATCAAAGGAACGCTAACCATGTCACTGAATCTTTCTACTATTTGCAAATACCCTAGTAGCTACCGCGTTCGATTGAGCAAACTCCTTCAATGGTACCTGAAACAATCTCCAATGTTCAACGTCTTCCTTCCCCTATCTAACGAACGCGGAGTCTGTACGTGTTTGCATGAGTGGAGCTCGGCATCTCTTCTCAATGACAACCACCGTCGAAAAAGAAATGCTTTGTTTCAGTTGCATCAACCTCTTGTTAGATATTAATGAATATTTGCTTAATTTAGAAACAGTTCTAACTGTTTCCGTATTTCCTGCATTTATGTTGCTAATTAGATCCTGGTTTGTAGGATTCTAAACAGTTATATATTTGTAATGGTTTTCTCTTTATTCAATAAGAAATAGTTCTACTTTTCGTTTGTATTCTATTTTGGTATCAGAGCTCAGAGGGAGTCGTTCGCTGTTCACTGTGGAGGACACACCACACTGTGGAAAGCGATTATTGATAGTTTTCTTCATTGAAAAGTCTGTGTGAAAGGTGTCCATGGAGGGGCATCTAGCTGCACTAAGGTAGCGGTTACCAGGAGCTGTGAAGGGGCAGTTGTATTGTGCCTAAGGCATAGATCATTGTTTGCAGTTAAAAAATAGTGAAGCTGCTGCGTAGAGACTATGTTCACTACGATTACCCGGTGGAGATTTGTTGTACCAGATCTCAGGAGATTCGCTGCATTTAACCTGTGCGTCAACATCTGAAGGAGCAATTGGAACCTGCCGCGATCTATTGTAATCTTATCTATTGTAATCTACACAGAGGAAGGAATGCTTCCCAGGAGAACACTGCTGGAGAAAGGGGAGAAAATATTGAATTTTCGCGGGTCCCCAAGTTGAAGGGGCGCAAAAATTTGGTGGCACACTTCCAAATTATTTCAGTAAGGAGTTTTTCGCGGGTAGAGGCTATTGAGAGATGCTAAAATTTGAGTTTTGCTGTGTGTATGTTTGTTGCGTGCACTTGCTACAGTGTTGTGTGCATGATAGACCCGTGGACTCCTTGTGAGCGTTCTTTGAGATGCTACATATAAATTTGATGTGAGCTCGTGCTTCCTTAAGGAGATAAATACATGCCACATACATTATATGCAGATGGGATTTGATTTGAAAAAGAAGGGAGTTGCTTGAGAAAAGATGTATTTTCCAAACAGAGCTATTTTTCTTGAATTAGTGTTTTAGCAGCTATGACAAATTTCTTTCCCGAAAATTATATGAACGAAGCTTCTAAGCTTGACAGCGACAATTACAGTGACTAGAAATTCAAGATCTTAACTATATTTGAAGCATTGAATGTCTGGCCTATAGTAAACGGAGATGAAACCAAGCCCACAGGTGCTACTGCTGCAGACTGGGAGAAACGAGAAACGAAGGCAAAAGTGTTGTTGCGGCTGTCTGTCAAAGACAGCATAATCCCGCACATCAGAGATTGTAAAACTTCCAAGGAGACATGGGACATATTGAAATGTTTCTAAGAAACTACAAACTCCAATAGGATTTTGTTTCTGAAGACTAAGTTATTGTCCATCAAAATGGCAGCAAATGAGAATATCACCAGCTATGTTTCCCGGATTAACGATTTATGTGATCATTTAAGTGCAATTGGTGATACTGTTTCAAATACTGACATGGTAACTATTACATTAAAAGGTTTAATTAGAGGTTATCATGTCTTTATTTCAAGTCTAGGAGGTAGAGCAACGCCACCTACATTTAATGAGTTAACAGGGATTCTTCTACAAGAAGAAGCAAGAGTGAAAGTGTTTGAGCTGGACTCTCATTCTTCAGAATTGGCGTTAATAGCAAAAGGGAAACAACCCTATAGGGACAAGCCATGGAACAGAAACAAAACATGCAAGTTTCAACCATGAAACAGAGGTATGACTCACTCAAAATCTGATTCACATGATAAGAAAAATGATGGTTTCTTTTACTATTGGAAACTTGGTCATTATGCTAAAGACTGTTATAAAAGGAAAGCTAATGAATCCAAATAGAAGTTTAGAAAACATAATGGAAATTATGTGACAACTGACACATCTACCAATGAAGGTTTTAAGAATTTAAAGTTGTTTATTTCAGAACCAGCATTATCTGCAGAAACTAATGATGAAAATGCATGGTTCACAGATTCAGGTGCCTCAACCCATATGTCTTGTGTCAAAGAGTGGTTTGATGAATATCATGAGAGCACAGATGAAACACATATATACTTAGGAGATAATAGATCTCATAAGATTCAGGGTTATGGAGTAATATGTGTGAAATTACCTAATGGCCAAAAGAAATAGATTCATGATGTGTTGTATGTTCGAGGCATAAAAAAGAATTTGATTTCTGAATTTGAATGTAGAATTTATGCAGTCTCACTGTCTTGTGAAGGATATTCATAATCATTATAATGTCATAGCCACAGGGACAAGAATTGAAGGATTGTATAAGCTTGATTTCACAAAGTCCACTCATCAAGCATTGATATCTACTACAATGACAACTGAAGAGTTATGGCATTGTAGGTTTGGACATCTTAATCAAAATGACTTAGTGGTACTTCATAATAAATTGATGGTTGAAGGGCTTCTTGTTTTGAAACATGAGCATATAGAATGTGAAGCTTGTGCACTAGGTAAGCAGCATAGGGAATAATTTCCAGTGGATAAAGAGAAGAAACAGAGAGAATTAATTGAATTAATACATACTGATGTCTGTAGTCCCATGCAAACTATATCACTTGGTGGTACAAGGTATTTTCTTATATTTGTTGATGACAAATCAAGATTTACTTGGGTTTATTTTATAAGGAAAAAGAATGATGTATTTGAATATTTTAAAGAATTCAAAACTATGGTGGAAAAGCAGATAGGTAAATGCATCAAGATACTCAGATCTGATCAAGGTGGAGAATACCCCTCATGAGATTTTGATAGCTACTACAAGAACAATGGGATCACTCAACAATTCACAGTGCCTTTTAGACCACAACAAAAGAATGTAGCTGAAAGGAAGAACATGACATTAGTTGAATGTGCTCACAGCATGTTAAAAGGTAAAAATATCTAATGAATTTTGGGCAGAAGCCATTAACACTACTGTTTATTTAAAGAATAGAAGTCCAACTAAGATTCTAGATTTAAAAACACCTTTTGAAGTTCTTTATGGCTATAAACCTGAAGTTGGTCATTTAAGAATATTTGGTTCCAATGCATTTGCTCATATTCTCAAAGATGAGAGAAGAAAACTAGATGCAAAATCTGTTAAGTGTACTTTTCTTGGTTATTTTGATGATCATAAGGCATACAAATTGTTTGATCTTAGTACACATAAGCTTATAGCAAGCAGAGATGTGATTTTTCATGAGACTACAGATGAAGAAATAAGTAAGGATGATGTCTAGCATACTCCTTATGACAACGATGTTCATGTAAAAATTGATATAGATAATGAACAGGAAAAGGAAAAGGAACAGGTACAACAACAAGGTGAAAGCAGCATAGATACTCCAACCATTCCTACGCCTCAGAAAAAAAGAGATGAGAGTATAGAAAGTGGTGTACCACTGAGGAAGTCAACAAGAACAATTCAGATACCCTCCAGGTATAAAGACTATGCATCAATGACACAAGTAATGAATGTTGTAGAACCTACTTCTTATGAACAAGCCAAAAATCATAAGGACTGGAATACTGCAATGAATGAAGAATATGAATCAATAATGAAGAATGAAACTTGGGAATTAACTGAGTTGCCTGAAAACAAAGTTCCCATAGGATGTAAATGGCTGTATAAAACCAAATTTAATGCAGATGGAAGTATTGACAAATATAAGGCCAGATTAGTTGCAAAAGGGTATCCACAAAAGGAAGGAATTGATTATGAAGACACTTTTGCACCTGTAGCTAAGTTAAATACAATTAGAGTCATGATTTCATTAGCTACAGAATACAATTGGAAAGTACATTAGTTAAATGTTAAATCGGCATTTATGAATGGTGATTTAAAAGAATAAGTTTATTTGGTTCAGCCTGAAGGATTTATAAAGAAAGGGGAAGAAGTTATTGTCTGTAAACTCAAGAAAGCTTTATATGGTTTGAAACAAGCACCTAGTTCTTGGTATACTAAGATTGATTCATTATTTTCCCAGAAAGGTTTTGTGAAAAGCAAAAATGATCCTAATTTGTATGTTAAAAAGGATGAAAATGGAAATGTTGCTTTGATATCCTTATATGTTGATGATTTGATTATCATTGGTAGTGCTTCTCATTTGATTGAAGATATTAAGATTCAGTTAGCATAGATATTTGAAATGAAGGATCTTGGTGAAATACATTCTTGTTTAGGTCTGAAAATATGGAGGGAAGACGGTAAAAAAATTGTCACTCAAAGCAAATACTCAAGGGATATTCTAGAAAGATTCAATATGAGTGAAAGCAAGGCAGTATCAACACCTTTAGAACAAAATGTTCAGTTATCTAGTCTTGATGAAACTAAAGAGGCAAATGGTGTTCTGTATCGCCAGTTGGTGGGAAGTTTAAACTATCTTACCACTACCAGACCTGACATAGCATATTCTGTCAGCATCCTGAGTAAGTTCATGGCTAAACCACTGGAAAGCTACTGGATAGCTGCAAAGAAAGTCCTTCGATATCTGAAAGGAACTGTTAATTTTGGTATTATGTATACTGATGATTATGATGCTGAGTTGACAGGTTACTCTGATTCAGATTGGGCTGGAAATCTTGATGACAGTAAATCAACCTCAGGATATGCATTCAACATAGGTATAGGGGTCATGTCATGGAGTAGTAAGAAACATCCAACTATTTCTTTATCATCAACAGAAGTTGAATACAAAGCTCTATGCAATGCTACTTGTGAAGTTGTTTGGTTAAGAATAATTCTTGAAGATGTTGGTAACAAGCAAATGAAGCCAACTATTCTCAAATGTGACAATCAAAGCTCTATTAAATTGGCATACAATCCAAATTTATCATGCCAAAACCAAGCATATTGAAATTCAACATCATTTTGTAAGAGAAAATATTCAAAAGAAGGAAATTGACTTGATCTATTGTAAAACCACTGATAATGTGGCTGACATCTTTACCAAGCCCCTTGGAAAGATGAATTTTGAAGAATGCATAAAACAGTTAAGTGTGGTAGAAAATCCATTTCTTCATTAAGGGCAAGTGTTAGATATTAATGAAGATTTGCTTAATTTAGAAACAGTTGAAACCATTTCCGTATTTCCCTCATATCTGTTGCTAATAAGATCCTGGTTTGTAGGATTCTGAACAATTATATATTTGTAATGGTTTTCTCTTTATTCAATAAGAAATAGTTCTACTTTCCGTTTGTATTCTATTTCCTCTTCTATAAAGATAATACTAAGAGCTTTGTCCTTTGCAAGTTGAAAAGCATTAAGAACAAGTTTGACACCATTATCAATAAACCATCCTATACAGGAAAACTTTCTTTGAGGCGATGAAAATGTGTCAGGCATATTGGTCTACTAAGCTGCACTGGATTAATGGATGCCTAACGACTTGGCGTTAACATTTCCTGCAATAATAGGCCGCATTGGATGCCCATTTACCTTTTCAATTTCCATGACTGATAGTGGTAATCTACAGGAGATCTCTACATATTTGCACAATCTTTGCCTTTGGCAGTGCAACCTTTGTGAATAGCAACAACAATTGCTTCATTTTCATGTGTCATTGGAAGCATCATCAAGTCCATTGTTGATATGATGAATTCTTCTTCATCTTCTTTCTCCTCAGATGATTACAAGAAGAGGCTCTTTCTCAACGTGAAAATATCATAAAACTCGTTCTCATCCATAATCAATTAATACTCAATAATTTTTTTGAATACCCAATCGAATAATCTAATACCCAATGAAAACATGTCAGCTTTGTGAAGATGTTCCTAATTATCATTCAGTATCTTACGACACATATACCGTGCATCCCCTTCTTCTTCAAGATGGATGGTTGCATTAAGAAGTGTGGAAATAACAATGTCTCCAAGCTTGTAAGTACTATTATGAATATAATTAGCACAACCATTTAACTTTTAGCTGGTGAACAGGGATAGGTTACAAGTTAGTGCCATGAAGAAGTTATCTCTTACTTGTTCTCTATGCTTAGTTTTAATCACTTATTCTTCTCCATGCTTCAACTACATGCTATGCATCAACTACAAGTTATTTTATACATTTCTTTTTTTATAATTGTTTATTTGGAATTTTGAAAGATACCATAAAATCAATCTCGACATTACACTTGTCTCATCCTATTCAATATAGGAAAACCATAGATGGTAGTCCACCCCAAATTCTAAGATATATACACCTATAGATGTAAATATTCTCAGATTTAACATCTAGATGTGCCATTTCATGCTCATGGCTAAACTCCAGTGCCTAAGTAGTTTGATATATTTTTTGAAGAAGGTCCATGTCCATTCGTAGAATTCCTTTGTCATTTGCAGTAACCAAATTATGGTCACAATATACTTTCTATGCCACTTGCACATGAGCAATGATTTCCCTAATGCTTCTTTCTCCACCCACAAGCAGTGGTTGTCGCAATGCTGATTTTCTACATCAAATAACAATTTCTGTACCAATGCTGATTTTCTGCACCCACAAGCAATGGCTGGACCAATGCTTTCTTTATGCACCCACAAGCAATGATTTATCACTGCTTAATTTCTTAACCCACGAACAATGCTACCCACAAATAATGTGTGACTCATTTTTTAGTTTCTTCCCACGAATATGTTCTGCTCACCAAATCTCTACTTCAAATCTGTTCACCAAATCTCTACTTTAAATCTTCAATCTATCACTCCATTCTCTTGGCTCCTCGCTCTTCTCTTTCTAATCCATCACATTCACATTTTTCACCATTTCATTATCCTTTCTACAAATGTTGTGCAACATTTTCTTATTAATACACATGCACCTTTGTTATAACTTTATATTTTCTTATTAATACACCTCCACCTTATAACTTTATATTCGGGCCGACATTTACTTTTATAACAATAATTTTTCCTTTTTATAAAATGACCAACCTATAATTTCAGTAATAATTTGAAGAACATAAATAAATCTTATATAAAAGGAAAACAAGGAAAGAACCTTATTTAAAATTTTACTCCATTAATAACTTTTTTTTAAAATTAATTGTTGAACTTTCTATTAATCAGAAAAAAGTACATAGAGATACATACAGAAAAAAGTACATAGAGATACTGGCCTTTCCCCTAATACCTCTAACAGAAAATGAATATCCAGATCTCTAAACTGAAGTGTTATACATACTAAATATACGCGCTAGCACTGAGACGTGATCAGGAAATAAACTTCAAAATAGCACTGAGACGTGATCAGGAAATAAACTTCAAAATAAAATGGTGTTTGCAAAGCCTTCCTTAATTTGGGTTATTTTTCTTCTTGCTTAATATGTTGATAGCTTGCTGGTCCCTATGCAATATATCTGAATATGGCAGTATCTTGCTGGTCCCTTTCTAAGGAAAGAAAAAGAAAACATAATACGAAACTGATTATGATTTCATTTTGAGGTGACTTCACCTCACAAAGGATAATAAGAAACGATGATTATTGAAATCTAGCAATGATAATCACAATCCAAAAATTTTGAAGGTGTTTTAAGATAAATATATATATATATATATATAACTAGAACTAGAACTAATGGATAACCATGATAATCACAATCCAAAATTTTTGAAGGTGTTTTAAAATAAATAAATATATAAAACTAAAAGTAATGGATAACAAATCTAATAGAAAATCCTCTTAAGCCGCCATGCTTAAGAAGATCCAAATACTATTCTCAAACAAAGCCATACTACAAAGTAACAACAATGGCTACAAAGCATATCCAGATCTCTAAAACTGAATAGGTAACATTGAAACGTCATCAGGAAATAAACTTCAAACTAAAATGCTGAGCAAAACAACTGAAGAGATAACATGGAAACGTGATCACAAATAAACTTCAAAATAAAATGCTGAAATGCTGTTTGCGCCAGAGCCTTCATTCCGTTGGGTTATTTTTCTTCAAGGGATATATCTTAATATGTTAATATCTTGCTGGTCCCTTTCTATGTAACCCTGTGTAATCAAATTTTCAACGATCTTTTTAAATACTTCTCCATCTATCTTGAACATCCCTCCATGTTGCTCAATGCATTCATTTAGTAGCTGTTGATAATGCAAAGATTTTTTGCTCTTCATGATGCGGACTATTAAGGCACTAACTCTGTGATTACGGTTCATATTAACCTTTTTCTTCTCATCTTCGGATGGAAGTAGAATCTTAATCTTCCTTCTTCGGTTTGTAAAACTGTAATTGACCTGAAAGCCATCGCTTGTAGAGATCTGTTTTGTATCCGGCTCTTTGAGCAAAATCTTATAGTTTCCAAATACAATTGAATGCAGCAGCCTGACAAGATCTTCATCTCCCAAGTTCAATTGAGATTTGATCTCTAAATAACTCATCTTTTGAGAGTTATTAAACAATAACAATAAAATTGCATAATATGGTGTTACTAGCATTTCTATTGGGCCAGCATCAAACTTGCACACGAGATTACAGGTCCCCATGGAATATAGCCATGTAAGTTTTCGTTTTTTAGTACATGCAGAATAAAACTCTTAGAATGCATCTACACATTTAATCATCTCAAATGGTAAATTAGGTTCAGAAGATTTGAAGCTTGGCCAAAATGCAAAATTCAGAACCCTAACATCCAAATTTATTCCAGGATTAATATTTGGATTATTAGTCAGGTATAACTCAAAACTAACTTGGTACTTCACCTCTGTTTGTAACAAATCTCTAATCATACGCTCCATCTTGGGTCCCAATTGATCACCAAATTGCTGCTTCAGATATGACAACATGCTCAGCTCATGAATATCATTTGTACTTTTATCGTGCGGCAGTCTACCAGCTAGTTTTCTCTTATAGAATTCCCCAAACAGATCTCTATCACTCACAAAATCAAGAAACATGGTCACCTTTACAAGGATACTCTCAATCTCATCATCTCTTAATTTTTCACGAGTGCCGCCCTTTTTAAGTACATTATCACAAAGGGTGGCCAGGAATTCTTCACTTGTGCTTCCTGCAACTCTTTTATTACAGAATCCCTCCAATGCTTCGTTTAAAGCCCTATAAAAAAACGCATTGTGATTAAAGGCATTGATAACGTATCCCACATACTTGTCATGCAATTCCAGAACTGTATATACAAATGCAGCTTCTTCTTCCACGCCACCTATCTCCCTTCTCCTTGCTTTATCAGTTATAGCATTTAGTGCCCTCATAACTGGTGCAGTTCCTTCTCTAATTACATGCTCTCTAAAACTATTTACAAGTGTTTCCAGACCTTCAGGTATTCTGCAAAACAGAAAGTAAAGCTTTGAAAGATCAAGTTTGTTTTCATCCTTTAGAAGGGCACTACAACATGGAAACAGATTTTCCAGGAGTTGTGTCTTGTAATGTGAAAGGAGTTCATTTGGAACTATCTCGAATAGCTTCTCCCTGCTGCTGTGCAAATAATGGGCAATTATCTCCTCTTCGCGTTTCATACATTCTCCAGCCTTCAACATATAATCCATACAGGAACACTCCTCTAAACTCCATGAAGCAGCTCTTTGAGCATAGTAATCTACCGTATCTTTCAACATGAGTACTTCAATTTCATTCTCATGGACATCCATGTTATCCTTTCCAATTTCCAAAAATATACCCAAAACGTCTTTCAATAAAGTGCGATCGATTTGTGTACCTTGGCGGTCCTCACGAATAACACTAATGACTGCATCCCTTACACTGCTCCGCATTTCTTCCCAGACATACTTCCGAAAATACTTGTCTGCGGTTTCCAACATGGGGCGCTTCATTGAGAATCTTCTCATAAGCGAATCTTGAAAACAAGAGAACACGCCTGATATGCGTAGGCGCAATCTCCGGTGAATTTCCCAACGTCTAACAAATTCTCTGACCATGGCCTCACCTTTCTTTTCCCTTAAAGCTGGCAAAACCTTTGAACTGATGTACATTTTAAGTAACTGCTTGTATCTTTTGTAGATTTGCGGCAGCTTGTAGTATTCTGTGGAATCTGGACGGGAAACAAAGGAATACCCAATACTGTAAATAGCCGAGTACTCAGCTGCAGAGTTGACAAATTCGAGATTTCCTTCCTCCAGAGCGTTTATTAACTTTATGAAATACTCCTTTGTAATATTCCACGTTTTCTCGAGATCTAATATTTCCATGTTGCGACTGCTTGTCATTTTCGTCAATGGTAAAGATGTAAAACAATCTGTGTTTTCGTTCTTTCAACCAAATTGTAAAAGTTATATAGAGCAGAATAGAGAATGATATACCCAAAATATTTCAACTTCAACTTCAACGAACCCGCAGATGCTTCGATGATTTTGGATTTTCCTTTCTGTTGAAGTTCCTGAAACCAAGTTTGAGGGATCAAATCTAGTATATATATGTCGTTTTAAATGTTTTAAATTTAATTTGAGTCGATATATTATTTCTTATAATATTTTATAAAGGTAGGATGAGTAGTGAAAAAGAAGTAATGGTAAAATAAAACCTAATCTAACAAATCTAATGGGAGAAAAATTAAAAATAATAAAGTAAGATTCTAAGAAAAAAGAAAAAATAAATTATAAAATAAATAATTAAGAATTCTGCAAACAAATTATGATCTAATTAAGAAATTATAAAATAAATAATTATGATCTAAATCACCCTCTAAGTCACTAATGCACCCCTATTTGAGTAAATTAAGGAGTTTGACTTGGTTGGGTAAATTGAAGGTCTCCCTAATCGTAGGAGAAGACTCCAATTCATGCAAAAAAAAATTAGGGATTTGATCTTTAGCTCCCGAATTTGAAAAATGAAGCCATATTTTTACTTGGAGATGAATTATTAAGTGGGATAGGGAACCGCTTTTCTTCTCTTGATGAGGGGAGAACCATGCATTCACCCCCTCCTTGAGGGGGGAGGTGCCAAGAATCTTCCAATTACAACTTATGATCTCCTTAACTCTAATTAAATAATCTTTTCCAACTTGTTTCTCCTACGGATTAACTAAGATATATAAGACTCTAGGACCATGGGGACTAACTTAATTTGACATTGGTCCAAAAGAACTTAGAAACCAACCTGAGCAATCTAGGTTATAACACATTTTTCTTTTGAGGTGTGAGTGGAAAAACCATATTGAATTATGATGAATAGGATCTAAGTTTAGCTAGGTAAAAAAAAAACCAGTCCAAAGGTGTCATAACATGAGTGACTCACTTGGGTTATCCCTTTTACACATCTAAAGGTTGTCAAATTCTTACAAACAACCCCTCTTTGACCATGACAAAGGGGGTGCAAAGTACAACAATTGAGAATAAGACTGCTTGATTTGATGGGGGAATGGAAGGTCCCTTCTAGATGAATTCTTCCACCTAGTGAGCACCTTATCCATACTGGGTGGTATAGATTACAAATGTGTGCATGATTTGTAATCCATGTTCCCTACCCTGACCATCTCTAGGGCTATGAAACACATATATGGTGCTCACAACCTCCTAAGAGCATGGATATTCCAACTTAGAGACCAAGGATACCTTCAAGAAATTATGTGGGGTTATTTGAGGCATAGCTCATGACCTTGGATTTCTAAAAGCTTCCTTTATAGGATAAGGCATAGTTTGTCCCTCTATAATGTAAAATGCCCTTAGAAAAATACATGGTGCTGAAATCCTCTTAAATGGTTGAATGCATCTGTTGTGGACAAAACATTGCACAAGTGTGCATCCCTCCACTTGGTAAGGGGATAGGCCTTGTAAGCTACAACAAGGTCTTAGTCCTTGGAGCCCGTATGTGGTTGTGTGGTTGTACTCCAAATGATCCTGCAAGATATTGTGTTGAAGTGTGGAAAAATCCTTGTGTCGAGAGTAGGGGTTCTCCCCAATGAAAATTCCCAATTAGACTATTCACTGTTTGGACTATGGAACCCATCCGGTTTACGGTCCGACTACCGTATGATATGCTATTGTTGTGGGTTTATAGGTTACGTCCTAATCCATCGTTTAAGTTTTATATTTTGTATGCAAATGTAAGCTCCTAATTCTAAATGTGCATGGTCCTACCTATGCTTGTTTGAGAGGTAAACAGAGGCCTCACAAGGTGATGCGAAGGTTCTTACCTCTTGTATTACCACCTTTATCTTACCAATCAACCGATAATATCCTACCAAAATGCATAATTTTAATCTATATAATATAATCTATCCTTGCAAGGAGCAAAATTGGCAACAATGAGTAATGATTGTAACTGCCTAGTACAACTCCATAAGTTAGCTGCTGAAAGAAATATGTTAACAGACACATAAAAGGATTAACACAAAGATAGCTTTGATATTGTGATTCATTTCATTTATTACTCATAAGTATACCAAAAATTGCATTTCATATTCATAAACAGTAAGATGACTCATAAACCATGAGAATAATACAATAGAAGAGGAATGATCTTACAACATATTGATGAACAAAAGGAAGAAGTAATTATGCGCATCAATTCACATGTTTCAATGCAAAATCCGATGTACGCCTTCACCAAGCAAAATTGTCTTTTCTCATTAGTAGAAAATAGTTTCTTACAACATGATACTAGTCCAATATTTCACAAACCAAAATCCCCTTTCCCTTCTAGGTTCTCCTATTTATCTTTACAAAATCCGTTTTGAGGTGACTTATCACTTCATATTCCCTTCAAAATTTTTGTTTTCCACAATTTTGTCCTTTTGTGGTTGCAACATAAATAGCTAAAATAAGATATTACATATCGCACTCATAATAATTCCAAATATCACACTCATAAGATATTACATTTAGTTTCTGAGGCTATAATAATTTCAAGGCCACTTCATGGAAAGGTAATTCTTTAACCATAGCATTTAACCCTTTTGTTGCCGCATTATGACCATTTCCTAAGTGAAATGCATTCATGGTGGCTTGTCCAACGCGTTGTTGGAGACCTTCTGCATTGAGTATGTCAAGACTTTTAATGGAAGCAATATCTTCGTTCATGATAGTCCTCAATTATTCTAAGCCCTGTTCCTTTGGTATTAGCTCTTCAATGGAACCAAGAGGTGGTAGATGACACTTCTCAAATGCTCTATAAATGTTTTGATGGATATCTTCGCACTTTGTGATAAAATCACATACTTCATTTTGCAGCTTAGTCTCTGCCTTTTGACAACTATCCACGAGAGCTATGTTTAATTTCAGTTTAGTAGTGGTCCTTTTTGGTAGATGCGAAGGAATTTCCTTATATTTCTTCCTCCAGGAAATTAACTTCTTCATTTTATCATATGTTTCTATTAACTTCTTCCTTGTAGTTGAAGCATCTTCAAAAAATTGCTTCAATCCGGCTGCAATTCCTTGCAACTCATATGTTTCCTTAGTGAGCAATTATTGGGACTGAAACAATTGTTCTTGCAACTCAGTAGCACACTCACATAACGATGTTAGATCTTGTTTTTGTTCTTAACCAGAGTTGAGTTTTTCCACTAAGGAATCCTTTTCTCTGGTTAGATCTTCTACTTGAGCTTGTAAAGATCCCTTTTATACCATAAGAGCCTCTACTTGTTGGTCTAACTGGGTCTCTTTTTCCTTTAATGCACTTACTTGATCTTGAAATACATTTTTTTCTCCTTCGATGATTACTACTTGTACATTCAAAGAGTCTTTTTCATCCTCTAAATTTTCAATAGTCTTCAAGATTTCCCTTTTCTCCAATTCTAAAGTATCACGTTGTCTTCTCATTTCAATCTGTTGACTTAGGACCTATACCAAAAGGTGTTTTAGCTTAATCACTTTAGATTTACTTCTTTCCACATCCTCAATTAATTTGTCGATATTATCTGCATTAGCTTGTGCATCAACAAAATTCGTTGATGCTGTGAATTTAGGGTCCTTGTTTGTGCCTTCTAATACTGTGACTTCTTGTACAATGATGATATCTAGTTGTTGAGACACCTTCAACCTCGCTTCCTATCTTTTCAAGATGTTTTTTTCTTTTCGAATAAAAAACCATTGTTTCAAGCTTGACAACCGAGTGTTCCTTTAATGGTGTAAATGGTCCACATGGACACATTCTTCACTCCTATTGGTTGCTGCTTCTAGTTTGAATTTTTCCAAATAGTGGGAAAAAATTCAAATTTTCCATACATCGCCAAGATGCCTCTTCGACGGAACGTTTAGCAGGTATATTGATTTTTACTTCATAATTTAAGTTTTTTAGTGGATTACTTTTTAGAATTGAGCTTAAATTTTTCCTATTTTTGTAAAAAAATTAAAAAATTGTGTGGTGTGTTTGAGCCTTTCGTCTCGCACCAACAAGCGGTGCCCCCTGTAAATTTTTATAGGCACACTACGGACGGTGTGAGCCGAATAACTTGAACGCACCGCCACATCATAAAAATTTATATAAAAACATTGAAATGGTAATCGATGCATTCATGAATGGAGAGCATCTGTTACCTAGTGCACTTAAATGTATTGAACGCACCGGTTAACAATACCTAAGAAACACAAAAAATTATGTGGTGCACCTAGGGCATGTCAGTGCACTGGTGTCGATGCTCTGATGTGCCATAGGCGCACTATGAAAATATTCTCATTCAACATTAACATTTGTTAAACAACAATGCATTTTGTTTAAGTCAGCGCAATGTTAACGTTGCACTTACTTGAACTAAACACACTGATAATTGAATAGTATAAATTAGAGTGCCAAAATACATAATTTTACGGGGCTCCTTGGGCACATCATTTCACTGGTATGGGTGCTCTGACATGCTATAGGTGCATTGTGAGTAGTTTAATATAAAATTTTAAAATTTAATAAATGGTGGTGCATTTCAATCATTTAAGCACATCGTATACAGTGCACATTTTTGGATGAAATGCAACAAGATGTAAATTTCTTCAGTAGTTTAGAAACTCGTAATTTAATGGTGCTTTTACTCGAATCATATAATTAAAAAAATTTACATTCTAACAGAAATTTCATAAATTAATGCAATTATAATTCTTAATATTATTTATAACAAAAGAATCATAAAATATAAACATTCAATATTAATATTAATTTAACGGTGCTCCCGAATTTGAAAAAGGAAGCCATATTTTTACTTGGAGATGAATTATTAAGTGGGATAGGGAACCGCTTTTCTTCCCTTGATGAGGGGAGAACCATGCATTCACCCCCTCCTTGAGGGGGGAGGTGCCAAGAATCTTCCAATTACAACTTATGATCTCCTTAACTCAAATTAAATAGTCTTTTCCAACTTGTTGCTCCTAGGGATTAAATAAGATATATAAGACTCTAGGACCATGGGGACTAACTTAATTTGACATTGGTCCAAAAGAACTTAGAAACCGACCTGAGCAATCTAGGTTATAACACATTTTTCTTTTGAGGTGTGAGTGGAAAAACCATATTGAATTATGATGAATAGGATCTAAGTTCAACTAGGTAAAAAAAAAACCAGTCCAAAGGTGTCATAACATGAGTTACTCACTTGGGTTATCCCTTTTACACATCTAAAGGATGTCAAATTCTTACATACAACCCCTCTTTGACCATGACAAAGGGGGTGCAAAGTACAACAATTGAGAATAAGACTGCTTGATTTGATGGGGGAATGGAAGGTCCCTTCTAGATGAATTCTTCCACCTAGTGAGCACCTTATCCATACTGGGTGGTATAGATTACAAATGTGTGCATGATTTGTAATCCATGTTCCCTCCCCTGACCATCTCTAGGGATATGAAACACATATATGGTGCTCACAACCTCTTAAAAGCATGGATATTCCAACTTAGAGACCAAGGATACCCTCAAGAGATTATGTGGGGTTATTTGAGGCATAGCTCATGACCTTGGATTTCTAAAATATTCCTTTATAGGATAAGGCATAGTTTGTCCCTCTATAATGTAAAATGCCCTTAGAAAAATACATGGTGCTGAAATCCTCTTAAATGGTTGAATGCATCTGTCGTGGAAAAAAAATTGCACAAGTGTTCATCCCTCCACTTGGTAAGGGGATAGGCCTTGTAAGCTACAACAAGGTCTTAGTCCTTGGAGCCTGTATGTGGTTGTGCAGTTGTACTCCAAATGATCCTGCAAGATATTGTGTTGAAGTGTGGAAAAATCCTTGTGTCGAGAGTAGGGGTTCTCCTTTATGAAAATTCCCAATTAGACTATTCACTGTTTGGAATAAGGAACCCATCCGATTTACGGTCTGATTACCGTATGATATGCTATTGTTGTGGGTTTATAGGTTACGTCCTAATCCACCGTTTAAGTTTTATATTTTGTATGCAAATGTAAGTTCCTAATTTTAAATGTGCATGGTCCTCCCTATGCTTGTTTGAGAGGCAAACAGAGGCCTCACAAGGTGATGCCCAGGTTCTTACCTCTTGTATTACCACCTTTATCTTACCAATCAACCGATAATATCCTACCAAAATGCATAATTTTAATCTATCTAATATAATCTATCCTTGCAAGGAGTGAAATTGGAAAAAGCGAGTAATGATTGTAACTGCCTAGTACAACTCCTTAAGTTAGCTGCTGAAAGAAATATGTTAACAGACACATAAAAGGATTAACACAAAGATAGCTTTGATATTGTGATTCATTTCATTCATTACTCATAAATATACCAAAAATTGCATTTCATATTCATAAACAGTAAGATGATTCATAAACCATGAGAATAATACAATAGCAGAGGAATGATCTTACAACATATTGATGAACAAAAGGAAGAAGTAATTATGCACATCCATTCACATATTTCAATGCAACATCCGATGTATGCCTTCACCAAGCAAAATTGTCTTTTCTCATTAGTAGAAAATAGTTTCTTACAACATGATACTAGTCCAATATTTCGCAAACCAAAATCCCCTTTCCCTTCTAGGTTCTCCTATTTATCTTTACAAAATCCATTTTGAGGTGACTTATCACTTCATATTCTCTTCAAAAATTTTGTTTTCCACAATTTTGTCCTTTTGTGGTTGCAACATAAATAGCTAAAATAAGATATTACATATCACACTCATAATAATTCCAAATATCACACTCATAAGATATTACATTTAGTTTCTGAGGCTATAATAATTTCAAGGCCACTTCATGGAAAGGTAATTCTTTAACCATAACATTTAACCCTTTTGTTGCCGCATTATGACCATTTCCTAAGTGAAATGCATTCATGGTGGCTTGTCCAATGCGTTGTTGGAGATCTTCGGCATTGAGTATGTCAAGACTTTTAATGGAAGCAATATCTTCGTTCATGATAGTCCTCAATTATTCTAAGCCCTGTTCCTTTGGTATTAGTTCTTCAATGGAACCAAGATGTGGTAGATGACACTTCTCAAATGCTCTATAAATGTTTTGATGAATATCTTCGCACTTTGTGATAAAATCACATACTTCATTTTGCAGCTTAGTTTCTGCCTTTTGACAACTACCCACGAGGGCTATGTTTAATTTCAGTTCAGTAGTGGTCCTTTTTGGTTGATGCGAAAGAATTTTCTTATATTTCTTCCTACAGGAAATTAACTTCTTCATTTTATCATATGTTCCTATTAACTTCTTCCTTGTACTTGAAGCATCTTCAAAAATTTGGTTCAATCTGGCTACAATTCCTTGCAACTCGTATGTTTCCTTAGTGAGCAATTATTGGGAGTGAAACAATTGTTCTTGCAACTAAGTAGCACACTCACATAACGATGTTAGATCTTGTTTTTGTTCTTAACCAGAGTTGAGTTTTTCCACTAAGGAATCCTTTTCTCTGGTTAGATCTTCTACTTGAGCTTGTAAAGATCCCTTTTATACCATAAGAGCCTCTACTTGTTGGTCTAACTGGGCCTCTTTTTCCTTTAATGCACTTACTTGATCTTGAAAATCATTTTTTTCTCCTTCGATGATTACTACTTGTACATTCAAAGAGTCTTTTTCATCCTCTAAATTTTCAATAGTCTGCAAGATTTCCCTTTTCTACAATTCTAAAGTATCACATTGTCTTCTCATTTCAATCTGTTGACTTAGGCCCTATACAAAAATGTGTTTTAGCTTAATCACTTTAGATTTACTTCTTTCCACATCCTCAATTAATTTGTCGATATTATCCGCATTAGCTTGTGGATCAACAAAATTCGTTGATGCTGTGAATTTAGGGTCCTTGTTTGTGCCTTCTAATACTGTGACTTCTTGTACAATGACGATATCTAGTTGTTGAGACACCTTCAACCTCGCTTCCTATCTTTTCATGATGTTTTTTTGTTTTCGAATAAAAAACCATTGTTTCAAGATTGGCAACCGAGTGTTCCTTTAATGGTGTAAATGGTGTGATTCCTAGCTCAACCAAAGGAAGATGACCTATTGTAAAAGGTAGCTCAGTATTAGGATTAGTAGGATTATCTACTTCCATGTCTTTCTTCCCACTCTCTTCCTGCAAGTTCTAGGCTTCCACAAATTTCTTGACTTGTTCTTCTTCAATGTTTATGCTTCTAATCTCTTTTCTTCTTTTGTTGCTGCCATTTCGTCTGCTTTTTATTTCTCTGATATCCTTCTTGGCTCTTCAGCCCTTTATTCTTTTATTCTTTCTTCTTCCTTCTTATTGGCTAGCTCCTCTTTTTGCATCATGTTTTCATTTTCAGCCGCAAGAGCTTCTTCATTATCTTTCTTTCTTGCTACTTCTCCTAAGTCTTCTTCTGTTTTGTTGGAACTTGCTTCTGATTTCTTTCTAAATCTCTTGTTTAAATATGTGATTTTATTTTCTCTCCTATACACCTATTCATCCTTCAAAAAATGATTGGTATACTCAAAATTAATCTTGCATGATAATCAATGCTTCTAGCCACCTTCTCTTGGTTGTCATTTTTAACAAAAATATTTTCCCCAAAGTGATAAGCATCTAGTTCTTTCACGTAATCCTCTGCTCCTTTGACCTTGTTGAATTTATATGCTCCTTTTCCTGGTCTATCAACAATAGTGATATCAAAATCTTGTAATAAAAACAACCACCTAGTCACTCGAGCATTAGTAATAGGTTTATTCATTAAATATCTAATAGCTCAGTGGTCTGTATGCACAAAGGCAGGGTACCTGGTAATATAATGCCTGAATTTATTGATGGCATAAATGAAAACAAGGAATTCTTTCTCAGTTACTGCATAGTTGAGTTCAGTAGGAGCCATATTCTTACTGATATAATAAATAACATACGGGTTATGATCTTCCTGCTGTCCCAACACAACCCCAATAAAATTATCTAAAGCATCAAAAGAAATGTGGAAAGGTAAGGCCCAATTAGGCCCATGCAGAATAGGTGATGTTGATAATATTTTCTTTAATTTCGCAAACATTGTCTCGTATGCATCTATCCAATTGAATTCTTCATCTTTCATTCGTAAGTGTTGGTAGGCAGTTTGGTAAGATGGTATCACAACATCTCCGATGCTGCGACAAGGCAGAAGATGGTGTGGAAGGCGACGAGCGAAAGATTGTTTTGTGCAGGTGTGGTTCAATTTTACCGCGGATTGCGGGTTTTGGGTGATTGGATGACATATTATGTATTGTTGAGTCAGTTATACTGCAGAATGCGAGTTGTTTTGGTTGTTTTTGGACTAGGTTAGTTAGATATTGGGTCATTTGTCCATAGTGTCAGTTAGAAATTCGTTAGTAAATGGACACGAGTTGTAAGGCGGAAGCCTATATATAGAAAAGAATTGTAAGTGTTGAGAGAATTTGGTGGAAGAACAATGTGAAGCTTTGATGTTGGTTGTATGATTTCTGGGTATGTTTTGATGTCAAGAGTCATTATGGAGATCTAGTTTTTGCAGAGACATTGTATCTGGGTTGACAATGATAATATGATGGAGCTATTTTGGTGCAATCTCTATGTTCAATCTGTTCAATTATGATAATGCGATGTTGCAATATACGAATAATGTCATGCTTCTTTGATGCGATACTTGCTTTACAATTACTATTGTTGCAATGATGAATGTTTGGGTTGAATATCACTTTAATACTATGTTCAATGCTTAAAGGCCTATATTCTAGTGTTGCAATAAGTGTAAGTGCTATAGCCGCGACCATCCTCCTTCATTCAGCGGAAACATGGTTCCGTCCACTCTCCCGTGATCGCCTTGGGGGAGACCTCATCTGCTCTGTAGGTGTTGCTGGGTAGGGTCAAACCTATTCGGGCCGGTGCTCAGGGAGATCGCGGTGGGTTCAAGTCGACAGCGATGGAACCCCTATCGATTGGGTTTGAGTCAACAATTGGTTCCATTGTCAGGACCATGTATGAATTGAAAGGAGGATATGTTGTGGCACCCGACGAAACCGAAGATCCAAGAATGGTTTGATCAGAACTTGCAGGAATTCGCTGAAGAGGAAAGCCGGAACACTTGATTGATAGTAGGACAATGGGTAGATAGATACATTCATGACGGTCCACATGAATGGTTCTTCTGTGAGTTCCCGGTCCTACTATTTGAATGGTTGGCAAAGTTGACCTTCCAAAAGAAGAAGTAGACCCCCGAATTGATTCAAGAACTATAGGAAGGTTATAATAAAACATTGCGGGCTGTCGAAGTGTGGTTCGATAGCATCCTAGAGGGCTATATCACATAGTTCTCGGTTGATACTCAGAAGTCCTACAGTGAAGATGAAAGATATTTTTTTCGCGAACCTCGCGGTCGGTTTTTACTGTCGCTTCAACTGTCGATCAAGATGCTTATTTACGAAAAAGGTATGTTGAAGATGCATCTTGATTAGTAGACAGCCTGGTGGGTGGAGGCCGTGGGCACCGCGACAATTGCAGTGCATGTGATTTTAAGGGGTAGATGGGTGTAGGTCATGATGAGACTGTGAGTGAAGCTGAGGAACAAAGTGGTCTTACGAGGGGAGGAGCGAGGTTTCGATAGGAAAAGAGGCAGAGGACGGGAGAAGGTCCTGCTATGGTAGAACCGCAAGACCATGAAGGAAGACCACACGGGACGAAGTGACCTCACAGTCCTGACAAGGACAACCAGGCTATGCCCAGGATAGAGGCAGGACCAAACCCCAGCACCAACGTGCCCACACCTCTGCACACTATCTTTCAGATAGCAAGAAATACCACTTCGACACCACTGAGTTTGTCAATTCCACAAAATTTCATTGGTAGTAGCACAGCAAAAGGAGGAAGGAAGCCCAGAATGGCGGGCGATGATGCTAAGTTACCGTTGTTCCACGGGAGTGCGACAGGAAACCCGGAATAGTATTGGTTTTTGTGTGAAGTGGTATGGACCATAAAATAGATCACCGATGATGCTGCTAAAAAAGGACAGTTAGCGACGACTCTGTGAGGTTGTGCATTAGATTGGTTTATGAAGTTTGTTTTAGTCCCTACAGGAGCCCCAGAGAAGTCGTTGGATGATATTCAAGATGGGCTAATTGCCAAATTTAGAAGGCACAAGTCTGAGGCTCAATATATTACAGAATTGAAAGAAATTAGGCAGTATCCCAATGAGACGGTATGGGATTTTGACTAGCGATTCAAGACGCTGATGGCAAAGGTTAGTTTTGATATGAGCGTCGTCCAACATAAAGAATGGTTCATTGCGACACTACTACAACATATTCGGCTACCATTGATGCAACAAAACATCTCGATGCCCAATGAAGCTCTGGATATTGCAATGCGGTTGGAGGTGTCGCCAATTGGAGAAAATGCAGTCGGGATGTCGCAGATACAAACACAACTGGCTAACTTAACTATACAACTGCAATATTTGAAGAAGGGCAAGGAGCAGCGCGAAGATGTCTGGTCTACGCGATGTATAGGAGAAGGGCATACGAAGGACAATTGCCTAGACTTCCGCAATTATTTGGTTTCATGAGCACCAAATCCATTGAATGGTGGTAGCATGCAGTGGTGTCGCGTCTGCTAGGTGTATGGGCACAGTCATGACAATTTCCTTGATATGCAGAAAATGGTCACCACCCCGAGGAATATTTATTGTACATTCTGCAAATTGGTGGGTCACGATGACAATGATTTCCGTGCATATGGGTTGCTACAAGAAAGAATGTGCAATGCATTCTATGTAAAGGACGGCTAGCATGCCGTACAACATCTGTAACCGTAGGTAGCCCAGCCACTACCTCAACCGCAGATGCAGTTTGTACCGTAGCAACAAAAACCACCGCAGTTCATGCCGCAATATGCTCCAATGCAGATGGCTCCACAACATCCATAGTACGTACAACAACCGCAGTATGCACCACAAGGATAAGGGATGCAACCGGCACCATGTTACACCCAAAATCTACTCATCATACGATTCAGTGTATACACCCGTGAAGATACTTGAGCTAAGCAATCATCTTGGGAGGATTTGTACCCAATTGTGCTAAGTTTTGAAGGGTCATTGCAAGCTGCACACTAGCAACATGCGACGTCGCACCTTGCTCCATTACAAGGTGCGATGAAGTCAGTTAGATGGAAAAAATAGCTTCTTCGAGGTCCATCTTGAAGCTTGTTGACTTGGGACTCTATCGCTGACCTCTTGGAAGAGCTGGCACTCGGTTCCTAAACCTTTGGAGATATCCCTTAAGCCTCTCCTACCATCTCTCAACCTATCCTATCCATACCCTATCCACTTAGTCCTATTTAAATGAATCTCACTCCCATCCCAAAGGGAGGAAGTCTATGGTATCTACATGCTGGTGAAATCACCCTTGGGACATCTCCACTCACCTATTGGAGAACTCATACTTCCTTGGAAGGATATGGAAATTGGCTTTGTCGGAGAAGGGCTACAGTGTGAAGCCTTGGTTGTAGTTCTATATCTCTATTATGTACTCCTCTTTTTGCAGTAATACAAATGCTTTCCACCAATATTGTTCATGTGTGTAATGATATTGAGTAGTTTACCTGCTTAACTGTTTACGTAGATCTCTTATTGTATAGATGTGGTTTACTGGTTTCTCTATTTTATTGTCTTGACAAGTCTTGCAGCTTGGATCTAATGACCGTGGGACATGGAGCAACATTCAGGAGAAAGGATTGTGAAGTGAAAGGTAAGACATCTAGTACTCGATCTTTAAGTATATCTAGGAAATGCATTAGTAGTCTGTTCTATTTGTTCTAGAATCACTTTGAGCTAGGGATATATGGTTCGCATCCGCTCGAGTGCATTGTCCAATAAAAAATCTGGCGACCATACTAGGGAGTATAGCATCTGGTCAGTAGTTGTCAATATGAGAGTCATTTCCAGTTGATTGCTTGACACAAGCCCTTTTATTTTTCCAATTTACTTCTTGAAGTTGATTTCACTATCAGATATTCGTATTAAAGACTCTGATTTGCTTCCTCTGAGTTTATACAACTCATTCCCAAACCATTCCATGGTTCATTGCTGAGAGATATGATTCATTTTGGAATCTAGACTTCGCTTGTCGCACCTGGGTAGTGGGAATAGAGTGATACTGTATCATTTTTTCGTCTTTGTTCTTTACCTATTAGTTACTCATCGCATCCCTTGCATTGGTAAACTGTGACATCATCGTACTTCCCGTGTAGGAAAACTGTGATGTCGCACTATGTACAGGCACAGAGTGTGCTGATTTGTCAAAATATGGCATGCAGGTATCTCTTATCCATTTGATAGTCTGGACTTTGGTTTGCTGTATGAACTCTCTTTGTGCTGCAAGATCCAGCCAAGGATCCCACCTATGATTTGTTTTTTGAGTGTTTGGTTTTGTTTGAACTGATTTTGGGTTCCGTTTCGGACAAGTTTGGAGACCGGTAGTGGTAGATACTCTTGTCTCCTCCACCTTCATCCGCTCAACCTTGCATTCCTTTCCTTCCATCCTTGATCTGATCATTACATTAGATCAGCTTCCAGACCTTGTTTTCATCATTGTTTGAGCTTTGCTAGCTTGGTTTGCTTGCTGCTGCTTGATTTTGAGCTAAGTGCGTCCTTCAGCTTGATTGAGTGTTTGTCTTTTCTTGAGTTTTCTGAGTGTATTGAGTGCTGCAAATAGTGTTTTCTTTTCGGTCATTTAGATCTGAAAGCTCAATTGCTATCAATTTTATTCTTTGGTGCATACATTGAAAAGTTAAACAGTGCTTCTTTCCCATCATTTATTGAGCATAATTGAAGAAAATTGTTGTGCATTGGAACGTTTTCATTTGTGTTTTGGAAAAATTGAATGAATGTATGACCTATTGTGTTTTTCTCGAATTATGAATCGCTCATTTCCTTGAAAAACTCAAAGTATGCTTCGATTTTTGCAAAATTGATTCCATGCTAAGGAAATATAGATGCATTTTTAATTTCTGTTGCTTTTAGACCATTGAAAGTGAAATTGAAAAACTTGCATATTCCATTTCAGAATCCTCTCTTCTCATTACCTAGTGTTTTTCATTATTGAAAAGAAAAAAGAAAAGCAAAAATATTTTGATTTGGATAGTAGTGTTGTGATTTTTGTGTTTCGTTGGAAAAGGAAAAGAATACTTTCATAGTCAAGTTTTGTTTAAATTGGGATTGTGTTGCATTGAGCTTGTTTTTGCAATACTATTGGAAAAAAATTTCTCCTTCCCATAGCTAGAATTCATTGAAAGAAAAGAATATTTCGTGCATGAAGCCAAGGCTTGCATTATGCTTCCGATTATGCACTCACCTCATGCATTCACCTAACCGTCCAAGATAAAATTAATGGTAGAACTAGGTAAAATTTTTAGCAACTTGTGTGTAAGTTAGAGACGTGTTCCGACGTCGTTAAGCGTGGTAGCTGTCATTATTTTCCAGCACTGTATCCCGGGGGTATTGTACTCTTCCACGTACTTATCAGTATATCGAGCTCCTTCACGTACCCACCAAGTACCATAAATCATACTTGGCATATATCGAAGGGTGTATCACGTACTCGGTAGTATATCAGAAGGTCTCTTGCCGAATGGTTGTGCATTAGACAACACCACTATGGATTTGAGCTCCCATGTATCTTGCGTATATCAGGAGACACCACTAGAATTTTTGAAACCAACTGAGTTAACCATTTGGCCATCTTGGCAAAGCAATACACCGAGAACAACACTCAGGGAGATTAGCACACACATACTATCCGGGTAGTCGGGTATGCAGGAAAGGGTATGGTCCCAATCCTCCTTATCGCATCATATTGTTGGACCCTGCAGTATATCGTGTTTTGCAATGCCTTGATAATCCCGTGAGGTTCCAGACTTTTGAATCCACTCTGTCACATAAGCTTGCTTGTTTCCTTAGTTTGAGTAGGTTTTTCTGGACTGCTTTTCTTTTAGCATACCCTTAGGAGAAATGTTGTTTCAGCCATACTGGCTGATCATCCTGACGCTCTGGTGGATTTTCCCTAGAGAAGATCTCATGGGATCTTAAACTTATCACCCGAATATCCCCTTAATACGGAGGTTATTTCGAGGGTAAGAATGGATCAGCGTAACACGGTTGTAGTTACTAAAGTGGAAAACCCCACTCTAAATGTTGGAGGAATTTTGTTTCCGCAAACTCCTCCGTATTCACCTGCCTCTCATCCCCCGTAGGATAATGGAGCACAAATTTCCGCTTCACAAGATCTTTCTCCCATCATCCCGGAAGAACCTGGATTGTTGGAATGGATAAACCAACCTCAGGACAACCCTACTACAGTTGTTGGTCCTTCAGCAGCTTACTGGACATCTTCTACAGACCACCTAGTGGTTCATTTTTCCATCTCATCCCCACCCAGTGGGACTACTCCGGACGACACTTTAGCCTACTTTTGTGGCCAATTAGCTCACTTTCCTTCCATGGCTGAAGAGTTTCGGCAGTCAAGTCTCCAACGACGGGTTCAAGACCCATCGTTACCCCCTTACCGACCCATCCTAGTTCATCCGATATCTTTTGGGTCACCTGAAACATCCCTCCACGACTAGGCCATTAATACGATTGGTCAACCCTCACAAGGGTCTGGTCCTGCACCTCAAGTGAACCAACCGGTGGAAGGACAACAGTCCAACACAACCATCACTACTGCAGTTACTTTACCAGTTCCTCCTCAACCTCAAAATTCAAGGGGAGGATATTCCATTCCCCCGAATTATCTTATTGGTAATGTTATTACTACAATAGCTAGTCAACAACCTACATTGGTTCAAACTTTGAATAGTGGTCAACCTGTTGTGGCTGGGGGGAAACCCCCGTTTCCTAACCAAAACATAGGCGGTGGAATCCCCAACGGATCTTCCGTTGGACCTTCCCAACCCGCTAGACCATCCACCATGGGATTATCAAATGTTGGGGGCCCATCCAATGTAACTCAACCCTCATGGAGTCAAGCATATCCAGGTTCTGTTAACCCTGTGTTGGGCCAATCTAATCCCAGAAACGCACCATACGGGATACCTTATCCCGGGAATCCATACACTCTATGGGGGCAACAACCTGCGTTGCAACACGGACCCCAACCGACTATCCCTCAAGTACCACCACCCCCGATCGGCCTTCCCCCACCTCCTGCTGGAGGCGGTGGGCCCCCACCTACCCTTGGTGGAGGCCCAATTCATTTTACCAACAATATCCCTCACCCCTCCGGTGGTGGCGGGAATGGTCCACCACCCCCTCCCGGTGGAGGCGACGGGGGACCACCCTATCATGGTGGAGGAGGACATTTCCCTTCAGGTGGCGGAGGTGGTCCACCACCCCCTCCAGGAGGAGGCGGTGGAGGACCTAATTACTATGGTGGCAGCGGTGGTGGTGGAGACCCTCATCCTTTCAGCGGTAGAGGTGGTGGGGGGCCCCATCCTTCTAGCGACAGAAGTGGTCCACCACCCCCTCTAGGCGGAGGTGGTGGTGGGCCGCCTTATTACAGTTATCGACCCCCACCTCCTCCCGGTGGTGGCAGTGGACCTCCACCCCCTCCTAGTGGTGGAGGTGGATCCCCACCTTATTGGAATGGACCACCTTATAGTGGCGGACCCCCTTACGGTCTGGGCGGCACAACCCCCTATGGCCAGTTTCCTCCAGGTACACCTTACGGTTAGTTTGGTCCTTACACGCCTTATCCGTATTATCAATACGCGTAGCCTAACCCCTAGCTACTTTGGACCTGCCTGACCTATCCCGTTTAACCAATGATCCTATTTACCACGGATCTAACTAGCCACCAATTTCGGTGAAACTCCCGTCTGATATCCCCAAATTTGATGGTAAGTCGGGTGAAGACCCTAAAAACCACGTGATGACATACCACTTATGGTGTTCATCGAATTTCTTAATGGACGATTCAATTCGTATTAGATTGTTTCAAAGGACTCTCACTGGTTCGACTGCCAAGTGGTACATTGAGTTGCCACCCCACTCTTTTCCTGATTTTGGTTCTCTTGCCATGAACTTTTTGACACATTTCCAACTGCCCATATGGTATAAAACTGGTACCGAGCTTTTAACCTCGCTCCATCAGAATACCACCATTCATATTTCAGATCATATCCACGAGTGGCGAAGGAGACGACGTCTCCTTAAAGCTCCTATTCCAGATCATCTCCTAGCATAATGGTTCACAAAATCCCTCATCCCTACCATAGCAGGAGATGTTACCATGCGAGGTGCTGTCACCGAAGAACAAGCCATCACAAGTGCCCATGTACTAGACCTATTCTACACTCAATCTGGCACTTTGTTTGATATTCTGCCTGATGCACCCCGTGACATTAATGATCCTGTGAAACCACATAAGGGACCCCAAGCTGATGGAATCATTGGTTCCCTTAACACCCAACCAGCTTCTAGCACTATTGGATCATCCAACCTTCATGGTTCCTCCCCATTACCGACTCAGGCTGGCCACAACACTACCAAATCCACCACTCCTTTTCTAACTGAAGAGGTGAATTTTGTCCAATCAGCTTCATCTCAGAAGTCTAGAGGCAAAAAGAAGAACAAGGGGAAACCCAAAAATTCTTCCGCCCAGTAGGAACAAAAGAGCACTCATGACGATACCAAGTAGAAATGGAAACTAAAGTATCCTTGTTTACTGTGTGGAGATGACCACTTCTCCAAAGAATGTCCCCATAGAGACAAAGTACAAAAGTTTCTTTGGGGTAAGCTAACTCCCGTAGTCCTCAATGATCCGTTTCTTACTTAGAACTAGCAGATGATTGCTCAAACCCCCCCAGCCCAAGGGGAACCATCCAATACCATGCATGTTCTCATGGTACGTAACGAGACGATCAATTTGAACACTCGCTCGCGATCTTATGAACCGGTCCCTTCGAAGGAATCCACTGGAAGTAATGATGAAAAATCTCCTGACTCCATAACTGATGTCACTGTACCATCAACTTATCTCACCATTGAGAATCCCTCCTTAGACTCGATATTGCGACCACCCAAGAGTATGATTCAAAAAGTTGTTTTCAATCCCAATGCTCGGGTGGCACAAAATTACAATATCGTAGAAGACTTGGCACAAGATCCTTGTGCCATGTCTACCCTGGAAGTTTTGCAGAATTGTCCTAATCAACGCAAAATTCTCCTTGCGGCCATCGGTGCAGTCGACCCCGATTCTTCGAATACCATCATGTTTTGACTTGACAACTTTAATTCGAGGCTCTCACACCAGCTCACATTCCAAGTTTCTGCGATTATTGCTGGGAAGATTGTCCATCATACCCTTTTAGACGAAGGCGCCTCCACTTCTGTTATGTCGATCGCCTGTTGGAGAGCCATTGGCTCCCCCGAATTGAATCATTCTCCTACCATATTGAAATCATTCGACGGGCGTGGCTTTCAACCTCATGGGCTCTTAAAATCTCTTGCAGTTGAGTTGGACAGAAAGACCATAACCGTTAATGTGGAAGTGGTCTCGGCCCCAATAGATTATAATCTCTTGCTTGGTCGCAATTGGTTTTACGCCATCCAGGCGGTAACCTCTTCAGTCTTCTGCATAGTACAATTTCCCCATCAAGGACTAATTGTTACTATCGACCAATTAGATTTTTGTACACCTGATGCTACTACTCATCCTGGTGACCATGTTCCTTCCATTGGACAAATGTCAAAACAGTATGAGAGTATAGGGGTTGGCCTTTTGAAAGATTCATCTTTCATGGGCATTTTTCCGGCGACGAACCCCCCTAATCATGTTGCTACATGAACATGATCTGATCTCCACAGAGATTTTATCTCACTCTACTAATGCTTGGCTTATACCGGATGAAGCCACAACACACTTGCTTGGAGATATAATGCCCCTTTCACCCACTGAACATATTTACAAGGCTATCCAATCAGCACCGGAGGACCATTTAACCGTGGCCTCTCCATCCTGTTCTCTACAATGGATGTCATCTCTACCTGATCTCTTACTTCGGACTTTTCATTCAGACGAGTCCATCATGGAAGTTATGAATGTTGACGATGGTCCGTGGGATGATCTACACTATAGTTCATCTTTTCTTCCTCCTTTGGAGTACATAGAGGACAACACTGACACCCTCTTTTCACCAAACATCTACCCATTCCCTCATTCCCCCATTCTTACATGTCTTATGGACACGGAGGGAAACTTGACCAACATTGAGCCAACTACCCCGGTAGACATCTCGGTGAAACTTGGTATAGTGGAACACATTCACATAGGCCAGAAGTGTTCCCCTGAAGAAATAGCCACTGACACAGCCTTATTCAAGCAATTTCGAGATGTATTTGCTTGGTCCTATGAGGAGATGCCTGGGATAGACCCCGCGATTGTTTCTCATGAAATAAAAGCCTATCCCGACGTCAAACCTGTACGCCAAAAGTTGCGATCGGTACACCCCCGGAAGACGGCAGCAATCAAGGCAGAGATTGAACAGCTCCTAAAAGCCAATTTTATTTATCCTATCCCATTGACAAATTGGGTCTCAAACATCATCTCTGTGAACAAAAAGTAGGGTACCATTGTAATACCCCAATTTGGACCCTTAGGAAATATTGGCTCTAATGTAAATATTGTATACACACGTTGTATGTTTCCCTTGCGTGGAGCTCAAGGCCAAGGCCTCGCTAGTTTATGCTCGGATTTTATTTAAATTAGACACGCTTAATGTTTTGTTACCCACGTGTTATTAAGCCATGGGATATTGTAAATTGATGTAAATATTTAACATTGAAATAAAATACCAAAACTGGCAATGGAGGCAATGAATGAGAAGGGACCACGTGTATCCACTAGGGAGTGGTGAGGAGGCTATGGGACTAAACCCTAGGCTGCCATTTGTCATTATGAGAACCCATTGACTTCCCTAGGTGACATTAATTCCTGTTGTAAGGAAGTGGTTGAGATTTCAGCCCATGGCTTCAATGGAGCATGGGCAGCCCTGAAATTTGTATGGGTAGGTATGGGCTTTGTTTTATTCTACAAGAAGTCACTCAACCTCATGGGAGGTTGCTTCATTCTCACCCCCATTCCATGGTGAAAGTACCTAGCATCATTCCCCATCCAAAAAACGAGTGCCAGCAGTGAGGAAACCAGAAATCGCGACTGTGAGAGAACCCACGTTTTGGGAAGCCAAAAACGTCAAGATTTGGTATTGGACAGTGAAATCCAATGGGGAATCCGTTGGTATGAACCTTGGGGCGAATTCTGGAGCATTAGCTACCCCAAAATCAATAGGATAACCCAGTTTTTGCAGCCCAGAAAATGAGTGAGGGATTTGAGTTACTTGGTGAGCAGGATGGTGAGAAATCAAGTTGGGAATGACTATGCAGAGGTTGGGTGTGCTTGATAAACCCAGTGAAGGCTAGGATCTCAAAGATTAGCAGCTGGACCATTCTATGCCCATCCTGAAGAGCACTGGAGGGAAGAGTTTCCTGAGGGACTATGTAACAGAGAAGGGGATCTTCCTTGTGTTGGATGTGGTAGGTAATGTGGGTGCCTGACTGTTGAGCTCACTTGAGATGCCTGTAGCTCTGTGGTTGAGCTCACTGGCTTAGCGTTACCCTCCTCTATCTTATGGTATGCTTGATAAACCCAACGGTGTGTTGGCTTAGCATAGCTGATGACCAAAACCATGACTGTGAGTGATCCCAGCTAGTTCCTCCTTAGTGGATACATAGCCCAGCTCGGGGGTGACCTCTCAACTGAAAGAACACAAGCTGGACAGAGGTCTATGGTTGGGTGGAACGTTGCCCTCACGTAGCCAGTTGTTGGACATCTACTTATCAAGATAAGTGTCTATGTATTATAAATTATTTGCATTTTGTGTTCTGCAGTATGATAAATTGTCCATGTTTAATGAAATGAATTAATTATCTTAGTATGGAATCCATGAATGGCACTGGAATGACATTGGGTCTCTTTAGGTTGAATCATTCTCTGCTGTGATAGATATGTTATGCAATTACTGTCTATTTGTGTGCTCGCTAGTATGTTCATTCCGCTGTGTTTATGTTGAGACGAATCTGCATATAGAAGTTTTTAAATTGTTAGGAATTTATGGGTAAAAATTATTGGGGCTAAGTCTGCCATAATCCCGGTAGTTTGGTTAACGTTTCCTTCCTTGCACAAAAATGATGGAAGGGGACGTTACAACCATACGCGTCTGTGTCGATTATCGGGACCTTAACCGGGCTTGTCTGAAAGACAACTACCCGACCCCCTTCATTGACCATATTATCGACAATTGTGCCAGAAGCGTCATCTTCTCATTTATGGATGGATTTTTTGGTAACAACCAGATTGAGATCAACCCCGCCGACCAACACAAGACGACTTTCATCTACTTGTGGGGAACATTTGCATACCGCAAACTCCCATTTGGCCTTAAAAATGTTGGCGCCACATTTCAGCTGGCTATGTCATATGCCTTCCATGATATTAAGGACTTTGTGGAACCTTACCTGGATGATCTCCCTGCTCATTCAAAGCAGCGCGAGTTCCACATTGATCATCTGACGGCCATTTTCCTTAGATGCAGATGGTAAAATATCCATCTGAATCCTCATAAGTGTATCTTTTGCGTTGAGCCTGGATGCCTCTTAGGATTTATCGTTTCGAAGGATGGGATCCGCATTGATCCCTTAAAGGTGGAGGCCATCATCAACCTACCACGCCCGACTGATGTGACGGAACTTCAAAGTCTCCAAGGGAAGGCGACTTATTTAAGATGTTTTGTTTGCAATTTCGTGGAGAAGACTCAGGGGTACATGAGACTGCTCAAGGAGGACATCCCATTCATTTGGGATGACCAAGCTCAAAATTCCTTCAACACTATCAAACATGCCACCACGCATGCCCTCGTGCTCCAACCGCCCAATTATTATCGAGATTATATCTTATATCTCGCCGCTTCTGCTACCACTATCGCCATGGTTTTGGTATAGGAGGATCAAAACGCCTAGGAACATGTAATATACTATGCAATTAAGGGTCTCACCGACACTGAAACTAGATATTCACATGTCGAAAAACTTTCTTTCGTGGCGGTTATCACCATCCAGAAGTTTCGGCACTATATCTTGCTCCGCACCACCACCATCATCACAGACTCGAACCCCATGTACCACGTCCTGACACGTCAGGTGCTTGGGGGCAAGTATTCACACTGGATCGTGATATTGCCAGAATTTGATCTTCTTAAGAAAGCCAAGTCAAAAAAGTCTTTGGTGTTTGCCAAGCTGATCTGTGACCTTCCCCTTCCTGATGCAAATATTGAGCACAATGACTCTTTTCCAAATGAATCATTGTTTCTCATTAGTACGACTAATCCATGGTATGGAGATATCTCATTATATCTTCAAACCCAACGCTTCAACCTTCAACTGTATCATGACGACCATATTAAGACACGTCACCATGCGAAGTATTATTTAATCATCAATGATACTTTGTATCGTCGTGTCATTGATTCAATTCTTCGTTGTTGTCTCACTCACAATGAAGCCGAACGCGTTCTGAATGACTGTCACACTGGGGGATGTGGCGGTCACCTCTCTGGGATGGCTACAGCCTAGAATATTTTGCGCGTAGGATATTTTTGGCCTACTATCTTCAAAGATTGTGTTGAGGCCGTAAAAAAATGTCCTCCTTTCCAACACTTCCATATGAAGAAGCGCACCCATCCCACCCTATTACACTCGGTTATTGCCGTTGGCCCCTTCGCAAAATAGGGCATTGACTTTATGCATTGTAAGTCTACCTCGGCCAGGGGGCATAGTTACATCATTGTAGCTATGGATTACTTTACAAAGTTGGCCGAAGCTATGCCTACATACCTGAACGACGAAAAAACCACCGCACTCTTCATGTTCAATCATGTAATAGTGTGGTTCGGAGTTCCTCAAGTGATTGTTACCAATCATGGTTCCCATTTTTAGAACCATATGGCTGATGAACTGAGCGATAGGTTGGTTTTTTGCCATGAAAATTCAACACCCTACTACCTGCAGTCCAATGGACAGGTCGAGGCCATTAACAAAGACTTGAAAACTATGGTCCAAAGGATGGTAGGTACGCAGAAATCCAATTGCCATTTCCATAACATGCTCTTTTCAACGTTATGGGATTACAAAACTTCCGTCCAAACTGCCATAGGCTTCACTCCTTTCCAATTGGTATATGGATTGGAGGCTGTCCTACCTATAGAGTGCGAAATTCCATCTCTACAACTCGCTGTCGAGCTTCTTCCTAATACTATTGCCGAAGAAGAACGTCTCCTACACTTAGAAAAACTTGACGAGTCCCGTCGAGATGCTGCTCTTGTTAATGAAGCACACAAGAAACTCATCAAAGCCCAATATGACAAGTCAATTGAACCTTGTATCTTTAACGAGGGTGACCTGGTCCTCACTTATGACCAGAAGCACGACAAACTAGGAGTAGGAGAGTTCGAATCCATGTGGCATGGACCTTACATTGTCAAACGTGTTTTGGAAAAGGGAGCTTACAACCTTGAAGACTATGATGGAATCTCTTTGGGTGAACCCCGCAATGGGCTTTACCTGAAGAGATACTATGCCTAAACTTGTCATGCTTAGACTTTCTTGTATATACTGTACATGGCGTGTTATTGTGTGTTGTGACGCTTTTATTTTTTATTTTTTAGTGTCTTTAGATCTTGTTTCTGCTCCTTATACCATGTTCTGTCTGTGTGTGCAGATGGCAACATGCTATGGATTCACGGACGGTGCTAGCCGGCATACCCGTAACATTGCTTCGGCAGCCTAGGTACTATATTCCCCAACAGGTGAGCTCATTAGCTCAGGAGGAAGTTGCCTAGGGTTTGCAACCAACAATGCCGCAGAATATCAGGCAGTAATCGGAACCCTAGCCAATGCCATTTCCTTGGGTATGAACCACATTGTCATCCACATGGATTCTCAATTAGTGGTTTCCCATCTTAACCGGGTTTACGCCATCTGTGATCCCACCTCATTCCATCTCTTCAGACGAGTACGTCTCCTAGAAAGGTCATTTGAATCCGTTCAGTACCTACACATTCCACGAGACATAAACACAGTTGCTGACTCAATGGCCAACTTCATTTTGGATTGGTACATCACACACACATAATATTCATAATATGTAAAAGCATTCACAACATGTAAATAATGTAATGTATAAAAGAAAACATGTAAACAATATCACATCACTCATCATTTTTAAAAACACATAATTTATAAATTGCCGAGAATATCTATATATATATATCGCTCAAAAGTAGTGATGGTACAAAATATGAAGCAAAATGGCTTTCAGTGAGTCTCTACAGAATCTAAAGCAATGTATCTTTCAGTAGTACAAAATATGAGGCCTCTAAGCTCTCAGTACAAGTATAATAGTGTCATCAGGCCTAACACCTGACCCATACACCACCCCTAGCATGGACAACCCACTGTCACTGAGCAAGGAAGAAATCCACGGTCCTCTCTACCTTGCGGAGTAGGATATTGAAGCATACGGATGCTCCAACACCAAACCTCTGCATAGGTCTCGGCAGGTCATCTATCGCTGGCTCAGGAACCTCCATTATCAACTGGGACAAGTTCCTGTATACCTCCTCCATCTCCTCGATGGTAGCGTGAGCACCTAGGGGCACAGCTACTTCCCCACCTTTGTCTCTCCTCGCCAAGAGGGAAAGTCCTACCTGCCATACGGGACCCACATCTGCACACACATGTTATATACTTGTTAGCACTGCAGCAAAAAAGTGATAAATATACAAAACTAAAAGTACAAGGGTTTTTGTTCTCACCTATGTCACCCCATGTTGCACCCTTGGACAACACCAAGTCAGGATCCTCTCAGAAATCCGTACTGTCGTATGGGAAGTCCTCAACCATGAGTAACTGGCCCTCCAGCCAGCTGAAGAACTCAGGACCAAAACTGGTGATAGCTCCTCCACCATGGCAAGTCATCACCTCAGCCCATATAAGCATGTGGGGATCTCTAAGCTCCTTGTCATCCAATACTAGCTGTGGACGCAAGAGAGGGATCTACTCCAAGAGGAACGATACTACGATCGATCCATAACCAAACTGCTTGAGCTCTCCTCGTCGACACTTGGTCATTTGAGCTCATAGGTTTGTGAGGAGACCCTCGCACCAGTTGAAAAACATGGGGGACATGTAGTCCTCCGCATAAAGCATGTGAGTCCGAGTAGCCATGTGTGGTGCTTGGCTTCTCACCACTCTAGTAATAGTAAACACTATGGTATGCAGTGGGTGGCTCACCACATCCCTTATAAGAATCTTCCCACTGGAAGATCGAGCAAGAGCAGTACAATGTTGTGACACCATGTCATCGACTGTGCGGTCACTGGCCCATGTTCCAGTAAGATGTACAGGTTCCCCTCTCCAGGACAAACCTGTGAGAAAATATATGTCCTCAACATCTATTGTGAGGATGTGCTCACCAACCATGAAATGTTTTTGGACCGCATCCCAACTCTGGAGCATGTCTGATAGCAATGGGATTTGGGATCTCATCCCCTGAATCTCAAAGAACATGAGCAAACTGTAGTTCCTCAAGGCATACATGCATTGTGGATCATTGGTAGCTTGTTCATCTTCTACTTCATGTTCTCATTCCCGCCACTCTCAAACCATGTTGGCTTGCTAGCAACCTACCAAAAGGGACATTTAAACATTGTTAGATGCTGCTTCAACCACAATAAGTTCTTTTTTTTAGTTCATTTTGATGTTTGGGAAATTCAACTCCATCGTCGCACTGTACTTTTGCGTACAGTGCGATGTCGTTGCACTTCACCCATTCGGGACTTGCACTGAGTCGGTCTCGTCGCAGTTCCTGAAAGGGCCAACTGTGACGAGCCGAGAGCGTAGTAGTCCTCCATGAATTCATCAAAAAACCTAAAAATTGAACCTAAAAACAAAATCTAATCCACTGGAAAGTTGCGGGATGAAGTTTAGGCTTACCTGCTCCTGACGGTGGGTGAAATGGTGGATCGTAGCTCCCAGAATCGGCAAAGGAAGTTTTGGCTGCAAATTGGTACTTCTCCTCCCAAATTGGCAAATGAAACAATGAAATCTATTTTTGGCCCATTTTTCTATTTTATAAATAGAATAAAATATTCCTTTTCAAATATTTTGATGCTCTTGGGCCATTGATCATAGTTTTTTACCATTTTTGTCATATTTGAGGCTATTTGACACATTTTCTAGTGTGCAGGAGTTCTAAGTATTCTTTTGTGCTGTATCTTGTGTCACAACAGTCATCACAGGTATGAACACTCCCTTGAACGTGTTGTTGTTATTTTTGGAACGGTTAGTCTGTAATTATTGCGTGATGATGAGTTTAATCTTCGTTTGTTCTTGTACTCAAGGAACTATGAGAACAAGTACCGAGTTATGATTTATCACTTTGTCGGGCTCGTTAAAATTCCATGGAAAAGGACACTCCCCGGAGTCTACCGTTAAGCTCTTTTCAGGCTCTCGAAAAACAAAAATATTTCCAAGCAAACATGTCGCGTTCACACTTGTTAAAGTATTTGAATGGTCGTCTTCCTAGTGATAGTTTACTAGGAGGCACTAATTACGAAAAAGGTATACTCCAGCCAATCATGACTGGAAGAGTCCTCTCCCCCGTTGTTTTACCCTTTTTCGGATGATGAGGCTAACTTTACAAAAAAGGATCATTGGAGTCTTCTTTAGATCTTTTCAGACTCTCTAAACATGAATAAAGACCGAGTTTACCTTCTATGGGCTTGGTAAAATTCTCATATTGAAGGGCCCGTCATGAGACGAACCCATCCTATCCTAGGTTCGGAAAACATTTGGGATTGGACTCATCTATGAGATGAGATATACGGAGCATCTGGTTACCCCCATCAAGCTCGTAAAAAACACACGAGGCACTCATCATTCATGACGGGGAAATAGGAAAGTGTTTGTGTTACATACATTATTAGTGGCAGTATCTAGCCGTTCTTGAACATGGAACTCATCTGCATTTGCATACAGCACTTGGATCATCCGTTTGTCCTCGAGTTCCACTTATTTCCTGAGTATTACTACTCCTTTGATTCATTCAAAGAAAAGCTTCCATCATCACTCGCTTTGAGAATTTGTGTCGCACTCGTCGTATCAATACTGCCAAGTCATGCCATGCCCATGTTCAAGAACATGTCTATCATTTATCATCTGTAGTCAGTACACCCGCCATCACGTCGGTCTACTCTGAGTCAGTTTCGCATGTTACTGTACCATCCGATCTACCCTATACATTCTTGTCGTGTTTCGTGTCGATTGATGGGGGATTCATCATGGCCCTCCTTCGATGGATTCATCCTTGTTGACTTCAACACATCATCCGAGGATTGAATCTAGAAACCGGTCAAGTACCTTGGCCCTGCATGCCTCAATGGCAGGTTACCTCGCTTTCAACATGAGTTTACATCATTGACTCTTGATTGAAATATTTCATCTTGCATTCGACTTCAACTCATTTATTCACGCTTGATGATATGTACTGTGATACCTTGGGAATCATTGACATCAATAGTGATCTCCCTCACACTTGTTAACGGTTTACATCAATGGCCGGTAATCAAGTGGTTTCTACCATGTTCGACGTCAAGACATTTGTAATCACATGGATAGATTCGTATCATTGCGGGTTCAGCTTGAAGACCCTGGGGAGTCATGTTTTACCCAGGTTGCAATGGAGTTTATATTGAGTGATATCACACGGATCCACATTTGTATTGGGCGTGGCTGTGTTATCATCTCATCATGGATCTACGCTTGTGTCTAGTAGCCATGATTGTGTTTAGTCGGTCATTACTACCATGGATCTGCGCTGTATTGGTCGGCAACCATGTTGTACATTATATGAGATTGTCAGTTCAGAGTTAGTCATACTACAGTAGTGTCCTTCCCTCGACAAGTCTATTGCCATTACTTCTATCGAAGCACTTCACCTGTCTATCTTCAACAGCTTCATGCTTTGGAGGGCATTCTATTACACCCAAAATCTACTCATCATATGATTCAGTGTATACACCCCTGAAGATACCTGGGCTAAGTAATCATCCTGGGAGTATTTTTACCCAATTGTGCTAATTTTTGAAGAGTCATCGCAGGCTGCACACTAGCAACATGTGACGTCGCACCTTGCTCCATTGTAGGGTGCCCCGAATTCAGTTAGATGGAAAAAATAGCTTCTTTGAGGTCCATCTCGAAGCTTGATGAATTGGGACCCTATCCCTGACCTCTTGGAAGAGCTGGCACTCGGTTCCTAAACCTTTGGAGGTATCCCTTAAGCCTCTCCTACCATCTCTCAACCTATCCTATCCATACCCTATCTACTTAGCCCGATTTAAATGAAGCTCACTCCCATTCCAAAGGGAGGAAGTCTATGGTATCTACATGCTGGTGAAATCACCCTTGGGACATCTCCACTCACCTATTGGAGAACTCATACTTCCTTGGAAGGATATGGCAATTGGCTTTGTCGGAGAAAGGCTACAGCTTTAAGCCTTGGTTGTAGTTCTATATCTCTATTATGTACTCCTCTTTTTGCAGTAATACAAATGCTTTCCACCAATATTGTTCATGTGTGTAATGATATTGAGTAGTTTACCTGCTTAACTATTTAATTAGATCTCTTATTGTATAGATTTCTTTTACTGGTTTATCTTGTTTCTTGTCTTGACAGGTCCTGCAACTTGGATCTGACGACCGTGGGACGTGGAGCAACATTCAAGAGAAAGGATTGCGAAGTGAAAGATAAGACATCTAGTACTCGATCTTTCAGTAGATCTAGGAAATGCATTAGTAGTATGTTCTATTTGTTCTGGACTCACTTTGAGCTAGGGAGATCCAGCTCGTGTTCACTCGAGTGGATTTTCCGATAACACACCAGTACAACAACAGTTTAATCAACCACTGTACCAACAACAGGGAGTATTCCAAGGAGGATACCGGGGAGGCTGTGGAGGAGGACAAGGTGGTTGCAGACCGGTTCAATGCTATCACTGTGCGGTATGGGGGCACTACCAGCGAGACTGTCCGCTACTACAGAACCAATGTACATTATACTTTGTTAACGATCACACAATTGAGAATTGTCCACAGTTGATTGCGTGCTGGCAAGCAGGAAATACTCCCCAGTTGTAGAACTAGCCCCAGGTAGAGAAACCTGCCCAGAACCAAGTGCAGCAACTAGTACAGAACCAGAATATGCGGCAGACTCAGAATCAGAATGTGAACCCACCAAAAAATCCACCACTGAACCAAACCCAGGGTGCAAATATCGTGACAATATCTACAGGACCAAGACCGCAGGATGCTTCTATTGCTGTAGTCACTTGCGATGGAAAGACAACTGGAGAGGATAGATAACTGATCAAATTAGCTGGACAAAAGAAGGTATCATTTGATATTGATGCAAAGTGGCAGACATTTCTTCAAACACGACGTGCGCTTGAGAATGACTGAGGCAAAGCTGTTGTGCATGACATTCCCTATACTTTTGATGCTACTGCGGAGGCCGGCCCATCACAACGGTCCAGCACACTTTGAGCATTTTTGGAACATTGTTTGTCCCTGGAAAGAGATCTCGATGCTCTTGCTGCGATTGAATCTTTTTTACGACGACCGGCCCAGGACCGACAAGAACTCGCGGTCAATTCCCTGCAACGACGGAAGACGGCTAAGGAGATGTGGATGAATATTCAAATTGGTGACTACGATGTTGATTAATTTATTCTGGACCTTGGTTCGGATGTCAACATCTTGACCAAGCAAACTTGGCAAAAGATTGGGAGCCCCCCATTGAGCTGGTCTCTTGTACAGCTCTGATTAGCTAATCATGCTAAAGTAACACCAACTAGGAGAGTTCTGCGAATGGTGGTAGACATCGAGGGAATGAAAACATATGCCGACTTTGATGTAATAGAAGTAGTCGAGGGAGGAAGCTCTTATCCAACATTACTGGGGATTGGATGGGCTAATGATAGTGGAGCTGTAATCAACTTCAAGTGATGCATGATGACATTTGAAAATCATGATCTCAGAGTTATCGCCCCATTGGATACGGCTGAAGGACGCCGCTACATAGAGCCCGTGAAGGACAACGATCCCAGTGGATGGGACCATGCATTCAATATTTCTGAAGATTATATCCAACAGATTGCCAACGGCGAGCTAGGATGGTGCAGCGACATTTTTGCGTCTTTCGACTCTAATGATGCACTAGAATATTGGCAGAATCGCTTGCACAAGGTATCGCTCTGTAAGTGCGAGTTGATCACACAGTCATTATTCCGTATCGCAACTGAAACAATTGCACTTCCCATATATGACGGGCTACCTGGCTTATCTGACTTTCTGACGGAGTTTGAAGCAAGAGTTTCCGAACTTCAGTGATTGCTGGCGTTGAACGAAGCATTGAAGGCTGCTCCAGCACACTGGTGGGAAACACACAAAGCATCAATTAATCAATGGTCGAAGTACAGAAGATTGATGATGGTACGCTTTGGCGATACCAAGTTCTACCACACCGAGAAGTATGATGGTTGGGACGACCTTGGTGGTCACCTACTGGAGTGTCAACGGTTATGAGTATCTCAACCAAACAATGAGTGGGTCCATGCTTTTATCCATACCTTGGATGAGATGCCACGCTCATGGTATAATGCAGCTGAGTTGCGAGGGGAAATTTCTACTTGGTTGGACCTCACCGTGTGTTTTACCCATACATTCAGTTTTGCGGATGCCGATCTTGAGGTCCATAATGCACTACAACTCATCCATGATATAATTCTGCAGGTTGTCCTAGTGGCCTATCCTGTGGATCCACATACGCACTTCCAGATGCAGTCTCTTATGGAATGCTTCAATATCAGTGGTGGTCTAGAAGATGGTGATGATCTGCGGAATGTGAATATATCAGAATATGAAGGAAGTCGTGCTGTGGTACCACCTGATGCGCCAACTGATCCTATCAGTCAGCCGCTAAGGATCCGCAAGATTGACATTGGGACAGAGAACACTCCAAAGTTCACAAATGTTGGGGATCACTGGGATGACGAGCTGATCAGAAAGGTCACTAATATGCTCCACGAGTTTCAGGATGTATTTTCGACAAAGTTTTTCGACATGAAGGGGATTCTGGGAGACTTAGGGGAAATGGAGATTCCATTAAAACCAGATGCTAAGCCGGTCCGGTAGTGACCCTATCGACTAAATCCGCGACATAAGGAGAGGGTCAAGGCAGAACTTGATCGTATGCTGGATGCTGGTATCATCGAACCACTCAAAGAGTCGGAATGGATTAGTCCTATGGTGGTACAAGATAAGAAGACTGGCGAGGTACGCATTTGCGTCGACCTCAGGAAGCTAAATGATGCATGTTTGCACGATCCATTTCCAACCCCATTTACTGACGAAGTGCTAGAAGGTGTGGGTGGCCAGGAGATGTACTCTTTCACAGATGGGTTCTCTGGCTACCATCAAATCCACATTGCCAAAGAAGACCGCCATAAGACAATTTTTGTTACCGAATGGGGCTGCTTTTAGTACACCATGATGCCGTTTGGTTTGAAGAATGTTCCTGCGATATTTTCGCGGGTTGTTGTCGCCGCATTCAAATATTTCATTTAGAAGTTTTTACAGGTATACATGGATGATTGGACGGTCTAAGGATTGGTCCGTGATCATCTAGCGAATCTGCGGTTGATGTTAGAACGATGCCGATAGCATCAGATATCATTGAATTTGAAGAAATGCATATTTTGTGCATTGTTTGGGATACTACTAGGCCATATTGTGTGTAAGCAAGGATTGTTGGTTGACCCAGAAAAGATTGCACTTATTCTAATTTTGACACCACCGACTACTATTAAGCAGTTATAGGCAACGTTGGGACACACGAGGTACTATTGCAAGTTCATCAGGGGTTATGCTATGATTACTGCCCCTATGGAGAAGTTGTTGAAGAAGGATGCGGCATTCCAGTGGAGCCCGGACTGTCAGGCTAGCTTTGAAATACTAAAGGCGAAAATGGCGTCAGCACCAATATTGGTATTTCCGGACTGGAGTAAGGAATTCCATGTCCATGTTGATGCCTCATCGATTGCGTTGGGTGTCATGTTGGCTCAACCAGGAGAAGGCGATCTTGATCATCCTATTTCTTTTGCAAGTCGAAAGCTGTCCTTCGTCGAAAGGAATTATACTACTACTGAGCGGGAAGGTCTAGAAATGGTCTATGCACTGCAGAAGTTCCCTAATGCTTCTTTCTCCACCCACAAGCAGTGGTTGTCACAATGCTGATTTTCTACATCAAATAACAATTTCTGTACCAATGCTGATTTTCTGCACCCACAAGCAATGGCTGGACCAATGCTTTCTTTATGCACCCACAAGCAATGATTTCTCACTGCTTAATTTCTTAACCCATGAACAATGCTACCCACAAATAATGTGTGCCTCATTTTTTAGTTTCTTCCCACGAATATGTTCTGCTCACCAAATCTACTTCAAATCTGTTCACCAAATCTCTACTTTAAATCTTCAATCTATCTCTCAACAAGATTTAGAAAATAATCTTTCTTGTTTTAAATCAACAACTTGTTGATCTCTCCAACTTTTTATTATCATACCTTCGCTTAATGCTGTCCCAATAAGTCTTTTTCATTTCATCTATTTTCCATATTTCACTCCATTCTCTTTATATCTTCGATTCTTGGCTCCTCGCTCTTCTCTTTCTAATCCATCACATTCAAATTTTTCACCATTTCATTATCCTTTCTACAAATGTTGTGCAACATTTTCTAATTAATACACTTGCACCTTTGTTATAACTTTATATTTTCTTATTAATACACCTCCACCTTATAACTTTATATTCGGGCCGACATTTACTTTTATAACAATAATTTTTCCTTTTTATAAAATGACCAACCTATAATTTCAGTAATAATTTGAAGAACATAAATAAATCTTATATAAAAGGAAAACAAGGAAAGAACCTTATTTAAAGTTTTACTCCATTAATAACTTTTTTTAAATTAATTGTTGAACTTTCTATTAATCAGAAAAAAGTACATAGAGATACTGGCCTTTCCCCTAATACCTCTAACAGAAAATGAATATCCAGATCTCTAAACTGAAGTGTTATACATACTAAATATACGCGCTAGCACTGAGACATGATCAGGAAATAAACTTCAAAATAAAATGGTGTTTGCAAAGCCTTCCTTAATTTGGGTTATTTTTCTTCTTGCTTAATATGTTGATAGCTTGCTGGTCCCTATGCAATATATCTGAATATGGCAATATCTTGCTGGTCCCTTTCTAAGGAAAGAAAAAGAAAACATAATACGAAACTGATTATGATTTCATTTTGAGGTGACTTCACCTCACAAAGGATAATAAGAAACGATGATTATTGAAATCTAGCAATGATAATCACAATCCAAAAATTTTGAAGGTGTTTTAAGATAAATATATATATATATAGAACTAGTGTTGGAGATAATTCCTCCCGCCAACTCAATGTATCCACCAACCGTTGTACAAAGATTTAATGCGTTGGATGTAGAAGTAAATGAGCCTCGGGTGAAGAGGCATCGAGAGGTTCAATGTATTTCTGGGGTGTTCATTTCAGTTCTAGAATGTTGTAGAAGGGCCGCAGAGCTCCTCAGTGGAGCATACCCTGTTTTGTTTTTGTCTTGTTCATACTCTGTTTTTTCCCAGGTTATGCTCTGCCTCCTCTAAATCTGTCATGCTCTGTTTTCTGGTTACTCTGTCTACATAAAATCTGTCATGGTATCAGAGCCCATGGAGCGATCCTCTTGCCTCGAGCTCTGAGGTCTGTCATGGTAGCCGCGCAGAAGATTGACAGCCGCTGGCCTTCTCGTTTAGCCGCCACTCTAGCTGAAGGTAAGAAGAAATTTATGATTCTGTGTCTGTTGCAAGAGTTATTGGTCCCATAGTGTATTGGTCGAGCAGGAAGGCCTAAACCCTGTTTTTGGACGAACTTGTAAATTCTGTTTTTTTGTTGTGGATCTCTCGGTCTGGATGAGGCAAGTCTGTCGCCTCTTTCAAGAAGCCTGATGATCCTTCTTTTGGCTGGGCCGCCATGCGTGAAGTAGAGGAGGTTGTCTCATCGATATTTCTTGCAATTAGTTGTTGTGGCCGTGACCAATGTTGATAATTTGGAGCATGAGAAGAAATCCGATCTTGTTCTCTTAGAGCAAGTTTCAATTCAGGGTCTCGTCACTTCAATTGATTCCCTGTAGGGCTCCGTGATGGATTTACCCGTCGGCTGGCTAAAGTCATTCACACGACCTGAGGACCCGGGAACATCCTAAGGGAACTGGAGAGAAAAGTCATAAGGATATAGTATTGCCCTAGCTCCAGTGAAGTTGTCCATGATGAAAACCAGCGATACCCCACAAGGAGTGTTTTTATCAGTGCTGTGGCTTTGGTAATGGTACTGGTGGTCGTAATCTGTGTGGCCACCCAACTCCTAGAGACTAAGAAACTTCATAAAGGACTCAAAAATTCTGTTAAGGCGGCGATGTAAACCTCAGAATTCGACAATCGAGGGATTCAGTGGATCACCACAGGCACACACAGTTCCTATTTAGACAATCAATATTGTGCTCAAGATGTTGATTGGCATCGTGGAGAACACATTCGCTGACGCTTCCAATCTGAAGGGTGTAGCAGCCGCCAGATTAGAGCAGTGTGCTCTCCAAGACTGCATGGAGCTGCTGGACATTACTGTTGACGACATCACCCAAGCGATCTCCAATATAAATGCCCTAAAATGAAATGAAATGAAAATGCCCCGGGCATAGAAAAGCCAAAAAAAAACAGAGTGTTTTTGCATTAAGGGGGCGTTTTGACAGGTCTTGCAGCCAGCAAGCAGTTTTAAAACTTTTTTTAGGGGGCGATAGGGAAGGAGAAGCAAGTAGGAGACTTGCAAGAAGAAGACAAGTGCCAGCACAGGACACCTGCAACAAAAAAAGAGAAGACATGGGTTACCAAAGCAGACTCAAGCAGATCAGAAGAAGAAATGCAAGGGCAAAGGCAAAGTATTTTGCACATAGATTTGGTGAAGTTCTGATTGCAGAGGAGCTTATTAACACAGTTGAAGTCCAAGAGGAGAACCAGGATAACTGGAGCAGCAGAGTTCTCCTAGTACCCCCACATTTTTCAGGTAAAAATTATGAGTTTTGGGCTATTAAAATGAGAAGTTTTCTTAGAGCAGAGGATTTGTGGTGTTTAGTTCAAAATGAATGTGTGCATCCCTTAGATCTAGAGGCTTTTGAAGCCCTGACAGAAGACCAAAAATTGCAGCAGCATGAATTAGCCCTGCATCTCATCCAACGAGCTGTGGATGAAAGTATTTTCCACAAGATTGCAACAGCTAAAACTGCCAAGGAAGCTTGGGAAAATTTAAAAAATGAATTTGAAGTAAGGGGGAGCGACATGTGCAAGCAGTCAACAGTGTCACAGCCTGTTGAAGAAGTAGCAGTTGAGAATCCTGCAGTTGAAGCAGAAGACAGCCAAGCTGTTAGTGAATCCCACGATGTAGAGGCACTTGTGGATGAATATGAAGATAAAACTGCCATTGTAGCAGTAGAATCTCCAGCCATAGAAGCTGTTGAGAAATTTAGTGAACTCCACAAAGTTGTGGATAATGATGCTGATGAACCTGCTAGACTAGCAGAAGCACTTTCCCCAAACATAGCTGAAGTAGAAGTTGAATGTTTACATGAAATGGTTGAGGACTCTGTCATCCAAGCAGAGCCTTCTGAGTTTGAGAACAGTGAACCCCACTATGCAGAGCCACAGGTGGATGAAGATAACAAAGATGATGTTGAAGAGGAAGCTGCCATAGTAGCAGCAGAGAATGGTGAATTAGCAACTCAAGAAGTTGCAGGACAGCCAGTAGAGGCTGAAAAAGAAGCTGAAGCAGTAGGACGAATCGAAGAAGATGAGCTCATGAAGAGCATGCCCATGAGGGCATAAATTTTTCCTAACATTTTAGATGTTTGTGAGTGTGCAGGTATTGAGAGCAAGAATCAGCCTGCATTAGCTGAAGAAAAAGAGCATGCAGTCAATGTACCAAGAAATTTTGATGAAGATTTGAAATTGATTGAAGAATGGCTCGAAAAGCCAAACTATGCTGAACTGAATTGCACTGATGTTGTAGTCGTTAGAATTTTAGCTGAAGGCAGCATTGAAGTTGCAAAGATGAATGAAAAAGAAGCCAGCCATGTAGCTGCAAAAGATGAAGGAAAGGGTGACAGTTTTGCTACAGCAGTTGAGCTAGCTGAAAATGAGGAGATGGATGAATAGGATGAAGAATGTGAAGATGAAAAGCCAGTTGAAGAGATCTTTGAGAAGTGGAGTCCTGAAGAGATAAGGTACTATTATGAGCTTATGTGGCAGCAAGCCACAGATTCACAGGTTGCTGAAAATATGAAACCTGAAGATAGCATGTGGGAACCTCATATGATGAAAGCAACTCTGAATTTCATTGAAGGTGAGGAGACATGGCAGAATTCCATTGGCAAGTTCGATGACATAGATGGAAGAATGAGACCAAAAGAGCTTGAAGAAATACGGAAGAAGAAGGTGAGAAAGAAGAAGAAAATGAGAAGGGTCGTGGAGTACAAGGTCTGGAGCAAACGGAAGAAAAAGGCCGGTGAAGGTAAAACAAATTTTGACTTGTTTTGTGACTGTATGTAAGCCTAGTTGAGACTTAGACCAGCAGGCATTAATGTTTCAATGTTTTTTGTTAAAAGCCTATGACGGCATTGTAAGCATGTGTTAGATATTAGTAGTTTGTTTATGGTCGGAATTAAGGGGGAGTGTTGGAGATAATTCCTCCCGCCAACTCAATGTATCCACCAACCGCTGTACAAAGATTTAATGCGTTGGGTGTAGAAGTAAATGAGCCTCGGGTGAAGAGGCATCGAGAGGTTCAATGTATTTCTGGGGTGTTCATTTCAGTTCTAGAATGTTGTAGAAGGGCCGCAGAGCTCCTCAGTGGAGCATACCCTGTTTTGTTTTTGTCTTGCTCATACTCTGTTTTTTCCCAGGTTATGCTCTGCCTCCTCTAAATCTGTCATGCTCTGTTTTCTGGTTACTCTGTCTACATAAAATCTGTCAACTAGAACTAAAACTAAAACTAATGGATAACCATGATAATCACAATCCAAAATTTTTGAAGGTGTTTTAAAATAAATAAATATATAAAACTAAAAGTAATGGATAACAAATCTAATAGAAAATCCTCTTAAGCCGCCATGCTTAAGAAGATCCAAATACTATTCTCAAACAAGGCCATACTACAAAGTAACAACAATGGCTACAAAGCATATCCAGATCTCTATAACTGAATAGGTAACATTGAAACGTCATCAGGAAATAAACTTCGAACTAAAATGCTGAGCAAAGCAACTGAAGAGATAACATGGAAACGTGATCACAAATAAACTTCAAAATAAAATGCTGAAATGCTGTTTGCGCCAGAGCCTTCATTCCGTTGGGTTATTTTTCTTCAAGGGATATATCTTAATATGTTAATATCTTGCTGTTCCCTTCTATGTAACCCTGTGTAATCAACGATCTTTTTAAATACTTCTCCATCGATCTTGAACATCCCTCCATGTTGCTCAATGCATTCATTTAGTAGCTGTTGATAATGCAAAGATTTTTTGCTCTTCATGATGCGGCCTATTAAGGCACTAACTCTGTGATTACTGTTCATATTAACCTTTTTCTTCTCATCTTCGGATGGAAGTAGAATCTTAATCTTCCTTCTTCGGTTTGTAAAACTGTAATTGACCTGAAAGCCATCGCTTGTAGAGATCTGTTTTGTATCCGGCTCCTTGAGCAAAATCTTATAGTTTCCAAATACAATTGAATGCAGCAGCCTGACAAGATCTTCATCTCCCAAGTTCAATTGAGATTTGATCTCTAAATAACTCATCTTTTGAGAGTTATTAAACAATAACAATAAAATTGCATAATATGGTGTTACTAGCATTTCTATTGGGCCAGCATCAAACTTGCACACGAGATTACAGGTCCCCATGGAATATAGCCATGTAAGTTTTCGTTTTTTAATACATGCAGAATAAAACTCTTCGAATGCGTCCACACATTTAATCATCTCAAATGGTAAATTAGGTTCAGAAGATTTGAAGCTTGGCCAAAATGCAAAATTCAGAACCCTAACATCCAAATTTATTCCAGGATTAATATTTGGATTATTAGTCAGGTATAACTCAAAACTAACTTGGTACTTCACCTCTGTTTGTAACAAATCTCTAATCATACGCTCCATCTTGGGTGCCAATTGATCACCAAATTGCTGCTTCAGATATGACAACATGCTCAGCTCATGAATATCATTTGTACTTTTATCGTGCAGCAGTCTACTAGCTAGTTTTCTCTTATAGAATTCCCCAAACAGATCTCTATCACTCACAAAATCAAGAAACCTGGTCACCTTTACAAGGATACTCTCAATCTTATCATCTCTTAATTTTTCACGAGTGCCGCCCTTTTTAAGTACATTATCACAAAGGGTGGCCAGGAATTCTTCACTTGTGCTTCCTGCAACTCTTTTATTACAGAATCCCTCCAATGCTTCGTTTAAAGCCCTATAAAAAAATGCATTGTGATTAAAGGCATTGATAACGTATCCCACATACTTTTCATGCAATTCCAGAACTGTATATACAAATGCATCTTCTTCTTCCATGCCACCTATCTCCCTTCTCCTTGCTTTATCAGTTATAGCATTTAGTGCCCTCATAACTGGTGCAGTTCCTTCTCTAATTACATGCTCTCTAAAACTATTTACAAGTGTTTCCAGAACTTCCGGTATTCTGCAAAACAGAAAGTAAAGCTTTGAAAGATCAAGTTTGTTTTCATCCTTTAGAAGGGCACTACAACATGGAAACAGATTTTCAAGGAGTTGTGTCTTGTAATGTGAAAGGAGTTCATTTGGAACTATCTCGAATAGCTTCTCCCTGCTGCTGTGCAAATAATGGGCAATTATCTCCTCCTCACGTTTCATACATTCTCCAGCCTTCAACATATAATCCATACAGGAACACTCCTCTAAACTCCATGAAGCAGCTCTTTGAGCATAGTAATCTACCGTATCTTTCAACATGGGTACTTCAATTTCATTCTCATGGACATCCATGTTATCCTTTCCAATTTCCAAAAATATACCCAAAACGTCTGTCAATAAAGTGCGATCGATTTGTGTACCTTGGCGGTCCTCACGAATAACACTAATGACTGCATCCCTTACACTGCTCCGCATTTCTTCCCAGACATACTTCCGAAAATACTTGTCTGCGGTTTCCAACATGGGGCGCTTCATTGAGAATATTCTCATAAGCGAATCTTGAAAACAAGAGAACGCGCCTGATATGGCAAAACCTTTGAACTGATGTACATTTTAAGTAACTGCATGTATCTTTTGTAGATTTGCGGCAACTTGTAGTATTCTGTGGAATCAGGACGGGAAACAAAGGAATACCCAATACTCTAAATAGCCGAGTACTCAGCTGCAGAGTTGACAAATTCGAGATTTCCTTCCTCCAGAGCGTTTATTAACTTTATGAAATACTCCTTTGTAATATTCCACGTTTTCTCGAGATCTAATTTTTCCATGTTGCGACTGCTCGTCATTTTCGTCAATGGTAAAGATGTAAAACAACCTGTGTTTTCGTTCTTTCAACCAAATTGTAAAAGTTATATAGAACAGAATAGAGAAGGCTATACCCAAAATATTTCAACTTCAACTTCAACGAACCCGCAGATGCTTCGATGATTTTGGATTTTCCTTTGGTTGAAGTTCCTGAAACCAAGTTTGAGGGATCAAATCTAGTATATATATGCCGTTTTAAATGTTTTAAATATAATTTGAGCGGATATATTATTTCTTATAATATTTTATAAAGGTAGAATGAGTAGTGAAGAAGAAGTAATGGTAAAATAAAACCTAATCTAATTAATCTAATGGGAGAAAAATTAAAAATAATAAAGTAAGATTCTAAGAAAAAGGAAAAAAAAAATTATAAAATAAATAATTAAGAATTCTGCAAACAAATTATGATCTAATTAAGAAATTATAAAATAAATAATTATGATCTAAATCACCCTCTAAGTCACTAATGCACCCCTATTTGAGTAAATTAAGGAGTTTGACTTGCTTGGGTAAATTGAAGGTCTCCCTAATTGTAGGAGAAGACTCCAATTCATGCAAAAAAAATTAGGGATTTGATCTTTAGCTCCCGAATTTGAAAAAGGAAGCCATATTTTTACTTGGAGATGAATTATTAAGTGGGATAGGGAACCGCTTTTCTTTCCTTGATGAGGGGAGAACCATGCATTCACCCCCTCCTTGGGGGGAGGTGCCAAGAATCTTCCAATTACAACTTATGATCTCCTTAACTCAAATTTAATAGTCTTTTCCAACTTGTTTCTCCTAGGGATTAAATAAGATATATAAGACTCTAGGACCATGGGGACTAACTTAATTTGACATTGGTCCAAAAGAACTTAGAAACCAACCTGAGCAATCTAGGTTATAACACATTTTTCTTTTGAGGTGTGAGTGGAAAAACCATATTGAATTATGATGAATAGGATCTAAGTTCAACTAGGTAAAAAAAAAACCAGTGCAAAGGTGTCATAACATGAGTGACTCACTTGGGTTATCCCTTTTACACATCTAAAGGATGTCAAATTCTTACAAACAACCCCTCTTTGACCATGACAAGGGGGGTGCAAAGTACAACAATTGAGAATAAGACTGCTTGATTTGATGGGGGAATGGAAGGTCCCTTCTAGATGAATTCTTCCACCTAGTGAGCACCTTATCCATACTGGGTGGTATAGATTACAAATGTGTGCATGATTTGTAATCCATGTTCCCTCCCCTGACCATCTCTAGGGCTATGAAACACATATATGGTGCTCACAACCTCCTAATAGCATGGATATTCCAACTTAGAGACCAAGGATACCTTCAAGAAATTATGTGGGGTTATTTGAGGCATAGCTCATGACCTTGGATTTCTAAAAGCTTCCTTTATAGGATAAGGCATAGTTTGTCCCTCTATAATGTAAAATGCCCTTAGAAAAATACATGGTGCTGAAATCCTCTTAAATGGTTGAATGCATCTGTTGTGGACAAAAAATTGCACAAGTGTGCGTCCCTCCACTTGGTAAGGGGATAGGCCTTGTAAACTACAACAAGGTCTTAGTCCTTGGAGCCCGTATGTGGTTGTGTGGTTGTACTCCAAATGATCCTGCAAGATATTGTGTTGAAGTGTGGAAAAATCCTTGTGTCGAGAGTAGGGGTTCTTGTACTGTCCCTTATTAGGAATTTTATTAAAATTGCAATTCTCCACTTTTTTTTCCCTAATTCGACCTTTGACTAGTTTTGATCTCTAGGTCCCAAATTTGCCCCAAATGATCCCAAATATTCTGAGAAGGTATATGAATGATATTAGAACATAAATATGTGTTTCAGGGATGCCTTTGAACCTTTAAAATACTTCTGCAAATCCTCTTTCAATTCTGATCAATGTAGGTAACTTTACTAGTGATTTTCCTTTGACTAGTATTGGCCTCTAGGTCTCAAATTGACTCAAAATGCCTTCAAATCTTCAAGGAAGGTGTATGAATGATATTAGAACTTGAATATGATGTTTATGGATAAAATATGTCCACCAAAAGACCTCTGCAAACTCTCTTAATATTCTGGACCAATTATGCAATTTTACTAGTGATTTGAGGTTCAAATCCCCCTGGGGTAAGTACTGAAAATGGTTTCCCAAATGCCTCCAAACCCACTCAAATTTATGAACAGAGGTATGTAATGTGTTAATTATTTTATTAAAGTCTCATATACACCATTAATGGATTATTACAACTATTCTCACCCTCTTCCATTCAACTGCAAAAATCCCCAATTCAACCCTTGGGGAAATGGCACTATTTCACCTCCCAATACAACTAAACTGAGTAAAAATTCTTCAAATGCTCAAGTACAGTACATGAAACTTGTATAAGACATCCATGGCAGTATATTGATCACAAATATATCAGAGAATCATCCATTCATTCGAAATCATCATCAATACATTGGTTCACAACAAGGTAGTGGGGAAATGGCATTATTCTTCCATTAAAAATGAGATTTATACATTTCTACTTGGAATTTTCTATGAAGATTATATGTATGTTAGTTAAAGTTATTAGTTATTAAAGTGAAAGGGTGTAACCCTTCACTATACACGCTCAAGCCTATAAAAGCGAGCCTCATTGTAATTATTAATTCATCTTTATCATCATCAATTATATATTATTATCAAATGGAGATATTTTTCATTGGAGGATTATTCGCTTGAATAATCATTGAGTATATCCGGACACGGATATAGCATTGGTATCAGAGCCTTTCGGCCCTCTATGATTCCATCTTTTAGCCATAGTTGTCAGAGTTTCTCTGGAAGATTGGTCATTGAACAAATTTTGGGCCTTTGGATCTCACTCCCACTCTCACACTTCTTCCACCTCCGCTTCCTACTTCTCCCCTTAGCCCACACTCCACCTCTTCTTTCACGCTCCCTTCGCATTCCCCCTCGCCCTCCTGTGCCCTACGCCCTTCGTCCTCCCTACTTCGAAGGCCAAACGCTTCCTCACACCACCTGCACCATACCCCGCTACTCTGTCGAGACCCACCTCCACGCTCTGCCTCCTCTCCTCCTTGCGCCTCCGCGCCACTCCCTAGCTCCCCGCTGCTCACTCCAGCACACTACTTCCCACGCTAATCCACCACTTCTTCTTCCCATCGCCACGCGCCTTCTCCCTCACCCCCACGCTCTGCTCCTCCCCTCCACCTCGACCTTCCCGCAGATCCCTGCACACCATATCCCTACCCCGCATGCTCTGCACCTCCCCTTCACACCACCTCCACACCTAATCTCCCACGCCTCCGCCGTCCCTCCTCCACGCTGCGTGCCCTCCTCCTCCCGCGCAGCTCTCCTCTCCTCCCCTCTACTGCTACCGTTCCCTCACACTCCCCACCATCCGCTTGCTCCTGCGCCGCTGCTCCTCCACCACTCTGCTCTCCATCCAATCCATCCACGTGCTCTCCTTTCAGTGCCTCCATTCGCCATCTCCTCTTCCTCCACGCTCCGTCCACTTCTTGCGTCCATCGTCCCCAGGCCTCGGGCTCCTGCTCATCCTCCACTCACCGTAGCCCACATCTTCCTATCCTCCACATCTGATCCACCATCATCCACCACCGTTTGCAACTCCATCCTCGCCCTCTTGCATTTGGCAACCATTTAGGCTCCTTCAAACCCTAATTTTCCAAAGCCAAAAAATAAATAAATAAATTATTATAATATATTATTATAATAATTTAAATATTTGGATTTAAAAAAAATATATATATAATAATAATAATTTATTATTATTATATTACATCATACCTTCAAACCAAAATATTAATAATATTATTATTATTAAATTTTAATAATAATTATTATTATAAAAAAAAAATCAATTCTTTTGAAATAAGAGTTGTTTGAAGAAACAAGCAAATTCAAGTCAAAGAAGACATTAAAGACAAAGTCCAAGCAAGACTCCTTATTATCAAAAGAAGTCGAAGACCAAATCGAAAAAGTCCAAGCAAGACTCCTTATTATCAAAAAAGTCGAAGAACACTTATCATCAAAGAAATCAAGTCAAGAACAAATCAAGAAGAATTCAAAGCAATCATCAAGAAGTCGAGACGTGCTATCATCAGAAAAATCAAAATCAAAGAAGATCATTCCACCGTCGAAGAAGACAGACACCATGGAAGCCGATTTGCGAGAGAAATTAGAAGCCAAGTTAAAGCGTTATCAAAAAGACAATGAAGAATTACGAGACATTAATAGACAATCAGAAATAAAGATTGAACTACATAAGATACAAGAACGGTTCAATGAACAAATAATGTCCAACCAGAAAAATCACATAGAAAAATTATGTGCGCAAATCAAGGAATTAAAAAATGAAAGTGATTTCAATCAAAGATTGAAAAATCAAGATATAAAGAAGGAAATAAATAATTACGAAGCAGAAATAATACGCTTGAACAAAATCGTTAGCGACAAAGATGAAGAACTAATGCAGTTACGACATAAATTAGAAAGTCAAGAATCAAAGGTCGGCCAGTGTCGACAACAGATAAAAGTTCTTCAACAACAAAATGACAACTCTAAAAAGACACATAAGTCATAGATCGCGAAGAGTAATAAAGCATTATCTAACAATGCTGAAGAAATTTTTAGACTAAGAAATCATAACAAGATACTAGTCACAAAAATTAAGAAGTTAAAAAATAGCCGAAAGATAGAACAATCTATGGACGACATTGAAGGAAAACTTCTAGACAAACAGGAAGAAAATAGTTGTATCAGAATTCATAATGAAGATCTTAAGGAACAACTTAAGACATCTGAAGATGACAGAAAATCGCAAGTCGAATTGCTTAAGACGTTTCAAAATGATAATAGGCAGTTAGAAAACAAGTTGGAAAAGATACAAAACAAAAACTTAAATCCTCAAGAAACGAAAATACAACTTCCAACTCAGATCAATGATCTAAAGGTGACATTCATAAACGAAAATGACATCGTGAAAGTTCCTTATCGACACCCCAACCATAAAAATCGATATTTGAAAAAGTGGGAAATGTCGAAAAATAATGGTACTAATGTGATCAAATCTCCTGACGACATATCAGTAGGAAATCCCATCAGTGCACAACAAATCAATTTGGGATGGATTGATCCGTCGATGTATCGGAAGTTATGCTCTACACTTAGCAGTTCGTATCGACATGTTTCATCAGCCATGGCATCGCAAAGAACAATGCAACAAAATTATAAGGCTTTGAGGACAAAGCCTTTCTAAGAGAGTGGCAATGCTATGAAGATTATATGTATGTTAGTTAAAGTTATTAGTTATTAAAGTGAAAGGGTGTAACCCTTCACTATACACGCTCAAGCCTATAAAAGCGAGCCTCATTGTAATTATTAATTCATCTTTATCATCATCAATTATATATTATTATCAAATGGAGTTATTTTCCATTGGAGGATTATTCGCTTGAATAATCATTGAGTATATCCGGACACGGATATAGAAGAATTTCAACCTGAAACTTTTTGGAGATGAAGAACAGAGTATGTACTTCATATTACAAAATAAATTGGGCATTAAAAGCTTCCCCAAAGAGTACAATAGCTCACCAAAAACGCCCTCCCTCAAGGATCAAGAATATGCCATCAAAACTGGAAATGGTTGAAGGAGTGAGCTGCAATAGAAGAAACCATGAGCTGCCCTGTAGCTTACACCTGCAAATAAAGACTCCATTAAAGCTCCAAATGAAAGGTCTGAATGGCCTTTCCAATTACCAACTTGGATGGGAATCTTTCACCCTCGAAATTGGCTAAGGCAAGAAACTAGTCATCCACTAGCTCTCCCTCTTCACAAATGCAATTGCAAATTTTACAAATGATAAAAAGATGCTTTCATTCTTTTTTATTGACATTTATAAAGTTCTAATTTCCTCTATGGGTCGAATTCCTTCCAAGAGACTCATGCCAACTCAAGTTGGGAAGAGATTCCAAAGAACGCCACTTGTACAACAATTCCTAGTTTCCCACTTCCACCAAATCACATATGGAAGCATCTTAGCTTCCATAACACCCTTGAGCGCCCTCTTGGAGTCTATTTTTAGCCCTAACATGTCATATATGTCATATGTCAGCCTTCAGGTCTGATTTGTGTCATAGGTGTCATAGCATCTTCATCATTGTTGTCATAGAGCTAGGGAATCTAGCCCAAGTGTCTCACTAACTCCAAATTGCCTCTTCCTCTTCCATGGGAGTTACTCTTCCTCTATATTTCAACCTTGGATGAGTCATGCTATGAATAATACCTTTTGGACTCCCCAAAGTATGTTACCATTCACCTTGAATTTGAATTGGTGAGAGAATGATGCCAAGTGTAGTGGGGAAATCTAGCCATATGTGGGTCCCACTTCCTCCATGTGTCTTCATGATCAAATGCCACTTTGATTTTCACTTGTATATATTTATTTAGATCCTGTATTAAATATTTATGCCACTCTAATGTTCAAACATCATTTATTATCCCCATTATTCCAAATCCCAAAGCTTCCACCCCAAACCTAGGAAACTAGTAATTTTCCTCCTTGGCAATTATTTGACCTTTAACATCAATTTTACAAACTCTAATGAATATGGCCAATGTGATTAGGCCATTTTGACCCAATTCAAAATTTGGGACATGACAGTTCTCCCCAATGAAAATTCCCAATTAGACTATTCACTGTTTGGAATAGGGAACCCATCCGGTTTACGGTCCGACTACCGTATGATATGCTATTGTTGTGGGTTTATAGGTTACGTCCTAATCCACCGTTTAAGTTTTACATTTTGTATGCAAATGTAAAGTCCTAATTATAAATGTGCATGGTCCTACCTATGCTTGTTTCAGAGGTAAACAGAGGCCTTACAAGGTGATGCGTAGGTTTTTACCTCTTGTATTGCCACCTTTATCTTACCAATCAACCGATAATATCCTACCAAAATGCATAATTTTAATCTATCCAATATAATCTATCCTTGCAAGGAGCGAAATTGGCAAAAGCGAGTAAGGATTGTAACTGCCTAGTACAACTCCATAAGTTAGCTGCTGAAAGAAATATGTTAACAGACACATAAAAGGATTAACACAAAGATAGCTTTGATATTGTGATTCATTTCATTTATTACTCATAAATATACCAAAAATTGCATTTCATATTCATAAACAGTAAGATGATTCATAAACCATGAGAATAATACAATAGCAGAGGAATGATCTTACAACATATTGATGAACAAAAGGAAGAAGTAATTATGCACATCCATTCACACATTTCAATGCAACATCCGATGTACGCCTTCACCAAGGAAAATTGTCTTTTCTCATTAGTAGAAAATAGTTTCTTACAACATGATACTAGTCCAATATTTCACAAACCAAAATCCCCTTTCCCTTCTAGGCTCTCCTATTTATCTTTACAAAATCCGTTTTGAGGTGACTTATCACTTCATATTCCCTTCAAAATTTTTGTTTTCCACAATTTTGTCCTTTTGTGGTTGCAACATAAATAGCTAAAATAAGATATTACATATCACACTCATAATAATTCCAAATATCACACTCATAAGATATTACATTTAGTTTCTGAGGCTATAATAATTTCAAGGCCACTTTATGGAAAGGTAATTCTTAAACCATAGCATTTAACCCTTTTGTTGCCGAATTATGACCATTTCCTAAGTGAAATGCATTCATGGTGGCTTGTCCAATGCGTTGTTGGAGATCTTCTGCATTGAGTATGTCAAGACTTTCAATGGAAGCAATATCTTTGTTCATGATAGTCCTCAATTATTCTAAGCCCTGTTCCTTTGGTATTAGCTCTTCAATGGAACCAAGAGGTGGTAGATGACACTTCTCAAATGCTCTATAAATGTTTTGATGGATATCTTCACACTTTGTGATAGAATCACATACTTCATTTTGCACCTTAGTCTCTTCCTTTTGACAACTATCCACGAGAGCTATGTTTAATTTCAATTCAGTAGTGGTCCTTTTTGGTAGATGCGAAGGAATTTCCTTATATTTCTTCCTCCAGGAAATTAACTTCTTCATTTTATCATATGTTGCTATTAACTTCTTCCTTGTAGTTGAAGCATCTTCAAAAAATTGCTTCAATCTAGCTACAATTCCTTGCAACTCGTATGTTTCCTTAGTGAGCAATTATTGGGAGTGAAACAATTGTTCTTGCAACTCAGTAGCACACTCACATAACGATGTTAGATCTTGTTTTTGTTCTTAACCAGAGTTGAGTTTTTCCACTAAGGAATCCTTTTCTCTGGTTAGATCTTCTACTTGAGCTTGTAAAGATCCCTTTTATACCATACGAGCCTCTACTTGTTGGTCTAACTGGGCCTCTTTTTCCTTTAATGCACTTACTTGATCTTGAAATACATTTTTTTCTCCTTCGATGATTACTACTTGTACATTCAAAGAGTCTTTTTCATCCTCTAAATTTTCAACAGTCTGCAAGATTTCCCTTTTCTCCAATTCTAAAGTATCACATTGTCTTCTCATTTCAATCTGTTGACTTATGCCCTATACCAAAAGGTGTTTTAGCTTAATCACTTTAGATTTACTTCTTTCCACATCCTCAATTAATTTGTTGATATTATCCGCATTAGCTTGTGCATCAACAATATTCGTTGATGCTGTAAATTTAGCATCCTTGTTTGTGCCTTCTAATACTGTGACTTCTTGTACAATGATGATATCTAGTTGTTGAGACACCTTCAACCTCGCTTCCTATCTTTTCATTATGTTTTTTCTTTTCGAATCAAAAACCATTGTTTCAAGCTTGGCAACCGAGCGTTCCTTTAATGGTGTAAATGGTCCACATGGACACATTCTTCACTCCTATTGGTTGCTGCTTCTAGTTTGAATTTTTCCAAATAGTGGGAAAAAATTCAAATTTTCCATACATCGCCAAGATGCCTCTTCGACAGACCGTTTAGCCGGTATATTGATTTTTACTTCATAATTTAATTTTTTTAGTGGATTACTTTTTAGAATTGAGCTTAAATTTTTCCTATTTTTGTAAAAAAATTAAAAAATTGTGTGGTGTGTTTGAGCCTTTCGTCTCGCACCAACAAGCGGTGCCCCCTGTAAATTTTTATAGGCACACTACGGACGGTGTGAGCCGAATAACTTGAACGCACCACCACATCATAAAAATTTATATAAAAACATTGAAATGGTAATCGATGCATTCATGAATGGAGAGCATCTGTTACCTAGTGCACTTAAATGTATCGAACGCACCGGTTAACAATACCTAAGAAACACAAAAAATTATGTGGTGCACCTAGGGCATGTTAGTGCACTGGTGTCGATGATCTGATGTGCCATAGGCGCACTGTGAAAATATTCTCATTCAACATTAACATTTGTTAAACAATAATGCATTTTGTTTAAGTCAACGCAATGTTAACATTGCACTTACTTGAACTAAACACACTGATAATTGAATAGTATAAATCAGAGTGCCGGGGCTCCTTGGGCACATCATTGCACTGGTATGGGTGCTCTGACATGCTATAGGTGCATTGTCAGTAGTTTAATATAAAATTTTAAAATTTAATAAATGGTGGTGCATTTCAATCATTTAAGCACATCGTATACAGTGCACATTTTTGGATGAAATGCAACAAGAAGTAAATTTCTTCAGTAGTTTAGAAACTCGTGATTTAACGGTGCTTTTACTCGAATCATATAATTAAAAAAAATTACATTCTAACAGAAATTTCATAAATTAATGCAATTATAATTCTTAATATTATTTATAACAAAAGAATCATAAAATATAAACATTCAATATTAATATAGAAATTTGATACCACCTTCAAGTCAAGAAGAATATGTTAGCCTTTACGTTCACAAAAATAAAATTAAATATTTTAAGTTGTTTTCATGGTGTACTTATATGTATACATTAAACATAATAAGAGTAATTGGGACAGTGACATATAATCATTCCATACAATCATAAATTACTTCATAGACATAAACCATATTTCGCATCATATTGGTTAACCAACTGAAAATGTTTAAACACTGCATTCAATAATCAACTTTTCATTTCCACCGTCATAGCATGAAAAATAAAAAATATAATTACACAGTCAAAGATAACAATAAAAAAATGATATCTCAGTCTGTAAATGATGAAATAAAACATGTACATATCACTCTTTGTTTCCATCACCCTCATTATCTTCCTTGATTGGCATGATAGCATTGTTTTTTCTCAAAAACATGTTTACATCTAGGATTGTGTCTTAATATGAACCACCAATATCTATCCAACACATATGGGTAAAACAACACTTGGTTGCAGTGTTTTGAGAAAACATAAGGCTTCTTAATTTCATCCCACATCTTTCTAGAGTTGATACATATCGACCCACTATCATGATCTTCCTTTACATTATTCCCGTCGAATGTGTCCCACTACCTACACCTAAAATAACACATTGGAAAGATGAGAAATCCACTTCAATGATCTCTTGTATCTTTTCGACATAACCCAACACCCCTCCTATCAGGTTTCGATCTTGGTGGCTAGCACCACAAGATTGGCCGAACTCAATTTCCACTCCACAGCCTTGTGTAACAGGCCCATCATTAACATCCTAGGTGTGAAAAATGATGTCCATAAGCCCACATAGATGGGAACGAATGCTCTTGTATGTGAGGAACCTGCAGCAATTAAATGATGAAAATGCACGATATAGCAGAAATAGAAGAACACATAAGAGATTTATTGATCGCAGGACAGTTCGAGGGGGGAACCTCATTTAATCAAGCTCAATAAAAATAACTCGTGGATACCTTCATTGGCCTCAACACGTACTTATATACTAAGTCTATGCACCAATACTATGGATCAATACCATGGAACATATAATACTATGGGCTAATACAAAATATTGATCAATACCATGGAACATATAATACTACGGGACGACTTACAAAGCATATGTGTCCAACAACAATATACTAACAAAGTAAAGAGAAGGGTTGACACGGGTTCCTAAAATCCCCTCCCCCTTAGAAAAAGATTTGTCTTCAAAGCTTTAGATGTGGAAATTGATGTTGAATCTGAAGGAGTGGTTCCCATGTAGCATCATGTGGTTGCATTCCATGCCACTGAATTAATACCTATGTGATAGATAGAGAGTGAAGCTGATGAGTGCGGCTATTGAGGAAAGGTTGGAGGTTCGATCCTCCCCGACCCCAATATTTTTGGTAAATCGAGCTATATGGTGGCCAATCAGATCTCCACATGGCGACCTCCGATTGGTCCACTTGGATGCCAATTGTAATGCAACAGCTTGCAAAAGCTAGGATAGAATTTTTAGGGTTTCCATAAGTGTTTAAATACACATTCAGTTTTGGTTTGTAATGCATTGGTTGATCTTCTCTTTATCAATAAAGATAGCTCATTTTAGTTCTGCATCCATCCTTCATTGTAAATTTTGTAATTCCTGTAGGAGACTATAGTCTGAAATATGAATTAAGGGGGAGTGTTTGCACATGTAATAAATTCCTCGGGTCGTCTTTATATCAAATCAACTCAATTATGTAACACATGTAATCAATTTGGCAAGTGCAGATTTAATGTGGCACTTGTAACTCCCCAAGAAAATCCCTGCTGATGAAGCCTCTAGAGCAAGCATGGTTTTATATGATGTAGAAGTATCTAGAGACATGCACTTTGCCTATGGGGGTTGGAAAATGACGACCTAGTTTTATATGTTATCTATAATAGGTTTTCGCTTTAGAAGAGGAGGATAATACAAGAAGAGCATTTTCTCAGCCTGTTCTGGTGTTTTAAAGGTGTAGTTATGTGTAGAAATTTATGTTTGTATGACTCTTTTTCACCCTCCAATACAACAAAAAGACCTCAAATGGTGCCTTGATATCCGTCATTAAACTGGTGTCACAATGTTGCTTGCTTTTCACTATGAAATTTTTACTCCTCAGAAGGTAGCCAATCATATTTGACTAGAAATCAGTGGTTGCCTGTACATTTACTCAATATACATCATACTCCAAACATACGTTATACTGGCCATACATTTTACCCGATCTATGCTCACTGTGATACCGTACATTAGACTCGAATGCTATTAACACCTTGCTAATCTCACTTCTAGACTAACAAAATAAGATTGGCCTCTCCGTTCCACAATGTATGGGTGAAGTAAAAGTGCATGCTCTTACGCTGAGCACTCCGATGAGTCCAGTTATTAATGCTTCCGCAACATAATATCAAAATTGTTCTGCAACTATTCATAGCTCTCCAGCCATTATGGATTTCTGTTGCCATATCCGATGCACAACTCATTCTAGAGTTCCACAGCGATATAGAGAGGGAGGCCAGCTCTGAAGGCTGCTATGACTTCCATGTCAATCATTGTTCGACAAAGAAGATGATACAAGCAACTGTATCCCTTGCTCCACGATCGCAAGTATGATAAAGCGATCTCAAATACGATTCTTCGACGCATCGTATTCATCCTCAATATCTTTGAGACTGATCAAAGGAACGCCAACCATGTCACTGAATCTTTCTACTATTTGCAAATACCATAGAAGTTGCCGCGTTGGATTGAGCAAACTCCTTCAACGGTACCTGAAACAATCTCCAATGTTCAACGTCTTCCTTCCCCTATCTAACGAACGCGGAGTCTGTACGTGTTTGCATGAGTGGAGCTCGACATCTCTTCTCAATGACAACCACTGTCGGAAAAGAAATGCTTTGTTTCAGTTGCATCAACCTCTTGTTAGATATTAATGAAGATTTGCTTAATTTAGAAACAGTTGAAACCGTTTCCGTATTTCCCTCATTTATGTTGCTAATTAGATCCTGGTTTATAGGATTCTAAACAGTTATATATTTGTAATGGTTTTCTCTTTATTCAATAAGAAATAGTTCTACTTTTCGTTTGTATTCTATTTTGGTATCAGAGCTCAGAGGGAGTCGTTCGTTGTTCACTGTGGAGGACACACCACACTGTGGAAAGCGATTATTGATAGTTTTTCTTTATTGAAAAGTCTGTGTGAAAGGTGTCCGTGGAGGGGCGTCTAGATGCACTAAGGCAGCGGTTACCAGGAGCTGTGAAGGGGCAGCTATATTGTGCCTAAGGCATAGATCGTTGTTTGCAGTGAAAAGATAGTGAAGCTGCTGCGTAGAGACTATGCTCACTACGATTACCCGGTGGAGATTTGTTGTACCAGATCTCAGGAGATTCGTTGCATTTAACCCGTGCGTCAACATCTGACGGAGGAATAGGAGCCTGCCGTGATCTATTGTAATCTGATCTATTGTAATCTGCACAGAGGAAGGAATGCTGCCCAGGAGAACACTGCTGGAGAAAGGGGCGAAAATATTGAATTTTCGCGGGTCCCCAGGTTGAAGGGCCGTGAAAATTTGGTGGCACACTTCCAAATTATTTCGGTAAGGAGTTGTTCGCGGGTAGAGGCTATTGAGAGATGCAAAAATTTGAGTTTTTCTATGTGTATGTTTGCTGGGTGCACTTGCTACAGTGCTATTTGCATGATAGACCCGTGGACTCCTTGTGAGCGTTCCTTGATATGCTACATATAACTTTGATGTTAGCTCGTGCTTCTTTAAGAAGATCAATACATGCCACAGACATTATATGCAGCTGGGATTTGATTTGAAAAAGAAGGGAGTCGCCTAAGAAAATACGTATTTTCCAAACAGAGCTATTTTTCTTGAATTAGTGTTTTAGCAGCTATGAAAAATTTCTTTCCCGAAAATTATATGAATGAAGCTTCTAATCTTGACAGCGACAATTACATTGACTGGAAATTCAAGATCTTAACTATATTTGAAGCACTGAATATCTGGACTATAGTAAACAGAGATGAAACCAAGCCCACAGGTTCTACTACTGCAGACTGGGAGAAACGAGAAATGAAGGCAAAAGTGTTGTTGCGGCTGTCTATCAAAGACAGCATAATCCCGCACATCAGAGACTGTAAAACTTCCAAGGAGACATGGGACATATTGAAAGGTTTTTATGAAACTACAAACTCCAATAGGATTCTGTTTCTGAAGACTAAGTTATTGTCCATCAAAATGGCAGCAAATGAGAATATCACCAGCTATGTTTCCCGGATTAAGGATTTATGTGATCAGTTAAGTGCAATTGGTGATACTGTTTCAAATACTGACATGGTAACTATTACATTAAAAGGTTTAATTAGAGGTTATCATGTCTTTATTTCAAGTCATTTGATGAGTTAACAGGGATTCTTCTACAAGAAGAAGAAAGAGTGAAAGTGTTTGAGCTAGACTCTCATTCTTCAGAATTGTGTTAATAGCAAAAGGGAAATAGCCCTATAGAGACAAGCCATGGAACAGAAACGGAACAGGCAAGTTTCAACCATGAAACAGAGGTATGACTCACTCAAAATCTGATTCACATGATAAGAAAAATTATGGTTTCTTTTACTATTGGAAACCTGGTCATTATGCTAAAGACTGTTATAAAAGGAAAGCTAATGAATCCAAATAGAAGTTTAGAAAACATAATGGAAATTATGTGACAACCGACACATCTACCAATGAAGGTTTTAAGAATTTAATGATCCGGATCTTGGGGGCTGAGACCCGAAAGACTTGAATGCCGAGAGAGGAGGAGAAGAGATAGCTTCAAAACTAAAGCGAACAATGAACCAGCTGTGAGAAAGACAAAGTAATGAGATCTGGGCTATGAATAACATAGATGGACAAATATAGAATAAATATGCCACATGGAGGGGTGAGGCGCCTCACCTCTCAAACTATACTAAGAAAGACACTCAGAACCAATACCCCAATAATAACTCAATAAAATAAGAGAAAATGTAGGATAGAAACCAAATGAGTAACTTGATATCATGAGAAGGCTTGCTAGGCCTTCATATAGAATGATTACAATGTGTTTTGAGACTATACCTTGGGCCAAAACTATGTGCTACTAAATACCATGGATGAGAGAGGGTGGCCTCTCTATTTAATACTTTTATGGCTTATACATCCGAATTTAGACCATATGCCCCCTAAAATTTGGATCATTCCTCCCCCCTTAGAAAATGATGGTCCCCATCATTTCATGCTAAAAAAAGACCCATGATTACAATGTGCTAGCTACCAATGAAGAGAAGGGTTTTGTGTGGTTGACCCATAACCATGAGTTTTGTGAGGTTGACCCATAATCGTGGGTTTTGCAAGGGTGACCCATAACCATGATAGCAATGAAAAGCTTGATTCCAATGAAGATAAGACTTTTGTGTGGTTGACTCAAAACCATGGGTTTTGTGTGGTTGACCCATAACCGTGGGTTTTATGTGGTTGACCCATAACCATGGTGGCAATGACAAGCTTGTTTCCACTGAAGAGAAGGGTTTTGTGTGGTTAACCCATAACCGTGGGTTTTGTGTGGTTGACCCAATACATAACTATGGGTTTTGTGTGGTTTACCCATAACCATAGGTTTTGTGTGGTTAACCCATAACCATGGGTTTTGTGTGGTTGACCCATAACCATGATTACATTAAGATTTTAAAAAATCGAAAATTCATGATCTTTGGTGCAGTTGATGTCTTGCTGCAAATCCATTCATAGCTTCTGATGCATGTACTAAAATTGAATTCCATTGAAAACCCATTTGAGATCTCAAAGAGACCTTTCCATCCATATAACATACTTGCTCTGGGGTGGCCCAAAGATTGAGAAAATGTTTGTTGAAGCTCAAGAGACGCGCGCACACTATTTTGCAGACATCTGTTGCTTTAATCGATGATATCTCTCAAACTAGAAAGCCAAATAAAAAACCGTGAAATACCCATTTTAGCTGACAGAAAGAGATTTCCAATGAGCTATGGTAGAGCCTTTGAAATGTTATATGGAGTCTGTAGCACTTGTTTAAAGTGTTTATACATCCGGCCGCATTGTGTAAAAATATGTGTTACTTCAAACAAACATATCTCACAAACTAGGAAACGAAATGAAATTCCGTGAAATACCCATTTTAGAAGATGGAAAGAAATTTCTAATGAGCTATGGTAGAGTCTCTGAGACATTCTATGGAGTTAGTAGTACTTGTTTAAAGTTGTTGTACGTACGGCCGCATTATGCACAAACATATGCTACTTCAAACAAGCATATCTCACAAACCGGGAAACAAAATGAAATTCCGTGAAATATCCATTTGAGTTGAAAAAAATACCTTTCCGATGCGTTATGGTAGAGCCTCTGAAACCTCCTATGCAGTCCATGGAACCTGTTCAAAGTTTGCTGAATGTGAGAGTGTTGAGTATAGAGATGCCAAGGGTTTGTAGAGAAGCATGGGTTGTTGTAGAGGTTGTGGAACCTCCGTTGAACCCGCATAATCCTTCAAAATATTCTCCCAATGGAGAGCGTACCCGCTCTGATACCACTGATCCGGATCTTGGGGGCTGAGACCCGAAAGACTTGAATGCCGATAGAGGAGGAGAAGAGATAGCTTCAAAACTAAAGCGAACAATGAACCAACTATGAGAAAGACAAAGTAGTGAGATCTGGGCTATGAATAACATAGATGGACAAACATAGAATAAATATGCCACATGGAGGGGTGAGGCTCAAAGAGAGTTCTTTGAGCCTCACCTCTCAAACTATACTAAGAAAGACACTCAGAACCAATACCCCAATAATAACTCAATAAAATAAGAGAAATGTAGGATAGAAACCAAATGAGTAACTTGATATCATGAGAAGGCTTGCTAGGCCTTTATATAGCATTATTACAATTTGTTTTGAGGCTATACCTTGGGCCAAAACTATGTGCTACTAAATACCATGGATGAGAGAGGGCGGCCTCTCTATTTAATACTTTTATGGCTTATACATCCGAATTTAGACCATATGCCCCCTAAAATTTGGATCATTTAAAGTTGTTTATTTCAGAAGCAGCATTATCTACAGAAACTAATGATGAAAATGCATGGTTCACAGATTCAGGTGCCTCAACCCATATGTCTTGTGTCAAAGAGTGGTTTGATGAATATCATGAGAGCACAGATGAAACACACATATACTTAGGGGATAATAGATCTAATAAGATTAACGGTTATGGAGTAATATGTGTGAAATTACCTAATGGCCAAAAGAAATAGATTCATGATGTGTTGTATGTTCCAGGCATAAAAAAGAATTTGATTTCTGAATTTGAATGTAGAATTTATGCAGTCTCATTGTCTTGTGAAGGATATTCATAATCATTATAACTTCATAGCCACAGGGACAAGAATTGAAGGATTGTATAAGCTTGATGTCACAAAGTCCACTCATCAATCATTGATATCTACTACAATGACAACTGAAGAGTTATGGCATTGTAGGTTTGTACATCTTAATCAAAATGACTTAGTGCTACTTCATAATAAATTGATGTTTGAAGGGCTTCTTGTTTTGAAACATGAGCATATAGAATGTGAAGCTTGTGCACTAGGTAAGCAGCATAGGGAAGAATTTCCAGTGCATAAAAAGAAGAAACAGAGAGAATTAATTGAATTAATACATACTGATGTTTGTAGTCCCATGCAAACCATATCACTTGGTGGTACAAAGTATTTTCTTATATTTGTTGATGACAAATCAAGATTTACTTGGGTTTATTTTATAAGGAAAAAGAATGATGTATTTGAATATTTTAAAGAATTCAAAACTATGGTGGAAAAGCAGATAGGTAAATGCATCAAGATACTCAGATATGATCAAGGTGGAGAATACACCTCATGAGATTTTGATAGCTACTACAAGAACAATGGGATCATTCAACAATTCACAGTGCCTTTTAGACCACAGCAAAACAATGTAGCTGAAAGTAAGAACATGACATTAGTGGAATGTGCTCACAGCATGTTAAAAGGTAAAAGTATCTAATGGATTTTGGGTAGAAGCCATTAACACTATTGTTTATTTAAAGAATAGAAGTCCAACTAAGATTCTAGATTTAAAAACACCTTTTGAAGTTCTTTATGGCTATAAACCGAAGTTGGTCATTTAAGAATATTTGGTTCGAAGGAATTTGCTCATATTCTCAAAGATGAGAGAAGAAAACTGGATGCAAAATCTGTTAAGTGTACTTTTCTTGGTTATTGTGATGATCATAAGGCATACAAATTGTTTGATCATAGTACAAATAAGCTCATAGCAAGCATAGATGTGATTTTTCGTGCGACTACAGATGAAGAAATAAGTAAGGATGATGTCTAGCATACTCCTTCTGACAATGATGTTCATGTAAAAATTGATATAGATAATGAAAAGGAAAAGGAAAAGGAACAGGTACAACAATAAGGTGAAAGCAGCATAGATACTCCAACCATTCCTACGCCTCAGAAAAAAAGAGATGAGAGTATAGAAAGTGGTGTACCACTGAGGAAGTCAACAAGAACAATTCAGATACCCTCCAGTTATAAAGTCTATGCATCAATGACACAAGTAATGAATGTTGTAGAACCTACTTCTTATGAACAAGCCAAAAATCATAAGGACTGGAATACTGCAATGAATGAAGAATATGAATCAATAATGAAGAATGAAACTTGGGAATTAACTGAGTTGCGTGAAAACAAAGTTCCCATAGGATGTAAATGACTGTATAAAACCAAATTTAATGCTGGTGGAAGTATTGACAAATATAAGGCCAGATTAGTTGCAAAAGGGTATCCACAAAAGGAAGGAATTGATTATGAAGACACTTTTGCACCTGTAGCTAAGTTAAATACAATTAGAGTCATGATTTCATTAGCTACACAATACAATTGGAAAGTGCATTAGTTAGATGTTAAATCGACATTTATGAATGGTGATTTAAAAGAATAAGTTTATATGGTTCAGCCTGAAGGATTTATAAAGAAAGGGGAAGAAGTTATTGTCTGTAAACTCAAGAAAGATTTATATGGTTTGAAACAAGCACCTAGTTCTTGGTATACTAAGATTGATTCATTATTTTCCCATAAAGGTTTTGTGAAAAGCAAAAATGATCCTAATTTGTATGTTAAAAAGAATGAAAATGGAAATGTTGCTTTGATATCCTTATATGTTGATGATTTGATTATCACTGGTAGTGCTTCTCATTTGATTGAAGATATTAAGATTCAGTTAGCATAGATATTTGAAATGAAGGATCTTGGTGAAATACATTCTTGTTTAGGTTTGAAAATATGGAGGGAAGACGGTAAAACAATTGTCACTCAAAGCAAATACTCAAGGGATATTCTAGAAAGATTCAATATGAGTGAAAGCAAGGTAGTATCAACACCTTTAGAACAAAAGGTTAAGTTATCTAGTCTTGATGAAACTAAAGAGGCAAATGGTGTTCTGTATCGCCAGTTGGTGGGAAGTTTAAACTATCTTACCACTACGAGACCTAACATAGCATATTCTGTCAGCATCTTGAGTAAGTTCATGGCTAAACCACTGGAAAGCTATTGAATAGCTGCAAAGAAAGTCCTTCGATATATGAAAGGAACTGTTAATTTTGGTATTATGTATACTGATGATTGTGATGCTGAGTTGATAGGTTGCTCTGATTCAGATTAGGCTGGAAATCCTAATGACAGTAAATCAACCTCAGGATATGCATTCAACATAGGTATAGGGGTCGTGTCATGGAGTAGTAAGAAACATCCAACTGTTTCTTTATCATCAACATATGCTGAATACAAAGCTCTATGCAATGCTACTTGTGAAGTTGTTTAGTTAAGAAGAATTCTTGAAGATGTTGGTAACAAGCAAATGAAGCCAACTGTTCTCAAATGTGACAATCAAAGCTCTATTAAATTGGCATACAATCCAAATTTATCATGCTAGAACCAAGCATACTGAAATTAAACATCATTTTGTAAGAGAAAATATTCAAAAGAAGGAAATTGACTTGATCTATTGTAAAACCACTGACAATGTGGCTGACATCTTTACCAAGCCCCTTGGAAAGATGAATTTTGAAGAATGCATAAAACAGTTAAGTGTGGTAGAAAATCCATTTCTTCATTAAGGGGAAGTGTTAGATATTAATGAAGATTTGCTTAATTTAGACGTAGTTGAAACCATTTCCGTATTTCCCTCATATCTGTGGCTAATAAGATCCTGGTTTGTAGGATTCTAAACAGTTATATATTTGTAATGGTTTTCTCTTTATTCAATAAGAAATAGTTCTACTTTTCGTTTGCATTCTATTTCCTCTTCTATAAAGATAATACTAAGAGCTTTGTCCTTTGGAAGTTGAAAAGCATTAAGAACAAGTTTGACACCATTATCAATGAACCATCCTATACAGGAAAAATTTCTTTGAGGCGATGAAAATGTATCAGGCATATTGGTCTACTAAGCTGCACTGGATTGATGGATGCCTAACGACTGGGCGTTAACATTTCCTGCAATAATAGGCCGCATTGGATGCCCATTTACCTTTTCAATTTCCATGACTGATAGTGGTAATCTACAGGAGATCTTTACATATTTGCACAATCTTTGCCTTTGGCAGTGCAACCTTTGTGAATAGCAACAACAATTGCTTCATTTTCATCTGTTATTGGAAGCATCATCAAGTCCATTGTTGATATGATGAATTCTTCTTCATCTTCATTCTCCTCAGATGATTACAAGAAGAGGCTCTTTCTCAACGTGAAAATATCAGAAAACTCGTTCTCATCCATAATCAATTAATACTCAATAATTTTTTTGAATACCCAATCGAATAATCTAATACCCAATGAAAACATGTCAACTTTGTGAGGATGTTCCTAATTATCATTCAGTATCTTACGACACATATACCGTGCATCCCCTTCTTCTTCAAGATGGATGGTTGCATTAAGAAGTGTAGAAATAACAATGTCTCCAAGCTTGTAAGTACTATTATGAATATAATTAGCACAACCATTTAACTTTTGGCTGGTGAACAGGGATAGGTTACAAGTTAATCCCATGAAGAAGTTATCTCTTACTTGTTCTCTATGCTTAGTTTTAATCACTTATTCTTCTCCATGCTTCAGCTACATGCTATGCATCAACTACAAGTTATTTTATACATTTCTTTTTTTATAATTGTTTATTTGGAATTTTGAAAGATACCATAAAATCAATCTCGACATTACACTTGTCTCATCCTATTCAATATAGGAAAACCATAGATGGTAGTCCACCCCAAATTCTAAGATATATACACCTATAGATGTAAATATTCTCAGATTTAACATCTAGATGTGCCATTTCATGCTCATGGCTAAACTCCAGTGCCTAAGTAGTTTGATATATTTTTTGAAGAAGGTCCATGTCCATTCGTAGAATTCCTTTGTCATTTGCAGTAACCAAATTATGGTCACAATATACTTTCTATGCCACTTGCACATGAGCAATGATTTCCCTAATGCTTCTTTCTCCACCCACAAGCAGTGGTTGTCTCAATGTTGATTTTCTACATCAAATAACAATTTCTGTACCAATGCTGATTTTCTGCACCCACAAGCAATGGCTGGACCAATGCTTTCTTTATGCACCCACAAGCAATGATTTCTCAGTGCTTAATTTCTTAACCCACGAACAATGCTACCCACAAATAATGTGTGCCTCATTTTTTAGTTTCTTCCCACGAATATGTTCTGCTCACCAAATCTCTACTTCAAATCTGTTCACCAAATCTCTACTTTAAATCTTCAATCTATCTCTCAACAAGATTTAGAAAATAATCTTTCTTGTTTTAAATCAACAACTTGTTGATATCTCCAACTTTTTATTATCATACCTTCCCTTAATGCTGTCCCAATAAGTCTTTTTCATTTCATCTATTTTCCATATTTCACTCCATTCTCTTGGCTCCTCGCTCTTCTCTTTCTAATCCATCACATTCACATTTTTCACCATTTCATTATCCTTTCTACAAATGTTGTACAACATTTTCTTATTAATACACATGCACCTTTGTTATAACTTTATATTTTCTTATTAATACACCTCCACCTTATAACTTTATATTCGGGCCGACATTTACTTTTATAACAATAATTTTTCCTTTTTATAAAATGACCAACCTATAATTTCAGTAATAATTTGAAGAACATAAATAAATCTTATATAAAAGGAAAACAAGGAAAGAACCTTATTTAAAGTTTTACTCCATTAATAACTTTTTTTTAAAATTAATTGTTGAACTTTCTATTAATCAGAAAAAAGTACATAGAGATACTGGCCTTTCCCCTAATACCTCTAACAGAAAATGAATATCCAGATCTCTAAACTGAAGTGTTATAAATACTAAATATACGCGCTAGCACTGAGACGTGATCAGGAAATAAACTTCAAAATAAAATGGTGTTTGCAAAGCCTTCCTTAATTTGGGTTATTTTTCTGGTCCTTAATATGTTGATAGCTTGCTGGTCCCTATGCAATATATCTGAATATGGCAGTATCTTGCTGGTCCCTTTCTAAGGAAAGAAAAAGAAAACATAATACGAAACTGATTATGATTTCATTTTGAGTTGACTTCACCTCACAAAGGATAATAAGAAACGATGAGTATTGAAATCTAGCAATGATAATCACAATCCAAAAATTTTGAAGGTGTTTTAAGATATATATATATATATATATATATATATATATAGAACTAGAACTAATGGATAACCATGATAATCACAATCCAAAATTTTTGAAGGTGTTTTAAAATAAATTAATATATAAAACTAAAAGTAATGGATAACAAATCTAATAGAAAATCCTCTTAAGCCGCCATGCTTAAGAAGATCCAAATACTATTCTCAAACAAAGCCATTGTACAAAGTAACAACAATGGCTACAAAGCATATCCAGATCTCTAAAACTGAATAGGTAACATTGAAACGTCATCAGGAAATAAACTTCAAACTAAAATGCTGAGCAAAACAACTGAAGAGATAACATGGAAACGTGATCACAAATAAACTTCAAAATAAAATGCTGAAATGCTGTTTGCGCCAGAGCTTTCATTCCGTTGGGTTATTTTTCTTCAAGGGATATATCTTAATATGTTAATATCTTGCTGGTCCCTTTCTATGTAACCCTGTGTAATCAAATTTTCAACGATCTTTTTAAATACTTCTCCATCTATCTTGAACATCCCTCCATGTCTGTTGATAATGCAAAGATTTTTTGCTCTTCATGATGCGGACTATTAAGGCACTAACTCTGTGATTACTGTTCATATTAACCTTTTTCTTCTCATCTTCGGATGGAAGTAGAATCTTAATCTTCCTTCTTCGGTTTGTAAAACTGTAATTGACCTGAAAGCCATCGCTTGTAGAGATATGTTTTGTATCCGGCTCCTTGAGCAAAATCTTATAGTTTCCAAATACAATTGAATGCAGCAGCCTGACAAGATCTTCATCTCCCAAGTTCAATTGAGATTTGATCTCTAAATAACTCATCTTTTGAGAGTTATTAAACAATAACGATAAAATTGCATAATATGGTGTTACTAGCATTTCTATTGGGCCAGCATCAAACTTGCACACGAGATTACAGGTCCCCATGGAATATAGCCATGTAAGTTTTCGTTTTTTAGTACATGCAGAATAAAACTCTTCGAATGCGTCCACACATTTAATCATCTCAAATGGTAAATTAGGTTCAGAAGATTTGAAGCTTGGCCAAAATGCAAAATTCAGAACCCTAACATCCAAATTTATTCCAGGATTAATATTTGGATTATTAGTCAGGTATAACTCAAAACTAACTTGGTACTTCACCTCTGTTTGTAACAAATCTCTAATCATACGCTCCATCTTGGGTGCCAATTGATCACCAAATTGCTGCTTCAGATATGACAACATGCTCAGCTCATGAATATCATTTGTACTTTTATCGTGCAGCAGTCTACTAGCTAGTTTTCTCTTATAGAATTCCCCAAACAGATCTCTATCACTCACAAAATCAAGAAACCTGGTCACCTTTACAAGGATACTCTCAATCTCATCATCTCTTAATTTTTCACAAGTGCCGCCCTTTTTAAGTACATTATCACAAAGGGTGGCCAGGAATTCTTCACTTGTGCTTCCTGCAACTCTTTTATTACAGAATCCCTCCAATGCTTCGTTTAAAGCCCTATAAAAAAACGCATTGTGATTAAAGGCATTGATAACGTATCCCACATACTTGTCATGCAATTCCAGAACTGTATATACAAATGCAGCTTCTTCTTCCACGCCACCTATCTCCCTTCTCCTTGCTTTATCAGTTATAGCATTTAGTGCCCTCATAACTGGTGCAGTTCCTTCTCTAATTACATGCTCTCTAAAACTATTTACAAGTGTTTCCAGACCTTCAGGTATTCTGCAAAACAGAAAGTAAAGCTTTGAAAGATCAAGTTTGTTTTCATCCTTTAGAAGGGCACTACAACATGGAAACAGATTTTCCAGGAGTTGTGTCTTGTAATGTGAAAGGAGTTCATTTGGAACTATCTCGAATAGCTTCTCCCTGCTGCTGTGCAAATAATGGGCAATTATCTCCTCTTCGCGTTTCATACATTCTCCAGCCTTCAACATATAATCCATACAGGAACACTCCTCTAAACTCCATGAAGCAGCTCTTTGAGCATAGTAATCTACCGTATCTTTCAACATGAGTACTTCAATTTCATTCTCATGGACATCCATGTTATCCTTTCCAATTTCCAAAAATATACCCAAAACGTCTTTCAATAAAGTGCGATCGATTTGTGTACCTTGGCGGTCCTCACGAATAACACTAATGACTGCATCCCTTACACTGCTCCGCATTTCTTCCCAGACATACTTCCGAAAATACTTGTCTGCGGTTTCCAACATGGGGCGCTTCATTGAGAATCTTCTCATAAGCGAAACTTGAAAACAAGAGAACGCGCCTCATATGCGTAGGCGCAATCTCCGGTGAATTTCCCAACGTCTAACAAATTCTCTGACCATGGCCTCACCTTTCTTTTCCCTTAAAGCTGGAAAAACCTTTGAACTGATGTACATTTTAAGTAACTGCTTGTATCTTTTGTAGATTTGCGGCAGCTTGTAGTATTCTGTGGAATCTGGACGGGAAACAAAGGAATACCCAATACTGTAAATAGCCGAGTACTCAGCTGCAGAGTTGACAAATTCGAGATTTCCTTCCTCCAGAGCGTTTATTAACTTTATGAAATACTCCTTTGTAATATTCCACGTTTTCTCGAGATCTAATATTTCCATGTTGCGACTGCTTGTCATTTTCGTCAATGGTAAAGATGTAAAACAATCTGTGTTTTCGTTCTTTCAACCAAATTGTAAAAGTTATATAGAACAGAATAGAGAAGGATATACCCAAAATATTTCAACTTCAACTTCAACGAACCCGCAGATGCTTCGATGATTTTGGATTTTCCTTTCTGTTGAAGTTCCTGAAACCAAGTTTGAGGGATCAAATCTAGTATATATATGTCGTTTTAAATGTTTTAAATTTAATTTGAGCCGATATATTATTTCTTATAATATTTTATAAAGGTAGGATGAGTAGTGAAGAAGAAGTAATGGAAAAATAAAACCTAATCTAATTAATCTAATGGGAGAAAAATTAAAAATAATAAAGTAAGATTCTAAGAAAAAGGAAAAAAGAAATTATAAAATAAATAATTAAGAATTCTGCTAACAAATTATGATCTAATTAAGAAATTATAAAATAAATAATTATGATCTAAATCACCCTCTAAGTCACTAATGCACCCCTATTTGAGTAAATTAAGGAGTTTGACTTGGTTGGGTAAATTGAAGGTCTCCCTAATTGTAGGAGAAGACTCCAATTCATGCAAAAAAAAATTAGGGATTTGATCTTTAGCTCCCGAATTTGAAAAATGAAGCCATATTTGTACTTGGAGATGAATTATTTAGTGGGATAGGGAACCGCTTTTCTTCTCTTGATGAGGGGAGAACCATGCATTCACCCCCTCCTTGAGGGGGGAGGTGCCAAGAATCTTTCAATTACAACTTATGATCTCCTTAACTCAAATTAAATAATCTTTTCCAACTTGTTTCTCCTACGGATTAACTAAGATATATAAGACTCTAGGACCATGGGGACTAACTTAATTTGACATTGGTCCAAAAGAACTTAGAAACCAACCTGAGCAATCTAGGTTATAACACATTTTTCTTTTGAGGTGTGAGTGGAAAAACCATATTGAATTATGATGAATAGGATCTAAGTTCAGCTAGGTAAAAAAAAAACCAGTCCAAAGGTGTCATAACATGAGTGACTCACTTGGGTTATCCCTTTTACACATCTAAAGGTTGTCAAATTCTTACAAACAACCCCTCTTTGACCATGACAAAGGGGGTGCAAAGTACAACAATTGAGAATAAGACTGCTTGATTTGATGGGAGAATGGAAGGTCCCTTCTAGATGAATTCTTCCACCTAGTGAGCACCTTATCCATACTGGGTGGTATAGATTACAAATGTGTGCATGATTTGTAATCCATGTTCCCTACCCTGACCATCTCTAGGGCTATGAAACACATATATGGTGCTCACAACCTCCTAAGAGCATGGATATTCCAACTTAGAGACCAAGGATACCTTCAAGAAATTATGTGGGGTTATTTGAGGCATAGCTCATGACCTTGGATTTCTAAAAGCTTCCTTTATAGGATAAGGCATAGTTTGTCCCTCTATAATGTAAAATGCCCTTAGAAAAATACATGGTGCTGAAATCCTCTTAAATGGTTGAATGCATCTGTTGTGGACAAAACATTGCACAAGTGTGCATCCCTCCACTTGGTAAGGGGATAGGCCTTGTAAGCTACAACAAGGTCTTAGTCCTTGGAGCCCGTATGTGGTTGTGTGGTTGTACTCCAAATGATCCTGCAAGATATTGTGTTGAAGTGTGGAAAAATCCTTGTTTCGAGAGTAGGGGTTCTCCCCAATGAAAATTCCCAATTAGACTATTCACTGTTTGGACTATGGAACCCATCCGGTTTACGGTCCGACTACCGTATGATATGCTATTGTTGTGGGTTTATAGGTTACGTCCTAATTCATCCTTTAAGTTTTATATTTTGTATGCAAATGTAAGCTCCTAATTCTAAATGTGCATGGTCCTACCTATGCTTGTTTGAGAGGTAAACAGAGGCCTCACAAGGTGATGCGCAGGTTCTTACCTCTTGTATTACCACCTTTATCTTACCAATCAACCGATAATATCCTACCAAAATGCATAATTTTAATCTATATAATATAATCTATCCTTGCAAGGAGCAAAATTGGCAACAATGAGTAATGATTGTAACTGCCTAGTACAACTCCATAAGTTAGCTGCTGAAAGAAATATGTTAACAGACACATAAAAGGATTAACACAAAGATAGCTTTGATATTGTGATTCATTTCATTTATTACTCATATGTATACCAAAAATTTCATTTCATATTCATAAACAGTAAGATGACTCATAAACCATGAGAATAATACAATAGCAGAGGAATGATCTTACAACATATTGATGAACAAAAGGAAGAAGTAATTATGCGCATCAATTCACATATTTCAATGCAAAATCCGATGTATGCCTTCACCAAGCAAAATTGTCTTTTCTCATTAGTAGAAAATAGTTTCTTACAACATGATACTAGTCCAATATTTCACAAACCAAAATCCCCTTTCCCTTCTAGGTTCTCCTATTTATCTTTACAAAATCCGTTTTGAGGTGACTTATCACTTCATATTCCCTTCAAAATTTTTGTTTTCCACAATTTTGTCCTTTTGTGGTTGCAACATAAATAGCTAAAATAAGATATTACATATCGCACTCATAATAATTCCAAATATCACACTCATAAGATATTACATTTAGTTTCTGAGGCTATAATAATTTCAAGGCCACTTCATGGAAAGGTAATTCTTTAACCATAGCATTTAACCCTTTTGTTGCCGCATTATGACCAATTCCTAGGTGAAATGCATTCATGGTGGCTTGTCCAATGCGTTGTTGGAGACCTTCTGCATTGAGTATGTCAAGACTTTTAATGGAAGCAATATCTTCGTTCATGATAGTCCTCAATTATTCTAAGCCCTGTTCCTTTGGTATTAGCTCTTCAATGGAACCAAGAGGTGGTAGATGACACTTCTCAAATGCTCTATAAATGTTTTGATGGATATCTTCGCACTTTGTGATAAAATCACATACTTCATTTTGCAGCTTAGTCTCTGCCTTTTGACAACTATCCACGAGAGCTATGTTTAATTTCAGTTTAGTAGTGGTCCTTTTTGGTAGATGCGAAGGAATTTCCTTATATTTCTTCCTCCAGGAAATTAACTTCTTCATTTTATCATATGTTTCTATTAACTTCTTCCTCGTAGTTGAAGCATCTTCAAAAAATTGCTTCAATCTGGCTACAATTCCTTGCAACTCATATGTTTCCTTAGTGAGCAATTATTGGGACTGAAACAATTGTTCTTGCAACTCGGTAGCACACTCACATAACGATGTTAGATCTTGTTTTTGTTCTTAACCAGAGTTGAGTTTTTCCACTAAGGAATCCTTTTCTCTGGTTAGATCTTCTACTTGAGCTTGTAAAGATCCCTTTTATACCATACGAGCCTCTACTTGTTGGTCTAACTGGGTCTCTTTTTCCTTTAATGCACTTACTTGATCTTGAAATACATTTTTTTCTCCTTCGATGATTACTACTTGTACATTCAAAGAGTCTTTTTCATCCTCTAAATTTTCAACAGTCTTCAAGATTTCCCTTTTCTCCAATTCTAAAGTATCACGTTGTCTTCTCATTTCAATCTGTTGACTTAGGCCCTATACCAAAAGGTGTTTTAGCTTAATCACTTTAGATTTACTTCTTTCCACATCCTCAATTAATTTGTCGATATTATCTGCATTAGCTTGTGCATCAACAAAATTCGTTGATGCTGTGAATTTAGGGTCCTTGTTTGTGCCTTCTAATACTGTGACTTCTTGTACAATGATGATATCTAGTTGTTGAGACACCTTCAACCTCGCTTCCTATCTTTTCAAGATGTTTTTTCTTTTCGAATAAAAAACCATTGTTTCAAGCTTGACAACCGAGTGTTCCTTTAATGGTGTAAATGGTCCACATGGACACATTCTTCACTCCTATTGGTTGCTGCTTCTAGTTTGAATTTTTCCAAATAGTGGGAAAAAATTCAAATTTTCCATACATCGCCAAGATGCCTCTTCGACGGACCGTTTAACAGGTATATTGATTTTTACTTCATAATTTAAGTTTTTTAGTGGATTACTTTTTAGAATTGAGCTTAAATTTTTCCTATTTTTGTAAAAAAATTAAAAAATTGTGTGGTGTGTTTGAGCCTTTCGTCTCGCACCAACAAGCGGTGCCCCCTGTAAATTTTTATAGGCACACTACGGACGGTGTGAGCCGAATAACTTGAACGCACCGCCACATCATAAAAATTTATATAAAAACATTGAAATGGTAATCGATGCATTCATGAATGGAGAGCATCTGTTACCTAGTGCACTTAAATGTATTGAACGCACCGGTTAACAATACCTAAGAAACACAAAAAATTATGTGGTGCACCTAGGGCATGTCAGTGCACTGGTGTCGATGCTCTGATGTGCCATAGGCGCACTATGAAAATATTCTCATTCAACATTAACATTTGTTAAACAACAATGCATTTTGTTTAAGTCAGCGCAATGTTAACGTTGCACTTACTTGAACTAAACACACTGATAATTGAATAGTATAAATTAGAGTGCCAAAATACATAATTTTACGGGGCTCCTTGGGCACATCATTGCACTGGTATGGGTGCTCTGACATGCTATAGGTGCATTGTGAGTAGTTTAATATAAAATTTTAAAATTTAATAAATGGTGGTGCATTTCAATCATTTAATCACATCGTATACAGTGCACATTTTTGGATGAAATGCAACAAGAAGTAAATTTCTTCAGTAGTTTAGAAACTCGTAATTTAATGGTGCTTTTACTCGAATGATATAATTAAAAAAATTTACATTCTAACAGAAATTTCATAAATTAATGCAATTATAATTCTTAATATTATTTATAACAAAAGAATCATAAAATATAAACATTCAATATTAATGTTAATTTAACGGTGCTCCCGAATTTGAAAAAGGAAGCCATATTTTTACTTGGAGATGAATTATTAAGTGGGATAGGGAACCGCTTTTCTTCCCTTGATGAGTGGAGAACCATGCATTCACCCCCTCCTTGAGGGGGGAGGTGCCAAGAATCTTCCAATTACAACTTATGATCTCCTTAACTCAAATTAAATAGTCTTTTCCAACTTGTTGCTCCTAGGGATTAAATAAGATATATAAGACTCTAGGACCATGGGGACTAACTTAATTTGACATTGGTCCAAAAGAACTTAGAAACCAACCTGAGCAATCTAGGTTATAACACATTTTTCTTTTGAGGTGTGAGTGGAAAAACCATATTGAATTATGATGAATAGGATCTAAGTTCAACTAGGTAAAAAAAAAACCAGTCCAAAGGTGTCATAACATGATTTACTCACTTGGGTTATCCCTTTTACACATCTAAAGGATGTCAAATTCTTACATACAACCCCTCTTTGACCATGACAAAGGGGGTGCAAAGTACAACAATTGAGAATAAGACTGCTTGATTTGATGGGGGAATGGAAGGTCCCTTCTAGATGAATTCTTCCACCTAGTGAGCACCTTATCCATACTGGGTTGTATAGATTACAAATGTGTGCATGATTTGTAATCCATGTTCCCTCCCCTGACCATCTCTAGGGCTATGAAACACATATATGGTGCTCACAACCTCTTAAAAGCATGGATATTCCAACTTAGAGACCAAGGATACCCTCAAGAGATTATGTGGGGTTATTTGAGGCATAGCTCATGACCTTGGATTTATAAAATATTCCTTTATAGGATAAGGCATAGTTTGTCCCTCTATAATGTAAAATGCCCTTAAAAAAATACATGGTGCTGAAATCCTCTTAAATGGTTGAATGCATCTGTTGTGGACAAAAAATTGCACAAGTGTTCATCCCTCCACTTGGTAAGGGGATAGGCCTTGTAAGCTACAACAAGGTCTTAGTCCTTGGAGCCCGTATGTGGTTGTGCAGTTGTACTCCAAATGATCCTGCAAGATATTGTGTTGAAGTGTGGAAAAATCCTTGTGTCGAGAGTAGGGGTTCTCCCCAATGAAAATTCCCAATTAGACTATTCACTGTTTGGAATAGGGAACCCATCCGGTTTATGGTCCGATTACCGTATGATATGCTATTGTTGTGGGTTTATAGGTTACGTCCTAATCCACCGTTTAAGTTTTATATTTTGTATGCAAATGTAAGGTCCTAATTTTAAATGTGCATGGTCCTACCTATGCTTGTTTGAGAGGCAAACAGAGGCCTCACAAGGTGATGCGCAGGTTCTTACCTCTTGTATTACCACCTTTATCTTACCAATCAACCGATAATATCCTACCAAAATGCATAATTTTAATCTATCTAATATAATCTATCCTTGCAAGGAGTGAAATTGGAAAAAGCGAGTAATGATTGTAACTGCCTAGTACAACTCCTTAAGTTAGCTGCTGAAAGAAATATGTTAACAGACACATAAAAGGATTAACACAAAGATAGCTTTGATATTGTGATTCATTTCATTCATTACTCATAAATATACCAAAAATTGCATTTCATATTCATAAACAGTAAGATGATTCATAAACCATGAGAATAATACAATAGCAGAGGAATGATCTTACAACATATTGATGAACAAAAGGAAGAAGTAATTATGCACATCCATTCACATATTTCAATGCAACATCCGATGTATGCCTTCACCAAGCAAAATTGTCTTTTCTCATTAGTAGAAAATAGTTTCTTACAACATGATACTAGTCCAATATTTCACAAACCAAAATCCCCTTTCCCTTCTAGGTTCTCCTATTTATCTTACCAAAATCCATTTTGAGGTGACTTATCACTTCATATTCTCTTCAAAATTTTTGTTTTCCACAATTTTGTCCTTTTGTGGTTGCAACATAAATAGCTAAAATAAGATATTACATATCACACTCATAATAATTCCAAATATCACACTCATAAGATATTACATTTAGTTTCTGAGGCTATAATAATTTCAAGGCCACTTCATGGAAAGGTAATTCTTTAACCATAGCATTTAACCCTTTTGTTGCCGCATTATGACCATTTCCTAAGTGAAATGCATTCATGGTGGCTTGTCCAATGCGTTGTTGGAGATCTTCGGCATTGAGTATGTCAAGACTTTTAATGGAAGCAATATCTTCGTTCATGATAGTCCTCAATTATTCTAAGCCCTGTTCCTTTGGTATTAGTTCTTCAATGGAACCAAGATGTGGTAGATGACACTTCTCAAATGCTCTATAAATGTTTTGATGAATATCTTCGCACTTTGTGATAAAATCACATACTTCATTTTGCAGCTTAGTTTCTGCCTTTTGACAACCACCCACGAGGGCTATGTTTAATTTTAGTTCAGTAGTGGTCCTTTTTGGTTGATGCGAAAGAATTTTCTTATATTTCTTCCTACAGGAAATTAACTTCTTCATTTTATCATATGTTCCTATTAACTTCTTCCTTGTACTTGAAGCATCTTCAAAAATTTGGTTCAATCTGGCTACAATTCCTTGCAACTCGTATGTTTCCTTAGTGAGCAATTATTGGGAGTGAAACAATTGTTCTTGCAACTAAGTAGCACACTCACATAACGATGTTAGATCTTGTTTTTGTTCTTAACCAGAGTTGAGTTTTTCCACTAAGGAATCCTTTTCTCTGGTTAGATCTTCTACTTGAGCTTGTAAAGATCCCTTTTATACCATAAGAGCCTCTACTTGTTGGTCTAACTGGGCCTCTTTTTCCTTTAATGCACTTACTTGATCTTGAAAATCATTTTTTTCTCCTTCGATGATTACTACTTGTACATTCAAAGAGTCTTTTTCATCCTCTAAATTTTGAATAGTCTGCAAGATTTCCCTTTTCTACAATTCTAAAGTATCACATTGTCTTCTCATTTCAATCTGTTGACTTAGGCCCTATACAAAAATGTGTTTTAGCTTAATCACTTTAGATTTACTTCTTTCCACATCCTCAATTAATTTGTCGATATTATCCGCATTAGCTTGTGGATCAACAAAATTCGTTGATGCTGTGAATTTAGCGTCCTTGTTTGTTCCTTCTAATACTGTGACTTCTTGTACAATGACGATATATAGTTGTTGAGACACTTTCAACCTCGCTTCCTATCTTTTCATGATGTTTTTTGTTTTCGAATAAAAAACCATTGTTTCAAGATTGGCAACCGAGTGTTCCTTTAATGGTGTAAATGGTGTGATTCCTAGCTCAACCAAAGGAAGATGACCTATTGTAAAAGGTACCTCAGTATTAGGATTAGTAGGATTATCTACTTCCATGTCTTTCTTCCCACTCTCTTCCTGCAAGTTCTGGGCTTCCACAAATTTCTTGACTTGTTCTTCTTCAATTTTCTTCTTCAATATTTATGCTTCTAATCTCTTTTCTTCTTTTGTTGCTGCCATTTCGTCTGCTTTTTATTTCTCTGATTTCCTTCTTGGTTCTTCAGCCCTTTATTCTTTTATTCTTTCTTCTTCCTTCTTATTGGCTAGCTCCTCTTCTTGCATCATGTTTTCATTTTCAGCCGCCAGAGCTTCTTCATTATCTTTCTTTCTTCCTACTTCTCCTAAGTCTTCTTCTGTTTTGTTGGAACTTGCTTCTGATTTCTTTCTAAATCTCTTGTTTAAATATGTGATTTTATTTTCTCTCCTATACACCTATTCATCCTTCAAAAAATGATTGGTATACTCAAAATTAATCTTGCATGATAATCAATGCTTCTAGCCACCTTCTCTTGGTTGTCATTTTTAACAAAAATATTTTCCCCGAAGTGATAAGCATCTAGTTCTTTCACGTAATCCTCTGCTCCTTTGACCTTGTTGAATTTATATGCTCCTTTTCCTGGTCTATCAACAATAGTGATATCAAACTCTTGTAATAAAAACAACCACCTAGTCACTCGAGCATTAGTAATAGGTTTATTCATTAAATATCTAATAGCTCAGTGGTCTGTATGCACAAAGGCAGGGTACCTGGTAATATAATGCCTGAATTTATTGATGGCATAAATGAAAACAAGGAATTCTTTCTCAGTTACTGCATAGTTGAGTTCAGTAGGAGCCATATTCTTACTGATATAATAAATAACATACGGGTTATGATCTTCCTGATGTCCCAACACAACCCCAATAAAATTATCTAAAGCATCAAAAGAAATGTGGAAAGGTAAGGCCCAATTAGGCCCATGCAGAATAGGTGATGTTGATAATATTTTCTTTAATTTCGAAAACGTTGTCTGGTATGCATCTATCCAATTGAATTCTTCATCTTTCATTCGTAAGTGTTGGTAGGCAGTTTGGTAAGATGGTATCACAACATCTCCGATGCTGCGACAAGGCAGAAGATGGTGTGGAAGGCGACGAGCGAAAGATTGTTTTGTGCAGGTGTGGTTCAATTGTACCGTGGATTGCGGGTTTTGGGTGATTGGACGACATATTATGTATTGTTGAGTCAGTTATACTGCAGAATGCGAGTTGTTTTGGTTGTTTTTGGACTAGGTTAGTTAGATATTGGGTCATTTGTCCATAGTGTCAGTTAGAAATTCGTTAGTAAATGGACACGAGTTGTAAGGCGGAAGCCTATATATAGAAAAGAATTGTAAGTGTTGAGAGAATTTGGTGGAAGAACAATGTGAAGCTTTGATGTTGGTTGTATGATTTCTGGGTATGTTTTGATGTCAAGAGTCATTATGGAGATCTAGTTTTTGCAGAGACATTGTATCTGGGTTGACAATGATAATATGATGGAGCTATTTTGGTGCAATCTCTATGTTCAATCTGTTCAATTATGATAATGCGATGTTGCAATATACGAATAATGTCATGCTTCTTTGATGCGATACTTGCTTTACAATTACTATTGTTGCAATGATGAATGTTTGGGTTGAATATCACTTTAATACTATGTTCAATGCTTAAAGGCCTCTATTCTAGTGTTGCAATAAGTGTAAGTGCTATAGCCGCGACCATCCTCCTTCATTCAACAGAAACATGGTTCCGTCCACTCTCCCATGATCACCTTGGGGGAGACCTCATCTGCTCTGTAGGTGTTGCTGGGTAGGGTCAAACCTATCCGGGCCGGTGCTCAGGGAGATTGCGGTGGGTTCAAGTCAACAGCGATGGGAACCCATGTCGATTGGGTTTGAGTCAACAATTGGTTCCATTGTCAGGACCATGTATGAATTGAAAGGAGGATATGTTGTGGCACCCGATGAAACCGAAGATCCAAGAATGGTTTGATCAGAACTTGCAGGAATTCGCTGAAGAGGAAATCCGGAACACTCGATTGATAGTAGGACAATGGGTATATAGATACATTCATGACGGTCCACATGAATGGTTCTTCTGTGAGTTCCCGGTCCTACTTGTAATGTCCCTTGTTAGGAATTTTATTAAAATGACAATTTTCCACTTTTTTTCCTTGGTTCGACCTTTGACTAGTTTTGATCTCTAGGTCCCAAATTTGCCCCAAATGATCCCAAATCTTCTGAGAATGTATATGAATGATATTAGAACATAAATATGTGTTTTAGGGATGCCTTTGTACCTTTAAAACACTTCTGCAAATACTCTTTCAATTCTGGTCAATGTAGGTAACTTTACTAGTGATTTCCCTTTGACTAGTATTGGTCTCTAGGTCTCAAATTGACTCCAAATTCCTTCAAATCTTCAAGGAATGTGTATGAATGATATTAGGACTTGAATATGATGTTCATGGATAACATATGGCCACCAAAAGACCTCTGCAAAATCTCTTAAGATTCTGTACCAAGTATGCAATTTTACTAGTAATTTGGGGTTCAAATCCCCCTGAGGTAAGTACTGAAAATGGCTTCCCAAATGCCTCCAAACCCACTCAAATTTATGAACAGAGATATGTAATGTGTTAATTATGTTATTAAGGTCTCATATGAACCATTAATGGTTTATTACAACTGTTCTCACCCTCTCCCGTTCAACTGCAAAAATCACCAATTCGACCGTTGGGGAAATGGCACTATTTCCTTCTCCCAATGCAATTAAACTGAGTAAAAATACTTCAAATGCTCAAGTACAGTACATGAAACTTGTAAAATACATCCATGGCAGTCCATTAATCACAAATTCATCATAGAATCATCCATTCATTCGAAATCATCATCAATACATTGGTTCACAACAAGGTAGTGGGGAAATGGCATTGTTCTTCCATTAAAAATGAGATTTATACATTTCTACTTGGAATTTCGACCTGAAACTTTCTGGAGATGAAGAACAGAATATTTACTTCATATTACAAAATAAATGGGGCATTAGAAGCTCCCCCAAAGAGTACAATAGCTCACCAAAAACGCCCTCCCTCAAGGATCAAGAATATGCCATCAAAACGGGAAATGGTTGAAGGAGTGAGCTGCAATAGAAGAAACCATGAGCTGCCCTGTAGCTTACACCTACAAATAAAGACTCCATTAAAGCTCCAAATGAAAGGTCTGAATGGCCTTTCCAGTTGCCAACTTGGATGGGAATCTTTCACCCTCGAAATTGGCTAAGGCAAGAAACTAGTCATCCACTAGCTCTCCCTCTTCACAAATGCAATTGCAAATTCTACAAATGATCAAAAGCCATTCTCATACTTCATTTCTACATTTTATAACCAACATTAGCCTTCTAAGGGTCGAAATCCTATCAATAGATTCAATAGATTTTCATTTAGGAAATATTCCACATTTGCCACTTGTCTCCTAGTTCCAACCTTCCATCTTCTCCCAAATTCGATTTTGAGTCTCTTTGGCTTCTCCAACTCCCAAATTCACCTTCTTTGAGCCTATTTTTGGGGCTGACATGTCATAGTGGTCAAATGTCAGAGTTCAGGTCTGCAATTTGCCATAGTTGTCGTAGATTCTCCATCATTGATGTCATAGGGGCTAGGGAATCTAGCCCAAGTGTCCACAAACTTCCACTTTGACTCTTTATCTTCCATGGAGGTTACCAATCCTTCCAAATTCGACCTAATATGCTCAATTACATGTGTTATGACTTACCAACTCACCCAAGAGTGTTCACATTCCCATTAATTCGAATTTGCAAAAGAGAGATACCATGTGTTATGAAAAATCAAGCTAGTGTGGGTCCCACATCCTCCATATGTCTCCAAAACCATTTGTCACTTAGGATTTCTCTTGAATTTCTTTATTCACTCTATTTATTAAATACTTCAACCTTTCTAATGTCTAAAAATCATTTATTATCCCCCTTATTCCAAATCCCAAAGCTTCCACCCCAAACCTAGGAAACTAGTAATTTTCCTCCTTGGCAATTATTTGACCCTTAACATCAATTTTACAAACTCTAATGAATATGGCTAATGTGATTAGGCTATTGTGACCCAATTCCAAATTTGGGACATGACAAATCCTCCCTTCCTAATATTGCTTGTCCTCAAGCAATTTCAAACATGGGTGTTGAAGAACCTGCTTTCTGTATAATTCTTTGAAGTTGCCATTGAATTGCCAAACCTTGAGTCTTTGAGTTTCCATGAATATTTCAGAGTGGAACCACCATGCTTGCTGCTGCACTACTCTTATTAAAATAACTTTATTAAGTGGGGAATCCATCTCCCATGCTGCTTGCTTCCCCCAAAAAAATGAAACCAATGAGACAAAAATTATTCCAGGGTCCCATTGCTTGTATTGCACCCCAACAATTAAGAGTGCTCTCCAACCTACACCATTAGATAAGAGGATTCCTGGATCCCATTTTCTTGTATGCATTCTTCCAAACATCATGAGTACCAAATATATATCATCAAAGTACATAACAACATAATGAAAATGTACATCAAGGATATGCTTCATCAAAGAGTCATGAAAGTGCTTATACCTCCAAGCAAGTAGACCACCATTTTCCAAGTGCATACAAGCTTCAAGTGACCCATCAAATCTGCTCCAATGACATAGGTGAGGATCCCATGTCCTATAATGCTGCTCCAAAAGGATGTGATATGCATCAAAAGATTCAGCCATGTATTCTTTCATCCAAGAAGTGAATGAAGAATCTCCACTAGAATCTGAACCAAATAATGAGCAGAAAAAACAAGGAGACTTCAAATGACTCAAAGAAGTCTCACCCATACATCCATGAATGTGAGAATCATAAAGATGTAACAAAGTATGTGGCTGCCAACAAAAATGTTCTCCCATCATAAATCTATTCATCCAAGTGTTGGATGAAGTTCCTCTAACATCAAATGAACCCAGTGTTGAGCAAGAAAAACCATGAGTATTCAAGTGACTCAAATCCATATCATAGGTGCATCCATGTAGATGTGAATCATCATAAAGTGACAAATTATGCTGCTGCAAATGTGAATAAGAATGTGCTCCAACCATGTCATCATAAAAGTTAAATCTAGGAGTTCCATACTCCTCATGTGGCACCATCAAAAAGAACCCTTTCACCCATACTTCATTGAGACTAATACTGCAAAACATGGAATTGTAGGATGTAGGAGAATGTACTAACTCACCCAAATGATCAAAAAGTTCAGGAGTTTCATCATGGGAAGGATCCATGTGGGTAGTATCATGCAGCTCCTTCAAAAGTGTGAACTCTTTGTCATAGTTTGGTTCCAATGTAGAGGAATCATGCTCTTCTTTAAAAATTGCATAACCTTCATCAAGAGGCAATTCAAATTCCTCTTCCACCACATCAAGTGTTTGGATCTCTTCAAGTTCATCTTCAAACACATCAAGAACATTCAAATTTTCACATTTCTCATGATCCACCATGTCATGAGAATCCTTCAAACAATCTACCATTTGACAATCTGAAACATAGGAGGAAAAACAAGTATCTTGCAACTTTTCAAGAAGTTGCTCATTTTGAATTGTGAGCTTATGAATATCCTCATTATTCTTCAAGTATGCATCATGTAACAATTCATTAAGCTCAAACAAATGGTTTCTATCAAAAAGCAAAGACATGAAATTACCTTTGATGTGGCACATTGCTCTTTGAATCTTCTCCATGTCTTCAAGGAAGGATGTTTCCTCCAATGAAGTAGCTCTCCAACAAGAATTTGACACCAATGCTTGAGTGTCATGGAGAATGCTGAGGGACTCTTGGATATTATTTTCATTCATCTTTAAGGACCCTTCAAGAAAATAAGGCTCTTGCAAATGAACCTCCTCATCTTCTTCAATTTTGCTTGGACCAACTTCATGAAGCTCAAGTGGTGATGGGGAAGTTGATCTTGGTTCTTCTTCAACCGCTACAAGGTCTTCATTATCATGCTTAATGAAACTTGTACTTGTAGAAACACTTTCAAAAGTGATCTCTATGTCACCAACATAGAGGTGTGAGCACCCATCAGTAGGTACTCCTTCATAGTTTAAGCATCCATTAGTAGATGCTCTTTGGTTCATGTCTAAGCTAGAAGGTGTCTCGAAATGATCTTCCATATTTTCAATAGAATCTTCTTCATGCTCTTGTGATGTCTCTTCCTTTTGCTCATTAAAGCAAGCTGATGCATTTTGCCCCTTGTTTTCCTTAGGATCAATATATTTTGAATCTCTTCTTGAATAAATCTCAAAAGCTCTCCTCAAGGAGGACATCATTTCATGCACACATATATGATACTCGCTCCAAGGGTTTTTACAAGAAGGGCATAAACCTTTCTTCACTAACTCCACATCTTCATTTTTGGGCCTATTTTCAAAAACATGTTCAGCATAGTACTCAAAAGACATGGCATTTTGTGTATTTTTGCTAAAAGAAAGATATTCTTGATATTTTTGATATTGTTGGGCCAAGGTTTTATATTTTGCTCTCCATCTTTGGAACTCACTCATAGAATTATCCTTGGTTGGTGTGACACACTCATATTCATCATATTTAAAGTCATAAGAATGATCTTCATTTCTCTTGAAATTGTAAGAGGTGTTGCATGATGGCACCTCTTCCTCATACCATTCACATTCTGCTTCATATTGCTCATAAGCATCTGCATATTCCTCATAAGAATTGTACTCATAGGATTCATCATAATAGTAAGACATGGCTGCCAATTATTCTTGAATGTATGTACCTAATACACAGGTGCAAGGACCATGCTCTGATACCACTGTAATGTCCCTTGTTAGGAATTTTATTAAAATGACAATTTTCCACTTTTTTTCCTTGGTTCGACCTTTGACTAGTTTTGATCTCTAGGTCCCAAATTTGCCCCAAATGATCCCAAATATTCTGAGAATGTATATGAATGATATTAGAACATAAATATGTGTTTTAGGGATGCCTTTGTACCTTTAAAACACTTCTGCAAATACTCTTTCAATTCTGGTCAATGTAGGTAACTTTACTAGTGATTTCCCTTTGACTAGTATTGGTCTCTAGGTCTCAAATTGACTCCAAATTCCTTCAAATCTTCAAGGAATGTGTATGAATGATATTAGGACTTGAATATGATGTTCATGGATAACATATGGCCACCAAAATACCTCTGCAAACTCTCTTAAGATTCTGGACCAAGTATGCAATTTTACTAGTAATTTGGGGTTCAAATCCCCCTGAGGTAAGTACTGAAAATGGCTTCCCAAATGCCTCCAAACCCACTCAAATTTATGAACAGAGATATGTAATGTGTTAATTATGTTATTAAGGTCTCATATGAACCATTAATGGTTTATTACAACTGTTCTCACTCTCTCTCGTTCAACTGCAAAAATCATCAATTCGACCCTTGGGGAAATGGCACTATTTCCTTCTCCCAATGCAATTAAACTGAGTAAAAATACTTCAAATGCTCAAGTACAGTACATGAAACTTGTAAAATACATACATGGCAGTCCATTAATCACAAATTCATCATAGAATCATCCATTCATTCGAAATCATCATCAATACATTGGTTCACAACAAGGTAGTGGGGAAATGGCATTGTTCTTCCATTAAAAATGAGATTTATACATTTCTACTTGGAATTTCGACCTGAAACTTTCTGGAGATGAAGAACAGAGTATTTACTTCATATTACAAAAGAAATGGGGCATTAGAAGCTCCCCCAAAGAGTACAATAGCTCACCAAAAACGCCCTCCCTCAAGGATCAAGAATATGCCATCAAAACGGGAAATGGTTGAAGGAGTGAGCTGCAATAGAAGAAACCATGATCTTCCCTGTAGCTTACACCTACAAATAAAGACTCCATTAAAGCTCCAAATGAAAGGTCTGAATGGCCTTTCCAATTGCCAACTTGGATGGGAATCTTTCACCCTCGAAATTGGCTAAGGCAAGAAACTAGTCATCCACTAGCTCTCCCTCTTCACAAATGCAATTGCAAATTCTACAAATGATCAAAAGCCATTCTCATACTTCATTTCTACATTTTATAACCAACATTAGCCTTCTAAGGGTCGAAATCCTCTCAATAGATTCAATAGATTTTCATTTAGGAAATATTCCACATTTGCCACTTGTCTCCTAGTTCCAACCTTCCATCTTCTCCCAAATTCGATTTTGAGTCTCTTTGGCTTCTCCAACTCCCAAATTCGCCTTCTTTGAGCCTATTTTTGGGGCTGACTTGTCATAGTGGTCAGATGTCAGAGGTCAGGTCTGCAATTTTCCATAGTTGTCATAGATTCTCCATCATTGGTGTCATAGGGGCTAGGGAATCTAGCCCAAGTGTCCACAAACTTCCACTTTGACTCTTTATCTTCCATGGAGGTTACCAATCCTTCCAAATTCGACCTAATATGCTCAATGACATGTGTTATGACTTACCAACTCACCCAAGAGTGTTCACATTCCCATTAATTCGAATTTGCAAAAGAGAGATACCATGTATTATGAAAAATCAAGCTAGTGTGGGTCCCACATCCTCCATATGTCTCCAAAACCATTTGTCACTTAGGATTTCTCTTGAATTTCTTTATTCACTCTATTTATTAAATACTTGAACCTTTCTAATGTCTAAACATCATTTATTATCCCCCTTATTCCAAATCCCAAAGCTTCCACCCCAAACCTAGGAAACTAGTAATTTTCCTCCTTGGCAATTATTTGACCCTTAACATCAATTTTACAAACTCTAATGAATATGGCTAATGTGATTAGGCTATTGTGACCCAATTCCAAATTTGGGACATGACACTACTATTTGAATGGTTGGCAAAGTTGACCTTCCAAAAGAAGAAGTAAACCCCCGAATTGATTCAAGAACTATAGGAAGGTTATAATAAAACATTGCGGGCTGTCGAAGTGTGGTTCGATAGCATCCTAGAGGGCTATATCACAGAGTTCTCGGTTGATACTCAGAAGTCCTACAGTGAAGATGAAAGATATTTTTTTCGTGAACCTCGCGGTCGGTTTTTACTGTCGCTTCAACTGTCGATCAAGATGCTTATTTACGAAAAAGGTATATTGAAGATGCATCTTGATTAGTAGACAGCCTGGTGGGTGGAGGCCGTGGGCACCGCGACAGTTGCAGTGCATGTGATTTTAAGGGGTAGATGGGTGCAGGTCATGATGAGACTGTGAGTGAAGCTAAGGAACAAAGTGGTCTTATGAGGGGAGGAGCGAGGTTCCGATAGGAAAAGAGGCAGAGGACGGGAGAAGGTCCTGTTGTGGTAGAACCACAAGACCATGAAGGAAGACCACACAGGACGAAGTGACCTCAAAGTCCTGACAAGGACAACCAGGCTATGCCCAGGATAGAGGCAGGACCAAACCCCAGCACCAACGTGCCCACACCTCTGCACACTATCTTTCAGATAGCAAGAAATACCACTTCGACACCACTGAGTTTGTCAATTCCACAAAATTTCATTGGTAGTAGCACAGCAAAAGGAGGAAGGAAGCCCAGAATGGCGGGCGATGATGCTAAGTTACTGTTGTTCCACGGGAGTGCGACAGGAAACCCGGAATAGTATTGGTTTTTGTGTGAAGTGGTATGGACCATAAAATAGATCACCGATGATGTTGCTAAAAAAGGACAGTTAGCGATGACTCTGTGAGGTTGTGCATTAGATTTGTTTATGAAGTTTGTTTTAGTCCCTACAGGAGCCCCAGAGAAGTCGTTGGATGATATTCAAGATGGGCTAATTGCCAAATTTAGAAGGCACAAGTCTGAGGCTCAATATATTACAGAATTGAAAGAAATTAGGCAGTATCCCAATGAGACGGTATGGGATTTTGACTAGCGATTCAAGACGCTGATGGCAAAGGTTAGTTTTGATATGAGCGTCGTCCAACATAAAGAATGGTTCATTGCGACACTACTACAACATATTCGGCTACCATTGATGCAACAAAACATCTCGATGCCCAATGAAGCTCTGGATATTGCAATGCGGTTGGAGGCGTCGCCAATTGGAGAAAATGCAGTCGGGATGTCGTAGATACAAACACAACTAGCTAACTTAACTATACAACTGCAATATTTGAAGAAGGGCAAGGAGCAGCGCGAATATGTCTGGTCTACGCGATGTCTAGGAGAAGGGCATACGAAGTACAATTGCCTAGACTTCCGCAATTATTTGGTTTCATGAGCACCAAATCCATTGAATGGTGGTAGCATGCAGTGGTGTCGCGTCTGCTAGGTGTATGGGCACAGTCATGACAATTTCCCTGATATGCAGAAAATGGTCACCACCCCGAGGAATATTTATTGTACATTCTGCAAATTGGTGGGTCACGATGACAATGATTTCCGTGCATATGGGTTGCTACAAGAAAGAATGTGCAATGCATTCTATGTAAAGGACGGCTAGCATGCCGTACAACATCCGTAACCGTAGGTAGCCCAGCCACTACCTCAACCGCAGATGCAGTTTGTACCGTAGCAACAAAAACCGCCGCAGTTCATGCTGCAATATGCTCCAATGCAGATGGCTCCACAACAGCCATAGTACGTACAACAACCGCAGTATGCACCACAAGGATAAGGGATGCAACCGACACCATGTTACACCCAAAATCTACTCATCATACGATTCAGTGTATACACCCGTGAAGATACTTGAGCTAAGCAATCATCTTGGGAGTATTTGTACCCAATTGTGCTAAGTTTTGAAGGGTCATTGCAAGCTGCACACTAGCAACATGCGACGTCGCACCTTGCTCCATTACAAGGTGCGATGAAGTCAGTTAGATGGAAAAAATAGCTTCTTCGAGGTCCATCTTGAAGCTTGCTGACTTGGGACTCTATCCTTGACCTCTTGGAAGAGCTGGCACTCGGTTCCTAAACCTTTGGAGATATCCCTTAAGCCTCTCCTACCATCTCTCAACCTATCCTATCCATACCCTATCCACTTAGTCCTATTTAAATGAATCTCACTCCCATCCCAAAGGGAGGAAGTCTATGGTATCTACATGCTGGTGAAATCACCCTTGGGACATCTCCACTCACCTATTGGAGAACTCATACTTCCTTGGAAGGATATGGAAATTGGCTTTGTCAGAGAAGGGCTACAGTGTGAAGCCTTGGTTGTAGTTCTATATCTCTATTATGTACTCCTCTTTTTGCAGTAATACAAATGCTTTCCACCAATATTGTTCATGTGTGTAATGATATTGAGTAGTTTACCTGCTTAACTGTTTACTTAGATCTCTTATTGTATAGATGTGGTTTACTGGTTTCTCTATTTTATTGTCTTGACAAGTCTTGCAGCTTGGATCTAACGACCATGGGACATGGAGCAACATTCAGGAGAAAGGATTGTGAAGTGAAAGGTAAGACATCTAGTACTCGATCTTTAAGTATATCTAGGAAATGCATTAGTAGTCTGTTCTATTTGTTCTAGAATCACTTTGAGCTAGGGATATATGGCTCGTGTCCGCTCGAGTGCATTGTCTAATAAAATATCTGGCGACCATACTAGGGAGTATAGCATCTGGTCAGTAGTTGTCAATATGAGAGTCATTTCCAGTTGATTGCTTGACACAAGCCCTTTTATTTTTCCAATTTACTTCTTGAAGTTGATTTCACTATCAGATATTTGTATTAAAGACTCTGATTTGCTTCCTCTGAGTTTATACAACTCATTCCCAAACCATTCCATGGTTCATTGCTGAGAGATATGATTCATTTTGGAATCTAGACTTCGCTTGTCGCACCTGGGTAGTGGGAATAGAGTGATACTGTATCATTTTTTCGTCTTTGTTCTTTACCTATTAGTTACTCATCCCATCCCTTGCATTGGTAAACTGTGACATCATCGTACTTCCCGTGTAGGAAAACTGTGATGTCGCACTATGTACAGGCACAGAGTGTGCTGATTTGTCAAAATATGGCATGCAGGTATCTCTTCTCCATTTGACAGTCTGGACTTTGGTTTTCTGTATGAACTCTCTTTGTGCTGCAAGATCCAGCCAAGGATCCCACCTATGATTTGTTTTTTGAGTGTTTGGTTTTGTTTGAACTGATTTTGGGTTCCGTTTCGGACAAGTTTGGAGACCGGTAGTGGTAGATACTCTTGTCTCCTCCACCTTCATCCGCTCAACCTTGCATTCCCTTCCTTCCATCCTTGATCTGATCATTACATTAGATCAGCTTCCAGACCTTGTTTTCATCATTGTTTGAGCTTTGCTAGCTTGGTTTGCTTGCTGCTGCTTGATTTTGAGCTAAGTGTGTCCTTCAGCTTGATTGAGTGTTTGTCTTTTCTTGATTTTTCTAAGTGTATTGAGTGCTGCAAATAGTGTTTTCTTTTCGGTCATTTAGATCTGAAAGCTCAATTGCTATCAAGTTTATTCTTTGGTGCATACATTGAAAAGTTAAACAGTGCTTCTTTCCCATCATTTATTGAGCATAATTGAAGAAAATTGTTGTGCATTGGAACGTTTTCATTTGTGTTTTGGAAAAATTGAATGAATGTATGACCTATTGTGTTTTTCTCGAATTATGAATCGCTCATTTGCTTGAAAAACTCAAAGTATGCTTCGATTTTTGCAAAATTGATTCCATGCTAAGGAAATATAGATGCATTTTTAATTTCTGTTGCTTTTAGACCATTTAAAGTGAAATTGAAAAACTTGCATATTCCATTTCAGAATCCTCTCTTCTCATTACCTAGTGTTTTTCATTATTGAAAAGAAAAAAGAAAAGAAAAAATATTTTGATTTGGATAGTAGTGTTGTGATTTTTGTGTTTCGTTGGAAAAGGAAAAGAATACTTTCATAGTCAAGTTTTGTTTAAATTGGGATTGTGTTGCATTGAGCTTGTTTTTGCAATACTATTGGAAAAAAATTTCTCCTTCCCATAGCTAGAATTCATTGAAAGAAAAGAATATTTCGTGCATGAAGCCAAGGCTTGCATTATGCTTCCGATTATGCACTCACCTCATGCATTCACCTAACCGTCCAAGATAAAATTAATGGTAGAACTAGGTAAAATTTTTAGCAACTTGTGTGTAAGTTAGAGACGTGTTCCGACGTCGTTAAGCGTGGTAGCTGTCATTATTTTCCAGCACTGTATCCCGGGGGTATTGTACTCTTCCACGTACTTATCAGTATATCGAGCTCCTTCACGTACCCACCAAGTACCATAATCCGTACTTGGCATATATCGAAGGGTGTATCACGTACTCGGTAGTATATCAGAAGGTCTCTTGCCGAATGGTTGTGCATTAGACAACACCACTATGGATTTGAGCTCCCATGTATCTTGCGTATATCAGGAGACACCACTAGAATTTTTGAAACCAACTGAGTTAACCATTTGGCCATCTTGGCAAAGCAATACACCGAGAACAACACTCAGGGAGATTAGCACACACATACTATCCGGGTAGTCGGGTATGCAGGAAAGGGTATGGTCCCAATCCTCCTTATCGCATCATATTGTTGGACCCTGCAGTATATCGTGTTTTGCAATGCCTTGATAATCCCGTGAGGTTCCAGACTTTTGAATCCACTCTGTCACATAAGCTTGCTTGTTGCCTTAGTTTGAGTAGGTTTTTCTGGACTGCTTTTCTTTTAGCATACCCTTAGGAGAAATGTTGTTTCAGCCATCCTGGCTGATCATCCTGACGCTCTGGTGGATTTTCCCTGGAGAAGATCTCATGGGATCTTAAACTTATCACCCGAATATCCCCTTAATACGGAGGTTATTTCGAGGGTAAGAATGGATCAGCGTAACACGGTTGTAGTTACTAAAGTGGAAAACCCCACTCTAAATGTTGGAGGAATTTTGTTTCCACAAACTCCTCCGGATTCACCTGCCTCTCATCCCCCATAGGATAATGGAGCACAAATTTCCGCTTCACAAGATCTTTCTCCCGTCATCCCGGAAGAACCTGGATTGTTGGAATGGATAAACCGACCTCAGGACAACCCTACTACAGTTGTTGGTCCTTCAGCAGCTTACTGGACATCTTCTACAGACCACCTAGTGGTTCATTTTTCCATCTCATCCCCACCCAGTGGGACTACTCTGGATGACACTTTATCCTACTTTCGTGGCCAATTAGCTCACTTTCCTTCCATGGCTGAAGAGTTTCGGCAGTCAAGTCTCCAACGACGGGTTCAAGACCCATCGTTACCCCCTTACCGACCCATCCTAGTTCATCCGATATCTTTTGGGTCACCTGTCATGTCCCAAATTTGGCATTGGGTCACAATGGCCTAATCACATTAGCCCTATTCATTAGAGTTTGTCAAATTGATGCTAAAGGTCAAATAATTGCCAAGGAGGAAAATTACTAGTTTCCTAGGTTTGGGGTGGAAGCTTTGGGATTTGGAATAATGGGGATAATAAAGGATGTTTGAACATTAGAATGGAATAAATATTTAATAAAGGAGCTAAATAAATATATACAAGTGAAAATCAAAGTGGCATTTCATGATGAAGACACATGGAGGAAGTGGGACCCACATATGGCTAGATTTCCCCACTACATTTGGCATCATTCTCTCACCAATTCGAATTCAAGGTGAATGGTAACATAATTGGGGGAGTCCAAAAGGTATTATTCATTGCATGACTCATCCAAGGTCGAAATATAGAGGAAGAGTAACTCCCATGGAAGAGGAAGAGGCAATTTGGAGCTAGTGAGACACTTGGGCTAGATTCCCTAGCTCTATGACAACAATGATGAAGATGCTATGACACCTATGACACAAATCAGACCTGAAGGCTGACATATGACATATATGACATGTCAGGGCTAAAAATAGACTCCAAGAGGGCGCTCAAGGGTGTTAGGGCAGCTAAGATGCTTCCACATGTGATTTGGTGGAAGTGGGAGACTAGGAATTGTTGTACAAGTGGCATTCTTTGGAATCTCTTCCCAACTTGAGTTGGCATGAGTCTCTTGGAAGGAATTCGACCCATGGAGGACATTAGAAGTTTATAAATGTCAATAACAAAGAAGGAAACCAACTTTTGATCATTTGTAGAATTTGCAATTGCATTTGTGAAGAGGGAGAGCTAGTGGATGACTAGTTTCTTGCCTTAGCCAATTTCGAGGGTGAAAGATTCCCATCCAAGTTGGTAATTGGAAAGGCCATTCAGACCTTTCATTTGGAGCTTTAATGGAGTCTTTATTTGCAGGTGTAAGCTACAGGGCAGCTCATGGTTTCTTCTATTGCAGCTCACTCCTTCAACCATTTCCGGTTTTGATGGCATATTCTTGATCCTTGAGGGAGGGCGTTTTTGGTGAGCTATTGTACTCTTTGGGGAAGCTTTTAATGCCCCATTTCTTTTGTAATATGAATTAAATACTCTGTTCTTCATCTCCAAAAAGTTTCAGGTCGAAATTCCAAGTAGAAATGTATAAATCTCATTTTTAGTGGAAGAACAATGCCATTTCCCCACTACCTTGTTGTGAACCAATGTGTTGATGATGATTTCGAATGAATGGATGATTCTCTGATGAATTTGTGATTAATGGACTGCCATGGATGTATTTTACAAGTTTCATGTACTGTACTTGAGCATTTGAAGTATTTTTACTTAGTTTAATTGCACTGGGAGAAGAAATAGTGCCATTTCCCCAAGGGTCGAATTGGTGATTTTTGCAGTTGAATGGGAGAGGGTTGGAACAGATATAATAATCAATTAATGGTGCACATGAGACCTTAATAACATCCTTAATACATTTCCTACCTCTGTTCATAAATTTGAGTGGCTTTGGAGGCATTTGGGAAGCCATTTTCAATACTTACCCCAGGGGGATTTGAACCCCAAATTACTAGTAAAATTGCATACTTGGTCCAGAATCTTAAGAGAGTTTGCAGAGGTATTTTGGTGGCCATATATCATCCCTGAACATAATATTCAAGTCTTAATATCATTCATACACCTTCCTTGAAGATTTGAATGCATTTGGAGTCAATTCGAGACATAGAGACCAATACTAGTCAAAGGCAAATTACTAGTAAAGTTACCTACATTGACCAGAATTGAAAGAGTATTTGCAGAAGTGTTTTAAAGGTACAAAGGCATCCCTAAAACACATATTTATGTTCTAATATCATTCATATACCTTCTCAGAAGATTTGGGATCATTTGGGGCAAATTTGGGACCTAGAGATCGAAACTAGTCAAAGGTCGAACCAAGGAAAAAAGTGGAAAATTGGGCATTTTAATAAAATTTGAAAAAGGGATATTACAGTGGTATCAGAGCATGATCTTGGCACCTGATGTGGTATAATATTCATGAGGACAATAATTCAGGTACCACCATTAGATATTGAAACCAAAAGTGCTTTTGTTGAAGAAAACAAAAAAAAGGGTAGGAGAAGAAGAGCAAATTTTTTGAGGAAACTATGACTAGGGATGAAAAGGGAGCCTCATATGATGGTGAGGAGCATATAAAAATTATGAAAACAATATTTGAAGATATTACCAAGCAACTTAAGGAAGGATTCGAATTGTTTTCTATCGAACTTGTGGAAAAAATTATTGATTTTAAGGAAACCAAGGGGAAAAATGCATCAGCTTGCTTGAAGGAGCAAAAGGAAGAGACATCACAAGATCATGAAGAAGATTCTATTGAAAATATGGAAGATCATTTTGAGACACCTTCTAGCTTAGACATGAACCAAAGAGCTTCTACTGATGGATGCTTAAACTATGAAGGAGTACCTACTGATGGGTGCTCACACCTCTATGTTGGTGACATAGAGATCACCTTTGAAAGTATTGCTGCAAGCCCAAGTTCCATTAAGCATGATAATGAATACCTTGTAGCAGTTGAAGAAGAACCAAGATCAACTTCCCCATCACCACTTGAGCTTCATGAAGTTGGTCCAAGCAAAATTGAAGAAGATGAGAAGGTTCATTTGCAAGAGCCTCATTTTCTTGAAGGGTCCTTAAAGATGAATGAAAATAAGATCCAAGAGTCCCTCATAATTCTCCATGACACTCAAGCATTGGTGTCAAATTCTTGTTGGAGAGCTACATCATTGGAGGAAACATCTTTCCTTGAAGACATGGAGAAGATTCAAAGAGCAATGTGCCATATCAAAGGTAATTTCATGTCTTTGCTTTTTGATAGAAACCATTTGTTTGAGCTTAATGAATTGTTACATGATGCATATTTGAAGAATAATGAGGATATTCATAAGCTCACAATTCAAAATGAGCAACTTCTTGAAAAGTTGCAAGATACTTGTTTTTCCTCCTATGTTTCAGATTGTCAAATGGTAGATTGTTTGGAGGATTCTCATGACATGGTGGATCATGAGAAATGTGGGAATTTGAATGTGCTTAATGTGTTTGAAGATGAACTTGAAGAGATCCAAACACTTGATGTGGTGGAAGAGGAACTTGAATTGTCTCTTGATGAAGGTTATGCAATTTTTAAAGAAAAGCATGATTCCTCTACATTGGAACCAAACTATGACAAAGAGTTCATACTTTTGAAGGAGCTGCATGATAGTACCCATATGGATCCTTCCCATGATGAAACTTCTGTACTTTTTGATCATTTGGGTGATTTGGTTCATTCTCCTACATCCTACAATTCCATGTTTTGCAACATTAGTCTCAATGAAGTATGGGTGAAAGGGTTCTTTTTGATGGTGCCACATGAGGAGTATGGAACTCCTAGATTTACTTTTTATGATGACATGGTTGGAGCACATTCTTCTTCACATTTGAAGCAACATTATTTGTCACTTTGTGATGATGCAAATCTACATGGATGCACCTATGATATGCATTTGAGTCACTTGAAGACTCATGGTTTTTCTTACTCAACACTTGATTCATTTGATGTTGGACGAACTTCATCCAACACTTGGAAGAATAGATTTATGATTGGCGAACATTTTTGTTGCAAGACACATACTTTGTTATATCTTTATGACTCTCACATTCAGGGATGTATGGGTGAGACTTCTTTGAGTCATTTGAAGTCTCCTCGTTTTTTCTGCTCACTATTTGGTTCAGATTTTAGTGGAGATTCTTCATTCACTTCTTGGATGAAAGAATACATGGTTGAATATTTTGATGCATATCACATCCTTTTGGAGCAGCATTATAGGACATGGGATCCTCACCTATGTCATTGGAGCAGATTTGATTGGTCACTTGAAGCTTGTATGCACTTGGAAAATGGTGGTCTACTTGCTTGGAGGTATAAGCACTTTCATGACTCTTTGATGAAGCATATCCTTGATGTACATTTTCATTATGTTGTTATGTACTTTGATGATATATATTTGGTACTCATGATGTTTGGAAGGATGCATACAAGAAAATGGGATCCAGGAATCCTCTTAACTAATGGTGTGGGTTGGAGAGCACTCTTAATTATTGGGGTGCAATACAAGCAATGGGACCCTGGAATAATTTTTATCTCATTGCTTTCAAATTTTTTTTTTGGGAAACAAGCAGTATGGGAGATGGATTTCCCCACTTAATAAAGTTATTTTTATCAGAGTAGTGCAGCAGCAAGCATGGTGGTTCCTCTCTAAAATCTTCATGGAAACTCAAAGACTCAAGGTTGGGCAATTCAATGGCAACTTCAAAGAATTATACAGAAAGCAGGTTCTTCAACACCCATGTTTAAAATTGCTTGAGGACAAGCAATATTGGGAAGGGAGGATTTGTCATGTCCCAAATTTGGCATTGGGTCACAATGGCCTAATCACATTAGCCCTATTCATTAGAGTTTGTCAAATTGATGCTAAAGGTCAAATAATTGCCAAGGAGGAAAATTACTAGTTTCCTAGGTTTGGGGTGGAAGCTTTGGGATTTGGAATAATGGGGATAATAAAGGATGTTTGAACATTAGAATGGAATAAATATTTAATAAAGGAGCTAAATAAATATATACAAGTGAAAATCAAAGTGGCATTTCATGATGAAGACACATGGAGGAAGTGGGACCCACATATGGCTAGATTTCCCCACTACATTTGGCATCATTCTCTCACCAATTCGAATTCAAGGTGAATGGTAACATAATTGGGGGAGTCCAAAAGGTATTATTCATTGCATGACTCATCCAAGGTCGAAATATAGAGGAAGAGTAACTCCCATGGAAGAGGAAGAGGCAATTTGGAGCTAGTGAGACACTTGGGCTAGATTCCCTAGCTCTATGACAACAATGATGAAGATGCTATGACACCTATGACACAAATCAGACCTGAAGGCTGACATATGACATATATGACATGTCAGGGCTAAAAATAGACTCCAAGAGGGCGCTCAAGGGTGTTAGGGCAGCTAAGATGCTTCCACATGTGATTTGGTGGAAGTGGGAGACTAGGAATTGTTGTACAAGTGGCATTCTTTGGAATCTCTTCCCAACTTGAGTTGGCATGAGTCTCTTGGAAGGAATTCGACCCATGGAGGACATTAGAAGTTTATAAATGTCAATAACAAAGAAGGAAACCAACTTTTGATCATTTGTAGAATTTGCAATTGCATTTGTGAAGAGGGAGAGCTAGTGGATGACTAGTTTCTTGCCTTAGCCAATTTCGAGGGTGAAAGATTCCCATCCAAGTTGGTAATTGGAAAGGCCATTCAGACCTTTCATTTGGAGCTTTAATGGAGTCTTTATTTGCAGGTGTAAGCTACAGGGCAGCTCATGGTTTCTTCTATTGCAGCTCACTCCTTCAACCATTTCCGGTTTTGATGGCATATTCTTGATCCTTGAGGGAGGGCGTTTTTGGTGAGCTATTGTACTCTTTGGGGAAGCTTTTAATGCCCCATTTCTTTTGTAATATGAATTAAATACTCTGTTCTTCATCTCCAAAAAGTTTCAGGTCGAAATTCCAAGTAGAAATGTATAAATCTCATTTTTAGTGGAAGAACAATGCCATTTCCCCACTACCTTGTTGTGAACCAATGTGTTGATGATGATTTCGAATGAATGGATGATTCTCTGATGAATTTGTGATTAATGGACTGCCATGGATGTATTTTACAAGTTTCATGTACTGTACTTGAGCATTTGAAGTATTTTTACTTAGTTTAATTGCACTGGGAGAAGAAATAGTGCCATTTCCCCAAGGGTCGAATTGGTGATTTTTGCAGTTGAATGGGAGAGGGTTGGAACAGATATAATAATCAATTAATGGTGCACATGAGACCTTAATAACATCCTTAATACATTTCCTACCTCTGTTCATAAATTTGAGTGGCTTTGGAGGCATTTGGGAAGCCATTTTCAATACTTACCCCAGGGGGATTTGAACCCCAAATTACTAGTAAAATTGCATACTTGGTCCAGAATCTTAAGAGAGTTTGCAGAGGTATTTTGGTGGCCATATATCATCCCTGAACATAATATTCAAGTCTTAATATCATTCATACACCTTCCTTGAAGATTTGAATGCATTTGGAGTCAATTCGAGACATAGAGACCAATACTAGTCAAAGGCAAATTACTAGTAAAGTTACCTACATTGACCAGAATTGAAAGAGTATTTGCAGAAGTGTTTTAAAGGTACAAAGGCATCCCTAAAACACATATTTATGTTCTAATATCATTCATATACCTTCTCAGAAGATTTGGGATCATTTGGGGCAAATTTGGGACCTAGAGATCGAAACTAGTCAAAGGTCGAACCAAGGAAAAAAGTGGAAAATTGGGCATTTTAATAAAATTTGAAAAAGGGATATTACATCACCTGAAACATCCCTCCACGACTAGGCCATTAATACGATTGGTCAACCCTCACAAGAGTCTGGTTCTGCACCTCAAGTGAACCAACCGGTGGAAGGACAACAGTCCAACACAACCATCACTACTGCAGTTACTTTACCAGTTCCTCCTCAACCTCAAAATTCAAGGGGAGGATATTCCATTCCCCCGAATTATCTTATTGGTAATGTTATTACTACAGTAGCTAGTCAACAACCTACATTGGTTCAAACTTTGAATAGTGGTCAACCTGTTGTGGCTGGGGGGAAACCCCCGTTTCCTAACCAAAACATAGGTGGTGGAATCCCCAACGGATCTTCCGTTGGACCTTCCCAACCCGCTAGACCATCCACCATGGGATTATCAAATGTTGGGGGCCCATCCAATGTAACTCAACCCTCATGGAGTCAAGCATATCCAGGTTTTGTTAACCCTGTGTTGGGCCAATCTAATCCCAGAAACGCACCATACGGGATACCTTATCCCAGGAATCCATACACTCTATGGGGGCAACAACCTGCGTTGCAACATGGACCCCAACCGACTATCCCTCAAGTACCACCACCCCCGATCGGCCTTCCCCCACCTCCTGCTGGAGGCGGAGGGCCCCCACCTACCCTTGGTGGAGGCCCAATTCATTTTACCAACAATATCCCTCACCCCTCCGGTGGTGGCGGGAATGGTCCACCACCCCCTCCCGGTGGAGGCGACGGGGGACCACCCTATCATGGTGGAGGAGGACATTTCCCTTCAGGTGGCGGAGGTGGTCCACCACCCCCTCCAGGAGGAGACGGTGGAGGACCTAATTACTATGGTGGCAGCGGTGGTGGTGGAGACCCTCATCCTTTCGGCGGTAGAGGTGGTGGGGGGCCCCATCCTTCTAGCGACAGAAGTGGTCCACCACCCCGTCTAGGCGGAGGCGGTGGTGGGCCGCCTTATAACAGTTATCGACCCCCACCTCCTCCTGGTGGTGGCGGTGGACCTCCACCCCCTCCTGGTGGTGGAGGTGGATCCCCACCTTATTGGAATGGACCACCTTATAGTGGCGGACTCCCTTACGGTCTGGGCGGCACAACCCCCTATGGCCAGTTTCCTCCAGGTACACCTTACGGTTAGTTTGGTCCTTACACGCCTTATCCGTATTATCAATACGCGTAGCCTAACCCCTAGCTGCCATTCCTAGCTACTTTGGACCTGCCTGACCTATCCCGTTTAACCAATGATCCTATTTACCACGGATCTAACTGGCCACCAATTTCGGTGAAAATCCCGTCTGATATCCCCAAATTTGATGGTAAGTCGGGTGAAGACCCTAAAAACCACGTGATGACATACCACTTATGGTGTTCATCGAATTCCTTAATGGACGATTCAATTCGTATTAGATTGTTTCAAAGGACTCTCATTGGTTCGACTGCCAAGTGGTACATTGAGTTGCCACCCCACTCTTTTCCTGATTTTGGTTCTCTTGCCATGAACTTTTTGACACATTTCCAACTGCCCATATGGTATAAAACTAGTACCGAGCTTTTAACCTCGCTCCATCAGAATACCACCATTCATATTTCAGATCATATCCACGAGTGGCGAAGGAAACGACGTCTCCTTAAAGCTCCTATTCCAGATCATCTCCTAGCATAATGGTTCACAAAATCCCTCATCCCTACCATAGCAGGAGATGTTACCATGCGAGGTGCTGTCACCGAAGAACAAGCCATCACAAGTGCCCATGTACTAGACCTATTCTACACTCAATCTGGCACTTTGTTTGATATTCTGCCTGATGCACCCCGTGACATTAATGATCCTGTGAAACCACATAAGGGACCCCAAGCTGATGGAATCATTGGTTCCCTTAACACCCAACCAGCTTCTAGCACTATTGGATCATCCAACCTTCATGGTTCCTCCCCATTACCGACTCAGGCTGGCCACAACACTACCAAATCCACCACTCCTGCTCTAACTGAAGAGGTGAATTTTGTCCAATCAGCTTCATCTCAGAAGTCTAGAGGCAAAAAGAAGAACAAGGGGAAACCCAAAAATTCTTCCGCCCAGTAGGAACAAAAGAGCACTCATGACGATACCAAGTAGAAATGGAAACTAAAGTATCCTTGTTTACTGTGTGGAGATGACCACTTCTCCAAAGAATGTCCCCATAGAGACAAAGTACAAAAGTTTCTTTGGGGTAAGCCAACTCCCGTAGTCCTCAATGATCCGTTTCTTACTTAGAACTAGCAGATGATTGCTCAAACCCCCCCAGCCCAAGGGGAACCATCCAATACCATGCATGTTCTCATGGTACGTAACGAGACGATCAATTTGAACACTCGCTCGCGATCTTATGAACCGGTCCCTTCGAAGGAATCCACTGGAAGTAATGATGAAAAATCTCCTGACTCCATAACTGATGTCACTGTACCATCAACTTATCTCACCATTGAGAATCCCTCCTTAGACTCGATATTGCGACCACCCAAGAGTATGATTCGAAAAGTTGTTTTCAATCCCAATGCTCGGGTGGCACAAAATTACAATATCGTAGAAGACTTGGCACAAGCTCCTTGTGCCATGTCTACCCTGGAAGTTTTGCAGAATTGTCCAAATCAACGCAAAACTCTCCTTGCGGCCATCGGTGCAGTCGACCCCGATTCTTCGAATACCATCATGTTTTGACTTGACAACTTTAATTCGAGGCTCTCACACCAGCTCACATTCCAAGTTTCTGCGATTATTGTTGGGAAGATTTTCCATCATACCCTTTTAGACGAAGGCGCCTCCACTTCTGTTATGTCGATCGCCTGTTGGAGAGCCATTGGCTCCCCCGAATTGAATCATTCTCCTACCATATTGAAATCATTCGACGGGCGTGGCTTTCAACCTCATGGGCTCTTAAAATCTCTTGCAGTTGAGTTGGCCAGAAAGACCATAACCGTTAATGTGGAAGTGGTCTCGGCCCCAATAGATTATAATCTCTTGCTTGGTCGCAATTGGTTTTACGCCATCCAGGCGGTAACCTCTTCAGTCTTCTGCATAGTACAATTTCCCCATCAAGGACTAATTGTTACTATCGACCAATTATATTTTTGTACACCTGATGCTACTACTCATCCTGGTGACCATGTTCCTTCCATTGGACAAATGTCAAAACAGTATGAGAGTATAGGGGTTGGCCTTTTGAAAGATTCATCTTTCATGGGCATTTTTCCGGCGACGAACCCCCCTAATCATGTTGCTACATGAACATGATCTCCACAGAGATTTTATCTCACTCTACTAATGCTTGGCTTATACCTGATGAAGCCACAACACACTTGCTTGGAGATATAATGCCCCTTTCACCCACTGAACATATTTACAAGGCTATCCAATCAGCACCGGAGGACCATTTAACCGTGGCCTCTCCATCCTGTTCTCTACGATGGATGTCATCTCTACCTGATCTCTTACTTCGGACTTTTCATTCAGATGAGTCCATCATCGAAGTTATGAATGTTGACGATGGTCCGTGGGATGATCTACACTATAGTTCATCTTTTCTTCCTCCTTTGGAGTACATAGAGGACAACATTGACACCCTCTTTTCACCAAACATCTACCCATTCCCTCATTCCCCCATTCTTACATGTCTTATGGACATGGAGGGAAACTTGACCAACATTGAGCCAACTATCCCGGTAGACATCTCGGTGAAACCTGGTATAGTGGAACACATTCACATAGGCCAGAAGTGTTCCCCTGAAGAAATAGCCACTGACACAGCCTTATTCAAGCAATTTCGAGATGTATTTGCTTGGTCCTATGAGGAGATGCCTAGGATAGACCCCGCGATTGTTTCTCATGAAATAAAAACCTATCCCGACGTCAAACCTGTATGCCAAAAGTTGCGATCGGTACACCCCCAGAAGACGGCAGCAATCAAGGCAGAGATTGAAAAGCTCCTAAAAGCCAATTTTATTTATCCTATCCCATTGACAAATTGGGTCTCAAACATCATCTCTGTGAACAAAAAGCAGGGTACCATTGTAATACCCCAATTTGGACCCTTAGGAAATATTGGCTCTAATGTAAATATTGTATACACACGTTGTATGTTTCCCTCGCGTGGAGCTCAAGGCCAAGGCCCCGCTAGTTTATGCTCGGATTTTTTTTAAATTAGACACGCTTAATGTTTTGTTACCCACGTGTTATTAAGCCATGGGATATTGTAAATTGATGTAAATATTTAACATTGAAATAAAATACCAAAACTGGCAATGGAGGCAACAAATGAGAAGGGACCACGTGTATCCACTAGGGAGTGGTGAGGGGGCTATGGGACTAAACCCTAGGCTGCCATTTGTCATTATGAGAACCCATTGACTTCCCTAGGTGACATTAATTCCTGTTGTAAGGAAGTGGTTGAGATTTCAGCCCATGGCTTCAATGGAGCATGGGAAGCCCTGAAATTTGTATGGGTAGGTATGGGCTTTGTTTTCTTCTACAAGAAGTCACTCAACCTCATGGGAGGTTGCTTCATTCTCACCCCCATTCCATGGTGAAAGTACCTAGCATCATTCCCCATCCAAAAAACGTGTGCCAGCAGTGAGGAAACCAGAAATCGTGACTGTGAGAGAACCCACATTTTGGGAAGCCAAAAACGTCAAGATTTGGTATTGGACAGTGAAATCCAATGGGGAATCCATTGGTATGAACCTTGGGGCGAATTCTGGAGCATTAGCTACCCCAAAATCAATAGGATAACCCAGTTTTTGCAGCCCAGAAAACGAGTGAGGGATTTGAGTTACTTGGTGAGCAGGATGGTGAGAAATCAAGTTGGGAATGACTATGCAGAGGTTGGGTGTGCTTGATAAACCCAGTGAAGGCTAGGATCTCAAAGATTAGCAGCTGGACCATTCTATGCCCATCCTGAAGAGCACTGGAGGGAAGAGTTTCCTGAGGGACTATGTAACAGAGAAGGGGATCTTCCTTGTGTTGGATGTGGTAGGTAATGTGGGTGCCTGACTGTTGAGCTCACTTGAGATGCCTGTAGCTCTGTGGTTGAGCTCACTGGCTTAGTGTTACCCTCCTCTATCTTCTGGTATGCTTGATAAACCCAACGGTGTGTTGGCTTAGCATAGCTGATGACCAAAACCATGACTGTGAGTGAGCCCAGCTAGTTCCTCCTTAGTGGATACATAGCCCAGCTCGGGGGTGACCTCTCAACTGAAAGAACACAAGCTGGATAGAGGTCTATGGTTGGGTGGAACGTTGCCCTCACGTAGCCAGTTGTTGGACATCTACTTATCAAGATAAGTGTCTCTGTATTATAAATTATTTGCATTTTGTGTTCTGCAGTATGATAAATTGTCCATGTTTAATGAAATGAAATAATTATCTTAGTATGGAATCCATGCATGGCACTGGAATGAGATTGGGTCTCTTTAGGTTGAATCATTCTCTGCTGTGATAGATATGTTATGCAATTAATGTCTATTTGTGTGCTCGCTAGTATGTTAATTCCGCTGTGTTTATATTGAGACGAATCTGCATATAGAAGTTTTTAAATTGTTAGGAATTGATGGGTAAAAATTATTGGGGCTAAGTCTGCCATAATCCCGGTAGTTTGATTAACGTTTCCTTCCTTGCACGAAAATGATGGAAGGGGACGTTACAACCATACGCGTCTGTGTCGATTATCGGGACCTTAACCGGGCTTGTCTGAAAGACAACTACCCGACCCCCTTCATTGACCATATTATCGACAATTGTGCCAGAAGCGTCATCTTCTCATTTATGGATGGATTTTCTGGTTACAACCAGATTGAGATCAACCCCGCCGACCAACACAAGACGACTTTCATCTACTTGTGGGGAACATTTGCATACCGCAAACTCCCATTTGGCCTTAAAAATGTTGGCGCCACATTTCAGCTGGCTATGTCATATGCCTTCCATGATATTAAGGACATTGTGGAACCTTACCTGGATGATCTCCATGCTCATTCAAAGCAGCGCGAGTTCCACATTGATCATCTGACGGCCATTTTCCGTAGATGCAGATGGTAAAATATCCATCTAAATCCTCATAAGTGTATCTTTTGCGTTGAGCCTGGATGCCTCTTAGGATTTATCGTTTCGAAGGATGGGATCCGCATTGATCCCTTAAAGGTGGAGGCCATCATCAACCTACCACGCCCGACTGATGTGACGGAACTTCAAAGTCTCCAAGGGAAGGAGACTTATTTAAGATGTTTTGTTTGCAATTTCGTGGAGAAGACTCAGGGGTACATGAGACTGCTCAAGGAGGACATCCCATTCATTTGGGATGACCAAGCTCAAAATTCCTTCAACACTATCAAACATGCCACCACGCATGCCCTCGTGCTCCAACCGCCCAATTATTATCGAGATTATATCTTATATCTCGCCGCTTCTGCTACCACTATCGCCATGGTTTTGGTATAGGAGGATCAAAACGCTTAGGAACATGTAATATACTATGCGATTAAGGGTCTCACCGACACTGAAACTAGATATTCACATGTCGAAAAACTTTCTTTCGTGGCGGTTATCACCATCCAGAAGTTTCGGCACTATATCTTGCTCCGCACCACCACCATCATCACAGACTCGAACCCCATGTACCACGTCCTGACACGTCAAGTGCTTGGGGGCAAGTATTCACACTGGATCGTGATATTGCCAGAATTTGATCTTCTTAAGAAAGCCAAGTCAAAAAAGTCTTTGGTGTTTGCCAAGCTGATCTGTGACCTTCCCCTTCTTGATGCAAATATTGAGCACAATGACTCTTTTCCAAATGAATCATTGTTTCTCATTAGTACGACTAATCCATGGTATGGAGATATCTCATTATATCTTCAAACCCAACGCTTCAACCTTCAACTGTATCATGACGACCATATTAAGACACGTCACCATGCGAAGTATTATTTAATCATCAATGATACTTTGTATCGTCGTGTCATTGATTCAATTCTTCGTTGTTGTCTCACTCACAATGAAGCCGAACGCGTTCTGAATGACTGTCACACTGGGGGATGTGGCGGTCACCTCTTTGGGATGGCTACAGCCTAGAATATTTTGCGCGTAGGATATTTTTGGCCTACTATCTTCAAAGATTGTGTTGAGGCCGTAAAAAAATGTCCTCCTTTCCAACACTTCCATATGAAGAAGCGCACCCATCCCGCCCTATTACACTCGGTTATTGCCGTTGGCCCCTTCACAAAATAGGGCATTGACTTTATGCATTGTAAGTCTACCTCGGCCAGGGGGCATAGTTACATCATTGTAGCTATGGATTACTTTACAAAGTTGGCCGAAGCTATGCCTACATACCTGAACGACGAAAAAACCGCCGCACTCTTCATGTTCAATCATGTAATAGCGTGGTTCGGAGTTCCTCAAGCGATTGTTACCAATCATGGTTCCCATTTTTAGAACCATATGGCTGATGAACTGAGCGATAGGTTGGGTTTTTGCCATGAAAATTCAACACCCTACTACCCGCAGTCCAATGGACAGGTCGAGGCCAATAAAAAAGTCTTGAAAACTATGGTCCAAAGGATGGTAGGTACGCAGAAATCCAATTGCCATTGCCATAACATGCTCTTTTCAACGTTATGGGATTACAGAACTTCCGTCCAAACTGCCATAGGCTTCACTCCTTTCCAATTGGTATATGGATTGGAGGTTGTCCTACCTATAGAGTGCGAAATTCCATCTCTACAACTCACTGTCGAACTTCTTCCTAATACTACTGCCGAAGAAGAACGTCTCCTACACTTAGCAAAACTTGACGAGTCCCGTCGAGATGCTGCTCTTGTTAATGAAGCACACAAGAAACTCATCAAAGCCCAATATGACAAGTCAATTGAACCTTGTATCTTTAACGAGGGTGACTTGGTCCTCACTTATGACCAGAAGCACGACAAACTAGGAGTAGGAGAGTTCGAATCCATGTGGCATGGACCTTACATTGTCAAACGTGTTTTGGAAAAGGGAGCTTACAAGCTTGAAGACTATGATGGAATCTCTTTGGGTGAACCCCGCAATGGGCTTTACCTGAAGAGATACTATGCCTAAACTTGTCATGCTTAGACTTTCTTGTATATACTGTACATGGCGTGTTATTGTGTGTTGTGACGCTTTTATTTTTTATTTTTTAGTGTCTTTAGATCTTGTTTCTGCTCCTTATACCATGTTCTGTCTGTGTGTGCAGATGGCAACGTTCTATGGATTCACGGACGGTGCTAGCCGGCATACCCGTAACCTTGCTTCGGCAGCCTAGGTACTATATTCCCCAACAGGTGAGCTCATTAGCTCAGGAGGAAGTTGCCTAGGGTTTGCAACCAACAATGCCGCAGAATATCAGGCAGTAATCAGAACCCTAGCCAATGCCATTTCCTTGGGTATGAACCACATTGTCATCCACATGGATTCTCAATTAGTGGTTTCCCATCTTAACCGGGTTTACGCCATCTGTGATCCCACCTCACTCCATCTCTTCAGACAAGTACATCTCCTAGAAAGGTCATTTGAATCCGTTCAGTACCTACACATTCCACGAGAGATAAACACAGTTGCTGACTCAATGGCCAACTTCATTTTGGATTGGTACATCACACACACATAATATTCATAATATGTAAAAGCATTCACAACATGTAAATAATGTAATGTATAAAAGAAAACATGTAAACAATATCACATCACTCATCATTTTTAAAAACACATAATGTATAAATTGCCGAGAATATCTATATATATATATCGCTCAAAAGTAGTGATGGTACAAAATATGAAGCAAAATGGCTTTCAGTGAGTCTCTACAGAATCTAAAGCAATGTATCTTTCAGTAGTACAAAATATGAGGCCTCTAAGCTCTCAGTACAAGTATAATAGTGTCATCAGGCCTAACACCTGACCCGTACACCACCCCTAGCATGGAAAACCCATTGTCACAGATGCCTAGGGTTTGCAACCAACAATGCCGCAGAATATCAGGCAGTAATTAGAACCCTAGCCAATGCCATTTCCTTGGGTATGAACCACATTGTCATCCACATGGATTCTCAATTAGTGGTTTCCCATCTTAACCGGGTTTACGCCATCTGTGATCCCACCTCACTCCATCTCTTCAGACAAGTACATCTCCTAGAAAGGTCATTTGAATCCGTTCAGTACCTACACATTCCACGAGAGATAAACACAGTTGCTGACTCAATGGCCAACTTCATTTTGGATTGGTACATCACACACACATAATATTCATAATATGTAAAAGCATTCACAACATGTAAATAATGTAATGTATAAAAGAAAACATGTAAACAATATCACATCACTCATCATTTTTAAAAACACATAATGTATAAATTGCCGAGAATATCTATATATATATATCGCTCAAAAGTAGTGATGGTACAAAATATGAAGCAAAATGGCTTTCAGTGAGTCTCTACAGAATCTAAATCAATGTATCTTTCAGTAGTACAAAATATGAGGCCTCTAAGCTCTCAGTACAAGTATAATAGTGTCATCAGGCCTAACACCTGACCCGTACACCACCCTTAGCATGGAAAACCCACTGTCACTGAGCAAGGAAGCAATCCACAGTCCTCTCTACCTTGCGGAGTAGGACATTGAAGCATACGGATGCTCCAACACCAAACCTCTGCATAGGTCTCAGCAGGTCATCTATCGCTGGCTCAGGAACCTCCATTGTCAACTGGGACAAGTTCCTGTATACCTCCTCCATCTCCTCGATGGCAGCGTGAGCACCTAGGGGCAGAGCTACTTCCCCACCTTTGTCTCTCCTCTCCAAGAGGGAAAGTCCTACCTGCCATACGGGACCCACATCTGCACACACATGTTATATACTTGTTAGCACTGCAGCAAAAAAGTGATAAATATACAAAACTAAAAGTACAAGGGTTTTTGTTCTCACCTATGTCACCCCATGTTCCACCCTTGGACAGCACCAAGTCAGGATCCTCTCAGAAATCCGTACTGTCATATGGGAAGTCCTCAACCATGAGTAACTAGCCCTCCAGCCACCTGAAGAACTCAGGACCAAAACTGGTGATAGCTCCTCCACCATGGCAAGTCATCACCTCAGCCCATATAAGCATGTGGGGATCTCTAAGCTCCTTGTCATCCAGTACTAGCTGTGGACGCAAGAGAGGGATCTACTCCAAGAGGAACGATACTACGATCGGTCCATAACCAAACTGCTTGAGCTCTCCCCGTCGACACTTGGTCATTTGAGCTCATAGGTTTGTGAGGAGACCCTCGCACCAGTTGAAAAACATGGGGGACATGTAGTCCTCCGCATAAAGCATGTGAGTCCGAGTAGCCATGTGTGGTGCTTGGCTTCTCACCACTCTAGTAATAGTAAACACTATGGTATGCAGTGGGCGGCTCACCACATCCCTTATAAGAATCTTCCCACTGGAAGATCGAGCAAGAGCAGTACAATGTTGTGACACCATGTCATCGACTGTGCGGTCACTGGCCCATGTTCCAGTAAGATGTACAGGTTCCCCTCTCCAGGACAAACCTGTGAGAAAATATATGTCCTCAACATCTATTGTGAGGATGTGCTCACCAACCATGAAATGTTTTTGGACCGCATCCCAACTCTGGAGCATGTCTGATAGCAATGGGATTTGGGATCTCATCCCCTGAATCTCAAAGAAACTGAGCAAACTGTAGTTCCTCAAGGCATCCATGCATTGTGGATCATTGGTAGCTTGTTCATCTTCTACTTCATGTTCTCATTCCCGCCACTCTCAAACCATGTTGGCTTGCTAGCAACCTACCAAAAGGGACATTTAAACATTGTTAGATGCTGCTTCAACCACAATAAGTTCTTTTTTTTAGTTCATTTTGATGTTTGGGAAATTCAACTCCATCATCGCACTGTACTTCTGCGTATAGTGCGATGTCGTTGCACTTCACCCATTCGGGACTTGCGCTGAGTCGGTCTCATCGCAGTTCCCGAAAGGGCCAACTGTGACGAGCCGAGAGCGTAGTAGTCCTCCATGAATTCATCAAAAAACCTAAAAATTGAACCTAAAAACAAAATCTAATCCACTGGAAAGTTGCGGGATGAAGTTTAGACTTACCTGCTCCTCACGGTGGGTGAAATGGTGGATCGTAGCTCCCAGAATCGGCAAAGGAAGTTTTGGCTGCAAATTGGTACTTCTCCTCCCAAATTGGCAAATGAAACAATGAAATCTATTTTTGGCCCATTTTTCTATTTTATAAATAGAATGGAATATTCCTTTTCAAATATTTTGATTCTCTTGGTCCATTGATCATAGTTTTTTACCATTTTTGTCATATTTGAGGCTATTTGACACATTTTCTAGTGTGTAGGAGTTCTAAGTATTCTTTTGTGCTGTATCTTGTGTCACAACAGTCATCACAGGTATGAACACTCCCTTGAACGTGTTGTTGTTATTTTTGGAACGGTTAGTCTGTAATTATTGCGTGATGATGAGTTTAATCTTCGTTTGTTCTTGTACTCAAGGAACTATGAGAACAAGTACCGAGTTATGATTTATCACTTTGTCGGGCTCGTTAAAATTCCATGGAAAAGGACACTCCCCGAAGTCTACCGTTAAGCTCTTTTCAGGCTCTCGAAAAACGAAAAGATTTCCAAGCAAACATGTAGCGTTCACACTTGTTAAAGTATTTGAATGGTCGTCTTCCTGGTGATAGTTTACTAGGAGGCACTAATTACGAAAAAGGTATACTCCATCCAATCATGACTGGAAGAGTCCTCTCCCCTGTTGTTTTACCCTTTTTCGGACGATGAGGCTAACTTTACAAAAAAGGATCATTGGAGTCTTCTTTAGATCTTTTCAGACTCTCTAAACATGAAATGACGACCGAGTTTACCTTCTATGGGCTCGGTAAAATTCTCATATTGAAGGGCCCGTCATGAGACGAACCCATCCTATCCCAGGTTCGGAAAACATTTGGGATTGGACTCATCTATGAGATGAGATATACGGAGCATCTGGTTACCCCCATCAAGCTCGTAAAAAACACATGAGGACTCATCATTCATGACGGGGAAATAGGAAAGTGTTTGTGTTACATACATTATTAGTGGCAGTATCTAGCCGTTCTTGAACATGGAACTCATCTGCATTTGCATACAGCACTTGGATCATCCGTTTGTCCTCGAGTTCCACTTATTTCCTGAGTATTACTACTCCTTTGATTCATTCAAAGAAAAGCTTCCATCATCACTCGGTTTGAGAATTTGTGTCGCACTCGTCGTATCAATACTGCCAAGTCATGCCATGCCCATGTTCAAGAACATGTCTATCATTTATCATCTGTAGTCAGTACACCCGCCATCACGTCGGTCTACTCTGAGTCAGTTTTGCATGTTACTGTACCATCCGATCTACCCTATACATTCTTGTCGTGTTTCGTGTCGATTGATGGGGGATTCATCATGTCCCTCCTTCGATGGATTCATCCTTGTTGACTTCAACACATCATCCGAGGATTGAATCTAGAAACCGGTCAAGTACCTTGGCCCTGCATGCCTCAATGGCAGGTTACCTCGCTTTCAACATGAGTTTACATCATTGACTCTTGATTGAAATATTTCATCTTGCATTCGACTTCAACTCATTTATTCACGCTTGATGATATGTACTGTGATACCTTGGGAATCATTGACATCAATAGTGATCTCCCTCACACTTGTTAACGGTTTACATCAATGGCCGGTAATCAAGTGGTTTCTACCATGTTCGACGTCAAGACATTTGTAATCACATGGATAGATTCGTATCATTGCGGGTTCAGCTTGAAGACCCTGGGGAGTCATGTTTTACCCAGGTTGCAATGGAGTTTATATTGAGTTATATCACACGGATCCACATTTGTATTGGGCATGGCTGTGTTATCATCTCATCATGGATCTACGCTTGTGTCTAGTAGCCATGATTGTGTTTAGTCGGTCATTACTACCATGGATCTGCGCTGTATTGGTCGGCAACCATGTTGTACATTATATGAGATTGTCAGTTCAGAGTTAGTCATACTACAGTAGTGTCCTTCCATCGACAAGTCTATTGCCATTACTTCTATCGAAGCACTTCACCTGTCTATCTTCAACAGCTTCATGCTTTGGAGGGCATTCTATTACACCCAAAATCTACTCATCATATGATTCAGTGTATACACCCCTGAAGATACCTGGGCTAAGTAATCATCCTGGGAGGATTTTTACCCAATTGTGCTAATTTTTGAAGAGTCATCGCAGGCTGCACACTAGCAACATGTGACGTCGCACCTTGCTCCATTGTAGGGTGCCCCGAATTCAGTTAGATGGAAAAAATAGCTTCTTTGAGGTCCATCTCGAAGCTTGATGAATTGGGACCCTATCCCTGACCTCTTGGAAGAGCTGGCAGTCGGTTCCTAAACCTTTGGAGGTATCCCTTAAGCCTCTCCTACCATCTCTCAACCTATCATATCCATACCCTATCCACTTAGTCCTATTTAAATGAAGCTCACTCCCATTCCAAAGGGAGGAAGTCTATGGTATCTACATGCTGGTGAAATCACCCTTGGGACATCTCCACTCACCTATTGGAGAACTCATACTTCCTTGGAAGGATATGGCAATTGGCTTTATCGGAGAAAGGCTACAGCTTTAAGCCTTGGTTGTAGTTCTATATCTCTATTATGTACTGCTCTTTTTGCAGTAATACAAATGCTTTCCACCAATATTGTTCATGTGTGTAATGATATTGAGTAGTTTACCTGCTTAACTATTTAATTAGATCTCTTATTGTATAGATTTATTTTACTGGTTTATCTTGTTTCTTGTCTTGACAGGTCCTGCAACTTGGATCTGACGACCGTGGGACGTGGAGCAACATTCAAGAGAAAGGATTGCGAAGTGAAAGGTAAGACATCTAGTACTCGATCTTTCAGTAGATCTAGGAAATGCATTAGTAGTATGTTCTATTTGTTCTGGACTCACTTTGAGCTAGGGAGATCTAGCTCGCGTTCACTCGAGTGGATTTTCCGATAACACACCAGTACAACAACAGTTTAATCAACCACTGTACCAACAACAGGGAGTATTCCAAGGAGGATACCGGGGAGGCTGTGGAGGAGGACAAGGTGGTTGCAGACCGGTTCAATGCTATCACCGTGCGGTATGGGGGCACTACCAGCGAGACTGTCCGCTACTACAGAACCAATGTACATTCTACTTTGTTAACGATCACACAATTGAGAATTGTCCACAGTTGATTGCGTGCTGGCAAGCAGGAAATACTCCCCAGTTGTAGAACTAGCCCCAGGTAGAGAAACCTGCCCAGAACCAAGTGCAGCAACTAGTACAGAACCAGAATATGCGGCAGACTCAGAATCAGAATGTGAACCCACCAAAAAATCCACCACTGAACCAAACCCAAGGTGCAAATATCGTGACAATATCTACAGGACCAAGACCGCAGGATGCTTCTATTGCTGTAGTCACTTGCGATGGAAAGACAACTGGAGAGGATAGATCACTGATCAGATTAGCTGGACAAAAGAAGGTATCATTTGACATTGATGCAGAGTGGCAGACATTTCTTCAAACACGACGTGCGCTTGAGAATGACTGAGGCAAAGCTGTTGTGCATGACATTCCCTATACTTTTGATGCTACTGCGGAGGCCGGCCCATCACAACGGTCCAACACACTTTGAGCATTTTTGGAACATTGTTTGTCCCTGGAAAGAGATCCCGATGCTCTTGCTGCGATTGAAGCTTTTTTACGACGACCGGCCCAGGACCGACAAGAACTCGCGGTCAATTCCCTGCAACGACGGAAGACGGCTAAGGAGATGTGGATGAATATTCAAATTGGTGACTACGATGTTGATTAATTTATTCTGGACCTTGGTTCGGATGTCAACATCTTGACCAAGCAAACTTGGCAGAAGATTGGGAGCCCCCCATTGAGATGGTCTCTTGTACAGCTCTGATTAGCTAATCATGCTAAAGTAACACCAACTGGGAGAGTTCTGCGAATGGTGGTAGACATCGAGGGAATGAAAACATATGCCGACTTTGATGTAATAGAAGTAGTCGAGGGAGGAAGCTCTTATCCAACATTACTGGGGATTGCATGGGCTAATGATAGTGGAGCTGTAATCAACTTCAAGTGATGGATGATGACATTTGAAAATCATGATCTCAGAGTTATCGCCCCATTGGATACGGCTGAAGGACGCCGCTACATAGAGCCCGTGAAGGACAACGATCCCAGTGGATGGGACCATGCATTCAATATTTCTGAAGATTATATCCAACAGATTGCCAACGGCGAGCTAGGATGGTGCAGCGACATTTTTGCGTCTTTCGACTCTAATGATGCACTAGAATATTGGCAGAATCGCTTGCACAAGGTATCGCTCCGTAAGTGCGAGTTGATCACACAGTCATTATTCTGTATCGCAACTGAAACGATTGCACTTCCCATATATGACGGGCTACCTGGCTTATCTGACTTTCTGACGGAGTTTGAAGCAAGAGTTTCCGAACTTCAGTGATTGCTGGCGTTGAACGAAGCATTGAAGGCTGCTCCAGCACACTGGTGGGAAACACACAAAGCATCAATTAATGAATGGTCGAAGTACAGAAGATTGATGATGGTACGCTTTGGCGATACCAAGTTCTACCACACCGGGAAGTATGATGGTTGGGACGACCTTGGTGGTCACCTACTGGAGTGTCAACGGTTATGAGTATCTCGACCAAACGATGAGTGGGTCCATGCTTTTATCCATACCTTGGATGAGATGCCACGCTCATGGTATAATGCAGCTGAGTTGCGAGGGGAAATTTCTACTTGGTTGGAGCTCACCGTATGTTTTACCCATACATTCAGTTTTGCGGATGCCGATCTTGAGGTCCATAATGCACTACAACTCATACATGATATAATTCTGCAGGTTGTCCTAGTGGCCTATCCTGTGGATCCACATACGCACTGCCAGATGCAGTCTCTTATGGAATGCTTCAATATCAGTGGTGGTCTAGAAGATGGTGATGATCTGCGGAATGTGAATATCTCAGAATCTGAAGGAAGTCGTGCTGTGGTACCACCTGATGCGCCAACTGATCCTATCAGTCAGCCGCTAAGGATCCGCAAGATTGACATTGGGACAGAGAACACTCCAAAGTTCACAAATGTTGGGGATCACTGGGATGACGAGCTGATCAGAAAGGTCACTAATATGCTCCACGAGTTTCAGGATGTATTTTCGACAAGGTTTTTCGACACGAAGGGGATTCTGGGAGACTTAGGGGAAATGGAGATTCTATTAAAACCAGATGCTAAGCCGGTCCGGTAGTGACCCTATCGACTAAATCCGCGACATAAGGAGAGGGTCAAGGCAGAACTTGATCGTATGCTGGATGCTGGTATCATCGAACCACTCAAAGAGTCAGAATGGATTAGTCCTATGGTGGTACAAGATAAGAAGACTGGCGAGGTACGCATTTGCGTCGACCTCAGGAAGCTAAATGATGCATGTTTGCACGATGCATTTCCAACCCCATTTACCGACGAAGTGCTAGAAGGTGTGGGTGGCCAGGAGATGTACTCTTTCACAGATAGGTTCTCTGGCTACCATCAAATCCACATTGCCAAAGAAGACCGCCATAAGACAATTTTTGTTACCGAATGGGGCTGCTTTCAGTACACCATGATGCCGTTTGGTTTGAAGAATGTTCCTGTGATATTTTCGCGGGTTGTTGTCGCCGCATTCAAAGATTTCATTTATAATTTTTTACAGGTATACATGGATGATTGGACGGTCTAAGGATTGGTCCGTGATCATCTAGCGAATCTGCGGTTGATGTTAGAACGATGCCGACAGCATCAAATATCATTGAATTTGAAGAAATGCATATTTTGTGCATTGTTTGGGATACTACTAGGCCATATTGTGTGTAAGCAAGGATTGTTGGTTGACCCAGAAAAGATTGCACTTATTCTAATTTTGACACCACCGACTACTATTGAGCAGTTATAGGCAACGCTGGGACACACGAGGTACTATTGCAAGTTCATCAGGGGTTATGCTACGATTACTGCCCCTATGGAGAAGTTGTTGAAGAAGGATGCGGCATTCCAGTGGAGCCCGGACTGTCAGGCTAGCTTTGAAATACTAAAGGCGAAAATGGCGTCAGCACCAATATTGGTATTTCCGGACTGGAGTAAGGAATTCCATGTCCATGTTGATGCCTCATCGATTGCGTTAGGTGTCATGTTGGCTCAACCAGGAGAAGGCGATCTTGATCATCCTATTTCTTTTGCAAGTCGGAAGCTGTCCTCCGTCGAAAGGAATTATACTACTACTGAGCGGGAAGGTCTAGAAATGGTCTATGCACTGCAGAAGTTCCGACACTATTTGCTGGGTGGGAACTTTAAAATGTTCACTGACCATTCTGCGTTAAAATACCTAGTCAATAAGCCTATGTTGGGGGGGAAGATATGCCGTTGGCTGCTTCTTTTTCAGAAGTTTGATTTTGAGGTCATTGTGAAGCCCGACCGATTGATTGCCAGTCCTAATCATCTCTCGCGGATTGATACAGGAGAAGAGCTGACCAACATTGACGATGGTCTGTCGGATGCTCAACTGTTTCAGATTGAGGTTGTAGATGGCTACTTTATGGAAATCATTCAGTTTTTGACAACAGGTGTTGCATCAAACGCATTCACCACCAGTATGAAGAAGCAGTTGGTAGTCAAAGCTACATAATTATAGCTAATTGCAGGAGAGTTATACAAAATGGGTGTCGATGAGGTATTGCGCATATGTGTCTTACTGCATGAGCAAGTGCAGATATTAGCAAAAGCGCATGGAGGAGTAGCCAGAGGACACTATGGCGGTAGGGCGACTTCTAGGAAAGTGCTGCGTGCTGGGCTATGGTGGCCCACACTGCATAATGATGCGAGAGACTATCCGCAGTCATGTGATGTCTGTCAACGAACTGGAAAACCATCTCGACGCGATGAAATGCCACTCATGCCTCAGTTGACATTGCAGTCATTCGACAAATGGGAAGTAGATTTTGTAGGACCGATCAATCCACCAGGGAAGCACACAGGTGCATGCTACATTATCACAGCAACCGAGTATTTGACTCGGTGGGAAGAGGCGGTACTAGTAGTTGATTGTTCCGCAGCAACGGCGGTGCACTTTTTGATTGATAACATCATCACTCGGTTCGGCTGTCCCAAGATACTGCTGAGTGACTAGGGCAACCACTTTCTCAATCACACCTTCAGCACATTAACGGAGGAGTTGCAGATCCAACATAAGAAGAGTACATCCTATCAACCACAAGAAAATGGCACGGTGGAGGCCTTCAACAAGGTCTTGGAGCATGCGCTGACAAAGGTGTGTAATGCGAACTACGATGACTGGGATCTCAAAATCCCAGCAGGCTTGTGGGCCTATCGCACCACATGTAAACAACTGACAGGGGAGACACCATTTAAGTTGGTATATGGACAAGAATCAATTATGCCCATGGAATATATTGTCCCGAGTCTGCGCATCGCGGCCGCAACAGGAATGGATGATGCGGCGGCACTAGATGAATGTCTAGAGCAGTTGGTAAAGTTAGAGGAAGATCGCTTCCTCACTGGGTTCCACCAGGGGGTAGAGAAGGATTGCTAGAAGGCATGGCATGATCGGCACATAAAAAATAAACAGTTTCAGCAGGGTGACTTGGTGCTATTGTATGACAGCAAGTTTATGAAACATCAAGGAAAATTGCAGATAAATTGGCTTGGTCCATATCGCATCAGTAGTATTACTTCAGGCGGTGCGGTTCAGTTGTAGCAGCTGGACGGGGCGATGCTCCCCAAACTAGTGAATGGTCATAGGTTGAATCCTTATCAGTTGGGCTTCGAGCAACGCGATGCCTAAGTCGCATCGGTTAAAAAAAAAAAAAAAAAAACTGTGATTGGTGGCAGGATGGCGCACCAACAGGGACGGAATGCGGAACCAGGGAGGCTTCTGCAGCACGTTTGGAGCGGTCGGTGACAAGTGGCAGTGTTGCAACCAGGTCAAATCAACAATAAATAACAAAAGTTAAAACAGTTAATTAATGGTGCTTGTTCGAATGATTGGAATTAATGGCGGATCCGACCGATCGGCTGACAGGATCAATGGCGGATTTGCGTCATTAATACAAGATTTTGGTTGAATTAATGCATCATTTTGTGATGATTATGGAGGATTCGGATGGATCCTATAAAACCGGATTGGAGTTGGTCGGAAGACACCGAGAAATTAGTTGTGAAGTGTTGTTGCAGAGTGCAATCGTGAATTGAGCAAGGTGTTGATAACCATATAACGAGGTGCTGCGAGGTATGCCAGGCGAACTGGAGACAGTTGAGATTAGCAGTGAAGTGGAGTCTCCCTTCATCCTAGTGGTTGTCAAGCAAGAATTTGTGTCATCTGCAGTCATTGATCTTGGAGCCGAAGTTGCCAATATGCCAGTGGGAGCATCAGTTGTCATTAAGAAGCGACAGGGAGGTCAGCATTCCGAGTCCCCGTAGAGTAAGAGGGTGCTTCGGTCCTCCACTGCGATGGCAGGTGACACTCAGGAATAGGTGGGGTAGTCGAGTTGCCCCATTCGTGAGTCTACCCCATGGGTGGGACTATCAGCTAGTGACATCCTTGGGTATATATATCCCTCCCATTCAACCAGATGCCACCACACACAAGATAAACCCAAAATAGAAGTACGGAGTGAATATGCTGATAGTCCCAGCTGGAATAGAGTGCTTTGTGGATATTAGGATGGCATTACTGTGCTTTGATTATGACGACCATGATATGGTGGCCTACCTTGACATTGCATCCACCCCCTATGTGCTTGAGACACAACTTTCCCCAACACCGGCGGTACAAGACTGGGCACATGGATTGAAGTAGGCTAGCTTTTTAGTGCTTCTTAACATGCCACATTTTGGGCGATTGGCAGAAGTTAATGCATGCATAAAGCAGCTCCTTGTGTGCTTTCATGGTGGTTCGTTGTGGCTGGATAGCGAAGTCCCGGTCACTGTTGATTTAATTGCATATATAACCAGCTTGCCTAAGAATGGAGTCGATCCGTCGCAGTTCATCCAAGGGAAGGCAAACGACAAAAAGCGGGTGTTGCAATTGGCACAAAAATATGGCTTAGAAAGAGATGGGCCTGGGTATCACACTAGCAACTGCAATGATCAGGAGGTATTCACAGGCATTAAGATCCTATCTTGCAAGGTGGTTAGGGGTGGTCAACCTAACCAATGCAACTCGGGGATTGTTGCATGCACAGAGCAATGTGCGGAAGGGGTCCAAATGAATTGTTCCCTGTATCTCTTGAATCAATTAATGGAGGACATTGTGGTGGTCCAATCGGGAAAAGGTGCCTTCACATATAGTTGGTCGTTGCTGTTGATCATCTTCGTTGCATGGAAAGAGCCTGGCACATACTAGGGCATGGACTGTCCAGCTGCAGTAGAATGACGGGGGGCGTGATATCAAAATTTGTGGTATGTATGGGAGCCAGAGAGACTCTGGGATTTCCAATTGAAGTTTTGGTTGTATTGGGAGGTGCTTTGTGCCATGGCAATACAGGTCCCGCGAATATCTAAAGAAATTGTAGCACGGTTCAAACCTGTCATGGCGTTTGCAATTCGGTCGCATACCATACACATACAAGCCCACCGAGATCCTAATCGGCAATGGTTGCATACCTCGTATAAGGTGACATCCAAAGGCTTGGAGGCTACTGTGAACGAGTGGCCGGAGGCATGGCAACAACCCATGAGTTTGGCAGAGATAGAAGCCGGTGGCTCGACGTTGGGCCCAGATGATCGGGTATCGGAACAGGACCAGCAGAGTCACCATGAATCAGGGCACCAATCGACCAAAACGATATCAGATGATAGCGACTGCGACCTTGAAGAAAACCACTCGAAAAGGTATCACGAGCATGCAACGATCAGCGGGTTGTCCTTGCCCGTCGAGGCACAGTTGGGTCGCCTGCTCACAATGCTCAATACTGCATCCTCTGCGGCAGCAGACAAGATGGCCAGGAAAGCGGATGAAGGATTCCATGCGATCACCACTCGGTTAGAGTCCCTGTATGATATGGTTTCAGGAAAGGCACCAAAGAAAGAAGCGGCACCAACCTTTGGCGCAATCAGCACTAAGTCGTGGGTGAGGAATGTGGAAATTCCCCCGACTGTGATTGTGACCGAAGATACGGCAGTAAACACATTGCTGCAGCAGTTGAAGTGGACGAACGAAGAAGGGTGATTGAGGAAGTTGTCCCTCAGATGGAGGAGCTGGAGACATAGGAAACCAGGCTCACGGCTGACACTATACAATTCTAGGGCCGCATTGTTCATGATGAGTAGGTTGAACAGTTAACTAAGTATCGACAGGAAGCGGAGGGACAATTGGCCACATTGAAAGCCCCAATGCGCATAATGCAACCACAAGAGCAAGTTGCTAAATCTCAGGAGCTAAAATACTTGCAACACCATGTCGCCAAGGTAGACGAGCGATAGAAGACACGCACGACCCAGTTAGAGGAGTTCCAGGATAGTGGCGAAAAATTCATGATGCAGTCTAGTGAAGCTCTACAGGAAGTGCAGAAATGTCGATAGCAGGTGGTGGAAAAACTTACAGATCAGCCATCTGCAGAAGACGTGGTCAATAGTTAGTCAGCAGTGATGGAAGTCAAGGAGGTGGTGTAGATAGTTGAACATCCATATGAGGACTTCAAAGTCAAAATGACGGAGTACACTGTATCCAGTTGATGTGGCTCGAGGAAGAGCCACAAGATTGTGTTGGGGGCCTGTTGGCAGGCGATTTGGTAAGATGGTGTTGGAGCATCTTCGATGCTGTGACAAGGAAGAAGATGCTGCGGAAGGTGACGAGCGGAAGATTTTTTTGTGCAGGTGTGGGTCAATTGTACCGCAGATTGCGGGTTTTGGGTCATTGGACCACATATTATGTACTATTGAGTCAGTTATACCACAGAATGTGGGTTTTTTTGGTTTTTTTTGGACTAGGTCAGCTAGATATTGGGTCATCTGTCCATAGTGTCAGTTAGGAAGTCATTAGTAAGTGGAAAAGAGTTGTAAGGCGAAAGCATATATATAGATAAGAATTGTAAGTGTTGAGGAGATAATTTGGCAGAAGAACAATGTGAAGCTTTGATGTTGGTTGTATGATTTCCGAGTATGTTTTGATGTCAAGAGTCATTGCGGAGATCTAGTTTTTGCAGAGACATTGTATCTGGGTTGATAATGATAATATGATGGAGCTATTTTGGTGCAATCTTTGTGTTCAATCTGTTCAATTATGATAATGCGATGTTGCAATATACGAATAATGTCATGCTTCTTTGATACGATACTTGCTTTACAATTATTGTTGTTGCAATGATGAATGTTTGGGTTGAATATCGCTTTAATACTATGTTCAATGCTTAAAGACCTCTGTTCTAGTGTTGCAATAAGTGTAAGTGCTATATCCGCAACCATCCTCCTTCATTTGGCGGAAACCTGGTTCCGTCCACTCTCCTTTGATTGCCTCGGGTGAGACCTCATCTGCTCTACAGGTGTTGTTGGGCAGGGTCAAACCTATCCAGGCCGGTGCTCAGGGATATCACGGTAGGTTCGGTTTGAAAACAATGGGAACCCTTGTCGACTGGGTTTGAGTCAATAGTAAGGTAAAGAGAGGAGATGCTAGCTTAGAGAAATTTTCAATAAAGCGTCTATAATGACCAACATGTCCAAGAAAACTATCTACCTCCCTTTACGTTCCAGGAATAGGGATGTTCAGAATTACCTTTATTTTGGCAGGGTCCACTTGTATTCCTACAACAGATATAGTATGTCCGAGGAAATTTCCATACAATCATTAACCATCTCAGAAAAAATTCCAATCACAGCTCGTTGAAATGTATCCAGTGCGTTGCATAATCCAAAAGGTAGCACCCTATATGCAAAGGCACCCCAGGGACATGTGAAAGTATTCATGTCTTGGTCTTTAGGGGAAATATGAATCTGATTATACCCACTAAAACCATCTAAATTTTTTTTTTTTTTTTTACCAGACATGGTATCCAAAACTTGATCAATAAATGTCAAAGGGAAATGGTATTTTTGTGTAGCTTTATTCAACTCTTGGTAATCCACACATATATGCCATTTAACATTTTTTTAGGCACAATTACTAATGGATAAACCCATTCACTATGTGAAATGGGATAAATAAATCCATCCTTTAAAAGTTTCTGAATTTTCTCTTTCACAATGTCTCTCAAATTTGGATTCATTCTGTGTTGAGGTTGACATATAGGCCGACAATCACTTTTAATGTAAATGTGGTGAGTACACAAGCCAGAGGGAATATTTCTCATGTCTGTGTATTCCCACGCAAAAGCTCCCTTATACTATTTCAACAACGTAGTCAAACTCTCCAAGTCGTGAGGTACTGCTAGATTGGGATTAACATTCAAAGTTTTTCCAGGCTCAATCTCGATTGAAACACTCTTCAAAATCTCAATTATGGGAACAATTTCAGCATTAAATGTTTTAGGTAAGACATCCTCAGTAAGTTCTTCTTGATCAAATTCACTAATGGCTCTATCCAGGATATGATATGCATGTTTGGTAACCATCGTTGGTTCACTAATGAAACTTCCGATGGTAACATCCTCATTTTCATTTGTAAAATTCAAGGCCCTCCCTATAGTAGGAAGAGGCTGAGTGCTTTCTTCCTCTTCCAAATCTATGCACAATGGAATTTTAGCATGTAAACTTGTTTTAGGTGGAGGATATAGGGTTAATATTTTCGTGTCATTTCCATTAGATATTGTCATAGATCCTAATCTACAGCTAATGTATGCATCTCCTGTGGCTAACCAAGGTCTTCCTAGAATTAGTGGATGTCCTCCCAACTAATATTTAGGTTGTAGAACAAGAAAATCTATGGGGTATTCCCATGAATCAATAGAGACTTCCAAGTCATCCAAAATTCCATCAGGTATAATCATGGACCTATCAACCAATTGTAATATAGTGGGGGATGGTATGAGGTTATTGATCCCTAATTTCTTTATGGTTTCGATAGTCATCACATTTATTGATGCACCCAAATCAACTAAAACATTGGGAATCTCAGTATACCTAATATGCACTGTAATAGTGGTATTTCTTGGATCATCATATTTAGCCAAAGGATCCTTTCCCACCATCAATTCAGACAATTTCCCAACCACATGGACTGTAAGAGGATCCTTAGGCTTTATACCCGGCTTCTTCACACACAGGTCGCTAATAATTTTAACATAGAGAGGCACATCATGCAGGGCTTGCAATAATGGAATTTTAACATAAATATTCTTCAGTTCCCCTAGAAGATTGAAGCATGGTTTCTCTACTACTTTCTGTAAGGCTAGTCGCTCAGGATATGGTGGATTCTTGGAATTTGTACATGGGTAGTTTCAACGTGTGTTTCAAGAAAATGTTTCAGAAGGTGTTTCAACATCCTCAATAATGGGGATTGCCATGCTGATTGGGATTTCTCCATGTTTATTTGTTTGTTCTCCAGTCACAGAGGATGGAACATCCTTAAAGATAATGGGTTCTACCACCCTTCCAGATCGTAGATGTAATTCAGTACATGGAATAGGAGTGATAGAGTAAGTTGGCATGTTTGATGTTTCAAATTTCTACACTTCCTTATTGTTGGGGTTAGGATTAGGTTGGGCAAGTAGCTGAGGTCGTAAAGGTGCATTAATTGGTGCAGCGTTAGTAGGGAGTTGCAGCTATGGTTGCTGATACTCTGGGTGAGGGAATGGATTCCCTGGATAAGGACTTCTCCAACTTGGAGCCCAAGGAGTCAGCTAATTTGGATGAGGTGACCATGACATCCATGGGGTAGGATATTGCATTTTAAGTTGAGTAGATGGATTCCATTGAGTATCAGGACCAGAATATTGTGGAGGAAATTGATTATTCATGTTAGTCCAAGAATTAAAAGATGTGGTAGGATCTGGATTCATACCCGAAGAAGGAGGTTACCAAGGCTTGTTTCGTGAAATGAAGTAGGATTTTTCCACATCCTAACTTGATGCCTAAAGGAATGCCTTAAATTTTGGCAGTGAGGGGCAATCCTTAGTATTGTGATCCAAATCACATAAATCACATAAACCACATACCTTTACCTTGTCAGGTGTGCATTCCCTCAATGAATGATTCTTTCTACATTTAGCAAAAAATATGTCCAATGCCAATTCTGCCTTGGTCTGTTTCTGCTTTGCCTTTAAAACATACAATTGTGAGGAAATATCACTCATCATATCAGTCTTAATTTTTTTGAGAAGATTACCTATTTTTGCTCGTGTAGTTCCACCACTAGCTGAATTTTCTACCCTTGTAAGGACATCTCAGTCTCTTGTGCTGGTTCTAGAATATATTCTAGAGTATCTTCAACACAGATCCACAATATGATCAAAAGAATCCCTTGAGATGTCCCCCTTCTCCAGCAGATTAATCATATCTAGACAATCTTCTCTAATTCCCCGCAATAGAATAATTTTAAGGAAATCTTTTCCAATGTCAGCATGACCATATCTTTGCAAATTATATAAAAGTCTTTCTACAAAATCCTCCAAAATTTCATCCTCTTTTTTAACCATTTTGAACAATTATTCTCTCATATCCTTGGTTCTAAAATAATCCTGATATTTAGCAAGGAATACTGGTTTCATTTGGTCCCATGTTGTAACAGCCTCACCACCTAGACTCATAAACCAACGTAGGGAAATTCCGTTTACAGTAGCAGTAAACAATTTTAACTTTTGTTCACTGGTGGTATAGTCATAACTTCGACATAGAATGTCAAATTCAAAGAGAAACTCATCTGGATCTTCAGTAGACTTACCATAAAAATTTGGCAATACCGAGGGTGAAATCTTCTTCATGGGAGCCACCCCGGGCATCTGTCGAATGGGGAATTCAATTGTAGGAACTATATCTCCATGTTGATTATTATTGTTGTCCCCCATCTCTTCTTCATGATAATTAGGGTGCCTCGACTTTCTTTGTTCTCTTAGTTATTCATATTTTCCTCGTTCTTTTTCTCTTCTCTCCTTCTTTCTTCCTCCAATTCTTGTCGATAATCCAACCACTCCTCCTTAGCTACTTCATGCCCGTTAATTCGATAAATATCCTATGGATTTCTTGTACCCACAACACTCCCATTATCTTCTGGAGGTCGCTTATCAGAAGTGGGGGTTGGAACTTATGTTACCTTCTCCACGGTTGATACTGATGATTCAAGCTTGGGGAGAATAAATCTTCCTCCTCCTGAAGATGTTCGTGGAAATAAAGTTCCAGTAGAGGAATTAGCTCTAGCGATCAGTTCATCAACAAATGTCGCTCTTCCTATAACTGGATTACCACCATGACCTCTTCCACCTGCAAGGTTAGTGTTTTGGGGGGTTTCAGGTTCCTTTCTCTTTGTATTCATGCAAGCTTAGATAACATACCTTCTTTTTGTGGTAAGAACCCGTTCATTCTGTCGAAGGATGCAAAACTCTTTACTGCATCTTATCATCCCTGCAACCTCAAAAATCAAGATATCTAAAGAAACAAATTAATAAGATACACTCTAGGTTTACCAATTACCTTTCCTGAAAACCACGCCAAAATGTTGGTCACTTTGATTTCCTATTAATTCATACACAAAGTGCTCAATATAAATTGTCAACCCAGGGAAGTCGGGTTATTTCAAAGGTAATCAAGAAAAATATATGCATAAACATTCAATAACTGATTAATCAACTATAAGTCACCCAATCCACTCAAGGAATGGTTGCAACCTAATTACTAAGTCTGTGCTCTGCTCACTGTTCAATCCAATCTTCAAACACTAATTCAATTACCAGAAAATCAAAAGAGTTCACAATCCTTCTAATTGCATCAATCCTGAAAATAACTGCTTCAAGAATGAAATGGAAAAATTATTTTTGCAAGAAGTTAAATCCTAAATCATCATCATAAAACGGGTCCAATCCTCAACTGCAATATTTAATTATAAATAGAATTAATCCTCTTGGATATAAATCCATATTCCATCTACCAGTTTCAACAGTTCATGAAAGGAAATAGATAGTAGTAAAATCCAGCAGCAAAGCACAGGTGTAACAACAATAATTGCACAATCCAATAACACACTTGCAAAGGGAAACTATGCACTATTCAATCGATTATTTCAGCAAACCAAGAAAAACTATAATTGAAGAATCCTACGCTCAATACTTGCACTGTTTCAGCAACTCGAAAATTAAATATAATTGCAATTCCACACCAAAACAAAGAGAGCAAATAAGAAACTAGATAATTAGGAAACTCTGGAAGAAGTTGGGCCCTTGCCTCCTAACAGAGATGCCTCTAAACACTACAAGGAACGAGTACACAGAAGATCAGTAAAATACTACCAATTTCATTAATGGAATAAAATTCAGATACAGAGTTCTTCCACTCTTATTATAATTTCTCTCAAAATAACCCTAACCTCTTTGAAGCATCCTGTCTTCCTTTAAATACTAGACAAGACAATTCAGATCCTTCTAATTCGGACAACCATAAAGATCGAAGATCTCTAGGCTATCGAATAAATACCCAAGAATAGAAACAATTACATTCATTATTACATTGAGATAAAATCTATTTCATAAGCATAAATGCTCTCAACAATTTGATTTGATCCAATACCAAGTGAGTTTCAGCTAGCCACGTGGATGGATAACTTAGGCTACTTCTGCAACGATCTTAACCGGAGCCCTGAAAAGATGTAACTGCTTGCCAAGTACTTCTTCATACATTTGTATCAACAGGTTGATACACCTGAAATCTCTATGGTCTCAGTTGCTTTCATCAATCTCTCACAAGTCATTTTAATTAGGAGACAAAATCCATAAACACATGCAAACATTAGGAATTAATATAACAAAGTAATAATAAATTATACTGCTCAAGATCATGCTTTTCCTTAGGAAAGACAACAACTTGGTTGAAATAATAAGGAGAAACAAGGAAAAAGGATCACAAGAGAAGTGAGCAAAAAGGGTCATTTTTGGCACACAACATATATTCATAAAGATGATTCGATTTCCTACATTTCATATTTTTACTAAAAGAAAGATTCATTGTGTATGTGTCTCAAAATATTCATGAAAGATGAGGGATGTCTCCTTTTTCACTTTTCTATTGCATCTAATGCGTCAAAAGTGACCTGCATTAGCTTGCACTCAGTCCTATATATTTAAAATTTTAATAGTGAGATGATGATGATGGTGACTCTAAATATAATATTGGAGAGTAGACATCACTATTCACACAAAAGAAAATATTGAATAACTCAATATTTATAGTAGGTTGTAACTCCATTATATAGAGTTCACAAGTTTTTTTTAGATCTAAGTTATTCTCAATATACTAGGAGAGGTTGAGAGAATATCTCAACCACACACCAAGTTGGGACTCCTAGTATGAGAGAATCTCTCTCAAAAAATTACCTAACAACTCTGATATACTATAGAACATGATAAACATTATCTCTAACACTTCCCCTTAATGTTTATCTTCTTGTGCTTAGTTTTGTTGCCTTGGCCTTCATCTTGGTCATATCCTCATGTTCTATCATTTTCATCCTTTTACTTTCCTCATGATCATCTTTTGTCTTCCATATAGTTGGGATTCAGTGTTCTCCTTTATTTCCCTAGATTACCCTCATCATAAACCATCCTAGGATTCTGCATCTTACCCCTATGATGCAAATACATCAGTCCGAGACCCAATGCTATTGCAGTCATGACTAGAGAGAGAGTGGGAAAAAATGAACCACCCCTTAGGAATTTTGAAACCACCACAAGCTTAGCACATGAGTGGGGGTGCATTGCATCCATCCACAAGGGAATGTGCGATGAAATATTAGTTGTCTGTTGAGATATCAGATGAGGTGACAACCATCTAATTGAATGGTTTAGGAGCAAATTTTCAGGATCACCATGTTGGATGCGACCTATCATAGGATGAGGATGAAGAACATTGAAGTTAAATTTTGATGGAAGAAGTCCCTATGGTGTATTGGGATCCAAGATGTCATAGGTATGGCATTAGAGTTGTGGCTAAGAGGTTAGGCTAGGAAAATTCAATGTTGAGGCTTGATAGTGTATCGAGTTAGTCTTGTTACAGTTCTAGAGCTCACAATGTTTTAGGATTTCATAGATCAGAGTTGCATGATAGAGTCATTGAAGGGAAACCTACGAAAGTCGTGGAGGAAAAACCAGAGAGGAAAGGGAGATACATCAAAGCTGATGTATTGGAGGTATGTAGATAGGCCATTGGGGGGGGTCAACATGAAAGATATGATAATGCATCGAAGTGTTGACCCTTAGAGTGCCATTCCAACGAGAGAAACAAAAGATCATATGAGTGGTAAACATAAAAACAATTACTTAGAATAACCTCCATCTCTTCCAAACCCATTACCTCATGTGCATCCCTACCGTCCTGGTGATACTAGTATTTATTCCATCATTGAATGTTATGCTGAAAAGTTTGTAGCTTTCAATGTGATCTTCATGTATTCTTCCAAAATAGTGTTATGATTGGACAAATATCTACTCTATCTACTATATTAAGACTCAACACCATGATCCTTAAACTATGGCACCAATAGGTACACGACGATAATTATAATCTCTCCCTCTCCTCATTTTCAACTATGCCAAATAAGGGTTGAGTCCCGGATCTAAACGCTCACTAGAATTTACTGATACTAGAAAGGGATGCACATTAGTACATTTGGAGATGTCAAACTTTATCCTTATCAAATTGAACATGTGATCCATTATGATAAGAATGTTTTTTCCAATAGTGTATGAGTCTACAAGTATCCTTATTGTGACATGTCTACTACCTACCATCCTCTCAAATTGGTAACTTCTACCTCTTCTCTTAAATCTAGGAAATACAACTACCAAAGTTAGGGAATATGATATTATCAAATAGTGCCTGTACTATATTCTCACTAATGAAATACCTACATAAGAGGATTTGGGGGCATAAATAGATAATTTCATCATTAGTTTGGTATATCACATGATACATCAAGAAGAAGCTACTTGCAATATGGATAGTCCTCTTTTTTCTACCCATGTACACCTCTAAATATCATTTGGCATGCATTTTAACTAAATCAACCATTAGTTCAATGATCATTTGGTCATATACATAGTTTCTTGTGACAAACTCTAAAATACACATCTAGCCATGGCATAGAAAAATGTTATTATGAACCATATTCCAAAGGTTACAAATATATAAGTTTTAAGAAAACATATTTTTTTAATATTTTTGTTCTATTTTTCTTGTGATGTAACTCTTTAACAGAAAAAACACCATGTTGTTTTTTCTGCCATAACTTTTTCATTTGTCAATCATTTCATAAAAAAATTATATGTTGTACTATTAGAGACCTACCTCTACATGCTATAAAAAATCCAATCCTTCAACATTACATTAAGACCTTGAAAAACTGCACCAACACTTGGTGAACTGATTTCGAGGTCTCCTCCCTTCAATAATTATAAAAAAATTGAAAACATATTGTTTTTTTGTTGTTGTAAAAATAACACTGCACTAGTACTACTTGTTATTAACATGTTTACAAGTTTTCATTAATTGATTCCGTCATTTAGGCACTCAAAGGCGACACCAACAAGGACATATACCTTATGATTTTCCAAAAAATAAAATGTCAATGTTAGAAAACAACACAATTGTGCTAGTTATGAAAATTTTCAATAAATAAAAGTTATATATATTTGTAAAGGTTATTCAATCCCTTACCGTTTTTATCTTTTTTACTAAAAGAAAGTTTCATTGTGTAGGTGTCTCAAAATATCCATGAAAGATAAGGGATGTCTCTTTTTTCACATTTCTATTGCATCTAATGCGCCATAAGTGACCATCATCAGCTTGTACTCACTCCTATATGTCAAAATCCTCACACCAAATCTAAGAGTTGATGCATACCTCACAAGAAAGATTAAGATTAAGCAGGAAAATAGAAGAAGAGTGGTCAATGCAGTGTAAAGGAGCAACATAATTATGATGCAGTAGAACTCGGATAGAAGATGAATAACATCACACACTAATTCATTAATCATAATATGAACAATAAATATTACAATGGTGAGAGGATTCGAATGCCAAGATGGAAATTCGAATTAGCCTTCATGGAGTGATCATCAGATCAATAGAGTGTTATCAAAGCACAATTAGGAGTCCTCATCATCATCAGTTGAGTCATCAGTGCACAAGTAACTATCAACCAGATGTCAAACCGAGTCTAACTAAGTGTGGTAGGTGTAACTGGAACATGGAGGCACTAACTGAATGAAGGAGGCTCAGTGGAGGGTGCATGAGGAGCTAACTGGAGTCAGAATGGCCAGTCTACTCTCACTGGAGGTCCATCGGAGTGATACAGTCAGTTGAGAGTCAGTATAGCCTTAAATCAATGAAATAAATAAAGATAACTCCACTAACTGAAGTGCAACTAGGCGGTAGGTGAGAGAGGGCACCTGGGATGCATGTAATTGCATGCAGGGCGCACTAAGCACTAGGAGGTCTAAAACTAATCAAAAAGAAGCTCTCGAGGATAGCTAACTGAGGGCTAGGTGTTGGGACTAATGACAGGGATGCATGCACAATCATGACTGCATGCAAAATGCGTGCATGACTGAAAATGCAAAAATGGAAAATGCTGGTAGGACTAGGATGGAGTATAGCAATATCCCAACATTATATATTAAAAATTTTAATAGTTAGATGGTGATGGTGGTGACTCTAAACAAAATATTGGAGAGTAGACACCAATGTGCACACACATAAGGTTTTATTGAGTAACTCAATATTTATAGTGGGTTGTGACTCCATTATATAGAGTTCACAAGTTGTTAGTACATCTAAATTATTCTCAATATACTAGGAGAGCTTGAGAGAATATCTCAACCACACACCAAATTGGGACTCTTAGTAGGAGAAAATATCTCTCAACCAATTATCTAGCAACCCATGTATACTATAGAACATGATAAACAACATCTCTAACACTCTGCCTTAATGCTTATCTCCATGTGCTCAATTTTGTTGCCTTGGTCTTCATCTTGTCCATATCCTCACGTTCTATCATCTTCATCCTTTGATTAGCCTCATATTCATCTTTTGTCTTCCATATGGTTTGGATGTAGTGTTATACTTCGTTTTGCTAGATTCACCTTATCATAGATCATCCCATGATTTTGCAGCTTACCCCTATGATGCAGGAACATTAGTTTGTGACCAAGTGCTATTGCAGGAATGACTAGAGAGAGTTAGGGAAAAAGTGAAGCACTCATTAGGAGTTTGGAAATTTCCACATGCTTGGGGTAGGAGTGTGAGTGCATTGCATCCATCCACAAGAGCATGTGCAATGAAATCTGAGTTGTTTGTTGAGATATCGGATGAGGTGAAAATCATCTGATTGAAAGGATTTGGAATTTTTTTTTTGGATCATCCTATTGGAAGCTACCTATCAAAGGTAGAATATGAATAATAACAAAAGTGAAGTCTAGATAAGAGCACAGATAGAGAGAAAAGGATAGAGATAGAGACTGAATAAGAGGAGGCGACACACATAAAAAAGGGAGGAGAAGTCTCCAAGTAGGAGCATATATAGAGAGCAAGGGATAGAGATAGATATGGAAGAAGAGGGGAGAACACAACAACAAAAAAGGGAAAAAAATAGTGATAAGACTAAAAATAGGAAGAAAATATAGGGAGAATACAATACGTAGAGAAGAGGCACACAAAATCCATGTGCAAGTTGAGTAAGCAAAGTATTAATGCACTATGTAGTAAGTGTAATCCTGGATGAGACTAAGACCAACATGAAAGTAAGTGGTTGAGTGAGAGGTTGAGAGAAGTGAGAGATTAAAGGGTCCTAGAACCCCTGGGTAAATTTGAATTGTTGAGGAAATCCCATTGAGGAAAATTTGTAATTCTATATTTTAATCATAATATAAAAGGGACTATTAGCCCCGTGTTTATATATTCAAGAATCTTTATGTTGAGTATGTGGTTGGTATATTAGATGCATGTGTATGTTGGTATATACACTACGTGTGTCAGGATCAGTTGAGTCCTCACCCTCGTGTATAGGATTATTGGTGTTGGTGATGAGCAGACTTGACAATAAGATACATCAATTGGTATTAGAGTTGCGTTACTTTGAATAGAGACTCGAGAGTGACAACATTCTTGCATCAATTGGTATTAGAGTATGTAGTAGAATCATGTGTGAGGAAAGGAAAAAATTATAGCTCCCACAGTGAACTGGGTTAGAGTTATTGAGGCTACAGATCCATAGTTGTGTTTGTGCATAAAGTTGTAAGAGGAGTGAAGAGGGTTGTAGTTCCAACATTGCATTGTTGTGTAGAGTTGTAGGTGAAGATGTGAAAATTTGAAGAATGCAATTCCAACTACATTTGTCACATACCAAATGACCTCATGGTGACTTAGGGACCACAAGGTGCTAGTAATTCGTACACTCAGAAATAAATACCATTAATCAATACACATAATGAACTTATTTGGAAAATGGCTAATTGGCTACAAGCCAAGGACATTCCCCCCAACTGTAGGCTCCGTTAAGCTATATATTTCTTTGATAGAACCACCCCAAGTTGGGGCTACCAATCCACAAGGCGGTACCGAATTTTCTGCTATAACCACCCAATCCCCTATTATTGGTATGGATCCAATCTAGGGTGATGGTGATGTTGGTAAGCCATTGATGGTCCAGGTATGACAACAACAATGGAAGAATATTAAGTTATAGCAATTATTTGTTGTAATTTTTATTCAAATTTTTGTTCAATTATATTTTTAAGACAATACAAATTTATTAAAGAAAATAAACACATTAAAAAGATATCAAATAGAATAAACACATTAAAGTCATTGTAATGATTTGAAGTTTCAACATTCTTAATTTCTAAGTTATCTTTTAATGATAAAATTTTATAGATGTATTTCTTATATTATGCTACATTTAAGTCATTGTAATGATTTGAAGTTTTAACATTCTTAATTTCTAATTTATGTTTTATTGATAAAACTCTATAGATGTATTCATTATATTATGCTAATTTTAACATTGATTTGGGTTGTTTGAAATGTTTTCAAAAAATAGATAAAAGAAAAAGAAAGGATAATAAACAACTATTTATAATTTCATTTTGAGGTGACTTCCCCTCGTGGAAACTAATAAGAAATGATGATTATTGAAATCCAACAATAATAATCACAATCCAAAAATTTTGAAGATGTTTTACGATAAATAAAAATACAAAACCAAAAGAATAACAATAGAATAGAAAATCATCTTAAACCATGCTCAAAAAAGTGTTGGAAGGTTAACATGTAAATAAATAAAATGAATTTGAATAGGCGTAAGAAGACAGAGTCTTCAACGAACCTTTTGAAAACTGAAAACCAAAGGTCACAAACATTGTATATATTGACATGCTTAGTGAATAGAAAATCATTCGGGAGAAAACCAAAGGTCACAAACATTGTATATATTGACATGCTTAGTGAATAGAAAATCATTCGGGAGTTTTTACCTGTCAGTGATAACAGAGCCTGGTTTCTTGCCATAATTCTTAAATAAATAAACTGAATTTGAATAGGCGTAAGAAGACAAAGAGTCTTCAACTCACCTTTTGGAAACTGAAAACCAAAGGTCACAAACATTATATATATTGACATGCTTAGTGAATGGAAAATCATCAGGGAGTTTCAGTGATATCAGAGCTTGGTTGCCTGCCATAATTCCTGCGGTCCTGCCATTGTTGTAGCTTGCCTATATTTGGCACTGCGTCCGTAAGGCCTGCCAAACCTGCCCTCTGGGTTTTCTGCCTGCTGTATGTGCTGTCTGCGTTTTCTATCTATGCTCTGCTCTCCTGCCTGATAACGTCTCTGCTGCAGGTGACAGTTCCTCCATCTCGAATATGCTAGAGCGCTCTCTCCCTGCGCAGACTCTCATTTCTCTGCAAATTCGTGAGATCTCCCCTCTCTCAACACCTGCGTGAGGTCTCTCCTTTCTCAACACCAGCGTGAGGTAGTACATGCACAATAAAACTCTTCGAATGCGTCCACACATTTAATCATCTCAAATGGTAAATTAGGTTCAGAAGATTTGAAGGTTTGCCAAAATGCAAAATTCAGTACCCTAACATCCAAATTTATTCCAAGATTAATATTTGGATTATTAGTCAGGTATGACTCAAAACTAACTTGGCACTTCACCTCTGCTTGTAACAAATCTCTAATCATATGCTCCATCTTGGTTGCCAATTGATCACCAAATTGCTGCTTCAGATATCACAACATGCTCAGCTCATGAATATCATTTGTACTTTTATCATACAACACTCTACTAGCTAGTTTTCTTCACAAAGGGTGGCCATGAATTCTTCACGTGTGCTTCCTGCAATTCTTTTATTACAGAATCCCTCCACTGCTTCGTTTAAAGCCCTATAAAAAAAAGCATTGTGATGAAAGGCATTGATAACGTATCCGACATACTTGTCATGCAATTCCAGAACGCATTATACAAATGCGCTCTGAAATTGCATGACAAGTATGTGGGATACGTTAAAAAGCATTGTGATGAAAGGCATTGATAACGTATCCCACATACTTGTCATGCAATTCCAGAGCGCATTATACTAATGCGCTCTGGAATTGCATGACAAGTATGTGGGATACGTTATCAATGCCTTTCATCACAATGCTTTTTTTATAGTACCAAGTTAGTTTTGAGTCATACCTGACTAATAATCTAAATATTAATCCTGGAATAAATTTGGATGTTAGGGTACTAAATTTTGCATTTTGGCCAACCTTCAAATTTTCTAAACCTAATTTACCATTTGAGATGATTAAATGTGTGGACGCATTCAAAGAGTTTTATTCTGCATGTACTAAACAACGAAAACTTACATGGCTATATTCCATGGGGACCTGTAATGTCCTGTGCAAGTTTGATGCTGGCCCAATAGAAATGCTAGTAACACCATATTATGCAATTTTATTTTTATTGTTTAATAACTCTCAAAAGGTGAGTTATTTAGAGATCAAATCTCAATTGAACTTGGGAGATGAAGATCTTGTCAGGCTGCTGTATTCAATTGTATTTGGAAAGTGTAAGATTTTGCTCAAGGAGACGGATACAAAACAGATTTCTACAAGCGATGGCGTTGAGGTTAATTACAGTTTGACAAACAGAAGAAGGAAGCTTAAGATTCTACTTCCATCCGAAGATGAGAAGAAAAAGGTTGATATGAACAGTAATCACAGAGTTGGGGCCTTAATAGTCAGCATCATGAAGAGCAAAAAATCCTTGCATTATCAAGAGTTACTAAATGAATGCATTGAGCAACATGGAGGGATGTTCAAGATAGATGGAGAAGTATTTAAAAAGATCGTTGAAAATTTGATATTAACATATTAAGATATATCCCTTGAAGAAAGGGACCAACAAGATATTAACATAGAAAGTGACCAGCAAGATATTAACATATTAAGATATATCCCTTGAAGAAAAATAACTCAACGGAAGGAAGGCTCTGGCGCAAACAGCATTTCAGCATTTTATTTTGAAGTTTATCTGTGATCAAGTTTCCATATTATCTCTTCATTTGCTTTGCTCAGCATTTTAGTTTGAAGTTTATCTCCTGATGACGTTTCAATGTTACCTATTCAGTTTTAGAGATCTGGATATGCTTTTTAGCCATTGTTGTTACTTTGTAGTATGGCTTTGTTTGAGAATAGTATTTGGATCTTCTTAAGCATGGCGGCTTAAGAGGATCTTAGACTAGATTTGTTATCCATTAGTTTTATATATTTATTTATTTTAAAACACCTTCATTTGATTTTTGGATTGTGATTATCATTGCTAGATTTCAATAATCATCGTTTCTTAAGTGAAGTGACCTCAAAATGAAATCATAATTCGTTTCTTATTATGTTTTCTTTTTCTTTCCTTAGAAAGGGACCAGCAAGATATTGCCATATTCATATATATTGCATAGGGACCAGCAAGCTATCAACATATTAAGATATATTGCAAGAAGAAAAATAACCCAAATTAAGGAAGGCTCTGCAAACACCATTTTGTTTTGAAGTTTATTTCCTGATCACGTCTCAGTGCTATCGCGTATTTGTACTATGTAAAACACTTCAGTTTTAGAGATCTGGATATTCTTTTAGCCATTGTTTTTACATTGTATTATGGGTTTGTTTGCCTTAGTCTGCGGATGAGAATGGTATTTGGATCCCTTAAAAGGGAATTTTCTATTCTATTTGTTATTTGTTTGTTTTTCATATTTATTTATTGTAAAACATTTTTAAAATTTTTAGATTAGGATTATTATTGTTAGATTTCAAAATTTCTGGGTAGTCATCCCAAAATGAAAATGAAAATTAGTTGTTTATTATGTTTTTTCTTTTTTTTCTATTTATTAATTTTTTTCAAAAAACTGTTAAAATTAACTTTCTTTTATTTTATGAAAAATTCAAAATAATTATTGGGAAATAAATAATTAAAAAATAAATAAAATTAATCGGTAGCTAACAAATGGATAACTCTTATGATAACTTGTAGTTGATGAATGGATATAACGAGCAGTCAGTAGTAAACAATAGAAAGAAGTCCTGAACACAATTGAGGAAGCTACGAAAGAAGACAAAGAATCCAGTGGACAGGAGCCAACAAGAAAATCAGAAGAGAATAGATAAGGAAAATCAGAAGAGAATAGATAGATGAATAGGCTATTCAGGTCAGGCCCAGGTGCAATCTCCCTCAATCGCAGGCAATGGATCTCTGCTCCACAATCTCCTCAATCTGGCCGAAACAAATACCAATACAGAACGTTGTCATCAAGCCTGAACGCCTGTGATCTCAATCATTGGAAAGAACAAGGTCTACAGGTATGTGACCTCTTATTACTCATGGATAATTTCACTATGCGGAAATTTGTCAACAATGGAAGATGGATATGCTTTATAGACTCTTGTTAACGGTTTATTGGGTTTAGATTCCCTAAGCGACTCTCAAGAAGTCAATGCTACATAATGCATGCACCTTGCACTACTACATGGATTGCTATTGCAGATCCTATAGTTTCCTATAAAAAATCCTTTGAGTTATGTTCAGCTCATCCTGGACTTTGAAGGCACAAGCTTTTAATGCTGTATTACTAGCTTTCTCTGTCTTATAATAATTAACCTGATTTTTCAAAGAAGTTATCTTCCTTCTACAATCTCGCAGCTCTTTCATCATGTCTAACACTTTGGATAGAGGGGGGTTTTGATACAATATTTGAGACAATATTTATGTAAATTGTCTCAATTTAAGATAAAAAAAAAGTTGTGTTGTCTTAAATATTTCCTTCCTTTAAGCGAGTGTCTTAAATTATTGTCTCTACAAAGACAATATAGAGTACATCAATAATAAACCATATAGTCTCTATACATGTCCAGATTGTCTCAAGTTGAAACAAAAAAAAGTTATATTTTATCTCAATTATTTTCTCTCTAAGACAATATAGAATGCAAATATTTTGTCTTTGCTAAAACAATATCACTTTCGTCTCTAGAAAGACAATATGGTAGTACATGCAGAATAAAACTCTTCGAATGCGTCCACACATTTAATCATCTCAAACGGTAAATTGACTTCATAAGATTTGAAGGTTGGCCAAAATGCAAAATTCAGTACCCTAACATCCAAATTTAATCATGGATTAATATTTGGATTATTAGTCAGGTATGACTCAAAACTAACTTGGTACTTCACCTCTACTTGTAACAAATCACTAACCATAAGCTCCATCTTGGGTGCCCATTGATCACCAAATTGCTGCTTCAGATATAACAACATGTTCAGCTCATGAATATAACATGTTCAGCTCATGAATATTGCTTCAGATATAACAACACGTTTATCTCATGAATATCATTTGTACTTTTATCATGCAAAACTCTACTAGCTAGTTTTCTCTTATAGAATTCCCCAAATAGATCTCTATCACTCAAATATTCAAGAAACTTGGTCACCTTTACAAGGATACTCTCAATCTCATCAGCTCTTAATTTTTCACGAGTGCCGCCCTGTTTAAGTACATTATTACAAAGGGTGGCCAGGAATTCTTCACTTGTGCTTGCTGCAATTCTTTTATTACACAATCCCTCCAATGCTTCGTTTAAAGCCCTATAAAAAAAACATTGTGATGAAAAGCATTGATAACCTATCCCACATACTTGTCATGCTATTCCAGAACTGTATATACAAATGTAGCTTCTTCTTCCACGCCACCTATCTCCCTTCTCCTTGCCTTATCAGTTATAGCATTTAGTGCCCTCATAATTGGTGCAGTTCCTTCTCTAATTACATGCTCTCTAAAACTAATTACAAGTGTTTTCAGACCTTTTGGTATACCTTCTGGTATTCTGCAAAACAGAAAGTAAAGTTTTGAAAGATCAATTTTGTTTTCATCCTTTAGAAGGGCACTACAACGTGGAAGCAGATTTTCAAGGAGTTGTGTCTTGTAATGTGAAAGGAGTTCATTTGGAACTATCTCAATTAGCTTCTCCTTGCTGCTGTGCAAATAATGGGCAATTATCTCCTCCTCACGTTTCATACATTCTCTAGCCTTCAACATATAATCCATATAGGAACACTCCTCTAAACTCCATGAAGTAGCTCTTTCAGCATAGTAATCTTCACCTTAACCTTATTTTAATCCATTAAAAGAATTTTATTTCTTCTGTTACCTAATTGTTCTTCTTGTTTTTTATTCTCACTCCTAATTTGCTTAGATTTTATACCTTTTAATGTTTTTATCTCACCCTATTTACCCCCACCAATTATATTAATACCCATCCCTCCTTACTCTTGATTATATTTATTGACTTAATTTATCATTTGTTTAATATTTTAATCCCCTTTTTCTACGCCCAAACATCTCTTATTTTGATTTACTGAATACTAATTATTTTTTTACACGCTATTGGTTTATTAATTTCCAATTCCCCTTAATATTCGTACCAATATGCTTACCTCTCATTATTCTCATTATTTTAGCTAACCCTCAACCCCCCTCCCCCTCTTTTTAAAATTAAAAAATGTTTCCCAAATTAACACATACAGAGAGGCAATGTGGAGCAGAGCACAAAGGCTCGCTCTCATACACAAAGGAATGGCCAAACCAATTCAATTATTGATAGAGAAGTAGTTACAATATATAGATGACAAACATCATAACAAACCAGATCATAGATCCAAGAAAGGTGGATCTCAAACCAAACCATGCTGAGTATATAGAAAGTACACATCAACTCAATCCCTGCCAATCTGCCTATCATTTCTACATTATTCCAACTTCCCAAATCTTTAATTATTTATTTTATAATTTCTTCCTTCCTTCATTCTTGTAACCTTACTCACCATTGTTATTAATTTTTTTCTTCCATAAGACTAATGTCTACTTCAGCAACACTTATTTATACTCAGCTAGACTCTTTTCTTACCATATGTAGCTTCTCTCTTTCCGATTCCTTGAAGATGGGTGGAGTGTCCACCTGAAACGCCGATTTCTGAAACTTTAACACAGTGATCCATAAGCATTGAAGCAATGTCTAATCACTGTGAAAGAATCCATACTCGGAATATGGAGATGCCGCTTTTTCTCTATATATCTCAATTGCATGAGTAGACGTCACCTAATTAGTTTGTTTTTTTTTTTAAATTCTTGTAGGGCCTATGCTTATATCTTTATATTTTATTTGTTTTATTTTGTTAATAATTTTATCTTTTTTATAAAATGGGGATTTGAAGAAGCAATTCTCTTGTAAAAAAATAAATTTCATTAAAAAATTATAATCCATTTAATATTATATATTTTTTTTTAATTACTATGGGTGAGTGCACAAAGTTGGTGGACCTTTAGATGCAATTGGATTTCTACAAAACCCACTCAGGTAATGAAAATCAATAATGTGCTTGTGTTTATCAGAGCTACGTCTAACAAACCTTGAACCTGCAAACCTACTTGACATGTAGGACAGGTGAGTACATCGCATACATGTTACTGGCCATAGAAATCGCTCACATGATTTGTAATTCATGGCTTACAAAACACGTGCATGATTTTTAATTCATGGCTTGTTGTTTCCTCCTAAATCCGCATGTGAATGTGAGAAAATTCTCAACCCACTGAGAGCAGCCCTTGGGGAAAGTCAATGAATCCGGTTCCCACTATTACCACAACACTTGAATCCTTTTGTTTAGGTCAAATCCTAAACAAAATCCAAGGGAGTTAGACCCTATGAAAAAAACTAAGGATGGTCGCCTTGGAAAAGGTGACTTGGGAGTTAATCAATTAAACTAGGAAAATAAATATGACAAAGTAACTTAGCAAAAACTGCCTTATCTATGGGGAAAAATGATATCAACTATGAAAGAAGAAGTATTCACATGCTGCAATAAAATATTACTTTCACTAGTAGAAAATTAAGTGTTATCTAATTACTAGAAAGCAAAATCAAAGTTAAATTGTGAACTCACCTAGGTGAGGATTGACTTTGCTTGTTAAATGGAGGTGTGTCGAATAGTGAACCACGGTAAATTTTAAGGGCGAAATTTCTCCAATTGGATATTTTTCGGGTTTTTTTTCAAATAATAAATTTGTTATTTGGTCATTTTTGGTCTCTAATATTGCGTATATTTATAAAAAATATGTTTTTTTATCATAATATTCGCCAAAATTTACACCTTTTAGTAGAAAATTGTATGTCTCATAATTTATATTCCCCTACCTATTTATATACATATTTTTTTCAATCCAAAATAATCGCCTAGGATACTATACTTAAGTATAATATTATAATCCTTAAAAAATACCTTGTAGTGAACCTGCTTGGTGTAGGGATCGACTGTGTTATGATTGAATTTGTTAAGAGAAAGGGGTTTCCAATATACTCAAGGGTATGTGGAAAAAGTTCAGATTGTCAAGTGTGGTTCCACACGAGAAAGGGACTAGATTAGAGTCATCGGGATATGTACAACACTGACAAAAATTGAGGGTAGAGCTTGATGGGTCCCCACGGTCACTACCTAGTTGATTCCCCTTCACTGCAGAATTTTCCCACAAATGACAAATCTAATGAAGAAAGCCATCGTATTTTTCGTCTAATTAACTATGGCATTAATTAGAGTGTTTAGAATTTAATTTTAATTGGAATTAAGTGTGCATGAATGATATTAAAAATTTAGCATATATATAAATTACTTCCAATGAAAGGAAAATGTTGTTAAATTACTACTTGGAAAAAGTAGAAAAGCTAACTACACTAAACTAAAACAAGCAAAGAAAAACCACGCATGAAATGTGGCATGGATAAGGGGGTAGGGGGGGATTTGAATCCACCACCCTACCTTATGAGTTACAAAAGGATTCCTATCCCATAGAAGTTCCTATTGTTGGTCGTTATGGACAACAATCAAGCTTACAAAATTTGGAGTGAAGAAGAGAAAATTAAGAGGGTCTTAATGCTTGTTTACCTAGCACTCTGGGGGTTTTGATGGTAGCCGATCCTGGATACTTATTGGAATGATTTATTTTCTGTTAAAAACTGAAAAAATTGATTAGAAATAAGTGGTGAAAAAATCTAAGATATCTCTTCGCCCACTCCCCAAAAGGGGGCTTGTCCTACAGCAAATTTGTTAGACAAAAAACTACCTAGAAAGTGGATAAACATGCAAATCTAATGAGAGGTAAGGGTTGTTAATTTTAAGCTAATTTGACTAGCAAGATCACTGAAAGAAACACAATCACAAGATAGACAAAGATTTTCCCCGGGAAACCCTCATGGGGTAGAAAACCCAACAAAGCTTTCCTCAATATAGATGATCAACCAAATACAGTATGTAGACCAAGACTAGACCTCCTTCTTCCTCCTATGCAGACCTCTCTCTCACTTGTGCGCTACTCCCAAGTGGATGAATCGATGATCTAAGTGAGGAACATGCCTCCTCTACTTATACTTGTTTTCCGACTGACTTTTTACCCTATGGGGCCGACCTCTCCCAGGAGAGTCTAATAACCCTCAAATAATTAACTCAGGGCTGACCTCACATGGGAGATCTAATAACCCTAGTTACCACAATCTCTCGGAGGAATAAACATCTTCGGATACATAATAAAGTCCCATCGGAGGAATAAAACATCTTCGGAATAATAAAATACAAATATAATATTCTTAGAAGTTACAACATTTCAACACTCCCCCTTAACGAGAAGGATATTATAACATCATCTGCAGGAGCAAGGAGTCATTGACTACATGATACATGATACATCTATAAATCATTGGAAGCTTTCTTTATACATCATCATCAGTAACTCAAACAGTTACTGGAACATAATCAATACTGGAATGTCAGCATCATCAGTACTGAGTCTTCATCTTCTGCAGCACTTGATCAGCTACAACATCATCATTTGGATCTCTCGATCAACAGCCTCATCGTTTGGATCTACCAATCAATAGCATCGTCATCTAAATCATCACGATCAGCTGCATCGTCATATAGACCATCACGATCAGCAGCATCGTCATCTAGATCGTCATGATTAGCAACATCGTCATCTAGACCATCACGATCAGTAGCATCATCATCTAGATCATCATGATTAGCAGCATCGTCATCTAGACCATCACGATCACAGCATCATCATCTACTGGATCCTCTCAATCAATAGCACAATAGCAACATACCTTGCAACACACATGATCTATTTAAGACACCATATCATGTCTAGGGATGATGCAGTCCACTTGTCAACTTAGACAAAGTATAAGGACCACTTCTCGGAGACATATGTCTACGGATCAATTCAGGGACCGAAGTCCGAGGATGATACAATCCCCTCACTCTCGGAGACATCTGTCTGTGGATCAATTCAGGGAAAGAAGTCCAAGGATGATACAATCCCCTCACTCTCGGAGACATCTGTCTGCGGATCAGTTATGACTGAAGTCTGGGGATGATACAATCCACTCACTCTCGGAGACATCTGTCTGTGGATCACTTTAGGACTAAAGTCCAGGGATGATACAATCCACTCACTCTTGGAGACATTTGTCTGCGGATCACTTTAGGACTGAAGTCCAGGGATGATACAATCCACTCACTCTTGGAGACATCTGTCTGCGAATCACTTTTAGGATTGAAGTCCAGGGATGATACAATCCACTCATTGTCCACGTATACAAAGTCTAAGGACCATCTCATCGACCTCATCTCGGAACAACCAACCACATCATCAACCTCATCGTTGGAACAGGTATCCTCATCATCGATATAGTATCCTCATCAATACAGGTATCCTCAACATTGATATAGTATCCTCATCAATATAGGTATCCTCATCATCGACCTTTCAGTCGATATAGGAAATCTTATCATCGATACCAGTATCCAAATATCATCATCGACCATATCACTCCCCCTTTCGAGCAGGGTCCTTCTGAACTACACCAAGCTTGTCTCGAAAATACTCAAACTTTACTTGAGATAGAGGTTTGGTCAACACATTAGCAACTTGTTCATCAGTGCCTACATACTCAAGCTTGATAGCTCTTTTCTGCACCATATCTCGTATATAGAAATATCGGATCTCTATGTGCTTTGACTTGTCATGGAATATTGGATTCTCTGTCATTTTAATACAAATCTGGTTGTCACACATGATCACAGTGGGTTCCATCTCTAAGTCAAACAATCCTGATAGTAACTTTTGAAGCCATACTGCTTCACAACTAGCAAAGCAGGAAACTATATATTCTGCTTCAGCTGTGCTGAGAGCCACACTTGACTGCTTCTGGATATACCACGAGATCGTGGTAGATCCTAGACAATAACATCCACTTGATGTACTCTTCCTATCTAATATGCTTCCTGCCCAATCAACATCTGTGTATCCATATAATCTGAAGTCATGATCTCTACGATAATATAAACCAAGTTCTATCGTACCCTTTAGGTACCTCATCACATGCTTTGCAGCAATCAAGTGAACTCGTCTAGGTTCCACTAGATACTGACTTAGGGTGTTCACCACAAAGCATATGTCTGGCCTAGTATTCGTAAGATATAGTCATGGCCCAACAATCTGTTTGTACAGAGTTACATCCACTAACTCTGAAGAGTCATCAACTAATAGCTTTAAGTTGGAATCCATGGGAGTGGCCATGGCTTTGCATTCCAACGTATCGAATCTTTTCAAGATTCCCACAACATACTTAGCTTGGTTGAGAAAGATTCCATCTGGTCCCTGCCATACTTCCAGACCTAGGAAGTAGTTCATCAATCCGAGATCTTTCATCTCAAACTCTGATGAGAGCTTCTTCTTGCACTCGATAATCTGTTTCTTATTTCCAGTCAGAAATAGATCATCCACATATAGCAACAATATGACAGGTTCATCATTCATAACCTTCAGATAAAGATTGGGATCAACTTTACTTTTGGTAAAGCCCAAGCTTGTCAAGAAACTGTCAATTCTTCCATACCAAGCTCTGGGGGCTTACTTCAACCCATACAAAGCCTTCTTTAGTTTACATACATGGGTTCTTCCATCTTCCACTGGTGCAAATGTTTCTTCATAGTCAATTCCCTCTTTTTGAGAGAATCCTCTGGCCACAAATCTTGCTTTATAATTTTCAATGCTACCATCCGCATCATGCTTTATCTTGTATATCCATTAGGAGGATACCACACTTTTTTCTTTTGGTTTGGGAACTATATCCCAAACATCATTCTTCATTATTGACTGGTATTCCTCTGTCATTGCCTCTACCCACTCTTTCTTATGAATTGCCTCTTCATAACTAGTAGGTTCTTGATCTACAAGATCACACATCAAAGCCATATAGTTTGAGAAGGGATTTGGTTTCTTTCTCACTCTAGTGGAGCCTTTAGGAGCTCCATACTTTTCTATTCCTAGTATAATATCCCTTTCCCATGCTGGCTTTCCTTTCCTTGAAATATTTGAAAGGGGGGGTTCTTGTGGTTCTATCATATCATGGCCTTCAGGTGTTACATCTTCAGGGATGGGTACAGCCTCTTCAGTTCTGGGAGGTGCATCTTCTTCATATGCTTCTTCATACTGGCACTTCCTAGATCTCTTGAGAGATGCTTCTTCATCAAATGTCACATCCCTACTTATTTCCATATGATGAAAACCTGAGATGTAAATTCTGAATGCTTTGGATGCTTCACAATATCCAACAAATATTCCCTTCTTCCCAGAGGGATCTAACTTGGTCCTCTTTTCTTTTGGAATGTGAATGTACACTGGGCATCCAAATATCTTGAGGTGACTTACCTTAGGCTTCTTTCCTGTGAACACTTCTTCTGGAGTCTTGAAATTAAGAGCACTGTGAGATAGTCTATTTTGCACATAGACTGCTGTCCTAGCTGCTTCAGCCCATAGATACATAGGTAGGTCTTGATCATGTATCATTGTCTTTATAGCTTCCATTATGGTTCTATTCTTTCTTTTCGCAACACCATTTTGTTGGGGATTGTAGGGAGTGGTTAGCTCCGTTTTGATTCCAGCTTCCTACAGAAATCTTCAAAGTCCTTTGAAGTATATTCTCCGCCATGATATGTCCTGAGTATTTTGATTTTCTTTTCTGAATGATTCTCTATCAAGGCTTTGAACTCCTTGAACTTTCCAAAGACTTCATTCTTTCCTTTTAGAAAGTATATCCAAGTCTTCCTTGAATAGTCATCAATAAATGTGAGATAGTATTCATATCCACTCAAAGATGTGGAGGGCATTGGTCCACATACATCGGAATGAATTAACTCCAAGGTACTCTTAGTCTTTGTTTCAATCTTTGGAAATGGGTTCTCGATATTCTTCCCTTTTGCACATCCTTTGCATGTGCCATCATGATCAATCTTCAAGTCTTGCAGACCTATAACTACCTTGCTTACATGAGGTAGTGCTTTGTAGTTAATGTGAGCAAGTCTCCTATGCCATAGCTCATTTGGGCTAGTGGCTTCATGTACAAGGGTAGCTTCTGGATGTCCCTTGAGCTTGTACAAACCTCCTTCTTCTTCACCAATGACAATTGCATCCTTAATAGATTTACCTTTGGACCACATTAGTACTTGTCCATCAATAAATGCAACCCTATAACCTTTCTTGTCTAGTGCTGAGATGGAAAGCAAGTTCTTCTTCAATCTTGCTATATACAATATTTCCTTCATCTTCATGGGGGTTCCAGAATCAAGCTTGTAGTTTGCTTCACCAATTCCCTTGATGGGATATTGATAATCATCTCCTAATGACACTTTCTGTGGAGAAGTTTTCTCTTCCAATTTTGAAAGAGTTTTCTTTTGTCCAGTCATGTACTTTGAAGCACCACTATCAATAAGCCATGTATCCTCTCCAGGTATTATGGATCCAGAGAGTGCAGAGAATAGCACATACTCTTCCGCATCTTCTTCTTCATCTTTTTCTAGATATTCTCTTGAAGAATGGCCTTTCTTCCTCTTCTTCTTCTCTTCTAGATCTTTTCTTGTGAGGCCTTTCTTCCTCTTCTTCTTCTTCTTCACTATCATCTTTTGCAAGATGTGCTTGATGTCTTTTATGGTGAGGATTTTTCTTCTTCTTTGAAGGACAATGTCTAGCAATGTGTCCTATTTTGTGACAATTGAAACATTGGAAAGAAGAGTGTTTTCTTCCCCTTCTCTTCTAAAATCTTTGTGGAGATTGAGACTCCTCGTGACTATCCTTCTTGAAGTAGGATTGATTCCTTCTTCTCTTGGTGTGAGTGGCCAAGGCTTGGTCATATTCTTTGAGCAGGGCTTCTTTGTTGGAAACCCTAGCTTCTTCTTGAATGCAATCCTCCCATACCACATCAAACTTCATACTTTCTTTTTTGGCACACATAGTTTGGATGAATGACTCCCAAGGTCTAGTGAGACCATTTAAAGCAGTCATAACAAGTTCATCTTCATCAAGGGTATCTCCAATAGCATCTAGTTGTTCCTTGAACTGGGAGACCCTTGAGAAACAGTCTTGAATAGATTCTCCTTTATTCATCTTGGTGCTCTTCAATTGAGCTCTCAGGTTCATCTCCCTATTGATGTTCTTTCCCTCATACATTCTGGAAAGGGCATCATACATTTCCTTTGGAGTCTTCTTGGATGCCACTTGGAGAATCAAGTGGTCTTTGATAGAATCAGAAATGTTTCTCTTTGCCCTAATCAAATCCTTCCTATGCTTCTCTTTGGCTTCATCTTCTTCAGGTTCTGCAGCCTCATCCTTGATATATTGGGCAAGATCATTCTCTTCAAGAATGAGACCAATTCTGTATTTCCATGCCTGGAAATTTTCTATACCCTCTAGCTTGTCTTCAAGCTTAGTGCTTGGAGCCATCTTCTCAGGGGTCAAAGAGATTGAAGTTTCTCGGGAGATAGCATAACACTTACCAGGAGATGTGCTTGATTGAATTGAAAGTTCTGGTGTGTTCTACTTCTGGAAACTTCAACTTTTCACCTTCCGAATCTGCAACAGAATTTCTAGTTTTCTGGTCTTCTCTTTTCTGGTTTTCTGGTGCACAGGTTCATAGCTTTTCTGGTTCACTGGTGCATAGGTGCACATCTTTTCTGGTTCTCTGTTTTTTCTGGTTTTCTGCACTTTGTTCAAACTAGGGTTTGACTTTCCTAGAGTTCTATCCAGCCAAAAACCTCGATCCAGGGCTCAAAACTTCGATTTTGAGGAGGGCTATCCAGCCATGCAATCAGAATCCAAAAATTACTACTTTTGCAGAAACCCTAATTTTCACCGGAGGAGGAGAGAGAGATATTTTCACCTTGTGAAAGATGTCCTATTCAGGCTAGCTCTGATACCATGTTAAGTTTAAGTTAATTTGACTAGCAAGATCACTGAAAGAAACACAATCACAAGATAGACAAAGATTTACCCTGGGAAACCCTCATGGGGTAGAAAACCCAACAAAGATTTCCTCAATATAGATGATCAACAAAATACAAGATGTAGACTAAGACTAGACCTCCTTCTTCCTCATATGCAGAACTCTCTCTCACTTGTGCGCTACTCCCAAGTGGATGAATCGATGATCTAAGTGAGGAACATGCCTTCTCTACTTATACTTGTTTTCCGATTGACTTTTTACCCTATGGGGCTGACCTCTCCCAGGAGAGTCTAATAACCCAAAAATAATTAACTTAGGGCCGACCTCACATGGGAGATCTAGTAACCCTACTTACCACAATCTCTTGGAGGAATAAACATCTCCGGATACATAATAAAGTCCCATCGGAGGAATGAAACATCTCTGGAATAATAAAATACAAATATAATATTCTTAGAAGTTATAATATTTCAACAAGGGTCTATGTCATGATATTTTATCACTATCAAACCCATGGGAAGCACGATAAAATTTGATACAAAAACCAAATTAATAATTTAGAAATAAAATTTATAAAGTATACAAAATTGTGCAAGTGCTAGATTGCATTTCTCTTTAATCTAGGTGCAAAATGGGTAGGGATTTCAATGTATGCACTATAGTTCTTTAGTATTAGATATGAAAACCATATGTGAATGATCATAAAGTTACTAATAAAAGTATGAGTTATATCATATTTGATGTACCATTTAACTTTAATAATCCAAGTTTTTACTAACATTGTAACACAAAGAAATTGATTGAGATTTTCTTTTAAATAGGAGGAGGGTTAAAGAAGAAAGGGGGAAGTCATTTATTAGAATGAACAAAGGAGGAAACAATATCTTATATATGCATTGTCTTGATGCAAATGGATCCAAGAGGAATGGAAGCTTCAGACATGCCCTATCTATCTTGGAGCTTGTGGTTAACCTGTAAGAGAAGAAATTGTACTAGAAGATGGCTCTCCTCTTCCTATTACCTAATGGTGTAGTTTACCTAAAATATATTAGTACAGCCACATCCAAGCTAGGAAATAAAATAAGATACCAATAAAATTATTTTATCCAACCTATCAAAGATATACAATCACACCAGAAGTTTCTAAATCAAATGGGTAGCAATACCCTTCAATGGCCAAACAAGCAAATGCAAGAATGAGGACAAAAACATCTAAAGCAAATAAACTACTCATGAAATAAATAGACAAGATCATTATACCATATATTAAGATATCTTATGTATCCTCCAAATCCTTCAAATTTTATTCAATACAACTCTTAAGAGATAAATATTGTTACATTACTTTTCCTCCAACAATAACAATATCAAACCAAGAGGAGAAATCCTCTTTAGATTGCCAAAGGGAGATAGAATTCGCCCCCTTAGGATGGTGACACATTGAGGGGATCCAAAAACCTAATTAGCACTCCAATCATGTTAATGTGCCACGTGGAGGATACTTGGAGCTGATTGGAAGAGTTAACTAGGCTTCTAATGCACCACCTTTGTGATGGGATCTAGGAAATCCACCCAAATACAATCTCATGCATGCATAATGGGAGAAATGTGCCACCAATCCAAAATATAGAGAACAAACATGGTTGATTTATTTGTTAACTCACCCTCCAAGTCACAAATGCACCCCTTTTGAGCAAATTGAGGAGTAATTGATGAGTTACTACAATTTACTGAGCCTCCAAGCCCCAAATGCACCCCTCTTGAGCAAATTGAGGAGTAATCAATGAGTTAACATTTTTAAATAGTAAATCACCCTCTAAGTCACTAATGCACCCATATTTATGTAAATTTAGGAGTTTGACTTTCTTGGGTAAATCAAGGGTGCCCTAATTGTAGGAGAAGACTCCAATTCATGCAAAAACTTAGGGATTTGATCTTTAGATCCCAAATTTGAAAAAGGGAGCCAAATGTTTACTTGGAGATGAATTATGAAGTGGTAAAGGGCACCACCTTTATCTCCTTGATGAGGAGAGGACCATGCATTCACCCCCTCCTTGAGTGGGGAGGTGCCAAGAATATTCCAATTACAATTTATGACCTCCTTAACTCAAATTAAATAGTCTTTTCCAACTTGCTTCTCCTAGGGATTAAATAGGATATACATGACTCTAGGACCATGGGGACTAACTTAACTTGACATTGGACCAAAAAAACTTAGAAACCATCCTGAGGAACCTAGGTTATAACACATTTTTCTTTTTAGTTGTGAGTGAAAAAACCATGTTGAATTCTGATGACTAGGATCTAAGTTCAACTAGGTAAAAAAAAACAATCCAAAGGTGTCATAACATGAGTGACTCATTTGGGCTATCCCTTTTACACATGTAAAGGATTTCAAATTCTTACAAACAACCCCTCGTTGACCATGACAAAGGGGGTTCAAAGTAAAACAATTGAGCAAAATATTGCTTGATTTGATGGGGGAATGGAAGGTCCCTTCTTGATGAAGTCTTCCACCTAGTGAGCACCTTGTGCATACTGGGTGTTATAGCTTACAAATATGTGCACGATTTGTAATCCGTGTTTCCTCCCCTGACCATCTATCAGGCTATGGAACAGATATATGGTGCTCACAACCTCCTAATAACATGGATATTCCAACTTAGAGACCAAGGATACCCTCAAGAAATTATGTGGGGTGATTTGAGGCATAGCTCATGACCTTGGATTTCTAAAAGCTTCCTTTATAGGATAAGGCGTAGAATTTTCCCCTCTATAATTTAAATTGAACTTAGAATAATACTTAGTGTTGAAATCCTCTTAAGGTTGAATGCATCTGTTATGGAAAACAAATTGCACAAGTGTGCATACCTCGACTTGGTAAGGGGCTAGGCCTTGTAAGCTGTAGCAAGGCCTTAGTCATTGGAGCCCCTATGTGGTTGTGTGGTTGTCCTCCAAATGATCCCACAAGGGATTGTGTTGATTCTTGGAAAAATCCTTGCATCAAGAGTAGGGGTTCTCCCCAACGAAAAGTCCCAATTAGAATATTCATTGTTTGGAATAGAGAACCCTTCCAGTTTACGGTACGAATACTGTAGGATATGTTGTTGTTGTGGGTTTATCGGTTACAAATTAATCCACCATTTAAGTTTTATATTTTGTATGCAAATGCAAGGTCCTAATTCTAAATGTGCATCGTCCCACTTATGCTTGTTTGACAAGTAAACAGAGGCCTCACAAGGTGATGCGTAGGTTCTTAACTCTTTTCTTACCACCTCTATCTTACCAATCAACCAATAATATCCTACCAAAATGCATAATTTTAATCTATCTAATCGAATCTATCCTTTCAATGAGTGAAATTGGAAAAAGCGAGTAATGACTATAACTATAATTGCCTAATATGACTCCAGAAGTTAGCTACTGAAAGAAATATGTTAACAGTCACATAAAAGGATTAACACAAAGATAGCTTTGATATTGTCATTCATTTCATTTGTTACTCATAAATACACAGAAAATTGCATTTCATATTCATAAACAGTAAGATGATTCATAAACCATGAGAATAATCCAATAACAGAGGAATGATCTTACAACATATTGATGAAGAAAAGGAAGAAGTAATTATACATATTCAATCACATTTTTCCATGCAACATATGATGTACGCTTTCACCAAGAAAAATTGTCTTTTCTCATTAGTAGAAAATAGTTTCTTACAATATGATACTAGTCCAATGTTTCACAAGCCAAAATCCCCTTTCCCTTCTAGTTCCCCCTATTTATCTTTATAAAATCAGTTTTGAGGTGACTTATCACTTCATGTTCCCTTCAACCTTTTTGTTTTCCACCATTTTGTCCTTTTGTGGTTGCATCAACATAAATAGCTAAAATAAAAATAAAAATACAATATTTCATCAATTGGGTGATGCATTTTCTTGACTTTGGATATAATTATTCCAAATATCACACTCATAAGATATTACATTTAGTTTCTGAGGCTCTAATAATTTCAAGGCCACTTCATGGAATGGTAAGTCTTTAACCATAGAATTCAACCCTTTTGTTGCCGCATTATGACCATTTCCTAAGTGAAATGCATTCATGGTGGCTTGTCCAATGCCCTATTGGAGATCTTCTGCACTGAGTACGTCCAAAATTTTAATGGAAGCAATATCTTCTTTCATGATAGTCCTCAAATATTCTAAGACTTGTTCCTTTAGTACTAGCTCTTCAATGGAACCGACAGGCGGTAGATGACACTTCTAAAATTCTCTATAAATGTTTTGATGAATATCTTCGCACTTTGTGATAAAATCACGTACTTCATTTTGCAACTTCTTCTCTACCTTTCTACCACTTGTTGGGCGTATCCAAAATGTAACCCAATTGAAGGAAGTTTTGATAGAAAAGTACAGTTAGGTGACACCTAATGTCGGCTAGTTTTGGGAGAAGCAACTCCGCAATTCCTGAGAGGAGGGTATGGAACAGAGCAAATTGATAGGAAACGACAGTCCCCTTAGTAAATATGAAGTAATAAGGTATTTTAAGAAGTTAAGGATGAAGCGGTGAACTGTTAGCTACAGAAGAAGAGAATAAAGAAGCGAACATGTGCAAAGGACGTGCCACTATAGAGTCAGAGCCACGTGGTCAGAACTATGACTGTCATAGGAAGCGTCAGAGTTAGAAGAAGCGGTGCAAAATAAAAGCTGAGTTAGAACGAAGTTAAAGCAAAGTGCGGTCAACAAGAGAACCACAGGTTTTTGGGTTTAAGGTTACTATGGGAAATGGCCCATAGTTATTGTAATATGTGACCTTCAGGAACATCTATAAAAAGGGTCAATTTTGTATAAGAAAGCTTTGGGGAGTTGTTAGACTAGAGAATCAAGTTAGATATTGGTAGAATGTGCAGCTGAGTGTGCAGACTAAAGTTGGGTATGGTTGATCTTACTTCAACATAATAGTGTTGTTGTTGTTTTGGTATAGTCTAAGAGAGAAAATAATCTACAACTGAGTGCATGGATATCAATTGGAAAGAAGATTCTGCAGCTAAGTGCATAGACTGGAACTGTTATCCCCTTCCATGTAATATAAGAACTATTCTTGTGGATGTAGCTCCCATCTGGGGGGTGAACCACGTAAATCTCTGTGTTATGTGTATGAATCTATGATGTGTTTTGAATTCATGTTATAGTATGTTTATGTATTTTCTTTCATATGTATGAGAATGGATATCATATGTTAAGTAAGCACAACACATGTGTATGAATTTTGCGAAGAACACTAAGTATGATGAATGTGTAGTTGTAAACGCGAGGACAACACTTATTCAGCTAAGTCTGTAGGTTGTTGACAACTGTTAAGTGCGAAGTCATATGTTATAGTATTATTTTAAGTATATGCCAATTAAGAACCATATTTCGAGGTCACTTTCCACATCCACGCATCACCACGGTTACATAAATCTGATTCTGTAACCACCCATCTTCTCGAAGGGTGAGATTTCAGCCTGTTCCGAAAGCGCCGTGAAAGGGGGTATTTTTTTTGGTTTACAAAAACAATTGCAGAACTTGGGTCAGGCCATAAAGGAAATGTACTCCAACACAACTATCCAAGAGAGCTATGTTTAATTTCAGTTCAATAGTGGTCCTTTTTGGCAGATGTGGAGGAATTTCCTTAGCTTTCTTATTCCAGGCAATTAAATTCTTCATTTTATCATAAGTTCATGTTAACTTCTTCCTTGTTGTGGAAGCCTCTTCAAAAAATTGTTTCTTAGTGAGCAATTCTTGGGAGTGAAACAATTGTTCTTGCAACTCAGAATCACACTCACAGAACAATGTTAGATCTTGTTTTTGTTCTTGTACAGAGTTCAATTTTTCCACTAAGGTCTCCTTTTATCTGGTTAGATCTTCTACTTGAGCTTGTCAAGATCCCTTTTCTATCATAAGAGCCTCAACTTGTTGTTCTAATTGGGCCTCTTTTTCCTTTAATGCACTTATTTGATCTTGAAAATCAATTTTTTGTCATTCGATGATTACTACTTGGACATTCAAAGAGTCTTTTTCATCCTATAAATTTTGGTCAGTGTGCAAGATTTATCTTTTCTCCGATTCTAAAGTATCACACTGTCTTCTCATTTAAATCTCTTGACATAGGTCCTATACCAAATTGTCTTTTAGCTTAATTACTTTAGCTTTACTTCTTTCCACATCCTCAATTAATTTGCCGATATTATTCGCATTAGCTTGTGCATCAACAAAATTCATTGATGTTGTGAATTTAGGGTCCTTTTTTGTGCTTTCTGATACTTTGACTTCTTGTATAGTGGTGATATATGGTTGTTGAGCCACCTTCAACCTCTTTTCCTACCTTTTCATGATGGTTTTTCTTTTCGGATAAAAAACCATTGTTTCAAGCTTGGAAACTGAGTGTTGCTTTGATGGTGTAAATGGCGTGAGTCCTAGCTCAACCAAAGAAAGATGACCTGTTGTAAAAGGTACCTTAGTATTAGGATCAGTAGGATTATCTAGTTCCATGTCTTGCTTCCCACTCTCTTCCTACAAGTTCAGGGCTTCCACAACTTTCTTGACTTGTTCTTCTTCAATTTTCTTCTTTAATGTTTTTTATTCTAATCTTTTTTCTTCTTGTTATATTGCTATTTGGTCTGCTTTTTCTTTCTCCTCTTTCCTTCTTTCCTCTTCATCCCTTTCTTATTTTTGCATTTTTTCTTCCTTCTTATTGGCTAGCTCCTCTTCTTGCATAATGTTTGCATTTTCGTTCACCAGAGCTTCTTCATTAGCTTTCTTTCTTGCTCCTTCTCCTAAGTCTTCTTTCATTTTGATGGAACTTTCTTATGCTTTATTTCTAAATATATTCTTTAAATACATGAGATTATTTTCTCTCCTATACACCTATTCATCCTTCAAAAAATGATTGGTATACTCAAAATTAATCTTGCACGATAAGCAATGCTTCTAGACACCTTCTACTGGTTGTCATTTCTAACAAAAATATTTTCCCTGAAGTGATGAAAATCTAGTTCTTTCATGTAATCCTTTGCTCCTTTGGCCTTGTTGAATTTATACGCTCCAACCACAAGTGGGAGTGGTGTCCATGAGGCTTTCTTGTGTTCATTCAAGAAGTGTCCGACACATTGAAAAATACCTGCCTCACTACCTCCTTTAAGATAATGTCATCTGTAACATATTTGGGCATCGGTGAGGGATTCTTTGTACCTCTTTACATGCGTAGATACGTTCCTTCAGGAGTGAAATAATCATCATTGTGATGCTGCATACAACATGCAATTTGGTTATTCGTTAAAAATCAATTTATATAATGGCACGATAAATTCTTCCTAAATAAGCTTGTAGAAGCTTGCATGCTTATGGGCCCACATAATTTGATAGGCCACATATATCGGAGCTTCACTTGAATTCCACTTGCATCCCATCTTTGGGAAATGGTTCATGACAATAATGCAATCAACTAGATAAGATGACATGTAAAACTCAACTTTCTTATGCTTGATCCCCTTCTAAGCATATTTTATGGATTATACCATATCTTTTGAAATAATGTCAACCTAGTTAAATATGGTGTCTTGCATTGTGACATGATACAATAGTGGAATCCAACTGAGCTTGTAAATGCTTGCATTGGATCTTTCATATATTCTACATAAAAGCATAGTAGCGACCTTGAATGGATTTCTGCGGTTCTTGGTCTCATATTTCCCACTGGTCCTTTGTCGTAGTTGTTTTCTTGGGATTAACATCTTCTTTTCATATTCTTAATGTTCGATGTTTACACTCTTGACCCAATCATCCGTTAAGAAAACTTTAGGTTATGGTAGTTTGTAGGATTTGCTTATATGCACAGGTTGGAATGAAGCGAAGCCATCACCACTAGCACTTGCAATGATCCTAGATTTCACATCTGCATATCGAAACATCCATCCAATCACTTTTGAACATGGAAATAATTTTGGGCATGTGGAAGCTTTATGAAGAGCAGACTTCTTGATATTTTGGTATATCAAGCTTTCTTCTATGGTTGCATCAAGTATGTTTTGATCTCTTACAAGGAAATAAAGCTCACCCCACTGAAACTCAAAAGCTATCCACGTGGGATATTTGGTATCCTTGAACTGCACTTCCAAGTTCATTTCTAGGATCATCTCTACATCAGAATCTGATTCCACCATCCTGCCAAAAGAATGAAAATGGGAGAATTTCACACCAAGAGAATAAAAAGTGAAACTCATTCAAAATTCTTCAATTCTCATTATCACTCTTAACAATTTCTACACATTCTCATGAGCCTAAACACACAAAATAAATGGGAACTGGGAACACAATGACCAGAGACACATGAATTAGGACAGATTTGGGAGTACCAAATTGGTCCAGATTAAGAAGAATCATACAGCTGGGTATTGGCTTGGCCACTTAATTGTGTGCAGGTAGGATAACTACCCCAAGCTTGCAGGAGTGCTGCATTTAATCTGAATAGGTTGTGTTTAAATTGGTTCTCTTAATGGTTGAGGCTTAAAAGGCCTTGGAGCATCCTGGAGCTCAGGAGTACTGAGTTGGATGTTGGGTTTTTTGCTGCCGCTGAAATATCCTAAATAAATTGGAGAACAAGTTAAGGGTAATTTAAAAACCTATAGTCTAAACCTGGGGGACTGTGAACTCAACTCGGGGGTGACCTAAAAGAAAAGAGAACTTGCTGGTCAAAGGATGGGAGGTTTGTGCTTGGTTCCACTGGTTTGCAGAAATATAGATAAGTGTCTATGCTTTATTTGTATAAGTTTTTATAGACATTTGCTATATTTTACTATGCATAAATCTGATTTACTGTTTATTTATCATATATGAGCATGAATGTCTTATTGAACTGAATGTTGTATATGGGTCATGAACATACTTTTATGTCTCTGTCATTTTGGGTAGATTTATGATTTAATGCTATACTTCCAGTTTTCATAATGTTGTTTGAAATAGAATGACATATTCTTTAATGCAGTAAACAGACTGAGCTATGTTATAATTATTGATGTACAAGCCTGAAAGAGGAAGATCTAAATGATCATAGTTTATACTAACCCTAAGCAAATGTTGCATGTATTTAAATATATTACAGATCCTTACTTAGCAGATCCTATTTTAATGGCAGAATGTATGTTTCTCATGTTATGACTAAAATAAGGAAGACATGTAAACCCTAGGGTTTACATGTCCAGCCATTTAAATTTATAAGTCTTTTATTCTATTTTGTAGATAAAACATTGAGATTATTGTAACCAGATCTGTATCTATTTATTGGAAAAACAAATAAACATGTTCATGAATTAAATCTATAGTAGATGGATATAAAATCTTTGACAGAGTTACATTGTAATAGACTACATTTATATAAATATTGTTTTATATCCAATTTGGATTCATGTGATTGCATAATACATTGTAAATATTATCCCTTGAACTAGTTTTCGAGATGCTTTGTGGTTAGTTCTGGGTTGATTCTTTTATACGTGCTTTAGCTCTCGGTATGAGAAAGTGAGCTCCATGGGCCAGCACTTAACCTTGATCATGTAACCCTTCACAATTCTAATGGATTAACCAGCATCAATGCCGAAGCATTGTCAGAGGTTGGCGTGGATGGCCTCCACACAGGAAAGGGTTGCACCCTGGTCTCCACAAGGATCGTGGATGGATGAGATTTCATTAATGCGACTGCATCTAAGACAGAGCACAGGCTTATTATACTATGTATATATATATAAGTATAGGCTTGGATCCCTTGTGTATAGTTGACCTTTAATAAATTAATAAGTTATGTAATCGGGACTAAGTGCCTTGCTTAACATTTTAATAAACAAGTCAAATGTACAGATGGGAGACCCATTTGTATGCCATCTCAAGTTCATCATGTTACCACCGAGTAGATCGTGTTTAAGATTTAAGTGGGTGTGCCTTATTCGTAGGCATGGATACCTTAACGCGATGGTCACAGGTTCAACCTCGACATGAGATGGTGAAACCCTATATAAAATACAGTATGCATTTACCAAGATAAGTGTTATATTAATTTACTAATTGCAAGCTAAAAGGTTATTCAAATCACAGTTGCAAGTAAAACGTATTCCCTATCAATTCACAGTCGCACATGATTACATCCCTGCGACTAAGCTTATCCATTATAGTTAAATGCAAAACATTAAAGACAACAATGATTGTGTTCATATATCAAAAGAGGGACAAAGGCCGAGAACGGCCATAACCATTTTCATTGTTGTATAAAAAAAAACTAACGCATAAATGTTTCATTCAAATGCATTCATTATTTACAAACTAAATATTACAGTCCAGATATCTATCTCTCTTCTTAACACACTAAAACCCCTTCATGGGTCGACCAAGGCAAGACAATACTTAACCGACGATGCCCAGGTTTGAGTTTAATAAAGCATTCTTCATCATACAAGTACCAAGTTAAAATTACATTCACCTACAGGCTAAGAAAAGCCTTCAATGTCTACCAAAGTCGCATGCAATAGCAAGTTGGCCGAAGGCCGTATTGCAGCATGAACAAACAAGAGAAGCAACATTATTAAGTAACCCATCCAACACCGATGGGGTAGTTTCACCCGAAGGACCAAGGAGGACGGGTTACTTGGCCACGTTCGCAGTTGGTTATTCGTCCAAGTCATGGAAGAAACGCCGAATGACCCAACACGCCCACGGTCATATGGCTCCTGCGTTAAGAGGATCAATGTAGTAGTTAGTTACGACAATGGTAAATATCATGAGTAAAAGAGTAACATTGATAGAGAAGGTAGTGAGGCATAACTACTTACCGTTGGGTCATCCAATGCGAAGCCCAAGCTAGATTTGTACCATATATGCACATAGAACACAATAAGTTAAATTGTGACAGCATATTTATGCATACAACGAAGCAACGAAGTAAAATTTTGATACTTGTGTAAAAGTGAACCTTCTTACCTTAAGATGTGCAACCCAAGCGATTTCTGTCAGTAGCTACCTCACGCAAGTGTTGGAGTGTTTTGGGATCCCTCCTCCCTGGTTCGAGAGTGAATGCAATGATCAAAGCAAAAGAGCTCAAAGGAGCCCGATGGATTTCCAAATGAACAACGATTGCAAAGTATGGTTTTGGCGTAACGATGTGATACCGGTGGGAGGAGTGGAGAGCTTTAAACCCGGTCATAATCCCATTTAATTATAGAGTACCTCGTAAGGGTTGGCGCCAACAGCCACAGCTAATATATACGATGCTTATGCTCTCACAAATCCCAAGCTGGCAATCTGGATCATGATCGACGCTTACAACTCACTCTCCATTCAATTCCACTAGCAGTCAAATATTAATGCAACCATCCTTGGAGTTGGAAACCTTGTGTGAAAGCCAGCATGGCTAGCTGGAGTACAAGCCTATGTATTCATTGCACTGAGTATTGAACCATGTCGTTTCCATGTGAAGCAACCTGGAAAGAAGGCACAGCAAGGTTTAAAATTCTGGTTCAGGAGTTGCATAGTCTACGTGGCAAGAGTACAAGTCAAACACAGTCACCACATTTTATTCGTATGCATTGTTTAAAACCTTAATGCTTGTGCTGCAAAACCCTTATATTCTACTTATGCATCGTGGCATGACTTTCACACGAAGGCCAAGGTTGGGCCAGTGGTATGCACTTAGTGGCATGGTGGTAGGGTTCACATAAGCCAAGGTCCAACATGGCATTGACCTGGCCATGCGCTTTGACCTAAGTCGTATTATTTTATGTGACAATGCATTTCATTAAGTTAGGTCTTAATGTATCGTTTACATTGCAATTTCCATAAGTTATATCGAAATGGATTCGTTTTATCCTAAGTTCATTGTTATGGCAATTCCATATGCTACGATAGCATATGAGGTTTATACCAATGCTTAAGTGGTTTAGTGTGAGCACTAGGTGGAGGCATTAGCTCGTGGTTAGACTATGGTCAACCTTTAAGAGCTTAGATATTATATATATATATATATATATATATATATATATATATATATATATATATATATATATTAGGTTAATATATATACATATATATTATATTGTATTAAGTTGTAATATTTGTATATAGTTACTATACCTCATGTTATAAATATATATATATTAGGTGGTAATACATATATAGTTTACATTGTATTATATATAGTTTGCATTGCAATTGTTTTATTATTATCAATTATGTTCTTTATGCATGGATTTAATTTAAGGAACTATGGTAGGTTAATACTATAGCCTAGCATTTACATAGTTAGTGTTAGGGCTAGTATGATATTAATACATAGGGTGTATGTTAGTACTTAAAGCACAACATATAACTATGCAGGTTAAATTTATATTCACATTAATACTGTACTAATGATAGTTAATAATTAATAACATATTTATGACATTAATATAGCTATTAATTGAAGTATTAATGCTGCTTATGTAATTTTCATATTGTCGCAAGTTTGCAGAATGTAGTGATTATACCTTCGGTGGATACTTGAATTGGTAACTAACGCAGTGACATACAAGGACGTTGCCATGGTTGTCACTTGTTAAAAAAATCACGTAGAAGAGACGTGACACTGATACCTTCCACCTTTGAACAGAATGTGTCACTCCTCAAAGGCACATGTTTCCTATGGACAAAGTGTGGCACTGTAAATTTATAAGGAAAAATAGAAGGTTCAAGCAACTTTTAGAAACTATGGCTTCATGGAGGCTTATCCCTATGAGCTAAGAAAGGTGGAATTTGATCCCCTTACCTTTTGGGATAATACCTTGACCTTATCCCACAAATCCTCAACCTATTCTATCCCTTTAGGCATATATATACAAGCCCTCTCTTCATATTTGTAGAGGATAAATATAGAGCACCTAAACGCTAGAGAAATTATGCTGGAGCTTATTCCCTTTCATCCATTAGGAGGCAAAAGATTGGACCTTTGAGGATACGACCATTTGGAATAAACTACAATGTAAAATATTGGTTGTAATCTCTCCCTATGTATTTATTTCATTTACAGTAATACATATTCTTTCCATAAAGTCTTGTTGTATTAATATCTTTAGAATTAGTTTCTTTGACTACTAGTTGAAGATAATCTATATTGCATATTATTAGTATTTGTCTGTTTCCACTTGTTTGTGCATTGTCTTGCAGCCAAAGATCCAGAGCTACATCAAGCAAGGAGGTAGCACTACAATTATAAGGTAAACCATTCCTTCATGCCTTTTGCAATTTGGTTAATCTAGGAAATATTTCTACATTTTGTATTTTTTTTGTTCTAGATCTGAACCATTCGAACTAGGGAGATTGATTAGTGTCCGCATTGATGGATTGTCCGTAAACAATTATTTTTTAGGGTGCTGAAAGGTTATGTACATTAGGTCCCATCATTATGGATTTATGTGTTATACATGAGTTTGTAGTAAGAGAGGCGTAGCTATACTTTCAAAGGAATTACTGTTTTGCGGACAATCTACTGAGAGCGGACTCAAGGTCTGATCTCCCTAGCTTAACGTAAGTCTAGAACAAATAAGATAGAACATAAAGTACTTTCCTAGATCGTATAGAAATACATATGTAAGAGCAGATCGTTTACCTTAGATTTGTAGATCCCTTTCTCCTTCGTTGATCCAATGCTCCAGCACTGCCAGATTGCAAGTAGCTAAACCTTGTTGAACATGTGACAGACCACGAGAATTGAAAGAATATATCTCATATGATAGATCTAAGCTAATAGTTAAGGAAGAAATCTCTAAACATCATCAAGGAGACAACATTTATGGAAATAAATTATATTAATTGTATTGAAGAGTGGAGAACTACAATAGAAAAGAAGATTACAACCATTGCCTTAATGTTGCAAGCTCCTTCCGACAAGCCATGCCAAAGCTCCTAGAGAGAAGTGGATGTTCCCCAAGCTAGAGTATTAGATCTATTGAGCTTGATTTCACCAGCATAAGAGTACCATAGACTTCCTCCCCTTGGGATGGGAGTGAACTTCATTTAAATAGGACTAAGTGGATAGGGTATGGCTAGGATAGGTTGAGATATGATAGGAGAGGCTTAAGGGATCTTTCCAAGGTGATAGGAATTGAGTTCCATCTCTCCCAAGAGGTCAGGGATAGGGTCCCAAGTCAGCAAGCTTCGCGAAAGGGCTCGAAGGGCTATTTTTGTCCATTAACTGACATCGGTGCACCCTGCAATAGAGGAAGCTGTGACATCGCATGTTGCATGAGTGAAACCTGCGACGACCTCTCAAAACCTAGTACAAATGGGTACAAATCCTTCCAGGTCAATCACTGAATCAAGGTAACTCCAGGGGTGTATACACTGAATCTCATGATGGGAAGATTTTAGGTGTGACAAAATGCCCCCCAAAGCATGAAGCTGTTGAAATATAGACAGGTGAAGTGCTTCAATAGAAGGAATGGAAACAGACTTGTTGGACAAAGGACACTGCTGCAGTACAACTAACTCTGAGTATACAGTCTCAAATGACTCACAACATGGCTGCCGACCAATACAATGCAGATCCATGGTAGTAATGACTGACTGAACACAATCATGCCTACTAGACACAAGCGTAGATCCATGATGAGATGATAACACAGCCACGACCAATACAAATGTGGATCCATGTACTGTAACTCAATACAAACGCCATCACAACCTAGGTAAAATATGACTTCCCAGGGTCTTCAAGTTGAACCCGCAATGATTCGAATCTATCCATGTGATTACAAAGGTCTTGAAGTCGAACATGGTAGAAACCACTTGATTACCGGTCATTGATGTAAACTGTTAACAAGCGCGAGGGAGATCACCATTAATGTCAATGATTCCCAAGGTATCATAGTACATATCACCAAGCGTGAATAAGTGAGTTGAAGTTGAACTCAATATGAAATATTTCAATAAAGAGTCAATGATGTAAACTCATGTTGAAAGCAAGGAAACCTTCCATTGAGGCATGCAGGGCCAAGGTACTTGGTTGGTTTCTAGATTCAATCCTCAGATGATGAGTTGATGTCGACAAGGATGAATCCGTCGAAGGAGGGCCATGATGAATCCCCCATCAATCAACACGAAACACAACAAAAGATGTGTAGAGAAGATCGGATGGTATAGTAACATGCAAGAATGACTCAGAGTAGACCATCATGGTGATGGGCGTACTGACTGCAGATGATAAATGGTGGATGTATTCTTGAACATGGGCATGGCATGACTTGGCAGTATTGACATGAAGAGTCCAACACTAACTCCTAATGCGAATGATGAGGGAATCTTTCTTTGAATGACTCAAAGGTGTAACAAGACTCAAGAAGTAGGTAAAACTCGGGGACAAACAGATGACCCAAGTACAGTATGCAAATGCAGATGAGTGCCATGTTCAAGAACAACTATGTACTGCCATTAACAAAGTGTGTAACATAAAAGGATTCCTTTTTCCCCATCATGAATGATGAGTGCCTCATCTATTTTTTACGAGCTTGATGAGGGTAACCATATGCTCGGTATAGATCATCTCATAGATGATTCCAATCCCAAATGTTTTCCGAACCTGGGATAGGAGGGGTTCGTTCGATGGTGGGCCCTTCAATGTAAGAGTTTGACGAGTCTATAGAAGGTAAAATCGGTTGTCATTTCATGTTTAGAGAGTCTGAAAAGAACTAAAGAAGATTCCAACAGTCCTTTTTCGTAAAGTTAGCCTCATCGCCCGAAAAAGGGTAAAACGACGCAGGAGAGGACTCTTTTAGTCATGATTGGCTGGAGTATACATTTTTTGTAAGTAGTGACCCCTGGTCTGAAAAAGGGGTAAACTATCACTAGGAGTACGACCATTCAAATACTTTAACAAGTGTGAACGCGATAAGTTCACTTGGCAATCTTTTCATTTTTCAAGAGCGTGAAAAGAGATTAAAGGTAGACTCTGGGGGGTATCCTTTTCCATAGAAGTTTAATGAGCTCAGAAAAGTGATAAATCGTAACTTGGTATTTATTCTCATAGTTTCAAGAGCACGAGAACAAACAAAGAGTAAGCTCGTCATCATAAAATAATTACAATCCAACTGTTGCAAAATAATGACAAAACATTAAGGGATTTTCCCATACCTGAGATGACCGTTGTAACGTGAGAAATGACATAAAAGACCACTTAACAACTCCTGCACACTTGGAAACTAGGTCAAATGGTCAACCGATATTCCAAATATGATCAAAGACGATTAAAACTATAGCAAATGACCTCAAAGCATCAAATATTTGAAAAAGGAATATATTATATTTCACTTATAAGTAGAAAAAATGAGTCAAATATAGTACCATTGTTTCATTTGCCATTTTGGGAGAAGAAGTGCCAATTTGGAGCCAAAATTTCACTTATCGATTCCGGGAGCTATGAGCCGCCATTTCACCCACCGTCTAGAGCAGGTAAGCCTAAACTTCATCCAGCAAAATTGTAGTGGATTACATTTTGATTTTAGGTCCATTTTTTAGGTTTTTGGATGGATTTATGGAGGGTTATTGCACCCTCAGCTCGTCGCAGTCTGCCCTTTCAGGAACTGCGACGAGACTGACTCAGTGCAAGTCCCAAAAACATGGAGTGCGACGTCATCGCACTGTGTGCAATAACACAGTGCGATGGCGGAAACGCATATCCCAACCATCAATTTAAACCCAAAAGGTGGACTTACTATGGTTGAAGTGAGGTCTAACAATCTTAAAATGCTCACTTTGGCAAGTTGATATCAAGCAAACATGGTATTAGAGTGGCGAGAAAGAGAACACGAGGTGGAATATGTACAAGCCACCAATGATCTACAATGCGTAAATGCTTTAAGAAACTGTGGTTTTCTCAAGTTCTTTGAGATTCAGGGCATGAGGGCCCAAATCCCTCTGCTGTCACATATGCTCCAGTGCTGGGATGCAGCCCAGCAACACTTTGTGATTGGTGAGCACATCCTCACCATAGATGTTGAGGACATCTATTTTCTTACTGGTTTGTCCCGGAGAGGGGACCCTATAGTTCTCACCGGATCACGAGCTAGTGATCGCACTATTGATGACATGGTGACACAACATTATATTGCTCATGCTCGATCTTCTAGTGGGAAGATTCCATTAGGGATGTTGTAAAGCATTCACTGTGTCCCATATTGTTCACTATTACTAGAGTGGCGGGGAGCCAAGCTCCACACATGGCCACTTGGGCTCATATGATCTATGTGGAGGATTGTATGTGCCCCAAGATCTTAAACTAGTGCGAGGGTCTCCTTGCAAACATCGGAGCTCAGTTGACCAAGTGTCGGCGGGGAGAGCTCAAGCAGTTTGGATATGGATCGATAGTGATATCGTTCCTCTTGGAGTGGATCCCTCTTTTGCGCCCATAGGTAAGACTGGATGACAGAGATCCTAGGGATCCTCACATGCTCAGATGGGAAGAGGTGATGGACGGTCATGGTGGGGGCACTATCATCAACTTTGGTGTTGAGTTCTTCAATTGGATGGAAGGAAAGTTGCTCATGGTTGAGGACTACCCGTACGACAGTACGGATTTCAGAGAGGATCCCAACTTAGTGCTGCCCGAGGGTACAGCATGGGGAGACATCGGTAAGAACAAAACCCTTGTATTTTTTAAGTTTTGTATATTTATGATTTTTTTTTATTGTAGTGCTGACAAGTATATAACATGCATGTACATATGTGGGTGCCATACGGCCCGTAGGAGTCTCTCTTCTGGTGAGGAGAAATAGAGGTGGGGAAGTAGTTGTGCCCCCAGGTGCTCATGCTGCCATCGTGGAGATGGAGGATGTGTACAGGAACTTGTCCCAGCTGATAGTGGATGTTCCTGAGCCAGTAGTAAATGACTTACCGAGACCTATGCAGAGGTTCGGAGTTGGAGCGTCTGTACGCTTCAACGTTTTACTCCACAAGGTAGCGAGGACAATGGAGTGCTTCCATTCTCAGCGACAGAGAGCTGTCCGTCCTAGGGGTGTACGAGCTTGGAGTCAAGCCTGATGACGTTATTATACTTGTACTAAGAGCTTAGAGGCCTTAGATTTTGTACTACTGAAAGCTACGGGGCTTCATATTTTGTAGAGACTTACTGAAAGCCATCGTGCTTCATATTTTTGTACCAACACTACTTTTGATGATATATATATACAGACATTCCCGACTATTTATACATTATGTGTTTTAAAAATGATGAATGATGTGATCTTGTTCATATGCTTTTCTTTTTATACAGTGTATAATTTACATGTTGTGAATGCTTTTACATATTATGAGTATTATGTGTGTGCAATGTACCAATTTAGAATGAAGTTGGGCATCGAGTCAACAATTGCGTTTAACTCTCGTGGAATGTGCAGGTATTGAATGGATTTAAATGACCTTTCCAGGAGACAAACTCGTCTAAAGAGACGGAGTAGGGTAGGATCGCAGATAGCATAGATCTCGTTAAGATGGGAAACCACTAATTGAGAATCCATGTGGATGACAATGTGGTTCATACCCAAGGAAATAACATTGGTTAAGGTTCCAATTACCGCCTGATACTCTGCGGCATTGTTGGTTGCAAATCCAAGGCAACTTCCTCCTAAGTTGAGAAGCTCTCCTATTGGGTAATACAGTACCCAGGCCGCTAAGGCAAGGTTATGGGTATGTCGGCTGGCACCGTCTGCGAATCCGTAGCATGTTTCCATCTGCACACGCAGACAGAACATGGTATAAGAAGCGGAAACAAGATCTAAAGACACTCAAAAATAAACGCATCACACCACACAAAAACACACAAACACGCCATGTATAGTATATACAAGAAAGTCTATGCATGACAGGTTCAGGCATAGTACCTCTTCAGGTAAATCCCATTACGGGGTTCACCCAAAGATATTCCGTCATAGTCTTCAAGCTTGTAAGCTCCCTTTTCCAAAACACATTTGACAATGTAAGGTTCGTGCCACATGGACTCGAACTTTCCTGTGCCTAGTTTGTCATGTTTCTGGTCGTATGTGAGGACCAGGTCACCCTCGTTGAAAATACAAGGTTAAACTGACTTGTCATATTGAGCTTTCATGCATTTCTTGTGTGCTTCGTTAGCAAGAGCAGCATCTCATTGGGACTCGTCAAGTTTTGCTCAGTACAGGAAACATTCTTCCTCAGTAGTAGTGTTAGGAAGAAGTTCGACAGCGAGTTGTAGATGTGGAATTTTGCACTCTATAGGAAGGACAACCTCCAATCCATACACCAATTGAAAAGGAGTGAAACCTGTGGCGGTTTTAATAGAATTTCTGTAGGCCTGTATGCTGAAAAGAGCATATTATGCCAGTTGGACTTATGCATACCTACCATCCTTAGACCATAGTTTTCAAGACCTTGTTAATGGCCTCGACCTGTCCATTGGACTACGGGTAGTAAGGTGTTGAGTTTTCATGGAAAAAACCCAATCTATCACTTAGTTCATCAACCATATGGTTCTGGAAGTGAGAACCATGATCGGTAACTATCGCCTAAGGAACCCCAAACCACGCTATTACATGATTGAACATGAAGAGTGCGGTGATTTTGCCGTCATTTTGGTATGTAGGCATTGCCTCGGCCCACTTTGTGAAGTAATGCACAGCTACAATGATGTAACTATGCCCCCTGGCCGAGGTAGGCTTACAATGCATAAAATCGATGCCCCATTTTGCAAAGGGGTCCACGGTAATAATCGGATGTGTGTGCTTCTTCGTATGAAAGTGTTGACATGGAGGACATCTTTTCACGGCCTCAATACAATCTTTGAAGATAGTAGGCTAATAATATCCTGCATGCAAAATCTTTTAGGCTATAGCCATCCCAGAGAGGTGACCGCCACACGCCCCAACATGATAGTCATTCAGAATGCATTCAGCCTCATCGTGAGTTAGACAACGTCGAAGAATTGAATCGACGCCACAGCGGTACAAAGTACCACTGATGATCAGATAATACTTCGCATGGTGACATATTCAACGACAGTCATCGCGATAGAGTTGAGGGTTGAATCATTGGGTTTGAAGATATAATGAAATATATCCATACCATGGATCAGTTGTACTAATGAGAAACAACGATTCATCCAGAAAAGAGTCATTGTGCTCAACTTCTACATTATAACGGGGAAGGTCACACATAAGTTCAGGAAACACCAAGGACTTTTTAGACTTGGATTTCTCAAAAAGAAGGTCGAATTCTTGCAGTATCACAATCCAGCATGAGTACTTTCCCCCAAGCACCTGATGTGTCAGTATGTGGTACATGGGGTTCAAGTCTGCGATGACGGTGGTGGTGCAGAGCAAGATATAGTGCCAGAACTTTTGGACAGCGATGACTGCCACGAGAGCAAGCTTCTCAACATGTGAATATCTAGTTTCGGCATCAATGAGACCCTTACTCAAATAGTATATTACATGTTCCTCGGTGTTTTGATCCTCCTGTACCAAAACCATGGTGATAGTGGTAGCAGAAGCAGCGAGATATAAGATGTAATATCGGAAATAGTTTGGTGGTTGGATTACGGGGGCATGTGTGATGGCATGTTTGATGCTATCAAAGGATTTTTGAGCTTGATCGTCCCAAATGAATGGGACGTCCTTCTTAAGTAGTTTCATATACCCCTTAGTCTTCTCCGTGAAGTTACAAACAAAACGCCTTAAATAAGTCGCCTTCCCTTGGAGACTTTGAAGTTCCGTCACATCAGTTGGAGGTGGTAGGTTGACAATGGCCTCCACCTTTAAGGGATCGATGTGAATCCCATCCTTTGAGACAATAAACCCTAAGAGGAGTCCAGACTCAACGCAAAAGATACATTTATGAGGATTCAGACGGATATTGTACCATCTGCATCTAAGGAAAATGGCTGTTAGATGATCCATGTGGAACTCACGCTGCTTTGAATGAGCAAGGAGATCATCCAGGTATGGTTCCACAAAGTTCTTAATGTCATGGAAGGCATACGACATGGCCCGCTAGAATGTGGCACCGGTGTTTTTAAGGCCAAACGAGAGTTTATGGTATGCAAACGTCCCCCAAGGACAGATGAAATCCGTCTTATGTTGGTCGGCTGGGTTGATCTCAATCTGGTTCTAACCAGAAAATCCATCCATGAATGAAAAGATGACGCTTCCGGGCATAATTGTCGATAATCTGGTCAATGAATAGGGTCGGGTAGTTGTCCTTTGGACAAGCTTTATTAAGGTCCCGATAATCGACACAGATGCAAATGGTACCCTACTTTTTGTTCACAGGGACGACGTTTGAGACCCAATCTGTCAACAGGATAGGATAGATGAAGCCAACCTTTAAGAGATTTTCAATCTCTGCCTTGATCACCGCAGTCTTCCGGGGGTGTACTGGTCGCACAAATTTTGACGTACAGGTTTGATGTCGGGATAGGATTTTATTTCATGATAAATAATCATGGGGTCTATCCCAGGAATATCCTCATAGGACCAAGCAAATACGTCTCGAAATCGCTTAAATAATGCCATACCAATAACTATTTCTTCAGGGGAACACTTCTGGCCTATGCGAATGTGTTCCACTACACCAGGTTTCACCGAGATGTCTACCGAGGTGGTAGGCTCAATGTTGGACAAGTTTCCCTCAGTGTCCGAAAGACATGTAATATGGGGGAATGAGGGAACGGGTAGATATCCAGTGAAAAGATGTTGCTAATGTTGTCCTCTATGTACTCCAAAGGAGGAAGAAAAGACGACCTATGGTGGAGGTCATCCCACGGACCACGGGTCATCCCACGGACCATCATAACTTCCATGATGGACTCATATGAATGAAAAGTATGAAGTAAGAGATCAAGTAGAGATGATGCCCGTCGTAGAGAACAGGATGGGGAAGTCACAGTTAAGTGGATCTCCAGCGCTGACTGGATAGCCTCACAAATATGTTCAGCGGGTGAAAGAGGCATTGTGTCTCCAATCAGGTGTGTTGTGGCTTCGTCATGTACAAGCCAAGTATCAGTAGAGTGAGATGAAACCTCTATGGAGATCATGTTCACCGAGGCGACATGATTAGGGGGGTCTGAAATTGGAAAAACACCCATGAGAGATGAATCTTTCAAAAGGCCAACCCCTATACTCTCATACTATTTTGACGTTTGTCCAATGGAAGGAACATGGTCACCAAGATGAGTAGTAGTGTTTGGTGTGCAAAAATCTAATTAGTCAACAGTAACAATTCATTCTTGGTGGGGGAATTGTACTATGCGGAAGACTGAAGAGGCTACTGCCTGCATGGCATAAAACTAATTGCGACCAAGCAAGAGATTATAATCTATTGGGGCCGAGACCATTTCCACATTAATGGTTACGGTCTTTCCGCCCAACTCAACTGCGAGAGATTGTAGGAGCCCATGAGGTTGAAAGCCACGCCCGTCGAATGCTTTCAATGTGGTAGGAGAACGATTCAATTCGAGGGAGCCGATGGCTCTCCAACAGGCGATCGACATGACAGAAGTAGAGGCGCTTTCGTCCAAAATGGAACGATGGACAATTTTCCCAGCAATGTTCGTAGCCACTTGCAATGCAAGCTGATGGGAAAGCCTCAGCTTGGCGTAGTCAATTCGGAACATGATGGTATTCCAAGAATTAGGGTCAACTGCACCGATTGCTGCAAGGAGAGTTTTGCGTTGATTAGGACAATTCTGCAAAACTTCCAGTGTGGACATGGCACAAGGAACTTGTGCCAAGTCCTCTATGATATTGTAATTCTGTGCTGCCTGAGCATTAGGATTGAAAACAACTTTTCGAATCGTGCTTTTGGGAAGTTGCAATATCAAATCTAAGGATGAATTCTCAATGGTGAGAGAAGTTGATGGTACAGTGACATTAGGTAAGGAGTTGGAAGCTTTTTCAGTATTAATTCCAATAGGTTCCTTTGAAGGGACCGAGTCATATGATCGCAAGCGAGTGTTCAAATTGATCGTTTCATTACGCACCATGAGAACATGCACGGTATTGGATGGTTCCCCCTAGGCTGGGGGGGTTGAGCAATCATTTGTTGATTTTGAGTGGGAAATGGATCGTTGAGGATTGCAGGAGTCAGTTTACCCCTAAGAAACTTTTGAGCTTTATCTCTATGGGGACACTCTTTGGAGAAGTGATCATCTCTGTACAGTAGACAAAGATACTTTAGTTTTCGTTTCTGTCTGGTGTCGTCAGGAGTGCTATTTCGTTCCTGCTAGGTGGAAGAATTCTTAGGTTTCCCTTAGTTCTTCTTCTTGCCGCCGGACTTCTGAGATGAAGCTGATTGGACAGAATTCACCTCTTCAATTACAACAGGAGTGGTGGATTTGGTGGTGTTGTGGCCATCCTGAGCTGGTAATGGGGAGGAACCATGGAGGTTTGACGCTCCAATGGCGTTAGAAGCAGGTTGGGTTTTAAGGGATCCAATGATGCCATCTGTTTGGGGTCCCTTAGGAGGTTTCATGGGGTCATAAGTGTCGCAGGGTGTGTTAGGAAGAATTTCAAATAGTGTTCCCGATTGAGCATAGACCAAGTCTAGGTAATGGGCACGAGCGATAGCTTGTTCTTCAGTGACAGCACCGCCCATGGCGACATGTTGAGCTATGTGAGGAATGAGAGACTTCGTAAACCAATTTTCTAGGAGTTGGTCTAGAATGGGAGCCTTAATCAAGCGTCTTCTCCTCAACCACTCATGTATATGAGTAGAGATATGAGTATCGGTATTCTGGCGGAGAGAGGTGAGAAGGTCTGTACCAGTTTCGTACCGTATAGGCAGTTGGAAGTGAGTCAAAAATTTCATAGCAAGAGAACCGAAATCATGAAAAGAATGAGGTGGTAGTTCGATGTACCACTTGGCAGTCAAACCAGTGAGAGTCCATTGAAATAATCTCAAACAGATTGATTCGTCCATCAGAGAGTTGGATGAGCACCATAAATGGTGTGTCATCACATGGTGTTTGGGATCCTCGTCTGGCTTTCCGTCAAACTTAGGTATATCTAATGGAATTTTCACCGGAATCGAGGGCCAGTTAGTTTCTTGGCATATGGGGTCATTCGTCAGTCGAGATAGATCAGGTAGGTCCAAAGTGGCCAAAAAGGGCAGCTGATGATTAGGTTGCGGGTACTGGTAGTACCGGTAAGGCATGTAAGGACTAGTAGGACCTCGTATCGACTGAATAAAGGGTGACCACGGAGGAAACTGACCGTAGGGGGGTGTGCCACCCGGACCGTAAGGGGGTCCTCCACCATAAGGTAGTCCATTCCAATAAGGTGGGGGTCCACCTCCACCACCGGGAGGAGGTGGAGGTCCACCACCACTGCCGGGAGGAGGTGGGGGTCCATAACCATAATAAGGTGGACCACAACCGCCTCCGCCTAGATGGGGTGGTGGACCAACTTCGCCGCTAGAAGGATGGGGGCCCCCACCACCTCCGTCGCCGGAAGGATGAGGGTCTTCACTACCACCACAGACACCATAATAATTAGATCCACCACTGCCTCCACGTGGAGGGGGTGGTGGACCACCTCCACCACCCGAAGGGAAATGTCCTCCTCCACCATAATGGGGTGGTCCTCTTCCACATCCGTCGGGGGGGTTGGTGGACCATTCCACCCACCGTCGGAAGGGTGGCGGTCATTGTTGGTAAAATGAGTTGGACCTCCGCTAGAAGGGATAGGTATGCCTCCTCCAAAGTTAGGTGGGGGATCGCCCCCTCCAGCAGGAGGTGGGGGTGGACCGATCAAGGCTGGTGGTGCTTGAGGGATAGTTGGTTGGGTTCCATGTTATAAAATGGGGTGTTTCCCCCATAGAGTGTAGGGATTTCTGGGATAGGGTATCCCGTATGATGCGTTTCCAAGATTAGATTGACCCGGCACAGGGTTAACAGAACCTAGATATGCTTGACTCTATGAGGGTTGAGTTACATTAGATGGCCCCCCAACATGAGATAATCCCATGGTGGATGGTCTAGCGGGTTGGGGGGGTCCAACGGGAGGCCCGTTGGGGATTCCACTGCCTATGTTCTGGTTAGGAAATGGGGGTTTCCCCCCAGCCACAATAGGCTGACCACTATTCAAAGGTTGAACCAACATAGGTTGTTGATTAGCTACCATAGTAATAATGTTACCAATGAGATAATCCGAGGGAATGGAGTATCCTCCCCTCGAATTTTGAGGTAGGGGAGGAGCTGGTAAAGTAATTGTGGTAGTAATAGGTGTGTTGGACTATTGTCCTTCAACCGGTTAGTTCACTTGAAGTGCAGGACTGGACTCTTGCGAGGGTTGACCAGTCTCATTAATGGTCAGGTTTTGGAGGGATGGTTTGGGTGAACCAAAAGATATCGGATGAACTTAGGTGTCTCTATACCGAGGTCGTTGTTCGAGACTTTGTCTTCAAAGTTCATCACCCCTAACACATAATCGTTCTAGATGATCATGAATAGGGCCGAAAATCTCGGCTGGGTCGGGCCTGTAGAAGGGTCTAGAGAGTTATGGATTAGTCTAGTTGGGTGGGGATGCGATGGAAAAATGAGCCACTGGGTGACCGGTAGAAGATGTCCAATAGGATGCGGCTGGACCAGCAGTTGTTGTGGGGTTGTCCTGGGGTTGATTTATCCATTCCAACGATCCAGGCTCTCTCGACATAACTGTCGGGAGGGTATCGTCTTGTGAAGTAGAAATGTCCACCTCTTCACCCTGTGGGGTGTTGGAGGTGGATGAATCTAGTGGAGTTGGGGGAAACAAAATTCCCCCAACATTCAGAGTGGGGTTCTCAACTTCAGTAACTACGACCGTGTTATGTTGATCCATTCTTACCCACGAAATAACCTCCGGATTAAGGGGATATTCGGGTGATAATTTTAAGATCCTACGAGATCTTCTCTAGGGAAAATCCTCTAGAGTGTTAGGAAAATCAACCAGGGTGGATGAAACAACGTTTCTCCTAAGGGTATGCTACAAAAGAAACGTAGTCCAGAAAAACCTACTCAAACTAAGGAAACACTCAGACTTATGTGACAGAGTGGATTCAAATTCTGGAACCTCGCGGGATTATCAAGGCATCGCAAACCGCTATTTACTACAGGGTCCAACAATATGACGTGACAAGGAGGATTGGGACCGTACCCTTTTTTGCATACCCAATTACCTGGACAGTACGTGCGTGCTAATATCCCCGAGTGTTGTTCTCGGTGTATTGATTTTCTAAGACAGCCAAATGGTTGACTCAGCTGGTTTCAGGAATCCTAGTGGCGTCTCCCAATATATGCAAGGTACATGGGAGCTCAAATCCACAGTGGTGTTGTCTAATGCACAACTATTCAGCAAGAGACCTTCCGATATACTATCGAGTACGTGATACACCCTTAGATATACGCCAAGTACGGATTATGGTACTTGGTGGGTACGTGAAGGAGCTCGATATACCAATAAGTACGTGGAAGACCACAATACCCCCGGGATATAGTGCTGGAAAATAACGACGGCTGCCACCCTTAACGACGCCGGAACATGTCTCTAACTTACACACAAGTTGCTAAAAAGTTTTACCTAGTTCTACTGTTAATTATATCTAGACGGTTAGGTGAATGCATGAGGTGAGTACATAATCGAAAAAATAATGCAAGGCATAGCTACATGCACAAAATATTCATTTCTTTTGATGAACTCTAACTATGGGAAGGAGAAATATTTTTTCTTTCCAATGAGATTGCCAAAACAACACAATGCAATAATTCCCAATTCAAACAATTTTGACTATAAAAGCATTCTTTTGATTTTGTGCGAAACGCAAGAATTACAACACTACTAATCCAAATTGCAACATTTTTTCCTTTTCTTTTCCTTTTCAAAGTAAAATGACACTATATAATGAAAAGAGAGGATTCTAAGATGGATTATGCAAGCTTTTCAATTTCACTTTCAATGGCCTAAAAACAGAAAGAATTAAAAATGCATCTATCTTTCCTTAGCATGGAACTAATTTTGCAAAAACTGAAGTAAACTTTGGATTTTTCGAGAAAATGAGAAACTCATAATTCCAGAAAAACACAAGCGATCACACATTTATTCAATTTTTCAAAAAATGCATAAGCAAAACATTCCAATGCATGAACAATTTTCTTCAACAATGCTTGAGAAATGATGGGAAAGAGGCACTTTTAACTTTTCAATGGATGCATCAAAAGATTAACTTGATAACAACTACACTTTCAGATGTAAATGACCGAAAAGAAAACACGACTTGCAGTACTCAGTGCACTCAGAAAACTCAAGAAAAGACAAGCACTCAATCAAACTGAAAGACACACGTGACTCAACGTCAGATAGTAGCAAGCAAACCAAGCAAGTAAAGCTCAAAAAATAATGTAAAGGAGGTCTGGGAGATGATCTGATGCAGTAACCATATCAGTTAAGGAGAGGAGGGAATGCAAGGGTGAGCAAATGAAGGTAGGGGAGACAAGAGTATCCACCACTACCGGTTCTCAGACTTGTCCAAGGCAGAACCCAAAATCAATCCAAACAAAACCAAACACTCAACACACAAATCAAAGATGGGATCTCTGGTTGGATCTTGCAGCACAGAGGGAGTTCATACAACAAACCAAAGCTCAGATTAAGAAATGGAGATGGGATTCCTGCATGCCAAATTCAACAAATTGGCGCACTCTGTCCTTGTACACAGTGCGACATCGCAGTTCACCAATGTGGGGAGTGCGATGGTGTCGCAGTATACCAGTGAGAGGACTGTGACGAGTTTTTAACAGACAAAGAACAGAGACACAATGTCACTCTATTTTCACTGACCAGGTGCAACAGACGAGATCTAAGTTCAAAAAATGAATCAAATCTCCAAGCAATGAACTATGAAATGGTTTGAACATGCGTAGTACAAACTCAGAGGAAGCAGATCAGAGTCTTCAAGATGAAGATCTAATAGTGAAATCAACTCAAGAAGCAAATGACAAATAAAAGGATTGTGTCAATCAATCAATTGAAAATGACTCTCAGATTGACAACTACATAACAAGATACCTCCCCAGTATGGTCGCCAGATTTTTTTTGTGGATAATCTACCAAGATCAGACACAAGGCCTGATCTCCCTAGCTTAACGTAAGTCTAGAACAAATAAGACAGAACATAAAATTCTTTCCTAGATCGTATAGAAATACATATGTAAGAGTAGATCTTTTCTTAGATTTGTAGATCCGTTTCTCCTTCGTTGATCCAATGCTCCAGCACTGCCAAATTGCAAGTAGCTAAACCCTGTTGAACATGTGACAGACCACAAGAAGTGAAAGCATATATCTCATATGATATATATAAGCTAACAGTTAAGGAGGAAAGCTCTAAACATCATCAAGGAGACAACATTTATGGAAAGCAATTATATTAACTGTATTGAAGAGTGGAGAAGTACAATAGAAAAGAAGATTACAACCATTTCCTTAATGATGCAAGCTCCTTCCGACAAGCCATGCCAAAGCTCCTAGAGAGAAGTGGATGTTCCCCAAGGTAGAGTATTATATCTATTGAGCTTTATTTCACTAGCATAAGAGTACCATAGACTTCCTCCCCTTGGGATGGGAGTGAGCTTCATTTAAATAGGACTAAGTGGATAGGGTATGGATAGGATAGGTTGAGATATGATAGGATAGGCTTAAGGGATCTTTCCAAGGTGATAGGAATCGAGTGCCAACTCCCCCAAGAGGTCAGGGATAGGGTCCCAAGTCAGCAAGCTTCGAGAAAAGGCTCGAAGGGCTATTTTAGTCCATTAACTGACATTGGCGTACCCTGCAATAGAAAAAGCTGCGACATCGCATGCTGCATGAGTGAAACCTACGACGACCTCTCAAAACCTAGTACAAATGGGTACAAATCCTTCCAGGTCAATCACTCAATCAAGGTAGCTCCAAGGTTGTATACACCGAATCTCATGATGGGAATATTTTAGGTGTAACAATTACATTTGAATCTCTAGAGAGCATTGATTCCTTCCATATGGAAAAGCTTCTTAAAAATGGCCATTCATGAATTGTGGCTCAATTTCATGCCATTCAAGATTTTCATATACCTTCTCAACCTGTTCATTCTAACATGCATTTAGTCTTCTCCAAACACCAATCCATACTTGAACCTCCCAAATATCTCACACCTTCTTGAGGTGAGCATTATCATTCTATTTCACTCATAATCATTAGCTTCCCACCCAATGTATGCCTATATTTACATCCATTTAACCAAAAAATGAAATACAAAATATATTTCGGGAGTTTTAGCCATTGATATCACCCACCCTAATACTAGTTGTTATTCTACACCAATTTTAATGGTCCTTAAGAAAGAAGACACTTAGAGCATGTGTCTTGACATTTTATCTCTAAACAAATTGATATTCAAGGATAAGATTCCCATTCTAGTCATTGATGACCTTTTGGATGATCTCAAGGTGGTAAATTCTTCACCAAATTTGATCTTCACTTAGGCTATAAAAAATTTCGTTGGAGGTGAATATTTCTAAGACTAATGTTTGCATATATGAAGGTCATCATGAGTTCTTGGTGATTCCCTTTGGAATTTTCAATGCACCTTCTAGAGTCTCATGAACAAGACAATTAAACCATTTCTATGTAATTTTGTCCTTGTCTTTTTATGACACCTTGACCTATAGTTAAACTTGGAAAGCCCATGTTTCCCATGTGGATATGGTCTTACAACTACTTGTTGATAATCAAGCCTTTCTTAATAGATCCAAATGTGCATATGGTTCCTCTGAAGCAAAATATTAGTGCCATATTGTTAGTCAATATGGTGTGCATGTGGATTTAAATAAATTTGAAGTGATGAAGGATTGACATCACTCAAATTATTTTAAAAACTTAAGATATTTTAAATACTCAATTGTTTAATATTTAGACCATGACAACTATTATCTATGTGGTGCATGTGAAATACTCTGTAGTATGTTTTTATATTAGGGTAATTGTAACAACAGTTTTAACTCCCAAGTTTGGTAGTATTTTGGACTCCTATATTCTATGTTCATTTTGCTTTTCAACTTTTATATTTTTGGTTGTCACAACCATGTATATAAGATCTTTCAAGACTTTTATTTAAGAGTTTTTTAATAATGTTGTATCATAGCCCTATGTTCTATAATCTTTATTTAAAATAAAAAACAAATAATTGTTTTCTTTTAATTACCCTATATCATAGTATTGTGTTCTAAATATTTGTTAATGTGTTGTTATTGTTGTGTGATTACTTGTACTTGGAATTTTGAGGGCACTATGACAGTTGTCATCAAAAACCATCCCCCATCTCAAAAATTGGTTGTGACATAGATTTTTTATAATCCTTGATGTTAATCCCATTTAAAATTATTGCATTGCGTACCTTTTAAGTTAAAAAGGAATCAAATCGATTGCTTATTGCTATAGTCAAATCACCCCTTGCCTTGAACCAAAGGCCACTTGAATTCAAGATTAGTTTTTAAACAAAAACTATTTTTATGGACTCAAAAAATGATATAAATGAGTTGATTTAAGTGACAAATTCAAGATTAAAATAATATTCAATTATTTTTATACATAAAGATGAAAAACATGAAGTGACAGTACAAGGAAAATGCCCTCTCGTTGAGGTTATAATGGAAGCCCATAAAAAAAGACCTGAAAATCCGTTTATAGTAGAGGTGAGTGGGCAAAGGTTTTAGCAGATGTATTTTTTCGGTGCTTTTATCACAAAACGCACCAGTGCATGTTTCAACATAACGCACAAGGCCAGCCACAAATTATATCGCACCGCGCTAGAAAAACTATCAATAAAAAAATTAATTAAAAAAATCCTATTATTTTAATACCCCTAGCACAACGCGTTTATGAATACGACATGCACTAGTGCATTTGACAATAAAGCCCCTAGTGCGTTAAATAGACAATAACGCACCACTCTATCAATACAATTGTATTGACAGAACTCATTAAATTTTGAAAACCAATAACCAGTGCACTAGATATTCCGAAATGCCTCAGTGCGTGTCAAAGGGACAAACAAACCATTTATTATTATATAAAATATAAAAAAAATTAATTTTATTACAAAAGATGTTATTTTTTATTAAAAACTCCACTCTTCGGTGCGTCGTGATTATTGGACGCACCGGTGCGTGCTATTTTCAACCACACCGGAACAGGGTTTAATAAAAAAAGCGTGGGGTAAAACTCACTTTTACCCCCCTCAATGCGTTTTGAGCCTATCAGCACTAGTGTTTCACTTCACCCACTTGGATGCCCTGGCACTCATGGTCCACATGGACACATTCTTCACTCCTATTGGTTGCTACTTCTAGTTTGAATTTTTCCAAATAGTGGGAAAAAATTCAAATTTTCCATACATCACCAAGATGCCTTTTCGACGGACTGTTTAGCCGGTATATTGATTTTTACTTCATAATTTAATTTTTTTAGTGGATTACTTTTTAGAATTGAGCTTAAATTTTTCCTATTTTTGTAAAAAAATTAAAAAATTGTGTGGTGTGTTTGAGCCTTTCGTCTCGCACCAACAAGCGGTGCCCCCTGTAAATTTTTATAGGCACAATACGGACGGTGTGAGCCTAATAACTTGAACGCACCGCCACATCATAAAAATTTATATAAAAACATTGAAATGGTAATCGATTCATTCATGAATGGAGAGCATCTGTTACCTAGTGCACTTAAATGTATCGAACGCACCCGTTAACAATACCTAAGAAACACAAAAAATTATGTGGTGCACCTAGGGCATGTCAGTGCACTGGTGTCGATGCTCTGATGTGCCATAGGCGCACTGTGAAAATATTCTCATTCAACATTAACATTTGTTAAACAACAATGCATTTTGTTTAAGTCAATGCAATGTTAACGTTGCACTTACTTGAACTAAACACACTGATACTTGAATAGTATAAATCAGAGTGCCAAAATACATAATTTTACGGGGCTCCTTGGGCACATCATTGCACTAGTATGGGTGCTCTGACATGCTATAGGTGCATTGTCAGTAGTTTAATATAAAATTTTAAAATTTAATAAATGGTGGTGCATTTCAATCATTTAAGCACATCATATACAGTGCACATTTTTGGATGAAATGCAACAAGAAGTAAATTTCTTCAGTAGTTTAGAAACTCGTAATTTAACGGTGCTTTTACTCGAATCATATAATTTAAAAAAATTACATTCTAACAGAAATTTCATAAATTAATGCAATTATAATTCTTAATATTATTTATAACAAAAGAATCATAAAATATAAACATTCAATATTAATATAGAAATTTGATACCACCTTCAAGTCAAGAAGAATATGTTAGCCTTTACGTTCACAAAAATAAAATTAAATATTTTAAGTTGTTTTCATGGTGTATTTATATGTATACATTAAACATAATAAGAGTAATTGGGACAATGACATATAACCATTCCATACAATCATAAATTACTTCATATACATAAACCATATTTCGCATCATATTGGTTAACCAACTGAAATTGTTTAAACACTGCATTCAATAATCAACTTTTCATTTCCACCGTCATAGCATGAAAAATAAAAAATATAATTACACAGTCAAAGATAACAATAAAAAATGATATCTCAATCTGTAAATGATGAAATAAAACATGTACATATCACTCTCTGTTTCCATCACCTTCATTATCTTCCTTGGTTGGCATGATAGCATTGTTTTTTCTCAAAAACATGTTTAGATCTAGGATTGTGTCTTAATATGAACCACCAATATCTATCCAACACATATGGGTAAAACAACACTTGGTTGCAGTGTTTTGAGAAAACATAAGGCTTCTTAATTTCATCCCACATCTTTCTAGAGTTGATACATATCGACCCACTATCATGATCTTCCTTTACATTATTCCCATCAAATGTGTCCCACCACCTACACCTAAAATAACACATTGGAAAGATGAGAAATCCACTTCAATGATCTCTTGTATCTTTTCGACATAACCCAACACCCCTCCTATCAGGTTTCGATCTTGGTGGCTAGCACCACAAGATTGGCCGAACTCGATTTCCACTCCACAGCCTTGTGTAACAGGCCCATCATTAACATCCTAGGTGCAAAAAATGATGTCCATAAGCCCACATAGATGGGAACTCTTGTATGTGAGGAACCTGCAGCAATTAAATGATGAAAATGCACGATATAGCAGAAATAGAAGAACACATAAGAGATTTATTGATCGCATGACACTTTGAGGGGGGAACCTCATTTGAGCAAGCTCAATAAAAATAACTCATGGATACCTTCATTGGCCTCAACACGTACTTATATACTAAGTCTATGCGCCAATACTATGGATCAATACCATGGAACATATAATACTATGGGCTAATACAAAATATTGATCAATACCATGGAACATATAATACTATGGGACGACTTACAAAGCATATGTGTCCAACAACAATATACTAACAAAGTAAAGAGAAGGGTTGACACGGGTTCCTAAAATCCCGTCTCCCTTAGAAAAAGCTTTGTCTTCAAAGCTTTAGATGTGGAAATTGATGTGGAATCTGAAGGAGTGGTTCCCATGTAGCATCATGTCGTTGCATTCCATGCCACTGAATTAATACCTATGTGATAGATAGAGAGTGAAGCTGACGAGTGCGCCTATTGAGGAAAGGTTAGAGGTTCGATCCTCCCCGACCCCAATATTTTTGGTAAATCGAGCTATATGGTGGCCAATCGGATCTCCACGTGGCGACCTCCGATTGGTCCACTTGGATGCCAATTGTAATGCAATAGCTTGCAAAAGCTAGGATAGAATTTTTAGGGTTTCCATAAGTGTTTAAATACACATTCAGTTTTGGTTTGTAATGCATTAGTTTATCTTCTCTTTATCAATAAAGATAGCTCATTTTAGTTCTGCATCCATCCTTCATTGTAATTTTTGTAATTCCTGTAGGAGACTATAGTCTGAAATATGAATTAAGGGGGAGTGTTTGCAAATGTAATTAATTCCTCGGATCATCTTTATATCAAATCAAGTCAATTATGTAACACATGTAATCAATTTGGCAGGTGCAGATTTAATGTGGCACTTGTAACTCCCCAAGAAAATCCCTGCTGATGAAGCCTCTAGAGCAAGCACGGTTTTATATGATGTAGAAGTATGTAGAGACACGCGCTTTGCCTATGGGGGTTGGAAAACGACGGCCTAGTTTTATATGTTATCTGTAATAGGTTTTCGCTTTAGAAGAGGAGGATAATACAAGAAGAGCATTCGCTCATCCTGTTCTGGTGTTTTAAAGGTGTAGTTCTGTGTATAAATTTCTGTTTGTATGACTCTTTTTCGCCCTCCAATACAACAAAAAGACCTCAAATGGTGCCTTGATATCCGTCATTAAACTGGTGTCACAATGTTGCTTGCTTTTCACTATGAAATTTTTACTCCTCAGAAGGTAGCGAATCATATTTGACTAGAAATTAGTGGTTTCCTGTAAAATTACTCAATATACATCATACTCCAAACATACATTATACTGGCCATATATTTTACCCGATCTTTGCTCACTGTGATACCGTACATTAGACTCGAATGCTATTAACACCTTGCTAATCTCACTTCTAGACTAACAAAATAATATTGGCCTCTCCGTTCCATAATGTATGGGTGAAGTAAAAGTGCATGGTCTTACGCTGAGCACTCCGATGAGTCCAGTTATTATTGCTTCCGCAACATAATATCAACATTGTTCCGCAACTATTCATAGCTCTCCAGCCATTATGGATTTCTGTTGCCATATCCGATGCACAACTCATTCCAGAGTTCCACAGCGATATAGAGAGGGAGGCCAGCTCTGGAGGCTGCTATGACTTCCATGTCAATCATTGTTCGACAAAGAACATGATACAAGCAACTGTGTCCCTTGCTCCACGATCGCAAGTATGATAAAGCGATCTCAAATACGATTCTTCGACGCATCGTATTCATCCTCAATATCTTTCAGACTTATCAAAGGAACGCCAACCATGTCACTGAATCTTTCTACTATTTGCAAATACCCTAGCAGCTGCCGCGTTGGATTGAGCAAACTCCTTCAACGGTACCTGAAACAATCTCCAATGTTCAACGTCTTCCTTACCCTATCTAACGAACGCGGAGTCTGTACGTGTTTTCATGAGTGGAGCTCGGCATCTCTTCTCAATGACAGCCACCGTCGGAAAAGAAATGCTTTGCTTTAGTTGCATCAACCTCTTGTTAGATATTAATGAATATTTGCTTAATTTACAAACAGTTGAAACCATTTCCGTATTTCCCTCATTTATGTTGCTAATTAGATCCTGGTTTGTAGGATTCTAAACAGTTATATATTTGTAATGGTTTTCTCTTTATTCAATAAGAAATAGTTCTACTTTTCGTTTGTATTCTATTTTGGTATCAGAGCTCAAAGGGAGCCATTCGCTGTTCACTATGGAGGACACACCACACTGTGGAAAGCGATTATTGACCGTTTTTCTTCATTGAAAAGTTTGTGTGAAAGGTGTCCATGGAGGGGCGTTTAGCTGCACTAAGGAAACGGTTACCAGGAGCTGCGAAGGGGCAGCTATATTGTGCCTAAGGCATAGATCGTTGTTTGCAGTGAAAAGATAGTGAAGCTGCTGCATAGAGACTATGTTCACTATGATTACCCGGTGGAGATTTGTTGTACCAGATCTCAAGAGATTCACTGCATTTAACCCGTGCGTCAACATCTGAAGGAGGAATAGGAGCCTGTCGCGATCTATTGTAATCTGATCTATTGTAATCTGCAGAGAGGAAGGAATGCTGCCCAGGAGAACACTGCTGGAGAAAGGGGTGAAAATATTGAATTTTCGCGAGTCCCCAGGTTGAAGGGGTGCAAAAGTTTGGTGGCACACTTCCAAATTATTTCGGTAAGGAGTTTTTTGTGGGTAGAGGCTATTGAGAGACGCTAAAATTTGATTTTTGCTATGTGTATGTTTGTTGGGTGCACTTGCTACAGTGCTGTGTGCATGATAGACCCGTGGACTCCTTGTGAGCATTCTTTGAGATGCTACATATAACTTTTATGTGAGCTCGTGCTTCCTTAACGAGATCAATACATGCCACAGACATTATATGCAGCTGGGATTTGATTTGAAAAATAAGGGAGTAACCTGAGAAAAGACGTATTTTCCAAATAGAGCTATTTTTCTTGAATTAGTGTTTTAGCAGCTATGACAAATTTCTTTCCCGAAAATTATATGAACGAAGCTTCTAAGCTTGACAGTGACAATTACATTGACTGGAAATTCAAGATCTTAACTATATTTGAAGCATTGAATGTCTGGACTATAGTAAACGGAGATGAAACCAAGCCCACAGGTGCTATTGCTGCAGACTAGGAGAAACGAGAAACGAAGGGAAAAGTGTTGTTGCGGCTGTCTGTCAAAGACAGCATAATCCCACACATCAGAGATTGTAAAACTTCCAAGGAGACATGGGACATATTGAAAGGTTTGTATGAAACTACAAACTCCAATAGGATTCTGTTTCTGAAGACTAAGTTATTGTCCATCAAAACGGCAGCAAATGAGAATATCACCAACTATGTTTCCCGGATTAAGGATTTATGTGATCAATTAAGTGCAATTGGTGATACTGTTTCAAATACTGACATGGTAACTATTACATTAAAAGGTTTAATTAGAGGTTATCATGTCTTTATTTCAAGTCTAGGATGTAGAGCAACGCCACCTACATTTAATGAGTTAACAGGGATTCTTCTACAACAAGAAGAAAGAGTGAAAGTTTTTGAGTTGGACTCTCATTCTTCAGAATTGGCGTTAATAGCAAAAGGGAAACAACCCTATAGGGACAAGCCATGGAACAGAAACAGAACAGGCAAGTTTCAACCATGAAACAGAGGTATGACTCACTCAAAATCTGATTCACATGATAAGAAAAATGATGGTTTCTTTTACTATTGGAAACCTGGTCATTATGCTAAAGACTGTTATAAAAGGAAAGCTAATGAATCCAAACAGAAGTTTAGAAAACATAATGGAAATTATATGACAACCGACACATCTACCAATGAAGGTTTTAAGAATTTAAAGTTGTTTATTTCAGAAGCAGCATTATCTACAAAAACTAATGATGAAAATGCATGGTTCACAGATTCAAGTGCCTCAACCCATATGTGTTGTGTCAAAGAGTGGTTTGATGAATATCATGAGAGCACAGATGAAACACACATATACTTAGGAGATAATAGATCTCATAAGATTCACGGTTATGGAGTAATATGTGTGAAATTACCTAATGGCCAAAAGAAATAGATTCATGATGTGTTGTATGTTCCAGGCATAAAAAAGAATTTGATTTCTGAATTTGAATGTAGAATTTATGCAGTCTCACTGTCTTGTGAAGGATATTCATAATCATTATAATGTCATAGCCACAAGGACAAGAATTGAAGGATTGTATAAGCTTGATGTCACAAAGTCCACTCATCAAGCATTGATATCTACTACAATGACAACTGAAGAGTTATGGCATTGTAGGTTTGGACATCTTAATTAAAATGACTTCATAATAAATTGATGGTTGAAGGGCTTCTTGTTTTGAAACATGAGCATATAGAATGTGAAGCTTGTGCACTAGGTAAGCAGCATAGGGAAGAATTTCCAGTGCATAAAGAGAAGAAACACAGAGAATTAATTGAATTAATACATACTGATGTCTATAGTCCCATGCAAACCATATCACTTGGTGGTACAAGGTATTTTCTTATATTTGTTGATGACAAATCAAGATTTACTTGGGTTTATTTTATAAGGAAAAAGAATGATGTATTTGAATATTTTAAAGAATTCAAAACTATGGTGGAAAAGCAGATAGGTAAATGCATCAAGATACTCAGATCTGATCAAGGTGGAGAATACACCTCATGAGATTTTGATAGCTACTACAAGAACAATGGGATCATTCAACAATTCACAGTGCCTTTTAGACCACAGCAAAACAATGTAGCTGAAAGGAAGAACATGACATTAGTGGAATGTGCTCACAGCATGTTAAAAGGTAAAAATATCTAATGGATTTTGGGCAGAAGCCATTAACACTACTGTTTATTTAAAGAATAGAAGTCCAACTAAGATTCTAGATTTAAAAACACCTTTTGAAGTTCTTTATGGCTATAAACCGAAGCTGGTCATTTAAGAATATTTGGTTCCAAGGCATTTGCTCATATTCTCAAAGATGAGAGAAGAAAACTGGATGCAAAATCTGTTAAGTGTACTTTTCTTGGTTATTGTGATGATCATAAGGCATACAAATTGTTTGATCTTAGTACACATAAGCTCATAGCAAGCAGAGATGTGATTTTTCATGAGACTACAGATGAAGAAATAAGTAAGGATGATGTCTAGCATACTCCTTATGACAATGATGTTCATGTAAAAATTGATATAGATAATGAACAGGAAAAGGAAAAGGAATAGGTACAACAACAAGGTGAAAGCAGCGTAGATACTCCAACCATTACTATGCCTTAGAAAAAAAGAGATGAGAGTATAGAAAGTGGTGTACCACTGAGGAAGTCAACAAGAACAATTCAGATACCCTCCAGGTATAAAGACTATGCATCAATGACACAAGTAATGAATGTTGTAGAACCTACTTCTTATGAACAAGCCAGAAATCATAAGGACTGGAATACTGCAATGAATGAAGAATATGAATCAATAATGAAGAATGAAACTTGGGAATTAACTGAGTTGCCTGAAAACAAAGTTCCCATAGGATGTAAATGGCTGTATAAAACCAAATTTAATGCAGATGGAAGTATTGACAAATATAAGGCCAGATTAGTTGCAAAAGGGTATCCACAAAAGGAAGGAATTGATTATGAAGACACTTTTGCACCTGTAGCTAAGTTAAATACAATTAGAGTCATGATTTCATTAGCTACACAATACAATTGGAAAGTACATTAGTTAGATGTTAAATCGGCATTTATGAATGGTGATTTAAAAGAATAAGTTTATTTGGTTCAACCTGAAGGATTTATAAAGAAAGGGGAAGAAGTTATTGTCTGTAAACTCAAGAAATCTTTATATGGTTTGAAACAAGCACCTAGTTCTTGGTATACTAAGATTGATTCATTCTTTTCCCAGAAACGTTTTGTGAAAAGCAAAAATGATCCTAATTTGTATGTTAAAAAGGATGAAAATGGAAATGTTGCTTTGATATCCTTATATGTTGATGATTTGATTATCACTGGTAGTGCTTCTCATTTGATTGAAGATATTAAGATTCAGTTAGCATAGATATTTGAAATGAAGGATCTTGGTGAAATACATTCTTGTTTAGGTTTGAAAATATGGAGGGAAGACGGTAAAACAATTGTCACTCAAAGCAAATACTCAAGGGATATTCTAGAAAGATTCAATATGAGTGAAAGCAAGGCAGTATCAACACCTTTAGAACAAAAGGTTACGTTATCTAGTCTTGATGAAACTAAAGAGGCAAATGGTGTTCTGTATCGCCAGTTGGTGGGAAGTTTAAACTATCTTACCACTGCCAGACTTGACATAGCATATTCTGTCAGCATCCTGAGTAAGTTCATGGCTAAACCACTGGAAATCTACTGGATAGCTACAAAGAAAGTCCTTCGATATCTGAATGGAACTGTTAATTTTGGTATTATGTATACTGATGATTGTGATGCTGAGTTGACAGGTTACTCTGATTCAGATTGGGCTGGAAATCCTGATGACAGTAAATCAACCTCAGGATATGCATTCAACATAGGTATAGGGGTCGTGTCATGGAGTAGTAAGAAACATCCAATTGTTTCTTTATCATCAAAAGAAGCTGAATACAAAGCTCTATGCAATGCTATTTGTGAAGTTGTTTGGTTAAGAAGAATTCTTGAAGATGTTGGTAACAAGCAAATGAAGCCAACTGTTCTCAAATGTGACAATCAAAGCTCTATTAAATTGGCATACAATCCAAATTTATCATGCCAGAACCAAGCATATTGAAATTCAACATCATTTTGTAAGAGAAAATATTCAAAAGAAGGAAATTGACTTGATCTATTGTAAAACCACTAATAATGTGGCTGACATCTTTACCAAGCCCCTTGGAAAGATGAATTTGGAAGAATGCATAAAACAGTTAAGTGTGGTAGAAAATCCATTTCTTCATTAAGGGGAAGTGTTAGATATTAATGAAGATATGCTTAATTTACAAACAGTTGAAACCATTTCCGTATTCCCCTCATATCTGTTGCTAATAAGATCCTGGTTTGTAGGATTCTGAACAGTTATATATTTGTAATGGTTTTCTCTTTATTCAATAAGAAATAGTTCTACTTTCCGTTTGTATTCTATTTCCTCTTCTATAAAGATAATACTAAGAGATTTGTCCTTTGCAAGTTGAAAAGCATTAAGAACAAGTTTGACACCATTATCAATGAACCATCCTATACAGGAAAACTTTCTTTGAGGCGATGAAAATGTGTCAGGCATATTGGTCTACTAAGCTGCACTGGATTGATGGATGCCTAACGACTTGGCGTTACCATTTCCTACAATAATATGCCGCATTGGATGCCCATTTACCTTTTCAATTTCCATGACTGATAGTGGTAATCTACAGGAGATCTTTACATATTTGCACAATCTTTGCCTTTGGCAGTGCAACCTTTGTGAATAGAAACAACAATTGCTTCATTTTCATGTGTTATTGGAAGCATCATCAAGTCCATTGTTGATATGATGAATTCTTCTTCATCTTCATTCTCCTCAGATGATTACAAGAAGAGGCTCTTTCTCAACGTGAAAATATCAGAAAACGCGTTCTCATCCATAATCAATTAATACTCAATAATTTTTTTGAATACCCAATCGAATAATCTAATACCCAATGAAAACATGTCAACTTTGTGAGGATGTTCCTAATTATCATTCAGTATCTTACGACACATATACCATGCATCCCCTTCTTCTTCAAGATGGATGGTTGCATTAAGAAGTGTAGAAATAACAATGTCTCCAAGCTTGTAAGTACTATTATGAATATAATTAGCACAACCATTTAACTTTTGGCGGGTGAACAAGGATAGGTTACAAGTTAATGCCATGAAGAAGTTATCTCTTACTTGTTCTCTATGATTAGTTTTAATCACTTATTCTTCTCCATGCTTCAACTACATGCTATGCATCAACCACAAGTTATTTTATACATTTCTTTTTTTATAATTATTTATTTGGAATTTTGAAAGATACCATAAAATCAATCTCGACATTACACTTGTCTCATCCTATTCAATCTAGGAAAACCATAGATGGTAGTCCACCCCAAATTCTAAGATATATACACCTATAGATGTAAATATTCTCAGATTTAACATCTAGATGTGCCATTTCATGCTCATGGCTAAACTCCAGTGCCTAAGTAGTTTGATATATTTTTTGAAGAAGGTCCATGTCCATTCGTAGAATTCCTTTGTCATTTGCAGTAACCAAATTATGGTCACAATATACTCTTCTATGCCACTTGCACATGAGCAATGATTTCCCTAATGCTTCTTTCTCCACCCACAAGCAGTGGTTGTCTCAATGCTGATTTTCTACATCAAATAACAATTTTTGTACCAATGCTGATTTTCTGCACCCACAAGCAATGGCTGGACCAATGCTTTGTTTATGCACCCACAAGCAATGATTTCTCACTGCTTAATTTCTTAACCCACGAACAATGCTACCCACAAATAATGTGTGCCTCATTTTTTAGTTTCTTCCCACGAATATGTTCTGCTCACCAAATCTCTACTTCAAATCTGTTCACCAAATCTCTACTTTAAATCTTCAATCTATCTCTCAACAAGATTTAGAAAATAATCTTTCTTGTTATAAATCAACAACTTGTTGATCTCTCCAACTTTTTATTATCATACCTTCGCTTAAAGCTGTCCCAATAAGTCTTTTTCATTTCAGCTATTTTCCATATTTCACTCCATTCTCTTTATATCTTCGATTCTTGGCTCCTCGCTCTTCTCTTTCTAATCCATCACATTCACATTTTTCACCATTTCATTATCCTTTCTACAAATGTTGTGCAACTTTTTCTTATTAATACACTTGCACCTTTGTTATAACTTTATATTTTCTTATTAATACACCTCCACCATATAACTTTATATTCGGGCCGACATTTACTTTTATAACAATAATTTTTCCTTTTATAAAATGACCAACCTATAATTTCAGTAATAATTTGAAGAACATAAATAAATCTTATATAAAAGGAAAACAAGGAAAGAACCTTATTTAAAGTTTTACTCCATTAATAACTTTTTTTTAAAATTAATTGTTGAACTTTCTATTAATCAGAAAAAAGTACATAGAGATCCATACAGAAAAAAGTACATAGAAATACTGGCCTTTCCCCTAATACCTCTAACAGAAAATGAATATCCAGATCTCTAAACTGAAGTGTTATACATACTAAATATACGCGCTAGCACTGAGACGTGATCAGGAAATAAACTTCAAAATAAAATGGTGTTTGCAAAGCCTTCCTTAATTTGGGTTATTTTTCTTCTTGCTTAATGTGTTGATAGCTTGCTGGTCCCTATGCAATATATCTGAATATGGCAATATCTTGCTGGTTCCTTTCTAAGGAAAGAAAAAGAAAACATAATACGAAACTGATTATGATTTCATTTTGAGGTGACTTCACCTCACAAAGGATAATAAGAAACGATAATCACTAATCACAATCCAAAAATTTTGAAGGTGTTTTAAGATAAATATATATATATAGAACTAGAACTAAAACTAAAACTAATGGATAACCATGATAATCACAATCCAAAATTTTTGAAGGTGTTTTAAAATAAATAAATATATAAAACTAAAAGTAATGGATAACAAATCTAATAGAAAATCCTCTTAAGCCGCCATGCTTAAGAAGATCCAAATACTATTCTCAAACAAAGCTATACTACAAAGTAACAACAATGGCTACAAAGCATATCCAGATCTCTAAAACTGAATAGGTAACATTGAAACGTCATCAGGAAATAAACTTCAAACTAAAATGCTGAGCAAAACAACTGAAGAGATAACATGGAAACGTGATCACAAATAAACTTCAAAATAAAATGCTGAAATGCTGTTTGCGCCAGAGCCTTCATTCCGTTGGGTTATTTTTCTTCAAGGGATATATCTTAATATGTTAATATCTTGCTGGTCCCTTTCTATGTAACCCTGTGTAATCAAATTTTCAACGATCTTTTTAAATACTTCTCCATCTATCTTGAACATCCCTCCATGTTGCTCAATGCATTCATTTAGTAGCTGTTGATAATGCAAAGATTTTTTGCTCTTCATGATGCGGACTATTAAGGCACTAACTCTGTGATTACGGTTCATATTAACCTTTTTCTTCTCATCTTCGGATGGAAGTAGAATCTTAATCTTCCTTCTTCGGTTTGTAAAACTGTAATTGACCTGAAAGCCATCGCTTGTAGAGATCTGTTTTGTATCCGGCTCCTTGAGCAAAATCTTATAGTTTCCAAATACAATTGAATGCAGCAGCCTGACAAGATCTTCATCTCCCAAGTTCAATTGAGATTTGATCTCTAAATAACTCATCTTTTGAGAGTTATTAAACAATAACAATAAAATTGCATAATATGGTGTTACTAGCATTTCTATTGGGCCAGCATCAAACTTGCACACGAGATTACAGGTCCCCATGGAATATAGCCATGTAAGTTTTCGTTTTTTAGTACATGCAGAATAAAACTCTTCGAATGCGTCCACACATTTAATCATCTCAAATGGTAAATTAGGTTCAGAAGATTTGAAGCTTGGCCAAAATGCAAAATTCAGAACCCTAACATCCAAATTTATTCCAGGATTAATATTTGGATTATTAGTCAGGTATAACTCAAAACTAACTTGGTACTTCACCTCTGTTTGTAACAAATCTCTAATCATACGCTCCATCTTGGGTGCCAATTGATCACCAAATTGCTGCTTCAGATATGACAACATGCTCAGCTCATGAATATCATTTGTACTTTTATCGTGCAGCAGTCTACTAGCTAGTTTTCTCTTATAGAATTCCCCAAACAGATCTCTATCACTCACAAAATCAAGAAACCTGGTCACCTTTACAAGGATACTCTCAATCTCATCATCTCTTAATTTTTCACGAGTGCCGCCCTTTTTAAGTACATTATCACAAAGGGTGGCCAGGAATTCTTCACTTGTGCTTCCTGCAACTCTTTTATTACAGAATCCCTCCAATGCTTCGTTTAAAGCCCTATAAAAAAAACGCATTGTGATTAAAGGCATTGATAACGTATCCCACATACTTGTCATGCAATTCCAGAACTGTATATACAAATGCAGCTTCTTCTTCCACGCCACCTATCTCCCTTCTCCTTGCTTTATCAGTTATAGCATTTAGTGCCCTCATAACTGGTGCAGTTCCTTCTCTAATTACATGCTCTCTAAAACTATTTACAAGTGTTTCCAGAACTTCCGGTATTCTGCAAAACAGAAAGTAAAGCTTTGAAAGATCAAGTTTGTTTTCATCCTTTAGAAGGGCACTACAACATGGAAACAGATTTTCAAGGAGTTGTGTCTTGTAATGTGAAAGGAGTTCATTTGGAACTATCTCGAATAGCTTCTCCCTGCTGCTGTGCAAATAATGGGCAATTATCTCCTCCTCACGTTTCATACATTCTCCAGCCTTCAACATATAATCCATACAGGAACACTCCTCTAAACTCCATGAAGCAGCTCTTTGAGCATAGTAATCTACCGTATCTTTCGACATGGGTACTTCAATTTCATTCTCATGGTCATCCATGTTATCCTTTCCAATTTCCAAAAATATACCCAAAACGTCTTTCAATAAAGTGCGATCGATTTGTGTACCTTGGCGGTCCTCACGAATAACACCAATGACTGCATCCCTTACACTGCTCCGCATTTCTTCCCAGACATGCTTCCGAAAATACTTGTCTGCGGTTTCCAACATGGGGCGCTTCATTGAGAATCTTCTCATAAGCGAATCTTGAAAACAAGAGAACGCGCCTGATATTTCCCAACGTCTAACAAATTCTCTGACCATGGCCTCACCTTTCTTTTCCCTTAAAGCTGGCAAAACCTTTGAACTGATGTACATTTTAAGTAACTGCTTGTATCTTTTGTAGATTTGCGGCAACTTGTAGTATTCTGTGGAATCAGGACGGGAAACAAAGGACTGTAAATAGCCGAGTACTCCTTTGTAATATTCCACGTTTTCTCGAGATCTAATTTTTCCATGTTGCGACTGCTCGTCATTTTCGTCAATGGTAAAGATGTAAAACAACCTGTGTTTTCGTTCTTTCAACCAAATTGTAAAAGTTATATAGAACAGAATAGAGAAGGCTATACCCAAAATATTTCAACTTCAACTTCAACGAACCCGCAGATGCTTCGATGATTTTGGATTTTCCTTTCGTTGAAGTTCCTGAAACCAAGTTTGAGGGATCAAATCTAGTATATATAAATCTAGTATATATATGTCGTTTTAAATGTTTTAAATCTAATTTGACCGGATATATTATTTCTTATGAAACCAAGTTTGAGGGATCAAATCTAGTATATATATGTCGTTTTAAATATTTTAAATCTAATTTGAGCCGATATATGATTTCTTATAATATTTTATAAAGATAAGATGAGTAGTGAAGAAGAAGTAATGGTAAAATAAAACCTAATCTAATTAATCTAATGGGAGAAAAATTAAAAATAATAAAGTAAGATTCTAAGAAAAAGGAAAAAAGAAATTATAAAATAAATAATTAAGAATTCTGCAAACAAATTATGATCTAATTAAGAAATTATAAAATAAATAATTATGATCTAAATCACCCTCTAAGTCACTAATGCACCCCTATTTGAGTAAATTAAGGAGTTTGACTTGCTTGGGTAAATTGAAGGTCTCCCTAATTGTAGGAGAAGACTCCAATTCATGAAAAAAAAAATTAGGGATTTGATCTTTAGCTCCCGAATTTGAAAAAGGAAGCCATATTTTTACTTGGAGATGAATTATTAAGTGGGATAGGGAACCGCTTTTCTTCCCTTGATGAGGGGAGAACCATGCATTCACCCCCTCCTTCAGGGGGAGGTGCCAAGAATCTTCCAATTACAACTTATGATCTCCTTACTTCAAATTAAATAGTCTTTTCCAACTTGTTTTTCCTAGGGATTAAATAAGATATATAAGACTCTAGGACCATGGGGACTAACTTAATTTGACATTGGTCCAAAAGAACTTAGAAACCAACCCGAGCAATCTAGGTTATAACACATTTTTCTTTTGAGGTGTGAGTGGAAAAACCATATTGAATTATGATGAATAGGATCTAAGTTCAACTAGGTAAAAAAAAAACCAGTCCAAAGGTGTCATAACATGAGTGACTCACTTGGGTTATCCCTTTTACACATCTAAAGGATGTCAAATTCTTACAAACAACCCCTCTTTGACCATGACAAAGGGGGTGCAAAGTACAACAATTGAGAATAAGACTGCTTGATTTGATGGGGGAATGGAAGGTCCCTTCTAGATGAATTCTTCCACCTAGTGAGCACCTTATCCATACTCGGTGGTATAGATTACAAATGTGTGCATGATTTGTAATCCACGTTCCCTCCCCTGACCATCTCTAGGGCTATGAAACACATATATGGTGCTCACAACCTCCTAATAGCATGGATATTCCAACTTAGAGACCAAGGATACCTTCAAGAAATTATGTGGGGTTATTTGAGGCATAGCTCATGACCTTGGATTTCTAAAAGCTTCCTTTATAGGATAAGGCATAGTTTGTCCCTCTATAATGTAAAACGCCCTTAGAAAAATACATGGTGCTGAAATCCTCTTAAATGGTTGAATGCATCTGTTGTGGACAAAAAATTGCACAAGTGTGCATCCCTCCACTTGGTAAGGGGATAGGCCTTGTAAGCTACAACAAGGTCTTAGTCCTTGGAGCCCGTATGTGGTTGTGTGGTTGTACTCCAAATGATCCTGCAAGATATTGTGTTGAAGTGTGGAAAAATCCTTGTGTCGAGAGTAGGGGTTCTCCCCAATGAAAATTCCCAATTAGACTATTCACTGTTTGGAATAGGGAACCGATCCGGTTTACGGTCCGACTACCGTATGATATGCTATTGTTGTGGGTTTATGGGTTACGTCCTAATCCACCGTTTAAGTTTTATATTTTGTATGCAAATGTAAGGTCCTAATTCTAAATGTGCATGGTCCTACCTATGCTTGTTTGAGAGGTAAACAGAGACCTCACAAGGTGATGCGCAAGTTCTTACCTCTTGTATTACCACCTTTATCTTACCAATCAACCAATAATATCCTACCAAAATGCATAATTTTAATCTATCTAATATAATCTATCCGTGCAAGGTACCCCTCTCCTCTGGTCCCGTCGCCCCGGTACCATCTTGTACGTCCATCTTGGAAACTAGGGTTTTGCTCAGTGAGGGAGTGTGCGATTTTTGCACACGGGGGTCAACTCTGCAAAATCCTCCGTCGGGCACTTACAGCCAGCGTTCCCAAATGGAACCTGCATAGACACACCTGCGGGACTCCCTGGAGCCCGATTTTGCTGCACGGCTAGACTTCTATGCCCCCGACAGGTGTCCAGCAGGTGTCCTTGAAGGCCTTTTGGATGTGAGACGGAACGAACCATAGAATGACGACCATGGTTCCGATCGACGAACTGTCAACTCCGTTGGATTCAGGATGTCGGGATAGTGCCAGGGGCACCCCTCTCCTCCGGTCCCATGGCCCTGGTGCCATCTTGTAGGTCCATCTTGGAAATTAGGGTTTTGCTGAGTGAGGGAGTGTGCAATTTTTGCACACGGGAGCCAACTCTGCAAAATTGTCCGTCGGGCACTTACGGCAAGAGTTTTCAACCAGAACCTGCCTAGACACACCTACAGGACTCCCCGGAGCCCACTTTTGCTACACGGTTGGACTTCTATGCCCTCGACAGGTATCCAGCAGGTGTCCCTGAAGGCCTTTTGGATGCGAGACGGAACAAGATATAGAATGCCGATCGTGGCTCCGATCAATGAACCGTCGACTCCATTGGATTCAAGACACCGGGATAGTGCCAGGGGCACCCCTCTCGTCAGGTCCCGTTGTCCCGATGCCATCTTGAACATCCATCTTGGAAACAAGGGTTTTGCTTAGTGAGGGAGTGTGCAATTTTGGCACACGGGGGTCAACTCTGCAAAATCGTCCGCCGGGCACTTACGGCCAGTGTTCCCAGCTGGAACCTGCCTAGACACACCTGCAGGACTCCCCGGAGCCTGGTTTTGCTCCACGGTTGGACTTCTATGCCCCCGGCAGGTATCCAACAGGTGTCCATGAAGGCCTTTTGGATGCGAGACGGAACGAGCCATAGAATGATGACTGTGGCTCCAATCGATGAACCGTCAACTCTGTTGGATTCAAGACATCGGGATAGTGCTAGGGGCACCCCTCTCCTCCGGTCCTGTGGCCCTGGTGCCATCTTGAACATCCATCTTGGAAACTAGGGTTTTGCTCAGTGATGGAGTCTGCAATTTTTGCACATGGGGGTCAACTCTGCAAAATCATCTGCTGGGCACTTATGATGATGATGATGGTGATGATGATGGTGATGGTGACGGTGATGGTCATGGTCATGGTGATGGTGATGAAGATAATGACAATGGAGAAGTTGATGATGATGGAGATGTTGATGAGGAACCTAGAGTTAGAGTTAGAGTTAGAGTTAGAGTTAGGTTTAGAGTTAGAGTCAATGATGATGATGGATATGGTGGTGATGATGAAGACGTTGATGATGATGGTGATGGTGACAGTGACGGTGATGGTGTTGGTGATGGTGAGGATGAAGAATATGGCTTAGTGCTAGGGTTTGGGTGACGGTTAGGGCTAGAGATTGAAGGAAATTGAATTAGGGTTAGAGTTAGATTTAATGATGATGATGAAGATGGTGGTGATGATGAAGACGTTGACGGTGATGGTGATGGTGATGGTGAGGATGAAGAAGATGGTTTAGTGCTAGGGTTTGGCTGAGGGTATGTGCTAGGGTTTGGGAAGATGGTTTGGAAATAGTTCTTCATTGAATCTCATAATTTTCCTATAAATCAAAGCCATGGGGTAGACTTGAAGAAGAGAATAATTGTAAGGTCATGTGGGAAGAAAGAGCTTGGAGATCAAACACCTCATTCTCTCATCTTTACCATTCATTGTATTCATTCTTACTTGAGTTATTTCATTAAGGAAGTAAGTGTTCTTCAGTTACTATAGCTAGAGAGAGATTTTAATCAGGAAAATGACCCATCCCAAGGAGAGTGTTGGAGCTAAATTGCCTCAAATCATTTTTTCTCAAATGATGTTACACATTTGTATGCTTTTCCATTTGAAGAATATATGAGTTTTGTTTTTTCCATCCATTTATTGTATTTGAATTACATTCTTGTATTTAATATTATGATATGATTGCTTGCATGCTTCTTAGTTATTTATTTTCTATTATAGTACTCTCATGCTTGTCAAATAAATAACCATTGTATATTGTCTCGCTCACAACTTGGATATATTAACAAATTTTGCTCATCATTGCAACAAAATCCCTAAAATAGATTGACTACTCCATTTTGGGTTTAGAATCTTGATCAGTTAATCTTACTTACTAGGTTGTTTTCTAACCTCTAGTGACATGCAAAGTCATTAACTAGCATGCAAACTCACTTAGCAACCCTTGTAAGGAATCAAGGTTTTTGGAATTTTATTTTGCATGATCTTGGTGACTTGCACATTTTTTCTCTTTTTCTCAGAAGAGTTCAATGGTAGAATCCCTAATTTTCATTAGTGTTCCATAGTGGCTAATGTAATATGCATGCAAATTCATTTCATAGGAAGTGTAACTATTTACTTGTGTAACTTGCATAGTTATCTTTGTAACAAGTCGTGAATTTTTAGTTAGATTTAATTGTATGTTTTGTCAGTGGCTTAGCTTGAGGCAAACTTTAAATTTTCCAAGAATTGTAAGTTGATGTTCTTGTAATTTTACATCTCATCAACCACGATTATTAAATAAATCACTTAAGGGATAGAAGGTGGACTCATAATTCATAAGTGTCTAATCACATAAATGGATTATCATTTGTCATTTGCACATGGATTCATAACTAAGGGCACTATAAACTACCTTTTGAATTGTTATTTTTATTTATATTATTTAAACTCATCTCAAAAGAATAGTTAAGAATTTAATCAATTACCACTTGCAGTCATTTCCATTATGTCACGTCCCCTCCCATCGTTCCCGAGCAAGGCAGAGAACATGACACTAAACCCACTTGCGCAGGTTTGGTAACTTCTAGAATGTAAATGATTAGATGATTGTAAACATTCATTCAATAAACCCTAAACATTTAGGATATGTTGTGTGTAATTGCTAAAGACAAATTTGTGAAATAATAACCATTCAAATAACATGCAATTAACACTATGATCCACAGATGAGAGTTTTGAATCGAAGACAAAATCATGTATGCAAAAATGTAATCAAGGACAAACTCATATACACAAGTGCAAATCCATCTATTAATATGCAAAAATGATCCAATCATGTACAATTTTTGGAAAAATGGAACATTGTTCCCAGCGTCTATATAATGGCAACTCGTGCCCTGTACAAAAAAATGCAACTCGTGCCCTATACAAAATATGGCCCATGGTGCCCTGTACAAAATATGGCAACTCGTGCTAAAAATGCCACATCGTGGCTACTGTACATAGGAGGGTCTCTCAATCCTCTTGCCCACCCTCGGAGCTCCCAGGTGCATCTCCAAAATCAATCTTCCTCTTCTTCATGCTAGAGGAAGCTGGGTCCTTCTGGCGTCTTTGAGCATGTCCCCATGAGCCCTGAAACGACAGCAATAATATGTTAACTTTTCCTAGCAATTATACAAGTATAAAACATAATTTCAAACTAAAAATAGTTTTCAAATCTTGGATAACTCACCGCATGCCAGACTGTAAGTCGTGAGGGGGTCTCCCTCCTCTATGATCCAAGTCTCTTGGAAATTCCACCCTACAACATTTAGAACAATCAGATTAATGCTGAAACTAGATGCATATAGTAATTTCCGTTAAAATAGAACGAGAGTTAAATGATAAACTAGTCAATCTCACCGTGAACAAAATCGGCTAGTCTTTGGGGCTGGCGGATGGAGCAGCTAGCTGGACAGCCTGCTCCGATGCTAGGGTGGACTGTAAAGGGGAGGATGTAGCCACATCAATGGTGGCTACACCACTGGGGGTAACAGTGGAAAAAGGGGGCGTGGCAGGAGGAGGCATGGACTGGGGTGGGGGAAGTGGAGATGTACGTCTAGGGGTATAAACCCCAACTGGCGTAGTATGGATGGGCGCACCCTGGAAGGGGAAGCGAGTGTGGTGGGGGAATGTGGGGGGGGGAGAGGTCTGTGTTGCGGTAGAGGGATGGGTGACTATGGATGGGTGGTGTGCCGTGGTCGGATGGGGGAGGGTGGGAACATGGGAAACTGATACGGAGGTGCAGCTGGATATGATGCGTAAGGGGGAGCTGGATGGAATTGCGGTGCTATATAGGAGGGGGGGCTGGATGGAAGGGGTTGGGGAATGGGGCATGTATGCCAGGGGATACAACTGGCATATAGGGTGGCCAAAAGGTCAAGGAGGGAGGAATAACGGCACTGGCAGGCCGAGGTGCTCGCACCTGCATACACATTTATAACTTCATGGTTTAATATACAAAAATATAAATATACATAGACAAGTCATCGTATTTGAAATTAAATTTATGCTTTAATACACACAATACCTGCGCACGGGGAGAACTACTAGTCCCCGGTGGCGGTGGCTGGTTGCTGGAGCCCGCGGACACCTGTGCGAACACTACAATTTTTAGAATGAATTTATAAAAACAATATTAACAATATTAAACACAATGAAAATGAGAATGAAAACAATGGTACTTAGAAAACATGACTGCAATAAATTTATATTCAAGTTAGATGATATCCAATATTCTGAAAGGATAGAAGGTGGCATGGCATGAAATTAAAATTAAATAAGGTGAGAGGGCATAGAAGGTGACATGGTGAGATTTTCCTTTTCTAGAGTCATCTCCACGAGTAGGTGAGCTTTTCCTTTTCTAGAGTCATCCCCATTAGTAGGTGAGCTTTTCCTTTGGCCCTAGAGATATGTGCAGTGTCTCATAAGCAAATGGAATTCATATCCATTTACAAATTTGAATTGGAAACCTATGTAATGTGTTTGGGTTCTTGGTGAAGAGTTCCTAGGTTTTGATGTCTTCTTATAGATTTGTAGATTCCTAGAAGCTTGATTCACCCAGTGGAAAAGTATTTGCATCCCTAGAGTGAGGATCTTGAGTCCCTTTATTTCCATAACATTTACATCATCAAATAAAATGGCATCTCATTGTTTAAATTTGCAAAGAGGTGCTAAATAACAGTTAAGTTAGTGTGCATGTTATTTAATACACTTTAGAGTGTTGATCGTTAGAAAAAGGAAGAAAGAGAAATCTTTTTCATGGTTAACTTACTTACAAGCTTGAATGTGCCATGTTCTCTTGCATTGAATGAGTAATTATGTGTTCTTGATTGAATAGCTATGTTGTCAGAATGATATCACTTGATTGAAATCAAAGAAATCTTGAGTGAAATGAGTTAAATGAGTATTCTTGATGCCAAATCTTTTATCGAGTTGAATTTGAATCAAGATAATATCAAGGCCCCATAGACCATATTTGTAAGATTATCGCTCTTCCTTATGGGCCTTACATCATTTTCAAAAACTTTAGTGACAATACATGTGATAAGTTGTTTTACGTTGTTTATATGTCTTTCCTAATAGCATGTTCTAGGAGTAGTAGTATGATTAATTTCAGTCTCAAGTATTAGAATAAATTGGAAATCCCGTGATAGTAAACTAGGGTAATAAGGACATGAGAAACATCACGTTCTTGAATTTCTAGAAGCTTGGCCACTATGATTCTCTTTTGGCCACTATGAAGACGTTGACGGTGATGGTGATGGTGGTGACAACATTAATGAAAAAGGCTTGAGGAATGGCAAAGAATATGATGATGTGGATGGCTTGAAGAACACACATGGCATGAAGAACCATGGAGGTGGGCATTGGAGCCATTGGAACACCTAATGAGCCAAATGAACCATTCTGTGGTCATTTGTGGTTTGATGGGGCAGTGGAAACCTTGGTGATGGTCCATGCTACCATTTGATGATGGGCTTGATGTCCATTGAAAGCATGTTGATTAAATACTAAATGATTGACTCTTGATGGTGGAACCCACATTGAAACCCACATACAAATTGAATCAGCCCTTATCTAATGGCACTTACAATGGATGTTGAAGCCCTTGAACCTTGAAGATGTCCATATGTGGAATCCTTGATGTATGGTGATGAAGACATAATGTATTGTTTCCTTGGGGTTCTTGGAATTGTTTGTGGTATATTGTTGTGGGTGTGATGGAGCCCTTGCCCTTATAATTGCTTGAAAAAACCTTTGATGCTGAAGTATTTAAACATGATGATGTAGAAGCCCACAAAAAAAATGAGGAAGCCCTAAGTTTTTAATGTGGCCTTTGATGTGGTTGTGTGAAGTCAAACCAAAACAAGCATGCAAATAAAACATTGTATGTGAACTATTATGTGTCCATTCAAAGGACAAAGTCGGCTCAGCAATTAAAAATAAAAATAAAATGAAAATGAAAATTACATAGGCAGGTCGATTAAATATCATGTGATATGATGTGCATGTACAACAGAAAGACATGATGATCTATACAGTATGAAGAGACTAATGATATTTTGGTCAACAGTTTGGTGAAAGGAGAGAATGATGTATTTGTGTATATCCTGGTTAAATTTATGACAGAGTGATGATGAGCAGAAAGTGATATAAATGTGGATATGTTTGATATCTTAATAGCAGAATGATAATTTGCCTATGGTTAATGACAGTTTGATGACAGGTTAAAGATGTGAATGTACATAGAATATTGATATGTTTGAGAAGATGTTGGACATGATGAAACAGGGACAGAATGATGATTGAAGACAAGGTGTTGGCAATAGATTGATGAATGAGATGATGTGAATAATGACATGACTGTGATATGTATGATATGTGACAACTATGTAATCATAAATACAAGCAGGGTCTTGTATCCATTTTCTTAGTAGGATCTAAGAAAACCTAGGCTGGGTCCTAGATGATGAGTTGGTGCTCATTGTATCAGTTGGTGTTGAATTGCCTCACGGTTGTAGCTGTTGAACCAAATACAAAATATTACAAAAACTATATCTAGTCTCGTATTATGTGTTGATGTGTTTCATTAGTTGATAGTTAGTTCATTGATGAATATGATGTGAATGTGAAATGATGATATAAGAGTTGGTGATTGAAGTTGAAATTAAATAAAGCATAGGCTCACTGATTCACCCCCCCCTCTCAGTGAGCATTGTGTCTAACACAAATGTTTATAGTTTTCTTAGGTTTTCATGTTTGATAAGGTTTCATTTTTTTTTGGGTGGGATTATACAAATTTATATCTCTCAAATAAATTAGACAATATTATAAACACAATTGTAAAATATGATGATAATATGGTAATTACTCAATGCTAATTAATTTGTAATTACTAAACACAAATTACTTGTAACTGGATCTAATTATTCAAAGTAAAGAAGTTACCTGTTATCCTAAAGTTCAACCTGACTGCTAGGGTCAAGCTTAGAGAAATATTAGATAGTAGATATCAGACATCTACTCAGTAATTTTTACAGGTAATTTGTAAACCAATTGATGAATTGCAAGTCCAGATGTCAACAACAAATCCCAGATTATTAAAATTGTACCAGGAATCGAAGGATCAATTGGCAGTTGAACATAGTCCTTCCAGATTTTTGTGATTCAACTTAGATCTCGTTTATTTTTAGATAGACTCGATTCTCAAGAGTTGGAAACAATTGAGTTTATGTATTTTTTCTATAAAAGCTTAACATTTTTAATGTGAGGTGGGTAGAGTTCCAGCCAAGGGCTGTGAAGGTTATGGAAATCACACCTTGAACCAGTTTGCAGGCATGTGTGAATTTTTCCTATGTTAATTTTTGTAGAAATTGACTATTTATGAATTAAGAAATGATCTTCGATCCTATTTTGTTTTAATCTATGAAGTGTATGCCTTTGGTATTCTGTCCATATGTGGTCTAAATTCCATGTTAAGATTCTTCCAAACAGCATATAACTATGCCACCATCATGAAATAATTTCTGAGCTCTTATATTCGTAGTTTTAAGATCACAGTCATTTTCTGTCCATGTACTCCCTGCTACCTGATTATTGAGTTGCTTGATTTCTGTTATATACTCAGCTGCCACCAAAACCCCATAGAATTGTTTCATATGTGTCAAATATGTCACATTGACTGTTAAGATTTCCTTAAGCTTGAAACCCAGCAGTCAGGTTCAACTTTAGGGATAACATTACCTGTGTGTATGGTGCCGCAATCTCCTCTGCTGCCACCATGCCTCCATTGAGGTCAAAGGGACTGACGTCCTCCCACCTGGGGGGTGGAGACCCGGAACCGAATAACTTAACATTAAAACAAATAAAGTCAACAATGTGTAATTCAAAGTTAACTATATTAAACAATACGATATCAAATAAAATACAACAAATACTTGAACATTAAATAAAACAATAGCAAACCTGATCCATGAAGCTCCATGTGGCATGCTGCTACATATCACCATGGAAAGAATGGCCACAATGAGAACAACGATGTGCTGTTGTTCCAGCAGAACTAGAAGGCCCCACCTGGGTTCCACCTGTACCCGACATGTCTCGGCCACCACCCATAGACTGTGAAGCTGTATGTGTCTCATCGATGTCCTATCGGCTCTGGGAAGACATGGCCACAAATTTGGTATGTCTAATCAAGTCATGTGTGGCACGTTTGACGGAGTCATGAATCTCATCTAGACCGCTACCAAACCTGAGTGGCTGAGGAGGGGGGTTTGGCTCTCTCCTGGGTGTAGGAGGTCCTCTAAGCGGGTTGCGGTGTGCCTGAGGTTGATCTTGGGTAGAGCCAAGATCGACACCTTGAAACTCAGTGATGTCAAAATAGTTGACATGGTACCCTAGCTCAAACTCAGCCCACAATTTCCGAAGGAAATACTGTGGGACCTCCAAATTGTTGCACGGGGGCCTGTCAAACACCATGAACCACCTCTGTCTATAGTTATCTCTCCATGGCTGGTAAATGCACCAGTCCATGCAAACCCGAGGCCTCGTCAAAGCTAGAGCTTGTCCGATCGAGGGAACTATGAACTTGCTATACAACTGGGCTTTGCTGATGTTGAGGTCTTTTATTTGCTCTTTGGACAACCCAGTGGAGTAGTGCTCCCTCATTCGAGCCTTGTATTGGCTCAAGTTTGTTATCTCACTCTGTGCAATATTGATTGATTCAATAATGTTTTGAAGTGATGAAGCCAACGAAACCCGAGAGGGTTCCCTGGTACTGTTCAATTCATTACTTAGTTCCCTCAATTGATTTAAGTCTTGGTGTAATTGATCTTCACGGTTTTCATTGGGTTCATTGGGTTCATTGTCGGTTCCCGTATTGTCTTATGGAGGTCGGGTTTCATCAGATGGTGGTGGTGTGTCTGACATCTTGTTAGGTGTGTAGATGGCCTGCAATTAAATTTCCTTGATTTTTTAATGGATTGTAAATTTAAAAAAAAAAAAAAAATTCAAATGGAAAAAAAACAAAAAACAAAAATAAAGACAAATTTGTGCTTTGAGGAGCACTTACATGGAGAAACGGATGGCACCATGGTGTAGGGGCGACTGCTTGGTTTTGACGATGACGGGGGTGCACAAGGACGCGTTCGCGGGGTTGAAGGTGCGCTCGTGGGTTGGTAATTTAGCTCACGGGTCTGTCAAAAATGACAAAACCCGTGAGCTCTATTTTTTTATTTATAAAAAAACAGAGGCGCGCACGTGTCACTAATGCGTGCACGCCAATATGTGCATACGTGTCAAGGGCGCGTGCGCGCCCCTAGCGTCCACGTGGGCTGGGGATGCGTGCGCGCCTTTGGAGGCGCGGGTGCGTCCTTTTTTTTTTCCGCTCACGCGCCCTTGTTGTGGTTATTTTGGGTACCAGCTTCATGCGGGTACCCAAAACAAACTTTTGACGTTTCTCAAAATTATCATGTTTACTACAATAAAACAACTCCCTTTTAATTGAGTTAGTTCTTTCATTCTTTGAATATTTGGACATACAAGTGGTGTCCTTCATTTTGCTTGTGTCTCCTTGTAAACCAAGGTTATGTTTTCCTTTGTCCATCTACATTGGTGCAAAACACTGAATTGTCATCTCTATCATAATGTTTATTTATTTTCTCTTATGAAACTCGTTCTCCTAAGTGGAAAGTCATTATATTGGCAACATTTGTGGATTTTGGTTTATACCAAAGTTAAAATTTATAGTAGCATTGGTATCAGGGAATGGGTGGTAGATTAATATAACTAGTTCATTTTTTAATTGATGGATTACTTTCACTCTAATTTATTATTTGTAGAAAATTTGATTAAAAGAGTTCTTCAATTAATGGCAGGATTTTTCTGATAATGTGTAGGGAAATTCATCCCCATTGTCTTTTTACTCGTCTCAAGTGTTTCCTCATTTGTGGGATTTGGTGCTTGCAATGAGATTCCTTGTTTGGAAGGGGGTATGTCCCCACATTTCCTAGATATTTTATGCAAAATGAGCTCTAGGATATGACCCACAATTGTTTTGGGGATGTTTGGATGCCCCTATCCAATTTGACACCAGTCTAGCACCGGTTCTCTAAGAAAAACAAATACTCAATTGTTTAATATTTAGACCATGACAACTATTATCTATGTGGTGCATGTGAAATACTCTGTAGTATGTTTTTATATTAGGGTAATTGTAACAACAGTTTTAACTCCCAAGTTTGGTAGGATTTTGGACTCCTATATTCTATGTTCATTTTGCTTTTCAACTTTTATATTTTTGGTTGTCACAGCCATGTATATAAGATCTTTCAAGACTTTTATTTAAGAGTTTTTTTAATAATGTTGTATCATAGCCCTATGTTCTATAATCTTTATTTAAAATAAAAAATAAATAATTGTTTTCTTTTAATTACCCTATATCATAGTATTGTGTTCTAAATATTTGTTAATGTGTTGTTATTGTTGTGTGATTACTTGTACTTGGAATTTTGAGGGCACTGTGACAGTTGTCATCAAAAACCATCCCCCATCTCAAAAATTGGTTGTGACATAGATTTTTTATAATCCTTGATGTTAATCCCATTTAAAATTATTGCATTGCGTACCTTTTAAGTTAAAAATGAATCAAATCGATTGCTTATTGCTATAGCCAAATCACCCCTTGCCTTGAACCAAAGGCCACTTGAATTCAAGATTAGTTTTTAAACAAAACCTATTTTTATGGACTCAAAAAATGATATAAATGAGTTGATTTAAGTGACAAATTCAAGATTAAAATAATATTTAATTATTTTTATACATAAAGATGAAAAACATGAAGTGACAGTACAAGGAAAATGCCCTCTGGTTGAGGTTATAATGGAAGCCCATAAAAAAAGACCCGAAAATCCGTTTATAGTAGAGGTGAGCGGGCGAAGGTTTTAGCAGATGCATTTTTTCGGTGCTTTTATCACAAAACGCACCAGTGCATGTTTCAACATAACGCACAAGGCCAACCATAAATTATATCGCACCGCGCTAGAAAAACTATCAATAAAAAAATTAATTAAAAAAATCCTATTATTTTAATACCCCTAGCACAACGCGTTTATGAATACGACATGCACTAGTGCATTTGACAATAAAGCCCCTAGTGCGTTAAATAGACAATAACGCACCACTCTATCAATACAATTGTATTGACAGAACTCATTAAATTTTGAAAACCAATAACCAGTGCACTAGATATTCCGAAATGCCTCAGTGCGTGTCAAAGGGACAAACAAACCATTTATTATTATATAAAATATAAAAAAAATTAATTTCATTACAAAAGATGTTATTTTTTATTAAAAACTCTACTCTTCGGTGCGTCCTGATTATTGGACGCACCGGTGCGTGCTATTTTCGACCACACCGGAACAGGGTTTAATAAAAAAAGCGTGGGGTAAAACTCACTTTTACCCTCCTCAATGCGTTTTGAGCCTATCGGCACTAGTGTTGCACTTCACCCACTTGGATGCCCTGGCATTCATGGTCCACATGGACACATTCTTCACTCCTATTGGTTGCTGCTTCTAGTCTGAATTTTTCCAAATAGTGGGAAAAAATTCAAATTTTCCATACATCGCCAAGATGCCTCTTGGACGGACCGTTTAGCCAGTATATTGATTTTTACTTCATAATTTAATTTTTTTAGTGGATTACTTTTTAGAATTGAGCTTAAATTTTTCCTATTTTTGTAAAAAAATTAAAAAATTGTGTGGTGTGTTTGAGCCTTTCGTCTTGCACCAACAAGCGGTGCACCAGTAAATTTTTATAGGCACACTACGGACGGTGTGAGCCGAATAACTTGAACGCACCGCCACATCATAAAAATTTATATAAAAACATTGAAATGGTAATCGATGCATTCATGAATGGAGAGCATCTGTTACCTAGTGCACTTAAATGTATCGAATGCACCGGTTAACATTACCTAAGAAACACAAAAAAATATGTGGTGCACCTAGGGCGTGTCAGTGCACTGGTGTCGATGCTCTGATGTGCCATAGGCGTACTGTGAAAATATTCTCATTCAACATTAACATTTGTTAAACAACAATGCATTTTGTTTAAGTCAACTCAATGTTAACGTTGCACTTACTTGAACTAAACACACTGATAATTGAATAGTATAAATCAGAGTGCCAAATTACATAATTTTACGGGGCCCTTGGGCACATCATTGCACTGATATGGGTGCTCTGACATGCTATAGGTGCATTGTCAGTAGTTTAATATAAAATTTTAAAATTTAATAAATGGTGGTGCATTTCAATCATTTAAGAACATCGTATACAGTGCACATTTTTGGATGAAATGCAACAAGAAGTAAATTTCTTCAGTAGTTTAGAAACTCGTAATTTAACGGTGCTTTTACTCGAATCATATAATTAAAAAAAATTACATTCTAACAGAAATTTCATAAATTAATGCAATTATAATTCTTAATATTATTTATAACAAAAGAATCATAAAATATAAACATTCAATATTAATATAGAAATTTGATACCACCTTCAAGTCAAGAAGAATATGTTAGCCTTTATGTTCACAAAAATAAAATTATATATTTTAAGTTGTTTTCATGGTGTATTTATATGTATACATTAAACATAATAAGAGTAATTGGGATAGTGACATATAATCATTCCATACAATCATAAATTACTTCATAGACATAAACCATGTTTCGCATCATATTGGTTAACCAACTGAAATTGTTTAAACACTGCATTCAATAATCAACTTTTCATTTCCACCGTCATAGCATGAAAAATAAAAAATATAATTACATAGTCAAAGATAACAATAAAAAAATGATATCTCAATCTGTAAATGATGAAATAAAACATGTACATATCGCTCTCTGTTTCCATCACCCTCATTATCTTCCTTGGTTGGCATGATAGCATTGTTTTTTCTCAAAAACATGTTTAGATCTAGGATTGTGTCTTAATATGAACCACCAATATCTATCCAACACGTATGGGTAAAACAACACTTGGTTGCAGTGTTTTGAGAAAACATAAGGCTTCTTAATTCCATCCCACATCTTTCTAGAGTTGATACATATCGACCCACTATCATGATCTTCCTTTACATTATTCCCGTCGAATGTGTCCCACCACCTACACCTAAAATAACACATTGGAAAGATGAGAAATCCACTTCAATGATCTCTTGTATCTTTTTGACATAACCCAACACCCCTCCTATCAGGTTTCGATCTTGGTGGCTACCACCACAAGATTGGCCGAACTCGATTTCCACTCCACAGCCTTGTGTAACAGGCCCATCATTAACATCCTAGGTGCGAAAAATGATGTCCATAAGCCCACATAGATGGGAACGAATGCTCTTGTATGTGAGGAACCTGCAACAATTAAATGATGAAAATGCACGATATAGCAGAAATAGAAGAACACATAAGAGATTTATTGATCGCAGGACACTTCGAGGGGGGAACCTCATTTGAGCAAGCTCAATAAAAATAACTCGTGGATACCTTCATTGGCCTCAACATGTACTTATATACTAAGTCTATGCGCCAATACTATGGATCAATACCATGGAACATATAATACTATGGGCTAATACAAAATATTGATCAATACCATGGAACATATAATACTACGGGACAACTTACAAAGCATATGTGTCCAACAACAATATACTAACAAAGTAAAGAGAAGGGTTGACACGGGTTCCTAAAATCCTCTCTCCCTTAGAAAAAGCTTTGTCTTCAAAGCTTTAGATGTGGAAATTGATGTTGAATCTGAAGGAGTGGTTCCCATGTAGCATCCTGTGGTTGCATTCCATGCCACTGAATTAATACCTATGTGATAGATAGAGAGTGAAGCTGACGAGTGCGCCTATTGAGGAAAGGTTGGAGGTTCGATCCTCCCCGACCCCAATACTTTTGGTAAATCGAGCTATAGGGTGGCCAATCGGATCTCCACATGGCAACCTCTGATAGGTCTACTTGGATGCCAATTGTAATGCAACAGCTTGCAAAAGCTAGGATAGAATTTTTAGGGTTTCCATAAGTGTTTAAATACACATTCAGTTTTGGTTTGTAATGCATTAGTTGATCTTCTCTTTATCAATAAAGATAGCTCATTTTAGTTCTGCATCCATCCTTCATTGTAAATTTTGTAATTCCTGTAGGAGACTATAGTCTGAAATATGAATTAAGGGGGAGTGTTTGCACATGTAATTAATACCTCGGTCGTCTTTATATCAAATCAAGTCAATTATGTAACACATGTAATCAATTTGGCAAGTGCAGATTTAATGTGGCACTTGTAACTCCCCAAGAAAATCCCTGCTGATGAAGCCTCTAGAGCAAGCACAGTTTTATATGATGTAGAAGTATGTAGAGACACGTGCTTTGCCTATGGGGGTTGGAAAACAACAGCCTAGTTTTATATGTTATCTGTTATAGGTTTTCGTTTTAGAAGAGGAGGATAATACAAGAAGAGCATTCGCTCAGCCTGTTCTGGTGTTTTAAAGGTGTAGTTATGTGTAGAAATTTATGTTTGTATGACTCTTTTTCGCCCTCCAATACAACAAAAAGACCTCAAATGGTGCCTTGATATCCGTCATTAAACTGGTGTCACAATGTTGCTTGCTTTTCACTATGAAATTTTTACTCCACAAAAGGTAGCCAATCATATTTGACTAGAAATCAGTGGTTGCCTGTAAAATTACTCAATATACATCATACTCCAAACAAACGTTATACTGGCCATATATTTTACCCGATCTTTGCTCACTGTGATACCGTACATTAGACTTGAATGCTATTAACACCTTGCTAATCTCACTTCTAGACTAACAAAATAAGATTGGCCTCTCCATTCCATAATGTATGGGTGAAGTAAAAGTGCATGCTCTTACGCTGAGCACTCTGATGAGTCCAGTTATTATTGCTTCCGCAACATAATATCAACATTGTTCCGCAACTATTCATAGCTCTCCAGCCATTATGGATTTCTATTTCCATATCCGATGCACAACTCATTCTAGAGTTCCACAGCGATATAGAGAGGGAGTCCAGCTCTGAAGGCTGCTATGACTTCCATGTCAATCATTGTTCGACAAAGAAGATGATACAAGCGACTGTATCCCTTGCTCCACGATCACAAGTATGATAAAGCGATCTCAACTACAATTCTTCGACGTATCATATTCGTCCTCAATATCTTTGAGACTGATCAAAGGAACGCTAACCATGTCACTGAATCTTTCTACTATTTGCAAATACCCTAGTAGCTGCCGTGTTCGATTGAGCAAACTCCTTCAACGGTACCTGAAACAATCTCCAATGTTCAACGTCTTCCTTCCCCTATCTAACGAACGCGGAGTCTGTACGTGTTTGCATGAGTGGAGCTCGGCATCTCTTCTCAATGACAACCACCGTCGAAAAAGAAATGCTTTGTTTCAGTTGCATCAACCTCTTGTTAGATATTAATGAATATTTGCTTAATTTAGAAACAGTTGAAACTGTTTCCGTATTTCCCTCATTTCTGTTGCTAATTAGATCCTGGTTTGTAGGATTCTAAACAGTTATATATTTGTAATGGTTTTCTCTTTATTCAATAAGAAATAGTTCTACTTTTCGTTTGTATTCTATTTTGGTATCAGAGCTCAGAGGGAGTCGTTCGCTGTTCACTGTGGAGGACACACCACACTGTGGAAAGCGATTATTGATAGTTTTCTTCATTGAAAAGTCTGTGTGAAAGGTGTCCATGGAGGGGCGTCTAGCTGCACTAAGGTAGCGGTTACCAGGAGCTGTGAAGGGGCAGTTGTATTGTGCCTAAGGCATAGATCATTGTTTGCAGTGAAAAAATAGTGAAGCTGCTGCGTAGAGACTATGTTCACTACGATTACCCGGTGGAGATTTGTTGTACCAGATCTCAGGAGATTCGCTGCATTTAACCCGTGCGTCAACATCTGAAGGAGCAATTGGAACCTGCCGCGATCTATTGTAATCTGATCTATTGTAATCTACACAGAGGAAGGAATGCTTCCCAGGAGAACACTGCTGGAGAAAGGGGAGAAAATATTGAATTTTCGCGGGTCCCCAAGTTGAAGGGGCGCGAAAATTTGGTGGCACACTTCCAAATTATTTCAGTAAGGAGTTTTTCGCGGGTAGAGGCTATTGAGAGATGCTAAAATTTGAGTTTTGCTATGTGTATGTTTGTTGCGTGCACTTGCTACAGTGTTGTGTGCATGATAGACCCGTGGACTCCTTGTGAGCGTTCTTTGAGATGCTACATATAAATTTGATGTGAGCTCGTGCTTCCTTAAGGAGATAAATACATGCCACATACATTATATGCAGCTGGGATTTGATTTGAAAAAGAAGGGAGTTGCCTGAGAAAAGATGTATTTTCGAAACAGAGCTATTTTTCTTGAATTAGTGTTTTAGCAGCTATGACAAATTTCTTTCCCGAAAATTATATGAACGAAGCTTCTAAGCTTGACAGCGACAATTACAGTGACTAGAAATTCAAGATCTTAACTATATTTGAAGCATTGAATGTCTGGCCTATAGTAAACGGAGATGAAACCAAGCCCACAGGTGCTACTGCTGCAGACTGGGAGAAACGAGAAACGAAGGCAAAAGTGTTGTTGCGGCTGTCTGTCAAAGACAGCATAATCCCGCACATCAGAGATTGTAAAACTTCCAAGGAGACATGGGACATATTGAAAGGTTTCTAAGAAACTACAAACTCCAATAGGATTTTGTTTCTGAAGACTAAGTTATTGTCCATCAAAATGGCAGCAAATGAGAATATCACCAGCTATGTTTCCCGGATTAACGATTTATGTGATCAGTTAAGTGCAATTGGTGATACTGTTTCAAATACTAACATGGTAACTATTACATTAAAAGGTTTAATTAGAGGTTATCATGTCTTTATTTCAAGTCTAGGAGGTAGAGCAACGCCACCTACATTTAATGAGTTAACAGGGATTCTTCTACAAGAAGAAGAAAGAGTGAAAGTGTTTGAGCTGGACTCTCATTCTTCAGAATTGGCGTTAATAGCAAAAGGGAAACAACCCTATAGGTACAAGCCATGGAACAGAAACAAAACATGCAAGTTTCAACCATGAAACAGAGGTATGACTCACTCAAAATCTGATTCACATGATAAGAAAAATGATGGTTTCTTTTACTATTGGAAACTTGGTCATTATGCTAAAGACTGTTATAAAAGGAAAGCTAATGAATCCAAATAGAAGTTTAGAAAACATAATGGAAATTATGTGACAACTGACACATCTACCAATGAAGGTTTTAAGAATTTAAAGTTGTTTATTTCAGAACCAGCATTATCTACAGAAACTAATGATGAAAATGCATGGTTCACAGATTCAGGTGCCTCAACCCATATGTCTTGTGTCAAAGAGTGGTTTGATGAATATCATGAGAGCACAGATGAAACACATATATACTTAGGAGATAATAGATCTCATAAGATTCAGGGTTATGGAGTAATATGTGTGAAATTACCTAATGGCCAAAAGAAATAGATTCATGTTGTGTTGTATGTTCGAGGCATAAAAAAGAATTTGATTTCTGAATTTGAATGTAGAATTTATGCAGTCTCACTGTCTTGTGAAGGATATTCATAATCATTATAATGTCATAGCCACAGGGACAAGAATTGAAGGATTGTATAAGCTTGATGTCACAAAGTCCACTCATCAAGCATTGATATCTACTACAATGACAACTGAAGAGTTATGGCATTGTAGGTTTGGACATCTTAATCAAAATGACTTAGTGCTACTTCATAATAAATTGATGGTTGAAGGGCTTCTTGTTTTGAAACATGAGCATATAGAATGTGAAGCTTGTGCACTAGGTAAGCAGCATAGGGAATAATTTCCAGTGGATAAAGAGAAGAAACAGAGAGAATTAATTGAATTAATACATACTGATGTCTATAGTCCCATGCAAACTATATCACTTGGTGGTACAAGGTATTTTCTTATATTTGTTGATGACAAATCAAGATTTACTTGGGTTTATTTTATAAGGAAAAAGAATGATGTATTTGAATATTTTAAAGAATTCAAAACTATGGTGGAAAAGCAGATAGGTAAATGCATCAAGATACTCAGATCTGATCAAGGTGGAGAATACACCTCATGAGATTTTGATAGCTACTACAAGAACAATGGGATCACTCAACAATTCACAGTGCCTTTTAGACCACAGCAAAAGAATGTAGCTGAAAGGAAGAACATGACATTAGTTGAATGTGCTCACAGCATGTTAAAAGGTGAAAATATCTAATGAATTTTGGGCAGAAGCCATTAACACTACTGTTTATTTAAAGAATAGAAGTCCAACTAAGATTCTAGATTTAAAAACACCTTTTGAAGTTCTTTATGGCTATAAACCTGAAGTTGGTCATTTAAGAATATTTGGTTCCAAGGCATTTGCTCATATTCTCAAAGATGAGAGAAGAAAACTAGATGCAAAATCTGTTAAGTGTACTTTTCTTGGTTATTCTGATGATCATAAGGCATACAAATTGTTTGATCTTAGTACACATAACCTTATAGCAAGCAGAGATGTGATTTTTCATGAGACTACAGATGAAGAAATAAGTAAGGATGATGTCTAGCATACTCCTTATGACAACGATGTTCATGTAAAAATTGATATAGATAATGAACAGGAAAAGGAAAAGGAACAGGTACAACAACAAGGTGAAAGCAGCATAGATACTCCAACCATTCCTACGCCTCAGAAAAAAAGAGATGAGAGTATAGAAAGTGGTGTACCACTGAGGAAGTCAACAAGAACAATTCAGATACCCTCCAGGTATAAAGACTATGCATCAATGACACAAGTAATGAATGTTGTAGAACCTACTTCTTATGAACAAGCCAAAAATCATAAGGACTGGAATACTGCAATGAATGAAGAATATGAATCAATAATGAAGAATGAAACTTGGGAATTAACTGAGTTGCCTGAAAACAAAGTTCCCATAGGATGTAAATGGCTGTATAAAACCAAATTTAATGCAGATGGAAGTATTGACAAATATAAGGCCAGATTAGTTGCAAAAGGGTATCCACAAAAGGAAGGAATTGATTATGAAGACAGTTTTGCACCTGTAGCTAAGTTAAATACAATTAGAGTCATGATTTCATTAGCTACACAATACAATTGGAAAGTACATTAGTTAAATGTTAAATCGGCATTTATGAATGGTGATTTAAAAGAATAAGTTTATTTGGTTCAGCCTGAAGGATTTATAAAGAAAGGGGAAGAAGTTATTGTCTGTAAACTCAAGAAAGCTTTATATGGTTTGAAACAAGCACCTAGTTCTTGGTATACTAAGATTGATTCATTATTTTCCCAGAAAGGTTTTGTGAAAAGAAAAAATGATCCTAATTTGTATGTTAAAAAGGATGAAAATGGAAATGTTGCTTTGATATCCTTATATGTTGATGATTTGATTATCACTGGTAGTGCTTCTCATTTGATTGAAGATATTAAGATTCAGTTAGCATAGATATTTGAAATGAAGGATCTTGGTGAAATACATTCTTGTTTAGGTCTGAAAATATGGAGGGAAGACGGTAAAAAAATTGTCACTCAAAGCAAATACTCAAGGGATATTCTAGAAAGATTCAATATGAGTGAAAGCAAGGCAGTATCAACACCTTTAGAACAAAATGTTAAGTTATCTAGTCTTGATGAAACTAAAGAGGCAAATGGTGTTCTGTATCGCCAGTTGGTGGGAAGTTTAAACTATCTTACCACTACCAGACCTGACATAGCATATTCTGTCAGCATCCTGAGTAAGTTCATGGCTAAACCACTAGAAAGCTACTGGATAGCTGCAAAGAAAGTCCTTCGATATCTGAAAGGAACTGTTAATTTTGGTATTATGTATACTGATGATTATGATGCTGAGTTGACAGGTTACTCTGATTCAGATTGGGCTGGAAATCCTGATGACAGTAAATCAACCTCAGGATATGCATTCAACATAGGTATAGGGGTCATGTCATGGAGTAGTAAGAAACATCCAACTATTTCTTTATCATCAACAGAAGTTGAATACAAAGCTCTATGCAATGCTACTTGTGAAGTTGTTTGGTTAAGAATAATTCTTGAAGATGTTGGTAACAAGCAAATGAAGCCAACTGTTCTCAAATGTGACAATCAAAGCTCTATTAAATTGGCATACAATCCAAATTTATCATGCCAAAACCAAGCATATTGAAATTCAACATCATTTTGTAAGAGAAAATATTCAAAAGAAGGAAATTGACTTGATCTATTGTAAAACCACTGATAATGTGGCTGACATCTTTACCAAGCCCCTTGGAAAGATGAATTTTGAAGAATGCATAAAATAGTTAAGTGTGGTAGAAAATCCATTTCTTCATTAAGGGCAAGTGTTAGATATTAATGAAGATTTGCTTAATTTAGAAACAGTTGAAACCATTTCCGTATTTCCCTCATATCTGTTGCTAATAAGATCCTGGTTTGTAGGATTCTGAACAATTATATATTTGTAATGGTTTTCTCTTTATTCAATAAGAAATAGTTCTACTTTCCGTTTGTATTCTATTTCCTCTTCTATAAAGATAATACTAAGAGCTTTGTCCTTTGCAAGTTGAAAAGCATTAAGAACAAGTTTGACACCATTATCAATAAACCATCCTATACAGGAAAACTTTCTTTGAGGCGATGAAAATGTGTCAGGCATATTGGTCTACTAAGCTGCACTGGATTAATGGATGCCTAACGACTTGGCGTTAACATTTCCTGCAATAATAGGCTGCATTGGATGCCCATTTACCTTTTCAATTTCCATGACTGATAGTGGTAATCTACAGGAGATCTTTACATATTTGCACAATCTTTGCCTTTGGCAGTGCAACCTTTGTGAATAGCAACAACAATTGCTTCATTTTCATGTGTCATTGGAAGCATCATCAAGTGCATTGTTGATATGATGAATTCTTCTTCATCTTCTTTCTCCTCAGATGATTACAAGAAGAGGCTCTTTCTCAATGTGAAAATATCATAAAACTCGTTCTCATCCATAATCAATTAATACTCAATAATTTTTTTGAATACCCAATCGAATAATCTAATACCCAATGAAAACATGTCAGCTTTGTGAGGATGTTCCTAATTATCATTCAGTATCTTACGACACATATACCGTGCATCCCCTTCTTCTTCAAGATGGATGGTTGCATTAAGAAGTGTAGAAAATCAATCTCGACATTACACTTGTCTCATCCTATTCAATATAGGAAAACCATAGATGGTAGTCCACCCCAAATTCTAAGATATATACACCTATAGATGTAAATATTCTCAGATTTAACATCTAGATGTGCCATTTCATGCTCATGGCTAAACTCCAGTGCCTAAGTAGTTTGATATATTTTTTGAAGAAGGTCCATGTCCATTCGTAGAATTCCTTTGTCATTTGCAGTAACCAAATTATGGTCACAATATACTCTTCTATGCCACTTGCACATGAGCAATGATTTCCCTAATGCTTCTTTCTCCACCCACAAGCAGTGGTTGTCTCAATGCTGATTTTCTACATCAAATAACAATTTCTGTACCAATGCTGATTTTCTGCACCCACAAGCAATGGCTGGACCAATGCTTTCTTTATGCACCCACAAGCAATGATTTCTCACTGCTTAATTTCTTAACCCACGAACAATGCTACCCACAAATAATGTGTGCCTCATTTTTTAGTTTCTTCCCACGAATATGTTCTGCTCACCAAATCTCTACTTCAAATCTGTTCACCAAATCTCTACTTTAAATCTTCAATCTATCTCTCAACAAGATTTAGAAAATAATCTTTCTTGTTTTAAATCAACAACTTGTTGATCTCTCCAACTTTTTATTATCATACCTTCGCTTAATGCTGTCCCCATAAGTCTTTTTCATTTCATCTATTTTCCATCTTCGATTCTTGGCTCCTCGCTCTTCTCTTTATAATCCATCATTCACATTTTTCACCATTTCATTATCCTTTCTACAAATGTTGTGCAACATTTTCTTATTAATACACTTGCACCTTTGTTAGAACTTTATATTTTCTTATTAATACACCTCCACCTTATAACTTTATATTCGGGTTGACATTTACTTTTATAACAATAATTTTTCCTTTTTATAAAATGACCAACCTATAATTTCAGTAATAATTTGAAGAACATAAATAAATCTTTTTTTCCAGCTAAAAAAACTACTATTGATATTCTTATCGAATCAAATAGTACAAAAATATTGCATGATTCAAACAGGATGAATCATTATACTGTTCTTTCAGGAGATACAAAACTTAGCAAGTATCATCTTATATGAAAGGAAAACAAGGAAAGAACCTTATTTAAAGTTTTACTCCATTAATAACTTTTTTTTTAAATTAATTGTTGAACTTTCTATTAATCAGAAAAAAGTACATAGAGATACTGGCCTTTCCCCTAATACCTCTAACAGAAAATGAATATCCAGATCTCTAAACTGAAGTGTTATACATACTAAATATACGCGCTAGCACTGAGACGTGATCAGGAAATAAACTTCAAAATAAAATGGTGTTTGCAAAGCCTTCCTTAATTTGGGTTATTTTTCTTCTTGCTTAATATGTTGATAGCTTGCTGGTCCCTATGCAATATATCTGAATATGCCAATATCTTGCTGGTCCCTTTCTAAGGAAAGAAAAAGAAAACATAATACGAAACTGATTATGATTTCATTTTGAGGTGACTTCACCTCACAAAGGATAATAAGAAAAAAATGATTATTGAAATCTAGCAATGATAATCACAATCCAAAAAATTTGAAGGTGTTTTAAGATAAATATATATATATATAGAACTAGAACTAAAACTAATGGATAACCATGATAATCACAATCCAAAATTTTTGAAGGAGTTTTAAAATAAATAAATATATAAAACTAAAAGTAATGGATAACAAATCTAATAGAAAATCCTCTTAAGCCGCCATGCTTAAGAAGATCCAAATACTATTCTCAAACAAAGCCATACTACAAAGTAACAACAATGGCTACAAAGCATATCCAGATCTCTAAAACTGAATAGGTAACATTGAAACGTCATCAGGAAATAAACTTCAAACTAAAATGCTGAGCAAAGCAACTGAAGAGATAACATGGAAACGTGATCACAAATAAACTTCAAAATAAAATGCTGAAATGCTGTTTGCGCCAGAACCTTCATTCCGTTGGGTTATTTTTCTTCAAGGGATATATCTTAATATGTTAATATCTTGCTGGTCCCTTTCTATGTAACCCTGTGTAATCAAATTTTCAACGATCTTTTTAAATACTTCTCCATCTATCTTGAACATCCCTCCATGTTGCTCAATGCATTCATTTAGTAGCTGTTGATATTGCAAAGATTTTTTGCTCTTCATGATGCGGACTATTAAGGCACTAACTCTGTGATTACTGTTCATATTTACCTTTTTCTTCTCATCTTCGGATGGAAGTAGAATCTTAATCTTCCTTCTTCGGTTTGTAAAACTGTAATTAACCTGAAAGCCATCGCTTGTAGAGATCTGTTTTGTATCCGGCTCCTTGAGCAAAATCTTATAGTTTCCAAATACAATTGAATGCAGCAGCCTGACAAGATCTTCATCTCCCAAGTTCAATTGAGATTTGATCTCTAAATAACTCATCTTTTGAGAGTTATTAAACAATAACAATAAAATTGCATAATATGGTGTTACTAGCATTTCTATTGGGCCAGCATCAAACTTGCACACGACATTACAGGTCCCCATGGAATATAGCCATGTAAGTTTTCGTTTTTTAGTACATGCAGAATAAAACTCTTCGAATGCGTCCACACATTTAATCATCTCAAATGGTAAATTAGGTTCAGAAGATTTGAAGCTTGGCCAAAATGCAAAATTCAGAACCCTAACATCCAAATTTATTCCAGGATTAATATTTTTATTAGTCAGGTATAACTCAAAACTAACTTGGTACTTCACCTCTGTTTGTAACAAATCTCTAATCATACGCTCCATCTTGGGTGCCAATTGATCCCCAAATTGCTGCTTCAGATATGACAACATGCTCAGCTCATGAATATCATTTGTACTTTTATCGTGCAGCAGTCTACTGGCTAGTTTTCTCTTATAGAATTCCCCAAACAGATCTCTATCACTCACAAAATCAAGAAACCTGGTCACCTTTACAAGGATACTCTCAATCTCATCATCTCTTAATTTTTCACGAGTGCCGCCCTTTTTAAGTACATTATCACAAAGGGTGGCCAGGAATTCTTCACTTGTGCTTCCTGCAACTCTTTTATTACAGAATCCCTCCAATGCTTCGTTTAAAGCCCTATAAAAAAACGCATTGTGATTAAAGGCATTGATAACGTATCCCACATACTTCTCATGCAATTCCAGAACTGTATATACAAATGCAGCTTCTTCTTCCACGCCACCTATCTCCCTTCTCCTTGCTTTATCAGTTATAGCATTTAGTGCCCTCATAACTGGTGCAGTTCCTTCTCTAATTACATGCTCTCTAAAACTATTTACAAGTGTTTCCAGACCTTCAGGTATTCTGCAAAACAGAAAGTAAAGCTTTGAAAGATCAAGTTTGTTTTCATCCTTTAGAAGGGCACTACAACATGGAAACAGATTTTCAAGGAGTTGTGTCTTGTAATGTGAAAGGAGTTCATTTGGAACTATCTCAAATAGCTTCTCCCTGCTGCTGTGCAAATAATGGGCAATTATCTCCTCCTCACGTTTCATACATTCTCCAGCCTTCAACATATAATCCATACAGGAACACTCCTCTAAACTCCATGAAGCAGCTCTTTGAGCATAGTAATCTACCGTATCTTTCAACATGAGTACTTCAATTTCATTCTCATGGACATCCATGTTATCCTTTCCAATTTCCAAAAATATACCCAAAACGTCTTTCAATAAAGTGCGATCGATTTGTGTACCTTGGCGGTCCTCACGAATAACACTAATGACTGCATTCCTTACACTGCTCCGCATTTCTTCGAAGACATACTTCCGAAAATACTTGTCTGCGGTTTCCAACATGGGGCGCTTCATTGAGAATCTTCTCATAAGCGAAACTTGAAAACAAGAGAATGCGCCTGATATGCGTAGGCGCAATCTCCGTTGAATTTCCCAACGTCTAACAAATTCTCTGACCATGGCCTCACCTTTCTTTTCCCTTAAAGCTGGCAAAACCTTTGAACTGATGTACATTTTAAGTAACTGCTTGTATCTTTTGTAGATTTGCGGCAGCTTGTAGTATTCTGTGGAATCTGGACGGGAAACAAAGGAATACCCAATACTGTAAATAGCCGAGTACTCAGCTGCAGAGTTGACAAATTTGAGATTTCCTTCCTCCAGAGCGTTTATTAACTTTATGAAATACTCCTTTGTAATATTCCACGTTTTCTCGAGATCTAATTTTTCCATGTTGCGACTGCTCGTCATTTTCGTCAATGGTAAAGATATAAAACAACCTGTGTTTTCGTTCTTTCAACCAAATTGTAAAAGTTATATAGAACAGAATAGAAAAGGCTATACCCAAAATATTTCAACTTCAACGAACCGGCAGATGCTTCGATGTCTTTGGATTTTCTTTCGGTTGAAGTTTCTGAAACTAAGTTTGAGGGATCAAATCTAGTATATATATGTAGTTTTAAATGTTTGAAATCTAATTTGAGTCGATATATTATTTCTTATAATATTTTATAAAGGTAGGATGAGTAGTAAAGAAGAAATGATGGTAAAATAAAACTTAATGTAATTAATCTAATGGGAGAAAAATTAAAAACAATAAGGTAAAATTATAAGAAAAAGGAAAAAATAAATTATAAAATAAATAATTAAGAATTCTGCAAACAAATTATGATCTAATTAAGAAATTATAAAATAAATAATTATGATCTAAATCACCCTCTAAGTCACTAATGCACCCCTATTTGAGTAAATTAAGGAGTTTGACTTGCTTGAGTAAATTGAAGGTCTCCCTAATTGTAGGAGAAGACTCCAGTTCATGCAAAAAAAAAAATAGGGATTTGATCTTTAGCTCCGGAATTTGAAAAAGGAAGTCATATTTTTACTTGGAGATGAATTATTAAGTGGGATAGGGAACCACCTTTCTTCCCTTGATGAGGAGAGAACCATGCATTCACCCCCTCCTTGAGGGGGGAGGTGCCAAGAATCTTCCAATTACAACTTATGATCTTATTAACTCAAATTAAATAGTCTTTTCCAACTTGTTTCTCCTAGGGATTAAATAAGATATATAGGACTCTAGGACCATGGGGACTAACTTAATTTGACATTGGTCCAAAAGAACTTAGAAACCAACCTGAGCAACCTAGGTTATAACACATTTTTCTTTTGAGGTGTGAGTGGAAAAACCATATTGAATTATGATGAATAGGATCTAAGTTCAACTAGGTTAAAAAAAAAACCAGTCCAAAGGTGTCATAACATGAGTGACTCACTTGGGTTATCCCTTTTACACATGTAAAGGATGCCAAATTCTTAGAAACAACCCCTCTTTGACCATGATAAAGGGGGTGCAAAGTACAACAATTGAGAATAAGACTGCTTGGTTTGATGGGGGAATGGAAGGTCCCTTCTAGATGAATTCTTCCACCTAGTGAGCACCTTATCCATACTCGGTGGTTTAGATTACAAATGTGTGCATGATTTGTAATCCATGTTCCCTCCCCTGACCGTCTCTAGGGCTATGAAACACATATATGGTGCTCACAACCTCCTAATAGCACGGATATTCCAACTTAGAGACCAAGGATACCCTCAAGAAATTATGTGGGGTTATTTGAGGCATAGCTCATGACCTTGGATTTCTAAAAGCTTCCTTTATAGGATAAGGCATAGTTTGTCCCTCTATAATGTAAAATGCCCGTAGAAAAATACATGGTGCTGAAATCCTCTTAAATGGTTGAATGCATCTGTTGTGGACAAAAAATTGCACAAGTGTGCATCCCTCCACTTGGTACCACTTGGTAAGGGGATAGGCCTTGTAAGCTACAACAAGGTCTTAGTCCTTGGAGCCCATATGTGGTTGTACTTTAAATGATCCTGCAAGATATTGTGTTGAAGTGTGGAAAAATCCTTGTGTCGAGAGTAGGGGTTCTCCCCAATGAAAATTCCCAATTAGACTATTCACTGTTTGGAAAAGGGAACCCATCCGGTTTATGTTCAACTACCGTATGATATGCTATTGTTGTGGGTTTATAGGTTACGTCCTAATCCACCGTTTAAGTTTTATATTTTGTATGCAAATGTAAGGTCTTAATTCTAAATGTGCATGGTCCTACCTATGCTTGTTTGAGAGGTAAACAGAGGCCTCACAAGGTGATGCGCAGGTTCTTACCTCTTGTATTACCACCTTTATCTTACCAATCAACCGATAATATCCTACGAAAATGCATAATTTTAATCTATCTAATATAATCTATCCTTGCAAGGAGAGAAATTGGCAAAAGCGATTAATTATTGTAACTACATAGTACAACACCATAAGTTAGCTGTTGAAAGAAATATGTTAACAAACACATAAAAGGATTAACACAAAGATGGCTTTGATATTGTGATTCATTTCATTCATTACTCATAAATATACCAAAAATTGCTTTTCATATTCTTAAATAGTAAGATGATTCATAAGCCATGAGTGTAAAATCTCAAGCACAGTTGAATCTAGCTACTGTGGATTCCTCACTGGTGAAAGATTGCACAACATTTGCAAGAATTAGCATAAAAAATTTAAATGAATGAAGAACAATACACATGAATTGGTGAATAATCCCAATATTATTAACTGTCCAACCTTAACAAAGGTTAAGAACACCCATATATACAAATATGGAAGAATTCGAATCCATCTGGAGTGTTCACACTGATCTAGCTTAGAAAAAGCTCAAACCCCCCTAGGTTGACCAAAATATCCCAAACCATCCCAAACTGGTTCGAATCTGCAGTGTGAATGCTGGGAATGACTGGACAGGCCCATGTGACCTCACACATGTGAAGAAACTGGTTGGTTAGAGGTTTGGAGTCTAAAATTGGTCAAAAATGTGACAAAACAAGGCAAGATTGTCCACAAAGAGAGCAAATGCGCCCTAGGTAGAAGAGAAGCATGCTGAGTGCATTAAATGACCTGAGGAGGGCGCTCTAGGCATGCTGAGTGCATTAATTTCCCTGGGGAGCGCTCCACATAGCTGGTTTGACTCAGCACTTGTTCACATTTGCTATCTAGTTCATGATAATTGACCATTTAGTAGCTAATCAACTTAGGGATGTAATCATTAATCACTTGGGCTAATTAATCATCATTAATAAATGATTAATGTACATAGGTGGAAAAATGTTCTAACACCCCCCCTTAAGCTAGACTTAGTGAAATATCAAAAATTAAGGCCTTGGCAACTAGGCTCAAGTCACCTTTTACATCATGAAAATTTATTTGTCCATGTAACCAAGGTAAGGAGGAAAACCACATGGGAAATAAAACCTCCCCTCTAAAATGGACATGTGGCATATATCAAAATACACCAATCATCACCATGCATCACTCACCCCAAGCAAAGATCTAAGGTGAGTGAAGGTCTTCTCGGTAAAACACTTGGTGAAGATATCAGCAGTTTGCTCACTGGATGGGCAATACTGCAATGCTATGATCCGGTCATGCACCAAACCCCGAATGTAATGCATGTGTATCTCTATGTGCTTGGTCCTCTGTCTCTGTACTGGATCGGTAGAAATCTTGATTGTACTTTGATTATCACACCAAAGAATAGTGGGTGAATCAAAGACAATCCCGAACTCTGCAAGAATACCTTGCAACCAAACACATTGTGTGGCTGCATTAACTGCTCCCCTGTACTCGGCCTCAGCTGAAGATAAGGAAATAGTGCTCTGTTTCTTGCTTGACCAGCATATAGGTCCATGTGCAAGCATAAAGACATAACCGGAAGTTGACTTCCGATCAATACAATCACCGGCCCAATCAGAATCTGTAAATCCTACTAGTTCAAGGGATGAACCAGCAGCATAATGGATACCAAAAGACTTAGTACCCTGAACATAATGAAGGATCCTCTTGGCTGCCTTCCAATGGATCTCATGAGGCTCTTGCATGTGCCTTGCAACAGCCCCAACAGCATATGACAAATCTGGTCTAGAATGAGTAAGATAAAGCAAGCTTCCAACAAGTTGCCTATACAACGAACTGTCAACTAGTGGTGAAGAACCCCATTCTGTAAGCTTAACTCCTGAAAGAAATGGAAATTTTGCAGACTTACATTCAGCCATCTTAAATTTCTGCAGCAAATCTGAAGCATACCTTGACTGACATACAGAAATTCCATTCACAGATTGATCAATCTCCAAACCCAGAAATTGTTTTAGCAATCCTAGATCGGTCATGGAGAATGCACTGTGCAATGCTCTCTTAACTGAGTCAAGTTCTTTGGTGCAGCTACCAGTGATCAAAAGATCATCAACATACAGTACAATAATCAATATCATATCACTAACATGCTGCATATACACATTTGGATCAGACTTACACCTCTCAAACCCCAAAGATAGCAGAAAATTGTCCATTTTTGCATACCATGCTCTAGGAGCTTGCTTGAGCCCGTAGAGTGATTTGTTCAACCTGCAAACAAGTGTATGATCAGAGATAAAACCTTCAGGCTGCTGCATATAAATCTCCTCATTCAGATCCCCATGAAGAAAGGCACTTTTTACATCCATGTGATGAATCTCCCATCGCTTGGAAGCCCCAATTGCCAAAACTAGTCTTATGGAGTCCATCTTTGCCACCGGTGCAAATGTCTCTGTATAGTCCACTCCTTGGACCTGAGAGTAACCCTTAGCCACCAACCTGGCCTTATACTTCAAATCAGAGCAATCAGATCCAATTTTGGTTCTATAAATCCACTTGCATTGCACTAGTTTCCTCTTGGGAGGAAGAGGGACCAAATCCCAAGTTTTGTTCTCATGGAGTGAGTTCATCTCCTCTTGCATGGCTGATTGCCACCTTGGGTCTGTACATGCTTCTGAATATGACTTTGGATCAGATCCAACCATCAAATAACATGCCTCACTCAGATCAGAATTATTATATGCAAAGGAATTGTGAAATTGAGATCTAGTTTTCCTAGCATCTTGGGGATCTCCCACTAGCTCTCCGGCACTTTGAATTGTTTTCTCTACCCACTTGGGCCTTGAGGGAGGGATATGTTCAGAATCCATATCAACATCATCTTCAGCAATATCAGAATCAGAAATATCAGAGAATGAATCACTACTTACTTCATCATCAAGACGAGGGAATGAGCATTCCCCATCACCTTGTTCACTAGCTTGCAAAAATTCTTCCTCTTCGAATTTGACACTTCTTTCAATGAAAGTTTTGTGAGTGGATGGATCAAAGAGCTTGTAGCCCTTGGAATCCTCTGCATACCCAACCATGATTGACTCCTTGCTTTGGGGCTGCAATGCCTTTCTCTTCTCCGGTGGAATTCTGGCCCAAGCCCTTGAGCCAAAAATTCTGAAATGTGAGACATTTGGCTTGTGGCCCATCCAAGCTTCACATGGAGTGATTCCTTGCAATGCTTTGTGTGGTGCCCTGTTCTGAACATATGCTGCACAATTCATAGCTTCAGCCCATAATTTAGGAGACAAATCCCTTGCTTGCAACATGCAAGTTGCCATCTCTTTCAGTGCCCTACACACCTCAGCAAAATGGTGTTGCAGAGCGCAAAAATAGTTCAAGGGATGAACCAGCAGCATAATGGATACCAAAAGACTTAGTACCCTGAACATAATGAAGGATCCTCTTGGCTGCCTTCCAATGGATCTCATGAGGCTCTTGCATGTGCCTTGCAACAGCCCCAACAGCATATGACAAATCTGGTCTAGAATGAGTAAGATAAAGCAAGCTTCCAACAAGTTGCCTATACAACGAACTGTCAACTAGTGGTGAAGAACCCCATTCTGTAAGCTTAACTCCTGAAAGAAATGGAAATTTTGCAGACTTACATTCAGCCATCTTAAATTTCTGCAGCAAATCTGAAGCATACCTTGACTGACATACAGAAATTCCATTCACAGATTGATCAATCTCCAAACCCAGAAATTGTTTTAGCAATCCTAGATCGGTCATGGAGAATGCACTGTGCAATGCTCTCTTAACTGAGTCAAGTTCTTTGGTGCAGCTACCAGTGATCAAAAGATCATCAACATACAGTACAATAATCAATATCAGATCACTAACATGCTGCATATACACATTTGGATCAGACTTACACCTCTCAAACCCCAAAGATAGCAGAAAATTGTCCATTTTTGCATACCATGCTCTAGGAGCTTGCTTGAGCCCGTAGAGTGATTTGTTCAACCTGCAAACAAGTGTATGATCAGAGATAAAACCTTCAGGCTGCTGCATATAAATCTCCTCATTCAGATCCCCATGAAGAAAGGCACTTTTTACATCCATGTGATGAATCTCCCATCGCTTGGAAGCCCCAATTGCCAAAACTAGTCTTATGGAGTCCATCTTTGCCACCGGTGCAAATGTCTCTGTATAGTCCACTCCTTGGACCTGAGAGTAACCCTTAGCCACCAACCTGGCCTTATACTTCAAATCAGAGCAATCAGATCCAATTTTGGTTCTATAAATCCACTTGCATTGCACTAGTTTCCTCTTGGGAGGAAGAGGGACCAAATCCCAAGTTTTGTTCTCATGGAGTGAGTTCATCTCCTCTTGCATGGCTGATTGCCACCTTGGGTCTGTACATGCTTCTGAATATGACTTTGGATCAGATCCAACCATCAAATAACATGCCTCACTCAGATCAGAATTATTATATGCAAAGGAATTGTGAAATTGAGATCTAGTTTTCCTAGCATCTTGGGGATCTCCCACTAGCTCTCCGGCACTTTGAATTGTTTTCTCTACCCACTTGGGCCTTGAGGGAGGGATATGTTCAGAATCCATATCAACATCATCTTCAGAAATATCAGAATCAGAAATATCAGAGAATGAATCACTACTTACTTCATCATCAAGACGAGGGAATGAGCATTCCCCATCACCTTGTTCACTAGCTTGCAAAAATTCTTCCTCTTCGAATTTGACACTTCTTTCAATGAAAGTTTTGTGAGTGGATGGATCAAAGAGCTTGTAGCCCTTGGAATCCTCTGCATACCCAACCATGATTGACTCCTTGCTTTGGGGCTGCAATGCCTTTCTCTTCTCCGGTGGAATTCTGGCCCAAGCCCTTGAGCCAAAAATTCTGAAATGTGAGACATTTGGCTTGTGGCCCATCCAAGCTTCAAATGGAGTGATTCCTTGCAATCCTTTGTGTGGTGCCCTGTTCTGAACATATGCTGCACAATTCATAGCTTCAGCCCATAATTTAGGATTTACAGATTCTGATTGGGCCGGTGATTGTATTGATCGGAAGTCAACTTCCGGTTATGTCTTTATGCTTGCACATGGACCTATATGCTGGTCAAGCAAGAAACAGAGCACTATTTCCTTATCTTCAGCTGAGGCCGAGTACAGGGGAGCAGTTAATGCAGCCACACAATGTGTTTGGTTGCAAGGTATTCTTGCAGAGTTCGGGATTGTCTTTGATTCACCCACTATTCTTTGGTGTGATAATCAAAGTACAATCAAGATTTCTACCGATCCAGTACAGAGACAGAGGACCAAGCACATAGAGATACACATGCATTACATTCGGGGTTTGGTGCATGACCGGATCATAGCATTGCAGTATTGCCCATCCAGTGAGCAAACTGCTGATATCTTCACCAAGTGTTTTACCGAGAAGACCTTCACTCACCTTAGATCTTTGCTTGGGGTGAGTGATGCATGGTGATGATTGGTGTATTTTGATGTATGCCACATGTCCATTTTAGAGGGGAGGTTTTATTTCCCATGTGGTTTTCCTCCTTACCTTGGTTACATGGACAAATAAATTTTCATGATGTAAAAGGTGACTTGAGCCTAGTTGCCAAGGCCTTAATTTTTGATATTTCACTAAGTCTAGCTTAAGGGGGGGTGTTAGAACATTTTTCCACCTATGTACATTAATCATTTATTAATGATGATTAATTATCCCAAGTGATTAATGATTACATCCCTAAGTTGATTAGCTACTAAATGGTCAATTATCATGAACTAGATAGCAAATGTGAACAAGTGCTGAGTCAAACCAGCTATGTGGAGCGCTCCCCAGGGAAATTAATGCACTCAGCATGCCTAGAGCGCCCTCCTCAGGTCATTTAATGCACTCAGCATGCTTCTCTTCTACCTAGGGCGCATTTGCTCTCTTTGTGGACAATCTTGCCTTGTTTTGTCACATTTTTGACCAATTTTAGACTCCAAACCTCTAACCAACCAGTTTCTTCACATGTGTGAGGTCACATGGGCCTGTCCAGTCATTCCCAGCATTCACACTGCAGATTCGAACCAGTTTGGGATGGTTTGGGATATTTTGGTCAACCTAGGGGGGTTTGAGCTTTTTCTAAGCTAGATCAGTGTGAACACTCCAGATGGATTCGAATTCTTCCATATTTGTATATATGGGTGTTCTTAACCTTTGTTAAGGTTGGACAGTTAATAATATTGAGATTATTCACCAATTCATGTGTATTGTTCTTCATTCATTTAAATTTTTTATGCTAATTCTTGCAAATGTTGTGCAATCTTTCACCAGTGAGGAATCCACAGTAGCTAGATTCAACTGTGCTTGAGATTTTACATACCATGTAAAATCTCAAGCACAGTTGAATCTAGCTACTGTGGATTCCTCACTGGTGAAAGATTGCACAACATTTGCAAGAATTAGCATAAAAAATTTAAATGAATGAAGAACAATACACATGAATTGGTGAATAATCTCAATATTATTAACTGTCCAACCTTAACAAAGGTTAAGAACACCCATATATACAAATCTGGAAGAATTCGAATCCATCTGGAGTGTTCACACTGATCTAGCTTAGAAAAAGCTCAAACCCCCCTAGGTTGACCAAAATATCCCAAACCATCCCAAACTGGTTCGAATCTGCAGTGTGAATGCTGGGAATGACTGGACAGGCCCATGTGACCTCACACATGTGAAGAAACTGGTTGGTTAGAGGTTTGGAGTCTAAAATTGGTCAAAAATGTGACAAAACAAGGCAAGATTGTCCACAAAGAGAGCAAATGCGCCCTAGGTAGAAGAGAAGCATGCTGAGTGCATTAAATGACCTGAGGAGGGCGCTCTAGGCATGCTGAGTGCATTAATTTCCCTGGGGAGCGCTCCACATAGCTGGTTTGACTCAGCACTTGTTCACATTTGCTATCTAGTTCATGATAATTGACCATTTAGTAGCTAATCAACTTAGGGATGTAATCATTAATCACTTGGGCTAATTAATCATCATTAATAAATGATTAATGTACATAGGTGGAAAAATGTTCTAACAATGAGAATAATACAATAGCAGAGGAATGATCTTACAACATATTGATGAACAAAAGGAAGAAGTAATTATGCACATCCATTCACATATTTCAATGCAACATCCGATTTACACCTTCACCAAGCAAAATTGTCTTTTTTCATTAGTAGAAAATAGTTTCTTACAACATGATACTAGTCCAATATTTCACAAACCAAAATCCCCTTTCCCTTCTAGGTTCTCCTATTTATCTTTACAAAATCCGTTTTGAGGTGACTTATCACTTCATATTCCCTTCAAAATTTTTGTTTTCCACAATTTTGTCCTTTTTTGGTTGCAACATAAATAGCTAAAATAAGATATTACAGATCACAGTCATAATAATTCCAAATATCACACTCATAAGGTATTGCATTTAGTTTCTGAGGCTATAATAATTTCAAGGCCACTTCATGGAAAGGTAATTCTTTAACCATAGCATTTAACCCTTTTGTTGCTGCATTATGACCATTTCCTAAGTGAAATGCATTCATGGTGGCTTGTCCAATGCGTTGTTGGAGATCTTCTACATTGAGTATGTCAAGACTTTTAATGGAAGCAATATCTTCGTTCATGATACTCCTCAATTATTCTAATCCATGTTCCTTTGGTATCGACGGGCTATGCATATGACCCTTTTTGTTCCTCCTTTCTACTTTGTTTTTGACTCCTTTTTGACATACTCCTGTATTACTACCGACTCTTTTGGTTGTATTTTGCACATTATGGCCTTGGTAATAATTGATCTTGTCCCTTCTGTTATTTTTCAATTGCTTATGATTGATAGGGCTATGTTGCTATTATTGCCTACTAAAGAAGATATGCTTCAGGTTCGGTATCAGTTCATCTACAGGTTGCAGAATGAAGGACTATGGAAGCTGGGAGATATGCATTTTAGTCTGAAGCTTGTACACCGAGGTATCCAGCTTGATGTATTTTGCTGTAGTATTTTGGTTACCTATCCAACAATCAGACGATGCTGCAGTCGATCCAAGGAGATGGAGGTTTCATGCTTAATTTGGTATTATGGGTCCATGATGACTCATAAGTTGACCATCCCTACATCCCAGGGATCTTCCTCCACTATCCACGATGTCTATCCCAGAAATATCTTATTAAGGATCTGTAGATAGGCTTTATTGGGGAATTCGTTGTAACTATGTGATTCCTCATTTATCCTCTCATAAGCATTGATGTATAAAAGATATAGGGACTCTTCAGAGGGGTTAGCCTCAATTGCATAAGAATTACCGAACACTGTATCAATTATATATATAATAAATTCCTGGTTTTATCTGATTCGATGTGTTGATCCATTTCATGTGATTGAGAGGCTGTTCAGCTCCTGTTGCCGAAGGCAGGGCCCCCTTCTATGATAGGTGCTGCTATAATTAGGATTTCTTTCCTTTATGCATGTGTGTTCATATTCATAGCTTAATTATTAACGCAGTGTGGATCGGTTCGATTCATTGATATATAGAATTGGTGTGTGATTATAGTTGCGTGTGAATCCTTTAATGAGTGGTGAGAATTGATTATAGAGTTATCCTTGTTACCATTTCCGGAGGAGTATATGAACGATGAATGTCAAATTAGCATAAATTCTGCAGTGAATGGATGTAATTAGGTTCTTTCAGAATTCTGTTGTGAGTGTTTAAGAGTAGAAGTAGATCGTAGAATTTGATTAGTATTGAACCTTTTCATTACAGTTGTGATTCAGTGAATTACTTTCATTAGGGATTTCTCAGCTTGTTAACTAGAATTGGACATTTAATTGCTTTTTGTGATTTAACAGATTGTTGTTGGTAGTGATTTCTTTCTGTAGTTTAGCTGAATGTTATTGATAGTTAGATGCTTTCATTTGTTTGCAAGATTCCTTCAGTATTCAGCAATTTATTAGGAGTCCATTCACCAAAAGATTATATCCTAATTCTGATTCAGTAATTCATTAATCTCCTCCATGTTGAGATCTTCCAAGTTGCAGTTTCTGGCATATATTTTGCTTGGTAGCTCGTAATCTTTTGTATCCCTGGGTTGATAATTTATGCACATATTTCTGTTCTTAATTTAATTAAAAAAGAGAATTAAAGAGCTCGTCATGTATTAGCTCTTCAATGGAACCAAGAGGTGGTAGATGACACTTCTCAAATGCTCTATAAATGTTTTGATGAATATCTTCGCACTGTGTGATAAAATCACATACTTCATTTTGTAGCTTCGTCTCTGCCTTTTGACAACTATCCAAGAGAGCTATGTTTAATTTCAATTCAGTAGTGGTCCTTTTTGGTAGATGCGAAGGAATTTCCTTATATTTCTTCCTCCAAGAAATTAACTTCTTCATTTTATCATATGTTCTTGTTAACTTCTTCCTTGTAGTTGAAGCATCTTCAAAAATTTGCTTCAATCTGGCTACAATTCCTTGCAACTCGTATGTTTCCTTAGTGAGCAATTATTGGGAGTGAATCAATTGTTCTTGCAACTCAGTAGCACACTCACATAACGATGTTAGCTCTTGTTTTTGTTCTTAACCAGAGTTGAGTTTTTCCACTAAGGAATCCTTTTCTCTGGTTAGTTCTTCTACTTGCGCTTGTAAAGGTCCCTTTTCTACCATAAGATCCTCTACTTGTTGGTCTAACTGGGCCTCTTTTCCTTTAATGCACTTACTTGATATTGAAAATCATTTTTTTCTCCTTCGATGATTACTACTTGTACATTCAAAGAGTCTTTTTCATCCTCTATATTTTCAACAGTCTGCAAGATTTCCCTTTTCTCCAATTCTAAAGTATCACGTTGTCTTCTCATTTCAATCTGTTGACTTAGGCCCTATACCAACAGGTGTTTTAGCTTAATAACTTTATATTTACTTCTTTCCACATCCTCAATTAATTTGTCGATATTATCCGCATTAGCTTGTGCATCAACAAAATTCGTTGATGCTATGAATTTAGGGTCCTTGTTTGTGCCTTCTAATACTGTGACTTCTTGTACAATGATGATATCTAGTTGTTGAGACACCTTCAACCTCGCTTCCTACCTTTTCATGATGTTTTTTTCTTTTCGAATAAAAAACCATTGTTTCAAGCTTGGCAACCGAGTGTTCCTTTAATGGTGTAAATGGTGTGATTCCTAGCTCAACCAAAGGAAGATGACCTCTTGTAAAAGGTACCTCAGTATTAGGATCAGTAGGATTATCTACTTCCATGTCTTTCTTCCCACTCTCTTCCTGCAAGTTTTGGGCTTCCACAAATTTCTTAACTTGTTCTTCTTCAGTTTTCTTCTTCAATGTTTATGCTTCTAATCTCTTTTCTTCTTTTGTTGCCGCCATTTCGTCTACTTTTTATTTATCCGATTTCCTTCTTGGCTCTTCAACCCTTTATTCTTTTATTCTTTCTTCTTCCTTCTTATTGGCTAGCTCCTCTTCTTGCATCATGTTTTCATTTTCAGCCACCAGAGCTTCTTCATTATCTTTCTTTCTTGCTACTTCTCCTAAGTCTTCTTCTGTTTTGCTAGAACTTGCTTCTGATTTCTTTCTCAATCTCTTGTTTAAATATGTGATATTATTTTCTCTCCTATACACCTATTCATCCTTCAAAAAATGATCGGTATACTCAAAATTAATCTTGCATGATAATCAATGCTTCTAGCCACCTTCTCTTGGCTGTCATTTCTAACAAAAATATTTTCCTCGAAGTGATAAGCATCTAGTTCTTTCACATAATCCTCTGCTCCTTTGACCTTGTTGAATCTATATGCTCCTTTTCTTGGTCTATCAACAATAGTGATATCAAACTCTTGTAATAAAAACAACCACCTAGTCACTCGAGCATTAGTAATAGGTTTATTCATTAAATATCTAATAGTTGAGTGGTCTGTATGCACAAAGGAAGGGTACATGGTAATATAGTGCTTGAATTTATTGATGGCGTAAATGAAAACAAGGAATTCTTTCTCAGTTAGTGCATAGTTGAGTTCAGTAGGAGCTATATTCTTACTGATATAATAAATAACACATGGGTTATGATCTTCCTGCTATCCCAACACAACCCCAATAGAAGTATATAAAGCATCAAAAGAAATGTGGAAAGGTAAGGCCCATGCAGAATAGGTGATGTTGATAATATTTTCTTTACTTCCGCAAACGTTGTCTGGTATGCATCTGTCCAATTGAATTCTTCATCTTTCATTAGTAAGTGTTGGTAGGCGGTTTGGTAAGATGGTATCACAGCATCTCCGATGTTGCGACAAGGCAGAAGATGGTGTCGAAGGCGACGAGCAAAAGATTGTTTTGTGCAGGTGTGGGTCAATTGTACCGCGGATTGTGGGTTTGGGTCATTGGACCACATATTATGTATTGTTGAGTCAGTTATACCACAGAATGCGAGTTTTTTGTTGTTGTTTTTGGACTAGGTCAGTTAGATATTGGGTCATTTGTCCATAGTGTCAGTTAGGAAGTCGTTAGTAAGTGGACAAGAGTTGTAAGGCGGAAGCCTATATATAGAAAAGAATTGTAAGTGTTGAGGAGAGAATTTGGTGGAAGAACAATATAAAGCTTTGATGTTGGTTGTATGATTTCTAGGTATGTTTTGATGTCAAGAGTAATTGCAGAGATCTAGTTTTTGTAGAGACATTGTATCTAGGTTGACAATGATAATATGATGGAGCTATTTTGGTGCAATCTCTGTGTTCAATATGTTCAATTATGATAATGCGATGTTGCAATATACGAATAATGTCATGCTTCTTTGATGCGATACTTGCTTTACAATTACTGTTGTTGCAATGATGAATGTTTGGGTTGAATATCGCTTTAATACTATGTTCAATGCTTAAAGACCTATATTCTAGTGTTGCAATAAGTTTAAGTGTTATAGCCGCGACCATCTCCTTCATTTGGCGGAAACATGGTTCTGTCCACTCTCCCTTGATCGCCTTGGGGGAGACCTCATCTGCTCTGCAGGTGTTGCTGGGCAGGGTCAAACCTGTCCGAGCCGGTGCTCAGGGAGATCACGGTGGGTTCGGGTCGACAGCGATGGGAACCCCTATCGACTGGGTTTGAGTCAATAATTGGTTCCATTGTCAGGACCGTGTACGAACTAAAAGGAGGATATGTTGTGGCACCTGACGAAACCGGAGATCCAAGAATGGTTTGATCAGAACTTGCAGGAATTCGCTGAAGAGGAAAGCTGGAACACTCGATTGATAGTAGGACAATGGGTAGATAGATACATTCATGACGGTCCGCACGAATGGTTCTTCTTGAGTTCCCGGTCCTACTATTTGAATGGTTGGCAAAGTTGACCTTCCAAAAGAAGAACTTCCAAGGTGGTGAACGGACAATCTAGACCACCGAATTGATTCAAGAACTGTAGCAAGTTGATAATAAAACATCGCGGGCTATCGAAGTGTGGTTCAATAGCATCCTAGAGGGCTATATCACAGAGTTCCCGGTTGATACTCAAAAGTCCTACAGTGAAGCTGAAAGATATCTTTTCCGTGAACCTCGCGGCCGGTTTTTACTATCGCTTCAACTATCGATCAAGATGCTTATTTACGAAAAAGGTATATTGAAGATGCATCTTGATTAGTAGACAGCCTGGTGGGCAGAGGTCGTGGGTACCGCGATGGTTGGGGGGCAGTGCATGGGATGTTAAAGGGTAGATGGGTGCAGGTCATGATGAGACTGTGAGTGAAGCTGAGGAACAAAGTGGTCTTACGAGGGGAGGAGCGAGGTTCTGATAGGAAAAGAGGTAGAGGACAGGAGAAGGTCCTGCTGCAGTAGAACCGCAAGACCATGAAGGAGGACCACATGGGACGAAGTGACCTCATAGTCCTGACAAGGAAAACCGGGCTACGCCCAGGATAGAGGCAGGACCAAACCCCAGCACCAATGTGCCCAGACCTCCGCTCACTATCCTTCAGATAGCGAGAAATACCACTTCGACGCCACCGAGTTTGTCAATTCCACAGAAGTTAATTGCTAGTAGCACAGTAAAAGGATGAAGGAAGCCCAGAATGGCGGGCGATGATGCGAAGTTACCGTTGTTCCATGGGAGTGCGACAGGAAACCCGGAATAGTATTGGTTTTTGTGTGAAGTGGTCTGGACCATAAAACAAATCACCGATGATGCTGCTAAAAAATTACAGTTAGCGACGACTCTGCGAGGTCGTGCATTAGATTGGTTTATGAAGTTTGTTTTAGTCCCTACAGGATCCCCAGAGAAGTTGTTAGATGATATTTGGGATGGGCTAATTGCCAAATTTAGAAGGCCCAAGTCTGAGGCTCAATATATTACAGAATTGAAATAAATTAAGTAGTATCCCATTGAGACGGTAGGGGATTTTGACCAGCGATTCAAGACGCTGATGGCAAAGGTTCGTTTTGATATGAGCATCATCCAACATAAAGAATGGTTCATTGCGACACTACTACCACATATTCGGCTACGATTGATGCAACAAAACATCTCGACGCCCAGTGAAGCTCTGGATATTGCAATGTGGTTGGAGGCGTCGCCGATTGGAGAAAATGCAGTCGGGATGTCACAGATACAAACACAGCTGGCTAACTTAACTATACAACTGCAATATTTGAAGAAGGGCAAGGAGCAGAGCGAAGATGTCTGGTGTACGCGATGTCTAGGAGAAGTGCATACGAAGGACAATTGCCTAGACTTCCGCAATTATTTGGTTTTATGAGCACCAAATCTATTGAATGGTGGTAGCATGCAGTGGTGTCACGTCTGCCAGGTGTATGGGCACAGTCATGACAATTTCCCTGATATGCAGAAAATGGTCACCACCTCGAGGAATATTTATTGTACATTTTGCAAATTGGTGGGTCACGACGACAAGGATTTCCGTGCATATGGGTTGCTATAAGAAAGAATGTGCAACCGCAACTGTAGGTAGCCCAGCCGCTACCTCAACCGCAGATGCAGTTTGTACCACAACAACAACAACCGCCGCAGTTCATGCCGCAATATGCTCCGATGCAGATGGCTCCACAACAGCCACAGTACGTACAACAACCGCAGTATGCACCACAAGGACAAGGGATGCAACTGGCACCATATTACACCCAAAATATACTCATCATACGATTCAGTGTATACACCCCTGAAGATACCTGAGCTAAGCAATCATCTTGGGAGGATTTGTACCCAATTGTGCTAAGCTTTGAAGGGTCATTGCAGGCTGCACACTAGCAACAGGCGATGTCGCACCTTGCTCCATTACAAGGTGTGACGAAGTCAATTAGATGGAAAAAATAGCTTCTTTGAGGTCCATCTCGAAGCTTGCGGACTTGGGACCCTATCCCTGACCTCTTGGAACAGTTGGCACTCAGTTCCTAAACATTTGGAGATATCCCTTAAGCCTCTCCTACCATCTCTCAACCTATCCTATCCATACCCTATCCACTTAGTCCTATTTGAATGAATCTCACTCCCATCCCAAAGGGAGGAAGTCTATGGTATCTACATGTTGGTGAAATAACCCTTGGGACATCTCCACTCACCTATTGGAGAAATCATACTTCCTTGGAAGGATATGGCAATTGGCTTTGTCGGAGAAGGGCTATAGCGTTAAGCCTTGGTTGTAGTTCTATATCTCTATTATGTAGTCCTGTTTTTGCAGTAATACAAATGCTTTCCACCAATATTGTTCATGTGTGTAATGATATTGAGTCTTTTACCTGCTTAACTGTTTACTTAGATCTCTTACTGTATAGATGTCTTTTATTGGTTTCTCGTGTTTCTTGTCTTGACAGGTCTTGCAGCTTGGATGTAACGACTGTGGGACATGGAGCAACATTTAGTAGAAAGGATTGCGAAGTGAAAGGTAAGACATCTAGTACTCGATCTTTAATTATATCTAGGAAATGCATTAGTAGTCTGTTCTAGAATCACTTTGAGCTAGGGATATCCGGCTCGCGTCCACTCGAGTGCATTGTCCAATAACAAATCTGGCGACCATACTGGGGAGTATAGAATCTGGTTAGTAGTTGTCAATCTGAGAGTCATTTCCAGTTGATTGGTTGACACAAGCCCTTTTATTTTTTCCATTTAATTCTTGAAGTTGATTTCACTATCTGATATTCGTATTAAAGACTCTGATACGCTTCCTCTGAGTTTATACAACTCATTCCCAAACCATTCCATGGTTCATTGCTGAGAGATATGATTCATTTTTGAATCTAGACTTCGCCTGTCGCACCTGGGTAGTGGGAACAAAGTGACACTGTGTCATTTTTTCGTCTCTGTTCTTTACCTGTTAGTTACTCGTCGCATCCCTTGCATTGGTAAACTGTGACATCATCGCACTTCCCGTGTAGGCAAACTGTGGCGTCGGAATGTGTACAAGCACAGAGTGTGCTGATTTGTCAAAATATGGCATGCAGGTATCTCTTCTCCATTTGACAGTCTGGACTTTGGTTTGCTATATGAACTCTCTCTGTGCTGCAAGATCCAGCCAGGGATCCCACCTATGATTTTTTTTTTGAGTGTTTGGTTTTGTTTGAATTGATTTTGGGTTCCGTTTCGGATAAGTTTGAAGACCCGTAGTGGTGGATACTCTTGTCTCCTCCACCTTCATCCGCTCACCCTTGCATTCCCTTCCTTCCATCCCTGATCTGATCATCACATTAGATCAGCTTCCAGACCTCGTTTTCATCATTGTTTGAGCTTTGCTTGCTGCTGCTTGATTTTGAGCTAAGTGTGTCCTTCAGCTTGATTGAATGCTTGTCTTTTCTTGAGTTTTCTGAGTGCACTGAGTGCTGCAAATAGTGTTTTCTTTTTGGTCATTTAGATCTGAAAGCTCAATTGCTATCAAGTTTATTCTTTGGTGCATACATTGAAAAGTTAAATAGTGCTTCTTTCCCATCATTTATTGAGCATAATTGAAGAAAATTGTTGTGCATTGGAACGTTTTCGTTTGTGTTTTGGAAAAATTGAATGAATGTATGACCTATTGTGTTTTTCTCGAATTATGAATCGATCATTTCCTTGAAAAACTCAAAGTACGCTTCGATTTTTGCAAAATTGATTCCATGCTAAGGAAAGATAGATGCATTTTTAATTTCTGTTGCTTTTAGACCATTGAAAGTGAAATTGAAAAACTTGCATATTCCATTTCAGAATCCTCTCTTTTCATTACATAGTGTCATTCTGATTTGAAAAGAAAAAAGAAAAGCAAAAATATTTTGATTTGGATAGTAGTGTTGTGATTTTTGTGTTTCATTGGAAAAGGAAAAGAATACTTTCATAGTCAAGTTTTGTTTAAATTGGGATTGTGTTGCATTGAGTTTGTTTTTGCAATACTATTGGAAAAAGTTTTCTCCTTCCCATAGCTAGAATTCATTGAAAGAAAAGAATATTTCATGCATGTAGACAGGGCTTGCATTATGCTTCCAATTATGTACTCACCTCATGCATTCACCTAACCATCCAAGATAAAATTAATGGTAGAACTAGGTAAAACTTTTCGCAACTTGTGTGTAAGTTAGAGACGTGTTCCGACGTCATTAAGCGTGGCAGCTATCATTATTTTCCAGCATTGTATCCCGGGGGTATTGTAGTCTTCCACGTACTTATCAGTATATCGAGCTCCTTAACGTACCCACCAAGTACCATAATCCATACTTGGCATATATCGAAGGGTGTATCACGTACTCGGTAGTATATTGGAAGGTCTCTTGCCGAATGGTTGTGCATTCGATAGCACCACTACGGATTTGATCTCCCACTTACCTTGCGTATATCGAAAGACACCACTAGGATTCTTGAAACCAACTGAGTTAACCATTTGGCCGTCTTGGCAAAGCAATACACCGAGAACAACACTCGGGGAGATTAGCACACACGTATTGTCCAGGTAATCGGGTATGCAGGCAAGGCTATGGTCCCAATCCTCCTTGTCGCATCATATTGTTGGACCCTACAGTATATTTCGTTTTGCGATGCCTTGATAATCCCGTGAGGTTCCAGACTTTTGAATCCACTCTGTCACATAAGTTTGCTTGTTGCCTTAGTTTGAGTAGGTTTTTCTGGACTACTTTTCTTTTAGCATACCCTTAGGAGAAATGTTGTTTCAACCATCCTGGCTGATCATCCTGACGCTCTGGTGGATTTTTCCTGGAGAAGATCCCATGGGATCTTAATCTTATCACCTGAATATCCCCTTAATCCGGAGGTTATTTCGAGGGTTAGAATGGATCAGCGTAACACGGTTGTAGTTACTAAAGTGGAAAACCCCACTCTGAATGTTGGAGGACTTTTGTTTCCACAAACTCCTCCAGATTCACCTGCCTCTCATCCCCCGCAGGATGAAGGAGCAAAAATTCCCGCTTCACAAGACCTTTCTCCTGTCATCCCGGGAGAACCTAGATTGTTGGAATGGATAAACCAACCTCAGGACAACGCTACTATAGATGTTGGTCCTTCAGCAGCTTATTGGACATCTTCTATAGACCACCCAGTGGGACTACTCCGGACGACACTTTAGCCTACTTTCATGGCCAATTAGCTCACTTTGATTCCATGGCTGAAGATTTTCGGCAGTCAAGTCTCCAACAACGGGTTCAAGACCCATCGTTACCCCCTTACCGACCCATCCCAATTCATCAGATATATTTTGGGTCACCTGAAACATCCCTCCAAAACTAGGCCGTTAATATGACTGGTCAACCCTCACAAGAGTCCAGTCCTGCACCTCAAGTGAACCAACCGGTGGAAGGACAACAGTCCAACACAACCATCACTACCGCAGTTACTTTACCAGTTCCTCCTCGACCTCAAAATTCAAGGGAAGTATATTCCATTCCCCCGGATTATCTTATTGGTAATGTTATTACTACGGTAGCTAGTCAACAACCTATGTTGGTTCAACCTTTGAATAGTGGTCAACCTGTTGTGGCTGGGGGGAAACCCCCGTTTCCTAACCAGAACATAGGCAGTGGAATCCCCAACAGATCTTCTGTTGGACCTTCCCAACCTGCTAGACCATCCACCATGGGATTATCTCATGTTAGGGGCCCATCCAATGTAACTCAACCCTCATGGAGTCAAGCGTATCCAAGTTCTGTTAACCCTGTGTCGGGCCAATCTAATCCCGGAAACGCACCATACGGGATACCTTATCCTGGGAAAGCATACACTCTATGGGGGCAACAACCTGTGTTTCAACATGGACCCCAACTGACTATTGCTCAAGTACCACCACCCCCGATCGGCCTTCTCCAACCTCCTGCTGGAGGCGGTGGGCCCCCACCTACCCTTGGTGGAGGCCCACTTCATTTTACCAACAATATCCCTCATGCCTCCGGTGGTGACGGGAATGGTCCACCACCCCCTCTCGACGGAGGCAGCAGGGGACCACCCTATCATGGTGGAGGAGGACATTTCCCTTCAGGTGGCGGAGGTGGTCCACCACCCCCTCTAGGCGGAGGCGGTGGAGGACCTAATTACTATGGTGGCGGCGGTGGTGGTGGAGACCCTCATCCTTCTAGTGGTATAGGTGGTGGGGGCCCCCATCCTTCTGGCGGCAGAAGTGGTCCACCACCTCCTCCAGGTGGAGGCGGTGGTGGGCGGCCTTATTACGGTTATCGACCCCCACCTCCTCCCAGTGGTGGCGGCAGACCTCCACCCCCTCCCGGTGGTGGAGGTGGATCCCCACCTTATTGGAATGGACCACCTTATGGTGGCGGACCCCCTTACGGTCTGGGCGGCACACCCCCCTACAGCTAGTTTCCTCCTAGTACACCTTACGGTCAGTTTGGTCCTTACACGCCTTATCTGTATTATCAATACACGCAGCCTAACTCACAGCTGCCATTCCTGGCTACTTTGGACCGGCCTGACCTATCCCATTTAACCAACATTCCTATTTACCACGGATCTAACTGGCCACCAATTTCGGTGAAACTCCCATCTAATATCCCCAAATTTGATGGTAAGTTGGGTGAAGACCCTAAAAACCACGTGATGACATACCACTTATGGTGTTCATCGAATTCCTTAATGGACGATTCAATTCGTCTTAGATTGTTTCAAAGGGCTCTCACTGGTTCGACTGCCAAGTGGTACATTGAGTTGCCACCCCACTCTTTTCCTAATTTTGGTTCTTGCCATGAAGTTTTTGACACATTTCGAACTGCCTATATAGTATGAAACTGGTACCGAGCTTTTAACCTCACTTCGTCAGAATACCACCACTCATATTTTGGATCATATCCACGAGTGGCGAAGGAGACGATGTCTCATTAAAGCTCCTATTCCAGATCATCTCCTAGCTGACTAGTTCACAAAATCCCTCATCCCTACCATAGCAAGAGATGTTTCCATGCGAGGTGTTGTCACCGAAGATCAAGCCATCGCAAGTGCCCATGTACTAGACCTAGTCTACACTCAATATGGCACTTTGTTTGATATTCTTCCTGATGCACCCCATGACGTTAATGATCCTGCAAAACCACATAAGGGACCCCAAGCAGATGGAATCATTGGTTCCCTTAACAACCAGCCTGCTTCTAGCACTGTTGGATCATCCAACCTTCATGGTTCCTCCCCATTGCCGACTCAGGCTGGCCACAGCACTACCAAATCCACCACTCCTTCTCTAACTAAAGAGGTGAATTCTGTCCAATCAGCTTCATTCAGAAGTCTGGAGGAAAAAAGAAGAACAAGGGGAAACCCAAAAATTCTTCCGCCCAGCAAGAACAAAAGAGCACTCCTGACGATACCAAGTAGAAATGAAAACTAAAGTATCCTTGTTTACTGTCTGGAGATGACCACTTCTCCAAAGAATTTCCCCATAGAGACGAAGTACAAAAGTTTCTTCGGGGTAAACCAACTCTCGTAGTCCTCAATGATCCGTTTCCTACATAGAACCAGCAGATGATTGCTCAAACCCCCCTAACCCAGGGGGAACCATCCAATACCGCGCATGTTCTCATGGTGCGTAACGAGACGATCAATTTGAACACTCGCTCGCGATCTTACAAACCGGTCCCTTCGAAGGAATCCACTGGAAGTAATGCTGAAAAAGATTTTGACTCCATAATTGATGTCACTGTACCATCAACTTCTTTCACCATTGAGAAGCCTTCCTTAGACTCGATATTGCAACCACCCAAGAGTACGATTCGAAAAGTTGTTTTCAATCCCAACGCACGGGTAGCACAAAATTACAATATCGTAGAAGACTTGGCACAAGATCCTTGTGCCATGTCTACCCTGGAAGTTTTCCATAATTGTCCTAATCAACGCAAAAATATCCTTGCGGCCATCAGTGCAGTCGACCCCGATTCTTTGACTACCATCATGTTCCGACTTCACAACTTTAAGTTGAGGTTCTCACACCAGCTCGCATTTCAAGTTTCTGCGATTATTGCTGGGAAGATTGTCCATCGTACCCTTTTGGACAAAGGAGCCTCCACTTCTGTTATGTCAATTGCCTGTTGGAGAGCCATTGGCTCCCTCGAATTGAATCGTTCTCCTACCACATTGAAATCATTCGACGGGCGTGGCTTTCAACCTCATGGGCTCTTACAAGCTCTTGCAGTTGAGTTGGGTGGAAATACCATAACCGTTAACGTGGAAGTGGTCTCAGCCCCAATAGATTATAATCTCTTGCTTGGTCACAATTGGTTTTACGCCATGCAAGCGGTAGCCTCTTCAGTCTTCTGCATAGTACAATTTCCCCATCAAGGACTAATTGTTACTATCGACCAATTAGATTTTTGTACACCAAACGCTACTACTCATCCTGGTGACCATGTTCCTTCCATTAGACAAATGTCAAAATAGTATGAGAGTATAGGGGTTGGCCTTTTGAAAGATTCATCTCTCATGGGAATTTTTCCGGCGACGGACCCCCCTAATCATGCCGCTACGGTGAACATGATCTCCATAGAGATTTTATCTCACTCTACCGATGCTTGGCTTATACCAGATGAAGCCACAACACACCTGCTTGGAGATATAATGCCTCTTTCACCGACTGAACATATTTACAAGGCTATCCAATCAGCACCGGAGGACCATTTTACCGTGGCCTCTCCATCTTGTTCTCTACGATGGACGTCATCTCTACCTGATCTCTTACTTCAGACTTGTCCATCATAGAAGTTATGAATGTTGACGACGGTCCATGGGATGATCTACACTATAGGTCATCTTTTCTTCCTCCTTTGGAGTACATAGAGGACAACATTGACACCCTCTTTTCACCAGACATCTACCTGTTCCCTCATTCCCCCATTCTTACATGTCTTATCGACACGGAGGGAAACTTGGCCAACATTGAGCTAACTACCCCAGTAGACATCTCGATGAAACCTGGTATAGTGGAACACATTCGCATAGGCCAGAAGTGTTCCCATGAATAAATAGCCACTGACACAGCCTTATTCAAGCAATTTTGAGACGTATTTGCTTGGTCCTATGAGGAGATGCCTGGGATAGACCCCATGATTATTTCTCATGAAATAAAAACCTATCCCGACGTCAAACCTGTACACCAAAAGTTGTGACCGGTACACCCCCGGAAGATGGCAGCAATCAAGGGAGAGATTGAAAAGCTCTTAAAAGCCAGTTTTATTTATCCTATCCCATTGACGGATTACGTCTCAAACATCGTCCCTATGAACAAAAAGCAGGGTACCATTCACGTCTGTGTCAATTATCAAGACCTTAACCGGCTTGTCCGAAAGACAACTACCTGACCCCCTTCATCGACCATATTATTGACAATTGTGTCAGAAGCGTCATCTTCTCATTTATGGATGGATTTTTTGGTTACAACCAGACTGAGATCAACCCCGCCGACCAACACAAGATGGATTTCATCTGCCCGTGGGGAACATTTGCATACCGCAAACTCCCATTTGGCCTTAAAAATGTTGGTGCCACATTTCAGCTGGCTATGTCGTATGCCTTCCATGATATTAAGGACTTTGTGGAACCTTACCTGGACGATCTCCCTACTCATTCAAAGCAGCGCGAGTTCCACATTGATCATCTGATGGCCATTTTCCTTAGATGCAGACGGTAAAATATCCATCTGAATCCTCATAAGTGTATCTTTTGCGTTGAGTCCGGACGCCTCTTAGGATTTATCATTTCAAAGGATGGGATCCGCATTGATCCCTTAAAGGTCGAGGCCATCATCAACCTACCATGCCCGACTGATGTGACAGAACTTCAAAGTATCCAAGGGAAGGCAACTTATTTAAGACGTTTTGTTTGCAATTTCACGGAGAAGACTCAGGGGTACATGAGACTGATCAAGGAGGACATCCCATTCATTTAGGATGACCAAGCTCAAAATTCCTTCAACAGTATCAAACATGCCACCGTGCATGCCCTCGTGCTCCAATTGCCTAATTATTATTGAGATTATATCTTATATCTCGCCGCTTTTGCTACCACTATCGCCATGGTTTTGGTATATGAGGATCAAAACGCCTAGGAACATGTAATATACTATGCAAGTAAGGGTATCACCGACACTGAAACTAGATATTTACATGTCGAAAAACTTTCTTTCGTGGCGGTCATCGCCATCCAGAAGTTCTGGCACTATATCTTGCTCTGCACCACCACCATCATCATAGACTCGAACCCCATGTACCATGTCCTGACATGTCAGGTGCTTGGGGGCAAGTATTCACACTGGATCATGATACTGCAAGAATTTGATCTTCTTGAGAAAGCCAAGTCAAAAAAGTCTTTGGTGTTTGCCGAGCTGATCTGTGACCTTCCTCGTCCTGATGCAAATATTGAGCACAATGACTCTTTTCCAGATGAATCATTATTTCTCATTAGTACAACTGATCCATGGTATGGAGATATCTCATTATATCTTCAAACCCAACGCTTCAACCTTCAACTGTCTCGCGACAACCATCTTAAGACACGTCACCATGCGAAGTATTATTTAATCATCAATGATACTTTGTATCGTCGTGGCATTGATTCAATTCTTCAATGTTGTCTCACTCATGATGAAGCAGAACGTGTTCTGAATGAATGTCACACTGGGGGATGTGGTGGTCACCTCTCTGGGATGGCTACAGCCCAGAAGATTTTGTGCCCAGGATATTTTTGTCCTACTATCTTCAAAGATTGTGTTGAGGCCGTAAAAAAATGTCCTCCTTTCCAACACTTCCATACGAAGAAGCGCACCCATCCTGCCCTATTACACTCGGTTATTGTCATTGGCCCCTTCGCAAAATGGGGCATTGAATTTATGCATTGTAAGCCTACCTCGTTCGGGGGGCATAGTTACATCATTGTAGTTGTGGATTACTTTACAAAGTGTTCCGAAGCTATGCCTACATACTAGAACGACGGAAAGACTGCCGCACTCTTCATGTTCAATCATGTAATAGCGCGGTTCGGAGTTCCTCAGGCGATTGTTACCAATCATGGTTCCCATTTTTAGAACCATATGGTTGATGAACTGAGCAATAGGTCGGGTTTTCGCCATGAAAATTCAACACCCTATTACCCGCAGTCCAATGGAGAGGTCGAGGCCATTAACAAGGTCTTGAAAACTATGGTCCAAAGGATGGTAGGTACGTAGAAATCCAATTGCCATAACATGCTCTTTTCAACGTTATGGACTTACAGAACTTCCGTCAAAACCGCCATAGGCTTCACTCCTTTCCATTTGGTATATGGATTGGAGGCTATCCTACCTATAGAGAGTGAAATTCTGTCTCTACAACTCGCTATCGAACTTCTTCCTAATACTACTGCCGAAGAAGAACATCTCCTGCACTTAGCAAAACTTGACGAGTCCTGTCGAGATGTTGCTCTTGCTAATGAAGCACACAAGAAACTCATCAAAGCCCAATATGACAAGTCAGTTGAACCTTGTATCTTTAATGAGGGTGACCTAGTCCTCACTTATGACCAGAAGCATGACAAACTAGGAGCAGGAAAGTTCGAATCTATGTGGCATGGACCTTACATTGTCAAAAATGTTTTGGAAATCCGCACATCTGCACACACATGTTATATACTTGTTAGCACTGCATCAAAAAAATGATAAATATACAAAACTAAAAGTACAAGGGTTTTTGTTCTCACCTATGTCACCCCATGCTGCACCCTTGGGCAACACCAAGTCAAGATCCTCTCATAAATCCGTACCACCGTAAGGGAAGTCCTCAACCATGAGTAACTGGCCCTCCAGCCAGCTGAAGAAATCAGGACCAAAACCGATGATAGGTCCTCCACCATGGCGAGTCATCACCTCAGCCCATCTGAGCATGTGGGGATCTCTGAGCTCCATGTCATCAAGTACTAACTGTGAATGCAAGAGAGGGATCCACTCCAAGAGGAACAATACTACGATCGATCCATAACCAAACTTCTTGATCTCTCCCCGTCGACACTTGGTCAGCTAAGCTCGTAGGTTTTCGAGGAGACCCTCACACCAGTTGAAAACCATGGGGGACATGTAGTCCTCCGCATAAAGCATATGAGTCTGAGTAGCCATGTGTGGGGCTTAGCTTCCCGCCACTCTAGTAATAGTAAACAGTATGGTACGCAGTGGGTGGCTAACCACATCCTTGATAAAAATATTCCCACTGGAAGATCGAACAAGAGCAGTACAATGCTGTGACACCATGTCATCGACTGTGCAGTCACTGGACCGTGTTCTAGTAAGTTGTACAGGTTCCCCTCTCCAGGACAAACCTGTGAGAAAATAGATGTCCTCAACATCTATTGTAAGGATGTGCTCACCAATCACGAAATGTTTTTGGACCGCATCCCAACTCTGGAGCATGTGTGATAGCAATGGGATTTGGGATCTCATCCCCTGAATCTCAAAGAACATGAGCAAACTGCAATTCCTCAAGGCATCCACGCATTGTGGATCATTGGCAGCTTTTTCATCTTCTACTTTGTGTTCTCGTTCCTGCCACTCTAAAACCATGTTGTCTTGCTAGCAACCTGCCAAAAGGGACATTTAAACATTGTTAGATGCTGCTTCAACCACAACAAGTTCTTTTTTTGAGTTCATTTTGATGTTTGGGAAATGCAACTCCGTTGTCGCACTGTACTTCTGCGTACTATGCGATGTCGTCACACTTCACCCATTCGGGACTTGTGCCGAGTAGGTCTTGTCACAGTTCCCGAAAGGGCCAACTGTGACGAGCTGAGAGCGCAGTATCCCTCCATGAATTCATCAAAAAACCTAAAAATTGAACCTAAAAACAAAATCTAATCCACTGGAAAGTTGCTGGATGAAGTTTAGGCTTACCTGCTCTTGACGGTGGGTGAAATGGTGGATCGTAGCTCCCAGAATCGGCAAAGGAAGTTTTGGCTCCAAATTGGTACTTCTCCACCCAAATTAGCAAATGAAACAATGAAATCTATTTTTGGCCCTTTTTTCTATTTTATAAATAGAATGGAATATTCCTTTTCAAATATTTTGATGCTCTTGCGCCATTTATCATAGTTTTTGACCATTTTTGTCATATTTGGGGCTATTTGACACATTTTCTAGTGTGCAAGAGTTCTAAGTAGTCTTTTGTGTTGTTTCTCGTGTCACAACGGTCATTAGGTATGAACACTCCCTTGAACATGTTGTTGTTATTTTTGCAATGGTTAGTCTGTAATTATTGCATGATGATGAGTTTACTCTTCGTTTGTTCTCGTACTCAAGGAACTATGAGAACAAGTATCAAGTTATGAGTTATGACTTTTCCGGGCTCATTAAACTTCCACGAGAAAGGACACTCCCCAGAGTCTACCGTTAAGCTCTTTTCAGGCTCTCGAAAAACAAAAAGATTGCCAAGTGAACTTGTCACGTTCACGCTTGTTAAAGTATTTGAATGGTCGTCTTCCTGGTGATAGTTTACCCCTTTTTCGGACCAGAAGGCACTAATTATGAAAAAGGTATACTCCAACCAATCATGACTGGAAGAGTCCTCTCCCGCGCTATTTTACCCTTTTTCGGACGATGAGGCTAAATTTACGAAAAAGGACCATTGGAGTCTTCTTTAGATCTTTTCAGACTCTCTAAACATGAAATGACGACCGAGTTTACCTTCTATGGGCTCGTTAAAATTCTCATATTGAAGGGCTCGTCATGAGATGAACCCCTCCTATCCCAAGTTCGGAAAACATTTAGGATTGGACTCATCTATGAGATGAGCTATACCGAGCATCTGGTTACCCCCATCAAGCTCGTAAAAAACACATGAGGCACTCATCATTCATGATGGGGAAATAGGAAAGCGTTTGTGTTACATACCTTATTAGTGGCAGTATGTAGTCGTTCTTGAACATGGCACTCATCTGCATTTGCATACAACACTTGGATCATCCGTTTGTCCTCGAGTTCCACTTATTTCCTGAGTATTATTACTCCTTTGAGTCATTCAAAGAAAAGCTTCCATCATCAGTCGCTTTGAGAATTTGTGTCACACTCGTTGTATCAATACTTCCAATTCATGCCATGCCCATGTTCAAGAACATGTCTATCATTTATCATCTGTAGTCAGTACACTCGCCATCATGTCGGTCTACTTTGAGTCAGTTTTGCATGTTACTGTACAATCCAATCTACCCTATACATTCTTGTCATGTTTCGTGTCGATTGATGGGGGATTCATCATGGCCCTCCTTCGAAGAATTCATCCTTGTTGACTTCAACACATCATCCGAGGATTGAATCTAGAAACCAGTCAAGTACCTTGGCCTTGCATGCCTCAATGGCAGGTTACCTCGCTTTCAACATGAGTTTACATCATTGACTCTTGATTGAAATATTTCATCTTGCGTTCGACTTCAACTCATTTATTCACGCTTGATGATATGTACTGTGATACCTTGCGAATCATTGACATCAATAGTGATCTCCCTCGCACTTGTTAACGGTTTACATCAATGGCTGGTAATCAAGTGGTTTCTACCATGTTCAACGTCAAGACATTTGTAATCACATGGATATATTCATATCATTGCGGGTTCAGCTTGAATACCCTGGGGAGTCATGTTTTACCCAGGTTGCAATGGAGTTTGTATTGAGTTATATCACACGGATCCACATTTGTATTGGTCGTGGCTGTGTTATCATCTAATCATGGATCTACGCTTGTCTAGTAGCCATGATTGTGTTCAGTCGATCATTACTACCATGGATCTGCGTTGTATTGGTCGGCAACCATGTTGTACATTATATGATATTTTCAGTTCAGACTCAGTCGTACTACAGTAGTGTCCTTCGCCCGACAAGTCTATTGCCATTACTTCTATCAAAGCACTTCACCTGTCTATCTTCAATAGCTTCATACTTTGGGGGGCATTCTATTACACCCAAAATCTGCTCATCATATGATTTAGTGTATACACCCCTGAAGATACCTGGGCTAAGTAATCATCCTGGGAGGATTTGTACCCAATTGTACTAAGTTTTGAAGAGTCGTCGCAGGCTGCACACTAGCAACATGCGACGTCGCACCTTGCTCCATTATAGGGTGTGACGAAGTCAGTTAGATGGAAAAAATAGCTTCTTCGAGGTCCATCTCGGAGCTTGCTGAATTGGGACCCTATCCCTGACCTCTTGGAAGAGTTGGCACTCGGTTCCTAAACCTTTGGAGGTATCCCTTAAGCCTCTCTTACCATCTCTCAACCTATCCTATCCACTTATTCCTATTTAAATGAAGCTCACTCCCATCCCAAAGGGAGGAAGTCTATGGTATCTACATGCTGGTGAAATCACCCTTGGGACATCTCCACTCACCTATTGGAGAACTCATACTTCCTTGGAAGGATATGGCAATTGGCTTTGTCGGAGAAGGACTACAGCATTATGCCTTGGTTGTAGTTCTATATCTCTATTATGTACTCCTCTTTTTGCAGTAATACAAATGCTTCCCACCAATATTGTTCATGTGTGTAATGATATTGAGTAGTTTACCTACTTAACTATTTACTTAGATCTCTTATTGTATAGATGTATTTTATTGGTTTATCTTGTTTCTTGTCTTGACAGGTCTTGCAGCTTGGATCTGACGACCGTGGGACGTGGAGTAACATTCAGGAGAAAGGATTACAAAGTGAAAGGTAAGACATCTAGTACTCGATCTTTAAGTAGATATAGTAAATGCATTAGTAGTATGTTCTATTTGTTCTAGACTCACTTTGAGCTAGGGAGATCCAACTCGCGTCCGCTCGAGTGGATTGTCCGATAACACACCAGTACAACAACAGTTTAATCAACCACAATACCAACAGCAGGGAGGATTCCGAGGAGGATACCGAGGAAGCCGTGGTGGTGGATTTGGTCGTGGAGGAGGACAAGGTGGTTGCAGACTGGTTCAATGCTATCACTATGGGGTATGGGGGCACTACCAGCGAGACTGTCTGCTACTACATAACCAATGTACATTCTGCGTTTTTAACGATCACACAATTGAGAATTGTCCACAGTTGATTGCGCACTAGAAAGCAGGAAATACTCCCCAGTTGCAGAACGATCCCTAGGCACAACAACCTGCCTAGAACCAAGTGCAGCAACCAGTACAAAACCAGAATATGCGGCATACTCAGAATCAGAATGTGAACCCACCAGGAAATCCACCATTGAACCAAACCCAGGGTGAAAATATAGCGACAATTTCTACAGAACCAAGACCGCAGGATGCTTCTATTGCTGTAGTCACTCGCGGCGGAAAGACAACTGGAGAGGATAGCTCACTGATCAGATTAGCTGGACAAAAGAAGGTATCATTTGACATTGATGCGGAAAAGGAGAAGTTTCTTCAAACACGTCGTGCACTTGAGAATGACCGAGGCAAAGCTATTGTGTATGACATGCCCTATACTTTTGATGCTACTACGGAGGCCAGCCCGTCACAATGATCCAGCACACTTTGAGCATTTTTGGAACATTGTTTGTCCCTGGCAAGAGATCGTGATGCTCTTGCAACGATTGAAGCTTTGTTACGATGACCGGCCCAGGACCGACAAGAACTCACGGTAAATTCCCTGCAACGACGGAAGACAGGTGAGGAGATGCGAATGAATATTCAAATTGGTGACTACAATGTTGATTCATTTATTCTGGACCTTGGTTCGTATGTCAACATCTTGACCAAGCAATCTTGGCAGAAGATTGGGAGCCCCCCATTGAACTGGTCTCTTGTACAGCTCCGATTAGCTAATCATGCTAAAGTAACACCAATTGGGAGAGTTCCGCGAATGGTGGTAGACATCGAGGGAATGAAAACATATTCCGACTTGGATGTAATAGAAGTAGCCGAGGGAGGAATCTCTTATCCATCATTACTGGGGATTGGATAGGCTAATGATAGTGGAGCTGTAATCAACTTCAAGTGACTGATGATGACTTTTGAAAATCATGATCTCAGAGTTATCGCCCCGTTGGATACGGCTGAAGGATGCTGCTACATAGAGCCCTTGAAGGACGACGATCCCAGTGGATGGGACCATGCATTCAATATTTCTGAAGATTATATCCATCAGACTGCCAATGGCGACCTAGGATGGCACAGGGATAGTTTTGCGTCTTTCGACTTTGATGATGCACTAAAATATTGGCAGAATCGCTTGGACAAGATATCGCTTCATAAGTGCGAGTTGATCACACAGTCATTATGCCGTATCGCAACTAAGACTGCACTTCCCATATATGACGGGCTACCTGGCTTATCTGACTTTCTGAAGGAGTTTAAAGCAAGATTTTCCGAACCTTAGTGATTGCTGGCATTGAACGAAGCATTGAAGGCTGCTCCAGCACGCTGCTGGGCAATACACAAAGCATCAATTAATGAATGGTCTAAGTGCAGAAGATTGATGATGGTACTCTTTGGCAATACTGAGGTCTACCACAACGGGAAGTTTGATGGTTGGGACGATCTTGGTGGTCACCTACTGGAGTGTTAGCGGTTATGGGTATCACGACCAAACGATGAGTGGGTCCATGCTTTTATCCACACCTTGGATGAGATGCCACGCTCATGGTATACTGTAGCTAAGTTGCGAGGGGAAATTTATACTTGGTTGGATCTCACCGTGTGTTTTACCCATACATTCAGTTTTGCAGATGCCAATCCTAAGGTCCATAATGCACTACAACTCATCCATGATGTAATTCTGTAGGTTGTCCCGGTGGCCTGTGTTGTGGATCCACATACGCACTGCCAGATGCAGTCTCTTATGGAATGCTTCAATATCAGTGGTGGGCCAGAAGATGGTGATGATCCGCAGAATGTGAATATCCCAGAATCCGAAGGAAGTGATGTTGTGGTACCACCTGATGCGCCAACCGATCCTATCAGTTAGCTGCTGAGGATCCACAATATTAACATTGGGACAGAGGACACTCCAAAGTTCGCAAATGTCAGGGATCACTGGGATGATGAGCTAATCAGAAAGGTCACTGATATGCTCCACGAGTTTCAGGATGTATTTTCGACATGAAGGGGATCCTGGGAGACTTAGGGGAAATGGAGATTCCATTAAAATCAGATGCTAAGCTGGTCTGGCAGTGACCCTATCGACTAAATCCGTGACATACGGAGAGGGTCAAGGCAGAATTTGATCGTATGTTGGATGCTAGTATCATCGAACCACTCGAAGAGTCAGAATGGATTAGTCCTATGGTGGTACAAGATAAGAAGACTGGCAAGGTACGCATTTGCGTCGACCTCAGGAAGCTAAATGATGCATGTTTGCACGATCCGTTTCCAACCCCATTTATCGACAAAGTGCTAGAAGGTGTGGGTGGCCAAGAGATGTACTCTTTCACAAATGGGTTCTCTCACTACCATCGAATCCGCATTTCCAAAGAAGACCGGCGTAAGACAACTTTTGTTACCGAATGGGGCTGCTTTCAGTACACCATGATGCCGTTTGGTTTGAAGAATGTTCCTGCAATATTTTTGCGGGTTGTTGTTCCCGCATTCAAAGATTTCATTCAGAAGTTTTTACAGGTATACATGGATGATTGGACGGTCTATGGATTGGTCCGCAATCATCTGGTGAATCTGCAGTTGATGTTAGAACGATGCCGGCAGCATCAGATATCGTTGAATTTGAAGAAATGCATATTTTGTGCATTGTTTGGGATACTACTAGGTCATATTGTGTGTAAGCAAGGATTGTTGGTTGACCCAAGAAAGATTGCGCTTATTCTAAGTTTGACACCACCGACTACTGTTAAGCAGTTACGGGCGATGTTGGGATGCACGAGGTACTATCACAAGTTCATCAGCGGTTATGCTATGATTACTACCCCTATGGAGAATTTGCTGAAGAAGGATGCGGCATTCCAGTGGAGCTCGGACTGTCAGGCTAGCTTTGAAACACTAAAGGCGAAGATGGCATCGGCACCAATATTGGTATTTCCGGACTGGAGTAAGGAATTCCATGTCCATGTTGATGCCTCATCGATTGCGTTGGGTTTCATGTTGGCTAAACCAGGAGAGGGTGATCTTTATCATCCTATTGCTTTTGCAAGTTGGAAGTTGTCCTTCGCCGAAAGGAATTATACTACTACTGAGCGGGAAGGTCTAGAAATGGTCTATGGGCTGCAGAAGTTCCGACACTATTTGTTGGGTGGGCACTTTAAAATGTTCACTGATCATTCTGCCTTAAAGTACCTATTCAATAAGCCTATGTTGGGGAGGAAGATATGCCACTGGCTACTTCATTTTCAGGAGTTCGATTTTGAAGTCATTGTGAAGCCCGACCGGTTGATTGCCAGTCCTAATCATCTCTCACGGATTGATACAGGAGAAGAGCCGATCAACATTGACGATGGTCTTCTGAATGCTCAACTGTTTCAGATTGAGGTTGTAGATGGCTACTTTATGGAAATCATTCAGCTTCTGACAACGGGTACTGCATCAAATGAGTTCACCACCAGTATGAAGAAGCAGTTGGTAGTCAAGGCTGCAGAATTCCAGCTAATTGCAGGAGAGTTATACAAAATGGGTGTCGATGAGGTATTGTGCAGATGTGTCTTACCGCATGAGCAAGTACAGATATTAGCAGACGCACATGGAGGAGTAGCCGGAGGACACTATGGAGGTAGGGTGACTGCTAGGAAAGTGCTGCGTGTTGGGATGTGTTGGCCCACACTGCATAATGATGCGAGAGACTATGCGCGGTCCTGTGACGTCTGTCAATGAACTGGAAAACCATCTTGATGTGATGAAATGCCACTCATGCCTCAGTTGACATTGCAGTTGTTCGACAAATGGGCAGTAGATTTTGTAGGACCGATCAATCCACCAGGGAAGCGCATGGGTGCATGCTACAATATCACAGCAACTGAGTATTTGACTCGGTGGGTAGAGGCGGTACTAGTAGTTGATTGTTTCGTAGCAACGGTGGTGCGCTTTTTGATTGATAACATCATCACTCAGTTCGATTGTCCCAAGATACTGTTGAGTGACCAGCGAAGCCACTTTCTCAATCGCACCTTCAGCGCATTAACGAAGGAGTTGCAGATCCAGCATAAGAAGAGTACATCCTATCATCCATAGGAAAATGGCATGGTGGAGGCCTTCAACAAGGTCTTGGAACATGCGCTGAAAAAGGTGTGTAACGTGAACCACGATGACTGGGATCTCAAAATCCCAGCAGTCTTGTGGGCGTATCGCACCACATGTAAACAAATAACAGGGGAGACACCATTTAAGCTGGTATTTGGACAAGAATCAATTATGCCCATGGAATATATTGTCCCGAGTCTGCGCATCACGGCCGCAACAGGAATGGATGATGCGGCGGTACTAGATGAACATCTAGAGCAGTTGATAAAGTTAGAGGAAGATTGCTTCCTCGCTGGGTTCCACCAGGGGGTAGAGAAGGATCACTAGAAGGCATGGCATGATCGACACATAAAAAATAAATAGTTTCAGTAGGGAGACTTGGTGCTATTGTATGACAGCAAGTTTATGAAACATCCAGGAAAATTGCAGATACATTGGCTTGGTCCATATCGCATCAGTAGTATTACTTCAGGTGGTGCGGTTTAGCTGTAGCAGCTGGACGGGGTGATGCTCCCCAAACTAGTGAATGGTCATAAGTTGAATCCCTATTAGTCGGGCTTGGATCAGCGCGATGCCTGAGTTGCATCGGTAAAAAAAAAAACTGTGATTGGTGGCAGGATGGCGCACCAATAGGGACAGAATGCGGAACCAAGGAGGCTTCTGCCACAAGTTTGGAGTGGTCGGTGACAAGTGGTAGCGTTGCGACCAAGTCAAATCAACAATAAATAAAAAAAGTTAAAACAGTTAATTAACTGTGCTTGTTTGAATGATGGGCATTAATGGCGGATCCAACCGATCGGCTGACAGGATCAACGGCGGATTTGTGTCATTAATACAAGATTTTGGTTGAATTAATGCATGATTTTGTGATGATTACGGAGGATTCAGATGGATCCTATAAAATAGGATCAGATTTGGTCGGAAGACACCGAGAAATTAGTTGTGAAGTGTTGTTGCAGAGTGCAGTCGTGAATTGAGCAAGGTGCTGATAACCATATAACAAGGTGCTGCGAGGTATGCTAGGCGAACTGGAGACAGTTGAGATTAGCATTGAATTGGAGTCTCCCTTCATCCCGGTGGTTGTCGAGCAAAGAAGTTGTGTCATCTGCAGCTGTTGATCTTGGAGCCGAAGTTTCCAATATGCCGGTGGGAGCATCAGTTGTCATTAATAAGTGACGGGGAGGTTAGCACTCCGAGTCCTCGCAGAGTAAGAGGGTGCTTCGGTCCTCCACCGCGACGGCAGGGGATGCTTAGGAATAGGTGGGGCAGTCCAGTTGCCCCATTCGTGAGTCTGCCCCATGGGTGGGACTGTCAGCCAGTGACATCCTTGGGTATATATATCCCTCCCGTTCGACCAGATGCCACCCCACGCAAGATAAACCCAAAATAGAAGTATGGAGTGAAGATGTTGACACTCCCGACTGGAATAGAGTGCTATGTGGATATTAGGCCGGCATTACTGCACCTGCGTTATGATGACCATGATATGGTGGCCTACTTTGACATTACATCCACCCCCTATGTGCCTGAGACATGACTTTCCCCAACACCGGCGGTACAAGACTAGGCACGTGGATTGAAGTAGGTTGGCTTTTTAGGGCTTCTTAACATGCCACATTTTGGGCGATTGGCGAAAGTTAATGCATGCATAAAGCAGCTCCTCGCGTGCTTTCATGGTGGGTTCATTGTGGCTGGATAGCGAAGTCCCGGTCATTGTCGATTTAATTGCATATATAACCGGCTTGCCTAAGAATGGAGTCGATCCATCGCAGTTCATCCAAGGGAAGGAAAACGACAAAAAGCAGGCATTGTAGTTGGCACATAAATATGGCTTAGAAACGGATGTCCGTGGATATCACACTAGCAACTGCAATGATCAGGAGGTACTCACAAGCATTAAGATACTATCCTGCAAGATGGTTAGGGGTGGTCGACCTAACCAATGCAACTCGGGGATTGTTGCATGCACAGAGCAATGTGCGGAAGGGGTCCAAATGAAATGGTCCCTGTATCTCTTGAATCAATTAATGGAGGACGTTATGGTGGTCCAATCAGGAAAAGGTGCCTTCACATACAGTTGGTTGTTGCTGTTGATCGCCTTCGTCGCATGGAAAGAGCCTGGCACGTACCAGGGCATGGACTGTACAGCTGCAGTAGAACGATGGGGGGCGCGATATCAAAATTTGTGGTATGTACGGGAGCCAGAGAGACTCTGGTATTTCCAATTGCAGTTTTGGTTGTATTGAAAGGTGCTTTGTGCCGCGGCAACACAGGTCCCGCGAATATCTGAAGAAACTATAGAACGGTTCAAACCTGTCATGGCATTTGCAATTCGGCCGCATACCATACACATACAAGCTTGCCAAGATCCTGATCGGAAATGGTTGCATACCTCATATAAGGTGATGTCCAAAGGCTTGGAGGCTACTGTGAACGAGTGGCCGGAGGCATGGAAACAACCCATGAGTTTGGCGGAGATAGAAGCCAGTGGCTCAGTGTTGGGTGCAAATGATCGGGTATCGGCACAGGACTAGCAGAGTCACCATGAATCAGGGCACCAATTGACCAAAACGATATCAGATGACAGCGACCGTGACCTTGAAGAAAACCGCTCGAAAAGGTATCACGAGCATGCAAAGATCAGCGGGTTGTCCTTGCCCGCCGAGGCATAGTTGGGTCGCCTACTCACAACGCTCAATATTGCATCCTCTACGGCAACAGACAAGATGGCCAGGAAAGCGGATGAAGGATTCCATGCGATCATCGCTTGGTTAGAGTCCCTGTCTGATATGGTTTCAGGAAAGGTACCAAAGAAAGCAACGACACCAACCTTTGGCGCAATCAGCACTGAGTTGCAGGTGAGGAATGTGGAAATTCCCCCAACTGCGATTGTGACTGAAGATACGACAGTAAACACGTTGCTGCAGCAGTTGAAGATGGTGACCCTCAATGTTAATGCATTTCCCTCGGAAGGGTTTACCACTATGTAGGCTACTACTAGCAAGGAAACGACAGACCGACTATGGCATATCAGTGGTATGTGTGTCCGACTACAGACGAGTGAAGCCAATGCCAAGCGCACTATCGAAGAATTGAAAGCCAAGGATGCTTCCGCACGACAGGCCGTGGTTGAAATTGAAGCACGCATCAAGGAAGAACGGGCAGAGTATGCACGCGAAATCGAAGGCCTGAAAAAGGAACATGATTTCCTTATTGTCGAAAAGGCTCGTCTATGGGACGACAGTGTATGGGTTGACCAAGCGATCACAGAAGACTATCAACATGTGATGGAGCCCACTGAAGAGGTGGATGTGCTCCACTGGGTGCAGCAACTAGGAGCTTCCATTATTCAGTTGAGACAGGAGAATCGCAAGTTGAAGGCCCAGATGAAACCGGGTACGCCTCAAGCTGAAGTGGATGAATGAAGAAGGGCAATTAAGGAAGTTGCCGCTCAAATGGAGGAGCTGGAGACACAGGAAACCAAGCTCACGGTTGACACTATACAATTCTAGGGCCGCATTGTTCATGATGAGTAGGTTGAACAGCTAACTAAGTATCGACAAGAAGCGGAGGGACAGTTGGCCACAATGAAAGCCCCAATGCACACAATGCAACCACAAGAGCAAGTTGCTAAGTCTCAGGAGCTAAAATACTTGCAACACCATGTCGCCAAGGTAGACGAGCGACAGAAGACATGCACGACCCAGTTAGAGGAGTTCCAGGACAGCGGCGACAAATTCATGGTGTAGGCTAGTGAAGCTCTGCAGGTAGTGCAGAAATGTCGACAACAGGTGGTGGAAAAACTTACAGATCACCCATCTGTAGAAGACGTGGTCGATAGTCAGTCAACAGCGATGGAAGCCAAGGAGGTGGTGTAGATAGTTGAACATCCATATGAGGACTTCAAATTCAAAACGACGGAGCACACTGTATCCAGTTAATGTGGCTCGAGGGAGAGCCACAAGATTGTGTTGGGGGCCTGTTGGCACTTGGCAGGTGATTTGGTAAGATGGTATCGGAGCATCTTCGATGCTGCGACAAGGCAGAAGATGGTGCGAAAGGCGACGAGCGAAATATTTTTTTGTGCAGGTGTTGGTCAATTGTACCGCGGATTGCGGGTTTTGGGTCATTGGACCACATATTATGTACTGTTGAGTCAGTTATACCACAAAATGCGGGTTTTTTTGGTTGTTTTTGGACTAGGTCAGTTAGATATTGGGTCATTTGTCCATAGTGTCAGTGAGGAAGTTGTTAGTAAGTGGACAAGAGTTGTAAGGCGAAATCCTATATATAGATAAGAATTGTAAGTGTTGAGGAGAGAATTTGGCGGAAGAACAATGTGAAGCTTTGATGTTGGTTGTATGATTTCCGAGTATGTTTTGATGTCAAGAGTCATTGCGGAGATCTAGTTTTTGCAAAGACATTGTATCTCAGTTGACAATGATAATATGATGGAGCTATTTTGGTGCAATCTTTGTGTTCAAATTGTTCAGTTATGATAATGCGATGTTGCAATATACGAATAATGTCATGCTTCTTTGATGCGATACTTGCTTTACAATTACTGTTGTTGCAATGATGAATGTTTGGGTTGAATATCGTTTTGATACTATGTTCAATGCTTAAAGACCTCTATTCTAGTGTTGCAATAAGTGTAACTGCTATAGCCGTGACCATCCTCCTTCATTCGACGGAAACGTGGTTCCGTCCACTCTCCCTTGATCGCCTTGGGGGAGACCTCATCTGCTCTGCAGGTGTTTCTGGGCAGGGTCAAACCTGTCAGGGTCGGTGCTCAGGGAGATCACGGTGGGTTCGGGTCGACAGTGATGGGAACCCCTGTCGACTGGGTTGAGTCAACAGTAAGGTAAAGAGAGGAGATGCTAGCTTAGAGAAATTTTCAATAAAGCGTCTATAATAACCAACATGTCCAAGAAAACTATCTACCTCCCTTTACATTCCAGGAATAGGGATGTTCATAATTACCTTTATTTTGGCAGGGTCCACTTGTATTCCTGCAACAGATATAGTATGTCCGAGGACTATACCTTCACTCATCATCATACGACATTTTTCGGTGCCGAGGGATAGGTGAGTATGTTCACAACGTTTTAATAATTTTTCCAAGTTTTCCAAAGCCTCATCAAAGCTACTGCCATAAGGGGTGACATCATCCATGAAAATTTCCATACAATCGTTAACCATCTCAGAAAAAATTTCCAATCACAGCTCGTTGAAATGTAGCCAATGCGTTGCATAATCCAAAAGATAGCACCCTATATGAAAAGGCCATCAGGGACATGTGAAAGTATTCATGTCTTGGTCTTTAGGGGAAATTTGAATCTGATTATACCCACTAAAACCATCTAAAAAGTATTTTTTTTTTTACCAGACATGGTATCCAAAACTTGATCAATAAATGTCAAAGGGAAATGGTATTTTTGTGTAGCTTTATTCAACTCTCGGTAATCCACACATATACGCCATTTAACATTTGTTTAGGCACAATTACTAATGGATAAACCCAATCACTATGTGAAATGGGATAAATAAATCCATCCTTTAAAAGTTTCTGAATTTTCTCTTTCACAATGTCTCTCAAATTTGGATTCATTCTGTGTTGACGTTGACATATGGGCCAACAATCACTTTTAATGTAAATGTGGTGAGTACACAAGTCAGAGGGAATACCTCTCATGTCTGTGTATTCCCACGCAAAAACTCCCTTATACTATTTCAACAACGTAGTCAAACTCTCCAAGTCGTGAGGTACTGCTAGATTGGGATTAACATTCAAAGATTTTCCAGGCTCAATCTCGATTGAAACACTCTTCGAAATCTCAATTATGGGAACAATTTCAGCATTAAATGTTTTAGCTAAGACATCCTCAGTAAGTTCTTCTTGATCAAATTCACTAATGGCTCTATCCAGGATATGATATGCATGTTTGGTAACCATCGTTGGTTCACTAATGAAACTGTTGATGGTATCATCCTCGTTTTCAATTGTAAAATTAAAGGCCCTCCCTATAGTAGGAAGAGGCTGAGTGCTTTCTTCCTCTTCCAAATCTATGCACAATGGAATTTCAGCATGTAAACTTGTTTTAGGTGGAGGATATAGGGTTAATATTTTCATGTCATTTCCATCAGATATTGTCATAGATCCTAATCTACAGCTAATGTATGCATCTCCTGTGGCTAACCAAGGTCTGCCTAGAATTAGTGGATGTCCCCCCAACTGATATTTAGGTTGTAGAACAAGAAAATCTATCGGGTATTCCCATGAATCAATAGAGACTTCCAAGTCATCCAAAATTCCATCAGGTATAATCATGGACCTATCAACCAATTGTAATATAGTGGGGGTTGGTATGAGGTTAGTCATCCCTAATTTCTTTACGGTTTCGATAGTCATCACATTTATTGATGCACCCAAATCAACTAAAACATTGGGAATCTGTTGATGCCTCGGATATCGTAGCATCAATCAGAAAGGGATTCTCCCCGAGAGACGGTCCCAATTAGACTGTCTCCCGTTTGGTGTAGGGAATCCGTCCGGTTAGCGGTTCCGGCAACCGTGGTTTTGGACTTTAAATCCGATTCTACCGGTTATGGCCCGATCCACCGTTCTTTTGGGTTTTATGTGTTTTATATGAGATGCACATGCCTAAATTATACTTAATCTAAATGCAATTGGAACAGATCTAAATCTAAAATACAGGAACACATCTACCTATCCCTGCAGGGGAACACGCTTAAGGGGAGAGCAATCAGCTGTAACAGATATCATAAGCAACGAACAGATAACTATTATTTCTCACGGTCAAAGCTACAGCAAGATGAGGATCTTGAGAAGATAGCTTCTCATTTAAAATGGAACGCATCTATTGCTCAGAAAATAAACAGAGAAAAGCTACAGGATAAGGAAACAGATCTACAATGAAACTTACAGAACGAATCTATTGCTTATGAACAGAAGGAATCAAAATTGTTTGATCTAAGTAATAAGAATAAAAGAAACGGATCTAGATGCAACGATACTGGAATTAAACTACAAGATCCCTGCAAGGAGCAATTAAAAGCATGAACAATGAGCCATACGATTATCCTGAAGAAAGAACAGTTAGCTATTCGATCCAGAAGAAAAATCCACAGCAATGATAAAAGTATCAGCAGGTAACTCCTGATTTAATATGGAACGCATTCATTGTCCATGAAATAGAGAGGACGCATGCATAGATGAGAGCAAAATCATTAGTACAAAGAAATAATTCAGAAGTCAAGAATGATCTCACATTGCCGAATTGCAGTCATTAGAATAGTCCAACATGAAGCAACCCAACATTCCAAGCAAAACGTCCATCTCCCGTGGCTTCTATTAGAAAATTTCAATTTACAGAGCCGATACAAGATAGATCATATCATTTGCCCAAAATTTTCATTCCCTGCCAAAAGTCCCTGTCTAATCTCTTCTAGCTCCTATTTATAGTTACAAATTTACCCTCTGGGCTGACACCTAGCGTTCCCCCACCTGTCATTTACAGAGATTTCTAATATAATCGATCACCGAAAATGGCCACTTCATTTACAAAAATATTTTTACAAAAAAAATATGGACAGCTGTCCCACGGTTTACGCCTTACATATAACAGAAAATTTGCTAAACTCAAAACGTTCCCTGCTGGGCACGTGTCTGGCTGAAGAGAGTGGCTCACTGAATTCAGCTTCTTCCTTCCTGTGCGTGAGCTTCTTCTGGCAAAGGGTCGCCCAAGTTGATGGTCACTGATACTGCCTGGGAAGAGGCCCTCGAATCCCCTGCTGATGCTGCTCCTAATTGGAAAGGGGGAATGGGGCTGGCCAGACTTTCTGCCATTGCTGGGGAAGAGGCTGCTGGGAGAGGGGCTGCCGGATCAACTGATGCTTCCGCCGCTGCTGTAGCTTTCCTGACCTCCTCTTCTATGTAGCTGTGCCACACACCTGTATCCCTTATGATTATGTTTGCTGCAGCAGGAAACAGGATTTTCTGAGAAGTTACATTCTTCCCGAGCTCTATTTTAATGCTTTGTACTTCCGCTTCAGCAACTTGATATGTTTCCTTCAACAGATGATTGTGAAGTGTGGATGAACCGATGTAATGTTGGAGATCATCCATGGCCAAGACATCAATCCTTTTCACATACTCCATCTGGACGCCTAGCTCTTCTTTCAATTGAGACAACCGCTGTTCCTTTTCCGGGAAGTCTTCGAGGGTCTGAGGGAAGGTCAGTGTGCAGTTGTCATGGACTCCTTTGAGCTTTTGGTACAGGTTGTTGATTCTATCTGTGGTCTTCTGCACACTGGCCATCAGCTTATTGGCACAGTTCCGACCAAACTCCAACAAGGCTATATCTTCATTAAAATCTTCCACGGTCTTGAAAGGAAGATGCGGGGGGAAACCTCCTTTCCCTTCCCTCCATGCCATCTGACTTATGACATTTGCTTTGACACGGGTATTCTTAGCCTTGAGCCTGTGGGCTTCCGCATTCACCTCCTTTAGCCTAACCGTCATGGCCTTGAGTTTGCACACCTCATCAGTGATTAGCTCTTGAGAGCCATGCACTTGCTGTAGTATATTGCATGACAGCTCGTGGAAGGGGGACATGTCCAAGGTTCTGCTTTCCGCTTGCTCTAAACGCTCAGCTAATGCCTGCTTGTTCGTTTCTAGCTGGGAAGCCTTTTCTTCTGCTCCACTCTTCTCTGCTTCTGCAATCATTATTTGGAGTGCTAGCTGGTCCTTTTCCTCCTCCAGGTAGCTGTACTTGTTTGCCAACTCCTTGTGCTCAGCGTACACGCAATTATACTTGTTCACTGCCAGGTCTCTTTGAGCTTGCTCATTAGCCACGTTTCGCTGCAGGGTACGTGCTCTTTTCTTTGTCAATATATTTTCTTTGACTATCACCCCTACATTGGCAAATGATGCTTGTGCTGTCGCTATAACTGCGGAGGCCATGGCAATGGGATCCGCATCTGTGTTCTGCATGACAGCGACCTCTCGGTGGGTAACTATGTCGTCATGGAAAGGACTTTTAATCCTTTCTTCTGATTGGAGGACCATTGTTTTTCTTTTCTTGTCATAGACAAACTCATTCCATTTGGACACCGTACGCTTCCCAGATGGAGTGTACGGTACAATTGGTCGGTTTATGATGTCTATGTCTTCTTCCATAGGTGGGGTCCGGACTTCCTGAGCGGGGTCTGTCCCTTCCCTTTGGGTACTAGAGCCACCTGCCTGAGAGGTGTCTATCTCCATGTCCTGCGCACCGGACCCACCTACCTGGGCATCTTCTCTTGCCTTCAATTCTTCCTCCGCCTTCTTCCTTGCTTCAGCTTGCTCAATTTCTGCTTCTTTCTGCTTTTGGGCTTCTTCAGCCTCCTTCCGCAGTCTCTCATTTTCAGCGTCCTGCTGCTTCCTTGCTTCCTCGGCTTCCTTTTGTAACCTTGCCTCTTCTCTTAACCTGAGCTCTTCCTGAGCTCGGGCATCCTTGGCTTCTCTCTCCTTTTGCTGGATAGTCTTCTGGGCTTTGGTTGAGCTAGAGCTCGCTCCAGTACTTTGGTGACAGATCCGTAGTTCAGTCATGTTGCTGATGCCTCTGAATGCTTCCTCCTCGGCATCGGGGTAGTGGGAGTATTCGAAGTTAGCATAGTTCCCCTTGCAATGCTCGGCCACTTTACCCTTTCTGTCGTTCCTGTGGAAGGTGACTTCACCGAAATGGAAGGCCTTCAACTCTTGAACAAATTCGTCGGCAGAGGCCACCCCTGAAAACTTGTAAGTACCTATGCAGAAAGGTAAGGGGGGAAAGGAAGCCTTGTGTAGCTTGTGGAGGAATGCTCCAATCCCATCCAAGAAGAGTTGTCTCACTGCTTCCTTGAGTACCACATAGTCTGTGGCATACTGCGGCAATATGTATGGGGGCTTAGTCCCTCCAAACATTCTCAAATAGGTGCCTTGTTCTGAAAAGTAGAAGTCCCCATAATCCTCGAGGACTTCCAAAGCGTTTTGTGACAGGCAACTTGGTTCTTCCTTGAATATTTTCTCGTATAGGGGCATGATGAAACCCTCACAGATGAGTTTGTAGCTGGGCTTGTAATTCTGAGCCCACAACATCTTGAATGCGATGTAGACCGGGGCTGTGGTCCTATCCCATGTACACCCCAATCCGGGGAACTCTATCTTGGCCAAGATACAGTCTATCAGGTACGAAGACATGAAGAATTCAGCCTTCTTCGAGGCCAGCCCGGGCTTAGCAGCACTTATCATTGAGGCCAGACTATCTGACAAGATAGTGGCCCAGTCAAAAATTGTCCCCTGAAATGCCACATAGTGAATGATAGGGACCCACTGAATCTTGTATACTGTGCCATCGGGCATGCCGAAGATTCTACACAGCATCAGGGCGATTAATCTATAAGGAGCTCTTAGATTCTGTACGTCATACTCCTCACTCCCTTTCTTCCTCAAATGTTTCCCTTGCACTAGTAGCTTCTTGGCCATCTCGACATTGTTCATCTGGCTTAACCATTCATCAGTCAGAGCTTGCTGGACACGGGGGAACCTGTAGGCTGCCGTCAGATATGCGGGTTGAAATGAGGCGATAGCCATGTTCCCGCTATCATTTATCACTCTTCCTTCAGCATCGGCATGTTGGAGTATCCATCCGATTACTTCAGCGCAGGGGAACAGCTCAGGGCGGGTAGCGGCCTTAGTTATGCCTGAGGCTCTGATATTTCGATAGATTGGTGCTTCCTCTAGCAGCATATCTGGGATTTCTTGGTCCCGGATCATTCTGTGGATGTCTCCCCATCTGATTTCCGGAGGGACACCTGTGGTGCACCTAGTGTCCTGGAGTGAGGTTTCAATCTTAGGAGGGACAGGTTTCTTTTCTGTCATCTTCGCCTTCTTCTTACTGGGTTTTGGCATCTTGAATTATCCCTGATAACATCCATATACAATTCATCATGAGTTTGAGCCACAGGTTGTATGGTTTCAGCAGAGAGCAACAATTGTTTTAATGAGATAAATCAATGAAGCATATATTTAGGAAGTAAAACATTCTTTCAATTATAAGACACACATTGAAACATTTGAAGCTCTTAAAAGATGAGTGTGGGATAAGCTATGTTGCGGACGCTATTGGTTTTATTGGACCGATAGGTGATTCGCGGAAGCAATCGGCCTCCGGTTCCGCCTCGCAGAAGGAGAAGTCCTTCGCTATGGCTGCGGTTGGAGAGGTCGAAGGCGGGGAAGAGGCGGGTTGACTCGGTGAGGGCTATGGATGCTATCGTCACGCGCGGCCACTTGCCGAGTCACTATGGGAGGCTTTAGTCTGAGCGAAGGTAACGGTGTCGGGGACAAACTGACGGGGAGAGCTAGGGCGGCTTCAAGTTTTGGCTCTCGTGGCTTAACCGCTTACGGGTTTCGGCTTCGCGTGTAGGGACTGGGGTTTATGGAAAAGGGCCCAGGGTTCACGGTCAGGGACATGGAAACCCCATAGGGTTTCGATAACTTAACCCACGACGAGGGGCGCGGCCCGGGGTTTAAATTCAACACAAGGCATGGTTAACCGTCCGCACCCATCAACATAAAATATACGTTTTACGAAGGCCCATGACGATTTTGTGAAACGAAAACTCCGTTCACTGTACCTGACGGGCAAAACATAGCCCTTGACGGGTGTTTTGCCCGTCACAATCCCACTAAAACCCAATAATTTCCCCAAAAGGACAGCTCAGTAGTGAAAAACAAGGTGAAGATCCTACCTGGCACCGTGGGGATTGCTTGAGCAAGGTGGCTGCGAGCACGGATGCGCGAGGTGAGCTGGAGCGATTTGCACGGTATCACACGTCGCTGGCCGGTTCAAAAACAATGGTGTATTTGTCGAGCCCCCCACGGTATTTTATAAAGGATGGCACGTGTGAGCATTTAATTGGGTAGGTGGCGTGGTTAAAACGGGGTTTATATTCGCCGCGCGTAGCGGTCACGTCAAAGCACCTCGGTTTCCGTGCGACCGTCACTTGCGGGGCCAGTTCGCGAATTGCATCCGCCGTTGCGGAAGGATTCGATGAAAGCTTCCGACGTTTCGGGGCTTAAAGCGGAAAGGAAACTCGAAGCCTTCCGCGAGAGACTGCCGCGTAGCGGACGGGTAACGCCAAAGCTTCCGCCCTTTCGGAACGGTATAGCGAATGCTCCCGGTATTTTCGGAAGACTTTTGCGAAAGCTTCCGCGAACCAAAACTTCAAAGTCTCGTTGATTTTCGGAAAGTTTTTGGCTACGGCTCCCGCTAGTTTCGGAAAGCTTTTGGGAATGGCTTCCGCCGTTCCGGAAGCAAAACTTATACTTTTCCGCATATTTACCCGGGGTCGTTTCGGAGTCCTTTTGCCGAGCGGGTTAAGTGATTGGCTTCCGCTGTTTCGGAAGGGTAGCCCGAAGGCTTCCGCGTTTCGGGAGCAAAGGCTGAAGGCCTCCGTGACAGCTTTCTTGAGGAAATCCTAAGTCCTTTCATGGTTTTCGGAGGGCAATCGTGAATTTCTCCGCGGGACTTATGGGGATGGCTTCCGCTGTTTCGGAAGGGTTTCATGAAGGCTCCCGCGGTTTCGGGAGCAAAAGACTGAAGGCTTTGGCCGTAGCTCTCGAAAAAATCTAAGTTCTTTCATACTTTGGGAGGAAATCGTGAATCCTTCCGCGGGAATTATCCAAATGGCTTCCGCCGTTTCGGGACGTTTTCATGAATTCCCCCGCCGTTGCGGAAGGGTTTCATAAAACGTTTCCGCTTATTTTCTTTTGGAAAGGTATCGCGGCGGCTCCCGCCGTTGCGGAAGGGTTCCCTGAAAACTCCCGCCGTTTCGGGTGGGCTCACTTAAACTCCCGTCGTTGCGGAAGGTTGAAACTAAAAATTCTCTAAGTCCTTTGTTCCCGCAGTCTTCTCATCGAAAGAAAATCTAAGTCCTTTTCGGGAGACTAAGGTGAATGAGCCCCGCCATTTCGGGAGGTTCGAGTGAAAGGCTCCGCCGTTTCGGGAACTAAGTTGTTTCGGAGCTTGAACCGTTCCGCAGAAGCAACGATTGAAAATTTTCCAAGTGCTTTTACTTCGGAAGAAAATGATGAACTGCTTTGTGTTATTTCGGCGAGTTTATCCGAATGGCTTCCGCCGTTTCGGAAGACAGAGCTGAATTGTTCCGCCGTTTCGGATGGTTTTGTTGAATTCCTTGCCGTTTCGGGAGAACAACGCGAACCTTTCCGTGGTCGCGGAAGACTTGATCGAAAGCTTCCGCCGTTTCGGGTGGTTTTGCCCAATGGCTCCCGCGGATTTTGACAAAGAAAATCTAGGTCCTCCTCTCGGAAAGGTTGGACGTTTGACTCCCGCTGTTTCGGGACAAAGTCCGTATTACTTCAAAACGTTTGGGCAAAACTAAGTTATCTTTTGGCTTAATGGGGAGAACATGGAAGGATTGACGGCAAGCAGCTCAGCAGGGAAGCAAAATTTTATGTTGAAAACAGAGCGGACGGCTGGGATGTCTTCTCAAGCAGACTTTCTACGAAAAATACAGGAGGGGCCCCAACATGTACAAAATTTTGGGGAGGGGTGTTGCTGCAACAACAATGGCGAGTCGCTGGCGAACACAGATCTCTGAAAAAATACCCTACATGGTCCGGAACTTCATTAAAACATCCGTCTCGGGTGCACTACTCAGCTGAGCATTTTAGACTCATGCGGGGAAAGGAGCACTTTTCCTGCTAGTCATTGGGAAAGGGGAGCTTCGACCGAGGCATCTTCACCACTCTCAGAGGGCCAGCATATGAGATTCATTTTAGGAGGGTCATCCCTCAAATGGTCACTACTGCCAGACTCCACAGGATTTGCAACACTTCCTCATGGACACTATTGTTCTTGTTCCTCATTCCCATGCTGCTGGCATCCTTTGGGATGCTTGTATTTTGGACAGCTTAGCTGTTTGAGCCTTCCAGGGATATTTTCTTTTGGACCGATCTTTGATTTGGGCTCCTCAATCCATAATGTCCTTTTGTGTGAGTTAGAGGTTTTATTGATTTGATCAAACTTCACGGACGGAGAGGAGCCTATTTTGAGCTGGGCCTTTTGGACAGCCTTCTTGATTTTACATGTCCCTTTTGTTTTGTCTCAGCCATGCTTTAATTGAGGCGAGAATCCCTGGAAAACAGACTCTTGAATGTAGGCCATTTTGGCTTTTAAATCAGCAGCATGGAGTCATTTCAATACCCCGTGTCTTCGAGAAGCGCCACTTTCCATGGGTCCAACTTAGGTAACCTTTCTTGAGATGCCTTTGAAGTGTGAGAGTGGGTGGAGCCCAACGATAGTAGTGAAGATGGCCATGGGTCTCTGCTATTGAACAGGATTAGTGTGACTAGCAGGGTAGGCCTCCCGCTTTTTGATTATTCCAGCGAGAGCACAGCAGGCCGGGTTTACTGAGCAAGGTTCCAGACTCATGGGTTGCAGGTTTTCTTTGAGAGAGCTATCTTCAACGGGAAACTCAAACGGGTGCTTCAGAAAACAAAACCTATTGAAAAGTTATAATAACAAAACAGGAGACAACATGGCCGAAAAATAAAACAGCTAAAAGCGAAAGTGAACAGACAACTTTATTTATGTACAGGAAGTCTCACGGAGACTCACGCGAAGTACTGTTTCAGGGCGAGGCCATTGAGTGGAAGGGCTACTTCCTCTCCCTCGAGATTTGTCAATTTATAAGTGGATGGGCCCAATTTTGCAGAAATTCGGTACGGGCCTACCCATAGATGTTGAAATTTCGTATGCATTCCTTTGCCTTCGTGATTATGGTCCCATTTCAGGACTAAATCCCCAACTTCAAAGTCCCTCTTGCCGGATTTCCTCTTATCGAACCATCTCTTAACTATGTCCTGGTGTTGATGAAATCGGTCTTTAGCTTTGTGTCGGGCTTCTTCCAGTCGAAGCAGGGTGTCTATCCTGGATTGTAAGGCTTGGCTACCAGAACCCCGAGAGGCTTGGGACAATTGCAAGGATGGCAGCAAGATGTTTGGGGGAAGTATGGCTTCCTTGCCATAGACAAGAGTGAAAGGGGAGACACCTAAAGCATTCTTCGGGGTTACCCTATCTGCCCATAAGGCATTTGGGAGAGCCACATGCCAACTTCTCTGGTTTTCTATCACCGTTTTCTTAAGGATTCGAATCAGATTCTTGTTTGAGGATTCAGCTAATCCGTTTCCCTGAGGGTAGTAATTGGCTGAATAATGCAACTTAATTCCCCATTCATAAACAAATTCATTTATCTTGCAAGATGAAAAATAAGTAGCATTATCAAAAACAAGGGAAATTGGAACCCCAAACCTGGTTATGATGTTCTCTTTCAAGAAGCTGATAACTGCATCTTCATTGATCTTGCGCAGCGGGATGGCCTCCGTCCATCTGGTGAAGTAGTCGGTAGCTGTCAGAATGTATCGGTGTTGCAAGGAAGAGTTTGGATTTATTTCTCCGATAACATCTATGCCCCATTGCTCAAAAGGTTCAGAGATGATGACAGGCTGCAATGGGCCTGCGGCCTTAGGTAACTTCCCAGCGCTTCTTTGACATACATCACAGTTTCGTGCGTACGTGTGGGCATCTCGAAACAGAGTGGGCCAGTAATAACCAGCTCTCAGTATCTTGTGTGCTGTCGTCTCTCCTGAATAATGGCCACCTGCGGGGCCATCATGCAATTCTTTGACAACTTTGTTTGCATCCTCCTTTTCCAAACATCTAAGAAGGACTCCGTCATAATTCTTTCTAAAAAGAATCCCATCAATGATTTGATAGGGTGCCGATTTCAAGCGGAGTGCCCTTCTTTGTTTAGAATTCCAGTGCTCGGGTAGATATCCCTGCTGTAAATAGTGCACTAGATCTCTATACCATGACTGGGGAGCTGTGAAGATATGGCATACCTCAACCGAATTGAGCTCGGCTTCATTTCTCCAATGGTGCTCTTCATCAGTCGAGTTTCCCGCCAGTAACTTGCATAGACCTTGTCCTTTGATGATTGTAGCCGGTTTAAATTCCAAATCATACTCCTGCAGAGCTGTGACCCAGTTTCCTCTCCTCTCTCCCAATTCCTTTTGAACGAAAAGGGATCTAACAGCTGGATGGGGAACTATGACTTTGGTTCTGTTCTTCAAAATGTATGGCCTAAATTGCTTGACTGCTTTGAAGACCGCGTAGGCATGCTTGTCCACTACGGGGTAATTCAGCTCAGCCCCTTGCAGACTAGTGCTCATAAACGAAATTGGGTATTCGTCCCCCAACTCCACTTTTTGCGTGAGTACAGCTGCGAGAGAATCGTCCGAAGCGAAGGTATACAGGATGAAATCTTTATCGAAATCTGGACTTCTTAAGGAAGGAGCTTTGGCTACAGCTGCCTTGATATCTCTAAATGCGTCCTTCTCCAAATCTGTCCACTTAAATTGTATGCTTTGTTTAACCATCTGTTGCAATGGCTTAACAATTTGTGCAAAATCCGGAACAAATCTGCGGACAAAATTGATGGTGCCCATGAAAGACTGCATAGATTTTTTGTTGTGAGGCATCAGAATCTTATTAATAGCTTGGACTCTTTCCTGGTCGATTGACACTCCATCTTTGGAGATGATATGACCCAATAGCTTACCTTCGGGTACAGCAAACACGCTCTTCTTGGGATTTAAGGAAATACCATACTTCCGGCAGCGATCAAAGATATGTCTCAGATGAACAACATGATCTTCCCTTTTCTTTGAAAAGACTGTCACATCATCTAAGTAGACAACAACGCATTGCCCACCCAATCCTCGGAAGGCAATATCCATCGCCCTTTGGAATGTAGCTCCTGCATTTATCAGACCAAATGGCATCCTTCTATAGGCGAAAGTTCCCCACTTAGTCCTGAAAGTGGTCTTGAGACGATCTTCTTCGGCTACTAACACTTGATTATAGCCCGAGAAACCATCGAGGAGAGAAAACAATTCGGATCCTGACACCATTTGGAGGATTTGCTCCATTGAAGGCACGGGGTAGTTGTCTTTATCTGAGGCTTTGTTTAAATTTCTGAAGTCTACACATAGCCTAATCTCTCCTGATTTCTTCCTCACGGGAACCAAGTTTGCAACCCATTCAGAATGCCGAACTTTGAAGATTATCTTAGCGTCCAGGAGCTTCTTTAATTCCTTTTGGATCAGCGGTTCAAGAGTGGGATGCATCCTCCTCAACTGCTGCTGAAATGGCTTGACACCCGCTTTCATTGGTATAACATGCTGAATGATGCGGACGTCATATGTTTTCAGATCTTCATAGGTCCATGCAAAAACATCCTTGTACTGTTTAAACAACTTAATGAACCTTTCTCTTTCTCCTGGTGAACAGCGTTTGCCAAGGTTGACAAATTTTGGTTCTGCCTCGGTACCCAAATTAACCAACTCATGTTGCATTGATGAGCTGTTAGTTTTGGTATTAGCTGGTCTTTTGAATTTATTTTGAAGATCGAAAAGCATTTCGAGGGACCTTACCCCTTTTGGCATGAAATTTCCCTTCTCCTCTTCCTTCTTCATCAAATCATCATCATGTTCTTCCTCATCTATTGCAGCTCCTTGAAAACTGTCTTCATTTGTCAGGAAGCTGATAATCTGCTCGTCATCATCGAAGATTCTGAAGTTTGTGATGTTATCGGGAATGGAAGGCCTGAAAATCAATTCAATCGAGCATTTATTATTTGTCGGCACCAATCTAGAAGCAGATGTTGCTAACAAATCGGCAGCAGAATTTTGCAACCTAGGAATTGATTTTATATTGAAAGCGTCAAAATACATGATTAAATCCCATACCTCAGCCTGGTAACCTTTCAAGTGCGGTGAGAGGCAATGAATGGTGTTTCTTACCTGTCTGACTACTATCTCGGAGTCACCAAAAACCTTCAGGTACTTAACATTTAAGCCAATGGCCTTCTTTAAACCATGCACCAAAGCTTCATATTCAGCGGTATTATTAGTACAATCGAATTCTAATCTACAAGACAAAAAATACTTGTTCTTCTTTGGATCCATTAGAACACAACCGGCTCCGGATCCTTCCAGAGTTTTAGAACCATCAAAGTATAATGTCCAAAAGGTATCTTTAGATTCAACTAAGTTAGTTTCTTTGTGGTCTACGTTAGCAACTAAATTGACTATGTTACAATCAACCTCATCAGTCCGAGAAAAATGAAGGAGATCGGACTGTTTGTCTGATTCATGGCAAAAGGTTTCAGATTGATAGTTACCCGGATCCATTTCCAAGAAGTAATTTCCCAGGACCGAGGAAGAGAAAGCTACAGCCTCATTCTTTTCTTCTATATGGGTTACGTTTTGTTTCATATGAGGTTCCCTAAGAATTTTAATCTGATTCTGCCTGTTCTGATAAGGCAGCCATAGATGAGACCAATCGGTAGCAAAGTAGCCGCTCAACTTGGTAGACCAATCCCTACTCAGAATCAGCCCATAAGCTTCAGGAATATCGACCACCATTATGTCAATGAATTGGCAAACTCTAGGGTCGGCTGACAGTCTAATTAGAACATCTTTCATCTCCCCTATAACCTTGACAGCAGTCCTGTCTAATTGTATGATTTGAGCTGGAGATGGTACGGGCTGCCCATTAATTTTCTTACAAATTGAAAGTGGCATGACGTTTGAAGAAGCTCCGGAGTCTACTAGACAGTTATGAACATTGTGATTAAAAATTTCGAATGTCAGCAGAAATGGCAATGTTTGGGACTTGGATTTCCCACCGATGCTGGCCTCGTTAATTTCAGGATTGTCTTGAGAATCTGTTAATGTAGCGCTGGGTTTTGGTTGTAAAACATGAAGTAGTTTGTCTCGTTGATGGGGTAAGCTACACATGTCAAATATTGATACGTTTTCTTTAACTTTCTTGATATCTTCAATAATATCATACCCTATATCGGATTCATTCCCAATTCGAATGGACTGATCAGTTTTGTTCAAGGTTTCCTTAGGCGGCTGAACTGTGTTGTCAGCGCTTGGCCTTTTGGCAGCTGTTTGGTTTACTTTGGGCTGTGGTGGGATGATTGGTATATGCCTCCTAGGCGGATCTTTCGAAATTTTAGGCTTATGGGGAATGGTGACTAGTACAGGATCCGCAATTGGGCCCTTGCTGCGAGTGGCAACATTTATGGTAGAGGGGGAGCTGTCTGCGTGATCTTCTTCTACTAATTCAGTCATAGGTATCCAATCCCACAATACCATAGTAGTGTCCGGGGTTGGTTCCTCTAACTCAGGGCCTGACTCTTCTGGAGGATCATCCTGGTCTGGGATCTGAGAATCTAACATTTGGTTCATGACCAAGCTCATGGAATTGATCCATTGAGGGCAGCTCTTCTCCGAGTGTGGTTCTTGGTGAAAGGTGCAGAAATTCTCCATCCCAATCTCATTCAAATTTAGAACAGGGGCAGTGTTCATTGGTGGGTGAGACTGTTCCCCGTCTTCCCTTCTCTTATAGAATGGCTTGAAAGGTTTCCTAGATGTATTAGCAGCCTTGTCTTTCTCAAGATCTACGATTTTGTTAGATAACTTCTGCATCATCTTAACTACGTTTTCCATATCCGTAGATGGCTCTTCTTTGCCTCTCGTGAGGAGCAAAGGTTTCTTGCTAGCTGCTGGTTTTGTTTCCACATCTAAGGCATGTTTAGCTATGCTATCAGCCTCTTCCTCTACCTTTCGAGCTTCCTCAAAATTCTCTATTAGGGTCGTTTTCTTGGATCGTTTTACAAACATTGCGATTGGACCTTCAAGAGCTGTTGTGTAGTATTCAATCAAAGACTCTTCTGTGGGTTTGTTAGTTTCACTAAAGTTATTTAACAGCGTTGTGAATCTTTGATTAAAGTCTTGAACCTTTTCCTTCTTCTCCATTCTCATGGATAAGAGCTCTTTCATAAGCGTGGCTACAGTTTTTTGGTTCCCGTATTTCTTGAGGAAACACTTTTCGAAATCATCCCAACTAGAGATTGAGCTGGGTTGAAGGCTAAAGTACCAAGATGATACCTTAGGCTCGAATGTATACGGAAACAACCTGCAGACTACGTCTTCATGTTGTACATTTAAAAGGTTCAGAGCTAAGTAAAAACTCTTGAGGTGATCCTCCGCCGAAATGGCCTTCCCTGGATCGTACTTAGGCAAGACCTTTTCTGGGTTTTTAGGGAGATTATGGAATGGTCCAGCTAGGTTCAGCGCTCCCCTTGCTCTCCAGGCAGGTACAGCCATGTTTGGGTTTGGACGTGGAGACCCTGGTGGAGAATTGTAAGGTGAATTCGGTGGAGTACTTTTGGGAGTGGTAATTTCTTCGAGATTTTCTTGGTCTGACTTGTTAAGAGTGCCGGAGATTTCTTCCAACGTTAGATTTACCAGTTCTTCAAAACTCTGAACGAGGATCGAATCACGGGTGTATTGCGGCTCCTTTCTGGGTGTAGTTTTCTTAGGGAGGAAGTTGACAGCGTTTAACCCACCTAGCTGTCTAACGTAAGATCTAGTATGTCTTCTCAAGTCCTCTATTTCTGCAAAAGGAACAGCGTATAAAGCTTCCTGAGGCTCAGGGTCAGAAACGAGGCGTTCTTGGTCTGTTAATCCAAGATCTGGGCTGTTTGAAAAGTTTTCTTCAAGCGGGTTTTCAGTGTTATCTATGACCGTGGAAAATTTTCCTCTATCAGCCATGCACTTCAGGCCCTCCTTCTAGCGCCAAAAACTGTTGATGCCTCGGATATCGTAGCATCAATCAGAAAGGGATTCTCCCCGAGAGACGGTCCCAATTAGACTGTCTCCCGTTTGGTTCAGGGAATCCGTCCGGTTAGCGGTTCCGGCAACCGTGGTTTTGGACTTTAAATCCGATTCTACCGGTTATGGCCCGATCCACCGTTCTTTTGGGTTTTATGTGTTTTATATGAGATGCACATGCCTAAATTATACTTAATCTAAATGCAATTGGAACAGATCTAAATCTAAAATACAGGAACACATCTACCTATCCCTGCAGGGGAACACGCTTAAGGGGAGAGCAATCAGCTGTAACAGATATCATAAGCAACGAACAGATAACTATTATTTCTCACGGTCAAAGCTACAGCAAGATGAGGATCTTGAGAAGATAGCTTCTCATTTAAAATGGAACGCATCTATTGCTCAGAAAATAAACAGAGAAAAGCTACAGGATAAGGAAACAGATCTACAATGAAACTTACAGAACGAATCTATTGCTTATGAACAGAAGGAATCAAAATTGTTTGATCTAAGTAATAAGAATAAAAGAAACGGATCTAGATGCAACGATACTGGAATTAAACTACAAGATCCCTGCAAGGAGCAATTAAAAGCATGAACAATGAGCCATACGATTATCCTGAAGAAAGAACAGTTAGCTATTCGATCCAGAAGAAAAATCCACAGCAATGATAAAAGTATCAGCAGGTAACTCCTGATTTAATATGGAACGCATTCATTGTCCATGAAATAGAGAGGACGCATGCATAGATGAGAGCAAAATCATTAGTACAAAGAAATAATTCAGAAGTCAAGAATGATCTCACATTGCCGAATTGCAGTCATTAGAATAGTCCAACATGAAGCAACCCAACATTCCAAGCAAAACGTCCATCTCCCGTGGCTTCTATTAGAAAATTTCAATTTACAGAGCCGATACAAGATAGCTCATATCATTTTCCCAAAATTTTCATTCCCTGCCAAAAGTCCCTGTCTAATCTCTTCTAGCTCCTATTTATAGTTACAAATTTACCCTCTGGGCTGACACCTAGCGTTCCCCCACCTGTCATTTACAGAGATTTCTAATATAATCGATCACCGAAAATGGCCACTTCATTTACAAAAATATGTTTACAAAAAAAATATGGACAGCTGTCCCACGGTTTACGCCTTACATATAACAGAAAATTTGCTAAACTCAAAACGTTCCCTGCTGGGCACGTGTCTGGCTGAAGAGAGTGGCTCGCTGAATTCAGCTTCTTCCTTCCTGTGCGTGAGCTTCTTCTGGCAAAGGGTCGCCCAAGTTGATGGTCACTGATACTGCCTGGGAAGAGGCCCTCGAATCCCCTGCTGATGCTGCTCCTAATTGGAAAGGGGGAATGGGGCTGGCCAGACTTTCTGCCATTGCTGGGGAAGAGGCTGCTGGGAGAGGGGCTGCCGGATCAACTGATGCTTCCGCCGCTGCTGTAGCTTTCCTGGCCTCCTCTTCTATGTAGCTGTGCCACACACCTGTATCCCTTATGATTATGTTTGCTGCAGCAGGAAACAGGATTTTCTGAGAAGTTACATTCTTCCCGAGCTCTATTTTAATGCTTTGTACTTCCGCTTCAGCAACTTGATATGTTTCCTTCAACAGATGATTGTGAAGTGTGGATGAACCGATGTAATGTTGGAGATCATCCATGGCCAAGACATCAATCCTTTTCACATACTCCATCTGGACGCCTAGCTCTTCTTTCAATTGAGACAACCGCTGTTCCTTTTCCGGGAAGTCTTCGAGGGTCTGAGGGAAGGTCAGTGTGCAGTTGTCATGGACTCCTTTGAGCTTTTGGTACAGGTTGTTGATTCTATCTGTGGTCTTCTGCACACTGGCCATCAGCTTATTGGCACAGTTCCGGCCAAACTCCAACAAGGCTATATCTTCATTAAAATCTTCCACGGTCTTGAAAGGAAGATGCGGGGGGAAACCTCCTTTCCCTTCCCTCCATGCCATCTGACTTATGACATTTGCTTTGACACGGGTATTCTTAGCCTTGAGCCTGTGGGCTTCCGCATTCACCTCCTTTAGCCTAACCGTCATGGCCTTGAGTTTGCACACCTCATCAGTGATTAGCTATTGAGAGCCATGCACTTGCTGTAGTATATTGCATGACAGCTCGTGGAAGGGGGACATGTCCAAGGTTCTGCTTTCCGCTTGCTCTAAACGCTCAGCTAATGCCTGCTTGTCCGTTTCTAGCTGGGAAGCCTTTTCTTCTACTCCACTCTTCTCTGCTTCTGCAATCATTATTTGGAGTGCTAGCTGGTCCTTTTCCTCCTCCAGGTAGCTGTACTTGTTTGCCAACTCCTTGTGCTCAGCGTACAAGCAATTATACTTGTTCACTGCCAGGTCTCTTTGAGCTTGCTCATTAGCCACGTTTCGCTGCAGGGTACGTGCTCTTTTCTTTGTCAATATATTTTCTTTGACTATCACCCCTACATTGGCAAATGATGCTTGTGCTGTCGCTATAACTGCGGAGGCCATGGCAATGGGATCCGCATCTGTGTTCTGCATGACAGCGACCTCTCGGTGGGTAACTATGTCGTCATGGAAAGGACTTTTAATCCTTTCTTCTGATTGGAGGACCATTGTTTTTCTTTTCTTGTCATAGACAAACTCATTCCATTTGGACACCGTACGCTTCCCAGATGGAGTGTACGGTACAATTGGTCGGTTTATGATGTCTATGTCTTCTTCCATAGGTGGGGTCCGGACTTCCTGAGCGGGGTCTGTCCCTTCCCTTTGGGTACTAGAGCCACCTGCCTGAGAGGTGTCTATCTCCATGTCCTGCGCACCGGACCCACCTACCTGGGCATCTTCTCTTGCCTTCAATTCTTCCTCCGCCTTCTTCCTTGCTTCAGCTTGCTCAATTTCTGCTTCTTTCTGCTTTTGGGCTTCTTCAGCCTCCTTCCGCAGTCTCTCATTTTCAGCGTCCTGCTGCTTCCTTGATTCCTCGGCTTCCTTTTGTAACCTTGCCTCTTCTCTTAACCTGAGCTCTTCCTGAGCTCGGGCATCCTTGGCTTCTCTCTCCTTTTGCTGGATAGTCTTCTGGGCTTTGGTTGAGCTAGAGCTCGCTCCAGTACTTTGGTGACAGATCCGTAGTTCAGTCATGTTGCTGATGCCTCTGAATGCTTCCTCCTCGGCATCGGGGTAGTGGGAGTATTCGAAGTTAGCATAGTTCCCCTTGCAATGCTCGGCCACTTTACCCTTTCTGTCGTTCCTGTGGAAGGTGACTTCACCGAAATGGAAGGCCTTCAACTCTTGAACAAATTCGTCGGCAGAGGCCACCCCTGAAAACTTGTAAGTACCTATGCAGAAAGGTAAGGGGGGAAAGGAAGCCTTGTGTAGCTTGTGGAGGAATGCTCCAATCCCATCCAAGAAGAGTTGTCTCACTGCTTCCTCGAGTACCACATAGTCTGTGGCATACTGCGGCAATATGTATGGGGGCTTAGTCCCTCCAAACATTCTCAAATAGGTGCCTTGTTCTGAAAAGTAGAAGTCCCCATAATCCTCGAGGACTTCCAAAGCGTTTTGTGACAGGCAACTTGGTTCTTCCTTGAATATTTTCTCGTATAGGGGCATGATGAAACCCTCACAGATGAGTTTGTAGCTGGGCTTGTAATTTTGAGCCCACAACATCTTGAATGCGATGTAGACCGGGGCTGTGGTCCTATCCCATGTACACCCCAATCCGGGGAACTCTATCTTGGCCAAGATACAGTCTATCAGGTACGAAGACATGAAGAATTCAGCCTTCTTCGAGGCCAGCCCGGGCTTAGCAGCACTTATCATTGAGGCCAGACTATCTGACAAGATAGTGGCCCAGTCAAAAACTGTCCCCTGAAATGCCACATAGTGAATGATAGGGACCCACTGAATCTTGTATACTGTGCCATCGGGCATGCCGAAGATTCTACACAGCATCAGGGCGATTAATCTATAAGGAGCTCTTAGATTCTGTACGTCATACTCCTCACTCCCTTTCTTCCTCAAATGTTTCCCTTGCACTAGTAGCTTCTTGGCCATCTCGACATTGTTCATCTGGCTTAACCATTCATCAGTCAGAGCTTGCTGGACACGGGGGAACCTGTAGGCTGCCGTCAGATATGCGGGTTGAAATGAGGCGATAGCCATGTTCCCGCTATCATTTATCACTCTTCCTTCAGCATCGGCATGTTGGAGTATCCATCCGATTACTTCAGCGCAGGGGAACAGCTCAGGGCGGGTAGCGGCCTTAGTTATGCCTGAGGCTCTGATATTTCGATAGATTGGTGCTTCCTCTAGCAGCATATCTGGGATTTCTTGGTCCCGGATCATTCTGTGGATGTCTCCCCATCTGATTTCCGGAGGGACACCTGTGGTGCACCTAGTGTCCTGGAGTGAGGTTTCAATCTTAGGAGGGACAGGTTTCTTTTCTGTCATCTTCGCCTTCTTCTTACTGGGTTTTGGCATCTTGAATTATCCCTGATAACATCCATATACAATTCATCATGAGTTTGAGCCACAGGTTGTATGGTTTCAGCAGAGAGCAACAATTGTTTTAATGAGATAAATCAATGAAGCATATATTTAGGAAGTAAAACATTCTTTCAATTATAAGACACACATTGAAACATTTGAAGCTCTTAAAAGATGAGTGTGGGATAAGATATGTTGCGGACGCTATTGGTTTTATTGGACCGATAGGTGATTCGCGGAAGCAATCGGCCTCCGGTTCCGCCTCGCGGAAGGAGAAGTCCTTCGCTATGGCTACGGTTGGAGAGGTCGAAGGCGGGGAAGAGGCGGGTTGACTCGGTGAGGGCTATGGATGCTATCGTCACGCGCGGCCACTTGCCGAGTCACTATGGGAGGCTTTAGTCTGAGCGAAGGTAACGGTGCCGGGGACAAACTGACGGGGACAGCTAGGGCGGCTTCAAGTTTTGGCTCTCGTGGCTTAACCGCTTACGGGTTTCGGCTTCGCGTGTAGGGACTGGGGTTTATGGAAAAGGGCCCAGGGTTCACGGTCAGGGACATGGAAACCCCATAGGGTTTCGATAACTTAACCCACGACGAGGGGCGCGGCCCGGGGTTTAAATTCAACACAAGGCATGGTTAACCGTCCGCACCCATCAACATAAAATATACGTTTTACGAAGGCCCATGACGATTTTGTGAAACGAAAACTCCGTTCACTGTACCTGACGGGCAAAACATAGCCCTTGACGGGTGTTTTGCCCGTCACAATCCCACTAAAACCCAATAATTTCCCCAAAAGGACAGCTCAGTAGTGAAAAACAAGGTGAAGATCCTACCTGGCACCGTGGGGATTGCTTGAGCAAGGTGGCTGCGAGCACGGATGCGCGAGGTGAGCTGGAGCGATTTGCACGGTATCACACGTCGCTGGCCGGTTCAAAAACAATGGTGTATTGGTCGAGCCCCCCACGGTATTTTATAAAGGATGGCACGTGTGAGCATTTAATTGGGTAGGTGGCGTGGTTAAAACGGGGTTTATATTCGCCGCGCGTAGCGGTCACGTCAAAGCACCTCGGTTTCCGTGCGACCGTCACTTGCGGGGCCAGTTCGCGAATTGCATCCGCCGTTGCGGAAGGATTCGATGAAAGCTTCCGACGTTTCGGGGCTTAAAGCGGAAAGGAAACTCGAAGCCTTCCGCGAGAGACTGCCGCGTAGCGGACGGGTAACGCCAAAGCTTCCGCCCTTTCGGAACGGTATAGCGAATGCTCCCGGTATTTTCGGAAGACTTTTGCGAAAGCTTCCGCGAACCAAAAATTCAAAGTCTCGTTGATTTTCGGAAAGTTTTTGGCTACGGCTCCCGCTAGTTTCAGAAAGCTTTTGGGAATGGCTTCCGCCGTTCCGGAAGCAAAACTTATACTTTTCCGCATATTTACCCGGGGTCGTTTCGGAGTCCTTTTGCCGAGCGGGTTAAGTGATTGGCTTCCGCTGTTTCGGAAGGGTAGCCCGAAGGCTTCCGCGTTTCGGGAGCAAAGGCTGAAGGCCTCCGTGACAGCTTTCTTGAGGAAATCCTAAGTCCTTTCATGGTTTTCGGAGGGCAATCGTGAATTTCTCCGCGGGACTTATGGGGATGGCTTCCGCTGTTTCGGAAGGGTTTCATGAAGGCTCCCGCGGTTTCGGGAGCAAAAGACTGAAGGCTTTGGCCGTAGCTCTCGAAAAAATCTAAGTTCTTTCATACTTTGGGAGGAAATCGTGAATCCTTCCGCGGGAATTATCCAAATGGCTTCTGCCGTTTCGGGACGTTTTCATGAATTCCCCCGCCGTTGCGGAAGGGTTTCATAAAACGTTTCCGCTTATTTTCTTTTGGAAAGGTATCGCGGCGGCTCCCGCCGTTGCGGAAGGGTTCCCTGAAAACTCCCGCCGTTTCGGGTGGGCTCACTTAAACTCCCGTCGTTGCGGAAGGTTGAAACTAAAAATTCTCTAAGTCCTTTGTTCCCGCAGTCTTCTCATCGAAAGAAAATCTAAGTCCTTTTCGGGAGACTAAGGTGAATGAGCCCCGCCATTTCGGGAGGTTCGAGTGAAAGGCTCCGCCGTTTCGGGAACTAAGTTGTTTCGGAGCTTGAACCGTTCCGCAGAAGCAACGATTGAAAATTTTCCAAGTGCTTTTACTTCGGAAGAAAATGATGAACTGCTTTGTGTTATTTCGGCGAGTTTATCCGAATGGCTTCCGCCGTTTCGGAAGACAGAGCTGAATTGTTCCGCCGTTTCGGATGGTTTTGTTGAATTCCTTGCCGTTTCGGGAGAACAACGCGAACCTTTCCGTGGTCGCGGAAGACTTGATCGAAAGCTTCCGCCGTTTCGGGTGGTTTTGCCCAATGGCTCCCGCGGATTTTGACAAAGAAAATCTAGGTCCTCCTCTCGGAAAGGTTGGACGTTTGACTCCCGCTGTTTCGGGACAAAGTCCGTATTACTTCAAAACGTTTGGGCAAAACTAAGTTATATTTTGGCTTAATGGGGAGAACATGGAAGGATTGACGGCAAGCAGCTCAGCAGGGAAGCAAAATTTTATGTTGAAAACAGAGCGGACGGCTGGGATGTCTTCTCAAGCAGACTTTCTACGAAAAATACAGGAGGGGCCCCAACATGTACAAAATTTTGGGGAGGGGTGTTGCTGCAACAACAGAATCTCAATATACCTAATATGCACTGTAACAGTGGTATTTCCTGGATCATCATATTTAGCCAAAGGATCCTTTCCCATCATCAATTCAAACAATTTCCCAACCACATGGACTGTAAGAGGATCCTTAGGATTTATACCCGGCTTCTTAACACATAGGTCGCTAACAGTTTTAACATAGATAGGCACATCATGTAGGGCTTGCAATAATGGAATTTTAACATAAATATTCTTTAGTCCCCCTAGAATATTGAAGCATGGTTTCTCTACTACTTTCTGTAAGGCTAGTCGCTCAGGATATGGTGGATTCTTGGAATCTGTACATGGGTAGCTTCAACGTGTGTTTCAAGAAAATGTTTCAGAAGGTGTTTCAACATCCTCAATAATGGGGATTGCCATGCTTATTGGGATTTCTCCATGTTTATTTGTTTGTTCTCCAGTCACAGAGGATGGAACATCCTTAAAGATAATGCGTTCTACCACCCTTCCAGATCGTAGATGTAATTCAGTACATGGAATAGGAGTGATAGAGTAAGTTGGCATGTTTGATGTTTCAAATTTCTACACTGCCTTATTGTTGGGGTTAGGATTAGGTTGGGCAGGCAGCTGAGGTCATAAAGGTGCATTAATTGGTGCATCGTTAGTAGGGAGTTGCAGCTATGGTTGTTGATACCCTGGTTGAGGGAATGGATTCCCTGGATAAGGACTTCTCCAACTTGGAGCCCAAGGAGTTAGCTGATTTGGATGAGGTGACCATGACATCAATGGGGTAGGATATTGCATTGTAAGTTGAGTAGATGGATTCCATTGAGTATCGAGACTAGAATATTGTGGATGAAATTGATTATTCATGTTATTCCAAGAATTAAAAGATGTGGTAGGATCTGGATTCATACCCGGAGCAGGAGGTTGCCAAGGCTTGTTTTGTGAAATGAAGTAGGATTTTTCCACATCCTAACTTGATGCCTGAAGGAATGCCTTAAATTTTGGCAGTGAGGGGAAATCCTTAGTATTGTGATCCAAATTACATAAATCACATAAACCACATGCCTTTACCTTGTCAAGTGTGCATTCCCTTAATGAATGATTCTTTCTACATTTAGCAAAAAATATGTCCAATGCAGATTTTGCCTTGGTATATTTCTGCTTTGCCTTTAAAACATCCAATTGTGAGGAAATATCACTCATCATATCAGTCTTAATTTTTTTGATAAGATTACTTATTTTTGCTCGTGTAGCTCCACCACTAGCTGAATTTTCTGCCCTTGTAAGGACATCTCGGTCTCTTGTGTTGGTTCTAGAATATATTCTAGAGTATCTTCGACACAGATCCACAATATGATCAAAAGAATCCCTTGAGATGTCCCCCTTCTCGAGCAGATTAAGAATATCTAGACAATCTTCTCTAATTCCCCGCAATAGAATCATTTTAAGGACATCTTTTCCAATGTCAGCATGACCATATCTTTCCAAATTATATAAAAGTCTTTCTACAAAATCCTCCAAAATTTCATCCTCTTTTTGAACCATTTTGAACAATTCTTCTCTCATATCCTTGGTTCTACAATAATCCTGATATTTAGCAAGGAATACTGATTTCATTTGGTCCCATGTTGTAACAGCCTCACCACCTAGACTCATAAACCAACGTAGGGAAATTCCCTTTACAGTAGCAGGAAACAATTTTAACTTTTGTTCACTGGTGGTATAGTCATAACTTCGACATAGAATGTCAAATTCAAAGAGAAACTCATCTGGATCTTCAATAGACTTACCATAAAAATTTGGCAATACCGAGGGTGAAATCTTCTTCATGGGAGCCACCCCGGGCGTCTATCGAATGGGGAATTCAAGTGTAGCAACTATCTCTCCATGTTGATTATTATTGTTGTCCCCCATCTCCTCTTCATGATCATTAGGGTTCCCTGACTTTCTTTGTTCTCTTAGTTATTCATATTTTCCTCGTTCTTCTGCTCTTCTCTCCTTCCTTCTTCCTCCAATTCTTGTCGATAATCCAGCCACTCCTCCTTAGCTACTTCATGCCCGTTAATTCGATAAATATCCTATGGATTTCTTGTACCCACAACACTCCCATTATCTTCTGGAGGTCGCTTATCAGAAGTGGGGGTTGGAACTTCTGTTACCTTCTCCATGGTTGATACTGATGATTCAAGCTTGGGGAGAATAAATCTTCCTCCTCCTAAAGATGTTCACGGAAATAAAGTTCCAGTAGAGGAATCATCTCTGGCAATCAGTTCATCAACAAATGTCGCTCTTCCTATAACTGGATTACCACCATGACCTCTTCCACCTGCAAGGTTAGTGTTTTTAGGGGTTTCAGGTTCCTTTCTTTTTGTATTCATGCAAGCTTAGATAACATACCTTGTTTTTGTGGTAAGAACCCATTCATTCTGTCGAAGGATGCACAACTCTTCACTGCATCTTATCATCCCTGCAACCTCAAAAATCAAGATATCTAAAGAAACAACTTAATAAGATACACTCTATGTTTACCAATTACCTTTCCCGAAAACCACACCAAAATGTTGGTCACTTTGATTGCCTATTAATTCATACACAAAGTGCTCAATATAAATTGTCAACCCAGGGAAGTCGGGTTATTTCAAAGGTAATCAAGAAAAATATATGCATAAACATTCAGTAACTGATTAATCAACTATAAGTCACCCAATCCACTCAGGGAATGGTTGCAACCTAATTACTAAGTCTGTGCTCTGCTCACTGTTCAATCCAATCTTCAAACACTAATTCAATTACCAGAAAATCAAAAGAATTCACAATCCTTCTAATTGCATCAATCCTAAAAATAACTGCTTCAAGAATGAAATGGCTAAATTATTTTTGCAAGAAGTTAAATCCTAAATCATCATCATAAAACGGGTCCAATCCTCAACTGCAATATTTAATTATATATAGAATTAATCCTCCTGGATATAAATCCATATTCCATCTACTAGTTTCAACAATTCATGAAAGGAAATAGACAGTAGTAAAATGCAGCAGCAAAGCACAGGTGTAACAACAATAATTGCACAATCCAATAACACACTTGCAAAGGGAAACTATGTAGTATTCAATCGATTATTTCAGCAAACCAAGAAAAACTATAATTGAAGAATCCTACACTCAATACTCGCATTGTTTCAGCAACTCGAAAATTAAATATAATTGCAATTCCACACCAAAAAAAAGAGAGGAAATAAGCAACTAGCTAATTAGGAAACTCTGGAAGAAGGTGGACCCTTGCCTCCTAACATAGATGCCTCTAAACACTACAAGGAACAAGTACACAGAAGATCAGTAAAATACTACCAATTTCATTAATGGAATAAAATTCAGATACAGAGTTCTTCCACTCCTGTTATAATTTCTCTCAAAATAACCCTAACCTCTTTGAAGCATCCTATCTTCCTTTAAATACTAGACAAGACAATTCAGATCCTTCTAATTCAGACAACCATAAAGATCGAAGATCTCTAGGCTATCGAATAAATACCCAATAATAGAAACAATTACATTCATTCTTACATTGAGCTAAAATCTATTTCATAAGCATAAATGGTCTCAACAATTTGATTTGATCCAATACCAAGTGAGTTTCAGCTAGCCACGTGGATGGATAACTTAGGCTACTTCTGCAACAATCTGAACTGGAGCCCTGAAAAGATGTAACTACTTGCCAAGTACTTCTTCATACACGTGTATCAACAGGTTGATACACCTGAAATCTTTGTGGTCTCAGTTGCTTTCATCAATCTCTCACAATTCATCTTAATTAGGAGACAAAATCCATAAACACATGCAAACATTAGGAATTAATATAACCAAGTAATAATAAATTATACCTGCTCAAGATCATGCTTTTCCTTAGGAAAGACAACAACTTGCTTTAAATAATAAGGAGAAACAGGGAAAAAGGATCACAAGAGAAGTGAGCAAAAAGGGTCATTTTTGGCACACAACATATATTCATAAACATGATTCGATTTCCTACATTCCATATTTTTACTAAAAGAAAGATTCATTGTGTATGTGTCTCAAAATATCCATGAAAGATGAGGGATGTCTCCTTTTTCACTTTTCTATTGCATCTAATGCGCCAAAAGTGACCTGCATTAGCTTGCACTCAGTCCTATATATTTAAAATTTTAATAGTGAGATGATGATGGTGGTGAGTCTAAACATAATATTGGAGAGTAGACATCACTATTCACACAAAAGAAAATATTGAATAACTCAATATTTATAGTAGGTTGTAACTCCATTATATAGAGTTCACAAGTTTTTTTTTAGATCTAAGTTATTCTCAATATACTAGGAGAGGTTGAGAGAATATCTCAACCACACACCAAGTTTGGACTCCTAGTATGTGAGAATCTCTCTCAAAAAATTATTTAACAACTCTGATATACTATAGAACATGATAAACATTATCTCTAACACTTCCCCTTAATGTTTATCTTCTTGTGCTTAGTTTTGTTGCCTTGGCCTTCATCTTGGTCATATCCTTGTGTTCTATCATTTTCATCCTTTTACTTTCCTCATGATCATCTTTTGTCTTCCATATAGTTGGGATTCAGTGTTCTCCTTCATTTCCCTAGCTTACCCTCATCATAAACCATCCTAGGATTTTGCATCTTACCCCTATGATGCAAATACATCAGTGCGAGACCCAATGTTATTGCAGTCATGACTAGAGAGAGAGTGGTAAATAGTAAACCACCCCTTAGGAGTTTGGAAACCACCACAAGCTTAGCACATGAGTGGGGGTGCATTGCATCCATCCACAAGGGAATGTGCAATGAAATATTAGTTGTCTGCTGAGATATCAGATAAGGTGACAACCATCTGATTGAATGGTTTGGGAGCAAATTTTGGAGATCACCATGTTGGATGCGACCTATCATAGGATGAGGATGAAGAACATTGAAGGTAAAGTTTGATGGAAGAAGTCACTATGGTGTATTGGGATCCAAGATGTCATAGGTATGGCATTAGAGTTGTGGCTAAGAGGTTAGGCTAGGAAAATTCAATGTCGAGGCTTGATAGTGTATCGAGTTAGTCTTGTTAGAGTTCGAGACCTCGCAATGTTTTAGGATTTCATAGATCAGAGTTGCATGATGGATTCATTGAAGGGAAACATAAGAGAGTCGTGGAGGAAAAACCAGAGAGGAAAGGGAGATACATCAAAGCTGATGTATTGGAGGTATGTAGATAGGCCATTGGGGGGGGGCAACATGAAAGATATGATAATGCATCGAAGTGTTGGCCCTTGGAGTGCCATTCCAATGAGAGAAACAAAAGATCATATGAGTGGTAAACATAAAAACAATTACTTAGAATAACCTCCATCTCTTCCAAACCCATTACCTCATGTGCATCCCTACCATCCTGGTGATACTAGTATTTATTCCATCATTGAATGTTATGTTGAAAAGTTTGTAGCTTTCAATGTGATCTTCATGTATTCTTCCAAAATAGTGTTATGATTGGAAAAATATCTACTCTATCTACTATATGAAGACTCAACACCATGATCCTTAAACTATGCACCAATTCGTACACGACGATAATTATAATCTCTCCCTCTCCTCATTTTCAACTATGCCAAATAATGGTTGAGTCCTGGATCTAAACGCTCACTAGAATTTACTGATACTAGAAAGGGATGCACATTAGTACATTTGGAGATGTCAAACTTTATCCTTATCAAATTGAACATGTGATCCATTATGATAAGAATGTTTTTTCCAATAGTGTATGAGTCTACATGTATCCTTATTGTGACATGTCTACTACCTACCATCCTCTCAAATTGGTAATTTCTACCTCTTCTCTTAAATCTAGGCAATACAACTACCAAAGTTAAGGAATGTGATATTATCAAATAGTGCATGTACTATATTCTCACTAATTAAATACCTACATAAGAGGATTTGGGGGCATAAATAGATAATTTCATCATTAGTTTGGTATATCACATGATACATCAAGAAGAAGCTACTTGCAATATGGATACTCCTCTTTTTTCTACCCATGTACACCTCTAAATATCATTAGTCATGCATTTTAACTAAATCAACCATTAGTTCAATGATCATTTGGTTATATACATAGTTTCTTGTGACAAACTCTAAAATACACATCCAGCCATGGCATAGAAAAAAGTTATTATGAACCATATTCCAAAGGTTACAAATATATAAGTTTTACGAAAACATATTATTTTTTTTTATATTTCTGTTCTATTTTTCTTGTGATGTAACTCTTTAACAGAAAATACACCATGTTGTTTTTTCTACCATAACTTTTTCATTTGTTAATCATTTTATAAAAATATTATATGTTGTACTATTAGACACCTACCTCTACATGCTATAAAAAATCCAATCCTTCAACATTACATTAAGACCTTGAAAAACTGCACCAACACTTGGTGAACTGATTTTGAGGTCTCCTCCCTTCGATAATTATAAAAAAATTGAAAACATACTGTTTTTTTGTTGTTGTAAAAATATCACTGCACTAGTACTACTTGTTATTAACATGTTTACAAGATTTCATTAATTGATTCCGTCATTTAGGCACTCAAAGGAGACACCAACAAGGACATATACCTTATGATTTTCCAAAAAATAAAATGTCAATGTTAGAAAACAACACAATTGTGCTAGTTATGAAAATTTTCAATAAATGAAAGTTATATATATTCATAAAGGTTATTCAATCTCTTACCGTTTTTATCTTTTTTACTAAAAGAAAGTTTCATTGTGTAGGTGTCTCAAAATATCCATGAAAGATAAGGGATGTCTCTTTTTTCACATTTCTATTGCATCTAATGCACCATAAGTGACCATCATTAGCTTGTACTCACTCCTATATGTCAAAATCCTCACAGCAGATCTAAGAGTTGATGCATACCTCACAAGAAAGATTAATATTAAGCAGGAAAATAGAAGAAGAGTGGTCAATACAGTGTAAAGGAGCAACATAATTATGATATAGTAGAACTCAAATAGAAGCTGAATAACATCACACACTAATTCATTAATCATAATATGAACAATAAATAATACAATGGTGAGAGGATTCGAATGCCAAGATGGCAATTTGAATTAGCATTCATGGAGTGATCATCAAATCAATAGAGTGTCATCAAAGCACAATTAGGAGTCCTCATCATCATCAGTTGAGTCATCAATGCACAAGTAACTGTCAACCTGATGTCAAACTGAGTCTAACTAAGTGTGGTAGGTTTAACTGGCACATGGAGGCACTAACTGAATGAAGGAAGCTCAGTGGAGGGCGCATGAGGAGCTAACTGGAGTCAGAATGGCCAGTCTAGTCTCACTGGAGGTCCATCGGAGTGATACAGTCAGTTGAGAGTCAGTATAGCCTTAAATCAAGGAAATAACTAAAGATAACTCAACTAATTGAAATGCAATTGAGCGGTAGGTGAGAGAGGGCGCATGTGATGCATGCAATTGCATGCAGGGCGCACTAAGCACTAGGAGGTCTAAAACTGATCAGAAAGAAGCTCTCGGGGCTAGCTAACTGAGGGCTAGGTGCTGAGACTAATGACGGGGATGCATGCAAAATCATGACTGCATGCAAAATGCATGCAGGACTGAAAAATGCAAAAGTGGAAAATGCTGGTAGGACTAGGATGGAGTATAGCAATATCCCAACATTATATATTTAAAATTTTAATAGTTAGATGGTGATGGTGGTGACTCTAAACAAAATATTGGAGAGTAGACACCAATGTGCACACACATAAGGTTTTATTGAATAACTCAATATTTATAGTGGGTTGTGACTCCATTATATAGAGTTCACTAGTTGTTAGTACATCTAAATTATTCTCAATATACTAGGAGAGGTTGAGAGAATATCTCAACCACACACCAAATTGGGATTCTTAGTAGGAGAAAATATCTCTCAACCAATTATCTAGTGACCCATGTATACTATAGAACATGATAAACATCATCTCTAACACTCTGCCTTAATGCTTATCTCCGTGTGCTCAATTTTGTTGCCTTGGTCTTCATCTTGTCCATATCATCACGTTCTATCATCTTCATCCTTTGACTAGCCTCATATTCATCTTTTGTCTTCCATATGCTTTGGATGTAGTGTGATACTTCATTTTACTAGATTCACCTTATCATAGATCATCCCATGATTTTGCAGCTTACCCCTATGATGCAGGAACATTAGTTTGTGACCAGGTGCTATTGCAGGAATGACTAGAGAGAGTTAGGGAAAAAGTGAAGCACCCATTAGGAGTTTGGAAATTTCCACATGCTTGGGGTAGGAGTGTGAGTGCTTTGCATCCATCCACAAGAGCATGTGCAATGAGATCCGAGTCGTTTGTTGAGATATCAGATGAGGTGAAAACCATCTGATTGAAAGGATTGGGAGAATTTTTTTTGGATCATCCTATTGGAAGCGACCTATCAAAGGTAAAATATGAATAACAACAAAAGTGAAGTCTAGATAAGAGCACAGATAGAGAGAAAAGGATAGAGATAGAGACTGAATAAGACAAGGCAACACACATAAAAAAGGGAGGAGAAGTCTCCAAGTAGGAGCATATATAGAGAGCAAGGGATAGAGATAGATATGGAAGAAGAGGGGAGAACACAACAACAAAAAAGGAAAAAAATTAGTGATAAGACTAAAAATAGGAAGAAAATATAGGGAGAATACAATACGTAGAGAAGAGGCACACAAAATCCATGTGCAAGTTGAGTAAGCAAAGTATCAGAGCACTTTCCTTAGCACAAGTGGGAAATTTTTTTTCTTTTTTTGGGCAGCGACTTTCAGATCAATTTCTGAAACTTTCTGCACAAAATCAGAAGAAACCGATCGCATATCTGAATTCCTCTTTAAAAAATACGCAGTTTCAAAAAACAAATCATCTCATTTGGAGTTCTAAAAGCGGAGATTTCGCGGATTTAATATCAGCAATTTTTCAGGATTTTGGTGACGGCCGCGGAAATTGCGGCGAGAAAATATTTTGACCGAGTGCCCAAATTTCTATTCTGCTTTCATGGGTAGAAGCATAGTGGTGGTTCCAGTTCCAGAAACATGCTATAAGAGTGATTCTGAGCAATATAGATCCGGTTTTTGAACATTGGGTGGAATTTCTGCCCAAATTTTTTCTGTTGCAGGTTCGGATTTGAGAATAATCCCTATCCGCTTAACTGTGGGAAGTACTTGAGCATAATCCCTAAAACTCATTGTGAGGAGTACCACAGGAACCCCGAAGTAGCTGGCCCATTGAGAGGACCTTCCAGCGAAAAGGGCAACGACCCCTACCTGATTGACTAGTTCCCACCCGTGAGGTAAACCAAGAGCTGTCGTTTGTGGCAAACCGGTTATCAGTTTTACCCGAGCCGTGGAGTGAGGGGTACTGCCCCAATACGCAAGATGTCAGACAGCATTGGTGGCCGAGTGAAAACCCTGAACTATTAGGAAGCCGCACATACCTGGGGTCCATATCTACTTTCAGCTGAACTATTGTCGATCACTGCTGCGCCGTTTCAGATCCATTTTGCAAGCCGTTCCAGATCCGTCCGTTCGGCGTTGTTCCAGATTCCTTCTGAGCCGTAGCCGCTCCAGTCTGAAAAAAAAAAAAAAAAAAAAAAAAAAAAAAAAAAAAAAAAAAAAAAAAAAAAAAAAAAAAAAAAAAAAAAGAAAAAAAAAAGAAAAAAAAAAAAAAAAAAAAAAAAAAGAAAAAAAAAGAAAAAAAAAAGAAAAAGGTTTTCCTCCATATCTCCCTTGTTTTACCTCTGTTTCCCTTGAAATTTTCAGGGAACCCCTGTCATTCCATTCTGTATATTTCATTCCTGAGGACCCTATCATCAATTCCCCTTCCTACAGCCCGAAATCTCACATTTGCCTATTTTTTGGGTTTGCCATAACTTCCTCAGATTTCACCCAATCACCTTCAAATTTTACCACAGAGTTCCTTTCTGAATTCTGCTTCTTTGTTCCCCTCTGCCAAATTTTCCCATTCTTTCACTCCGCTTTTGAAATCTTCATTTTTTCTTCCCTATCTATCCAATAGTGTCCAAAACCTAGTCAAACCCCAATTATCCTTCTGATTTTTTCCCAAATCCAACTTTTCCCTTACTGAAGTAGTTCCTGTTTTTGTTTTCCTACCCAGTCAACCAAAAAAAAAAAACAAAAAAAACCTGGTTATGGTTGTCACCTGTGCAGGAGCACACACCATGGAGGAAGCACTGGCAGCCATCCAAACCAAACTCCAAGATCTGGATGAAAAATTTCTCAGCCTCCATCTAAAGCATTCAGCCATGAACAATACGAGACAGCCATAATCTTTTGCAGCCACTGGGTTCTCTGCTTCTAGCAATTTTCGTGGGCCGAAGCTTGATTTTCCTCGCTTCAATGGTACTGATCCGACTGGGTGGATATACCGAGCAGAACAATATTTCAGTCTGCATAATAATTTTGATGTTCAGAAAGTTCCACTTGCATCCTTTCATTTGGAACAGGAAGCCCTTCAATGGTACCGTTGGTAAATCAAAGCTCATCCCGAGCCAAACTGGACAGATTTTTGCCAACTCATTTTGCCATGATTTGGTCCTAGTGCTTTTGACGACTTCACAGGAGCACTCACTAAACTTCACCAAACTGGCACAGTGATAGAGTATCAGATGGAATTTGAGAAAATAGCCAATCACACAGAAGGATTGTCTGATGAATTCTACAGGAGTTGTTTTATCAGTGGTCTCAAGGATGAAATCCGCTCAGAGGTCAAAATGTTTTGTCCCAACACAATGATGGAAGTCTTAGGGTTGTCTAAGTTGGCCGAGGACAAGATCGCAGCTCAACAACGCTCCAAACCCACCTTTGTTCCCTTCAGAAATATGGGTTCCCAACGACCTCCCATCACGCCTGCTCCTCAACCAACTCCTATCAAGAATTTGTCTGAAATAGAAATGCAGGCACGTCGAGAAAAAGGGCTTTGGTATAATTGTGATGAGAAATTCACTCGGGGACATAGATGTGTTCAACAAAAGCTCTATCTCTTGGATGTGGATTTTTCGCCTGCCTTAGAACTTGGTGAAGAAGCTATAGATACAGTAGATGATCCGGTCGACATGCAACACCCTCCTGTTGACACCCTATCTCAGGACGACCCACCCGAGATCTCTCTCCATGCTGTAACCAACGTCACCACCCCACAAACAATGCGGGTTCGGGGATACTTCAAGAAGCTCCCTCTTACCATACTCATTGATTTTGGTAGCACTCATAACTTCATTGACCCTCGAATTGCCAAACAAGCTGATTGTTTTGTCCATCCTTGCTCCAACTTTGAAGTCATGGTTGCCAATGGGGGCAACTTACCTTGCAAGGGGAAGTGTCACAATGTGCGTATCTCTATGGAAGATTATAACCTACGCTCTGACATGTTTTCCTTGCCCTTAGGCGGATGTGATGTGGTTTTGGGCGTTCAATGGTTACGCACACTTGGCCCCATCTTATGGGATTTTGCTGAACTTTGGATGCAGTTTAAATTCAATGGGGCACAACACAAATTTAGGGGCTTACAACCAGGGTCTCTCTGCATCATCAGTTGACATCGCCTGGAAAAAATTCTTAAGAAGAATTCACATGGTGTCATCGCTTAGCTTAATTCCATTCAGATGCACCCATCAACAGTCTCCACTACTCCCTTGGATAGATATGCAGGTATCTTTGTTGAACCAATGAGCTTGCTGCCTTCAAGAGACCTTTCCGGTAAGAATGTAGCCACATCTACCTCTCAGCAGGAAATGATGGCTATTTTGCATGCAGTACAGAAGTGGCAGCCATACCTATTAGGCAATTATTTCTGCATCAAGACTGATCTCCCGAATCTGAAAATTTTTCTGGAACAATGGGTCTCCTCCCCAACACACCTGCAATGGGTTATCCAACTCATGGGTTATCCCTATGTGATCACTTACAAGAAGGGTAAGGACAATATGGTGGAAAATGCTCCTTCTCGCACAATTGATGACCCAGTTTCTCTTACATCTCTTTCTCTGCTTGTTCCAAATTGGTTGCAATATGTTCAACAGGGCTATCTCTTCTATGAACTCCATGCTTCTTCATCAACAGGGCACTCTGGGTTCTGCAAAATGTATGACCAGGAACAATGTAACTTCTTTTGGCCGGGACTCAAAATGACAATTCAACAGATGGTGGCTAATGATGATACTTTCCAAGTCAACAAGGGGGAACCGACACTCCTTTCGGGATTGATCAAACCCTTGCCCATCCCTACACAGCTTTGGCCAACTATTTCTATGCATTTCCTAGCAGCACTCTGGTGGTACAATACCACATCTCAAAGGACACCATATGAAGCAGTCTATGGAAAAACACCGCCAGTTCTTCTTCCATACACCCTTAGCAGCTCCCCAGTTCAGGAAATTGACTCGGTTCTTCGAAACCGCGATCAAATTCTTCTCATTCTGCAGGACAATCGTCACATGGCCAGAATTCGCCGGAAACAACAAGCCGATCAGCACCGTTCTGAGCGCATTTTCCACGCAGCTGACAGGGTTCTTCTTCATCTACAGCCTTCCAAGCAATCCTCCTTGACACTCCAAAGGCGTCAGTGGCCCGAAATGCAAACCGAGGATGCTACCGGGGAACCACTCCTTCAGATTCTGCAGCAATTTCTCCAACCAAAGCTTTGATGACAAAGCTTTTTCTAAGGGAGAGGAGATGTTAGGAACCTATGTCAACCCTTCTCTTTACTATGTTAGTATATTGTTGTTGGACGCATATGCTTTGTAAGTCGTCTTGTAGTATTTGTTGATCCGTAGTTTATATTAGCCCATAGTATTGACCCATAGTATTGGACGCATATGCTTTGTAAGTCGTCCTGTAGTATTATATGTCCCATGGTTTTGACTCATAGTATTGGGCATAGACTTAGTATATAAGTGTGTGTTGAGGTCAATGAAGGCACCGTGAAGTTAATTGTATTGAGCTTTCTCAAAGGAGGTTGCCCCGTCGAAGTGGCCCGTGATCAATATAAAAGTGATTCTGTTCTGTTATTTCTAATATCTTGTGTATTTGCATTAATTAATTATTGCAGGTTCATCACATATCCGTCATTAAACTGGTGTCACAATGTTGCTTGCTTTTCACTATGAAATTTTTACTCCTCAAAAGGTAGCCAATCATATTTGACTAGAAATCAGTGGTTGCCTGTAAAATTACTCAATATACATCATACTCCAAACATACGTTATACTGGCCATATATTTTACCCGATCTTTGCTCACTGTGAAAACGTACATTAGACTCGAATGCTATTAACACCTTGCTAATCTCACTTCTAGACTAACAAAATAAGATTGGCCTGCCCATTCCATAATGTATGGGTGAAGTAAAAGTGCATGCTCTTACGATGAGCACTTCGATGAGTCCAGTTATTATTGCTTCCGCAACATAATATGAACATTTTTCTGCAACTATTCATAGCTCTCCAGCCATTATGGATTTATGTTTCCATATCCGATGCACAACTCATTCCAGAGTTCCACAGCGATATAGAGAGGGAGGCCAGCTCTGAAGGCTACTATGACTTCCATGTCAATCATTGTTCGACAAAGAAGATGATACAAGCAACTGTATCCCTTGCTCCACGATTGCAAGTAAGATAAAGCGATCTCAAATAAGATTATTCGACGCATCGTATTCGTCCTCAATATCTTTGAGACTGATCAAAGGAACGCCAACCATGTCACTGAATCTTTCTACTATTTGCAAAAACCCTAGCAGCTGCCACGTTGGATTGAGAAAACTCCTTCAACGGTACCTGAAACAATCTCCAATGTTCAACGTCTTCCTTCCCCTATCTAACGAACGTGGAGTTTGTACGTGTTTCCATGAGTGGAGCTCGGCATCTCTTCTCAATGACAACCACGTCGGAAAAGAAATGCTTTGTTTCAGTTGCATCAACCTCTAGTTAGATATTAATGAAGATTTGCTTAATTTAGAAACAGTTGAAACCATTTCCGTATTTCCTTCATCTATGTTGCTAATTAGATCTTGGTTTGTAGGATTCTAAACAGTTATATATTTGTAATGGTTTTCTCTTTATTCAATAAGAAATAGTTCTACTTTTCGTTTGTATTCTATTTTGGTATCAGAGCTCAGAGGGAGCCGTCCGCTGTTCACTGTGGAGGACACGCTGTGGAAAGCGATTATTGATAGTTTTTCTTCATTGAAAAGTCTGTGTGAAAGGTGTCCGTGGAGGGGCGTCTAGCTGCACTAAGGCAGCGGTTACCAGGATCTATGAAGGGGCAGCTGTATTGTGCCTAAGGCATAGATCGTTGTTTGCAATGAAAAGATCGTGAAGCTGCTGCGTGGAGACTATGTTCACTACGATTACCCGATGGAGATTTGTTGTACCAGATCTTAGAAGATTCGCTGTATTTAACCCGTGCGTCAACATCTGAAGGAGGAATAGGAGCCTGCCGTGATCTATTGTAATCTGCACAGAGGAAGGAATGCTGCCCAGGAGAACACTGCTGGAGAAAGGGGCGAAAATATTGAATTTTCACGGGTCCTCAGGTTGAAGGGGCGCGAAAATTTGGTGGCACACTTCCAAATTATTTCGGTAAGGAGTTTTTTGCGGGTAGAGGCTATTGAGAGACGCGAAAATTTGATTTTTGCTATGTGTATGTTTGCTGGGTGCACTTTCTACAGTACTGTGTGCATGATAGACCCGTGGACGCCTTGTGAGTGCTCTTTGAAATGCTACATACAACTTTGATGTGAGCTCATGCTTCTTTAAGGAGATCAATACATGCCACTGCCATTATATGCAGCTGGGATTTGATTTATAAAAGAAGGGAGTCGCCCGAGAAAAGACGTATTTTCCAAACAGAGCTATTTTCTTGAACTAGTGTTTTAGTAGCTATGACAAATTTCTTTCCCGAAAATTATATGAATGAAGCTTCTAAGCTTGATAGCGACAATTACATTGACTGGAAATTCAATATCTTAACAATATTTGAAGCATTGAATGTCTGGACTATAGTAAAAGGAGATGAAACCAAGCCCACAAGTGCTACTGCTGTAGACTAGGAGAAACGAGAAACGAAGGCAAAAGTGTTGTTGCGGCTGTCTGTCAAAGACAGCATAATCCCGCACATCAAAGATTGTAAAACTTCCAAGGAGACATGGGACATATTGAAAGGTTTGTATGAAACTACAAACTCCAATAGGATTCTGTTTCTAAAGACTAAGTTATTGTCCATCAAAATGGCAGCAAATGAGAATATCACCAGCTATGTTTCCCGGATTAAGGATTTATGTGATCAGTTAAGTGCAATTGGTGATACTGTTTCAAATACTGACATGGTAACTATTACATTAAGAGGTTTAATTAGAGGTTATCATGTCTTTATTTCAAGTCTAGGAGGTAGAGCAACGCCACCTACATTTAATGAGTTAATAGGGATTCTTCTACAAGAAGAAGAAAGAGTGAAAGTGTTTGAGTTGGACTCTCATTCTTCAGAATTGGCATTAACAGCAAAAGGGAAACAACCCTACAGGGGCAAGTCATGGGACAGAAACAGAACAGGCAAGTTTCAACCATGAAACCGAGGTATGACTCACTCAAAATCTGATTCACATGATAAGAAAAATGATGGTTTTTTTTACTATTGGAAACCTGGTCATTATGCTAAAGACTGTTATAAAAGGAAAGCTAATGAATCCAAGTAGAAGTTTAGAAAACATAATGGAAATTATGTGACAACCGACACATCTACCAATGAAGGTTTTAAGAATTTAAAGTTGTTTATTTCAGAAGTAGCATTATCTGCAGAAACTAATGATGAAAATGCATGGTTCATAGATTCAGGTGCCTCAACCCATATGTCTTGTGTCAAATAGTGGTTTGATGAATATCATGAGAGCACAGATGAAACAAAAATATACTTAGGAGATAATAGATCTCATAAGATTCAGCTTTATGGAGTAATATGTGTGAAATTACCTAATGGCCAAAAGAAACAGATTCATGATGTGTTGTATGTTCCAGGCATAAAAAAGAATTTGATTTTTGAATTTGAATGTAGAATTTATGCAGTCTCACTATCTTGTGAAGGATATTCAGAATCATTATAATGTCATAGCCACAGGGACAAGAATTGAAGGATTGTATAAGCTTGATGTCACAAAGTCCACTCATCAAGCATTGATATCTACTACAATGACAATTGAAGAGTTATGGCATTGCAGGTTTGGACATCTTAATCAAAATGACTTAGTGCTACTTCATAATAAATTGATGGTTGAAGGGCTTCTTGATTTGAAACATGAGCATATAGAATGTGAAGCTTGTGCATTAGGTAAGCAACATAGGGAAGAATCTTCGGTGCATAAAGAGAAGAAACAGAGAGAATTAATTGAATTAATACATACTGATGTCTGTGGTCCCATGAAAACCATATCACTTGGTGGTACGAGGTATTTTCTTATATTTGTTGATGACAAATCAAGATTTACTTGGGTTTATTTTATAAGGAAAAAGAATGATGTATTTGAATATTTTAAAGAATTCAAAATTATGGTGGAAAAGTAGACAGGTAAATGCATCAAGATACTCAGATCTGATCAAGGTGGAGAATACACCTCATGAGATTTTGATAGCTACTACAAGAACAATGGGATCATTCAACAATTCACAGTGCCTTTTAGACCACATCAAAACAATGTAGTTGAAAGGAAGAACATGACATTAGTGGAATGTGCTCACAGCATGTTAAAAGGTAAAAATATCTAATGGCTTTTGGGCAGAAGCCATTAACACTACTGTTTATTTAAAGAATAGAAGTCCAACTAAGATTCTAGATTTAAAAACACCCTTTGAAGTTCTTTATGGCTATAAACCTGAAGTTGGTCATTTAAGAATATTTGGTTCCAAGGCATTTGCTCATATTCCCAAAGATGAGAGAAGAAAACTGGATGCAAAATCTATTAAGTGTACTTTTCTTGGTTATTGTGATGATCATAAGGCATACAAATTGTTTGATCTTAGTACACATAAGCTCATAGCAAGAAGAGATGTGATTTTTCATGAGACTACAGATGAATAAATAAGTAAGGATGATGTCTAGCATACTCCTTATAACAATGATGTTCATGTGAAAATTGATATAGATAATGAACAGGAAAAGGAAAAGGAACAGGTACAACAACAAGGTGAAAGCAGCGTAGATACTCCAACCATTCCTACGCCTCAGAAAAAAAAAGATGAGAGTATAGAAAGTGGTGTACCACTGAGGAAGTCAACAAGAACAATTCAGATACCCTCCAGGTGTAATGACTATGCATCGATGACACAAGTAATGAATGTTGTAGAACCTACTTCTTATGAACAAGCCAAAAATCATAAGGACTGGAATACTACAATGAATGAAGAATATGAATCAATAATGAAGAATGAAACTTGGGAATTAACTGAGCTGCCTGAAAACAAAGTTCCCATAGGATGTAGATGGTTGTATAAAACCAAATTTAATGCAGATGGAAGTATTGACAAATATAAGGCCAGATTAGTTGCAAAAGGGTATCCACAAAAGGAAGGAATTGATTATGAAGACACTTTTGCACCTGTAGCTAAGTTAAATACAATTAGAGTCATGATTTCATTAGCTACACAATACAATTGGAAAGTACATTAGTTAGATGTTAAATCGACATTTATGAATGGTGATTTAAAAGAATAAGTTTATTTGGTTCATCCTGAAGGATTTATAAAGAAAGGGGAAGAATATATTGTCTGTAAACTCAAGAAAGATTTATATGGTTTGAAACAAGCACCTAGATCTTGGTATATTAAGATTGATTCATTATTTTCCCAGAAAGGTTTTGTGAAAAGCAAAAATGATCCTAATTTGTATGTTAAAAAGGATGAAAATGGAAATGTTGCTTTGATATCCTTATATGTTGATGATTTGATTATCACTGGTAGTGCTTCTCATTTGATTGAAGATATTAAGATTCAGTTAGCATAGATATTTGAAATGAAGGATCTTGGTGAAATACATTCTTGTTTAGGTCTGAAAATACGGAGGGAAGACGGTAAAACAATTGTCACTCAAAGCAAATACTCAAGGGATATTCTAGAAAGATTCAATATGAGTGAAAGCAAGGCAGTATCAACACCTTTAGAACAAAAGGTTAAGTTATCTAGTCTTGATGAAACTAAAGAGGAAAATGGTGTTCTGTATCTCCAGTTGGTGGGAAGTTTAAACTATATTACCACTACCAGACCTGACATAGCATATTCTATCAGCATCCTGAGTAAGTTCATGGCTAAACAACTAGAAAGCTACTGGATAGCTGCAAAGCAAGTCCTTAAATATCTGAAAGGAACTGCTAATTTTGGTATTATGTATATTGATGATTGTGATGCTGAGTTGACAGGTTACTATGATTCAGATTGGGCTGGAAATCCTGATGATAGTAAATCAACCTCGGGATATGCATTCAACATAGGTATAGGGGTCGTGTCATGGAGCAGTAAGAAACATCCAACTGTTTCTTTATCATCAACAGAAGCTGAATACAAAGCTCTATGCAATGGTACTTGTGAAGTTGTTTTGTTAAGAAGAATTCTTGAAGATGTTGGTAACAAGCAAATGACCAACTGTTCTCAAATGTGACAATCAAAGCTCTATTAAATTGGCATACAATCCAATTTATCATGCCAGAACCAAGCATATTGAAATTCAACATCATTTTGTAAGAGAAAAGATTCAAAAGAAGGAAATTGACTTGATCTCTTGTAAAACCACTGATAATGTGGTTGACATCTTTACCAAGCCCCTTGGAAAGATGAATTTTGAAGAATGCATAAAACAATTAAGTGTGGTAGAAAATCCATTTCTTCATTAAGGGGAAGTGTTAGATATTAATGAACATTTGCTTAATTTAGAAACAGTTGAAACAATTTCCATATTTCCCTCATATCTGTTGCTAATCAGATCCTGGTTTGTAGGATTCTGAACAGTTATATATTTGTAATGGTTTTCTCTTTATTCAATAAGAAATAGTTCTACTTTTCGTTTGTATTATATTTCCTCTTCTATAAAGATAATACTAAGAGCTTTGTCCTTAGCAAGTTGAAAAGCATTAAGAACAAGTTTGACACCATTATCAATGAACCATCCTATACAGGAAAACTTTCATAGAGGCGATGAAAATGTGTCAACCATATTGGTCTACTAAGCTGCACTGGATTGATGGATGCCTAATGACTTGGCGTTAACATTTCCTGCAACAATAGGCCACGTTGGATGCCCATTTACCTTTTCAATTTCCTTGACTGATAGTGGTAATCTACATTAGATCTTTACATTTTATACAATATTTGTCTTTGGCAGTGCAGCCTTTGTGAATAGCAACAACAATTGCTTCATTTTCATGTGTTATTGGAAGCATCATCAAGTCCATTGTTGATATGATGAATTCTTCTTCATCTTCATTCTCCTCAGATGATTGCAAGAAGAGGCTCTTTCTCAACGCGAAAATATCAGAAAACTCGTTCTCATCCATAATCAATTAATACTCAATAATTTTTTTGAATACCCAATCGAATAATCTAATACCCAATGAAAACATGTCAACTTTGTGAGGATGTTCCTAATTATCATTCAGTATCTTACAACACATATACCGTGCATCCCCTTCTTCTTCAAGATGGATGGTTGCATTAAGAAGTGTAGAAATAACAATGTCTCCAAGCTTGTAAGTACTATTATGAATATAATTAGCACAACCATTTAACTTGTGGCCGGTGAACAGGGATAGGTTACAAGTTAATGCCATGAAGAAGTTATCTCTTACTTGTTCTATATGCTTAGTTTTAATCACTTATTCTTCTCCATGCTTCAACTACATGCTATGCATCAACTACAAGTTATTTTATACATTTCTTTTTTTATAATTGTTTATTTGGAATTTTGAAAGACACCATAAAATCAATCTCGACATTACACTTGTCTCATTCTCTTCAATCTAGGAAAACCATAGATGGTAGTCCACCCCAAATTCTAAGATATATACACCTATAGATGTAAATATTCTCAGATTTAACATCTAGATGTGCCATTTCATGCTCATGGCTAAACTCCAGTGCCTAAGTAGTTTGATATATTTTTTGAAGAAGGTCCATGTCCATTCGTAGAATTCCTTTGTCATTTGCAGTAACCAAATTATGGTCACAATATACTCTTCTATGCCACTTGCACATGAGCAATGATTTCCCTAATGCTTCTTTCTCCACCCACAAGCAGTGGTTGTCTCAATGCTGATTTTCTACATCAAATAACAATTTCTGTACCAATGCTGATTTTCTGCACCCACAAGCAATGGCTGGACCAATGCTTTCTTTATGCACCCACAAGCAATGATTTCTCACTGCTTAATTTCTTAACCCACGAACAATGCTACCCACAAATAATGTGTGCCTCATTTTTTAGTTTCTTCCCACAAATATGTTCTGCTCACCAAATCTCTACTTCAAATCTGTTCACCAAATCTCTACTTTAAATCTTCAATCTATCTCTCAACAAGATTTAGAAAATAATCTTTCTTGTTTTAAATCAACAACTTTTTTATCTCTCCAACTTTTTATTATCATACCTTCGCTTAATGCTGTCCCCATAAGTCTTTTTCATTTCATCTATTTTCCATCTTCGATTCTTGGCTCCTCGTTCTTCTTTTTCTAATCCATCATTCACATTTTTCACCATTTCATTATCCTTTCTACAAATGTTGTGCAACATTTTCTTATTCATACACTTGCACCTTTGTTATAACTTTATATTTTCTTATTAATACACCTCCACCTTATAACTTTATATTCGGGTCGACATTTACTTTTATAACAATAATTTTTCCTTTTTATAAAATGACCAACCTATAATTTCAGTAATAATTTGAAGAACATAAATAAATCTTTTTTTCCAGCTAAAAAAACTACTATTGATATTCTTATCGAATCAAATAGTACAAAAATATTACATGATTCAAACAGGATGAATCATTAAACTGTTCTTTCAGATACAAAACTTAGCAAGTATCATCTTATATGAAAGGAAAACAAGGAAAGAACCTTATTTAAAGTTTTACTCCATTAATAACTTTTTTTTTAAATTAATTGTTGAACTTTCTATTAATCAGAAAAAAGTACATAAAGATACATACAGAAAAAAGTACATAGAGATACTGGCCTTTCCCCTAATACCTCTAACAGAAAATGAATATCCAGATCTCTAAACTGAAGTGTTATACATACTAAATATACGCGCTAGCACTGAGACGTGATCAGGAAATAAACTTCAAAATAAAATGGTGTTTGCAAAGCCTTCCTTAATTTGGGTTATTTTTCTTCTTGCTTAATATGTTGATAGCTTGCTGGTCCCTATGCAATATATCTGAATATGCCAATATCTTGCTGGTCCCTTTCTAAGGAAAGAAAAAGAAAACATAATACGAAACTGATTATGATTTCATTTTGAGGTGAGTTCACCTCACAAAGGATAATAAGAAACGATGATTATTGAAATCTAGCAATGATAATCACAATCCAAAAATTTTGAAGGTGTTTTAAGATAAATATATATATATAGAACTAGAACTAAAACTAAAACTAAAACTAATGGATAACCATGATAATCACAATCCAAAATTTTTTAAGGAGTTTTAAAATAAATAAATATATAAAACTAAAAGTAATGGATAACAAATCTAATAGAAAATCCTCTTAAGCCGCCATGCTTAAGAAGATCCAAATACTATTCTCAAACAAAGCCATACTACAAAGTAACAACAATGGCTACAAAGCATATCCAGATCTCTAAAACTGAATAGGTAACATTGAAACGTCATCAGGAAATAAACTTCAAACTAAAATGCTGAGCAAAGCAACTGAAGAGATAACATGGAAACGTGATCACAAATAAACTTCAAAATAAAATGCTGAAATGCTGTTTGCGCCAGAACCTTCATTCCGTTGGGTTATTTTTCTTCAAGGGATATATCTTAATATGTTAATATCTTGCTGGTCCCTTTCTATGTAACCCTGTGTAATCAAATTTTCAACGATCTTTTTAAATACTTCTCCATCTATCTTGAACATCCCTCCATGTTGCTCAATGCATTCATTTAGTAGCTGTTGATATTGCAAAGATTTTTTGCTCTTCATGATGCGGACTATTAAGGCACTAACTCTGTGATTACTGTTCATATTTACCTTTTTCTTCTCATCTTCGGATGGAAGTAGAATCTTAATCTTCCTTCTTCGGTTTGTAAAACTGTAATTAACCTGAAAGCCATCGCTTGTAGAGATCTGTTTTGTATCCGGCTCCTTGAGCAAAATCTTATAGTTTCCAAATACAATTGAATGCAGCAGCCTGACAAGATCTTCATCTCCCAAGTTCAATTGAGATTTGATCTCTAAATAACTCATCTTTTGAGAGTTATTAAACAATAACAATAAAATTGCATAATATGGTGTTACTAGCATTTCTATTGGGCCAGCATCAAACTTGCACACGACATTACAGGTCCCCATGGAATATAGCCATGTAAGTTTTCGTTTTTTAGTACATGCAGAATAAAACTCTTCGAATGCGTCCACACATTTAATCATCTCAAATGGTAAATTAGGTTCAGAAGATTTGAAGCTTGGCCAAAATGCAAAATTCAGAACCCTAACATCCAAATTTATTCCAGGATTAATATTTTTATTAGTCAGGTATAACTCAAAACTAACTTGGTACTTCACCTCTGTTTGTAACAAATCTCTAATCATACGCTCCATCTTGGGTGCCAATTGATCACCAAATTGCTGCTTCAGATATGACAACATGCTCAGCTCATGAATATCATTTGTACTTTTATCGTGCAGCAGTCTACTGGCTAGTTTTCTCTTATAGAATTCCCCAAACAGATCTCTATCACTCACAAAATCAAGAAACCTGGTCACCTTTACAAGGATACTCTCAATCTCATCATCTCTTAATTTTTCACGAGTGCCGCCCTTCTTAAGTACATTATCACAAAGGGTGGCCAGGAATTCTTCACTTGTGCTTCCTGCAACTCTTTTATTACAGAATCCCTCCAATGCTTCGTTTAAAGCCCTATAAAAAAACGCATTGTGATTAAAGGCATTGATAACGTATCCCACATACTTCTCATGCAATTCCAGAACTGTATATACAAATGCAGCTTCTTCTTCCACGCCACCTATCTCCCTTCTCCTTGCTTTATCAGTTATAGCATTTAGTGCCCTCATAACTGGTGCAGTTCCTTCTCTAATTACATGCTCTCTAAAACTATTTACAAGTGTTTCCAGACCTTCAGGTATTCTGCAAAACAGAAAGTAAAGCTTTGAAAGATCAAGTTTGTTTTCATCCTTTAGAAGGGCACTACAACATGGAAACAGATTTTCAAGGAGTTGTGTCTTGTAATGTGAAAGGAGTTCATTTGGAACTATCTCAAATAGCTTCTCCGTGCTGCTGTGCAAATAATGGGCAATTATCTCCTCCTCACGTTTCATACATTCTCCAGCCTTCAACATATAATCCATACAGGAACACTCCTCTAAACTCCATGAAGCAGCTCTTTGAGCATAGTAATCTACCGTATCTTTCAACATGAGTACTTCAATTTCATTCTCATGGACATCCATGTTATCCTTTCCAATTTCCAAAAATATACCCAAAACGTCTTTCAATAAAGTGCGATCGATTTGTGTACCTTGGCGGTCCTCACGAATAACACTAATGACTGCATTCCTTACACTGCTCCGCATTTCTTCGAAGACATACTTCCGAAAATACTTGTCTGCGGTTTCCAACATGGGGCGCTTCATTGAGAATCTTCTCATAAGCGAAACTTGAAAACAAGAGAATGCGCCTGATATGCGTAGGCGCAATCTCCGGTGAATTTCCCAACGTCTAACAAATTCTCTGACCATGGCCTCACCTTTCTTTTCCCTTAAAGCTGGCAAAACCTTTGAACTGATGTACATTTTAAGTAACTGCTTGTATCTTTTGTAGATTTGCGGCAGCTTGTAGTATTCTGTGGAATCTGGACGGGAAACAAAGGAATACCCAATACTGTAAATAGCCGAGTACTCAGCTGCAGAGTTGACAAATTTGAGATTTCCTTCCTCCAGAGCGTTTATTAACTTTATGAAATACTCCTTTGTAATATTCCACGTTTTCTCGAGATCTAATTTTTCCATGTTGCGACTGCTCGTCATTTTCGTCAATGGTAAAGATGTAAAACAACCTGTGTTTTCGTTCTTTCAACCAAATTGTAAAAGTTATATAGAACAGAATAGAAAAGGCTATACCCAAAATATTTCAACTTCAACGAACCGGCAGATGCTTCGATGTCTTTGGATTTTCTTTCGGTTGAAGTTTCTGAAACTAAGTTTGAGGGATCAAATCTAGTATATATATGTAGTTTTAAATGTTTGAAATCTAATTTGAGCCGATATGTTATTTCTTATAATATTTTATAAAGGTAGGATGAGTAGTGAAGAAGAAATGATGGTAAAATAAAACTTAATCTAATTAATCTAATGGGAGAAAAATTAAAAACAATAAGGTAAGATTATAAGAAAAAGGAAAAAATAAATTATAAAATAAATAATTAAGAATTCTGCAAACAAATTATGATCTAATTAAGAAATTATAAAATAAATAATTATGATCTAAATCACCCTCTAAGTCACTAATGCACCCCTATTTGAGTAAATTAAGGAGTTTGACTTGCTTGGGTAAATTGAAGGTCTCCCTAATTGTAGGAGAAGACTCCAGTTCATGCAAAAAAAAAATTAGGGATTTGATCTTTAGCTCCGGAATTTGAAAAAGGAAGCCATATTTTTACTTGGAGATGAATTATTAAGTGGGATAGGGAACCACCTTTCTTCCCTTGATGAGGAGAGAACCATGCATTCACCCCCTCCTTGAGGGGGGAGGTGCCAAGAATCTTCCAATTACAACTTATGATCTTATTAACTCAAATTAAATAGTCTTTTCCAACTTGTTTCTCCTAGGGATTAAATAAGATATATAGGACTCTAGGACCATGGGGACTAACTTAATTTGACATTGGTCCAAAAGAACTTAGAAACCAACCTGAGCAACCTAGGTTATAACACATTTTTCTTTTGAGGTGTGAGTGGAAAAACCATATTGAATTATGATGAATAGGATCTAAGTTCAACTAGGTTAAAAAAAAAACCAGTCCAAAGGTGTCATAACATGAGTGACTCACTTGGGTTATCCCTTTTACACATGTAAAGGATGCCAAATTCTTAGAAACAACCCCTCTTTGACCATGATAAAGGGGGTGCAAGGTACAACAATTGAGAATAAGACTACTTGGTTTGATGGGGGAATGGAAGGTCCCTTCTAGATGAATTCTTCCACCTAGTGAGCACCTTATCCATACTGGGTGGTATAGATTACAAATGTGTGCATGATTTGTAATCCATGTTCCCTCCCCTGACCATCTCTAGGGCTATGAAACACATATATGGTGCTCACAACCTCCTAATAGCACGGATATTCCAACTTAGAGACCAAGGATACCCTCAAGAAATTATGTGGGGTTATTTGAGGCATAGCTCATGACCTTGGATTTCTAACAACTTCCTTTATAGGATAAGGCATAGTTTGTCCCTCTATAATGTAAAATGCCCGTAGAAAAATACATGGTGCTGAAATCCTCTTAAATGGTTGAATGCATCTGTTGTGGACAAAAAATTGCACAAGTGTGCATCCCTCCACTTGGTACCACTTGGTAAGGGGATAGGCCTTGTAAGCTACAACAAGGTCTTAGTCCTTGGAGCCCATATGTGGTTGTACTCCAAATGATCCTGCAAGATATTGTGTTGAAGTGTGGAAAAATCCTTGTGTCGAGAGTAGGGGTTCTCCCCAATGAAAATTCCCAATTAGACTATTCACTGTTTGGAAAAGGGAACCCATCCGGTTTATGTTCAACTACCGTATGATATGCTATTGTTGTGGGTTTATAGGTTACGTCCTAATCCACCGTTTAAGTTTTATATTTTGTATGCAAATGTAAGGTCTTAATTCTAAATGTGCATGGTCCTACCTATGCTTGTTTGAGAGGTAAACAGAGGCCTCACAAGGTGATGCACAGGTTCTTACCTCTTGTATTACCACCTTTATCTTACCAATCAACCGATAATATCCTACGAAAATGCATAATTTTAATCTATCTAATATAATCTATCCTTGCAAGGAGAGAAATTGGCAAAAGCGAGTAATTATTGTAACTACATAGTACAACACCATAAGTTAGCTGTTGAAAGAAATATGTTAACAAACACATAAAAGGATTAACACAAAGATGGCTTTGATATTGTGATTCATTTCATTCATTCCTCATAAATATACCAAAAATTGCTTTTCATATTCTTAAATAGTAAGATGATTCATAAGCCATGAGAATAATACAATAGCAGAGGAATGATCTTACAACATATTGATGAACAAAAGGAAGAAGTAATTATGCACATCCATTCACATATTTCAATGCAACATCCGATTTACACCTTCACCAAGCAAAATTGTCTTTTCTCATTAGTAGAAAATAGTTTCTTACAACATGATACTAGTCCAATATTTCACAAACCAAAATCCCCTTTCCCTTCTAGGTTCTCCTATTTATCTTTACAAAATCCGTTTTGAGGTGACTTATCACTTCATATTCCCTTCAAAATTTTTGTTTTCCACAATTTTGTCCTTTTTTGGTTGCAACATAAATAGCTAAAATAAGATATTACAGATCACACTCATAATAATTCCAAATATCACACTCATAAGGTATTGCATTTAGTTTCTGAGGCTATAATAATTTCAAGGCCACTTCATGGAAAGGTAATTCTTTAACCATAGCATTTAACCCTTTTGTTGCTGCATTATGACCATTTCCTAAGTGAAATGCATTCATGGTGGCTTGTCCAATGCGTTGTTGGAGATCTTCTACATTGAGTATGTCAAGACTTTTAATGGAAGCAATATCTTCGTTCATGATACTCCTCAATTATTCTAATCCCTGTTCCTTTGGTATCGACGGGCTATGCATATGACCCTTTTTGTTCCTCCTTTCTACTTTGTTTTTGACTCCTTTTTGACATACTCCTGTATTACTACCGACTCTTTTGGTTGTATTTTGCACATTATGGCCTTGGTAATAATTGATCTTGTCCCTTCTGTTATTTTTCAATTGCTTATGATTGATAGGGCTATGTTGCTATTATTGCCTACTAAAGAAGATATGCTTCAGGTTCGGTATCAGTTCATCTACAGGTTGCAGAATGAAGGACTATGGAAGCTGGGAGATATGCATTTTAGTCTGAAGCTTGTACACCGAGGTATCCAGCTTGATGTATTTTGCTGTAGTATTTTGGTTACCTATCCAACAATCAGACGATGCTGCAGTCGATCCAAGGAGATGGAGGTTTCATGCTTAATTTGGTATTATGGGTCCATGATGACTCATAAGTTGACCATCCCTACATCCCAGGGATCTTCCTCCACTATCCACGATGTCTATCCCAGGAATATCTTATTAAGGATCTGTAGATAGGATTTATTGGGGAATTCGTTGTAACTATGTGATTCCTCATTTATCCTCTCATAAGCATTGATGTATAAAAGATATAGGGACTCTTCAGAGGGGTTAGCCTCAATTGCATAAGAATTACCGAACACTGTATCAATTATATATATAATAATTTCCTGGTTTTATCTGATTCGATGTGTTGATCCATTTCATGTGATTGAGAGGCTGTTCAGCTCCTGTTGCCGAAGGCAGGGCCCCCTTCTATGACAGGTGCTGCTATAATTAGGATTTCTTTCCTTTATGCATGTGTGTTCAGATTCATAGCTTAATTATTAACGCAGTGTGGATCGGTTCGATTCATTGATATATAGAATTGGTGTGTGATTATAGTTGCGTGTGAATCCTTTAATGAGTGGTGATAATTGATTATAGAGTTATCCTTGTTACCATTTCCGGAGGAGTATATGAACGATGAATGTCAAATTAGCATAAATTCTGCAGTGAATGGATGTAATTAGGTTCTTTCAGAATTCTGTTGTGAGTGTTTAAGAGTAGAAGTAGATCGTAGAATTTGATTAGTATTGAACCTTTTCATTACAGTTGTGATTCAGTGAATTACTTTCATTAGGGATTTCTCAGCTTGTTAACTAGAATTGGACATTTAATTGCTTTTTGTGATTTAACAGATTGTTGTTGGTAGTGATTTCTTTCTGTAGTTTAGCTGAATGTTATTGATAGTTAGATGCTTTCATTTTTTTGCAAGATTCCTTCAGTATTCAGCAATTTATTAGGAGTCCATTCACCAAAAGATTATATCCTAATTCTGATTCAGTAATTCATTAATCTCCTCCATGTTGAGATCTTCCAAGTTGCAGTTTCTGGCATATATTTTGCTTGGTAGCTCGTAATCTTTTGTATCCCTGGGTTGATAATTTATGCACATCTTTCTGTTCTTAATTTAATTAAAAAAGAGAATTAAAGAGCTCGTCATGTATTAGCTCTTCAATGGAACCAAGAGGTGGTAGATGACACTTCTCAAATGCTCTATAAATGTTTTGATGAATATCTTCGCACTTTGTGATAAAATCACATACTTCATTTTGTAGATTCGTCTCTGCCTTTTGACAACTATCCAAGAGAGCTATGTTTAATTTCAATTCAGTAGTGGTCCTTTTTGGTAGATGCGAAGGAATTTCCTTATATTTCTTCCTCCAAGAAATTAACTTCTTCATTTTATCATATGTTCCTGTTAACTTCTTCCTTGTAGTTGAAGCATCTTCAAAAATTTGCTTCAATCTGGCTACAATTCCTTGCAACTCGTATGTTTCCTTAGTGAGCAATTATTGGGAGTGAATCAATTGTTCTTGCAACTCAGTAGCACACTCACATAACGATGTTAGCTCTTGTTTTTGTTCTTAACCAGAGTTGAGTTTTTCCACTAAGGAATCCTTTTCTCTGGTTAGTTCTTCTACTTGTGCTTGTAAAGGTCCCTTTTCTACCATAAGATCCTCTACTTGTTGGTCTAACTGGGCCTCTTTTCCTTTAATGCACTTACTTGATCTTGAAAATCATTTTTTTCTCCTTCGATGATTACTACTTGTACATTCAAAGAGTCTTTTTCATCCTCTATATTTTCAATAGTCTGCAAGATTTCCCTTTTCTCCAATTCTAAAGTATCACGTTGTCTTCTCAATTCAATCTGTTGACTTAGGCCCTATACCAATAGGTGTTTTAGCTTAATAACTTTATATTTACTTCTTTCCACATCCTCAATTAATTTGTCGATATTATCCGCATTAGCTTGTGCATCAACAAAATTCGTTGATGCTATGAATTTAGGGTCCTTGTTTGTGCCTTCTAATACTGTGACTTCTTGTACAATGATGATATCTAGTTGTTGAGACACCTTCAACCTCGCTTCCTACCTTTTCATGATGTTTTTTCTTTTCGGATAAAAAACCATTGTTTCAAGCTTGGCAACCGAGTGTTCCTTTAATGGTGTAAATGGTGTGATTCCTAGCTCAACCAAAGGAAGATGACCTCTTGTAAAAGGTACCTCGGTATTAGGATCAGTAGGATTATCTACTTCCATGTCTTTCTTCCCACTCTCTTCCTGCAAGTTTTGGGCTTCCACAAATTTCTTAACTTGTTCTTCTTCAGTTTTCTTCTTCAATGTTTATGCTTCTAATCTCTTTTCTTCTTTTGTTGCCGCCATTTCGTCTACTTTTTATTTATCCGATTTCCTTCTTGGCTCTTCAACCCTTTATTCTTTTATTCTTTCTTCTTCCTTCTTATTGGCTAGCTCCTCTTCTTGCATCATGTTTTCATTTTCAGCCACCAGAGCTTCTTCATTATCTTTCTTTCTTGCTACTTCTCCTAAGTCTTCTTCTGTTTTGCTAGAACTTGCTTCTGATTTCTTTCTCAATCTCTTGTTTAAATATGTGATATTATTTTCTCTCCTATACACCTATTCATCCTTCAAAAAATGATCGGTATACTCAAAATTAATCTTGCATGATAATCAATGCTTCTAGCCACCTTCTCTTGGCTGTCATTTCTAACAAAAATATTTTCCTCGAAGTGATAAGCATCTAGTTCTTTCACATAATCCTCTGCTCCTTTGACCTTGTTGAATCTATATGCTCCTTTTCTTGGTCTATCAACAATAGTGATATCAAACTCTTGTAATAAAAACAACCACCTAGTCACTCGAGCATTAGTAATAGGTTTATTCATTAAATATCTAATAGTTGAGTGGTCTGTATGCACAAAGGAAGGGTACCTGGTAATATAGTGCTTGAATTTATTGATGGCGTAAATGAAAACAAGGAATTCTTTCTCAGTTAGTGCATAGTTGAGTTCAGTAGGAGCCATATTCTTACTGATATAATAAATAACACATGGGTTATGATCTTCCTGCTATCCCAACACAACCCCAATAGAAGTATATAAAGCATCAAAAGAAATGTGGAAAGGTAAGGCCCATGCAGAATAGGTGATGTTGATAATATTTTCTTTACTTCCGCAAACGTTGTCTGGTATGCATCTGTCCAATTGAATTCTTCATCTTTCATTAGTAAGTGTTGGTAGGCGGTTTGGTAAGATGGTATCACAGCATCTCCGATGTTGCGACAAGGCAGAAGATGGTGTCGAAGGCGACGAGCAAAAGATTGTTTTGTGCAGGTGTGGGTCAATTGTACCGCGGATTGTGGGTTTGGGTCATTGGACCACATATTATGTATTGTTGAGTCAGTTATACCACAGAATGCGAGTTTTTTTTGTTGTTTTTGGACTAGGTCAGTTAGATATTGGGTCATTTGTCCATAGTGTCAGTTAGGAAGTCGTTAGTAAGTGGACAAGAGTTGTAAGGCGGAAGCCTATATATAGAAAAGAATTGTAAGTGTTGAGGAGAGAATTTGGTGGAAGAACAATATAAAGCTTTGATGTTGGTTGTATGATTTCTAGGTATGTTTTGATGTCAAGAGTAATTGCAGAGATCTAGTTTTTGTAGAGACATTGTATCTAGGTTGACAATGATAATATGATGGAGCTATTTTGGTGCAATCTCTGTGTTCAATATGTTCAATTATGATAATGCGATGTTGCAATATACGAATAATGTCATGCTTCTTTGATGTGATACTTGCTTTACAATTACTGTTGTTGCAATGATGAATGTTTGGGTTGAATATCGCTTTAATACTATGTTCAATGCTTAAAGACCTATCTTCTAGTGTTGCAATAAGTTTAAGTGTTATAGCCGCGACCATCTCCTTCATTTGGCGGAAACATGGTTCTGTCCACTCTCCCTTGATCGCCTTGGGGGAGACCTCATCTGCTCTGCAGGTGTTGCTGGGCAGGGTCAAACCTGTCCGAGCCGGTGCTCAGGGAGATCACGGTGGGTTCGGGTCGACAGCGATGGGAACCCCTATCGACTGGGTTTGAGTCAATAATTGGTTCCATTGTCAGGACCGTGTACGAACTAAAAGGAGGATATGTTGTGGCACCTGACGAAACCGGAGATCCAAGAATGGTTTGATCAGAACTTGCAGGAATTCGCTGAAGAGGAAAGCTGGAACACTCGATTGATAGTAGGACAATGGGTAGATAGATACATTCATGACGGTCCGCACGAATGGTTCTTCTTGAGTTCCCGGTCCTACTATTTGAATGGTTGGCAAAGTTGACCTTCCAAAAGAAGAACTTCCAAGGTGGTGAACGGACAATCTAGACCACCGAATTGATTCAAGAACTGTAGCAAGTTGATAATAAAACATCGCGGGCTATCGAAGTGTGGTTCAATAGCATCCTAGAGGGCTATATCACAGAGTTCCCGGTTGATACTCAAAAGTCCTACAGTGAAGCTGAAAGATATCTTTTCCGTGAACCTCGCGGCCGGTTTTTACTATCGCTTCAACTATCGATCAAGATGCTTATTTGCGAAAAAGGTATATTGAAGATGCATCTTGATTAGTAGACAGCCTGGTGGGCGGAGGTCGTGGGTACCGCGATGGTTGGGGGGCAGTGCATGGGATGTTAAAGGGTAGATGGATGCAGGTCATGATGAGACTGTGAGTGAAGCTGAGGAACAAAGTGGTCTTACGAGGGGAGGAGCGAGGTTCTGACAGGAAAAGAGGTAGAGGACAGGAGAAGGTCCTGCTAGAGTAGAACCGCAAGAACATGAAGGAGGACCACATGGGACGAAGTGACCTCATAGTCCTGACAAGGAAAACCGGGCTACGCCCAAGATAGAGGCAGGACCAAACCCCAGCACCAATGTGCCCAGACCTCCGCTCACTATCCTTCAGATAGCGAGAAATACCACTTCGACACCACCGAGTTTGTCAATTCCACAGAAGTTAATTGCTAGTAGCACAGTGAAAGGATGAAGGAAGCCCAGAATGGCGGGCGATGATGCGAAGTTACCGTTGTTCCATGGGAGTGCGACAGGAAACCCGGAATAGTATTGGTTTTTGTGTGAAGTGGTCTGGACCATAAAACAAATCACCGATGATGCTGCTAAAAAATTACAGTTAGCGACGACTCTGCGAGGTCGTGCATTAGATTGGTTTATGAAGTTTGTTTTAGTCCCTACAGGATCCCCAGAGAAGTTGTTAGATGATATTTGGGATGGGCTAATTGCCAAATTTAGAAGGCCCAAGTCTGAGGCTCAATATATTACAGAATTGAAATAAATTAAGTAGTATCCCATTGAGACGGTAGGGGATTTTGACCAGCGATTCAAGACGCTGATGGCAAAGGTTCGTTTTGATATGAGCATCATCCAACATAAAGAATGGTTCATTGCGACACTACTACCACATATTCGGCTACGATTGATGCAACAAAACATCTCGACGCCCAGTGAAGCTCTGGATATTGCAATGTGGTTGGAGGCGTCGCCGATTGGAGAAAATGCAGTCGGGATGTCACAGATACAAACACAGCTGGCTAACTTAACTATACAACTGCAATATTTGAAGAAGGGCAAGGAGCAGAGCGAAGATGTCTGGTGTACGCGATGTCTAGGAGAAGTGCATATGAAGGACAATTGCCTAGACTTCCGCAATTATTTGGTTTTATGAGCACCAAATCTATTGAATGGTGGTAGCATGCAGTGGTGTCACGTCTGCCAGGTGTATGGGCACAGTCATGACAATTTCCCTGATATGCAGAAAATGGTCACCACCTCGAGGAATATTTATTGTACATTTTGCAAATTGGTGGGTCACGATGACAAGGATTTCCGTGCATATGGGTTGCTACAAGAAAGAATGTGCAACCGCAACTGTAGGTAGCCCAGCCGCTACCTCAACCGTAGATGCAGTTTGTACCACAACAACAACAACCGCCGCAGTTCATGCCGCAATATGCTCCGATGCAGATGGCTCCACAACAGCCACAATACGTACAACAACCGTAGTATGCACCACAAGGACAAGGGATGCAACTGGCACCATATTACACCCAAAATATACTCATCATACGATTCAGTGTATACACCCCTGAAGATACCTGAGCTAAGCAATCATCTTGGGAGGATTTGTACCCAATTGTGCTAAGCTTTGAAGGGTCATTGTAGGCTGCACACTAGCAACAGGCGATGTCGCACCTTGCTCCATTACAAGGTGTGACGAAGTCAATTAGATGGAAAAAATAGCTTCTTCGAGGTCCATCTCGAAGCTTGCGGACTTGGGACCCTATCCCTGACCTCTTGGAACAGTTGGCACTCAGTTCCTAAACATTTGGAGATATCCCTTAAGCCTCTCCTACCATCTCTCAACCTATCCTATCCATACCCTATCCACTTAGTCCTATTTGAATGAATCTCACTCCCATCCCAAAGGGAGGAAGTCTATGGTATCTACATGTTGGTGAAATAACCCTTGGGACATCTCCACTCACCTATTGGAGAAATCATACTTCCTTGGAAGGATATGGCAATTGGCTTTGTCGGAGAAGGGCTATAGTGTTAAGCCTTGGTTGTAGTTCTATATCTCTATTATGTAGTCCTGTTTTTGCAGTAATACAAATGCTTTCCACCAATATTGTTCATGTGTGTAATGATATTGAGTCGTTTACCTGCTTAACTGTTTACTTAGATCTCTTACTGTATAGATGTCTTTTATTGGTTTCTCGTGTTTCTTGTCTTGACAGGTCTTGCAGCTTGGATGTAACGACTGTGGGACATGGAGCAACATTTAGTAGAAAGGATTGCGAAGTGAAAGGTAAGACATCTAGTACTCGATCTTTAATTATATCTAGGAAATGCATTAGTAGTCTGTTCTAGAATCACTTTGAGCTAGGGATATCCGGCTCGCGTCCGCTCGAGTGCATTGTCCAATAACAAATCTGGCGACCATACTGGGGAGTATAGAATCTGGTTAGTAGTTGTCAATCTGAGAGTCATTTCCAGTTGATTGGTTGACACAAGCCCTTTTATTTTTTCCATTTACTTCTTGAAGTTGATTTCACTATCTGATATTCGTATTAAAGACTCTGATACGCTTCCTCTGAGTTTATACAACTCATTCCCAAACCATTCCATGGTTCATTGCTGAGAGATATGATTCATTTTTGAATCTAGACTTCGCCTGTCACACCTGGGTAGTGGGAACAAAGTGACACTGTGTCATTTTTTCGTCTCTGTTCTTTACCTGTTAGTTACTCGTCGCATCCCTTGCATTGGTAAACTGTGACATCATCGCACTTCCCATGTAGGAAAACTGTGGCGTCGGAATGTGTACAAGCACAGAGTGTGCTGATTTGTCAAAATATGGCATGCAGGTATCTCTTCTCCATTTGACAGTCTGGACTTTGGTTTGCTATATGAACTCTCTCTGTGCTGCAAGATCCAGCCAGGGATCCCACCTATGATTTTTTTTTTGAGTGTTTGCTTTTGTTTGAATTGATTTTGGGTTCCGTTTCGGATAAGTTTGAAGACCCGTAGTGGTGGATACTCTTGTCTCCTCCACCTTCATCCGCTCACCCTTGCATTCCCTTCCTTCCATCCCTGATCTGATCATCACATTAGATCAGCTTCCAGACCTCGTTTTCATCATTGTTTGAGCTTTGCTTGCTGCTGCTTGATTTTGAGCTAAGTGTGTCCTTCAGCTTGATTGAATGCTTGTCTTTTCTTGAGTTTTCCGAGTGCACTGAGTGCTGCAAATAGTGTTTTCTTTTTGGTCATTTAGATCTGAAAGCTCAATTGCTATCAAGTTTATTCTTTGGTGCATACATTGAAAAGTTAAATAGTGCTTCTTTCCCATCATTTATTGAGCATAATTGAAGAAAATTGTTGTTCATTGGAACGTTTTCGTTTGTGTTTTGGAAAAATTGAATGAATGTATGACCTATTGTGTTTTTCTCGAATTATGAATCGATCATTTCCTTGAAAAACTCAAAGTACGCTTCGATTTTTGCAAAATTGATTCCATGCTAAGGAAAGATAGATGCATTTTTAATTTCTGTTGCTTTTAGACCATTGAAAGTGAAATTGAAAAACTTGCATATTCCATTTCAGAATCCTCTCTTTTCATTACATAGTGTCTTTCTGATTTGAAAAGAAAAAAGAAAAGCAAAAATATTTTGATTTGGATAGTAGTGTTGTGATTTTTGTGTTTCATTGGAAAAGGAAAAGAATACTTTCATAGTCAAGTTTTGTTTAAATTGGGATTGTGTTGCATTGAGTTTGTTTTTGCAATACTATTGGAAAAAGTTTTCTCCTTCCCATAGCTAGAATTCATTGAAAAAAAAGAATATTTCATGCATGTAGACAGGGCTTGCATTATGCTTCCAATTATGTACTCACCTCATGCATTCACCTAACCATCCAAGATAAAATTAACGGTAGAACTAGGTAAAACTTTTCGCAACTTGTGTGTAAGTTAGAGACGTGTTCCGACGTCGTTAAGCGTGGCAGCTGTCATTATTTTCCAGCATTGTATCCCGGGGGTATTGTAGTCTTCCACGTACTTATCAGTATATCGAGCTCCTTAACGTACTCACCAAGTACCATAATCCATACTTGGCATATATCGAAGGGTGTATCACGTACTCGGTAGTATATTGGAAGGTCTCTTGCCGAATGGTTGTGCATTCGATAGCACCACTACGGATTTGATCTCCCACTTACCTTGCGTATATCGAAAGACACCACTAGGATTCCTGAAACCAACTGAGTTAACCATTTGGCCGTCTTGGCAAAGCAATACACCGAGAACAACACTCGGGGAGATTAGCACACACGTATTGTCCAGGTAATCGGGTATGCAGGCAAGGCTATGGTCCCAATCCTCCTTGTCGCATCATATTGTTGGACCCTACAGTATATTTCGTTTTGCGATGCCTTGATAATCCCGTGAGGTTCCAGACTTTTGAATCCACTCTGTCACATAAGTTTGCTTGTTGCCTTAGTTTGAGTAGGTTTTTCTGGACTACTTTTCTTTTAGCATACCCTTAGGAGAAATGTTGTTTCAGCCATCCTGGCTGATCATCCTGACGCTCTGGTGGATTTTTCCTGGAGAAGATCCCATGGGATCTTAATCTTATCACCTGAATATCCCCTTAATCCGGAGGTTATTTCGAGGGTTAGAATGGATCAGCGTAACACGGTTGTAGTTACTAAAGTGGAAAACCCCACTCTGAATGTTGGAGGACTTTTGTTTCCACAAACTCCTCCAGATTCACCTGCCTCTCATCCCCCGCAGGATGAAGGAGCAAAAATTCCCGCTTCACAAGACCTTTCTCCTGTCATCCCGGGAGAACCTAGATTGTTGGAATGGATAAACCAACCTCAGGACAACGCTACTATAGCTGTTGGTCCTTCAGCAGCTTACTGGACATCTTCTATAGACCACCCAGTGGGACTACTCCGGACGACAGTTTAGCCTACTTTCGTGGCCAATTAGCTCACTTTCGTTCCATGGCTGAAGATTTTCGGCAGTCAAGTCTCCAACAACGGGTTCAAGACCCATCGTTACCCCCTTACCGACCCATCCCAGTTCATCAGATATATTTTGGGTCACCTGAAACATCCCTCCAAAACTAGGCCGTTAATATGACTGGTCAACCCTCACAAGAGTCCAGTCCTGCACCTCAAGTGAACCAACCGGTGGAAGGACAACAGTCCAACACAACCATCACTATCGCAGTTACTTTACCAGTTCCTCCTCGACCTCAAAATTCAAGGGAAGTATATTCCATTCCCCCAGATTATCTTATTGGTAATGTTATTACTACGGTAGCTAGTCAACAACCTATGTTGGTTCAACCTTTGAATAGTGGTCAACCTGTTGTGGCTGGGGGGAAACCCCCGTTTCCTAACCAGAACATAGGCAGTGGAATCCCCAACAGATCTTCTGTTGGACCTTCCCAACCTGCTAGACCATCCACCATGGGATTATCTCATGTTAGGGGCCCATCCAATGTAACTCAACCCTCATGGAGTCAAGCGTATCCAAGTTCTGTTAACCCTGTGTCGGGCCAATCTAATCCCGGAAACGCACCATACGGGATACCTTATCCTGGGAAAGCATACACTCTATGGGGGCAACAACCTATGTTTCAACATGGACCCCAACCGACTATTGCTCAAGTACCACCACCCCCGATCGGCCTTCTCCAACCTCCTGCTGGAGGCGGTGGGCCCCCACCTACCCTTGGTGGAGGCCCACTTCATTTTACCAACAATATCCCTCATGCCTCCGGTGGTGACGGGAATGGTCCACCACCCCCTCCCGATGGAGGCAGCAGGGGACCACCCTATCATGGTGGAGGAGGACATTTCCCTTCAGGTGGCGGAGGTGGTCCACCACCCCCTCTAGGCGGAGGCGGTGGAGGACCTAATTACTATGGTGGCGGCGGTGGTGGTGGAGACCCTCATCCTTCTAGTGGTAGAGGTGGTGGGGGCCCCCATCCTTCTGGCGGCAGAAGTGGTCCACCACCTCCTCCAGGTGGAGGCGGTGGTGGGCGGCCTTATTACGGTTATCGACCCCCACCTCCTCCCAGTGGTGGCGGAGGACCTCCACCCCCTCCCGGTGGTGGAGGTGGATCCCCACCTTATTGGAATGGACCACCTTATGGTGGCGGACCCCCTTACGGTCTGGGCGGCACACCCCCCTACAGCTAGTTTCCTCCTAGTACACCTTACGGTCAGTTTGGTCCTTACACGCCTTATCTGTATTATCAATACACGCAGCCTAACTCACAGCTGCCATTCCTGGCTACTTTGGACCTGCCTGACCTATCCCGTTTAACCAACGTTCCTATTTACCACGGATCTAACTGGCCACCAATTTCGGTGAAACTCCCATCTAATATCCCCAAATTTGATGGTCAGTTGGGTGAAGACCCTAAAAACCACGTGATGACATACCACTTATGGTGTTCATCGAATTCCTTAATGGACGATTCAATTCGTCTTAGATTGTTTCAAAGGGCTCTCACTGGTTCGACTGCCAAGTGGTACATTGAGTTGCCACCCCACTCTTTTCCTAATTTTGGTTCTTTCCATGAAGTTTTTGACACATTTCGAACTGCCTATATAGTATGAAACTGGTACCGAGCTTTTAACCTCACTTCGTCAGAATACCACCACTCATATTTTGGATCATATCCACGAGTGGCGAAGGAGACGATGTCTCATTAAAGCTCCTATTCCAGATCATCTCCTAGCTGACTAGTTCACAAAATCCCTCATCCCTACCATAGCAAGAGATGTTTCCATGCGAGGTGTTGTCACCGAAGATCAAGCCATCGCAAGTGCCCATGTACTAGACCTAGTCTACACTCAATCTGGCACTTTGTTTGATATTCTTCCTGATGCGCCCCATGACGTTAATGATCCTGCAAAACCACATAAGGGACCCCAAGCAGATGGAATCATTGGTTCCCTTAACAACCAGCCTGCTTCTAGCACTGTTGGATCATCCAACCTTCATGGTTCCTCCCCATTGCCGACTCAGGCTGGCCACAGCACTACCAAATCCACCACTCCTTCTCTAACTAAAGAGGTGAATTCTGTCCAATCAGCTTCATTCAGAAGTCTGGAGGAAAAAAGAAGAACAAGGGGAAACCCAAAAATTCTTCTGCCCAGCAAGAACAAAAGAGCACTCCTGACGATACCAAGTAGAAATGAAAACTAAAGTATCCTTGTTTACTGTCTGGAGATGACCACTTCTCCAAAGAATGTCCCCATAGAGACGAAGTACAAAAGTTTCTTCGGGGTAAACCAACTCTCGTAGTCCTCAATGATCCGTTTCCTACATAGAACCAGCAGATGATTGCTCAAACCCCCCCAACCCAGGGGGAACCATCCAATACCGCGCATGTTCTCATGGTGCGTAACGAGACGATCAATTTGAACACTCGCTCGCGATCTTACAAACCGGTCCCTTCGAAGGAATCCACTGGAAGTAATGCTGAAAAATATTTTGACTCCATAATTGATGTCACTGTACCATCAACTTCTTTCACCATTGAGAAGCCTTCCTTAGACTCGATATTGCGACCACCCAAGAGTACGATTCGAAAAGTTGTTTTCAATCCCAACGCACGGGTAGCACAAAATTACAATATCGTAGAAGACTTGGCACAAGATCCTTGTGCCATGTCTACCCTGGAAGTTTTTCATAATTGTCCTAATCAACGCAAAAATATCCTTGCGGCCATCAGTGCAGTCGACCCCGATTCTTTGACTACCATCATGTTCCGACTTCACAACTTTAAGTTGGGGTTCTCACACCAGCTCGCATTCCAAGTTTCTGCGATTATTGCTGGGAAGATTGTCCATCGTACCCTTTTGGACAAAGGAGCCTCCACTTCTGTTATGTCAATTGCCTGTTGGAGAGCCATTGGCTCCCTCGAATTGAATCGTTCTCCTACCACATTGAAATCATTCGACGGGCGTGGCTTTCAACCTCATGGGCTCTTACAAGCTCTTGCAGTTGAGTTGGGTGGAAATACCATAACCGTTAACGTGGAAGTGGTCTCAGCCCCAATAGATTATAATCTCTTGCTTGGTCACAATTGGTTTTACGCCATGCAAGCGGTAGCCTCTTCAGTCTTCTGCATAGTACAATTTCCCCATCAAGGACTAATTGTTACTATCGACCAATTAGATTTTTGTACACCAAACGCTACTACTCATCCTGGTGACCATGTTCCTTCCATTAGACAAATGTCAAAATAGTATGAGAGTATAGGGGTTGGCCTTTTGAAAGATTCATCTCTCATGGGAATTTTTCCGGCGACGGACCCCCCTAATCATGCCGCTACGGTGAACATGATCTCCATAGAGATTTTATCTCACTCTACCGATGCTTGGCTTATACCAGATGAAGCCACAACACACCTGCTTGGAGATATAATGCCTCTTTCACCGACTGAACATATTTACAAGGCTATCCAATCAGCACCGGAGGACCATTTTACCGTGGCCTCTCCATCTTGTTCTCTACGATGGACGTCATCTCTACCTGATCTCTTACTTCAGACTTGTCCATCATAGAAGTTATGAATGTTGACGACGGTCCATGGGATGATCTACACTATAGGTCATCTTTTCTTCCTCCTTTGGAGTACATAGAGGACAACATTGACACCCTCTTTTCACCAGACATCTACCTGTTCCCTCATTCCCCCATTCTTACATGTCTTATCGACACGGAGGGAAACTTGGCCAACATTGAGCTAACTACCCCAGTAGACATCTCGGTGAAACCTGGTATAGTGGAACACATTCGCATAGGCCAGAAGTGTTCCCATGAAGAAATAGCCACTGACACAGCCTTATTCAAGCAATTTCGAGACGTATTTGCTTGGTCCTATGAGGAGATGCCTGGGATAGACCCCATGATTATTTCTCATGAAATAAAAACCTATCCCGACGTCAAACCTGTACACCAAAAGTTGTGACCGGTACACCCCCGGAAGATGGCAGCAATCAAGGGAGAGATTGAAAATCTCTTAAAAGCCAGTTTTATTTATCCTATCCCATTGACGGATTATGTCTCAAACATCGTCCCTATGAACAAAAAGCAGGGTACCATTCACGTCTGTGTCAATTATCAAGACCTTAACCGGCTTGTCCGAAAGACAACTACCTGACCCCCTTCATCGACCATATTATTGACAATTGTATCAGAAGCGTCATCTTCTCATTTATGGATGGATTTTCTGGTTACAACCAGACTGAGATCAACCCCGCCGACCAACACAAGATGGATTTCATCTGCCCGTGGGGAACATTTGCATACCGCAAACTCCCATTTGGCCTTAAAAATGTTGGTGCCACATTTCAGCTGGCTATGTCGTATGCCTTCCATGATATTAAGGACTTTGTGGAACCTTACCTGGACGATCTCCCTACTCATTCAAAGCAGCGCCAGTTCCACATTGATCATCTGATGGCCATTTTCCTTAGATGCAGACGGTAAAATATCCATCTGAATCCTCATAAGTGTATCTTTTGCGTTGAGTCCGGACGCCTCTTAGGATTTATCGTTTCAAAGGATGGGATCCGCATTGATCCCTTAAAGGTCGAGGCCATCATCAACCTACCATGCCCGACTGATGTGACAGAACTTCAAAGTATCCAAGGGAAGGCAACTTATTTAAGACGTTTTGTTTGCAATTTCACGGAGAAGACTCAGGGGTACATGAGACTGATCAAGGAGGACATCCCATTCATTTAGGATGACCAAGCTCAAAATTCCTTCAACAGTATCAAACATGCCACCGTGCATGCCCTCGTGCTCCAATTGCCTAATTATTATCGAGATTATATCTTATATCTCGCCGCTTTTGCTACCACTATCGCCATGGTTTTGGTATATGAGGATCAAAATGCCTAGGAACATGTAATATACTATGCAAGTAAGGGTATCACCGACACTGAAACTAGATATTTACATGTCGAAAAACTTTCTTTCGTGGCGGTCATCGCCATCCAGAAGTTCTAGCACTATATCTTGCTCTGCACCACCACCATCATCATAGACTCGAACCCCATGTACCATGTCCTGACATGTCAGGTGCTTGGGGGCAAGTATTCACACTGGATCATGATACTGCAAGAATTTGATCTTCTTGAGAAAGCCAAGTCAAAAAAGTCTTTGGTGTTTGCCGAGCTGATCTGTGACCTTCCTCGTCCTGATGCAAATATTGAGCACAATGACTCTTTTCCAGATGAATCATTGTTTCTCATTAGTACAACTGATCCATGGTATGGAGATATCTCATTATATCTTCAAACCCAACGCTTCAACCTTCAACTGTCTCGCGACAACCATCTTAAGACACGTCACCATGCGAAGTATTATTTAATCATCAATGATACTTTGTATCGTCGTGGCATTGATTCAATTCTTCAATGTTGTCTCACTCATGATGAAGCCGAACGTGTTCTGAATGAATGTCACACTAGGGGATGTGGTGGTCACCTCTCTGGGATGGCTACAGCCCAGAAGATTTTGTGCCCAGGATATTTTTGTCATACTATCTTCAAAGATTGTGTTGAGGCCGTAAAAAAATGTCCTCCTTTCCAACACTTCCATACGAAGAAGCGCACCCATCCTGCCCTATTACACTCGGTTATTGTCGTTGGCCCCTTCGCAAAATGGGGCATTGAATTTATGCATTGTAAGCCTACCTCGTTCGGGGGGCATAGTTACATCATTGTAGTTGTGGATTACTTTACAAAGTGTTCCGAAGCTATGCCTACATACTAGAACGACGGAAAGACTGCCGCACTCTTCATGTTCAATCATGTAATAGCGCGGTTCGGAGTTCCTCAGGCGATTGCTACCGATCATGGTTCCCATTTTTAGAACCATATGGTTGATGAACTGAGCAATAGGTTGGGTTTTCGCCATGAAAATTCAACACCCTATTACCCGCATTCCAATGGAGAGGTCGAGGCCATTAACAAGGTCTTGAAAACTATGGTCCAAAGGATGGTAGGTACGTAGAAATCCAATTGCCATAACATGCTCTTTTCAACGTTATGGACTTACAGAACTTCCGTCAAAACCGCCATAGGCTTCACTCCTTTCCATTTGGTATATGGATTGGAGGCTATCCTACCTATAGAGAGTGAAATTCTGTCTCTACAACTCGCTATCGAACTTCTTCCTAATACTACTGCCGAAGAAGAACATCTCCTGCACTTAGCAAAACTTGACGAGTCCTGTCGAGATGTTGCTCTTGCTAATGAAGCACACAAGAAACTCATCAAAGCCCAATATGACAAGTCAGTTGAACCTTGTATCTTTAATGAGGGTGACCTAGTCCTCACTTATGACCAGAAGCATGACAAACTAGGAGCAGGAAAGTTCGAATCTATGTGGCATGGACCTTACATTGTCAAACATGTTTTGGAAATCCGCACATCTGCACACACATGTTATATACTTGTTAGCACTGCATCAAAAAAATGATAAATATACAAAACTAAAAGTACAAGGGTTTTTGTTCTCACCTATGTCACCCCATGCTGCACCCTTGGGCAACACCAAGTCAAGATCCTCTCATAAATCCGTACCACCGTAAGGGAAGTCCTCAACCATGAGTAACTGGCCCTCCAGCTAGCTGAAGAAATCAGGACCAAAACCGATGATAGGTCCTCCACCATGGCGAGTCATCACCTCAGCCCATCTGAGCATGTGGGGATCTCTGAGCTCCATGTCATCAAGTACTAACTGTGAATGCAAGAGAGGGATCCACTCCAAGAGGAACAATACTACGATCGATCCATAACCAAACTTCTTGAGCTCTCCCCGTCGACACTTGGTCAGCTAAGCTCGTAGGTTTTCAAGGAGACCCTCACACCAGTTGAAAACCATGGGGGACATGTAGTCCTCCGCATAAAGCATATGAGTCTGAGTAGCCATGTGTGGGGCTTAGCTTCCCGCCACTCTAGTAATAGTAAACAGTATGATACGCAGTGGGTGGCTAACCACATCCTTGATAAAAATATTCCCACTGGAAGATCGAACAAGAGCAGTACAATGCTGTGACACCATGTCATCGACTGTGCAGTCACTGGACCATGTTCTAGTAAGTTGTACAGGTTCCCCTCTCCAGGACAAACCTGTGAGAAAATAGATGTCCTCAACATCTATTGTAAGGATGTGCTCACCAATCACGAAATGTTTTTGGACCGCATCCCAACTCTGGAGCATGTGTGATAGCAATGGGATTTGGGATCTCATCCCCTGAATCTCAAAGAACATGAGCAAACTGCAATTCCTCAAGGCATCCACGCATTGTGGATCATTGGCAGCTTTTTCATCTTCTACTTTGCGTTCTCGTTCCTGCCACTCTAAAACCATGTTGTCTTGCTAGCAACCTGCCAAAAGGGACATTTAAACATTGTTAGATGCTGCTTCAACCACAACAAGTTCTTTTTTTGAGTTCATTTTGATGTTTGGGAAATGCAACTCCGTTGTCGCACTGTACTTCTGCGTACTATGCGATGTCGTCACACTTCACCCATTCGGGACTTGTGCCGAGTAGGTCTTGTCACAGTTCCCGAAAGGGCCAACGGTGACGAGCTGAGAGCGCAGTATCCCTCCATGAATTCATCAAAAAACCTAAAAATTGAACCTAAAAACAAAATCTAATCCACTGGAAAGTTGCTGGATGAAGTTTAGGCTTACCTGCTCTTGACAGTGGGTGAAATGGTGGATCGTAGCTCCCAGAATCGGCAAAGGAAGTTTTGGCTCCAAATTGGTACTTCTCCACCCAAATTAGCAAATGAAACAATGAAATCTATTTTTGGCCCTTTTTCTATTTTATAAATAGAATGGAATATTCCTTTTCAAATATTTTGATGCTCTTGCGCCATTTATCATAGTTTTTGACCATTTTTGTCATATTTGGGGCTATTTGACACATTTTCTAGTGTGCAAGAGTTCTAAGTAGTCTTTTGTGTTGTTTCTCGTGTCACAATGGTCATTAGGTATGAACACTCCCTTGAACATGTTGTTGTTATTTTTGCAATGGTTAGTCTATAATTATTGCATGATGATGAGTTTACTCTTCGTTTGTTCTCGTACTCAAGGAACTATGAGAACAAGTATCAAGTTATGAGTTATGACTTTTCCGGGCTCATTAAACTTCCACGAAAAAGGACACTCCCCAGAGTCTACCGTTAAGCTCTTTTCAGGCTCTCGAAAAACAAAAAGATTGCCAAGTGAACTTGTCACGTTCACGCTTGTTAAAGTATTTGAATGGTCGTCTTCCTGGTGATAGTTTACCCCTTTTTCGGACCAGAAGGCACTAATTATGAAAAAGGTATACTCCAACCAATCATGACTGGAAGAGTCCTCTCCCGCGTTGTTTTACCCTTTTTCGGACGATGAGGCTAAATTTACGAAAAAGGACCATTGGAGTCTTCTTTAGATCTTTTCAGACTCTCTAAACATGAAATGACGACCGAGTTTACCTTCTATGGGCTCGTTAAAATTCTCATATTGAAGGGCTCGTCATGAGATGAACCCCTCCTATCCCAAGTTCGGAAAACATTTGGGATTGGACTCATCTATGAGATGAGCTATACCGAGCATCTGGTTACCCCCATCAAGCTCGTAAAAAACACATGAGGCACTCATCATTCATGATGGGGAAATAGGAAAGCGTTTGTGTTACATACCTTATTAGTGGCAGTATGTAGTTGTTCTTGAACATGGCACTCATCTGCATTTGCATACAACACTTGGATCATCCGTTTGTCCTCGAGTTCCACTTATTTCCTGAGTATTATTACTCCTTTGAGTCATTCAAAGAAAAGCTTCCATCATCAGTCGCTTTGAGAATTTGTGTCGCACTCGTTGTATCAATACTTCCAAGTCATGCCATGCCCATGTTCAAGAACATGTCTATCATTTATCATCTGTAGTCAGTACACTCGCCATCATGTCGGTCTACTCTGAGTCAGTTTTGCATGTTACTGTACAATCCAATCTACCCTATACATTCTTGTCATGTTTCGTGTCGATTGATGGGGGATTCATCATGGCCCTCCTTCGAAGAATTCATCCTTGTTGACTTCAACACATCATCCGAGGATTGAATCTAGAAACCAGTCAAGTACCTTGGCCTTGCATGCCTCAATGGCAGGTTACCTCGCTTTCAACATGAGTTTACATCATTGACTCTTGATTGAAATATTTCATCTTGCGTTCGACTTCAACTCATTTATTCACGCTTGATGATATGTATTGTGATACCTTGCGAATCATTGACATCAATAGTGATCTCCCTCGCACTTGTTAACGGTTTACATCAATGGCTGGTAATCAAGTGGTTTCTACCATGTTCAACGTCAAGACATTTGTAATCACATGGATAGATTCGTATCATTGCGGGTTCAGCTTGAATACCCTGGGGAGTCATGTTTTACCCAGGTTGCAATGGAGTTTGTATTGAGTTATATCACACGGATCCACATTTGTATTGGTCGTGTCTGTGTTATCATCTAATCATGGATCTACGCTTGTCTAGTAGCCATGATTGTGTTCAGTCGGTCATTACTACCATGGATCTGCGTTGTATTGGTCGGCAACCATGTTGTACATTATATGATATTTTCAGTTCAGACTCAGTCGTACTACAGTAGTGTCCTTCGCCCGACAAGTCTATTGCCATTACTTCTATCAAAGCACTTCACCTGTCTATCTTCAATAGCTTCATACTTTGGGGGGCATTCTATTACACCCAAAATCTGCTCATCATATGATTTAGTGTATACACCCCTGAAGATACTTGGGCTAAGTAATCATCCTGGGAGGATTTGTACCCAATTGTACTAAGTTTTGAAGAGTCGTCGCAGGCTGCACACTAGCAACATGCGACGTCGCACCTTGCTCCATTATAGGGCGTGACGAAGTCAGTTAGATGGAAAAAATAGCTTCTTCGAGGTCCATCTCGGAGCTTGCTGAATTGGGACCCTATCCCTGACCTCTTGGAAGAGCTGGCACTCGGTTCCTAAACCTTTGGAGGTATCCCTTAAGCCTCTCTTACCATCTCTCAACCTATCCTATACATACCCTATCCACTTATTCCTATTTAAATGAAGCTCACTCCCATCCCAAAGGGAGGAAGTCTATGGTATCTACATGCTGGTGAAATCACCCTTGGGACATCTCCACTCACCTATTGGAGAACTCATACTTCCTTGGAAGGATATGGCAATTGGCTTTGTCGGAGAAGGACTACAGCATTACACCTTGGTTGTAGTTCTATATCTCTATTATGTACTCCTCTTTTTGCAGTAATACAAATGCTTCCCACCAATATTGTTCATGTGTGTAATGATATTGAGTAGTTTACCTACTTAACTATTTACTTAGATCTCTTATTGTATAGATGTATTTTATTGGTTTATCTTGTTTCTTGTCTTGACAGGTCTTGCAGCTTGGATCTGACGACCGTGGGACGTGGAGTAACATTCAGGAAAAAGGATTACGAAGTGAAAGGTAAGACATCTAGTACTCGATCTTTAAGTAGATATAGTAAATGCATTAGTAGTATGTTCTATTTGTTCTAGACTCACTTTGAGCTAGGGAGATCCAACTCGCGTCCGCTCGAGTGGATTGTCCGATAACACACCAGTACAACAACAGTTTAATCAACCACAGTACCAACAGCAGGGAGGATTCCGAGGAGGATACCGAGGAAGCCGTGGTGGTGGATTTGGTCATGGAGGAGGACAAGGTGGTTGCAGACTGGTTCAATGCTATCACTATGGGGTATGGGGGCACTACCAGCGAGACTGTCTGCTACTACATAACCAATGTACATTCTGCGTTTTTAACGATCACACAATTGAGAATTGTCCACAGTTGATTGCGCACTAGAAAGCAGGAAATACTCCCCAGTTGCAGAACGAGCCCTAGGCACAACAACCTGCCTAGAACCAAGTGCAGCAACCAGTACAAAACCAGAATATGCGGCATACTCAGAATCAGAATGTGAACCCACCAGAAAATCCACCATTGAACCAAACCCACGGTGAAAATATAGCGACAATTTCTACAGAACCAAGACCGCAGGATGCTTCTATTGCTGTAGTCACTCGCGGCGGAAAGACAACTGGAGAGGATAGCTTAATGATCAGATTAGCTGGACAAAAGAAGGTATCATTTTACATTGATGCGGAGCAGGAGAAGTTTCTTCAAACACGACGTGCACTTGAGAATGACCGAGGCAAAGCTATTGTGTATGACATGCCCTATACTTTTGATGCTACTACGGAGGCCAGCCCGTCACAATGATCCAGCACACTTTGAGCATTTTTGGAACATTGTTTGTCCCTGGAAAGAGATCGTGATGCTCTTGCTGCAATTGAAGCTTTGTTACGATGACCGGCCCAGGACCGACAAGAACTCGCGGTAAATTCCCTGCAACGACGGAAGACAGGTGAGGAGATGCGAATGAATATTCAAATTGGTGACTACAATGTTGATTCATTTATTCTGGACCTTGGTTCGTATGTCAACATCTTGACCAAGCAAGCTTGGCAGAATATTGGGAGCCCCCCATTGAACTGGTCTCTTGTACAGCTCCGATTAGCTAATCATGCTAAAGTAACACCAATTGGGAGAGTTCCGCGAATGGTGGTAGACATCGAGGGAATGAAAACATATTACGACTTGGATGTAATAGAAGTAGTCGAGGGAGGAATCTCTTATCCATCATTACTGGGGATTGGATAGGCTAATGATAGTGGAGCTGTAATCAACTTCAAGTGACTGATGATGACTTTTGAAAATCATGATCTCAGAGTTATCGCCCCGTTGGATACGGCTGAAGGACGCTGCTACATAGAGCCCTTGAAGGACGACGATCCCAGTGGATGGGACCATGCATTCAATATTTCTGAAGATTATATCCATCAGACTGCCAATGGCGACCTAGGATGGCGCAGGGATAGTTTTGCGTCTTTCGACTTTGATGATGCACTAAAATATTGGCAGAATCGCTTGGACAAGATATCGCTTCGTAAGTGCGAGTTGATCACACAGTCATTATGCCGTATCGCAACTAAGACGATTGCACTTCCCATATATGACAGGCTACCTGGCTTATCTGACTTTCTGAAGGAGTTTAAAGCAAGAGATTCCGAACCTTAGTGATTGCTGGCATTGAACGAAGCATTGAAGGCTGCTCCAGCACGCTGCTGGGCAATACACAAAGCATCAATTAATGAATGGTCTAAGTGCAGAAGATTGATGATGGTACTCTTTGGCAATACTGAGGTCTACCACAATGGGAAGTATGATGGTTGGGACGATCTTGGTGGTCACCTACTGGAGTGTTAGCGGTTATGGGTATCACGACCAAACGATGAGTGGGTCCATGCTTTTATCCACACCTTGGATGAGATGCCATGCTCATGGTATACTGTAGCTAACTTGCGAGGGGAAATTTATACTTGGTTGGATCTCACCGTGTGTTTTACCCATACATTCAGTTTTGCAGATGCCAATCCTAAGGTCCATAATGCACTACAACTCATCCATGATGTAATTCTGTAGGTTGTCCCGGTGGCCTGTGCTGTGGATCCACATACGCACTGCCAGATGCAGTCTCTTATGGAATGCTTCAATATCAGTGGTGGGCCAGAAGATGGTGATGATCCGCAGAATGTGAATATCCCGGAATCCGAAGGAAGTCATGTTGTGGTACCACCTGATGCGCCAACCGATCCTATCAGTTAGCTGCTGAGGATCCACAATATTAACATTGGGACAGAGGACACTCCAAAGTTCGCAAATGTCAGGGATCACTGGGATGATGAGCTAATCAGAAAGGTCACTGATATGCTCCACGAGTTTCAGGATGTATTTTCGACATGAAGGGGATCCTGGGAGACTTAGGGGAAATGGAGATTCCATTAAAATCAGATGCTAAGCTGGTCTGGCAGTGACCCTATCGACTAAATCCGTGACATACGGAGAGGGTCAAGGCAGAATTTGATCGTATGTTGGATGCTAGTATCATCGAACCACTCAAAGAGTCAGAATGGATTAGTCCTATGGTGGTACAAGATAAGAAGACTGGCAAGGTACACATTTGCGTCGACCTCAGGAAGCTAAATGATGCATGTTTGCACGATCCGTTTCCAACCCCATTTATCGACAAAGTGCTAGAAGGTGTGGGTGGCCAAGAGATGTACTCTTTCACAAATGGGTTCTCTCACTACCATCGAATCCGCATTTCCAAAGAAGACCGGCGTAAGACAACTTTTGTTACCGAATGGGGCTGCTATCAGTACACCATGATGCCGTTTGGTTTGAAGAATGTTCCTGCAATATTTTTGCGGGTTGTTGTTCCCGCATTCAAAGATTTCATTCAGAAGTTTTTACAGGTATACATGGATGATTGGACGGTCTATGGATTGGTCCGCGATCATCTGGCGAATCTGCAGTTGATGTTAGAACGATGCCGGCAGCATCAGATATCGTTGAAGTTGAAGAAATGCATATTTTGTGCATTGTTTGGGATACTACTAGGCCATATTGTGTGTAAGCAAGGATTGTTGGTTGACCCAAGAAAGATTGCGCTTATTCTAAGTTTGACACCACCGACTACTGTTAAGCAGTTACGGGCGATGTTGGGACGCACGAGGTACTATCGCAAGTTCATCAGCGGTTATGCTATGATTACTACCCCTATGGAGAATTTGCTGAAGAAGGATGCGGCATTCCAGTGGAGCTCGGACTGTCAGGCTAGCTTTGAAACACTAAAGGCGAAGATGGCATCGGCACCAATATTGGTATTTCCGGACTGGAGTAAGGAATTCCATGTCCATGTTGATGCCTCATCGATTGCGTTGGGTGTCATGTTGGCTAAACCAGGAGAGGGTGATCTTTATCATCCTATTGCTTTTGCAAGTTGGAAGTTGTCCTTCGCCGAAAGGAATTATACTACTACTGAGCGGGAAGGTCTAGAAATGGTCTATGGGCTGCAGAAGTTCCGACACTATTTGTTGGGTGGGCACTTTAAAATGTTCACTGATCATTCTGCCTTAAAGTACCTATTCAATAAGCCTATGTTGGGGAGGAAGATATGCCACTGGCTACTTCATTTTCAGGAGTTCGATTTTGAAGTCATTGTGAAGCCCGACCGGTTGATTGCCAGTCCTAATCATCTCTCACGGATTGATACAGGAGAAGAGCCGATCAACATTGACGATGGTCTTCTGAATGCTCAACTGTTTCAGATTGAGGTTGTAGATGGCTACTTTATGGAAATCATTCAGTTTCTGACAACGGGTACTGCATCAAATGAGTTCACCACCAGTATGAAGAAGCAGTTGGTAGTCAAGGCTGCAGAATTCCAGCTAATTGCAGGAGAGTTATACAAAATGGGTGTCGATGAGGTATTGTGCAGATGTGTCTTACCGCATGAGCAAGTACAGATATTAGCAGACGCACATGGAGGAGTAGCCGGAGGACACTATGGAGGTAGGGTGACTGCTAGGAAAGTGCTGCATGTTGGGATGTGTTGGCCCACACTGCATAATGATGCGAGAGACTATGCGCGGTCCTGTGACGTCTGTCAACGAACTGGAAAACCATCTTGATGTGATGAAATGCCACTCATGCCTCAGTTGACATTGCAGTTGTTCGACAAATGGGCAGTAGATTTTGTAGGACCGATCAATCCACCAGGGAAGCGCATGGGTGCATGCTACAATATCACAGCAACTGAGTATTTGACTCGGTGGGTAGAGGCGGTACTAGTAGTTGATTGTTTCGTAGCAACGGTGGTGCGCTTTTTGATTGATAACATCATCACTCAGTTCGATTGTCCCAAGATACTGTTGAGTGACCAGCGAAGCCACTTTCTCAATCGCACCTTCAGCGCATTAACGAAGGAGTTGCAGATCCAGCATAAGAAGAGTACATCCTATCATCCATAGGAAAATGGCATGGTGGAGGCCTTCAACAAGGTCTTGGAACATGCACTGAAAAAGGTGTGTAACGTGAACCACGATGACTGGGATCTAAAAATCCCAGCAGTCTTGTGGGCGTATCGCACCACATGTAAACAAATAACAGGGGAGACACCATTTAAGCTGGTATTTGGACAAGAATCAATTATGCCCATGGAATATATTGTCCCGAGTCTGCGCATCACGGCCGCAACAGGCATGGATGATGCAGCGGTACTAGATGAACATCTAGAGCAGTTGATAAAGTTAGAGGAAGATTGCTTCCTCGCTGGGTTCCACCAGGGGGTAGAGAAGGATCACTAGAAGGCATGGCATGATCGACACATAAAAAATAAATAGTTTCAGTAGGGAGACTTGGTGCTATTGTATGACAGCAAGTTTATGAAACATCTAGGAAAATTGCAGATACATTGGCTTGGTCCATATCGCATCAGTAGTATTACTTCAGGTGGTGCGGTTTAGCTGTAGCAGCTGGACGGGGTGATGCTCCCCAAACTAGTGAATGGTCATAAGTTGAATCCCTATCAGTCGGGCTTGGAGCAGCGCGATGCCTGAGTTGCATCGGTAAAAAAAAAAAACTGTGATTGGTGGCAGGATGGCGCACCAATAGGGACAGAATGCGGAACCAAGGAGGCTTCTGCCACAAGTTTGGAGTGGTCGGTGACAAGTGGTAGCGTTGCGACCAAGTCAAATCAACAATAAATAACTAAAAGTTAAAACAGTTAATTAACTGTGCTTGTTTGAATGATGGGCATTAATGGCGGATCCAACCGATCGGCTGACAGGATCAACGACGGATTTGTGTCATTAATACAAGATTTTGGTTGAATTAATGCATGATTTTGTGATGATTACGGAGGATTCAGATGGATCCTATAAAATCGGATCAGATTTGGTCGGAAGACACCGAGAAATTAGTTGTGAAGTGTTGTTGCAGAGTGCAGTCGTGAATTGAGCAAGGTGCTGATAACCATATAACAAGGTGCTGCGAGGTATGCTAGGCGAACTGGAGACAGTTGAGATTAGCATTGAAGTGGAGTCTCCCTTCATCCCGGTGGTTGTCGAGCAAAGAAGTTGTGTCATCTGCAGCTGTTGATCTTGGAGCCGAATTTTCCAATATGCCGGTGGGAGCATCAGTTGTCATTAATAAGTGACGAGGAGGTTAGCACTCCGAGTCCTCGCAGAGTAAGAGGGTGCTTCGGTCCTCCACCGCGACGGCAGGCGATGCTCAGGAATAGGTGGGGCAGTCCAGTTGCCCCATTCGTGAGTCTGCCCCATGGGTGGGACTGTCATCCAGTGACATCCTTGGGTATATATATCCCTCCCATTCGACCAGATGCCACCCCACGCAAGATAAACCCAAAATAGAAGTATGGAGTGAAGATGTTGACACTCCCGACTGGAATAGAGTGCTATGTGGATATTAGGCCGGCATTACTGCACCTGCGTTATGATGACCATGATATGGTGGCCTACTTTGACATTACATCCACCCCCTATGTGCCTGAGACATGACTTTCCCCAACACCGGCGGTACAAGACTAGGCACGTGGATTGAAGTAGGTTGGCTTTTTAGGGCTTCTTAACATGCCACATTTTGGGCGATTGGCGAAAGTTAATGCATGCATAAAGCAGCTCCTCGCGTGCTTTCATGGTGGGTTCGTTGTGGCTGGATAGCGAAGTCCCGGTCATTGTCGATTTAATTGCATATATAACCGGCTTGCCTAAGAATGGAGTCGATCCATCGCAGTTCATCCAAGGGAAGGAAAACGACAAAAAGCAGGCATTGTAGTTGGCACATAAATATGGCTTAGAAACGGATGGCCGTGGATATCACACTAGCAACTGCAATGATCAGGAGGTACTCACAAGCATTAAGATACTATCCTGCAAGATGGTTAGGGGTGGTCGACCTAACCAATGCAACTCGGGGATTGTTGCATGCACAGAGCAATGTGCGGAAGGGGTCCAAATGAAATGGTCCCTGTATCTCTTGAATCAATTAATGGAGGACGTTGTGGTGGTCCAATCGGGAAAAGGTGCCTTCACATACAGTTGGTTGTTGCTGTTGATCGCCTTCGTCGCATGGAAAGAGCCTGGCACGTACCAGGGCATGGACTGTACAGCTGCAGTAGAACGATGGGGGGCGCGATATCAAAATTTGTGGTATGTACGGGAGCCAGAGAGACTCTGGTATTTCCAATTGCAGTTTTGGTTGTATTGAAAGGTGCTTTGTGCCGCGGCAACACAGGTCCCGCGAATATCTGAAGAAACTATAGAACGGTTCAAACCTGTCATGGCATTTGCAATTCGGCCGCATACCATACACATACAAGCTTGCCAAGATCTCAATCGGAAATGGTTGCATACCTCATATAAGGTGATGTCCAAAGGCTTGGAGGCTACTGTGAACGAGTGGCCGGAGGCATGGAAACAACCCATGAGTTTGGCGGAGATAGAAGCCAGTGGCTCAGTGTTGGGTGCAAATGATCGGGTATCGGCACAGGACTAGCAGAGTCACCATGAATCAGGGCACCAATTGACCAAAACGATATCAGATGACAGCGACCGTGACCTTGAAGAAAACCGCTCGAAAAGGTATCACGAGCATGCAAAGATCAGCGGGTTGTCCTTGCCCGCCGAGGCATAGTTGGGTCGCCTACTCACAACGCTCAATATTGCATCCTCTGCGGCAACAGACAAGATGGCCAGGAAAGCGGATGAAGGATTCCATGCGATCATCGCTTGGTTAGAGTCCCTGTCTGATATGGTTTGAGGAAAGGTACCAAAGAAAGCAACGACACCAACCTTTGGCGCAATCAGCACTGAGTTGCAGGTGAGGAATGTGGAAATTCCCCCAACTGCGATTGTGACTGAAGATACGACAGTAAACACGTTGCTGCAGCAGTTGAAGATGGTGACCCTCAATGTTAATGCATTTCCCTCGGAAGGGTTTACCACTATGTAGGCTACTACTATCAAGGAAACGACAGACCGACTATGGCATATCAGTGGTATGTGTGTCCGACTACAGACGAGTGAAGCCAATGCCAAGCGCACTATCGAAGAATTGAAAGCCAAGGATGCTTCCGCACGACAGGCCGTGGATGAAATTGAAGCACGCATCAAGGAAGAACGGGCAGAGTATGCACGCGAAATCGAAGGCCTGAAAAAGGAACATGATTTCCTTATTGTCGAAAAGGCTCGTCTATGGGACGACAGTGTACGGGTTGACCAAGCGATCACAGAAGACTATCAACATGTGATGGAGCCCACTGAAGAGGTGGATGTGCTCCACTGGGTGCAGCAACTAGGAGCTGCCATTATTCAGTTGAGACAGGAGAATCGCAAGTTGAAGGCCCAGATGAAACCGGGTACGCCTCAAGCTGAAGTGGATGAACGAAGAAGGGCAATTAAGGAAGTTGCCGCTCAAATGGAGGAGCTGGAGACACAGGAAACCAAGCTCACGGTTGACACTATACAATTCTAGGGCCGCATTGTTCATGATGAGTAGGTTGAACAGCTAACTAAGTATCGACAAGAAGCGGAGGGACAGTTGGCCACAATGAAAGCCCCAATGCGCACAATGCAACCACAAGAGCAAGTTGCTAAGTCTCAGGAGCTAAAATACTTGCAACACCATGTCACCAAGGTAGACGAGCGACAGAAGACATGCACGACCCAGTTAGAGGAGTTCCAGGACAGCGGCGACAAATTCATGGTGTAGGCTAGTGAAGCTCTGCAGGTAGTGCAGAAATGTCGACAACAGGTGGTGGAAAAACTTACAGATCACCCATCTGTAGAAGACGTGGTCGATAGTCAGTCAGCAGCGATGGAAGCCAAGGAGGTGGTGTAGATAGTTGAACATCCATATGAGGACTTCAAATTCAAAACGACGGAGCACACTGTATCCAGTTAATGTGGCTCGAGGGAGAGCCACAAGATTGTGTTGGGGGCCTGTTGGCACTTGGCAGGTGATTTGGTAAGATGGTATCGGAGCATCTTCGATGCTGCGACAAGGCAGAAGATGGTGCGAAAGGCGACGAGTGAAATATTTTTTTGTGCAGGTGTTGGTCAATTGTACCGCGGATTGCGGGTTTTGGGTCATTGGACCACATATTATGTACTGTTGAGTCAGTTATACCACAGAATGCGGGTTTTTTTGGTTGTTTTTGGACTAGGTCAGTTAGATATTGGGTCATTTGTCCATAGTGTCAGTGAGGAAGTTGTTAGTAAGTGGACAAGAGTTGTAAGGCGAAATCCTATATATAGATAAGAATTGTAAGTGTTGAGGAGAGAATTTGGCGGAAGAACAATGTGAAGCTTTGATGTTGGTTGTATGATTTCCGAGTATGTTTTGATGTCAAGAGTCATTGCGGAGATCTAGTTTTTGCAAAGACATTGTATCTCGGTTGACAATGATAATATGATGGAGCTATTTTGGTGCAATCTTTGTGTTCAAATTGTTCAGTTATGATAATGCGATGTTGCAATATACGAATAATGTCATGCTTCTTTGATGCGATACTTGCTTTACAATTACTGTTGTTGCAATGATGAATGTTTGGGTTGAATATCGTTTTGATACTATGTTCAATGCTTAAAGACCTCTATTCTAGTGTTGCAATAAGTGTAACTGCTATAGCCGTGACCATCCTCCTTCATTCGGCGGAAACGTGGTTCCGTCCACTCTCCCTTGATCGCCTTGGGGGAGACCTCATCTGCTCTGCAGGTGTTTCTGGGCAGGGTCAAACCTGTCCGGGTCGGTGCTCAGGGAGATCACGGTGGGTTCGGGTCGACAGTGATGGGAACCCCTGTCGACTGGGTTTGAGTCAACAGTAAGGTAAAGAGAGGAGATGCTAGCTTAGAGAAATTTTCAATAAAGCGTCTATAATAACCAACATGTCCAAGAAAACTATCTACCTCCCTTTACATTCCAGGAATAGGGATGTTCATAATTACCTTTATTTTGGCAGGGTCCACTTGTATTCCTGCAACAGATATAGTATGTCCGAGGACTATACCTTCACTCATCATCATACGACATTTTTCGGTGCCGAGGGATAGGTGAGTATGTTCACAACGTTTTAATAATTTTTCCAAGTTTTCCAAAGCCTCATCAAAGCTACTGCCATAAGGGGTGACATCATCCATGAAAATTTCCATACAATCGTTAACCATCTCAGAAAAAATTTCCAATCACAGCTCGTTGAAATGTAGCCAATGCGTTGCATAATCCAAAAGATAGCACCCTATATGAAAAGGCCATCAGGGACATGTGAAAGTATTCATGTCTTGGTCTTTAGGGGAAATTTGAATCTGATTATACCCACTAAAACCATCTAAAAAGTATTTTTTTTTTTACCAGACATGGTATCCAAAACTTGATCAATAAATGTCAAAGGGAAATGGTATTTTGTGTAGCTTTATTCAACTCTCGATAATCCACACATATACGCCATTTAACATTTGTTTAGGAACAATTACTAATGGATAAACCCAATCACTATGTGAAATGGGATAAATAAATCCATCCTTTAAAAGTTTCTGAATTTTCTCTTTCACAATGTCTCTCAAATTTGGATTCATTCTGTGTTGACGTTGACATATGGGCCAACAATCACTTTTAATGTAAATGTGGTGAGTACACAATTCAAAGGGAATACCTCTCATGTCTGTGTATTCCCACGCAAAAGATCCCTTATACTATTTCAACAACGTAGTCAAACTCTCCAAGTCGTGAGGTACTGCTAGATTGGGATTAACATTCAAAGATTTTCCAGGCTCAATCTCGATTGAAACACTCTTCGAAATCTCAATTATGGGAACAATTTCAGCATTAAATGTTTTAGCTAAGACATCCTCAGTAAGTTCTTCTTGATCAAATTCACTAATGGCTCTATCCAGGATATGATATGCATGTTTGGTAACCATCGTTGGTTCACTAATGAAACTGTTGATGGTATCATCCTCGTTTTCAATTGTAAAATTAAAGGCCCTCCCTATAGTAGGAAGAGGCTGAGTGCTTTCTTCCTCTTCCAAATCTATGCACAATGGAATTTCAGCATGTAAACTTGTTTTAGGTGGAGGATATAGGGTTAATATTTTCATGTCATTTCCATCAGATATTGTCATAGATCCTAATCTACAGCTAATGTATGCATCTCCTGTGGCTAACCAAGGTCTGCCTAGAATTAGTGGATGTCCCCCCAACTGATATTTAGGTTGTAGAACAAGAAAATCTATCGGGTATTCCCATGAATCAATAGAGACTTCCAAGTCATCCAAAATTCCATCAGGTATAATCATGGACCTATCAACCAATTGTAATATAGTGGGGGTTGGTATGAGGTTAGTCATCCCTAATTTCTTTACGGTTTCGATAGTCATCACATTTATTGATGCACCCAAATCAACTAAAACATTGGGAATCTCAATATACCTAATATGCACTATAACAGTGGTATTTCCTGGATCATCATATTTAGCCAAAGGATCCTTTCCCATCATCAATTCAAACAATTTCCCAACCACATGGACTGTAAGAGGATCCTTAGGCTTTATACCCGGCTTCTTAACACATAGGTCGCTAACAGTTTTAACATAGATAGGCACATCATGTAGGGCTTGCAATAATGGAATTTTAACATAAATATTCTTTAGTTCCCCTAGAATATTGAAGCATGGTTTCTCTACTACTTTCTGTAAGGCTAGTCGCTCAGGATATGGTGGATTCTTGGAATCCGTACATGGGTAGCTTCAACGTGTGTTTCAAGAAAATGTTTCAGAAGGTGTTTCAACATCCTCAATAATGGGGATTGCCATGCTTATTGGGATTTCTCCATGTTTATTTGTTTGTTCTCCAGTCACAGAGGATGGAACATCCTTAAAGATAATGCGTTCTACCACCCTTCCAGATCGTAGATATAATTCAGTACATGGAATAGGAGTGATAGAGTAAGTTGGCATGTTTGATGTTTCAAATTTCTACACTGCCTTATTGTTGGGGTTAGGATTAGGTTAGGAAGGCAGCTGAGGTCATAAAGGTGCATTAATTGGTGCATCGTTAGTAGGGAGTTTCAACTATGGTTGTTGATACCCTGGTTGAGGGAATGGATTCCCTGGATAAGGACTTCTCCAACTTGGAGCCCAAGGAGTTAGCTGATTTGGATGAGGTGACCATGACATCAATGGGGTAGGATATTGCATTGTAAGTTGAGTAGATGGATTCCATTGAGTATCGAGACTAGAATATTGTGGATGAAATTGATTATTCATGTTATTCCAAGAATTAAAAGATGTGGTAGGATCTGGATTCATACCCGGAGCAGGAGGTTGCCAAGGCTTGTTTTGTGAAATGAAGTAGGATTTTTCCACATCCTAACTTGATGCCTGAAGGAATGCCTTAAATTTTGGCAGTGAGGGGCAATCCTTAGTATTGTGATCCAAATTACATAAATCACATAAACCACATGCCTTTACCTTGTCAAGTGTGCATTCCCTTAATGAATGATTCTTTCTACATTTAGCAAAAAATATGTCCAATGCAGATTTTGCCTTGGTCTATTTCTGCTTTGCCTTTAAAACATCCAATTGTGAGGAAATATCACTCATCATATCAGTCTTAATTTTTTTGATAAGATTACTTATTTTTGCTCGTGTAGCTCCACCACTAGCTGAATTTTCTGCCCTTGTAAGGACATCTCGGTCTCTTGTGTTGGTTCTAGAATATATTCTAGAGTATCTTCGACACAGATCCACAATATGATCAAAAGAATCCCTTGAGATGTCCCCCTTCTCGAGCAGATTAAGAATATCTAGACAATCTTCTCTAATTCCCCGCAGATTGAGATGTCCTCCAAAATTTCATCCTCTTTTTGAACCATTTTGAACAATTCTTCTCTCATATCCTTGGTTCTACAATAATCCTGATATTTAGCAAGGAATACTGATTTCATTTGGTCCCATGTTGTAACAGCCTCACCACCTAGACTCATAAACCAACGTAGGGAAATTCCCTTTACAGTAGCAGGAAACAATTTTAACTTTTGTTCACTGGTGGTATAGTCATAACTTCGACATAGAATGTCAAATTCAAAGAGAAACTCATCTGGATCTTCAATAGACTTACCATAAAAATTTGGCAATACCGAGGGTGAAATCTTCTTCATGGGAGCCACCCCGGGCGTTTATCGAATGGAAAATTCAAGTGTAGCAACTATCTCTCCATGTTGATTATTATTGTTGTCCCCCATCTCCTCTTCATGATCATTAGGGTTCCCTGACTTTCTTTGTTCTCTTAGTTATTCATATTTTCCTCGTTCTTCTGCTCTTCTCTCCTTCCTTCTTCCTCCAATTCTTGTCGATAATCCAGCCACTCCTCCTTAGCTACTTCATGCCCGTTAATTCGATAAATATCCTATGGATTTCTTGTACCCACAACACTCCCATTATCTTCTGGAGGTCGCTTATCAGAAGTGGGGGTTGGAACTTCTGTTACCTTCTCCATGGTTGATACTGATGATTCAAGCTTGGGGAGAATAAATCTTCCTCCTCCTAAAGATGTTCGCGGAAATAAAGTTCCAGTAGAGGAATCATCTCTGGCAATCAGTTCATCAACAAATGTCGCTCTTCCTATAACTGGATTACCACCATGACCTCTTCCACCTGCAAGGTTAGTGTTTTTAGGGGTTTCAGGTTCCTTTCTTTTTGTATTCATGCAAGCTTAGATAACATACTTGTTTTTTGTGGTAAGAACCCATTCATTCTGTCGAAGGATGCAGAACTCTTCACTGCATCTTATCGTCCCTGCAACCTCAAAAATCAAGATATCTAAAGAAACAACTTAATAAGATACACTCTATGTTTACCAATTACCTTTCCCGAAAACCACACCAAAATGATGGTCACTTTGATTGCCTATTAATTCATACACAAAGTGCTCAATATAAATTGTCAACCCAGGGAAGTCGGGTTATTTCAAAGGTAATCAAGAAAAATATATGCATAAACATTCAGTAACTGATTAATCAACTATAAGTCACCCAATCCACTCAAGGAATGGTTGCAACCTAATTACTAAGTCTGTGCTCTGCTCACTGTTCAATGCAATCTTCAAACACTAATTCAATTACCAGAAAATCAAAAGAATTCACAATCCTTCTAATTGCATCAATCCTAAAAATAACTGCTTCAAGAATGAAATGGCTAAATTATTTTTGCAAGAAGTTAAATCCTAAATCATCATCATAAAACGGGTCCAATCCTCAACTGCAATATTTAATTATATATAGAATTAATCCTCCTGGATATAAATCCATATTCCATCTACTAGTTTCAACAATTCATGAAAGGAAATAGACAGTAGTAAAATGCAGCAGCAAAGCACAGGTGTAACAACAATAATTGCACAATCCAATAACACACTTGCAAAGGGAAACTATGTAGTATTCAATCGATTATTTCAGCAAACCAAGAAAAACTATAATTGAAGAATCCTACACTCAATACTCGCATTGTTTCAGCAACTCGAAAATTAAATATAATTGCAATTCCACACCAAAAAAAAGAGAGGAAATAAGCAACTAGCTAATTAGGAAACTCTGGAAGAAGGTGGACCCTTGCCTCCTAACAGAGATGCCTCTAAACACTACAAGGAACAAGTACACAGAAGATCAGTAAAATACTACCAATTTCATTAATGGAATAAAATTCAGATACAGAGTTCTTCCACTCCTGTTATAATTTCTCTCAAAATAACCCTAACCTCTTTGAAGCATCCTATCTTCCTTTAAATACTAGACAAGACAATTCAGATCCTTCTAATTCAGACAACCATAAAGATCGAAGATCTCTAGGCTATCGAATAAATACCCAATAATAGAAACAATTACATTCATTCTTACATTGAGCTAAAATCTATTTCATAAGCATAAATGGTCTCAACAATTTTATTTGATCCAATACCAAGTGAGTTTTAGCTGGCCACGTGGATGGATAACTTAGGCTACTTCTGCAACAATCTGAACTGGAGCCCTAAAAAGATGTAACTACTTTCCAAGTACTTCTTCATACACGTGTATCAACAGGTTGATACACCTGAAATCTTTGTGGTTTCAGTTGCTTTCATCAATCTCTCACAATTCATCTTAATTAGGAGACAAAATCCATAAACACATGCAAACATTAGGAATTAATATAACAAAGTAATAATAAATTATACCTGCTCAAGATCATGCTTTTCCTTAGGAAAGACAACAACTTGGTTTAAATAATAAGGAGAAACAGGGAAAAAGGATCACAAGAGAAGTGAGCAAAAAGGGTCATTTTTGGCACACAACATATATTCATAAACATGATTCGATTTCCTACATTTCATATTTTTACTAAAAGAAAGATTCATTGTGTATGTGTCTCAAAATATCCATGAAAGATGAGGGATGTCTCCTTTTTCACTTTTCTATTGCATCTAATGCGCCAAAAGTGACCTGCATTAGCTTGCACTCAGTCCTATATATTTAAAATTTTAATAGTGAGATGATGATGGTGGTGACTCTAAACATAATATTGGAGAGTAGACATCACTATTCACACAAAAGAAAATATTGAATAACTCAATATTTATAGTAGGTTGTAACTCCATTATATAGAGTTCACAAGTTTTTTTTAGATCTAAGTTATTCTCAATATACTAGGAGAGGTTGAGAGAATATCTCAACCACACACCAAGTTTGGACTCCTAGTATGTGAGAATATCTCTCAAAAAATTATTTAACAACTCTGATATACTATAGAACATGATAAACATTATCTCTAACACTTCCCCTTAATGTTTATCTTCTTGTGCTTAGTTTTGTTGCCTTGGCCTTCATCTTGGTCATATCCTTGTGTTCTATCATTTTCATCCTTTTACTTTCCTCATGATCATCTTTTGTCTTCCATATAGTTGGGATTCAGTGTTCTCCTTCATTTCCCTAGCTTACCCTCATCATAAACCATCCTAGGATTTTGCATCTTACCCCTATGATGCAAATACATCAGTGCGAGACCCAATGTTATTGCAGTCATGACTAGAGAGAGAGTGGTAAAAAGTAAACCACCCCTTAGGAGTTTGGAAACCACCACAAGCTTAGCACATGAGTGGGGGTGCATTGCATCCATCCACAAGGGAATGTGCGATGAAATATTAGTTGTCTGCTGAGATATCAGATAAGGTGACAACCATCTGATTGAATGGTTTGGGAGCAAATTTTGGAGATCACCATGTTGGATGCGACCTATCATAGGATGAGGATGAAGAACATTGAAGGTAAAGTTTGATGGAAGAAGTCACTATGGTGTATTGGGATCCAAGATGTCATAGGTATGGCATTAGAGTTGTGGCTAAGAGGTTAGGCTAGGAAAATTCAATGTCGAGGCTTGATAGTGTATCGAGTTAGTCTTGTTAGAGTTCGAGACCTCGCAATGTTTTAGGATTTCATAGATCAGAGTTGCATGATGGAGTCATTGAAGGGAAACATAAGAGAGTCATGGAGGAAAAACCAGAGAGGAAAGGGAGATACATCAAAGCTGATGTATTGGAGGTATGTAGATAGGCCATTGGGGGGGGCAACATGAAAGATATGATAATGCATCGAAGTGTTGGCCCTTGGAGTGCCATTCCAATGAGAGAAACAAAAGATCATATGAGTGGTAAACATAAAAACAATTACTTAGAATAACCTCCATCTCTTCCAAACCCATTACCTCATGTGCATCCCTACCATCCTGGTGATACTAGTATTTATTCCATCATTGAATGTTATGTTGAAAAGTTTGTAGCTTTCAATGTGATCTTCATGTATTCTTCCAAAATAGTGTTATGATTGGAAAAATATCTACTCTATCTACTATATGAAGACTCAACACCATGATCCTTAAACTATGCACCAATTCGTACACGACGATAATTATAATCTCTCCCTCTCCTCATTTTCAACTATGCCAAATAATGGTTGAGTCCTGGATCTAAACGCTCACTAGAATTTACTGATACTAGAAAGGGATGCACATTAGTACATTTGGAGATGTCAAACTTTATCCTTATCAAATTGAACATGTGATCCATTATGATAAGAATGTTTTTTCCAATAGTGTATGAGTCTACATGTATCCTTATTGTGACATGTCTACTACCTACCATCCTCTCAAATTGGTAATTTCTACCTCTTCTCTTAAATCTAGGCAATACAACTACCAAAGTTAAGGAATGTGATATTATCAAATAGTGCATGTACTATATTCTCACTAATGAAATACCTACATAAGAGGATTTGGGGGCATAAATAGATAATTTCATCATTAGTTTGGTATATCACATGATACATCAAGAAGAAGCTACTTGCAATATGGATACTCCTCTTTTTTCTACCCATGTACACCTCTAAATATCATTAGTCATGCATTTTAACTAAATCAACCATTAGTTCAATGATCATTTGGTTATATACATAGTTTCTTGTGACAAACTCTAAAATACACATCCAGCCATGGCATAGAAAAAAGTTATTATGAACCATATTCCAAAGGTTACAAATATATAAGTTTTACGAAAACATATTATTTTTTTTTATATTTCTGTTCTATTTTTCTTGTGATGTAACTCTTTAACAGAAAATACACCATGTTGTTTTTTCTACCATAACTTTTTCATTTGTTAATCATTTTATAAAAAAATTATATGTTGTACTATTAGACACCTACCTCTACATGCTATAAAAAATCCAATCCTTCAACATTACATTAAGACCTTGAAAAACTGCACCAACACTTGGTGAACTGATTTTGAGGTCTCCTCCCTTCGATAATTATAAAAAAATTGAAAACATACTGTTTTTTTGTTGTTGTAAAAATATCACTGCACTAGTACTACTTGTTATTAACATGTTTACAAGATTTCATTAATTGATTCCGTCATTTAGGCACTCAAAGGAGACACCAACAAGGACATATACCTTATGATTTTCCAAAAAATAAAATGTCAATGTTAGAAAACAACACAATTGTGCTAGTTATGAAAATTTTCAATAAATGAAAGTTATATATATTCATAAAGGTTATTCAATCTCTTACCGTTTTTATCTTTTTTACTAAAAGAAAGTTTCATTGTGTAGGTGTCTCAAAATATCCATGAAAGATAAGGGATGTCTCTTTTTTCACATTTCTATTTCATCTAATGCACCATAAGTGACCATCATTAGCTTGTACTCACTCCTATATGTCAAAATCCTCACAGCAGATCTAAGAGTTGATGCATACCTCACAAGAAAGATTAATATTAAGCAGGAAAATAGAAGAAGAGTGGTCAATACAGTGTAAAGGAGCAACATAATTATGATATAGTAGAACTCAAATAGAAGCTGAATAAAATCACACACTAATTCATTAATCATAATATGAACAATAAATAATACAATGGTGAGAGGATTCGAATGCCAAGATGGCAATTTGAATTAGCATTCATGGAGTGATCATCAAATCAATAGAGTGTCATCAAAGCACAATTAGGAGTCCTCATCATCATCAGTTGAGTCATCAATGCACAAGTAACTGTCAACCTGATGTCAAACTGAGTCTAACTAAGTGTGGTAGGTTTAACTGGCACATGGAGGCACTAACTGAATGAAGGAGGCTCAGTGGAGGGCGCATGAGGAGCTAACTGGAGTCAGAATGGCCAGTCTAGTCTCACTGGAGGTCCATCGGAGTGATACAGTCAGTTGAGAGTCATTATAGCCTTAAATCAAGGAAATAACTAAAGATAACTCAACTAACTGAAGTGCAATTGAGCGGTAGGTGAGAGAGGGCGCATGGGATGCATGCAATTGCATGCAGGGCGCACTAAGCACTAGGAGGTCTAAAACTGATCAGAAAGAAGCTCTCGGGGCTAGCTAACTGAGGGCTAGGTGCTGAGACTAATGACGGGGATGCATGCAAAATCATGACTGCATGCAAAATGCATGCATGACTGAAAAATGCAAAAGTGGAAAATGCTGGTAGGACTAGGATGGAGTATAGCAATATCCCAACATTATATATTTAAAATTTTAATAGTTAGATGGTGATGGTGGTGACTCTAAACAAAATATTGGAGAGTAGACACCAATGTGCACACACATAAGGTTTTATTGAATAACTCAATATTTATAGTGGGTTGTGACTCCATTATATAGAGTTCACTAGTTGTTAGTACATCTAAATTATTCTCAATATACTAGGAGAGGTTGAGAGAATATCTCAACCACACACCAAATTGGGATTCTTAGTAGGAGAAAATATCTCTCAACCAATTATCTAGTGACCCATGTATACTATAGAACATGATAAACATCATCTCTAACACTCTGCCTTAATGCTTATCTCCGTGTGCTCAATTTTGTTTCCTTGGTCTTCATCTTGTCCATATCCTCACGTTCTATCATCTTCATCCTTTGACTAGCCTCATATTCATCTTTTGTCTTCCATATGCTTTGGATGTAGTGTGATACTTCATTTTACTAGATTCACCTTATCATAGATCATCCCATGATTTTGCAGCTTACCCCTATGATGCAGGAACATTAGTTTGTGACCAGGTGCTATTGCAGGAATGACTAGAGAGAGTTAGGGAAAAAGTGAAGCACCCATTAGGAGTTTGGAAATTTCCACATGCTTGGGGTAGGAGTGTGAGTGCTTTGCATCCATCCACAAGAGCATGTGCAATGAAATCCGAGTCGTTTGTTGAGATATCAGATGAGGTGAAAACCATCTAATTGAAAGGATTGGGAGAATTTTTTTTGGATCATCCTATTGGAAGCGACCTATCAAAGGTAAAATATGAATAACAACAAAAGTGAAGTCTAGATAAGAGCACAGATAGAGAGAAAAGGATAGAGATAGAGACTGAATAAGACAAGGCAACACACATAAAAAAGGGAGGAGAAGTCTCCAAGTACGAGCATATATAGAGAGCAAGGGATAGAGATAGATATGGAAGAAGAGGGGAGAACACAACAACAAAAAAGGAAAAAAATTAGTGATAAGACTAAAAATAGGAAGAAAATATAGGGAGAATACAATACGTAGAGAAGAGGCACACAAAATCCATGTGCAAGTTGAGTAAACAAAGTATCAGAGCACTTTCCTTGGCACAAGTGGGAAATTTTTTTTCTTTTTTTGGGCAGCGACTTTCAGATCAATTTCTGAAACTTTCTGCACAAAATCAGAAGAAACCGATCGCATATCTGAATTCCTCTTTAAAAAATACGCAGTTTCAAAAAACAAATCATCTCATTTGGAGTTCTAAAAGCGGAGATTTCGCGGATTTAATATCAGCAATTTTTCAGGATTTCGGTGACGGCCGCGGAAATTGCGGCGAGAAAATCTTTTGACCGAGTGCCCAAATTTCTATTCTGCTTTCATGGGTAGAAGCATAGTGGTTGTTCCAGTTCCAGAAACAGTCTATAAGAGCGATTCTGAGCAATATAGATCCGGTTTTGAACATTGGGTGGAATTTCTGCCCAAATTTTTTCTGTTGTAGGTTCGGATTTGAGAATAATCCCTATCCGCTTAACTGTGGGAAGTACTTGATTATAATCCCTAAAACTCATTGTGAGGAGTACCACAGGAACCCCGAAGTAGCTGGCCCATTGAGAGGACCTTCCAGCGAAAAGGGCAACGACCCCTACCTGATTGACTAGTTCCCACCCGTGAGGTAAACCAAGAGCTGTCGTTTGTGGCAAAGCGGTTATCAGTTTTACCCGAGCCGTGGAGTGAGGGGTACTGCCCCAATACGCAAGCTGTCAGACAGCATTGGTGGCCGAGTGAAAACCCTGAACTATTAGGAAGCCGCACATACCTGGGGTCCATATCTACTTTCAGCTGAACTATTGTCGATCACTGCTGCGCCGTTTCAGATCCATTTTGCAAGCCGTTCCAGATCCAGCCATTCGGCGTTGTTCCAGATTCCTTCTGAGCCGTAGCCGCTCCAGTCTGAAAAAAAAATAAAAATAAAAAATAAAAAAAATAAAAAAAAAAAGGTTTTCCTCCATATCTCCCTTGTTTTACCTCTGTTTCCCTTGAAATTTTTAGGGAACCCCTGTCATTCCATTCTGTATCTTTCATTCCTGAGGACCCTATCCTCAATTCCCCTTCCTACAGCCCGAAATCTCACATTTGCCTATTTTTAGGGTTTGCCATAACTTCCTCAGATTTCACCCAATCACCTTCAAATTTTACCACAGAGTTCCTTTCTGAATTCTGCTTCTTTGTTCCCCTCTGCCAAATTTTCCCATTCTTTCACTCCGCTTTTGAAATCTTCATTTTTTCTTCCCTGTCTATCCAATAGTGTCCAAAACCTAGTCAAACCCCAATTATCCTTCTGATTTTTTCCCAAATCCAACTTTTCCCTTACTGAAGTAGTTCCTGTTTTTGTTTTCCTACCCAGTCAACCAAAAAAAAAAACAAAAAAAACCTGGTTATGGTTGTCACCTGTGCAGGAGCACACACCATGGAGGAAGCACTGGCAGCCATCCAAACCAAACTCCAAGATCTGGATGAAAAATTTCTCAGCCTCCATCTAAAGCATTCAGCCATGAACAATACCAGACAGCCTGAATCTTTTGCAGCCACTGGGTTCTCTGCTTCTAGCAATTTTCGTGGGCCGAAGCTTGATTTTCCTCGCTTCAATGGTACTGATCCGACTGGATGGATATACCGAGCAGAACAATATTTCAGTCTGCATAATAATTTTGATGTTCAGAAAGTTCCACTTGCATCCTTTCATTTGGAACAGGAAGCCCTTCAATGGTACCGTTGGTACATCAAAGCTCATCCCGAGCCAAACTAGACAGATTTTTGCCAACTCATTTTGCCATGATTTGGTCCTAGTGCTTTTGACGACTTCACAGGAGCACTCACTAAACTTCACCAAACTGGCACAGTGATAAAGTATCAGATGGAATTTGAGAAACTAGCCAATCACACAGAAGGATTGTCTGATGAATTCTACAGGAGTTGTTTTATCAGTGGTCTCAAGGATGAAATCCGCTCAGAGGTCAAAATGTTTTGTCCCAACACAATGATGGAAGTCTTAGGGTTGTCTAAGTTGGCCGAGGACAAGATCGCAGCTCAACAACGCTCCAAACCCACCTTTGTTCCCTTCAGAAATATGGGTTCCCAACGACCTCCCATCACGCCTGCTCCTCAACCAACTCCTATCAAGAATTTGTCTGAAATAGAAATGCAGGCACGTCGAGAAAAAGGGCTTTGCTATAATTGTGATGAGAAATTCACTCGGGGACATAGATGTGTTCAACAAAAGCTCTATCTCTTGGATGTGGATTTTTCGCCTGCCTTAGAACTTGGTGAAGAAGCTATAGATACAGTAGATGATCCGGTCGACATGCAACACCCTCCTGTTGACACCCCATCTCAGGACGACCCACCCGAGATCTCTCTCCATGCTGTAACCAACGTCACCACCCCACAAACAATGCGGGTTCGGGGATACTTCAAGAAGCTCCCTCTTACCATACTCATTGATTTTGGTAGCACTCATAACTTCATTGACCCTCGAATTGCCAAACAGGCTGATTGTTTTGTCCATCCTTGCTCCAACTTTGAAGTCATGGTTGCCAATGGGGGCAACTTACCTTGCAAGGGGAAGTGTCACAATGTGCGTATCTCTATGGAAGATTATAACCTACGCTCTGACATGTTTTCCTTGCCCTTAGGCGGATGTGATGTGGTTTTGGGCGTTCAATGGTTACGCACACTTGGCCCCATCTTATGGGATTTTGCTGAACTTTGGATGCAGTTTAAATTCAATGGGGCACAACACAAATTTAGGGGCTTACAACCAGGGTCTCTCTGCATCATCAGTTGGAATCGCCTGGAAAAAATTCTTAAGAAGAATTCACATGGTGTCATCGCTCAGCTTAATTCCATTCAGATGCACCCATCAACAGTCTCCACTACTCCCTTGGATAGATATGCAGGTATCTTTGTTGAACCAATGATCTTGCTGCCTTCAAGAGACCTTTCCGGTAAGAATGTAGCCACATCTACCTCTCAGCAGGAAATGATGGCTATTTTGCATGCAGTACAGAAGTGGCAGCCATACCTATTAGGCAATTATTTCTGCATCAAGACTGATCTCCCGAATCTGAAAATTTTTCTGGAACAATGGGTCTCCTCCCCAACACACCTGCAATGGGTTATCCAACTCATGGGTTATCCCTATGTGATCACTTACAAGAAGGGTAAGGACAATATGGTGGAAAATGCTCCTTCTCGCACAATTGATGACCCAGTTTCTCTTACATCTCTTTCTCTGCTTGTTCCAAATTGGTTGCAATATGTTCAACAGGGCTATCTCTTCTATGAACTCCATGCTTCTTCATCAACAGGGCACTCTGGGTTCTGCAAAATGTATGACCAGGAACAATGTAACTTCTTTTGGCCGGGACTAAAAATGACAATTCAACAGATGGTGGCTAATGATGATACTTTCCAAGTCAACAAGGGGGAACCGACACTCCTTTCGGGATTGATCAAACCCTTTCCCATCCCTACACAGCTTTGGCCAACTATTTCTATGCATTTCCTAGCAGCACTCTGGTGGTACAATACCACATCTCAAAGGACACCATATGAAGCAGTCTATGGAAAAACACCGCCAGTTCTTCTTCCATACACCCTTAGCAGCTCCCCAGTTCAGGAAATTGACTCGGTTCTTCGAAACCGCGATCAGATTCTTCTCATTCTGCAGGACAATCGTCACATGGCCAGAATTCGCCGGAAACAACAAGCCGATCAGCACCGTTCTGAGCGCATTTTCCACCCAGCTGACAGGGTTCTTCTTCATCTACAGCCTTCCAAGCAATCCTCCTTGACACTCCAAAGGCGTCAGTGGCCCGAAATGCAAACCGAGGATGCTACCGGGGAACCACTCCTTTAGATTCTGCAGCAATTTCTCCAACCAAAGCTTTGACGACAAAGCTTTTTCTAAGGGAGAGGGGATGTTAGGAACCTATGTCAACCCTTCTCTTTACTATGTTAGTATATTGTTGTTGGACGCATATGCTTTGTAAGTCGTCTTGTAGTATTTGTTGATCCGTAGTTTATATTAGCCCATAGTATTGACCCATAGTATTGGACGCATATGCTTTGTAAGTCGTCCTGTAGTATTATATGTCCCATGGTTTTGACTCATAGTATTGGGCATAGACTTAGTATATAAGTGTGTGTTGAGGTCATTGAAGGCACCGTGAAGTTAATTGTATTGAGCTTTCTCAAAGGAGGTTGCCCCGTCGAAGTGGCCCGTGATCAATATAAAAGTGATTCTGTTCTGTTATTTCTGATATCTTGTGTATTTGCATTAATTAATTATTGCAGGTTCATCACATATCCGTCATTGAACTGGTGTCACAATGTTGCTTGCTTTTCACTATGAAATTTTTACTCCTCAAAAGGTAGCCAATCATATTTGACTAGAAATCAGTGGTTGCCTGTAAAATTACTCAATATACATCATACTCCAAACATACGTTATACTGGCCATATATTTTACCCGATCTTTGCTCACTGTGAAAACGTACATTAGACTCGAATGCTATTAACACCTTGCTAATCTCACTTCTAGACTAACAAAATAAGATTGGCCTGCCCATTCCATAATGTATGGGTGAAGTAAAAGTGCATGCTCTTACGATGAGCACTTCGATGAGTCCAGTTATTATTGCTTCCGCAACATAATATCAACATTTTTCTGCAACTATTCATAGCTCTCCAGCCATTATGGATTTATGTTTCCATATCCGATGCACAACTCATTCCAGAGTTCCACAGTGATATAGAGAGGGAGGCCAGCTCTGAAGGCTACTATGACTTCCATGTCAATCATTGTTCGACAAAGAAGATGATACAAGCAACTGTATCCCTTGCTCCACGATTGCAAGTAAGATAAAGTGATCTCAAATAAGATTCTTCGACGCATCGTATTCGTCCTCAATATCTTTGAGACTGATCAAAGGAACGCCAACCATGTCACTGAATCTTTCTACTATTTGCAAAAACCCTAGCAGCTGCCGCGTTGGATTGAGAAAACTCCTTCAACGGTACCTGAAACAATCTCCAATGTTCAACGTCTTCCTTCCCCTATCTAATGAACGTGGAGTTTGTACGTGTTTCCATGAGTGGAGCTCGGCATCTCTTCTCAATGACAACCACGTCGGAAAAGAAATGCTTTGTTTCAGTTGCATCAACCTCTAGTTAGATATTAATGAAGATTTGCTTAATTTAGAAACAGTTGAAACCGTTTCCGTATTTCCTTCATCTATGTTGCTAATTAGATCTTGGTTTGTAGGATTCTAAACAGTTATATATTTGTAATGGTTTTCTCTTTATTCAATAAGAAATAGTTCTACTTTTCGTTTGTATTCTATTTTGGTATCAGAGCTCAGAGGGAGCCGTCCGCTATTCACTGTGGAGGACACACTGTGGAAAGCGATTATTGATAGTTTTTCTTCATTGAAAAGTCTGTGTGAAAGGTGTCCGTGGAGGGGCGTCTAGCTGCACTAAGGTAGCGGTTACCAGGATCTATGAAGGGGCAGCTGTATTGTGCCTAAGGCATAGATCGTTGTTTGCAGTGAAAAGATCGTGAAGCTGCTGCGTGGAGACTATGTTCACTACGATTACCCGATGGAGATTTGTTGTACCAGATCTTAGAAGATTCACTGTATTTAACCCGTGCGTCAACATATGAAGGAGGAATAGGAGCCTGCCGTGATCTATTGTAATCTGCACAGAGGAAGGAATGTTGCCCAGGAGAACACTGCTGGAGAAAGGGGCGAAAATATTGAATTTTCACGGGTCCTCAGGTTGAAGGGGCGCGAAAATTTGGTGGCACACTTCCAAATTATTTCGGTACAGTACTGTGTGCATGATAGACCCGTGGACGCCTTGTGAGTGCTCTTTGAAATGCTATATACAACTTTGATGTGAGCTCATGCTTCTTTAAGGAGATCAATACATGCCACTGCCATTATATGCAGCTGGGATTTGATTTGCAAAAGAAGGGAGTCGCCCGAGAAAAGACGTATTTTCCAAACAGAGCTATTTTCTTGAACTAGTGTTCTAGCAGCTATGACAAATTTCTTTCCCGAAAATTATATGAACGAAGCTTCTAAGCTTGATAGCGACAATTACATTGACTGGAAATTCAATATCTTAACAATATTTGAAGCATTGAATGTCTGGACTATAGTAAAAGGAGATGAAACCAAGCCCACAGGTGCTACTGCTGTAGACTAGGAGAAACGAGAAACGAAGGCAAAAGTGTTGTTGCGGCTGTCTGTCAAAGACAGCATAATCCCGCACATCAAAGATTGTAAAACTTCCAAGGAGACATGGGACATATTGAAAGGTTTGTATGAAACTACAAACTCCAATAGGATTCTGTTTCTGAAGACTAAGTTATTGTCCATCAAAATGGCAGCAAATGAGAATATCACCAGCTATGTTTCCCGGATTAAGGATTTATGTGATCAGTTAAGTGCAATTGGTGATACTGTTTCAAATACTGACATGGTAACTATTACATTAAGAGGTTTAATTAGAGGTTATCATGTCTTTATTTCAAGTCTAGGAGGTAGAGCAACGCCACCTACATTTAATGAGTTAATAGGGATTCTTCTACAAGAAGAAGAAAGAGTGAAAGTGTTTGAGTTGGACTCTCATTCTTCAGAATTGGCATTAATAGCAAAAGGGAAACAACCCTACAGGGGCAAGTCATGGGACAGAAACAGAACAGGCAAGTTTCAACCATGAAACCGAGGTATGACTCACTCAAAATCTGATTCACATGATAAGAAAAATGATGGTTTTTTTTACTATTGGAAACCTGGTCATTATGCTAAAGACTGTTATAAAAGGAAAGCTAATGAATCCAAGCAGAAGTTTAGAAAACATAATGGAAATTATGTGACAACCGACACATCTACCAATGAAGGTTTTAAGAATTTAAAGTTGTTTATTTCAGAAGTAGCATTATCTGCAGAAACTAATGATGAAAATGCATGGTTCATAGATTCAGGTGCCTCAACCCATATGTCTTGTGTCAAATAGTGGTTTGATGAATATCATGAGAGCACAGATGAAACAAAAATATACTTAGGAGATAATAGATCTCATAAGATTCAGGTTTATGGAGTAATATGTGTGAAATTACCTAATGGCCAAAAGAAACAGATTCATGATGTGTTGTATGTTCCAGGCATAAAAAAGAATTTGATTTTTGAATTTGAATGTAGAATTTATGCAGTCTCACTATCTTGTGAAGGATATTCAGAATCATTATAATGTCATAGCCACAGGGACAAGAATTGAAGGATTGTATAAGCTTGATGTCACAAAGTCCACTCATCAAGCATTGATATCTACTACAATGACAATTGAAGAGTTATGGCATTGCAGGTTTGGACATCTTAATCAAAATGACTTAGTGCTACTTCATAATAAATTGATGGTTGAAGGGCTTCTTGATTTGAAACATGAGCATATAGAATGTGAAGCTTGTGCATTAGGTAAGCAACATAGGGAAGAATTTTCGGTGCATAAAGAGAAGAAACAGAGAGAATTAATTGAATTAATACATACTGATGTCTGTGGTCCCATGAAAACCATATCACTTGGTGGTACGAGGTATTTTCTTATATTTGTTGATGACAAATCAAGATTTACTTGGGTTTATTTTATAAGGAAAAAGAATGATGTATTTGAATATTTTAAAGAATTCAAAATTATGGTGGAAAAGTAGACAGGTAAATGCATCAAGATACTCAGATCTGATCAATGTGGAGAATACACCTCATGAGATTTTGATAGCTACTACAAGAACAATGGGATCATTCAACAATTCACAGTGCCTTTTAGACCACATCAAAACAATGTAGTTGAAAGGAAGAACATGACATTAGTGGAATGTGCTCACAGCATGTTAAAAGGTAAAAATATCTAATGGCTTTTGGGCAGAAGCCATTAACACTACTGTTTATTTAAAGAATAGAAGTCCAACTAAGATTCTAGATTTAAAAACACCCTTTGAAGTTCTTTATGGCTATAAACCTGAAGTTGGTCATTTAAGAATATTTGGTTCCAAGGCATTTGCTCATATTCCCAAAGATGAGAGAAGAAAACTGGATGCAAAATCTATTAAGTGTACTTTTCTTGGTTATTGTGATGATCATAAGGCATACAAATTGTTTTATCTTAGTACACATAAGCTCATAGCAAGCAGAGATGTGATTTTTCATGAGACTACAGATGAATAAATAAGTAAGGATGATGTCTAGCATACTCCTTATAACAATGATGTTCATGTGAAAATTGATATAGATAATGAACAGGAAAAGGAAAAGGAACAGGTACAACAACAAGGTGAAAGCAGCGTAGATACTCCAACCATTCCTACGCCTCAGAAAAAAAGAGATGAGAGTATAGAAAGTGGTGTACCACTGAGGAAGTCAACAAGAACAATTCAAATACCCTCCAGGTGTAATGACTATGCATCGATGACACAAGTAATGAATGTTGTAGAACCTACTTCTTATGAACAAGCCAAAAATCATAAGGACTGGAATACTACAATGAATGAAGAATATGAATCAATAATGAAGAATGAAACTTGGGAATTAACTGAGCTGCCTGAAAACAAAGTTCCCATAGGATGTAGATGGTTGTATAAAACCAAATTTAATGCAGATGGAAGTATTGACAAATATAAGGCCAGATTAGTTGCAAAAGGGTATCCACAAAAGGAAGGAATTGATTATGAAGACACTTTTGCACCTGTAGCTAAGTTAAATACAATTAGAGTCATGATATCATTAGCTACACAATAAAATTGGAAAGTACATTAGTTAGATGTTAAATCGACATTTATGAATGGTGATTTAAAAGAATAAGTTTATTTGGTTCATCCTGAACGATTTATAAAGAAAGGGGAAGAATATATTGTCTGTAAACTCAAGAAAGCTTTATATGGTTTGAAACAAGCACCTAGATCTTGGTATATTAAGATTGATTCATTATTTTCCCAGAAAGGTTTTGTGAAAAGCAAAAATGATCCTAATTTGTATGTTAAAAAGGATGAAAATGGAAATGTTGCTTTGATATCCTTATATGTTGATGATTTGATTATCACTGGTAGTGCTTCTCATTTGATTGAAGATATTAAGATTCAGTTAGCATAGATATTTGAAATGAAGGATCTTGGTGAAATACATTCTTGTTTAGGTCTGAAAATATGGAGGGAAGACGGTAAAACAATTGTCACTCAAAGCAAATACTCAAGGGATATTCTAGAAAGATTCAATATGAGTGAAAGCAAGGCAGTATCAACACCTTTAGAACAAAAGGTTAAGTTATCTAGTCTTGATGAAACTAAAGAGGAAAATGGTGTTCTGTATCTCCAGTTGGTGGGAAGTTTAAACTATATTACCACTACCAGACCTGACATAGCATATTCTGTCAGCATCCTGAGTAAGTTCATGGCTAAACAACTGGAAAGCTACTGGATAGCTGCAAAGCAAGTCCTTAAATATCTGAAAGGAACTGCTAATTTTGGTATTATGTATATTGATGATTGTGATGCTGAGTTGACAGGTTACTCTGATTCAGATTGGGCTGGAAATCCTGATGATAGTAAATCAACCTCGGGATATGCATTCAACATAGGTATAGGGGTCGTGTCATGGAGCAGTAAGAAACATCCAACTGTTTCTTTATCATCAACAGAAGCTGAATACAAAGCTCTATGCAATGGTACTTGTGAAGTTTTTTTGTTAAGAAGAATTCTTGAAGATGTTGGTAACAAGCAAATGACCAACTGTTCTCAAATGTGACAATCAAAGCTCTATTAAATTGGCATACAATCCAATTTATCATGCCAGAACCAAGCATATTGAAATTCAACATCATTTTGTAAGAGAAAAGATTCAAAAGAAGGAAATTGACTTGATCTCTTGTAAAACCACTGATAATGTGGTTGACATCTTTACCAAGCCCCTTGGAAAGATGAATTTGGAAGAATGCATAAAACAATTAAGTGTGGTAGAAAATCCATTTCTTCATTAAGGGGAAGTGTTAGATATTAATGAACATTTGCTTAATTTAGAAACAGTTGAAACAATTTCCATATTTCCCTCATATCTGTTGCTAATCAGATCCTGGTTTGTAGGATTCTGAACAGTTATATATTTGTAATGGTTTTCTCTTTATTCAATAAGAAATAGTTCTACTTTTCGTTTGTATTATATTTCCTCTTCTATAAAGATAATACTAAGAGCTTTGTCCTTAGCAAGTTGAAAAGCATTAAGAACAAGTTTGACACCATTATCAATGAACCATCCTATACAGGAAAACTTTCATAGAGGCGATGAAAATGTGTCAACCATATTGGTCTACTAAGCTGCACTGGATTGATGGATGCCTAATGACTTGGCGTTAACATTTCCTGCAACAATAGGCCACGTTGGATGCCCATTTACCTTTTCAATTTCCTTGACTGATAGTGGTAATCTACATTAGATCTTTACATTTTATACAATCTTTGCCTTTGGCAGTGCAGCCTTTGTGAATAGCAACAACAATTGCTTCAGTTTCATGTGTTATTGGAAGCATCATCAAGTCCATTGTTGATATGATGAATTCTTCTTCATCTTCATTCTCCTCAGATGATTGCAAGAAGAGGCTCTTTCTCAACGCGAAAATATCAGAAAACTCGTTCTCATCCATAATCAATTAATACTCAATAATTTTTTTGAATACCCAATCGAATAATCTAATACCCAATGAAAACATGTCAACTTTGTGAGGATGTTCCTAATTATCATTCAGTATCTTACAACACATATACCGTGCATCCCCTTCTTCTTCAAGATGGATGGTTGCATTAAGAAGTGTAGAAATAACAATGTCTCCAAGCTTGTAAGTACTATTATGAATATAATTAGCACAACCATTTAACTTGTGGCCGGTGAACAGGGATAGGTTACAAGTTAATGCCATGAAGAAGTTATCTCTTACTTGTTCTATATGCTTAGTTTTAATCACTTATTCTTCTCCATGCTTCAACTACATGCTATGCATCAACTACAAGTTATTTTATACATTTCTTTTTTTATAATTGTTTATTTGGAATTTTGAAAGACACCATAAAATCAATCTCGACATTACACTTGTCTCATTCTCTTCAATCTAGGAAAACCATAGATGGTAGTCCACCCCAAATTCTAAGATATATACACCTATAGATGTAAATATTCTCAGATTTAACATCTAGATGTGCCATTTCATGCTCATGGCTAAACTCCAGTGCCTAAGTAGTTTGATATATTTTTTGAAGAAGGTCCATGTCCATTCGTAGAATTCCTTTGTCATTTGCAGTAGCCAAATTATGGTCACAATATACTCTTCTATGCCACTTGCACATGAGCAATGATTTCCCTAATGCTTCTTTCTCCACCCACAAGCAGTGGTTGTCTCAATGCTGATTTTCTACATCAAATAACAATTTCTGTACCAATGCTGATTTTCTACACCCACAAGCAATGGCTGGACCAATGCTTTCTTTATGCACCCACAAGCAATGATTTCTCACTGCTTAATTTCTTAACCCACGAACAATGCTACCCACAAATAATGTGTGCCTCATTTTTTAGTTTCTTCCCACAAATATGTTCTGCTCACCAAATCTCTACTTCAAATCTGTTCACCAAATCTCTACTTTAAATCTTCAATCTATCTCTCAACAAGATTTAGAAAATAATCTTTCTTGTTTTAAATCAACAACTTGTTGATCTCTCCAACTTTTTATTATCATACCTTCGCTTAATGCTGTCCCCATAAGTCTTTTTCATTTCATCTATTTTCCATCTTCGATTCTTGGCTCCTCGTTCTTCTCTTTCTAATCCATCATTCACATTTTTCACCATTTCATTATCCTTTCTACAAATGTTGTGCAACATTTTCTTATTAATACACTTGCACCTTTGTTATAACTTTATATTTTCTTATTAATACACCTCCACCTTATAACTTTATATTCGGGTCGACATTTACTTTTATAACAATAATTTTTCCTTTTTATAAAATGACCAACCTATAATTTCAGTCATAATTTGAAGAACATAAATAAATCTTTTTTTCCAGCTAAAAAAACTACTATTGATATTCTTATCGAATCAAATAGTACAAAAATATTACATGATTCAAACAGGATGAATCATTATACTGTTCTTTCAGGAGATACAAAACTTAGCAAGTATCATCTTATATGAAAGGAAAACAAGGAAAGAACCTTATTTAAAGTTTTACTCCATTAATAACTTTTTTTTTAAATTAATTGTTGAACTTTCTATTAATCAGAAAAAAGTACATAAAGATACATACAGAAAAAAGTACATAGAGATACTGGCCTTTCCCCTAATACCTCTAACAGAAAATGAATATCCAGATCTCTAAACTGAAGTGTTATACATACTAAATATACGCGCTAGCACTGAGACGTGATCAGGAAATAAACTTCAAAATAAAATGGTGTTTGCAAAGCCTTCCTTAATTTGGGTTATTTTTCTTCTTGCTTAATATGTTGATAGCTTGCTGGTCCCTATGCAATATATCTGAATATGCCAATATCTTGCTGGTCCCTTTCTAAGGAAAGAAAAAGAAAACATAATACGAAACTGATTATGATTTCATTTTGAGGTGAGTTCACCTCACAAAGGATAATAAGAAACGATGATTATTGAAATCTAGCAATGATAATCACAATCCAAAAATTTTGAAGGTGTTTTAAGATAAATATATATATATAGAACTAGAACTAAAACTAAAACTAAAACTAATGGATAACCATGATAATCACAATCCAAAAATTTTTAAGGAGTTTTAAAATAAATAAATATATAAAACTAAAAGTAATGGATAACAAATCTAATAGAAAATCCTCTTAAGCCGCCATGCTTAAGAAGATCCAAATACTATTCTCAAACAAAGCCATACTACAAAGTAACAACAATGGCTACAAAGCATATCCAGATCTCTAAAACTGAATAGGTAACATTGAAACGTCATCAGGAAATAAACTTCAAACTAAAATGCTGAGCAAAGCAACTGAAGAGATAACATGGAAACGTGATCACAAATAAACTTCAAAATAAAATGCTGAAATGCTGTTTGCGCCAGAACCTTCATTCCGTTGGGTTATTTTTCTTCAAGGGATATATCTTAATATGTTAATATCTTGCTGGTCCCTTTCTATGTAACCCTGTGTAATCAAATTTTCAACGATCTTTTTAAATACTTCTCCATCTATCTTGAACATCCCTCCATGTTGCTCAATGCATTCATTTAGTAGCTGTTGATATTGCAAAGATTTTTTGCTCTTCATGATGCGGACTATTAAGGCACTAACTCTGTGATTACTGTTCATATTTACCTTTTTCTTCTCATCTTCGGATGGAAGTAGAATCTTAATCTTCCTTCTTCGGTTTGTAAAACTGTAATTAACCTGAAAGCCATCGCTTGTAGAGATCTGTTTTGTATCCGGCTCCTTGAGCAAAATCTTATAGTTTCCAAATACAATTGAATGCAGCAGCCTGACAAGATCTTCATCTCCCAAGTTCAATTGAGATTTGATCTCTAAATAACTCATCTTTTGAGAGTTATTAAACAATAACAATAAAATTGCATAATATGGTGTTACTAGCATTTCTATTGGGCCAGCATCAAACTTGCACACGACATTACAGGTCCCCATGGAATATAGCCATGTAAGTTTTCGTTTTTTAGTACATGCAGAATAAAACTCTTCGAATGCGTCCACACATTTAATCATCTCAAATGGTAAATTAGGTTCAGAAGATTTGAAGCTTGGCCAAAATGCAAAATTCAGAACCCTAACATCCAAATTTATTCCAGGATTAATATTTTTTTTAGTCAGGTATAACTCAAAACTAACTTGGTACTTCACCTCTGTTTGTAACAAATCTCTAATCATACGCTCCATCTTGGGTGCCAATTGATCACCAAATTGCTGCTTCAGATATGACAACATGCTCAGCTCATGAATATCATTTGTACTTTTATCGTGCAGCAGTCTACTGGCTAGTTTTCTCTTATAGAATTCCCCAAACAGATCTCTATCACTCACAAAATCAAGAAACCTGGTCACCTTTACAAGGATACTCTCAATCTCATCATCTCTTAATTTTTCACGAGTGCCGCCCTTTTTAAGTACATTATCACAAAGGGTGGCCAGGAATTCTTCACTTGTGCTTCCCGCAACTCTTTTATTACAGAATCCCTCCAATGCTTCGTTTAAAGCCCTATAAAAAAACGCATTGTGATTAAAGGCATTGATAACGTATCCCACATACTTCTCATGCAATTCCAGAACTGTATATACAAATGCAGCTTCTTCTTCCACGCCACCTATCTCCCTTCTCCTTGCTTTATCAGTTATAGCATTTAGTGCCCTCATAACTGGTGCAGTTCCTTCTCTAATTACATGCTCTCTAAAACTATTTACAAGTGTTTCCAGACCTTCAGGTATTCTGCAAAACAGAAAGTAAAGCTTTGAAAGATCAAGTTTGTTTTCATCCTTTAGAAGGGCACTACAACATGGAAACAGATTTTCAAGGAGTTGTGTCTTGTAATGTGAAAGGAGTTCATTTGGAACTATCTCAAATAGCTTCTCCCTGCTGCTGTGCAAATAATGGGCAATTATCTCCTCCTCACGTTTCATACATTCTCCAGCCTTCAACATATAATCCATACAGGAACACTCCTCTAAACTCCATGAAGCAGCTCTTTGAGCATAGTAATCTACCGTATCTTTCAACATGAGTACTTCAATTTCATTCTCATGGACATCCATGTTATCCTTTCCAATTTCCAAAAATATACCCAAAACGTCTTTCAATAAAGTGCGATCGATTTGTGTACCTTGGCGGTCCTCACGAATAACACTAATGACTGCATTCCTTACACTGCTCCGCATTTCTTCGAAGACATACTTCCGAAAATACTTGTCTGCGGTTTCCAACATGGGGCGCTTCATTGAGAATCTTCTCATAAGCGAAACTTGAAAACAAGAGAATGCGCCTGATATGCGTAGGCGCAATCTCCGGTGAATTTCCCAACGTCTAACAAATTCTCTGACCATGGCCTCACCTTTCTTTTCCCTTAAAGCTGGCAAAACCTTTGAACTGATGTACATTTTAAGTAACTGCTTGTATCTTTTGTAGATTTGCGGCAGCTTGTAGTATTCTGTGGAATCTGGACGGGAAACAAAGGAATACCCAATACTGTAAATAGCCGAGTACTCAGCTGCAGAGTTGACAAATTTGAGATTTCCTTCCTCCAAAGCGTTTATTAACTTTATGAAATACTCCTTTGTAATATTCCACGTTTTCTCGAGATCTAATTTTTCCATGTTGCGACTGCTCGTCATTTTCGTCAATGGTAAAGATGTAAAACAACCTGTGTTTTCGTTCTTTCAACCAAATTGTAAAAGTTATATAGAACAGAATAGAAAAGGCTATACCCAAAATATTTCAACTTCAACGAACCGGCAGATGCTTCGATGTCTTTGGATTTTCTTTCGGTTGAAGTTTCTGAAACTAAGTTTGAGGGATCAAATCTAGTATATATATGTAGTTTTAAATGTTTGAAATCTAATTTGAGCCGATATATTATTTCTTATAATATTTTATAAAGGTAGGATGAGTAGTGAAGAAGAAATGATGGTAAAATAAAACTTAATCTAATTAATCTAATGGGAGAAAAATTAAAAACAATAAGGTAAGATTATAAGAAAAAGGAAAAAATAAATTATAAAATAAATAATTAAGAATTCTGCAAACAAATTATGATCTAATTAAGAAATTATAAAATAAATAATTATGATCTAAATCACCCTCTAAGTCACTAATACACCCCTATTTGAGTAAATTAAGGAGTTTGACTTGCTTGGGTAAATTGAAGGTCTCCCTAATTTGAAAAAGGAAGCCATATTTTTACTTGGAGATGAATTATTAAGTGGGATAGGGAACCACCTTTCTTCCCTTGATGAGGAGAGAACCATGCATTCACCCCCTCCTTGAGGGGGGAGGTGCCAAGAATCTTCCAATTACAACTTATGATCTTATTAACTCAAATTAAATAGTCTTTTCCAACTTGTTTCTCCTATGGATTAAATAAGATATATAGGACTCTAGGACCATGGGGACTAACTTAATTTGACATTGGTCCAAAAGAACTTAGAAACCAACCTGAGCAACCTAGGTTATAACACATTTTTCTTTTGAGGTGTGAGTGGAAAAACCATATTGAATTATGATGAATAGGATCTAAGTTCAACTAGGTTAAAAAAAAAACCAGTCCAAAGGTGTCATAACATGAGTGTCTCACTTGGGTTATCCCTTTTACACATGTAAAGGATGCCAAATTCTTAGAAACAACCCCTCTTTGACCATGATAAAGGGGGTGCAAAGTACAACAATTGAGAATAAGACTGCTTGGTTTGATGGGGGAATGGAAGGTCCCTTCTAGATGAATTCTTCCACCTAGTGAGCACCTTATCCATACTGGGTGGTATAGATTACAAATGTGTGCATGATTTGTAATCCATGTTCCCTCCCCTGACCATCTCTAGGGCTATGAAACACGTATATGGTGCTCACAACCTCCTAATAGCACGGATATTCCAACTTAGAGACCAAGGATACCCTCAAGAAATTATGTGGGGTTATTTGAGGCATAGCTCATGACCTTGGATTTCTAAAAGCTTCCTTTATAGGATAAGGCATAGTTTGTCCCTCTATAATGTAAAATGCCCGTAGAAAAATACATGGTGCTGAAATCCTCTTAAATGGTTGAATGCATCTGTTGTGGACAAAAAATTGCACAAGTGTGCATCCCTCCACTTGGTACCACTTGGTAAGGGGATAGGCCTTGTAAGCTACAACAAGGTCTTAGTCCTTGGAGCCCATATGTGGTTGTACTCCAAATGATCCTGCAAGATATTGTGTTGAAGTGTGGAAAAATACTTGTGTCGAGAGTAGGGGTTCTCCCCAATGAAAATTCCCAATTAGACTATTCACTGTTTGGAAAAGGGAACCCATCCGGTTTATGTTCAACTACCGTATGATATGCTATTGTTGTGGGTTTATAGGTTACGTCCTAATCCACCGTTTAAGTTTTATATTTTGTATGCAAATGTAAGGTCTTAATTCTAAATGTGCATGGTCCTACCTATGCTTGTTTGAGAGGTAAACAGAGGCCTCACAAGGTGATGCGCAGGTTCTTACCTCTTGTATTACCACCTTTATCTTACCAATCAACCGATAATATCCTACGAAAATGCATAATTTTAATCTATCTAATATAATCTATCCTTGCAAGGAGAGAAATTGGCAAAGCGAGTAATTATTGTAACTACATAGTACAACACCATAAGTTAGCTGTTGAAAGAAATATGTTAACAAACACATAAAAGGATTAACACAAAGATGGCTTTGATATTGTGATTCATTTCATTCATTACTCATAAATATACCAAAAATTGCTTTTCATATTCTTAAATAGTAAGATGATTCATAAGCCATGAGAATAATACAATAGCAGAGGAATGATCTTACAACATATTGATGAACAAAAGGAAGAAGTAATTATGCACATCCATTCACATATTTCAATGCAACATCCGATTTACACCTTCACCAAGCAAAATTGTCTTTTCTCATTAGTAGAAAATAGTTTCTTACAACATGATACTAGTCCAATATTTCACAAACCAAAATCCCCTTTCCCTTCTAGGTTCTCCTATTTATCTTTACAAAATCCGTTTTGAGGTGACTTATCACTTCATATTCCCTTCAAAATTTTTGTTTTCCACAATTTTGTCCTTTTTTGGTTGCAACATAAATAGCTAAAATAAGATATTACAGATCACACTCATAATAATTCCAAATATCACACTCATAAGGTATTGCATTTAGTTTCTGAGGCTATAATAATTTCAAGGCCACTTCATGGAAAGGTAATTCTTTAACCATAGCATTTAACCCTTTTGTTGCTGCATTATGACCATTTCCTAAGTGAAATGCATTCATGGTGGCTTGTCCAATGCGTTGTTGGAGATCTTCTACATTGAGTATGTCAAGACTTTTAATGGAAGCAATATCTTCGTTCATGATACTCCTCAATTATTCTAATCCCTGTTCCTTTGGTATCGACGGGCTATGCATATGACCCTTTTTGTTCCTCCTTTCTACTTTGTTTTTGACTCCTTTTTGACATACTCCTGTATTACTACCGACTCTTTTGGTTGTATTTTGCACATTATGGCCTTGGTAATAATTGATCTTGTCCCTTCTGTTATTTTTCAATTGCTTATGATTGATAGGGCTATGTTGCTATTATTGCCTACTAAAGAAGATATGCTTCAGGTTCGGTATCAGTTCATCTACAGGTTGCAGAATGAAGGACTATGGAAGCTGGGAGATATGCATTTTAGTCTGAAGCTTGTACACCGAGGTATCCAGCTTGATGTATTTTGCTGTAGTATTTTGGTTACCTATCCAACAATCAGACGATGCTGCAGTCGATCCAAGGAGATGGAGGTTTCATGCTTAATTTGGTATTATGGGTCCATGATGACTCATAAGTTGACCATCCCTACATCCCAGGGATCTTCCTCCACTATCCACGATGTCTATCCCAGAAATATCTTATTAAGGATCTGTAGATAGGCTTTATTGGGGAATTCGTTGTAACTATGTGATTCCTCATTTATCCTCTCATAAGCATTGATGTATAAAAGATATAGGGACTCTTCAGAGGGGTTAGCCTCAATTGCATAAGAATTACCGAACACTGTATCAATTATATATATAATAAATTCCTGGTTTTATCTGATTCGATGTGTTGATCCATTTCATGTGATTGAGAGGCTGTTCAGCTCCTGTTGCCGAAGGCAGGGCCCCCTTCTGTGACAGGTGCTGCTATAATTAGGATTTCTTTCCTTTATGCATGTGTGTTCAGATTCATAGCTTAATTATTAACGCAGTGTGGATCGGTTCGATTCATTGATATATAGAATTGGTGTGTGATTATAGTTGCGTGTGAATCCTTTAATGAGTGGTGAGAATTGATTATAGAGTTATCCTTGTTACCATTTCCGGAGGAGTATATGAACGATGAATGTCAAATTAGCATAAATTCTGCAGTGAATGGATGTAATTAGGTTCTTTCAGAATTCTGTTGTGAGTGTTTAAGAGTAGAAGTAGATCGTAGAATTTGATTAGTATTGAACCTTTTCATTACAGTTGTGATTCAGTGAATTACTTTCATTAGGGATTTCTCAGCTTGTTAACTAGAATTGGACATTTAATTGCTTTTTGTGATTTAACAGATTGTTGTTGGTAGTGATTTCTTTCTGTAGTTTAGCTGAATGTTATTGATAGTTAGATGCTTTCATTTGTTTGCAAGATTCCTTCAGTATTCAGCAATTTATTAGGAGTCCATTCACCAAAAGATTATATCCTAATTCTGATTCAGTAATTCATTAATCTCCTCCATGTTGAGATCTTCCAAGTTGCAGTTTCTGGCATATATTTTGCTTGGTAGCTCGTAATATTTTGTATCCCTGGGTTGATAATTTATGCACATCTTTCTGTTCTTAATTTAATTAAAAAAGAGAATTAAAGAGCTCGTCATGTATTAGCTCTTCAATGGAACCAAGAGGTGGTAGATGACACTTCTCAAATGCTCTATAAATGTTTTGATGAATATCTTCGCACTTTGTGATAAAATCACATACTTCATTTTGTAGCTTCGTCTCTGCCTTTTGACAACTATCCAAGAGAGCTATGTTTAATTTCAATTCAGTAGTGGTCCTTTTTGGTAGATGCGAAGGAATTTCCTTATATTTCTTCCTCCAAGAAATTAACTTCTTCATTTTATCATATGTTCCTGTTAACTTCTTCCTTGTAGTTGAAGCATCTTCAAAAATTTGCTTCAATCTGGCTACAATTCCTTGCAACTCGTATGTTTCCTTAGTGAGCAATTATTGGGAGTGAATCAATTGTTCTTGCAACTCAGTAGCACACTCACATAACGATGTTAGCTCTTGTTTTTGTTCTTAACCAGAGTTGAGTTTTTCCACTAAGGAATCCTTTTCTCTGGTTAGTTCTTCTACTTGCGCTTGTAAAGGTCCCTTTTCTACCATAAGATCCTCTACTTGTTGGTCTAACTGGGCCTCTTTTCCTTTAATGCACTTACTTGATCTTGAAAATCATTTTTTTCTCCTTCGATGATTACTACTTGTACATTCAAAGAGTCTTTTTCATCCTCTATATTTTCAACAGTCTGCAAGATTTCCCTTTTCTCCAATTCTAAAGTATCACGTTGTCTTCTCATTTCAATCTGTTGACTTAGGCCCTATACCAACAGGTGTTTTAGCTTAATAACATTATATTTACTTCTTTCCACATCCTCAATTAATTTGTCGATATTATCCGCATTAGCTTGTGCATCAACAAAATTCGTTGATGCTATGAATTTAGGGTCCTTGTTTGTGCCTTCTAATACTGTGACTTCTTGTACAATGATGATATCTAGTTGTTGAGACACCTTCAACCTCGCTTCCTACCTTTTCATGATGTTTTTTCTTTTCGAATAAAAAGCCATTGTTTCAAGCTTGGCAACCGAGTGTTCCTTTAATGGTGTAAATGGTGTGATTCCTAGCTCAACCAAAGGAAGATGACCTCTTGTAAAAGGTACCTCAGTATTAGGATCAGTAGGATTATCTACTTCCATGTCTTTCTTCCCACTCTCTTCCTGCAAGTTTTGGGCTTCCACAAATTTCTTAACTTGTTCTTCTTCAGTTTTCTTCTTCAATGTTTATGCTTCTAATTTCTTTTCTTCTTTTGTTGCCGCCATTTCGTCTACTTTTTATTTATCCGATTTCCTTCTTGGCTCTTCAACCCTTTATTCTTTTATTCTTTCTTCTTCCTTCTTATTGGCTAGCTCCTCTTCTTGCATCATGTTTTCATTTTCAGCCACCAGAGCTTATTCATTATCTTTCTTTCTTGCTACTTCTCCTAAGTCTTCTTCTGTTTTGCTAGAACTTGCTTCTGATTTCTTTCTCAATCTCTTGTTTAAATATGTGATATTATTTTCTCTCCTATACACCTATTCATCCTTCAAAAAATGATCGGTATACTCAAAATTAATCTTGCATGATAATCAATGCTTCTAGCCACCTTCTCTTGGCTGTCATTTCTAACAAAAATATTTTCCTCGAAGTGATAAGCATCTAGTTCTTTCACATAATCCTCTGCTCCTTTGACCTTGTTGAATCTATATGCTCCTTTTCTTGGTCTATCAACAATAGTGATATCAAACTCTTGTAATAAAAACAACCACCTAGTCACTCGAGCATTAGTAATAGGTTTATTCATTAAATATCTAATAGTTGAGTGGTCTGTATGCACAAAGGAAGGGTACCTGGTAATATAGTGCTTGAATTTATTGATGGCGTAAATGAAAACAAGGAATTCTTTCTCAGTTAGTGCATAGTTGAGTTCAGTAGGAGCCATATTCTTACTGATATAATAAATAACACATGGGTTATGATCTTCCTGCTATCCCAACACAACCCCAATAGAAGTATATAAAGCATCAAAAGAAATGTGGAAAGGTAAGGCCCATGCAGAATAGGTGATGTTGATAATATTTTCTTTACTTCCGCAAACGTTGTCTGGTATGCATCTGTCCAATTGAATTCTTCATCTTTCATTAGTAAGTGTTGGTAGGCGGTTTGGTAAGATGGTATCACAGCATCTCCGATGTTGCGACAAGGCAGAAGATGGTGTCGAAGGCGACGAGCAAAAGATTGTTTTGTGCAGGTGTGGGTTAATTGTACCGCGTATTGTGGGTTTGGGTCATTGGACCACATATTATGTATTGTTGAGTCAGTTATACCACAGAATGCGAGTTTTTTTTGTTGTTTTTGGACTAGGTCAGTTAGATATTGGGTCATTTGTCCATAGTGTCAGTTAGGAAGTCGTTAGTAAGTGGACAAGAGTTGTAAGGCGGAAGCCTATATATAGAAAAGAATTGTAAGTGTTGAGGAGAGAATTTGGTGGAAGAAGAATAGAAAGCTTTGATGTTGGTTGTATGATTTCTAGGTATGTTTTGATGTCAAGAGTAATTGCAGAGATCTAGTTTTTGTAGAGACATTGTATCTAGGTTGACAATGATAATATGATGGAGCTATTTTGGTGCAATCTCTGTGTTCAATATGTTCAATTATGATAATGCGATGTTGCAATATACGAATAATGTCATGCTTCTTTGATGCGATACTTGCTTTACAATTACTGTTGTTGGAGATCTTCTACATTGAGTATGTCAAGACTTTTAATGGAAGCAATATCTTCGTTCATGATACTCCTCAATTATTCTAATCCCTGTTCCTTTGGTATCGACGGGCTATGCATATGACCCTTTTTGTTCCTCCTTTCTACTTTGTTTTTGACTCCTTTTTGACATACTCCTGTATTACTACCGACTCTTTTGGTTGTATTTTGCACATTATGGGCTTGGTAATAATTGATCTTGTCCCTTCTGTTATTTTTCAATTGCTTATGATTGATAGGGCTATGTTGCTATTATTGCCTACTAAAGAAGATATGCTTCAGGTTCGGTATCAGTTCATCTACAGGTTGCAGAATGAAGGACTATGGAAGCTGGGAGATATGCATTTTAGTCTGAAGCTTGTACACCGAGGTATCCAGCTTGATGTATTTTGCTGTAGTATTTTGGTTACCTATCCAACAATCAGACGATGCTGCAGTCGATCCAAGGAGATGGAGGTTTCATGCTTAATTTGGTATTATGGGTCCATGATGACTCATAAGTTGACCATCCCTACATCCCAAGGATCCTCCTCCACTATCCACGATGTCTATCCCAGAAATATCTTATTAAGGATCTGTAGATAGGCTTTATTGGGGAATTCGTTGTAACTATGTGATTCCTCATTTATCCTCTCATAAGCATTGATGTATAAAAGATATAGGGACTCTTCAGAGGGGTTAGCCTCAATTGCATAAGAATTACCGAACACTGTATCAATTATATATATAATAAATTCCTGGTTTTATCTGATTCGATGTGTTGATCCATTTCATGTGATTGAGAGGCTGTTCAGCTCCTGTTCCCGAAGGCAGGGCCCCCTTCTGTGACAGGTGCTGCTATAATTAGGATTTCTTTCCTTTATGCATGTGTGTTCAAATTCATAGCTTAATTATTAACGCAATGTGGATCGGTTCGATTCATTGATATACAGAATTGGTGTGTGATTATAGTTGCGTGTGAATCCTTTAATGAGTGGTGAGAATTGATTATAGAGTTATCCTTGTTACCATTTCTGGAGGAGTATATGAACGATGAATGTCAAATTAGCATAAATTCTGCAGCGAATGGATGTAATTAGGTTCTTTCAGAATTCTGTTGTGAGTGTTTAAGAGTAGAAGTAGATCGTAGAATTTGATTAGTATTGAACCTTTTCATTACAGTTGTGATTCAGTGAATTACTTTCATTAGGGATTTCTCAGCTTGTTAACTAGAATTGGACATTTAATTGCTTTTTGTGATTTAACAGATTGTTGTTGGTAGTGATTTCTTTCTGTAGTTTATCTGAATGTTATTGATAGTTAGATGCTTTCATTTGTTTGCAAGATTCCTTCAGTATTCAGCAATTTATTAGGAGTCCATTCACCAAAAGATTATATCCTAATTCTGATTCAGTAATTCATTAATCTCCTCCGTGTTGAGATCTTCCAAGTTGCAGTGTCTGGCATATATTTTGCTTGGTAGCTCGTAATCTTTTGTATCCCTGAGTTGATAATTTATGCACATCTTTCTGTTCTTAATTTAATTAAAAAAGAGAATTAAAGAGCTCGTCATGTATTAGCTCTTCAATGGAACCAAGAGGTGGTAGATGACACTTCTCAAATGCTCTATAAATGTTTTGATGAATATCTTCGCACTTTGTGATAAAATCACATACTTCATTTTGTAGCTTCGTCTCTGCCTTTTGACAACTATCCAAGAGAGCTATGTTTAATTTCAATTCAGTAGTGGTCCTTTTTGGTAGATGCGAAGGAATTTCCTTATATTTCTTCCTCCAAGAAATTAACTTCTTCATTTTATCATATGTTCCTGTTAACTTCTTCCTTGTAGTTGAAGCATCTTCAAAAATTTGCTTCAATCTGGCTACAATTCCTTGCAACTCGTATGTTTCCTTAGTGAGCAATTATTGGGAGTGAATCAATTGTTCTTGCAACTCAGTAGCACACTCACATAACGATGTTAGCTCTTATTTTTGTTCTTAACCAGAGTTGAGTTTTTCCATTAAGGAATCCTTTTCTCTGGTTAGTTCTTCTACTTGCACTTGTAAAGGTCCCTTTTCTACCATAAGATCCTCTACTTGTTGGTCTAACTGGGCCTCTTTTCCTTTAATGCACTTACTTGATCTTGAAAATCATTTTTTTCTCCTTCGATGATTACTACTTGTACATTCAAAGAGTCTTTTTCATCCTCTATATTTTCAACAGTCTGCAAGATTTCCCTTTTCTCCAATTCTAAAGTATCACGTTGTATTCTCATTTCAATCTGTTGACTTAGGCCCTATACCAAAAGGTGTTTTAGCTTAATAACTTTATATTTACTTCTTTCCACATCCTCAATTAATTTGTCGATATTATCCGCATTAGCTTGTGCATCAACAAAATTCGTTGATGCTATGAATTTAGGGTCCTTGTTTGTGCCTTCTAATACTGTGACTTCTTGTACAATTACGATATCTAGTTGTTGAGACACCTTCAACCTCGCTTCCTACCTTTTCATGATGTTTTTTCTTTTCGAATAAAAAACCATTGTTTCAAGCTTGGCAACTGAGTGTTCCTTTAATGGTGTAAATGGTGTGATTCCTAGCTCAACCAAAGGAAGATGACCTCTTGTAAAAGGTACCTCAGTATTAGGATCAGTAGGATTATCTACTTCCATGTCTTTCTTCCCACTCTCTTCCTGCAACTTTTGGGCTTCCACAAATTTCTTAACTTGTTCTTCTTCAGTTTTCTTCTTCAATGTTTATGCTTCTAATCTCTTTTCTTCTTTTGTTGCCGCCATTTCGTCTACTTTTTATTTATCTGATTTCCTTCTTGGCTCTTCAACCCTTTATTCTTTTGTTCTTTCTTCTTCCTTCTTATTGGCTAGCTCCTCTTCTTGCATCATGTTTTCATTTTCAGCCACTAGAGCTTCTTCATTATCTTTCTTTCTTGCTACTTCTCCTAAGTCTTCTTCTGTTTTGCTAGAACTTGCTTCTGATTTCTTTCTCAATCTCTTGTTTAAATATGTGATATTATTTTCTCTCCTATACACCTATTCATCCTTCAAAAAATGATCGGTATACTCAAAATTAATCTTGCATGATAATCAATGCTTCTAGCCACCTTCTCTTGGCTGTCATTTCTAACAAAAATATTTTCCTCGAAGTGATAAGCATCTAGTTCTTTCACATAATCCTCTACTCCTTTGACCTTGTTGAATCTATATGCTCCTTTTCTTGGTCTATCAACAATAGTGATATCAAACTCTTGTAATAAAAACAACCACCTAATCACTCGAGCATTAGTAATAGGTTTATTCATTAAATATCTAATAGTTGAGTGGTCTGTATGCACAAAGGAAGGGTACCTGGTAATATAGTGCTTGAATTTATTGATGGCGTAAATGAAAACAAGGAATTCTTTCTCAGTTAGTGCATAGTTGAGTTCAGTAGGAGCCATATTCTTACTGATATAATAAATAACATACGGGTTATGATCTTCCTGCTATCCCAACACAACCCCAATAGAAGTATATAAAGCATCAAAAGAAATGTGGAAAGGTAAGGCCCATGCAGAATAGGTGATGTTGATAATATTTTCTTTACTTCCGCAAACGTTGTCTGGTATGCATCTGTCCAATTGAATTCTTCATCTTTCATTAGTAAGTGTTGGTAGGCGGTTTGGTAAGATGGTATCACAGCATCTCCGATGTTGCGACAAGGCAGAAGATGGTGTCGAAGGCGACGAGCAAAAGATTGTTTTGTGCAGGTGTGGGTCAATTGTACCGCGGATTGTGGGTTTTGGGTCATTGGACCACATATTATGTATTGTTGAGTCAGTTATACCACAGAATGCGAGTTTTTTTGGTTGTTTTTGGACTAGGTCAGTTAGATATTGGGTCATTTGTCCATAGTGTCAGTTAGGAAGTCGTTAGTAAGTGGACAAGAGTTGTAAGGCGGAAGCCTATATATAGAAAAGAATTGTAAGTGTTGAGGAGAGAATTTGGTGGAAGAACAATATAAAGCTTTGATGTTGGTTGTATGATTTCTAGGTATGTTTTGATGTCAAGAGTCATTGCAGAGATCTAGTTTTTGTAGAGACATTGTATCTAGGTTGACAATGATAATATGATGGAGCTATTTTGGTGCAATCTCTGTGTTCAATATGTTCAATTATGATAATGCGATGTTGCAATATATGAATAATGTCATGCTTCTTTGATGCGATACTTTCTTTACAATTACTATTGTTGCAATGATGAATGTTTGGGTTGAATATCGCTTTAATACTATGTTCAATGCTTAAAGACCTATCTTCTAGTGTTGCAATAAGTGTAAGTGTTATAGCCGCGACCATCTCCTTCATTTGGCGGAAACATGGTTCTGTCCACTCTCCCTTGATCACCTTGGGGGAGACCTCATCTGCTCTGCAGGTGTTGCTGGGCAGGGTCAAACCTGTCCGAGCCGGTGCTCAGGGAGATCACGGTGGGTTCGGGTCGACAGCGATGGGAACCCCTGTCGACTGGGTTTGAGTCAATAATTGGTTCCATTGTCAGGACCGTGTACGAACTAAAAGGAGGATATGTTGTGGCACCTGACGAAACCGGAGATCGAAGAATGGTTTGATCAGAAATTGCAGGAATTCGCTGAAGAGGAAAACTGGAACACTCGATTGACAGTAGGACAATGGGTAGATAGATACATTCATGACAGTCCGCACGAATGGTTCTTCTTGAGTTCCCGGTCCTACTATTTGAATGGTTGGCAAAGTTGACCTTCCAAAAGAAGAACTTCCAAGGTGGTGAACGGACAATCTAGACCACCGAATTGATTCAAGAACTGTAGCAAGTTGATAATAAAACATCGCGGGCTATCGAAGTGTGGTTCAATAGCATCCTAGAGGGCTATATCACAGAGTTCCCGGTTGATACTCAGAAGTCCTACAGTGAAGCTGAAAGATATCTTTTCCGTGAACCTCGCGGCCGGTTTTTACTATCGCTTCAACTATCGATCAAGATGCTTATTTGCGAAAAAGGTATATTGAAGATGCATCTTGATTAGTAGACAGCCTGGTGGGCAGAGGTCGTGGGTACCGCGATAGTTGGGGGGCACTGCATTGGATTTTAAAGGGTAGATGGGTGCAGGTCATGATGAGACTGTGAGTGAAGCTGAGGAACAAAGTGGTCTTACGAGGGGAGGAGCGAGGTTCTGACAGGAAAAGAGGTAGAGGACAGGAGAAGGTCCTGCTACAGTATAACCGCAAGACCATGAAGGAGGACCACATGGGACGAAGTGACCTCATAGTCCTGACAAGGACAACCGGGCTACGCCCAGGATAGAGGCAGGACCAAACCCCAGCACCAATGTGCCCAGACCTCCGCTCACTATCCTTCAGATAGCGAGAAATACCACTTCAACACCACCGAGTTTGTCAATTCCACAGAAGTTAATTGCTAGTAGCACAGCAAAAGGATGAAGGAAGCCCAAAATGGCGGGCGATGATGCTAAGTTACCGTTGTTCCATGGGAGTGCGACAGGAAACCCGGAATAGTATTGGTTTTTGTGTGAAGTGGTCTGGACCATAAAACAAATCACCGATGATGCTGCTAAAAAATGACAGTTAGCGACGACTCTGCGAGGTTGTGCATTAGATTGGTTTATGAAGTTTGTTTTAGTCCCTACAGGATCCCCAGAGAAGTCGTTGGATGATATTCGGGATGGGCTAATTGCCAAATTTAGAAGGCCCAAGTCTGAGGCTCAATATATTACAGAATTGAAATAAATTAAGTAGTATCCCAATGAGATGGTAGGGGATTTTGACCAACTATTCAAGACGCTGATGGCAAAGGTTAGTTTTGATATGAGCATCATCCAACATAAAGAATGGTTCATTGCGACACTACTACCACATATTCGGCTACCATTGATGCAACAAAACATCTCGACGCCCAGTGAAGCTCTGGATATTGCAATGTGGTTGGAGGCGTCGCCGATTGGAGAAAATGCAGCCGAGATGTCACAGATACAAACACAGCTGGCTAACTTAACTATACAACTGCAATATTTGAAGAAGGGCAAGGAGCAGAGCGAAGATGTCTGGTGTACGCGATGTCTAGGAGAAGGGCATACGAAGGACAATTGCCTAGACTTTCGCAATTATTTGGTTTTATGAGCACCAAATCTATTGAAAGGTGGTAGCATGCAGTGGTGTCGCGTCTGCCAGGTGTATGGGCACAGTCATGACAATTGCCCTGATATGCAGAAAATGGTCACCACCCCGAGGAATATTTATTGTACATTTTGCAAATTGGTGGGTCACGACGACAAGGATTTCTGTGCATATGGGTTGCTACAATAAATAATGTGCAACCGCAACCGTAGGTAGCCCAGCCGCTACCTCAACCGCAGATACAGTTTGTACCGCAACAACAGAAACCACCGCAGTTCATGCCGCAATATGCTCTGATGCAGATGGCTCCACAATAGCCACAGTACGTACAACAACCACAGTATGCACCACAAGGACAAGGGATGCAACTGGCACCATATTACACCCAAAATCTACTCATCATACGATTCAGTGTATACACCCCTGAAGATACCTGAGCTAAGCAATCATCTTGGGAGGATTTGTACCCAATTGTGCTAAGTTTTGAAGGGTCATTGCAGGCTGCACACTAGCAACAGGCGATGTCGGACCTTGCTCCATTACAAGGTGTGACGAAGTCAGTTAGATGGAAAAAATAGATTCTTCGAGGTCCATCTCGAAGCTTGCGGACTTGGGACCCTATCCCTGACCTCTTGGAAGAGCTGGCACTCGGTTCCTAAACATTTGGAGATATCCCTTAAGCCTCTCCTACCATCTCTCAACCTATCCTATCCATACCCTATCCACTTAGTCCTATTTGAATGAATCTTACTCCCATCCCAAAGGGAGGAAGTCTATGGTATCTACATGTTGGTGAAATAACCCTTGGGACATCTCCACTCACCTATTGGAGAAATCATACTTCCTTGGAAGGATATGGCAATTGGCTTTGTCGGAGAAGGGCTATAGCGTTAAGCCTTGGTTGTAGTTCTATATCTCTATTATGTACTCCTGTTTTTGCAGTAATACAAATGATTTCCACCAATATTGTTCATGTGTGTAATGATATTGAGTAGTTTACCTGCTTAACTGTTTACTTAGATCTCTTACTGTATAGATGTCTTTTATTGGTTTCTCATGTTTCTTGTCTTGACAGGTCTTGCAGCTTGGATGTAACGACTGTGGGACATGGAGCAACATTTAGTAGAAAGGATTGTGAAGTGAAAGGTAAGACATCTAGTACTCGATCTTTAATTATATCTAGGAAATGCATTAGTAGTCTGTTCTAGAATCACTTTGAGCTAGGGATATCTGGCTCGCGTCCGCTCGAGTGCATTGTCCAATAAAAAATCTGGCGACCATACTGAGGAGTATAGAATCTGGTTAGTAGTTGTCAATCTGAGAGTCATTTCCAGTTGATTGGTTGACACAAGCCCTTTTATTTTTTCCATTTACTTCTTGAAGTTGATTTCACTATCAGATATTCGTATTAAAGACTCTGATATGCTTCCTCTGAGTTTATACAACTCATTCCCAAACCATTCCATGGTTCATTGCTGAGAGATATGATTCATTTTTGAATCTAGACTTTGCCTGTCGCACCTGGGTAGTGGGAACAGAGTGACACTGTGTCATTTTTTCGTCTCTGTTCTTTACCTGTTAGTTACTCGTCGCATCCCTTGCATTGGTAAACTGTGACATCATCGCACTTCCCGTGTAGGCAAACTGTGGCGTCGCAATGTGTACAAGCACAGAGTGTGTTGATTTGTCAAAATATGGCATGCAGGTATCTCTTCTCCATTTGACAGTCTGGACTTTGGTTTGCTATATGAACTCTCTCTGTGCTGCAAGATCCAGCCAGGGATCCCACCTATGATTTTTTTTTTGAGTGTTTGGTTTTGTTTGAATTGATTTTGGGTTCCGTTTCGGATAAGTTTGAAGACCCGTAGTGGTGGATACTCTTGTCTCCTCCACCTTCATCCGCTCACCCTTGCATTCCCTTCCTTCCATCCCTGATCTGATCATCACATTAGATCAGCTTCCAGACCTCGTTTTCATCATTGTTTGAGCTTTGCTTGCTGCTGCTTGATTTTGAGCTAAGTGTGTCCTTCAGCTTGATTGAATGCTTGTCTTTTCTTGATTTTTCTGAGTGTACTAAGTGCTGCAAATAGTGTTTTCTTTTTGGTCATTTAGATCTGAAAGCTCAATTGCTATCAAGTTTATTCTTTGGTGCATACATTGAAAAGTTAAATAGTGCTTCTTTCCCATCATTTATTGAGCATAATTGAAGAAAATTGTTGTGCATTGGAACATTTTCGTTTGTGTTTTGGAAAAATTGAATGAATGTATGACCTATTGTGTTTTTCTCGAATTATGAATCGCTCATTTCCTTGAAAAACTCAAAGTACGCTTCGATTTTTGCAAAATTGATTCCATGCTAAGGAAAGATAGATGCATTTTTAATTTCTGTTGCTTTTAGACCATTGAAAGTGAAATTGAAAAACTTGCATATTCCATTTCAGAATCCTCTCTTTGCATTACATAGTGTCATTCTGATTTGAAAAGAAAAAAGAAAAGCAAAAATATTTTGATTTGGATAGTAGTGTTGTGATTTTTGTGTTTCGTTGGAAAAGGAAAAGAATACTTTCATAGTCAAGTTTTGTTTAAATTGGGATTGTGTAGCATTGAGTTTGTTTTTTCAATACTATTGGAAAAAAATTTCTCCTTCCCATTGCTAGAATTCATTGAAAGAAAAGAATATTTCATGCATGTAGCCAGGGCTTGCATTATGCTTCCGATTATGTACTCACCTCATGCATTCACCTAACCATCCAAGATAAAATTAACGGTAGAACTAGGTAAAAATTTTTGCAACTTGTGTGTAAGTTAGAGACGTGTTCCAACGTCGTTAAGCGTGGCAGCTGTCATTATTTTCCAGCACTGTATCCCGGGGGTATTGTAGTCTTCCACGTACTTATCAGTATATCGAGCTCCTTCATGTACCCACCAAGTACCATAATCCATACTTGGCATATATCGAAGGGTGTATCACGTACTCGGTAGTATATTGGAAGGTCTCTTGCCAAATGGTTGTGCATTCGATAGCACCACTACGGATTTGAGCTCCCACTTACCTTGCGTATATCGGGAGACACCACTAGGATTCCTGAAACCAACTGAGTTAACCATTTGGCCGTCTTAGCAAAGCAATACACCGAGAACAACACTCGGGGAGATTAGCACACACGTATTGTCCAGGTAATCGGGTATGCAGGAAAGGCTATGGTCCCAATCCTCCTTGTCGCATCATATTGTTGGACCCTACAGTATATTGCGTTTTGCGATGCCTTGATAATCCCGTGAGGTTCCAAACTTTTGAATCCACTCTGTCACATAAGTTTGCTTGTTGCCTTAGTTTGAGTAGGTTTTTCTGGACTACTTTTCTTTTAGAATACCCTTAGGAGAAATGTTGTTTCAGCCATCCTGGCTGATCATCCTGACGCTCTGGTGGATTTTCCCTGGAGAAGATCCCATGGGATCTTAATCTTATCACCCGAATATCCCCTTAATCCAGAGTTTATTTCGAGGGTAAGAATGGATCAGTGTAACACGGTTGTAGTTACTAAAGTGGAAAACCCCACTCTGAATGTTGGAGGACTTCTGTTTCCACAAAATCCTCCAGATTCACCTGCCTCTCATCCCCTGCAGGATGAAGGAGCACAAATTCCCGCTTCACAAGACCTTTCTCTTGTCATCCCGGGAGAACCTAGATTGTTGGAATGGATAAACCAACCTCAGAACAACGCTACTATAGTTGTTGGTCCTTCAGCAACTTACTGGACATCTTCTATAGACCACCCAGTGGGACTACTCCGGACGACACTTTAGCCTACTTTCGTGGCCAATTAGATCACTTTCGTTCCATGGCTAAAGAGTTTCGGCAGTCAAGTCTCCAACAACGGGTTCAAGACCCATCGTTACCCCCTTACCGACCCATCCTAGTTCATCCGATATATTTTGGGTCACCTGAAACATCCCTCCAAAACTAGGCCATTAATATGACTGGTCAACCCTCACAAGAGTCCAGTCCTGCACCTCAAGTGAACCAACCGGTGGAAGGACAACAGTCTAACACAACCATCACTACCGCAGTTACTTTACTAGTTCCTCCTCGACCTCAAAATTCAAGGGAAGTATATTCCATTCCCCCAGATTATCTTATTGGTAATGTTATTACTATGGTAGCTAGTCAACAACCTATGTTGGTTCAACCTTTGAATAGTGGTCAACCTGTTGTGGCTGGGGGGAAACCCCCGTTTCCTAACCAGAACATAGGCGGTGGAATCCCCAACATATCTTTCGTTGGACCTTCCTAACCTGCTAGACCATCCACCATGGGATTATCTCATGTTAGGGGCCCATCCAATGTAACTCAACCCTCATGGAGTCAAGCGTATCCAGGTTCTGTTAACCCTGTGTCGGGCCAATCTAATCCTGAAAACGCACCATACGGGATACCTTATCCTGGGAATCCATACACTCTATGGGGGCAACAAGCTGTGTTTCAACATGGACCCCAACCGACTATCCCTCAAGTACCACCACCCCCAATCGGCCTTCCCCAACCTCCTGCTGGAGGTGGTGGGCCCCCACCTACCCTTGGTGGAGGCCCACTTCATTTTACCAACAATATCCCTCACCCCTCCGGTGGTGACGGGAATGGTCCACCACCCCCTCCCGACAGAGGCAGCAGGGGACCACCCTATCATGGTGGAGGAGGACATTTCCCTTCAGGTGGTGGAGGTGGTCCACCAGCCCCTCTAGGTGGAGGCAGTGGAGGACCTAATTACTATGGTGGTGGCAGTGGTGGTGGAGACCCTCATCCTTCTGGCGGTAGAGGTGGTGGGGGCCCCCATCCTTCTGACGGCACAAGTGGTCCACCACCCCCTCCAGGTGGAGTCGATGGTGGGTGGCCTTATTACGGTTATCGACCCCCACCTCTTCCCAGTGGTGGCGGCGGACCTCCACCCCCTCCCGGCGGTGGAGGTGGATCCCCACCTTATTGGAATGGACCACCTTATGGTGGTGGACCCCCTTACGGTCTGGGCGGCACACCCCCCTCCAGCTAGTTTCCTCCTGGTACACCTTACGGTCAGTTTGGTCCTTACACGCAGCCTAACTCACCACGTGATGACATACCACTTATGGTGTTCATCAAATTCCTTAATGGACGATTCAATTCGTCTTAGATTGTTTCAAAGGACTCTCACCGATTCGACTGCCAAGTGGTACATTGAGTTGCCACCCCACTCTTTTCCTGATTTTGGTTCTTGCCATGAACTTTTTGACACATTTCCAACTGCCTATATGGTATGAAACTGGTACCGAGCTTTTAACCTCACTTCGTCAGAATACCACCACTCATATTTTGGATCATATCCACGAGTGGTGAAGGAGACGACGTCTCATTAAAGCTCCTATTCCAGATCATCTCCTAGCTGACTAGTTCACAAAATCCCTCATCCCTACCATAGCAAGAGATGTTTCCATGCGAGGTGTTGTCACTGAAGATCAATCCATCGCAAGTGCCCATGTACTAGACCTAGTCTACACTCAATCTGGCACTTTGTTTGATATTCTTCATGACGCAACCCATGACGTTAATGATCCTGCAAAACCACATAAGGGACGCCAAGCAGATGGAATCATTGGTTCCCTTAACAACCAACCTGCTTCTAGCACTGTTGGATCATCCAACCTTCATGGTTCCTCCCCATTACCGACTCAGGCTGGCCACAGCACTACCAAATCCACCACTCCTTCTCTAACTGAAGAGGTGAATTCTGTCCAATCAGCTTCATTCAGAAGTCTGGAGGCAAAAAGAAGAACAAGGGGAAACCCAAAAATTCTTCCACCCAGCAAGAACAAAAGAGCACTCCTGACGATACCAAGTAGAAATGAAAACTAAAGTATCCTTGTTTACTGTCTGGAGATGACCACTTCTCCAAAGAATGTCCCCATAGAGACGAAGTACAAAAGTTTCTTCGGGGTAAACCAACTCTCGTAGTCCTCAATGATCCATTTCCTACATAGAACCAGCAGATGATTGCTCAAACCCCCCATCCCAGGGGGAACCATCCAATACCGTGCATGTTCTCATAGTGCGTAACGAGACGATCAATTTGAACACTCGCTCGCGATCTTACAAACCGGTCCCTTCGAAGGAATCCACTGGAAGTAATGCTGAAAAAGATTTTGACTCCATAACTGATGTCACTGTACCATCAACTTCTTTCACCATTGAGAAGCCTTCCTTAGACTCGATATTGCGACCACCCAAGAGTACAATTCGAAAAGTTGTTTTCAATCCCAACGGTCGGGTAGCACAAAATTACAATATCGTAGAAGACTTGGCACAAGATCCTTGTGCCATGTCTACCCTGGAAGTTTTTCATAATTGTCCTAATCAACGCAAAAATCTCCTTGTGTTCATCAGTGCAGTCGACCCCACTTCTTTGAATACCATCATGTTCCGACTTCACAACTTTAAGTTGAGGTTCTCACACCAGCTCGCATTCCAAGTTTCAGCGATTATTGCTGGGAAGATCTTCCATCGTACCCTTTTAGACGAAGGAGCTTCCACTTATGTTATGTCAATTGCCTGTTGGAGAGCCATTGACTCCCTCGAATTGAATCATTCTCCTACCACATTGAAAGCATTCGATGGGCGTGGCTTTCAACCTCATGGGCTCTTACAAGCTCTTGCAGTTGAGTTGGGCAGAAATACCATAACCGTTAACGTGGAAGTGGTCTCATCACAAATAGATTATAATCTCTTGCTTGGTCGCAATTGGTTTTACGCCATGCAAGCGGTAGCCTCTTCAGTCTTCTGCATAGTACAATTTCCCCATCAAGGACTAATTGTTACTATCGACCAATTAGATTTTTGTACACCAAACGCTACTACTCATCCTGGTGACCATGTTCCTTCCATTGGACAAATGTCAAAATAGTATGAGAGTATAGGGGTTGGCCTTTTGAAAGATTCATCTCTCATGGGAATTTTTTCGGCGATGGACCCCCCTAATCATGCCGCTACGATGAACATGATCTCCATAGAGATTTTATCTCACTCTACCGATGCTTGGCTTATACCAGATGAAGCCACAACACACCTGCTTGGAGATATAATGCCTCTTTCACCCACTGAACATATTTACGAGGCTATCCAATCAGCACCGGAGGACCATTTTACCGTGGCCTCTCCATCTTGTTCTCTACGACGGACGTCATCTCTACCTGATCTCTTACTTTAGACTCGTCCATCATAGAAGTTATGAATGTTGACGACAGTCCTTGGGATGATCTACACTAAAGGTCATCTTTTCTTCCTCCTTTGGAGTACATAGAGGACAACATTGACACCCTCTTTTCACCAAACATCTACCTGTTCCCTCATTCCCCCATTCTTACATGTCTTATCGACACGGAGGGAAACTTGGCCAACATTGAGCTAACTACCCCAGTAGACATCTCGGTGAAACTTGGTATAGTGGAACACATTCGCATAGGCCAGAAGTGTTCCCATGAAGAAATAGCCATTGACACAGCCTTATTCAAGCAATTTCGAGACGTATTTGCTTGGTCCTATGAGGAGATGCCTAGGATAGACCCCATGATTATTTCTCATGAAATAAAAACCTATCCCGACGTCAAACCTGTACACCAAAAGTTGTGACCGGTACACCCCCGGAAGATTGCAGCAATCAAGGGAGAGATTGAAAAGCTCTTAAAAGCCAGTTTTATTTATCCTGTCCCATTGATGGATTACGTCTCAAACATCGTCCCTGTGAACAAAAAGCAGGGTACCATTCACGTCTGTGTCAATTATCAAGACCTTAACCAGGCTTGTCTGAAAGACAACTACCTGACCCCCTTCATCGACCATATTATTGACAATTGTGTCAGAAGCGTCATCTTCTCATTTATGGATGGATTTTCTGGTTACAACCAGATTGAGATCAAGCCCGTCGACCAACACAAGATGTATTTCATCTGCCCGTGGGGAACATTTGCATACCGCAAACTCCCATTTGGCCTTAAAAATGTTGGCGCCACATTTCAGCTGGCTATGTCATATGCCTTCCATGATATTAAGTACTTTGTCGAACCTTACCTGGACGATCTCCCTACTCATTCAAAGTAGCGCGAGTTCCACATTGATCATCTGATGGCCATTTTCCTTAGATGCAGACGGTAAAATATCCATCTGAATCCTCATAAGTGTATCTTTTGCGTTGAGTCCGGACGCCTCTTAGGATTTATCGTTTCAAAGGATGGGATCCGCATTGATCCCTTAAAGTTCGAGGCCATCATCAACCTACCATGCCCGACTGATGTGACAGAACTTCAAAGTCTCCAAGGGAAGGCGACTTATTTAAGACATTTTGTTTGCAATTTCACGGAGAAGACTCAGGGGTACATGAGACTGCTCAAGGAGGACATCCCATTCATTTAGTATGTCCAGGCTCAAAATTCCTTCAACAGTATCAAACATGCCACCATGCATGCCCTCGTGCTCCAATTGCCCAATTATTATCGAGATTATATCTTATATCTCGCCACTTCTGCTACCACTATCGCCATGGTTTTGGTATATGAGGATCAAAACGCCTAGGAACATGTAATATACTATGCAAGTAAGGGTATCACCGACACTGAAACTAGATATTCACATGTCAAAAAACTTTCTTTCGTGGCGGTCATCGCCATCCAGAAGTTCTGGCACTATATCTTGCTCTGCACCACCACCATCATCACAGACTCGAACCCCATGTACCACGTCCTGACATGTCAGGTGCTTGGGGGCAAGTATTCACACTGGATCATGATACTGCAAGAATTTTATCTTCTTGAGAAAGCCAAGTCAAAAAAGTCTTTGGTGTTTGCCGAGCTGATATGTGACCTTCGTCGTCCTGATGCAAATATTGAGCACAATGACTCTTTTCCAGATGAATCATTGTTTCTCATTAGTACGACTGATCCAGGGTATGGAGATATCTCATTATATCTTCAAACCCAATGCTTCAACCTTCAACTGTCTCGCGACAACCATATTAAGACACGTCACCATGCGAAGTATTATTTAATCATCAATGATACTTTGTATCATCGTGGCATTGATTCAATTCTTCAATGTTGTCTCACTCATGATGAAGCCGAACGTGTTCTGAATGAATGTCACACTGGGGGATGTGGCGGTCACCTCTTTGGGATGGCTACAGCCTAGAAGATTTTGTGCCCAGGATATTTTTGGCCTACTATCTTCAAAGATTGTGTTGAGGCCGTAAAAAAATGTCCTCCTTTCCAACACTTCCGTACGAATAAGCGCACCCATCCCGCCCTATTACACTCGGTTATTGTCGTTGGCCCCTTCGTAAAATGGGGCATTGAATTTATGCATTGTAATCCTACCTCGGCCGGGGGGCATAGTTACATCATTGTAGTTGTACATTACTTTACAAAGTGGTCCGAAGCTATGCCTACATACTAGAACGACGGAAAAACTGCTGCACTCTTCATGTTCAATCATGTAATAGCGCGGTTCGGAGTTCCTCAGGCGATTGTTACCGATCATGGTTCCCATTTTTAGAACCATATGGTTGATGAACTGAGCAATAGTTTGGGTTTTCGCCATGAAAATTCAACACCCTATTACCCGCAGTCCAATGGAGAGTTCGAGGCCATTAACAAGGTCTTGAAAACTATGGTCCAAAGGATGGTAGGTACGTAGAAATCCAATTGCCATAACATGCTCTTTTCAACGTTATGGGCTTACAGAACTTCCGTCAAAACCGCCATAGGCTTCACTCCTTTCCAATTGGTATATGGATTGGAGGCTATCCTACCTATAGAGAGTGAAATTCTGTCTCTACAACTCGCTATCGAACTTCTTCCTAATACTACTGCCGAAGAAGAACGTCTCCTGCACTTAGCAAAACTTGACGAGTCCTATCGAGATGCTGCTCTTGCTAATGAAGCACACAAGAAACTCATCAAATCCCAATATGACAAGTCAGTTGAACCTGGTATCTTTAACGAGGGTGACCTGGTCCTCACTTATGACCAGAAGCATGACAAACTAGGAGCAGGAAAGTTCGAATCTATGTGGCATGGACCTTACATTGTCAAACATGTTTTGGAAATCCGCACATATGCACACACATGTTATATACTTGTTAGCACTGCATCAAAAAAATGATAAATATACAAAACTAAAAGTACAAGGGTTTTTGTTCTCACCTATGTCACCCCATGCTGCACCCTTGGGAAACACCAAGTCAAGATCCTCTCAGAAATCTGTACCTCCATACGGGAAGTCCTCAACCATGAGTAACTGGCCCTCCAGCCAGCTGAAGAACTCAGGACCAAAACCGATGATAGGTCCTCCACCATGGCGAGTCATCACCTCAGCCCATCTGAGCATGTGGGGATCTCTGAGCTCCATGTCATCAAGTACTAACTGTGAACGCAAGAGAGGGATCCACTCCAAGAGGAACGATACTACGATCTATCCATAACCAAACTGCTTGAGCTCTCCCCGTCGACACTTGGTCAGCTAAGCTCGTAGGTTTTCGAGGAGACCCTCACACCAGTTGAAAACCATGGGGGACATGTAGTCCTCCGCATAAAGCATCTGAGTCTGAGTAGCCATGTGTGGGGCTTGGCTTCCCGCCACTCTAGTAATATTAAACAGTATAGTACGCAGTGGGTGGCTCACCACATCCTTGATAAGAATATTCCCACTGGAAGATCGAGCAAGAGCAGTACAATGCTGTGACACCATGTCATCGACTGTGCAGTCACTGGACCGTGTTCTAGTAAGTTGTACAGGTTCCCCTCTCCAGGACAAACCTGTGAGAAAATAGATGTCCTCAACATCTATTGTAAGGATGTGCTCACCAATCACGAAATGTTTTTGGACCGCATCCCAACTCTGGAGCATGTGTGATAGCAATGGGATTTGGGATCTCATCCCCTGAATCTCAAAGAACATGAGCAAACTGCAGTTCCTCAAGGCATCCATGCATTGTGGATCATTGGAAGCTTTTTCATCTTCTACTTTGTGTTCTCGTTCCTACCACTCTAAAACCATGTTGTCTTGCTAGCAACCTGCCAAAAGGGACATTTAAACATTGTTAGATGCTGCTTCAACCACAACAAGTTCTTTTTTTGAGTTCATTTTGATGTTTGGGAAATGCAACTCCGTCGTCGCACTGTACTTCTGCATACAGTGCGATGTCGTCACACTTCACCCATTCGGGACTTGCGCCGAGTCGGTCTTGTCACAGTTCCCGAAAGGGCCAACTGTGACGAGCTGAGAGCGCAGTATCCCTCCATGAATTCATCAAAAAGCCTAAAAATTGAACCTAAAAACAAAATCTAATCCACTGGAAAGTTGGTGGATGAATTTTAGGCTTACCTTCTCTTGACGGTGGGTGAAATGGTGGATCGTAGCTCCCAGAATCGGCAAAGGAAGTTTTGGCTCCAAATTGGTACTTCTCCTCCCAAATTAGCAAATGAAACAATGAAATCTATTTTTGGCCCATTTTTCTATTTTATAAATAGAATGGAATATTCCTTTTCAAATATTTTGATGCTCTTGGGCCATTTATCATAGTTTTTGACCATTTTTGTCATATTTGGGGCTATTTGACACATTTTCTAGTGTGCAAGAGTTTTAAGTAGTCTTTTGTGTTGTTTCTCGTGTCACAACGGTCATCAGGTATGAACACTCCCTTGAACATGTTGTTGTTATTTTTGCAATGGTTAGTCTGTAATTATTGCATGATGATGAGTTTACTCTTCGTTTGTTCTCGTACTCAAGGAACTATGAGAACAAGTATCAAGTTATGATTTATGACTTTTCCGGGCTCATTAAACTTCCACGGAAAAGGACACTCCCCAGAGTCTACCGTTAAGCTCTTTTCAGGCTCTCGAAAAACAAAAAGATTGCCAAGTGAACTTGTCACGTTCACGCTTGTTAAAGTATTTGAATGGTCGTCTTCCTGGTGATAGTTTACCCCTTTTTCGGACCAGAAGGCACTAATTATGAAAAAGGTATACTCCAACCAATCATGACTGGAAGAGTCCTCTCCCACGTTGTTTTACCCTTTTTCGGACGATGAGGCTAAATTTACGAAAAAAGACCATTGGAGTCTTCTTTAGATCTTTTCAGACTCTCTAAACATGAAATGACGACCGAGTTTACCTTCTATGGGCTCGTTAAAATTCTCATATTGAAGGGCCCGTCATGAGACGAACCCCTCCTATCCCAAGTTCGTAAAACATTTGGGATTGGACTCATCTATGAGATGAGCTATACCGAGCATCTGGTTACCCCCATCAAGCTCGTAAAAAACACATGAGGCACTCATCATTCATGATGGGGAAATAGGAAAGTGTTTGTGTTACATACCTTATTAGTGGCAGTATGTAGTCGTTCTTGAACATGGCACTCATCTGCATTTGCATACAGCACTTGGATCATCCGTTTGTCCTCGAGTTCCACTTATTTCCTGAGTATTATTACTCCTTTGAGTCATTCAAAGAAAAGCTTCCATCATCAGTCGCTTTGAGAATTTTTGTCGCACTCGTTGTATCAATACTTCCAAGTCATGCCATGCCCATGTTCAAGAACATATCTATCATTTATCATCTGTAGTCAGTACACTCGCCATCATGTCGGTCTACTCTGAGTCAGTTTTGCATGTTACTGTACAATCCGATCTACCCTATACATTATTGTCATGTTTCGTGTCGATTGATGGGGGATTCATCATGGCCCTCCTTCGACGAATTCATCCTTTTTGACTTCAACACATCATCCGAGGATTGAATCTAGAAACCAGTCAAGTACCTTGGCCCTGCATGCCTCAATGGCAGGTTACCTCGCTTTCAACATGAGTTTACATCATTGACTCTTGATTGAAATATTTCATCTTGCATTCGACTTCAACTCATTTATTCACGCTTGATGATATGTACTGTGATACCTTGGGAATCATTGACATCAATAGTGATCTCCCTCGCACTTGTTAACGGTTTACATCAATGGCTGGTAATCAAGTGGTTTCTACCATGTTCGACGTCAAGACATTTGTAATCACATGGATAGATTCGTATCATTGCGGGTTCAGCTTGAAGACCCTGGGGAGTCATGTTTTACCCAGGTTGCAATGGAGTTTGTATTGAGTTATATCACACGGATCCACATTTGTATTGGTCGTGGCTATGTTATCATCTCATCATGGATCTATGCTTGTCTAGTAGCCATGATTGTGTTCAGTCGGTCATTACTACCATGGATATGCGCTGTATTGGTCGGCAACCATGTTGTACATTATATGATATTGTCAGTTCAGAGTCAGTCGTACTACAGTAGTGTCCTTCGCCCGACAAGTCTATTGCCATTACTTCTATCAAAGCACTTCACCTGTTTATCTTCAATAGCTTCATACTTTGGGGGGCATTCTGTTACACCCAAAATCTACTCATCATATGATTTAGTGTATACACCCCTGAAGATACCTCGGCTAAGTAATCATCCTGGGAGGATTTGTACCCAATTGTAATAAGTTTTGAAGAGTCGTCGCAGGCTGCACACTAGCAACATGCGACGTCGCACCTTGCTCCATTATAGGGTGTGACGAAGTCAGTTAGAGGGAAAAAATAGCTTCTTCGAGGTCCATCTCGAAGCTTGCTGAATTGGGACCCTATCCCTGACCTCTTGGAAGAGCTGGCACTCGGTTCCTAAACCTTTGGAGGTATCCCTTAAGCCTCTCCTACCATCTCTCAACCTATCCTATACATACCCTATCCACTTAGTCCTATTTAAATGAAGCTCACTCCCATCCCAAAGGGAGGAAGTCTATGGTATCTACATGCTGGTGAAATCACCCTTGGGACATCTCCACTCACCTATTGGAGAACTCATACTTCCTTGGAAGGATATGGAAATTGGCTTTGTCGGAGAAGGACTAAAGCATTAAGCCTTGGTTGTAGTTCTATATCTCTATTATGTACTCCTCTTTTTGCAGTAATACAAATGCTTCCCACCAATATTGTTCATGTGTGTAATGATATTGAGTAGTTTACCTACTTAACTATTTACTTAGATCTCTTATTGTATAGATGTCTTTTATTGGTTTATCTTGTTTCTTGTTTTGACAGGTCTTGCAACTTGGATCTGACGACCGTGGGACGTGGAGCAACATTCAGGAGCAAGGATTACGAAGTGAAAGGTAAGACATCTAGTACTCGATCTTTAAGTAGATATAGTAAATGCATTAGTAGTATGTTCTATTTGTTCTAGACTCACTTTGAGCTAGGGAGATCCAACTCGCGTCCGCTCGAATGGATTGTCCGATAACACACCAGTACAACCACAGTACCAACAGCAAGGAGGATTCCGAGGAGGATACCGAGGAAGCCGTGGTGGTGGATTTGGTCGTGGAGGAGGACAAGGTGGTTGCGGACTGGTTCAATGCTATCACTATGGGGTATGGGGGCACTACCAGCGAGACTGTCTTCTACTACATAACCAATGTACATTCTGCGTTGTCAACGATCACACAATTGAGAATTGTCCACAGTTGATTGCGCACTGGAAAGCAGGAAATACTCCCCAGTTGCAGAACGAGCCCTAGGCACAGCAACCTGCCTAGAACCAAGTGCAGCAACCAGTACAAAACCAGAATATGCGGCATACTCAGAATCAGAATGTGAACCCACCAGGAAATCCACCATTGAACCAAACCCAGGGTGAAAATATCGCGACAATTTCTACAGAACCAAGACCGCGGGATGCTTCTATTGCTGTAGTCACTCGCGGCGGAAAGACAACTGGAGAGGATAGCTCACTGATCAGATTAGCTGGACAAAAGAAGGTATCATTTGACATTGATGCGGAGCAGGAGAAGTTTATTCAAACATGACGTGCACTTGAGAATGACCGAGGCAAAGCTATTGTGTATGACATGCCCTATACTTTTGATGCTACTACGGAGGCCAGCCCGTCACAACGATCCAGCACACTTTGAGCATTTTTGGAACATTGTTTGTCCCTGGCAAGAGATCCTGATGCTCTTGCTGCGATTGAAGCTTTGTTACGATGACCGGCCTAGGACCGACAAGAACTTGCGGTCAATTCCCTGCAACGACGGAAGACAGGTGAGGAGATGCGAATGAATATTAAAATTGGTGACTACGATGTTGATTCATTTATTTTGGACCTTGGTTCGGATGTCAACATCTTGACCAAGCAAGCTTGGCAGAAGATTGGGAGCCCCCCATTGAGCTGGTCTCTTGTACAGCTCCGATTAGCTAATCATGCTAAAGTAACACCAATTGGGAGAGTTCCGCGAATGGTGGTAGACATCAAGGGAATGAAAACATATGCTGACTTTGATGTAATAGAAGTAGTCGAGGGAGGAAGCTCTTATCCATCATTACTGGGGATTGGATAGGCTAATGATAGTGGAGTTCTAATCAACTTCAAGTGACGGATGATGACTTTTGAAAATCATGATCTCAGAGTTATCGGCCCGTTGGATACGGCTGAAGGACGCTGCTACATAGAGCCCTTGAAGGATGACGATCCCAGTGGATGGGACCATGCATTCAATATTTCTGAAGATTATATCCATCAGACTGCCAATGGCGACCTAGGATGGCGCAGCGATAGTTTTGCGTCTTTCGACTCTGATGATGCACTAGAATATTGGCAGAATCGCTTGCACAAGATATCGCTCCGTAAGTGCGAGTTGATCACACAGTCATTATGCCGTATCACAACTAAAACGATTGCACTTCCCATATATGATGGGCTACCTAGCTTATCTGACTTTCTGACGGAGTTTAAAGCAAGAGTTTCCGAACCTTAGTGATTGCTGGCATTGAACGAAGCATTGAAGGCTGCTCCAGCATGCTGCTGGGAAATACACAAAGCATCAATTAATGAATGGTCGAAGTGCAGAAGATTGATGATGGTACACTTTGGCAATACTGAGGTCTACCACAACGGGAAGTATGATGGTTGGGACGATCTTGGTGGTCACCTACTGGAGTGTCAGCGGTTATGGGTATCGCGACCAAACGATGAGTGGGTCCATGATTTTATCCATACCTTGGATGAGATGCCACACTCATGGTATACTATAGCTAAGTTGTGAGGGGAGATTTATACTTGGTTGGATCTCACCGTGTGTTTTACCCATACATTCAGTTTTGCAGATGCCAATCCTGAGGTCCATAATGCACTACAACTCATCCGTGATGTAATTTTGTAGGTTGTCCCAGTGGCCTGTCCTGTGGATCCACATACGCACTGCCAGATGCAGTCTCTTATGGAATGCTTCAATATCAATGGTGGGCCAGAAGATGGTGATGATCCGTAGAATGTGAATATCCCGGAATCCGAAGGAAGTCATGTTGTGGTACCACCTGATGCGCCAACCGATCCTATCAGTTAGCTGCTGAGGATCCGCAAGATTAACATTGGGACAGAGGACACTCCAAAGTTCACAAATGTCGGGGATCACTGGGATGATGAGCTAATCAAAAAGGTCACTGATATGCTCCACGAGTTTCAGGATGTATTTTCGACATGAAGGGGATCCTGGGAGACATAGGGGAAATGGAGATTCCATTAAAATCAGATGCTAAGCTGGTCTGGCAGTGACCCTATCGACTAAATCCGTGACATACGGAGAGGGTCAAGGCAGAATTTGATCGTATGTTGGATGCTAATATCATCGAACCACTCGAAGAGTCGGAATGGATTAGTCCTATGGTGGTACAAGATAAGAAGACTGGCAAGGTACGCATTTGCGTCGACCTCAGGAAGCTAAATGATGCATGTTTGCACGATCCGTTTCCAACCCCATTTACCGACAAAGTGCTAGAAGGTGTGGGTGGCCAGGAGATGTACTCTTTCACAGATGGGTTCTCTCGCTACCATCGAATCCGCATTTCCAAAGAAGACCGGCGTAAGACAACTTTTGTTACCGAATGGGGCTGCTTTCAGTACACCATGATGCCGTTTGGTTTGAAGAATGTTCCTGCAATATTTTTGCGGGTTGTTGTTGCGGCATTCAAAGATTTCATTCAGAATTTTTTACAGTTATACATGGATGATTGGACGGTCTATGGATTGGTCCGCGATCATCTGGCGAATCTGCAGTTGATTTTAGAACGATGCCGGCAACATCAGATATCGTTGAATTTGAAGAAATGCATATTTTGTGCATTGTTTGGGATACTACTAGGCCATATTGTGTGTAAGCAAGGATTGTTGGTTGACCCAAGAAAGATTGCGCTTATTCTACGTTTGACACCACCGACTACTGTTAAGCAGTTACGGGCGATGCTGGGACACACGAGGTACTATCGCAAGTTCATCAGGGGTTATGCTATGATTACTGCCCCTATGGAGAAGTTGCTGAAGAAGGATGTGGCATTCCAGTGGAGCTCGGACTGTCAGGCTAGCTTTGAAACACTAAAGGCAAAGATGGCATCGGCACCAATATTGGTATTTCCGGACTGGAGTAAGGAATTCCATGTCCATGTTGATGCCTCATCGATTGCGTTGGGTGTCATGTTGGCTAAACCAGGAGAAGGTGATCTTGATCATCCTATTGCTTTTGCAAGTCGGAAGATTTCCTTCACCGAAAGGAATTATACTACTACTGAGCGGAAAGGTCTAGAAATGGTCTATGCGCTGCAGAAGTTCCGACACTATTTGTTGGGTGGGCACTTTAAAATGTTCACTGATCATTCTGCCTTAAAATACCTAGTCAATAAGCCTATGTTGGGGAGGAAGATATGCCGCTGGCTACTTCATTTTCAGGAGTTCGATTTTGAAGTCATTGTGAAGCCCGACAGGTTGATTTCCAGTCCTAATCATCTCTCGCGGATTGATACAGGAGAAGAGTCGACCAACATTGACGATGGTCTTCCGAATGCTCAACTGTTTCAGATTGAGGTTGTAGATGGATACTTTATGGAAATCATTTAGTTTCTGACAACGGGTACTGCATCAAACGAGTTCACCACCAGTATGAAGAAGCAGTTGGTAGTCAAAGCTGCAGAATTCCAGCTAATTGCAGGAGAGTTATACAAAATGGGTGTCGATGAGGTATTGCGCGGATGTGTCTTACCGCATGAGAAAGTGTAGATATTAGCAGAAGCACATGGAGGAGTAGCCGGAGGACACTATGGTGGTAGGGTAACTACTAGGAAAGTGCTGCGTGTCGGGATGTGTTGTCCCACACTGCATAATGATGCAAGAGACTATGTGCAGTCCTGTGACGTCTGTCAGCGAACTGGAAAACCATCTCGATGTGATGAAATGCCACTCATGCCTCAGTTGACATTGCAGTCGTTCAACAAATGGGCAGTAGATTTTGTAGGACCAATCAATCCACCAGGGAAGCGCATGGGTGCACGCTACAATATCACAGCAACTGAGTATTTGACTCGGTGGGTAGAGGCGGTACTAGTAGTTGATTGTTTCGTAGCAACGGTGGTGCGCTTTTTGATTGATAACATCATCACTCAGTTCGATTGTCCCAAGATACTGTTGAGTGACCAGCGAAGCCACTTTCTCAATCCCACCTTCAGCGCATTAACAAAGGAGTTGCAGATCCAGCATAAGAAGAGTACATCCTATCATCCACAAGAAAATGGCATGGTGGAGGCCTTCAACAAGGTCTTGGAGCATGCGCTGACAAAGTTGTGTAACGTGAACCACGATGACTGGGATCTCAAAATCCCAGCAGTCTTGTGGGCGTATCACACCACATGTAAACAAATAACAGGGGAGACACTATTTAAGCTGGTATATGGACAAGAATCAATTATGCCCATGGAATATATTGTCCCGAGTCTGCGCATCGCGGCCGCAACAGGCATGGATGATGCGGCGGCACTAGATGAACGTCTAGAGCAGTTGATAAAGTTAGAGGAAGATTGCTTCCTCACTGGGTTCCACCAGGGGGTAGAGAAGGATCACTAGAAGGCATGGCATGATCGACACATAAAAAATGAATAGTTTCAGTAGGGCGACTTGGTGCTATTGTATGACAGCAAGTTTATGAAACATCCAGGAAAATTGCAGATACATTGGCTTGGTCCATATCGCATCAGTAGTATTACTTTAGGTGGTGCAGTTCAGCTGTAGGAGCTGGACGGGGTGATGCTCCCCAAACTAGTGAATGGTCATAAGTTGAATCCCTATCAGTCGGACTTGGAGCAGCGCGATGCCTGAGTTGCATCGGTAAAAAAAAAAACTATGATTGGTGGCAGGATGGCGCACCAATAGGGACAGAATGCGGAACCAAGGAGGCTTCTGCCACACGTTTGGAGCGGTCGGTGACAAGTGGTAGCGTTGCGACCAAGTCAAATCAACAATAAATAAAAAAAGTTAAAACAGTTAATTAACTGTGCTTGTTCGAATGATGGGCATTAATGGCGGATCCAACCGATCGGCTGACAGGATCAACGGTGGATTTGTGTCATTAATACAAGATTTTGGTTGAATTAATGCATGATTTTGTGATGATTACGGAGGATTCAGATGGATCCTATAAAATTGGATCGGAGTTGGTCGGAAGACACCGAGAAATTAGTTGTGAAGTGTTGTTGCAGAGTGTAGTCGTGAATTGAGCAAGGTGCTGATAACCATATAACAAGGTGCTGCGAGGTATGATAGGCGAACTGGAGACAGTTGAGATTAGCAGTGAAGTGGAATCTCCCTTCATCCTGGTGGTTGTCGAGCACGAAGTTGTGTCATCTGCAGCCGTTGATCTTGGAGCCGAATTTTCCAATATGTCGGTGGGAGCATCAGTTGTCATTAAGAAGTGACGGGGAGGTTAGCACTCTGAGTCCCCGCAGAGTAAGAGGGTGCTTCGGTCCTCCACCGCGACGGCAGGCGATGCTCAAGAATAGGTGGGGCAGTCCAGTCGCCCCATTCGTGAGTCTGCCCCATGGGTGGGACTGTCAGCCAGTGACATCCTTGGGTATATATATCCCTCCCGTTCGACCAGATGCCACCCCATGCAAGATAAACCCAAAATAGAATTATGGAGTGAAGATGTTGACACTCTCGACTGGAATAGAGTGCTATGTGGATATTAGGCCGGCATTACTGCACCTGCGTTATGATGACCATGATATGGTGGCCTACTTTTACATTGCATCCACCCCCTATGTGCCTGAGACATGACTTTCCCCAACACCGGCGGTACAAGACTAGTCACGTGGATTGAAGTAGGTTGGCTTTTTAGGGCTTCTTAACATGCCACATTTTGGGCGATTGGCGAAAGTTAATGCATGCATAAAGCAGCTCCTCGCGTGCTTTCATGGTGGGTTCGTTGTGGCTGGACAGCAAAGTCCCGGTCATTGTCGATTTAATTGCATATATAACCGGCTTGCCTAAGAATGGAGTCGATCCATCACAGTTCATCCAAGGGAAGGAAAACGACAAAAAGCAGGCATTGTAGTTGGCACAGAAATATGGCTTAGAAACGGATGGCCGTGGGTATCACACTAGCAACTGCAATGATCAGGAGGTACTCACAAGCATTAAGATCCTATCCTGCAAGATGGTTAGGGGTGGTCGACCTAACCAATGCAACTCGAGGAGTGTTGCATGCACAGAGCAATGTGCGGAAGGGGTCCAAATGAACTGGTCCTTGTATCTCTTGAATCAATTAATGGAGGACGTTCTGGTGGTCCAATCGGGAAAAGGTGCCTTCACATACAGTTGGTTGTTGCTGTTGATCGCCTTCGTCGCATGGAAAGAGCCTGGAACGTACCAGGGCATGGACTGTACGGCTGCAGCAGAACAATGGGGGGCGCGATATCAAAATTTGTGGTATGTACGGGAGCCAGAGAGACTCTGGTATTTCCAATTGCAGTTTTGGTTGTATTGAAAGGTGCTTTGTGCCGCGGCAACACAGGTCCCGCGAATATCTGAAGAAACTGTAGAACGGTTCAAACCTGTCATGGCATTTTCAATTCGGCCGCATACCATACACATACAAGCTTGCCAAGATCCCAATCGGAAATGGTTGCATACCTCATATAAGGTGATGTCCAAAGGCTTGGAGGCTACTATGAACGAGTGGCCGGAGGCATGGCAACAACCCATGAGTTTGGTGGAGATAGAAGCGAGTGGCTCAGTGTTGGGTGCAAATGATCGGGTATCGGCACAGGACTAGCAGAGTCACCATGAATCAGGGCACCAATTGACCAAAACAATATCAAATGACAGCGACCGTGACCTTGAAGAAAACCGCTCGAAAAGGTATCACGAGCATGCAACGATCAACGGGTTGTCCTTGCCCGCTGAGGCATAGTTGGGTCGCCTACTCACAACGCTCAATATTGCATCCTCTGCGGCAACAGACAAGATGGCCAGGAAAGCAGATGAAGGATTCCATGCGATCATCGCTTGGTTAGAGTCCCTGTATGATATGGTTTCAGGAAAGGCACCAAAGAAAGCAACGGCACCAACCTTTGGCGCAATCAGCACTGAGTTGCAGGTGAGGAATGTGGAAATTCCCCCAACTGCGATTGTGACTGAAGATACGACAGTAAACACGTTGTTGCAGCAGTTGAAGATGGTGACCCTCAATGTTAATGCATTTCCCTCGGAAGGGTTTACCACTATGCAGGCTACTACCAGCAAGGAAACGACAGACCAACTATGGCATATCAGTGGTATGTGTGTCCGACTACAGACGAGTGAAGCCAATGCAAAGCGCACTATCGAAGAATTGAAATCCAAGGATGCTTCTGCACGACAGGCTGTGGATGAAATTGAAGCACACATCAAGGAAGAACGGGCAGAGTAGGCACGCAAAATCGAAGGCCTGAAAAAGGAACATGATTTCCTTATTGTCGAAAAGGCTCGTCTATGGGACGACAGTGTACGGGTTGACCAAGTGATCACAGAAGCCTATCAACATGTGATGGAGCCCACTGAAGAGGTGCATGTGCTCCACTGGGTGCAGCAACTAGGAGCTTCCATTATTCAGTTGAGACAGGAGAATCGCAAGTTGAAGGCCCAAATGAAATCGGGTACGCCTCAAGCTGAAGTGGATGAACGAAGAAGGGCAATTAAGGAAGTTGCCGCTCAAATGGAGGAGATGGAGACACAGGAAACCAAGCTCACGGTTGACACTATACAATTCTAGGGCCGCATTCTTCATGATGAGTAGGTTGAACAGTTAACTAAGTATCGACAGGAAGCGGAGGGACAGTTGGCCACAATGAAAGCCCCAATGCGCACAATGCAACTACAAGAGCAAGTTGCTAAGTCTCAGGAGCTAAAATACTTGCAACACCGTGTCACCAAGGTAGACGAGCGACAGAAGACATGCACGACCCAGTTAGAGGAGTTCCAGGACAGCGGCGGCAAATTCATGATGTAGGCTAGTGAAGCTCTGCAGGCAGTGCAAAAATGTCGACAACAGGTGGTGGAAAAACTTACAGATACCCCATCTGCAGAAGACGTGGTCAATAGTCAGTCAGCAGCGATGGAAGCCAAGGAGGTGGTGTAGATAGTTGAACATCCATATGAGGACTTCAAAGTCAAAACGACGGAGCACACTGTATCCAGTTAATGTGGCTCGAGGGAGAGCCACAAGATTGTGTTGGGGGCCTGTTGGCAGGTGATTTGGTAAGATGGTATCGGAGCATCTTCGATGCTGTGACAAGGCAGAAGATGGTGCGAAAGGCAATGAGCGAAATATTTTTTTGTGTAGGTGTTGGTCAATTGTACCGCAGATTGAGGGTTTTGGGTCATTGGACCACATATTATGTACTGTTGAGTCAGTTATACCACAGAATGCGGGTTTTTTTGGTTGTTTTTGGACTAGGCCAGTTAGATATTGGGTCATTTGTCCATAGTGTCAGTTAGGAATTCGTTAGTAAGTGGACAAGAGTTGTAAGGCGAAATCCTATATATAGATAAGAATTGTAAGTGTTGAGGAGAGAATTTGGCGGAAGAACAATGTGAAGCTTTGATGTTGGTTGTATGATTTCCGAGTTTGTTTTGATGTCAAGAGTCATTGCGGAGATCTAGTTTTTGCAAAGACATTGTATCTGGGTTGACAATGATAATATGATGGAGCTATTTTGGTGCAATCTTTGTGTTCAATTTGTTCAGTTATGATAATGCGATGTTGCAATATACGAATAATGTCATGCTTCTTTGATGCGATACTTGCTTTACAATTACTGTTGTTGCAATGATGAATGTTTGGGTTGAATATTGTTTTGATACTATGTTCAATGCTTAAAGACCTCTATTCTAGTGTTGCAATAAGTGTAAGTGCTATAGCTGCGACCATCCTCCTTCATTCGGCGGAAACGTGGTTCCATCCACTCTCCCTTGATCGCTTTGGGGGAGACCTCATCTGCTCTGCAGGTGTTGCTGGGCAGGGTCAAACCTGTCCGGGTCGGTGCTCAGGGAGATCGCGGTGGGTTCGGGTCGACAACGATGGGAACCCCTGTCGACTGGGTTTGAGTCAATAGTAAGGTAAAGAGAGGAGATGCTAGCTTAGAGAAATTTTCAATAAAGCGTCTATAATAACCAACATGTCCAAGAAAACTATCTACCTCCCTTTACATTCCAGGAATAGGGATGTTCATAATTACCTTTATTTTGGTAGGGTCCACTTGTATTCCTGCAACAGATATAGTATGTCCGAGGACTATACCTTCACTCATCATCATATGACATTTTTCGGTGCCGAGGGATAGGTGAGTATGTTCACAACGTTTTAATAATTTTTCCAAGTTTTCCAAAGCCTCATCAAAGCTACTACCATAAGGCGTGACATCATCCATGAAAATTTCCATACAATCGTTAACCATCTCAGAAAAAATTTCCAATCATAGCTCGTTGAAATGTAGCCAATGCGTTGCATAATCCAAAAGGTAGCACCCTATATGAAAAGGCACCCCAGGGACATGTGAAAGTATTCATGTCTTGGTCTTACGGGGGAAATTTGAATCTGATTATACCCACTAAAACCATCTAAAAAGTTTTTTTTTTTTTTACCAGACATGGTATCCAAAACTTGATCAATAAATGTCAAAGGGAAATGGTATTTTTGTGTAGCTTTATTCAACTCTCGGTAATCCACACATATACGCCATTTAACATTTGTTTAGGCACAATTACTAATGGATAAACCCAATCACTATGTGAAATGGGATAAATAAATCCATCCTTTAAAAGTTTCTGAATTTTCTCTTTCACGATGTCTCTCAAATTTGGATTCATTCTGTGTTGACGTTGACATATGGGCCGACAATCACTTTTAATGTAAATGTGGTGAGTACACAAGTCAGAGGGAATACCTCTCATGTCTGTGTATTCCCACGCAAAAGCTCCCTTATACTATTTCAACAACGTAGTCAAACTCTCCAAGTCGTGAGGTACTGCTAGATTGGGATTAACATTCAAAGATTTTCCAGGCTCAATCTCGATTGAAACACTCTTCGAAATCTCAATTATGGGAACAATTTCAGCGTTAAATGTTTTAGCTAAGACATCCTCAGTAAGTTCTTCTTGATCAAATTCACTAATGGCTCTATCCAGGATATGATATGCATGTTTGGTAACCATCGTTGGTTCACTAATGAAACTGTTGATGGTATCATCCTCGTTTTCATTTGTAAAATTCAAGGCCCTCCCTATAGTAGGAAGAGGATGAGTGCTTTCTTCCTCTTCCAAATCTATGCACAATGGAATTTCAGCATGTAAACTTGTTTTAGGTGGAGGATATAGGGTTAATATTTTCGTGTCATTTCCATCAGATATTGTCATAGATCCTAATCTACAGCTAATGTATGCATCTCCTGTGGCTAACCAAGGTCTTCCTAGAATTAGTGGATGTCCCCCCAACTGATATTTAGGTTGTAGAACAAGAAAATCTATGGGGTATTCCCATGAATCAATAGAGACTTCCAAGTCATCCAAAATTCCATCAGGTATAATCATGGACCTATCAACCAATTGTAATATAGTGGGGGCTGGTATGAGGTTAGTGATCCCTAATTTCTTTACGGTTTCGATAGTCATCACATTTGTTGATGCACCCAAATCAACTAAAACATTGGGAATCTCAATATACCTAATATGCAGTGTAACAGTGGTATTTCCTGGATCATCATATTTAGCCAAAGGATCCTTTCCCATCATCAATTCAGACAATTTCCCAACCACATGGACTGTAAGAGGATCCTTAGGCTTTATACCCGGCTTCCTAACACATAGGTCGCTAACAGTTTTAACATAGATAGGCACATCATGTAGGGCTTGCAATAATGGAATTTTAACATAAATATTCTTTAGTTCCCCTAGAATATTGAAGCATGGTTTCTCTACTACTTTCTGTAAGGCTAGTCGCTTAGGATATGGTGGATTCTTGGAATCTGTACATGGGTAGCTTCAACGTGTGTTTCAAGAAAATGTTTCAGAAGGTGTTTCAACATCCTCAATAATGGGGATTGCCATGCTGATTGGGATTTCTCCATGTTTATTTGTTTGTTCTCCAGTCACAGAGGATGGAACATCCTTAAAGATAATGCGTTCTACCACCCTTCCAGATCGTAGATGTAATTCAGTACATGGAATAGGAGTGATAGAGTAAGTTGGCATGTTTGATGTTTCAAATTTCTACACTGCCTTATTGTTGGGGTTAGGATTAGGTTGAGCAGGCAGCTGAGGTCATAAAGGTGCATTAATTGGTGCATTGTTAGTAGGGAGTTGCAGCTATGGTTGCTGATACCCTGGTTGAGGGAATGGATTCCCTGGATAAGGACTTCTCCAACTTGGAGCCCAAGGAGTTAGTTGATTTGGATGAGGTGACCATGACATCCATGGGGTAGGATATTGCATTGTAAGTTGAGTAGATGGATTCCATTGAGTATCGAGACCAGAATATTGTGGAGGAAATTGATTATTCATGTTATTCCAAGAATTAAAAGATGTGGTAGGATCTGGATTCATACCTGGAGCAGGAGGTTGCCAAGGCTTGTTTTGTGAAATGAAGTAGGATTTTTCCACATCCTAACTTGATGCCTGAAGGAATGCCTTAAATTTTGGCAGTGAGGGGCAATCCTTAGTATTGTGATCCAAATCACATAAATCACATAAACCACATACCTTTACCTTGTCAAGTGTGCATTCCCTTAATGAATGATTCTTTCTACATTTAGCAAAAAATATGTCCAATGCAGATTCTGCCTTGGTCTGTTTCTGCTTTGCCTTTAAAACATCCAATTGTGAGGAAATATCACTCATCGTATCAGTCTTAATTTTTTTGATAAGATTACTTATTTTTGCTCGTGTAGCTCCACCACTAGCTGAATTTTCTACCCTTGTAAGGACATCTCGGTCTCTTGTGTTGGTTCTAGAATATATTCTAGAGTATCTTCGACACAAATCCACAATATGATCAAAAGAATCCCTTGAGATGTCCCCCTTCTCCAGCAGATTAAGCATATCTAGACAATCTTCTCTAATTCCCCACAATAGAATCATTTTAAGGACATCTTTTCCAATGTCAGCATGACCATATCTTTGCAAATTATATAAAAGTCTTTCTACAAAATCCTCCAAAATTTCATCCTCTTTTTGAACCATTTTGAACAATTCTTCTCTCATATCCTTGGTTCTACAATAATCCTAATATTTAGCAAGGAATACTGGTTTCATTTGGTCCCATGTTGTAACAGCCTCACCACCTAGACTCATAAACCAACGTAGGGAAATTCCCTTTACAGTAGCAGGAAACAATTTTAACTTTTGTTCACTGGTGGTATAGTCATAACTTCGACATAGAATGTCAAATTCAAAGAGAAACTCATCTGGATCTTCAATAGACTTACCATAAAAATTTGGCAATACCGAGGGTGAAATCTTCTTCATGGGAGCCACCCCGGGCGTCTGTCGAATGGGGAATTCAAGTGTAGCAACTATCTCTCCATGTTGATTATTATTGTTGTCCCCCATCTCCTCTTCATGATCATTAGGGTTCCCCAACTTTCTTTGTTCTCTTAGTTATTCATATTTTCCTCATTCTTCTGCTCTTCTCTCCTTCTTTCTTCCTCCAATTCTTGTTGATAATCCAGCCACTCCTCCTTAGCTACTTCATGCCTGTTAATTCGATTAATATCCTATGGATTTCTTGTACCCACAACACTCCCATTATATTCTGGAGGTCGCTTATCAGAAGTGGGGGTTGGAACTTCTGTTACCTTCTCCATGGTTGATACTGATGATTCAAGCTTGGGGAGAATAAATCTTCCTCCTCCTGAAGATGTTCGCGGAAATAAAGTTCCAGTAGAGGAATCATCTCTGGCAATCAGTTCATCAACAAATGTCGCTCTTCCTATAACTGGATTACCACCATGACCTCTTCCACCTGCAAGGTTAGTGTTTTGGGGGGTTTCAGGTTCCTTTCTTTTTGTATTCATGCAAGCTTAGATAACATACCTTGTTTTTGTGGTAAGAACCCATTCATTCTGTAAGGATGCAAAACTCTTCACTGCATCTTATCGTCCCTGCAACCTCAAAAATCAAGATATCTAAAGAAACAACTTAATAAGATACACTCTATGTTTACCAATTACCTTTCCCGAAAACCACGCCAAAATGTTGGTCACTTTGATTGCGTATTAATTCATACACAAAGTGCTCGATATAAATTGTCAACCCAGGGAAGTCGGGTTATTTCAAAGGTAATCAAGAAAAATATATGCATAAACATTCAGTAACTGATTAATCAACTATAAGTCACCCAATCCACTCAAGGAATGGTTGCAACCTAATTACTAAGTCTGTGCTCTGCTCACTGTTCAATCCAATCTTCAAACACTAATTCAATTACCAGAAAATCAAAAGAATTCACAATCCTTCTAATTGCATCAATCCTAAAAATAACTGCTTCAAGAATGAAATGGCTAAATTATTTTTGCAAGAAGTTAAATCCTAAGTCATCATCATAAAACAGGTCCAATCCTCAACTGCAATATTTAATTATATATAGAATTAATCCTCCTGGATATAAATCCATATTCCATCTACTAGTTTCAACAATTCATGAAAGGAAATAGACAGTAGTAAAATGCAGCAGCAAAGCACAGGTGTAACAACAATAATTGCACAATCCAATAACACACTTGCAAAGGGAAACTATGTAGTATTCAATCGATTATTTCAGCAAACCAAGAAAAACTATAATTGAAGAATCCTACGCTCAATACTCGCATTGTTTCAGCAACTCGAAAATTAAATATAATTGCAATTCCACACCAAAAAAAAGAGAGGAAATAAGCAACTAGCTAATTAGAAAACTCTGGAAGAAGGTGGACCCTTTCCTCCTAACAGAGATGCCTCTAAACACTACAAGGAACAAGTACACAGAAGATCAGTAAAATACTACCAATTTCATTAATGGAATAAAATTCAGATACAGAGTTCTTCCACTCCTGTTATAATTTCTCTCAAAATAACCCTAACCTCTTTGAAGCATCTTGTCTTCCTTTAAATACTAGAAAAGACAATTCAGATCCTTCTAATTCAGACAACCATAAAGATTGAAGATCTCTAGGCTATCGAATAAATACCCAATAATAGAAACAATTACATTCATTATTACATTGAGATAAAATCTGTTTCATAAGCATAAATGCTCTCAACAATTTGATTTGATCCAATACCAAGTGAGTTTCAGCTGGCCACGTGGATGGATAACTTAGGCTACTTCTGCAACAATTTGAACTGGAGCCCTGAAAAGATGCAACTACTTGCCAAGTACTTCTTCATACACGTGTATCAACGGGTTGATACACCTGACATCTTTGTGGTCTCAGTTGCTTTCATCAATCTCTCACAAGTCATCTTAATTAGGAGACAAAATCCATAAACACATGCAAACATTAGGAATTAATATAACAAAGTAATAATAAATTATACCTGCTCAAGATCATGCTTTTCCTTAGGAAAGACAACAACTTGGTTTAAATAATAAGGAGAAACATGGGAAAAGGATCACAAGAGAAGTGAGCAAAAAGGGTCATTTTTCGCACACAACATATATTCATAAACATGATTCAATTTCCTACATTTCATATTTTTACTAAAAGAAAGATTCATTGTGTATGTGTCTCAAAATATCCATGAAAGATGAGGGATGTCTCCTTTTTCACTTTTCTATTGCATCTAATGCGCCAAAAGTGACCTGCATTAGCTTGCACTCAGTCCTATATATTTAAAATTTTAATAGTGAGATGATGATGATGGTGACTCTAAACATAATATTGGAGAGTAGACATCACTATTCACACAAAAGAAAATATTGAATAACTCAATATTTATAGTAGGTTGTAACTCCATTATATAGAGTTCACAAGTTTTTTTTAGATCTAAGTTATTCTCAATATACTAGGAGAGGTTGAGAGAATATCTCAACCACACACCAAGTTGGGACTCCTAGTATGAGAGAATCTCTCTCAAAAAATTATTTAACAACTCTGATATACTATAGAACATGATAAACATTATCTCTAACACTTCCCCTTAATGTTTATCTTCTTGTGCTTAGTTTTGTTGCCTTGGCCTTCATCTTGGTCATATCCTCATGTTCTATCATTTTCATCCTTTTACTTTCCTCATGATCATATTTTGTCTTCCATATATTTGGGATTTAGTGTTCTCCTTCATTTCCCTAGCTTACCCTCATCATAAACCATCCTAGGATTTTGCATCTTACCCCTATGATGCAAATACATCAGTGTGAGACCCAATGTTATTGCAGTCATGACTAGAGAGAGAGTGGTAAAAAGTAAACCACCCCTTAGGAGTTTGGAAACCACCACAAGCTTAGCACATGAGTGGGGGTGCATTGCATCCATCCACAAGGGAATGTGCGATGAAATATTAGTTGTCTGCTAAGATATCAGATAAGGTGACAACCATCTGATTGAATGGTTTGGGAGCAAATTTTGGAGATCACCATGTTGGATGCGACCTATCATAGGATGAGGATGAAGAACATTGAAGGTAAATTTTGATGGAAGAAGTCAATATGGCGTATTGGGATCCAAGATGTCATAGGTATGGCATTAGAGTTGTGGCTAAGAGGTTAGGCTAGGAAAATTCAATGTCGAGGCTTGATAGTGTATCGAGTTAGTCTTGTTAGAGTTTGAGACCTCGCAATGTTTTAGGATTTCATAGATCAGAGTTGCATGACGGAGTCATTGAAGGGAAACATAAGAGAGTCGTGGAGGAAAAACCAGAGAGGAAAGGGAGATACATCAAAGCTGATGTATTGGAGGTATGTAGATAGGCCATTGGGGGGGGTCAACATGAAAGATATGATAATGCATCGAAGTGTTGGCCCTTGGAGTGCCATTCCAATGAGAGAAACAAAGATCATATGAGTGGTAAACATAAAAACAATTACTTAGAATAACCTCCATCTCTTCCAAACCCATTACCTCATGTGCATCCCTACCATCCTGGTGATACTAGTATTTATTCCATCATTGAATGTTATGCTGAAAAGTTTGTAGCTTTCAATGTGATCTTCATGTATTCTTCCAAAATAGTGTTATGATTGGACAAATATCTACTCTATCTACTATATGAAGACTCAACACCATGATCCTTAAACTATGCACCAATTCGTACACGACGATAATTATAATCTCTCCCTCTCCTCATTTTCAACTATGCCAAATAATGGTTGAGTCCTGGATCTAAACGCTCACTAGAATTTACTGATACTAGAAAGGGATGCACATTAGTACATTTGGAGATGTCAAACTTTATCCTTATCAAATTGAACATGTGAACCATTATGATAAGAATGTTTTTTCCAATAGTGTATGAGTCTACATGTATCCTTATTGTGACATGTCTACTACCTACCATCCTCTCAAATTGGTAATTTCTACCTCTTCTCTTAAATCTAGGAAATACAACTACCAAAGTTAAGGAATGTGATATTATCAAATAGTGCATGTACTATATTCTCACTAATGAAATACCTACATAAGAGGATTTGGGGGCATAAATAGATAATTTCATCATTAGTTTGGTATATCACATGATACATCAAGAAGAAGCTACTTGCAATATGGATACTCCTCTTTTTTCTACCCATGTACACCTCTAAATATCATTTGTCATGCATTTTAACTAAATCAACCATTAGTTCAATGATCATTTGGTTATATACATAGTTTCTTGTGACAAACTCTAAAATACACATCCAGCCATGGCATAGAAAAAAGTTATTATGAACCATATTCCAAAGGTTACAAATATATAAGTTTTACGAAAACATATTATTTTTTTTTATATTTCTGTTCTATTTTTCTTGTGATGTAACTCTTTAACAGAAAAAACACCAGGTTGTTTTTTCTACCATAACTTTTTCATTTGTTAATCATTTTATAAAAAAAATATATGTTGTACTATTAGACACCTACCTCTACATGCTATAAGAAATCCAATCCTTCAACATTACATTAAGACCTTGAAAAACTGCACCAACACTTGGTGAACTAATTTTGAGGTCTCCTCCCTTCGATAATTATAAAAAAATTGAAAACATACTATTTTTTTGTTGTAAAAATATCACTGCACTAGTACTACTTGTTATTAAGATGTTTACAAGATTTTATTAATTGATTCCGTCATTTAGGCACTCAAAGGAGACACCAACAAGGACATATACCTTATGATTTTCCAAAAAATAAAATGTCAATGTTAGAAAACAACACAATTGTGCTAGTTATGAAAATTTTCAATAAATGAAAGTTATATATATTCATAAAGGTTATTCAATCTCTTACCGTTTTTATCTTTTTTACTAAAAGAAAGTTTCATTGTGTAGCTGTCTCAAAATATCCATGAAAGATAAGGGATGTCTCTTTTTTCACATTTCTATTGAATCTAATGCGCCATAAGTGACCATCATTAGCTTGTACTCACTCCTATATGTCAAAATCCTCACAACAGATCTAAGAGTTGATGCATACCTCACAAGAAAGATTAAGATTAAGCAGGAAAATAGAAGAAGAGTGGCCAATGCAGTGTAAAGGAGCAACATAATTATGATATAGTAGAACTCAGATAGAAGCTGAATAACATCACACACTAATTCATTAATCATAATATGAACAATAAATAATACAATGGTGAGAGGATTCGAATGCCAAGATGGCAATTTGAATTAGCATTCATGGAGTGATCATCAAATCAATAGAGTGTCATCAAAGCACAATTAGGAGTCCTCATCATCATCAGTTGAGTCATCAATGCACAAGTAACTGTCAACCAGATGTCAAACTGAGTCTAACTAAGTGTGGTAGGTTTAACTGGCACATGGAGGCACTAACTAAATGAAGGAGGCTCAGTGGAAGGCGCATGAGGAGCTAACTGGAGTCAGAATGGCCAGTCTAGTCTCACTGGAGGTCCATCAGAGTGATACAGTCAGTTGAGAGTTAGTATAGCCTTAAATCAAGGAAATAACTAAAGATAACTCAACTAACTGAAGTGCAACTGAGCGGTAGGTGAGAGAGGACGCATGGGATGCATGCAATTGCATGCAGGGCGCACTAAGCACTAGGAGGTCTAAAACTGATCAGAAAGAAGCTCTCGGGGCTAGCTAACTGAGGGCTAGGTGCTGGGACTAATGACGGGGATGCATGCAAAATCATGATTGCATGCAAAATGCATGCATGACTGAAAAATGCAAAAGTGGAAAATGCTGGTAGGACTAGGATGGAGTATAGCAATATCCCAACATTATATATTTAAAATTTTAATAGTTAGATGGTGATGGTGGTGACTCTAAACAAAATATTGGAGAGTAGACACCAATGTGCACACACATAAGGTTTTATTGAATAACTCAATATTTATAGTGGCTTGTGACTCCATTATATAGAGTTCACTAGTTGTTAGTACATCTAAATTATTCTCAATATACTAGGAGAGGTTGAGAGAATATCTCAACCACACACCAAATTGGGACTCTTAGTAGGAGAAAATATCTCTCAACCAATTATCTAGTGACCCATGTATACTATAGAACATGATAAACATCATCTCTAACACTCTGCCTTAATGCTTATATCTGTGTGCTCAATTTTGTTGCCTTGGTCTTCATCTTGTCCATATCCTCACATTCTATCATCTTCATCCTTTGACTAGCCTCATATTCATCTTTTGTCTTCCATATGCTTTGGATGTAGTGTGATACTTCATTTTACTAGATTCACCTTATCATAGATCATCCCATGATTTTGCAGCTTACCCCTATGATGCAGGAACATTAGTTTGTGACCAGGTGCTATTGCAGGAATGACTAGAGAGAGTTAGGGAAAAAGTGAAGCACCCATTAGGAGTTTGGAAATTTCCACATGCTTGGGGTAGGAGTGTGAGTGCATTGCATCCATCCACAAGAGCATGTGCAATGAAATCCGAGTCGTTTGTTGAGATATCAGATGAGGTGAAAACCATCTAATTGAAAGGATTGGGAGAATTTTTTTTGGATCATCCTATTGGAAGCGACCTATCAAAGGTAAAATATGAATAACAACAAAAGTGAAGTCTAGATAAGAGCACAGATAGAGAGAAAAGGATAGAGATAGAAACTGAATAAGACAAGGCAACACACATAAAAAAGGGAGGAGAAGTCTCCAAGTAGGAGCATATATAGAGATAAAGGGATAGAGATAGATATGGAAGAAGAGGGGAGAACACAACAACAACAAAAGGAAAAAAATTAGTGATAAGACTAAAAATAGGAAGAAAATATAGGGAGAATACAATACGTAGAGAAGAGGCACACAAAATCCATGTGCAAGTTGAGTAAGCAAAGTATTAATGCACTATGTAGTAAGTGTAATCCTGGATGAGACTGAGACCAACATGAAAGTAAGTGGTTGAGTGAGAGGTTGAGAGAAGTGAGAGATTAAAGGGTCCTAGAACCCCTGGGTAAATTTGAATTGTTGAGGAAATCCCATTGAGGAAAATTTGTAATTCTATATTTTAATTATAATATAAAAGGGACTATTGGCCCCGTGTTTATATATTCAAGAATCTTTATATTGAGTATGTGGTTGGTATATTGGATGCATGTGTATGTTGGTATATCCACTACGTGTGTCAGGATCAGTTGAGTCCTCACCCTCGTGTATAGGATTATTGGTGTTGGTGACGCGTAGACTCAACAATAAGATACATCAATTGGTATTAGAGTTGCGTTACTCTGAATAGAGACTCAAGAGTGACAACATTCTTGCATCAATTGGTATTAGAGTATGTAGTAGAATCATGTGTGAGGAAAGGAAAAAATTATAGCTCCCATAGTGAAGTGGAATAGAGTTATTGAGGCTACAGATCCATAGTTGTGTTTGTGCATAAAGTTGTAAGAGGAGTGAAGAGGGTTGCAGTTCCAACATTGCATTGTTGTGTAGAGTTGTAGGTGAAGACATGAAAATTTGAAGAATGCAATTCCAACTACATTTGTCACGTACCAAATGACCTCATGGTGACTTAGGGACCACAGGGTGCTAGTAATTCATACAATCAGAAATAAATACCATTATTCAATACACATAATGAACTTATTTGGAAAATAGCTAATTGGCTACAAGCCAAGGACATTCCCTCCAACTGTAGGCTCCGTTAAGCTATATATTTCCTTGATAGAACCACCCCAAGTTCGGGCTACCAATCCATAAGGCGGTACCGAATTTTCTGCTATAACCACCCAATCCCCAATTCTTGGTATGGATCCAATCCAGGGTTATGGTGATGTTGATAAGCCATTGATGGTCCAGGTATAACAACAACAATGACTTCCTCATGGAAGAATATTAAGTTATAGCAATTATTTGTTATAATTTTTATTAAAGACAATAAGAATATTAAGACAATAAAAAATTATTAAATAAAATAAACACATTAAAAAGATATTAAATAGAATAAACACATTAAAGTCATTGTAATGATTTGAAGTTTCAACATTCTTAATTTCTAAGTTATCTTTTAATGATAAAATTTTATAGATGTATTCCTTATATTATGCTACATTAAAGTCATTGTAATGATTTGAAGTTTTAACATTCTTAATTTCTAATTTATGTTTTATTGATAAATTATGCTAATTTTAACATTAATTTGGGTTGTTTGAAATTTTTTCAGAAAATAGAGAAAGGAAAAAGAAAGGATAATAAACAACTATTTATAATTTCATTTTGAGGTGACTTCCCCTCATGGAAGCTAATAAGAAATGATGATTATTGAAACCCAACAATAATAATCACAATCCAAAAAATTTGAAGATGTTTTACGATAAATAAAAATACAAAACCAAAAGAATAACAATAAAATAGAAAATCATCTTCAACCATGCTCCAAAAAGTGTTGGAAAGTTAACATGTAAATAAATAAAATGAATTTGAATAGGTGTAAGAAGACAGCCTTGAAAACTGAAAACCAAAGGTCACAAACATTGTATATATTGACATGCTTAGTGAATAGAAAATCATTAGGGAGTTTTTACCTGTCAGTGATAACAGAGCCTGGTTTCTGGCCATAATTCTTAAATAAATAAAATGAATTTGAATAGGCGTAAGAAGACAAAGAGTCTTCAACTAACCTTTTGGAAACTGAAAACCAAAGGTCACAAACATTATATATATAGACATGCTTAGTGAATGGAAAATCATCAGGGAGTTTCAGTGATATCAGAGCTTGGTTGCCTGCCATAATTCCTGCGGTCCTGCCATTGTTGTAGCTTGCCCATATTTGGCACTGCGTCCCTAAGGCCTGCCAAACCTGCCCTCTGGGTTTTCTGCCTGCTGTATGTGCTGTCTGCGTTTTCTGTCTACGCTCTGCTCTCCTTCCTGATAACGTCTCTGCTGCAGGTGACCGTTCCTCCATCTCGAATCTGCTAGAGCGCTCTCTCCCTGCGCAGACTCTCATTTCTCTGCAAATTCGTGAGATCTCTCCTTCCTTCTGCGTGAGATCTCTCCTCTCTCAACACCTGCGTGAGGTTTCTCCTTTCTCAACACCAGCGTGAGGTAGTACATGCAGAATAAAACTCTTCGAATGCGTCCACATTTAAGCATCTCAAATGGTAAATTAGGTTCAGAAGATTTGAAGGTTTGCCAAAATGCAAAATTCAGTACCCTAACATCCAAATTTATTCCAGGATTAATATTTGGATTATTAGTCAGGTATGACTCAAAACCAACTTGGTACTTCACCTCTGCTTGTAACAAATCTCTAATCATATGCTCCATCTTGGGTGCCAATTCATCACCAAATTGTTGCTTCAGATATGACAACATGCTCAGCTCATGAATATCATTTGTACTTTTATCATACAGCACTCTACTAGCTAGTTGTCTTCACAAAGAGTGGCCATGAATTCTTCACTTGTGCTTCCTGCAATTCTTCGTTTAAAGCCCTATAAAAAATAAAGCATTGTGATGAAAGGCATTGATAACGTATCCGACATACTTGTCATGCAATTCCAGAGCGCATTATACAAATGCGCTCTGGAATTGCATGACTAGTATGTCGGATACGTTATAATGCGCTCTGGAATTGCATGACAAGTATGTCGGATACGTTATCAATGCCTTTCATCACAATGTTTTATTTTTTATAGTACCAAGTTAGTTTTGAGTCATACTTGACTAATAATCCAAATGTTAATCCTGGAATAAATTTGGATGTTAGGGTACTGAATTTTGCATTTTGGCCAACTTTCAAATCTTCTAAACCTAATTTACCATTTGAGATGATTAAATGTGTGGACGCATTCGAAGAGTTTTATTCTGCATGTACTAAACAACGAAAACTTACATGGCTATATTACATGGGGACCTGTAATGTCGTGTGCAAGTTTGATGCTGGCCCAATAGAAATGCTAGTAACACCATATTATGCAATTTTATTGTTATTGTTTAATAATTCTCAAAAGGTGAGTTATTTAGAGATCAAATCTCAATTGAACTTGGGAGATGAAGATCTTGTCAGGCTGCTGTATTCAATTGTATTTGGAAAGTGTAAGATTTTGCTAAAGGAGCCAGATACAAAACAGATTTCTACAAGCGATGGCTTTGAGGTCAATTACAGTTTGACAAACAGAAGAAGGAAGCTTAAGATTCTACTTCCATCAGAAGATGAGAAGAAAAATGTTGGTATGAACAGTAATCACAGAGTTAGGGCCTTAATAGTCCGCATCATGAAGAGCAAAAAATCTTTGCATTATCAGTAGTTACTAAATGAATGCATTGAGCAACATGGAGGGATGTTCAAGATAGATGGAGAAGTATTTTAAAAGATCGTTGAAAATTTGATATTAGCATATTAAGATATATCCCTTGAAGAAAGGGACCAACAAGATATTAACATAGAAAGGGACCAGCAAGATATTAACATATTAAGATATATCCCTTGAAGAAAAATAACTCAACGGAAGGAAGGCTCTGGCGCAAACAGCATTTCAGCATTTTATTTTGAAGTTTATTTGTGATCAAGTTTCCATGTTATCTCTTCAGTTGCTTTGCTCAGCATTTTAGTTTGAAGTTTATTTCCTGATGACGTTTCAATGTTACCTATTCAGTTTTAGAGATCTGGATATGCTTTTTAGCCATTGTTGTTACTTTGTAGTATGGCTTTGTTTGAGAATAGTATTTGCATCTTCTTAAGCATGGCGGCTTAAGAGGATTTTAGACTAGATTTGTTATCCATTAATTTTATATATTTATTTATTTTAAAACACCTTCATTTGATTTTTGGATTGTGATTATCATTGCTAGATTTCAATAATCATCGTTTCTTAAGTGAAGTGACCTCAAAATGAAATCATAATTCGTTTCTTGTTATGTTTTCTTTTTCTTTCCTTAGAAAGGGACCAGCAAGATATTGCCATATTCAGATATATTGCATAGGGACCAGCAAGCTATCAACATATTAAGATATATTGCAAGAAGAAAAATAACCCAAATTAAGGAAGGCTTTGCAAACACCATTTTGTTTTGAAGTTTATTTTCTGATCACGTCTCAGTGCTATCGCGTATATGTAGTATGTAAAACACTTCAGTTTTAGAGATCTGGATATTCTCTTTAGCCGTTGTTTTTACATTGTATTATGGGTTTGTTTGCCTCAGTAGTCTGAGAATGAGAATGGTATTTGGATCCCTTAAAAGGGGATTTTCTATTCTATTTGTTATTTGTTTGTTTTTTATATTTATGAATAGATAACAAGCAATCACGGTGGTAAATAATATAAAGAAGTTCTGTAATAACATGTAACTAGGCTTAGATAAGTTCATGTTAACTAGGCTTAGGTAAGTTGTAGCTTTCAACCAGTCAACCAGTTTAGTGGGAGATAATGGAGACAAAGACATATGATGACATTTAAAAGAAGCTAAAAAGTAAATTGAGAACACAATTTTGGAGGCTACGAAAAAAGACAAAGAAGCCAGTGGACAGGAGCGAACAGGAAAATCAGAAGAGAATAGATATATGAATAGGCTATTCAGGTAACTTGCTTTTTCTTCTGTGCATTTTAAAGAATAGTTAGAAAGAATGAGTTGCTCCCCATGATCGTTGTCCAATCTTTCAGACTGATGTCTCCCAGACTTCTGTGCTTCGATAGGAAGTTTTAACCCCTTCGCTTTCATATTTCTGCGAGTCACATTGAAAATGTCAAGTCTTCCCCTCGCTCTGGATTTTTTTGTAACTCAAAGTGGTAATGGACATGTTACATGTTCAATCCCCACGGGGCTTGCTTCACACATTGAGGTGTTCGCTGTTTCTCTTCAATTTCCATTCCATGGATCGCATGGTCATCGAAGGGCGCCACCATTGGCTTCTCCAGCTGTTTTCCAATGAGTACGCTGGGGGAGGTGGCCTTCCCTCATAGTGCCCTTGTAGTGGTGGTCTATTTCCACCTCAATTCTAAGATTCCAAGGCGTTATCTCTGCCTTTCTCCCAAGAGAAAGGACGTCAACATTGTTAATTGTAAAAGTAGTGATATGGTTGAAAGGGCGTTGGAAGTCACCAATTTTCAATCCAGCCGAGATCTCTTCCTTGTGCTACTTGCAACTTCAGATGCTTTTTTTTACAGCAGGAGAAGATAAAACTTCCCCTGAAAAGACTGAACTTAAAATTACTTACCAGTCCCTGACCGGTTCGATCATTATCATTATATTGTTGATTTTATTCAGCTTTCGTCCGGCTATGCCAAAATCTTGGGATATACCTTCAGACTACGTGCTTCCAATCGGTCAGGCCCAGGTGCAATCTCCTTAATCGCAGGCAATGGATCTCTGCTCCACAATCTCCTCAATCTGGCCGAAACAGATACCAATACAGAACGTTGTCATCATGCCTGCACGCCTGTGAGCTCAATCATTGGAAAGAACAAGGTCTGCAGGTATGCGACCTGGATAATTTCACTATGCCGAAATTTTGTTGGCAGCCATTAATTACTCCACCAGCTATTAATTACCCCACTGCTTACATAGATGGCTGCTGAATTTCCAAAAGGCAACACCGCCTAGATTTTATTTGAAAAGCCAGAAATTAATGAAGACAAACCAAATCAGATTTTCTTTTGACTCTTAAATAGTCATCCACCGCCAAACCCACTTAAGCATTAAAGGTTGAAGTGTCAATTTTGAAGAGGCATCATTAAAGGTTGAAGTGTCAATTTTGAAGAGGCATCTACCGCTTGTTATTTAACTTCTCAAGAAATCCAAATGAAGAGAGCATTTAGTGTTCCGCAAATACGATTTTGTTATGAAGGGTCCTTTAGCATTTAATGATCAATTAGGCTGAAGCACTATAAATACTTACCATTGTAATCGTGATTTACACAGAGAGTTGAATACAATTATTTAGTTGAAATTAAACTCAGAATTTTATTGTGTATTTCTATTATACTGTTATTTTGAGTTTGAAAACTCATATTTATTTTGAAGTTAGTTTGTTGTAGCAACTTGAGAGATCGGAGTGTGAAGATTACTGTTAGTTGCAACAGTCAGCTGCGACTGTGCTATAGATTACTGTTAGCTGCAACAGTCCAGATTACTGTTAGCTGCAACAGTCAGCTGCGACTGTTCTGTAGGTGAAATTTATGAGTTTGGAGATCTGTGTGTGTTGCTAAAAGTAAGAGCGTGGTTAACTTTTCTTTTCCATTTTTTTGTTTAGAGTAATTTGGAATTTAGTAAGTGATGGCTACTAACAGCAGTGTAGTGCAGCCACAAATGCCTATGATGACTGAGAGAAATTATGACACATGGTTTATTAAGATGAGAACTATCTTGCATGCTCAGGATCTCTGGGAGTTTGTTACGATTGGATATCTAGAGCCAGTTGATTAAGTTGTTGAATTGGCTTTGTCAAATGTTGAGCGTGTTATGTTGAAGGAGAATAGGAAGAAGGACAACAAAGCTCTTGGCCTTATTCAGCAAGGCCTACATGAATCCATATTTCCGAAGATATCAAGTGCTGAGTCTTCAACGGAAGCTTGGGACACTCTTGAAACTTGCTATCAAGGTGTGAACAAAGTGAAGAATGTTAAGTTGCGGAACTTGAGAAGGGACCTTGAGAATTTGAAGATGAAGGATAGTGAGATTGTTGATAATTTTATGACTCAAGTTATGAACATTGTAGACCGGCTGAGACAATATGGTGAAGACCTCTCAGATCAGCGTGTGATCGAGAAAATGTTGAGATGTTTGGAAAAGAAGTTTGAAGCAATGGTTGCTCCCATTGAAGAGTTTAAAGATCTCAGTCAAATGCACATTGATGAGCTGATTGGTTCTTTAATTGCTCATGAATCAAGAATGAACAGGTATGATGATACTCCATTAGAAAATGCTTTTAATTATCAGTTACATGTTACTAGAGGCAGAGGCAGAGGAAGGTCTAGTAGCAGAGGAAGAGGAGGTCGAATTGTTGATCATGGTGACAACATAAATGATTCAGAATCTGAAGAAAAGTTACAGCAGAATACCCCTAGCGTAAGGGGGAGTAGCAACAGAACATGGCAGCCAAGAAATCAAAGGTATGATAGATCTAAAGTTCAATGTTTCTATTGCAAGAAATTTGGGCATTTTGCTAACAAGTGTTGGAAGAAGCAAGCACAAACTGGTAAGTTGTCTACACACATTACAGAAGAGACTGAACATGAGGAGAATCCTATGTTTTTAACTTGCAATGTCACCCAGGAAAGTTCAAATAATATATGGTTCTTGGACAGTGCATGCAGTAATCATATGACTGGAACTAAGGAATTATTTTTAAGTATAGATACAAGCATTTAGTCTGAAGTGAAGTTAGGTAATGAAAGTAAGGTAAAAGTTAATGGTAAATGTGTGATTGTTGTATATGCCAAGAATGGTAAAAGAATAACAATTCATGATGTTTATTATGTTCGTGGTTTAATGTGTAATTTATGAAGTATTGACAGTTGTTAGAGAAGAAGTACAGAGTGTTCTTCAAGAACAAGGTATGTACTATTTATGAAAAATATCCAAGTAAGTAGTTGATAGCCAAAGTAGAGATGACAAAGAATAGAATGTTTCCGTTGATTATGAGGAATGATTTGACTAACTCTTTGAATGCTTATAAAACTAAGAGTTTAGATCAATCATGGTTATGGCATTTGAGGTATGGCGATTTACATTTTGTTGGCTTAGATTTTCTACAGAAGAAGTAGATGGTAAAAGGGTTGCCCTATATTCAGCATCCAGTAAGCTCATGTGAGAGTTGCATATTGGGAAAGCATCATAGAGAGAAATTTGTCTCTAGAGTCTCATACAGAGGGAAAGCACCATTGGAGTTGGTACACACAGATTTGTGTGGACCGATGCAAACACCTTCTTTGACTGGTATGTTTATTTTATGAATTTCATTGATGATTTCAGTCGAAAAACATGGGTGTATTTGTTGAAACAGAAATCTCAAGCTTTTGATGTGTTTAAAAGTTTTAAAGCTATGGTTGAAAAGGAGAGTGACAAATTTATTAAATTCTTGAGATCATATAGAGGAGGTGAGTATATGTTAAATGATTTTGTGGAATTTTGTCAATATCATGGAATTGAAAGACATTTTACTGCTCGCTACACTCCACAGCAAAACAGTGTAGCAGAAAGAAAGAATCGAACCATTATGAACATGGCTCGAAGTATGATGAAGGAGAAACATCTTTCGGATCAATATTGGGGAGACGTTGTTACTTGTTCAGAGTACATTCTGAACAGAAGCCCAACTAAGAGCGTGAAGGATCGAGTTCCCCAACAAGCATGGAGTGGTAAGTGTAGTAGCATATTTCATTTAACAATTTTTGGGTCTATAGCTTATGCACATGTACCTGAAGAAATGAGGCGAAAGTTAGATGACATAAGTCAGAAATGAATTTTTGTTGGATATACTGAAGAATCTAAAGCATATAGACTCTATAATCCCATCACCAAGAAGTATGTCATCAGCATAGATGCGGTGTTTAAGGAAGAAGAAGCATGGGATGGCAGCATAGATAAGTTGGTTGTAGACGATGTTGTTACATATCACGCAGAAGATGAACAAGATGAGCAGGGCATACATGGAGAACAATTAACTCCACAAATGTCTACACCAGCAGTAAGAACACCTACCAGAACGCCCAGAACTCAAGAACGTGGTGAACCATCAAGTGTTGGTGGACGGCAAGGAACAGGATCAGAGGTAAGCAATGACTCAAATCCTACATTAGCTTCATTAAGAAATAGAGTTAGAGGTCAGAAGACTAGAAGTTTAAGAGAACTGTATGAGAAAAATGAAGAAGTGGATCATGTTTCAAATTTTGCATTGATAGCATGTGATCCTGTAAGTTTTGATGAAGCAATTAAAAATGATGTTTGGATAAAAGTAATGGATGAAAAAATTGATGCGATAGAAAGAAATAATACTTGGGATCTTGTAGATTTTCTTGATGATAAAAATTGTGTTGTTGTCAAATGGATTTATAAGACTAAGTTAAATGTTGATGGTGAAGTTGAAAAATACAAAGCAAGACTTGTAGCTCAAGGGTTTAGTCAACAACCTGGTATCGACTATAATGCGACTTTTGCACCTGTAGCCAGACTTGATACGTTAAGGATGATATTAGCTATTGCTGCTCATAATAAATGGTATGTATATCAAATGGATGTAGTGTCTGTGTTTCTGAATGGATCTTTAGAAGAAGAGGTTTATGTGAGACAACCGCCTAGATATGAAATTGATGGACAAGATGATAAAGTCTATATATTAAAGAAAGCATTGTATGGATTTGATGCAGGAACATCTGGACCTAGGAAAATCAGTCAAAGTTAGTCGACATGAGGAAATCCAACCGGAGGGAGTGCCGACGACCACTGGTGCGGAAGAGAAGATTGAATTGTCTAAGTCAATACATCGAGCAGGAGTAATAGGTCTCATACCGATGGCAACAATGAAGGACCGACAAGAGTAGCCAAGGTTGAGAGTCGACATGTTAAGGGTCGACAGATGATAGGAAGAGCGAGAGGCATCGATGGTCGACATGCGTCGAACCGTGACACCGACGAGTTTGGGCATGAGCCAAGCGAGGAGGAAAGGGTGGACTGGCGAAGCCTCATGTCCTGAACAGAAAGCCGATGGGTGATTCGAAGCTGACAGATAGTATGGCCGACATGATGGATTACTGTATCCTGTCAGAAGGACGCATAGAAGTCAAGAAGAGTACTTGTCAATAGTTCGGGGTTGCTAAGGAAGTCAACGATAGTTATTGCAGGTGAGTGAAGACATGATAGATGTCGTCATAGGAAGAAGCTGTGTAGCACGGTTGGGGCGCTGACAATTGCAGGTGTGTAGGATCTGAGGAGATTGACAGATAGAGGATACGTGTCTTGGGAGTCAAAGTGGTCTCGGAAACAACATCAACATAGTAGAAGGCCAGGGAGTTCGGATCAGTTGGATCACTTGGCATTGGTAGAGTTCGGGGAGAAGATCTGTAGATTGGAGAGAATAGTCACACATATTTCGAACGCCGAGTGATCGATCCATAGCTTAGAGTTCCATAGTGAACCATGAGAGGGTGACGATTGACACACTGAGAGAGCACACAATTACTTTTATATTGTAATGGCTGAGGCCGACATTGAATTAGTTATTTAATTCCTTACAAGTTTGCATTGTAACCGTTTCAGTAGAAGCAATATAAGCCAGCTTCTGGCATCTTGTTTACATCTTGTCTATGTGAACGTTGTGTGTTTTGTGTATTGTTAAGAAAGAGCCTTAGCGAAAAGGCTCCTTGAGACATTTGGTATCAGAGTTGGAAAAGTATCATGTTGAGGAGAAAGGCAGTGATGCCAACCTGCTTTACGTCAGTTGTTATCAGAGCTAGAAGAGTATTCTGTTGAGGAGAAAGGCGGTGATACCAACCTGCCTTGCATCAGTTTGTATCAGAGCTATAGCATCCTGAGATTTGAAGGATAGCCATACCAGAGAGGGAAGAATCCTGCGAGCAGAAGAACGTCAGGTGATATTGAACCTGCAAGTGCGTTGAACAGCTCCAGCTGAGGTTGGGTAGAGTTGTACATGACTTGTTGAGGTCCGGTTGCAATTGAATGAGTGGGAGTTTCATCCGAGGTTGAAAATGGATCACAGAGATGTTAATGTTTGAGGATGAAGAGCGCGTGGTGCAACAGTCACAGTTGATCATGAGATGTTCGATGAGTGCGGTCGAACAATGCAAACTTTGACAAATGACGTCGCATCGATCAAAGAAAGCCAAAGGTGTGGTTCTATTTCTGATGCGTTAGACCACATTGACGAGGAAGTCGAAGAAGTGGAACCACAAGAAGCAGTAGGAGAAGAACTAGAAGAAAAACTGATCAAAATTTTGATGGGTATGAGAGGTCGGACAAAGATGGATATGCATACCTACTCAGGAAGTCTGGATCTAGAAGACTTGATCGACTGGTTCAGGTAAATGGAGAAATACTTCGACATAGAGCATATTAAGGATCCTAAACGGGTTAATACTGCATGTCTGAGGTTGAAAGGTCATGCCTCATTGTGGTGGGACAATGTGCAGGATGACAGAGTCAGGAAGGGCAAGGCGAAAATCAAGTCTTGGGATAGGATGGTCGCCAAGCTAAAAGGGAAGTTCTTGCCAAATGACTATGTGATTTCCTTGTTCTGAAAGTTGTAGAACTTTCGACAAAAAGAGAAGACTGTGAAGGAATACACAGAAGAGTTCTACAGATTGTTGATAAGGTTGGGTCAGACCGATGAAGGAGAAGAAGCTGTCGCTAGGTATGTGTGGCTCACTCGGCCCTTACATCTCACCATGGGAGAACACATCTATCACCATGTGAGAATGGCCCCAACCCTTACATTTCACCATGGGAGAACACATCTATCACCATGTGAAAATGGCCCAACCCTTATATTTCAGCATAGGAGAACACATCTATCACTATCTGAAAATGGATTCATCCCTTACATCTCTGCATATGAGAACACATCTATCACTATCTGAGAATGGCTCCAATCCTTACATCTCAGCATAGGAGAACACATCTATCACTATCTGAGAATGGCTCCAGCACTTACATCTCACCATGGGAGAACACATCTATCACCATGTGAGAAGGGCTCATGTGCATCTGTGTCTCCGGACTCATCACTTCCCCTTGGAAGGATTCTCGATCTGAAGTACACCAAGTCTCCCTCTAAAGTATTCAAACTTCACTCTGGCCAGCGGCTTGGTCAACACATTGGCTATCTGCTCGTCCGTCGCAACATACAGGAGCTTCACTGCTCCTCTCTACACCATATCCATGATATAGTGATACTTGATCTCAATGTGCTTCAACTTGTCATGGAACACTGGGTTCTCTGACAACTTCACACAACTCTGGTTGTCGCAATATATACAAGTAGCACTCAGCTGGAGATCAAACAAATCAAACAGTAGCTTCCTAAGCCATACTGCCTCACAACTAGTTGAACAAGCTGCAACATACTCTGCTTCGGTTGTACTCAGTTCCACATAGGACTGCTTCTTGCTAAAGCAAGAGATCATACCAGATCCCATACTGAAGTAGAATCCCAAAGTGCTCTTCCGATCAATGGCACTACTTTCCCAATCCGAATCAACATAACCCTCCAGGTTAAACTTTTGATTCGCCTCATACTTGAGCCCATAGTCAATTGTACCCTTCAGGTACCTCAGAATATGCTTTGCAGCTATCAGGTGAACATGTTTCGGATCTGTCAAGTATTGGCTCAAGGTGTTCACCGCAAAGCAGATGTCTGGTTTTGTATTCGTCAGGTACATCAAGGACCCAATCATCTAACGATACATTATAGCATCAACTGGCTCAGATTAAGCATCATATAGAAGCTTTAGGTTCGATTCCATAGGTGTGGCCATGGCCTTGCAGTCCATCATCCCAAACCTCTTCAGGATCTCTACTGCATACTTCCCTTGTCCAAGGAAGATTCCATCTGCACTCTGCCACACCTCCTTACCAAGAAAGTAGTGCATCATACCCAAGTCCTTCATCTCGAACTCGGCAGCAAGCTTCCTCTTCGTGTCGGCAATCAATCTATCCTCACTTGTTACAAACATGTCATCCACATACAATAGTAGTGTCATCTACCCAAATTCTAAAAATATTATTTTATTGGCAAAATAGTTTATGTTAAATTTTAATTACAATTTTTTGTAATTATGACCAATTTTAGTCAAGGATGAATGTAATTACTGATTATTATTATTTAATAAATTAAAGTAGGAGACAAGCACCCAAGGAAACTGTTAAATGAGTGTTCATTGACCCACTAGGAGGAATGGAAGCTGTTAGAAGGCATGGGACAAATGGCAGCAATTGCACTTCACCACTAGTTGTTGGTTATGGGACAACTACCCCTAAAAATGTGGCATTATCCCCTAGGTGGTGGGAGTGAGCAAGCAGCTCATTAAATGACCAGTTAACCACTAAAAGTCCTAGGAAGCCTACATAAGGCAATTCGAATTGAGCAGGAAGCTCTCTTACAATATTTTTCGCAGAAATATTCCTCACGTGCATCAGGTGATCACTGAGAGATTTGAATAGGGAGGCTATGTAAGAGTGCAACTATAAGTCTGCAAATTATTCTGAGAATGAAAACCAAAGGTGCTGGTGCAGGTCCCTTTGACTGCTAAGTCTTTAAGACTGGATAACTATTGCTACTGCAAATTGAAGTCCTAAGCTTCTAAGTTTCTTCTTCCTAGTGGTTTAGTGAACAGGCTCGGGGGTCCTAAGGAAAGTAACTTGGCTGTCTTCAGGAATTGGTTGGGTGGAACATGTTCCTTGGGCTGTTTGTTTCCCTATAGTTAACCAAGTTTTACTGTTCCTACTTTTGTTTACAGTTTAATGTTTCTGTTTAGTAGAATTATTAAACTCTGTCATATAAAAGAAGTTATTTTACTTTTTGATCTATGTATGATTATGAATGATAAAGCTTTGTGAAATAATTGATTTGATAACCATCTCTATATTTTTTCCCATGTTGTTCTCTACATAGTACTCTAGTATAGAGAAGCAAATTAAGGATAGATGAGAGATAGGCAGAATGCCAATGATTGGAATAATGATTTCAGTAGTGTTCTGGTTTAAAATTCTGTCCTATAATTAAACATAGTAAACATTGCAGTATAGTATCAACAGTAGTATAGAATTCTTTTATTAATACAGGAAAGAAAAAACACAGTCTATTTTCTGCATAGTTCTATATATTTCTCTTAACTCTATTCATTGCAGATAGAAATTAAATGCATCAATATTATACATTGCATGTTTTTCAAGCAAGTGTAATTCAAGAATGATAGCAGCTGCAATAATTAATTTCTGCACAAGGTTTATATATTCCATTTTCAATACATCCTTTTCAGATAGAAATATCATGCAATTCAACATTTATTTTCCTAATGTTTTCCAGTAAAGTACAGTCTAGAATTTTAGCATCTATAAAATCTATTCTCTGCACAAATTTATTTTTGTAAACCTATTAATTCATCATCCCTTCATTTCAGTATTTAAATTACAAATCTTTTCACAAAAGTGTCAAAACCCTACTATCGCAAACCCTAGAATCTAAACGTTCTTTTATTACACAGTTCATAACACCTTATTCTTGGTAACATTAGACATTATTGTTGAAGTTACAGTAGCTTGATAACTAAACCCTAGACAACGTTTCAACTATCTTCGATTTATGCCAAGACTAACAGTAAGACATTATTTATCTCTTAACAGAAAATACGATTATGTACTATTGATTTTTGATATCTCATAACCCTAACAAATAACACATGTACATTACCGAAATTATTTTTACAAAGATTAAGTCTTGGGTACAAAGCCCAGCACAAGCCCGATAGAAATCGTAAGCTACAGGTAGGGTAACCATCATAAAACAAAACTAGAACATGGAGACTTAACCTTTTCGAAAAACGTTTTAACAGTCAAACTATTTCATCTATTTCCAAACAAGATTATCATCAACGAGAACGAAACACATACATACAATTTTTACAGTCATGCAAATTATAATTTTCGACACAAGACAACCATTGTTGCTTGGCATCACCGTAACCAACTTTCACACAATGTTCTCAATTGTTATTCAAAACATAACTTTCCATTGCAAAGAAACGAACATAGTTTACAAGTGCAAAAGAACCCTCGGTTCTTGGTTTGCATTCAAAATATATAACAAAGAATTACATTACGGCCTTACAAGGTTCCCAATAGTACACAGAGTTACCTCATCATCTTTAACACTAAGCCGAGGCCGTGGAACAACAAAGTTACACAAGGTTTTTCCCTGGACTTAAACAACATGAAAATGAGAACCAAGTTCTCATAAACAACACAGCCAGGCATCAAATAGCAAAGTGGCAACTTAAAAGACTGAGAGGTTACCCTCTGTACAGTTTAAGACAAAACAAGACAAACTTAAAACTTCGCATTCGGCCATCACTAAAACAAGTCGAAGGTTTCCAAATCTTGGCACACAGAAAACACCTTCGAAGGCACCTACGAGGTTTTTCAAGAACCACCGGAGCTTACCAAGAGAAGTAGAAGCATATTCCATTCTCCATGCTCGCATAGGAACCATCCTATGAAGTGGGTACCTGCAATATTACAACTTAGAAGGGTTAAAAGCATGCAAACACAAACAAGAAGTAAGTTCATAGTATTAAATTCAGTATCAACTGACTTACCCTTTAAAAGCTTCACTCCAACCAAGAACTACGAAGCCAGAGGTTGGTTGCAACATTCATACATGTAGAGACTCAGAAGACAATACCATCTATTGAATAATCGAAAGCCAAATACAAACCACTCTCAACAGCTTCCAGGAAAACCACACTTTGTATGATTGTATAGTGGCTCTATGGCATGAAGCTTAAGCCTGCAACTGTTAAAAATTACCTCCTACAGGTCACAAGATCGAAACCCCTGAGAGGAATTCTCCCCAACCCTACATTTTGGCAGCCTGTCGGCCTCAACTCTAACATAACAATGAAGACCGGGAAACTCGCTACCATTACATACAATGAGGTTTAGGGTTTGTTTCACATCCTTAGATCATAGGGAAAATCAACGGTGGATCAACTGCCGGTAAGGCACGCTGATATTCGAACCTGTAGTACAATCAATACCATTTAATAGCTGCATCTACCAACTGCCAAGTAAGCAGGCCGAGAGCTGGTGCATGGAACAGCTCAGCCTCATCATGGCAATCGTTGAAATCACAAGCACGTGAAGATCATATAGTAGAGTTTCCACATCACCATCGATTGGATCGACATTAATAGCTAAGACCTGTCATCGCCAGTTCAAGCATGTTAAGGACTAAGCTTTATCACCTATCAATATCGAATTGATTGCATTGTTATAACCATTGATAAAATTTCATATCAATCTCTATAGTCCTTCGTTATGCATCGTAATATGGTATTATATGCTAAGGTATAGTGTGATTGTATAATCACCTTATGATGTTAACGATTCAATTACTAAGGCTCGGGTATAGACAGATATGTATATAGAATAGAACTAGCCATATATGTATATTGTTAAACAATTGATAATGGATACCATAGATTTGGTTAGGCTTCTAACTATGCATAAATAGTATTAGATACTAAAAGCATTATAGATTTCATACATCAACTATAACTTTCCAATGCATAATAATAGTGTGATGCTCTAGGTATAGTTAAGTAATGCACATTTAATATGCTATGCCATGTATAGTAAAGTTTAATTATTAAACACGATACCAAGGGCATAGTTTAAAAGATGACATTACACTTCAATCCAGAGTTCATATCACTAGTCACGAGACGTTCTTATACTTTAACTATGTAATGATAATCAAATAATGAATTCAGGACGTAGAATAGTCTGAGTACTATAGACGTAAAACATAATGATAGTTCAAAGGTATAAACACTTCTTCTGCAAATTTCTGTTCGGGTACACAGGGTACTACCAAAGGACCGAACACCAAGAGCAACCACTTCACACAAACAGATCACAGATCAACACACCGATGTTTTGACGTGGTTTAAACCCTCTTGAGGGAAACACTCCACGACCCCGGCCAAATAGCTTCTACGGGACAATTTATTATGCAAAGAAAGAAAGTTACAAATGAGCTTCTCATAATCGATCAACTAAACAATGACCCTCCATGCTCTTTAAATAGAGATCATGGACCAATCGGGTGTTAAGCCACGGATCAAGGTTAGGTTTGATCTAAGAGAAGTTGAGCCGTCGGATCACTCTATGTCGGAAACATATCGTGACCGTCAGATTAAGTATATACAAATGCATACTAATGCATACTAAAGAAACACACTATCCCTAACGGATATATTACACAAGTTGATCTTAACTAACTCCTAAGTGTCTAAATATCCTAACATCCCCCCTTAAGAACAACTTGGGATAGGATTGAAGGATTTACAAAAGTGACACTATTAGGAGAAGGAAGGAGGCATTAGAGCCTATCCCCCCTTAATGACAAGTTCCTGAACTCCTAACATAGATCGAAGTTTAGAAAACTTCGCTTCTGTAAGAGACTTGGTGAAGATGTCTGCAACTTGATCATCTGTAGGGCAAAAGAGCACTTCGAGAACACGATCATGAACAAGATTTCTGATGAAGTGCATATGTAGCTCAATGTGTTTGCTGCGTTGATGTAGAACTGGATCTTTGGCAAGCTTGATGGCACTTTGATTGTCGCACCAAAGTGGAGTAGGCTGCTGTTGCTCGAATCCAAACTCTGAAAGGATCTGTCGAAGCCATAAAGCTTCCTGACTGGCATTGACGGCTGCTCGATATTCTGCCTCTGCTGAAGAAAGAGCAAGAGCTTGTTGTTTCTTACAAGCCCAAGTAATAGGTCCAGATCCCAGACTGAAAACATAACCTGCAGTAGACTTTCGATCATCAGGATCGCCGGCCCAATCTGAATCAGTGAAACCAACCAACAAAGGTTTCCCCCCTGTACTGTAATGAATCCCAAACTGAACTGTACCTCGAATATATCGAAGTATTCTTTTAGCTTCTTTCCAGTGACTTTCATGAGGTGTCTGCATATAACGGGAAACTCGACCAACGGCAAAGGAAAGGTCAGGACGGGAATGAGTCAAGTATAAAAGACTACCAACAAGCTGACGATACAATGTGGCATCTACTTCAGGTGAAGTACAAGTGGCAGAAAGTTTGACTCCAGACTGGAAGGGAGAAGGGGCTGGTTTACAATCTTCCATGTGAAAGCGACGAAGAAGGTCACAAGCATACTTAGACTGAGAAAGAAAGATTCCTTCTTTGGTTTGCAGAACTTGGAGACCAAGAAAATAATGCAAATGTCCTAAGTCTGACATTTCAAAAGTTTGTTTAAGACTGGATTTCACATGGGTTATAAGCTTAGGGTCACTACTAGTAAGAATAAGGTCATCAACATATAGAACAAGTATGATGAGATGGTTTCCTACTTTCTTGGTATAGACATTTGGGTCAGAATGGCATCTAGAAAAACCAGTGTCAAGGAGAAAGTTATCCATTTTGGCATACCAAGCTCTAGGAGCTTGCTTAAGGCCATATAAGGATTTCTTAAGGCGACAGACAAGGCTAGAGTTATTCTGAACATAGCCAGGAGGTTGTTCCATGTAAATTTCCTCCTGTAAATCACCATGTAAGAAGGCAGACTTGACATCCATTTGATGGACTTCCCAGTTGTGTAAGGCTGCAAGGGAAAGAACAAGGCGGATGGAGTTCATTTTGGCGACGGGAGCAAAGGTTTCATTGTAGTCAATCCCTTCAACTTGAGAAAAACCTTTGGCAACTAACCTTGCCTTAAGTCTTTCAACACTTCCATCTGATGCATACTTAGTTCTGTAGACCCATTTACATCTGACAAGTTTTCTTCCTTTTGGAAGAGGTACAAGATCCCAAGTATCGTTCGCCATTAAGGAACGATATTCTTCATCCATGGCTGCATCCCAATCTGGATTCCCTGAAGCTTCTGCAAAAGTTTCTGGATCATGATTCTCGGAAACTTGAGCCAAAAGAGAAGAGGCTCGCTGAAACTGAGAACGTGTTCGACGTTGATCTCTAGGATCACCGGCAAGATCACCAGCTGCTTCACATGTTGAACGGACCCATCGAGGAAGCACTTGTGCTGGTGCAACTGGAGGAACATGAGCAGGCGGAGGTGGATTTTCATCCTCACTGTCATCATCAGAAACTGGAGTTGGAAACCTATCAAGGAAGTTGGAAGAAGAAGAAGAAGGCACAAACGCCGAATCAGGCTCGCAGGCCAAAGATGGCACACTCGCCGAGTTAGGCTCGCAGGCCAAGATATTTTCATCAAATTTAACATCTCTTCTAATGATTATAGCATGAGAATGTGGTTGAAGAAGTCTATAACCTTTTACCTCTTCAGAATATCCAACAAATATGCACTTTTCACTTTTAGGCTGCAATGCTTTCCGTTTTTCATCCGGAATGTGAGCCCATGCTTCACTACCAAACACACGAAAGTGACTTACATCAGGTTTAACTTTACTCCATGCTTCTTCCGGTGTTATACCTTGTAATGCTTTTGTGGGGGTGCGATTAACTATGTAATTTGCACAATTTATGGCTTCAGCCCAAAATTGAAGACTTAGTCCCTTAGATTGGATCATACAATTTGCCATTTCTTTTAAAGTGCGGTTCTTCCGCTCAGCTACACCATTTTGTTGTGGTGTATATGGAACAGTGTGTTGTTGTTGGATGCCTTGTTCAGTGCAGAAAGTAGTGAACTGTTTGTTAACATATTCTCCTCCATTGTCAGATCTTAACGTGATAATTTGATGACCAGATTGTTTTTCAACAAGGGCCTTGTAGGCCAAGAACATGTTAAATACTTCGCTCTTAAGTTTTAGGAAATAAACCCAAGTGCGTCTGGTGTAATCATCAATGAAAGTTAAGAAATACTTGAAACCAGAAAAGGAAGCAGATGGAAGAGGACCACACAAGTCACTATGCACAAGCTCCAAGGGAACCGAGGCGTGCCAAGAGGCACGTTTGTCAAAACTGTCCCGATGATGTTTTCCGAGTACACAACCGGAACAAACACCATCTCTGCAAGATACCATCGGAAGACCTGTCACCATATTTTCTTTACATAGTTGTTGCAATGAGCGATAATTTAAGTGACCAAATCGCTCATGCCAAAGTTTGCTCAAGTTATCACTATGAGCAACAAAAACTGAAGGGAAAGGTGATGACCCAAAGTTGTTAAACTTGTACAACCTGGTAATATCATCAACAATTCCGGTAGCTAGAACCTGTTGAGGATCTTTAAAATCCTTGATTACAACTTGGTGAGGTGTAAAGGTCACAGTTTTACCTTCACCAGAATGAGTGATCTGATAGACTGATAACAAATTGCAGGAAATTCTTGGAACACATAGTACATCACTAAAATGACCATTATCTACTGGAACTGTTCCAGCTCCTACAACACTTAGAGATCTATCATCACCAACAAATATTTGTTTGGTGTTACATTCATGCATAGTAGAAAAGATGGCTTGATCCTTAGCCATATGATAAGATGCTCCAGAATCAATGAGCCATTCATTTGAAGTAGAAGAAGAAGATGCATTATAAGAATAACCAGAAGCACAAAGTGCATGTCCATGAGAGGCAGATTCTGAAGGCGAATCTAGGCTGATGTGGTGCTTCTTCATTGCTGCTTCCAAGGCTGCCATCTTCTTGAAACACTTAGATTCATCATGATTATCTTTCCCGCAATAGTTGCAATGACGCTCAGTCTTCTTGCCTTTTGGCTTGGATCCTTTGTCATTTTTTAAAGAAGGAGCTGACTGAGAGGGTTTTGGACCCTTGTTTGACTTATTATTGCGAAAATTTTGTTTCTTGGGAGGCTTGGACTTTTCTTTCTGTTGGGACAATAAGGCTTTCCCAGATGTATCTGCATTGTTGATTATTCCAAGATGAATGAGTTTATCTTGTTCTCTAATCAAGGAATCACAAAAGGATTCAAGACTAGGCTCTTGATAGCTAGCTGCATTCAATGACGCTTTCATGGAGTAAAATGTAGATACAAAAACAGAATATGCAGGTCCAAGTTTGGAAAGAATATGATAAATGCATTGTTTGTCTTCCCTCTCAATCTTACATTCTGCACATAAGAGCTTGAGAGTTTTGTACTTAGATAAATAATCTTGAATGCATGAAAAGTCACTTGGATTTAAAGAAATCAACTCATTTTCGAGTTGGTGACCCCGAATTTCATTGTGTTTACCAAAGACAGATTCCAACTTGTCCCAAGCAGCATTAGGTTCATCAATTCCAGATATGTGGAATCGCAAATCAGTAGAGATTGACATCCCAATCAATCCACGAGCTTCATCACATCTATTTGCCCATTTTATTTTCTTATCATCATCAGTGGGTTCTTTTTCTTTCCCTGTTGTAATTCTGAAAAGTCCCCTACTTCGTAGAACATCCTCCATACGAGATTTCCATGAGAAATAGTTGGAACTGTTAAGTAGAATATCACAAAGGGGGCTTAAAAGGTATGTAAAATATGGAAATGAGGAAGGGGGCTTTTTTTTTTTTTTTTTTTTTTTTACTCTTCTTGCTCGGTTTGCGTGCTTGCCCTTTTTCCTGCAAAACAAACCACAAAACGAAACAAAAAAAACTTTTCCACACTTGTGGAGTTAGATCTTGTTAGCTTGCCCGGAAAGTCTACGTTTTCTCTCTGTTTCTGATTTGCCGAGATCGCGCAAAGTGCACGGCAAAGAGCATACGCAGCCGAAAAAACCCTTTCCCTTTCTGTTTCTGATTTGCCGAGATCGCTCAAGGTGCACGGCAAAGAGCATACGCAGACGGGAAAGCAACAATCCGAACCAAAAAAAAATCTAACAGTAAAAAAAATGAAATATGAGATTTTTTCTTTTCAAAAAACGAAATAAAAAAATGCGTCACTGTAACATTATACCTTCAGATCTGATGAAAAACGCGTTTCTGGAGCAACCGGGAACCGTTTTCGATCAAACGAAAACTATTTCCCAATGGAAACGACGCTCCGGACGCAATGGAACACCTCCCACAGCCCAGAAATGCACAGAAATACCAGAACTAGAAACCCTTTCAAGTTTCGGCAACAGCAGTTCAAGATCTAGATCATAACCGGAAGCGGCACTTCATAAAAGCTCTGATACCATGTTCGGGTACACAGGGTACTACCAAAGGACCGAACACCAAGAGCAACCACTTCACACAAACAGATCACAGATCAACACACCGATGTTTTGACGTGGTTTAAACCCTCTTGAGGGAAACACTCCACGGCCCCGGCCAAATAGCTTCTACGGGACAATTTATTATGCAAAGAAAGAAAGTTACAAATGAGCTTCTCATAATCGATCAACTAAACAATGACCCTCCATGCTCTTTAAATAGAGATCATGGACCAATCGGGTGTTAAGCCACGGATCAAGGTTAGGTTTGATCTAAGAGAAGTTGAGCCGTCGGATCACTCTATGTCGGAAACATATCGTGACCGTCGGATTAAGTATATACAAATGCATACTAATGCATACTAAAGAAACACACTATCCCTAACGGATATATTACACAAGTTGATCTTAACTAACTCCTAAGTGTCTAAATATCCTAACAATTTCCTAATAGCAGTTTCAATAGATATCAGTATCGTTGTATTCATGATAATGACAGTAGTCATATGATGATTTATATGTAGCATTATAACAGAACACTTGGACAACGTGAAAATATAACACTGAAGAATTTAAATGTTAGTACACAAACTAGGATTTGAACCATGTATCCATACCTCCAGTAACTTGTGTCGCAAGGAAGTACTTAGCATTCTAATTTTACATTGACGATGAATTGAAAGATACAAGTACTCTTAACACATGTTGTCTTATAGGATTTCTTACCTGCGGTCTGCACATGGAAACAAGATTCAAATGAATTAGCTAAACGTAGCTAAGTAAACCCCAGGGTACCTCGTAGGACCCCTTCATCATCATACAAACAAACTGTCAGCACTTCATCAAAACATCACAATAGTATAGCATGTAATCACATTCAAGAGCTTAAGCAAATCTGTATTTTGTACTTGTATGCATAATCATAAAAGATCTGTCGTTAAGGAGATTAACATCCACTTAAATCTGAAATAGAAAATACAATTATACTATATTTATTGGAGAAGTATGACATATCATTGTTACAAATTATCTTAGTTAAGAAATCTAATTAATTTATATATTCCGCATTAATGACTTTGATAATTATTGCTATTATAAAAAAATAAAAAAATTTGGTATTTTTCGGGATGTTACAAGTAGTATCACTGGATTGCCTTAGTATCACTAGATTGCCTTCCTCAACCTTGTAGTAAAGGTTGGAATCCTCTTTACTCTTGGTAAATCCCAAACTAGATAGGAAGCCATCTATCCTGCCATACCAGGTCCTGGGTGCCTGATTCAAACCATACAGGGCTTTCTTCAGTTTGCACACATGTGACCCTCGGTCATGTGTCTCAAACCCGAGTGGCTACTCCACATACACTTCCTCTTCAACTACACCATTCAAGAAAGCTGTCTTGACATCCATCTGGTGTACCTTCCATTTCATCACTGCAGCCAAAGCAAGTATTGATCTAATGGAAGTGTATCTGGCCACAAGAGAAAAAATTTCTTCATAATCAATCCCTCCTTTTTGGGAGAAGCCACGAGCTACAAACCTAGCTTTGTATTTCTCTATGCTACCATCTACAGCATGCTTGATCTTATAGATCCACTTAGAAGTTACAACAGACTTCCCATCTGGTCTTGGGACCACATCCCAAACATCATTCTTAATGATCGACTGGTATTCCTCGACCATGGCATCCTTCCATTCTTTCTTTTCTGCTACTTCATAACTGGAAGGTTCTTTGTTCATAATATCACAGAGTAAGGAAACATAGCTGGTGTGTGATCTTGTCCTTTTCCTTTCTCTATGTTCCTCTTCTGGAATGCCATACCTTTCTGCATCTTGGATGAGCTCTCTAGCCCATGCTGGTTTCCTCTTGTGAGAGTTCTTCTCACGAGGTGGATCTACAGGTTGTTGTGGATCTTCCATCTCACGATCTTCTTCAGGAATTGCTTCATTCATTATAGTGTCTTGTGTTCTGGATATTTTGGGTCCTTCATTGTCTTCAACAGGTGTCTTTCTCGATTTGATGTATGCTAGGCCTTCTGCAACAACCGTATTTGGTTGGACTGTTAATAGTCGAATCTGACTCTCATATTGAATGATAAAATGATAATATTATAGATAGATGATGAATGATTACAATTGCCGGCCACCTTTATATAAAGTGTGGGCAGCCATGAATGAGGAGACGCACCCCTTAACCTAGTACTAATTATTATTTTTTATTATTATTACATTTATACTTTATATTCATTGCATTGCCACCCCCTTTAAGGGCAGCTTTGTCCTCAAAGCTGATTTTACTGATATCAACCTGATCCTGGATCTACGTTGAAGCGCCGAATGAGATGTATATTCTTGATTGGTTCCTTTATTTGGATGTGAACCTGGACGTTCATGTTGTAATCCTTTCTGTTTGAGTGGTGAGTTTTTGAAACAATAGACTTTGTAATTATTTGTTTTCCATATCACCTTTTGGATTCCATTTATGAGCAATTGTGGACCTCTTGTCACAATTGCTTTTGATATGGACAACTCTTTGATCATACCATCATCAGTGGTGTCTTGAAAATAACATTTCACTTCTTTCAAAACGACTATTTTTAAGGCTAAAAGTCTATGTTCGTGCTCTTCTTCTGTTGCATGTCTTCTCGTGGGTTTTTCGGGGTTCTTGACTACCTTGCATGATGATTCACTTGACGAGCCTATTTCGAGCACCACTTTGTGTGTATACTTAGAAGTACTCGCATCATCTTGCGTTTGTTGTTGTTGGTTGTTGAGATCAATGGAAAACTTTGCCACAATTGATTCTAATAACATATTTGATTCAATTGTTTCTAACCCTGAGAATGAAGTTTCTTCTTGCTCTTTATCATTTTTATGTTCTTTATCTGGTTTTTCTTCCAGACTTTGAAAATCATATTTATATTTAGTTTCAGAGTCTTTGTCTTCAGAGGCATTCGGGTTGCTTTGTTGGCTTATTTTATTGAAGGTGTCGTCAATAACTTTTTGAGCCGCTTTTATAACTGATTGTTCCATCCGATCAAACATTTCATCCATTTTCCTATGAAATCGATTCGAGATCTCATCCCATTCATCTTTAAATGACTTCATGGTTAATGTTAAGGTTGAGAGTCAATTATTGATAATTATTATAAAATAATTATTATTATTTGTATTAAAAATTATAATTTGAATAGTAATTTTTTTAATAAAAATAAATATTAACATAATAATAATTACGTAATATTTAATTTTTATGAAGGAATTAGGATTTACATGAAAGAGTGATGGAGTGTGGCAGGTTTGATGTGGACGGAGCATGTTGGCCGAAGTGTTGAAGTGGGCGATGGAATGTGCAGGTATGCAGGCTGGCTCGTGAAGGAGGTTGCGCAGGTGGAGAGTGTTGGTGGAGATAAAGGATGTAGCGTGGGCAAATGAGGTGCGCAGCAGGGATCCATGCAGGACGGGGGGGGAGCAGGCAACCGGGAGGGATGGAGGAGTGCGCGGGAGAATGGGGAGAGGGGTGTTGGAAGCTAAAGCAGAGCGGAATCCTAAGGCAAGGGGTTGATGGACGCATGAGGGAGGGAGGCGCAGGAGGGGGTGTGAGAGTTTTGCAGGGTGGTGGAGTGTAGGAGTGAGCGAAGCATGGCATGGTGGAGCATTTTTCCAGGTGGTGGAGCGTAGGGGTGAGTGAGGCGTGATGGGGAGTGATTGGGGTCGTGAGGGGAAGGAAATGGAGGGTGTTGGGAGGGATGGCAGATAGATGTTGGGACGCGCAAGTGGAGAAAGGGGTGAGTAGGGAATTGGAGGGGTGGGGGAGTGGATGCTTGCAGGGAAGTGTGGTGGAGTGGGGACAGGTGTGCGGTGGTGCGAGCAGGAGTGGAGGTGTGAATGGGGCACAGTGCAAGTGAGGACGATGACGGTGTAGTGGTGGAATGGAGCAAGTGATGCAGCGGAATGGAGGAATGAGCCGAGTCTAAGCTCACCTGATGGAGGAGCGAGTCTGCTCTGAGTGTGAGCCGAATCCGAGCTCAGATGGAGGAGCGTTCCGCTCTGATACCAATGTAGCAACCGTATCCAGTTGGAATGTTAATAGTCGAATCCGACTCTCATATTGAATGATAAAATGATAATATTATAGATAGATGATGAATGATTACAATTGGTGGCCACCTTTATATAAGGTGTGGGCAGCCATGAATGAGGAGACGTGCCCCTTAACCTAGTACTAATTATTATTAGTACATTTAAACTTTATATTCATTGCACCTTCATCAAATGTTACATCCCTGCTGATGTCAATCTTCTTGAATCCTGGAAAGTAGATTCTGTAAGCCTTCGAGCTTTCACTGTAACCCATGAATATGCCCTTCTTTCCTAAAGGATCTAACTTTGTCCTCTTTTCTTTTGGGATGTGAGTGTATACTGGACAACCAAATATTCTGAGATGGACAACTTCTAGTTTCTTACCAGTGAACACTTCTTCTAGTGTTTTGTTGTCAAGTATCTTATGAGGTGTTCTGTTCTGCACATATACAGTCGTCCTTGCCGCTTCATCCCATAAGTGCATAGGTAGATCTTGGTCATGAAGCATTGCCCTAGCTGCTTCCACGATTGTTCTATTCTTCCTTTTGGCAACCCCATTCTATTGTGGATTGTAATGAGTAGTCAACTCCCTCTTAATATCTAAATAACTGCATAGCTTCTTGAAGTCACCTGAAGTGAATTCTTCGCCATTGTCGGATCTGAAGATCTTGATATTCATGTCAGTTTGGTTTTCTATCAAGGTTTTGAATTCCTTGAACTTGTCAAACACTTCATCTTTGTTATTCAAGAAGTAAACCCAAGTCTTCCTAGAGAAATCATCAATGAAGGAAACATAGTATACATACACACTCAGAGAACTGGATGACATCGGACCGCATACATCGAAGTGGATGATTTCCAAGATTCCTTTTACCTTGCTTTCACTGCTTGGAAATGTCTTCTTTGTATTCTTCCCCTTTGCAAATCCTTTGCAAATGCCTTCATGTTTTGTCTAGATTTCAGGAAGACCTTCCACTGCTCTGCTTGCAATTGGAAGTTCCCTATAGTGCATGTGTGCAAGCCTTCTATGCCAAAGTTCACTTAGCTCTACTGAGTCATGGACCAAGGCTTGTTCTGGTTGGCCCTTCAATTTGTATAATCCTCCCTCTTGTTCTCCAATCACCACTGCATCATTTATAATCTTACCCTTTTGCCACATTAGGACTTGGCCATCTACAAATGCAACCCTCATGTCGTTTGCATCTAATGTAGATATGGAGAGTAGATTCTTCTTGAGACCTAGAACATAAAGTACATCTTTCATCTTCATGGACTTTCCAGAGTCTAGCTTATAGGAGGCTTCACCACTTTCTTTTATTGTATATTGGTAGTCATCCCCAAGTTTCACCTTGTGGAGTGATTCATGTTCAGATAGGTTCATAAAGGATTCCTTGAATCTTGTCATGTGCTTGGAAGCTCCACTATCTATAGGCCAATCATTACTTCCATGAGTAATGGTACCAATGAGGGAAGAAATTAAGACATGCTCTTCATCACTTGAAGAATCTTCACTTTCTTCCCTAGCCCTCTTCCTGGGAGGTTCATCATCCTCTGCAGCATGAGCATGATGTTTTCTTTAGATGTTCTTCTTCCTTTTTTGAGAGCCATATTTATTGTTTCTTGGAAAATCCCTGGCATAGTGTCGCTTTTCATCACATGTAAAGCATCGGGCATTTGATATGTTTCTTTGAGATCTGAAGTTGCCCCTTTGATTCTCATGGTGATGCTTTTCTTTTTTACTATGGTGATGTCCCTTCTTATCATCATGTCTTTTGGAGCATGTTGTGAGAGCTTGGTCTTCATTCCCCATCTTTTCTTCTCGAGCAACAATTCGAGCTTCTTCCTGTGAGCATTCTTCCCACAACCTACTGAATGAGATAAGCTTCTTCCTAGCACAAATTCCTTGGATGAAGGAATCCCATGACCTAGGAAGGCCATTAAGAGTGGTCATTACCACTTCTCCATTTTCTATGTCTTCTCCCACAGCTTCAAGTTGTTCTTTTATCTGGGAGACCCTTGAGAAATAAGACTGCATAGTCTCTACATTCTGGATCTTGACATTCTTCAATTGATTCCTCAAGCTCATTTTCTGATTTATGTTCTTCCCTTCGAATAGCTTGGTTAGGGAATCAAACATCTCCTTTGGTGTCTTAAAGATGGCACATGTGGTATGAGATGGTCTTTGATAGAATCAGCAATGATCCTCTTAGCCTTGACCAAATTCCTTTTTTGTAAGGCCTTAACCTCTTCTTCCTCTGGGATAGGGACCTCTTCACTTATGTAAGTGTCCAACTCATTTTCTTCCAGGATTAACCCAATCCTATACTTCCATGCTCAGAAGTTATCATCCCCTTCAAGATTATCCTCAAGCTTGGTGTGGTGAGACATCTTAAAGAGTACTTCAAATGGAAATAGAAGACATTTAGGTCTTACCACTTGATTTGCTAAAAACTAGATCTGGTCCTGGATTAGGGTTTGTTAGAGAAACCCTAAAAATTCAAAATTTGAATTTCAAACTTCTGAAAGGATAGAAAGATGTGCCTTGATGAGCTGTTCATCCTGGTATACACAGAATTTGAAGACTGCAAAGTTTCACCCTTCAGAAATGTCTTTTAGTCTTCCCTGATTCACTAGGGAGGACCCTGAATTAGGGTTTGAGTTTCCCGGAGCTTCACCCAACCAAAAAGTTCAATCCAAAGCTCTAAACTTTGATTTTTCCAAGGAGCTTCCAGCTATGGTCTCAAATGTCAGAAATTCCTATTTTTGTGGAAACCCTAATGTTTAGGGCCAAAAATGAAAGTGCCCAGAATTGAATTCTCATTGGACAAAAAGATGCACCTTGCTGATTAGAGTCAATCTACCTTACTATCTTTCCAAAATCTGTGGAGAGAAACCCAATAAACAAGAAACCCTAGTTTCCGCAACTGCACAATGTCTTCTTCTCAGGTTAGCTCTGATACCATGTTATATTTTAAGCATTAATTCAATATACTCTAGGATCTTTATTGAGAGAATAACATGTATAGCATATCAAGTATAACAATGCATATCAATCACACCAAGCAATCACATGAGACAATAGACACGCAGAGTTTCACTAGGGAAAACCATAAAGGTGAAAAACCCCACAACTTCCTTAGAGATGGAAAGAGCAATGACACAACCCAAATACAAGAGATAGCCTTCTCTTAGCAGCTGAACCTCCTCCTCCACTAGTTCGCCACTTTCCGAGTAGTGTAGAAGTGAATAATGAGATGATCAAATAGAGTGCCTCCCACACTCTATTTATACATGACCTGGCCTGTGCAATAACTTAGCAGGGCCGACTTGTCTAACTCAGTCTAATAACCCATGGTTATACTAATCAGGGCCGACCCCACACTTGGTGGTCTAATAACCCATCACAGCAAGTTACGACACTTGCAACACTTGTCAATACAAATGACGACACTTCTGTATAGAGGAATAATACCATCTCTATAGGAGTACAAAATACATAGGTGAAATACATTCTGAAGTTACATATACATCAACAACGTGAACGACTTGAAATATTCCATTCAGGATGAATTGAGCATGGCAAGATTCAGAGCGGTTGGTGAAGCCCATCAGTTAGCTCTGAAGGCAGAAGAGAAACTGTTGAGGAAATGCGCAGCGACCAGAGGTAGGATGATTGGTTGGGGTGCGAAGACTATTTCTGCAAAAGGCCAAAGTAGCAGTTACAGGAAGGAATCTGTTGAAGAAAACTCACGGACGGAAGGGACATCGATAAGGGAGAAAGCACAAGAAAACCGACGTGATATTCGTGAGAACTGTGGTCGAGGTGCGTATGGTCGAAGTGGTCCATCCGACATAAAAGGGGCTAACAAACCAGCCATAATCTGTTACAAGTGTCATGGAGCGGGACACAAGGCATATGAGTGCTCAGAAAACCTACATGCTACAGAGGAGTTGAAGCCCAGACGTTGAAGGGATGATCAAGTCGACGAGAGGGAAGAGTCGACATCCGACAGCAGTGACTATAGTAAGAAGAAAAGTCGGGCCATGATAGCAAGGAAGACACTGGTTTTGGACGACGACGCGACAAGCAAGAGCCAACACAACGAAAGGCGATCTTTCGAACTAAGGTGTGAATTAGCGAATGGCATTGGAAGACCATAGTTGATGGTGAAAGCATTGAGAATCTTATGTTGACAGAGGTGATCGACAAGGTAAAGTTGAAATGCCAGGAACATCCACACCCATACAAGATCTCATGGTTGCAGAAAGGACATCATGTGAAAGTGACCAGACAGTTCTTGATTAACTTCAGAGTCGAAGGATTTGAAGACAGTGTACTATGCGACGTAATCCCAATGTCTTGATGCAAAGGTATCCAAGAGGAATGGAAGCTTCAGACATGCCCTATCCGTCTTGGAGCTTGTGGTTAACATGTAAGAGAAGATATTGTACTAGGAGATGGCTCTCCTATTCCTGTTTCCTGATGGTGTAGTATACCTACAATATATTAGTACAACCACATCCAAGCTAGTAAATAAGATACCAATAAAATTATTTTATCCAACCTATCAAAAATATACAATCACACCAGAAGTTTCTAAACCAAATGGGTAGCAATACCCTTCAATGGACAAACAAGCAAATGAAACAATGAGGACAAAAACATCTAAAGAAAATAAAATACTCATGAAATAAATAGACAAGATCATTATACCATATATTAATATCTCTTGTGTATCCTCCAAACCTTCAAACTTGATTCCATACAACTCTTAAGATATAAATACTGTTAAATACTTTTCCTCCAACAATAACAATATCAAACCAAGAGGAGCAATCCTCTTGAGATTTCCAAAGGGGGGTAGAATTCTCCCCCTTAGGATGGTGACAAATGTATTGGATCCAAAAACCTAATTAGGAATCCAAATATGTTAATTTTCCACATGGAGGATACTTGGAGCTAATTGGAAGAGTTAACTAGGCCTAACTAGGCCTCTAATGCACCACCTTCGCAATGGGATCTAGGAAATCCACCCAAATCCATTCTCATGCATGCATAAAGGGATAAATGTGCCACCAATCCAACATCTAGAGAAAAAACATGGGTGATTCATTTGTTAACTCACCCTCCAAGTCACAAATACACCTTTTTGAGCAAATTGAGGAGTAATTGATGTGTTACCATAATTAACTGAGCCTCCAAGCCACAAATGCACCCCTCTTGAGAAAATTGAGGAGTAATCGATGAGATAACATTTTTAAATGGTAAATATCCCTCTAAGTCACTAATGCACCCCTATTTGATAAATTTAGGATTTTGACTTGCTTGGGTAAATCAAGGTCTCCCTAATTGTAGGAGAAGACTCCAATTCATGCAAAAAATTAGGTATTTGATCTTTAGCTCCCAAAATTGAAAAAGGAAGCCATATTTTTACTTGGAGATGAAATATTAAGTGGGATAGGGAACCACCTTTCTTCCCTTGATGAGGGGATAACCATGCATTCACCCCCTCCTTGAGGGGGGAGGTGCCAAGAATCGTCCAATTCCAATTTATGACCTCCTTAACTCAAATTAAATAGTCTTTTCCAACTTGATTCTCCTAGGGATTAAATAGGATATATAGGATTCTAGGCCCATGGGGACTAACTTAATTTGACATTGGACCAAAAGAACATAGAAACCAACCTGAGGAAACTAGGTTATAACACATTTTTCTTTTGAGGTGTGAGTGGAAAAACCATGTTGAATTATGATGACTAGGATCTAAGTTCAACTAGGTAAAACAAAACAGTCCAAAGGTGTCATAGCATGAGTGAATCAATTGGGTTATCCCTTTTACACATGTAAAGGATGTCAAATTCTTACAAACAACCCCTCTTTAACCATGAAAAAGGGGTTGCAAAGTACAACAATTGAGAAGAAGACTACTTGATTTGATGGGGGAATGGAAGGTCCCTTCTAGATGAAGTCTTCCACCTAGTGAGCACCTTATCCATACTGGGTGGTATAGATTACAAATGTGTGCATGATTTGTAATCCATGTTTCCTCCCCTGACCATATCTAGGGCTATGAAACACATATATGGTGCTCACAACCTCCTAATAGCATGGATATTCCAACTTAGAGATCAAGGATACCCTTAAGAAATGTTTTGGGGTTATTTGAGGCATAGCTCATGACCTTGGATTTCTAAAAGCTTCATTTATAGGATAAGGCATAGATTTTGTCCCTCTATAATGTAAAATGCCCTTAGAAAAATACCTGGTACTGAAATCCTCTTAAGGTTGAATGCATATGTTGTGGACAAACAATTGCACAAGTGTGCATCCCTCCAGTTGGTAAGGGGATAGGCCTTGCATGCTACAAAAAGGTCGTAGTCCTTGGAGCCCATATGGGGTTGTGTGGTTGTACTCCAAATGATCCTACAAGATATTGTGTTGAATCCTGGAAAAATCCTTGTGGCGAGAGTAGCGGTTATCCCCAATGAAAATTCCCAATTAGACTATTCACTGTTTGGAATAGGGAACCCATCTGCCTTACGGTCTGACTACCGTAGGATATGTTGTTGTTGTGGGTTTATTGGTTACGTCCTGATCCACCGTTTAAGTTTTATATTTTGTATTCAAATGCAAGGTCTTAATTGTAAATGTGCATGGTCCTACCTATGCTTGTTTGACAGGTAAAAAAAGGCCTCACAAGGTGATGCGCAAGTTCTTACCTCTTGCATTACCACCTTTATCTTACCAATCAACCAATAATATCCTACCAAATTCATAATTTTAATCTATCTAATATAATCTATCCTTGCAAGGAGCGAAATTGGAAAATGAGAGTAATGATTGTAACTGCCTAGTACGACTCCAGAAGTTAGTTGCTGAAAGAAATACGTTAACAGACACATAAAAGATTAACACAAAGATAGCTTTGATATTGTGATTCATTTCATTCATTACTCATAAATATACACAAAATTGCATTTCATATTCATAAATAGTAAGATGATTCATAAGCCATGAGAATAATACAATAGCAGAGGAATGATCTTACAACATATTGATGAACAAAAGGAAGAATTAATTATGCACATCCATTCACATATTTCCATGCAACATCGATGTACAATGATGATATCTAGTTGTTGAGACACCTTCAACCTCACTTCCTATCTTTTCATGATGTTTTTTCTTTTCGGATCAAAAACCATTGTTTCAAGCTTGGAAACTGAGTGTTCCTTTAATGGTGTAAATGGTGTGATTCCTAGCTCAACCAAAGGAAGATGACCTCTTGTAAAAGGCACCTCAGTATTAGGATCAGTAGGATTGTCTACTTCCATGTCTTTCTTCCCACTCCCTTCCTGCAAGTTCTGGGCTTCCACAAATTTCTTGACTTGTTCTTCTTCAGTTTTCTTCTTCAATGTTTTTGCTTCTAATCTCTTTTCTTCTTCTTATGCTACCATTTCATTTGCTTTTTCTTTCTCTGATTTCCTTCTTACCTCTTCATCCCTTTATTATTTTTTTCTTTCTTCTTCTTTCTTATTGGCTAGCTCCTCTTCTTGCATCATGTTTTCATTTTCAGCCGCTAGAGCTTCTTCATTATCCTTCTTTCTTGCTACTTCTCCTAAGTCTTCTTCCGTTTTGTTGGAACTTGCTTCTGATTTCTTTCTAAATCTCTTGTTTAAATATGTGATATAATTTTCTCTCCTATAAACCTATTCATCCTTCAAAAAATGATCGGTATACTCAAAATTAATCTTTCATGATAATCAATTCTTCTAGCTACCTTCTGCTGGCTGTCATTTCTAATACAAATATTTTCCCCGAAGTGATAAGCATCTAGTTCATTCACGTAATCCTCTGCTCCTTGACCTTGTTGAATTTATATGCTCCTTTTCCTTGTCTATCAACAATAGTGATATCAAACTCTTGTAATAACAACAACAACTACCTAGTCACTCAAGCATTAGTAATAGGCTTATTCATTAAATATCTAATATCCGAGTGGTATGTATGCACAAAGGTAGGGTACCTAGTAATATAGTGCCTGAATTTATTGATGGCATAAATTCCAACAAGGAATTCTTTCTCAATTACTGTGTAGTTGAGTTCAGCAGGAGCCATATTCTTACTGATATAATAAATTTAACATACGGGTTATGATCTTCCTGTTGTCCCAACATAGACCCAATAGCAATATCTAAAGCATCAGAATAAATGTGGAAACGTAAGGCCCAATTAGGCCCATGCAGAATAGGTGATGTAGATAATCTTTTCTTTAATTCTGCAAATGTTGTCTGATATGCATCTGTCCAATTGAATTCTGCATCTTTCATTAGTAAGGTAAATAGAGGAGAGAATTTTTCAATAAAATGTCTATAATAACCAACATGTCCAAGAAAACTATCTACCTCCCTTTACGTTCCAGGAGTAGGGATGTTCAGAATTACCATTATTTTGGCACGGTCCACTTGTATTCCTACAATAGATATAGCATGTCTGAGGACTATAAATTCACTCATCATCATATAACATTTTTCGGTGTTGAGGGATAGGTGAGTATGTTCACAATGTTTTAAGAATTTTTGCAAGTTTTCCAAAGCCTCATCAAAGCTACTACCATAAGGGGTGACATCATCCATGAAAATTTCCATACAATCATTAATCATCTCAGAAAAAATTCCAATCACAGCTCATTGAAATCTAGCCGGTGCGTTGCATAATCCAAAAGGGAGCACCCTATATGCAAAGTCACCCCAGGGACATGTGAAAGTATTCTTGTCTTGGTCTTTAGGGGAAATCTGAATCTGATTATACCCACTAAATCCATCTAAAAAAGAAAAGAATTTTTTACCAGACATGGTATCCAAAACCTGATCAATAAATGGAAATGGGAAATGGTATTTTTGTGTAGCTTTATTCAACTCTCGTGTAATCCACACATATACGGCATTTACCATTTTTTTAGGCACAATTACTAATGGAGAAACCCATTCACTATCTGAAATGGGATAAATAAATCCCGCCTTTAAAAGTTTCTGAATTTTCTCTTTCACAATGTCTCTCAAATTTGGATTCATTTTGCGTTGAGGTTGACATATAGGCCAACAATCAATTTTAATGTAAATGTGGTGAGTACACAAGTCAAAGGGAATACTTCTCATGTCTATCTATTCCCACGCAAAATCTCCCTTATACTATTTCAGCAATGTATTCAAATGCTCCAAGTCATGAGGTGCTAGATTGGGATTAACATTCAAAGTTTTTCCAGGCTCAATCTCGATTGAAACACTCTTCGAAATCTCAATTATGGGAACAATTTCAGCATTAAATGTCTTAGCTAATACATCCTCAGTAAGTTCTTCTTGATCAAATTCACCCATGGCACTATCCAAGATCTGATATGCATGTTTGGTAACTGTAATTGATTCACTAATGAAACTGTTGATGGTATCATCCTCGGTTTCATTTGTAAAAGTCAAGGCCCTCCCTATAGTAGGAAGAGGCTGAGTGCTTTCTTCCTCTTCCAAATCTATGCACAACGGAATTTCAGCATGTAAACTTGGTTTAGTTGGAGGATATAGGGTTAATATTTTCATTTCATTTCCATCAGATATTATCATAGATCCTGATCTACCGCTGATGTATGCATCTCCAATGGCTAACCAAGGTATTTCTAGAATTAGTGGATATCACCCCAATTGATATTTAGGTTGTAGAACAAGAAAATCTGTGGGGTATTCCCATGAATCAATAGAGACTTCCAAGTCATCCAAAATTCCCTCAGGTATAATCGTGGACCTATCAACCAATTGTAATATATTGGGGGTTGGTATGAGGTTAGTGAGCCCTAATTTCTTTACGGTTTCTATAGTCATCACATTTGTTGCTGCACCCAAATCAACTAAAACATTGGGAATCTCAGTATACCTAATATTCACTGTAACAGTGGGATTTACTGGATCATCATATTTATCCAAAGGATCCTTTCCCATCATCAATTCAGACAATTTTCCAACCACATGGACTGTAGAGGATCCTTAGGCTTTCTACCCGGTGTCTTCACACACAGGTCGCTAACAATTTTAACATAGATAGGCACATCATGTAGGACTTGCAATAATGGAATTTTAACATAAATATTCTTCAGTTCCCCTAAAATATTGAAGCATGGTTGATCTACTACTTTCTGTAAGGCTAGTTGCTCAGGATATATTGGATTCTTGGAAATTGTACATGGGTAGTTTCAACGTGTGTTTCAACATCCTCAATAATGGGGATTGTCGTGTTGATTGGGCTCTCTGCATGTTTATTCATTTGTTCTTCAGTCACATAGGATGGAACATCCTTAAAGATAATGGGTTCTACCACCCTTCCAGATCGTAGATGTAATTCATTACATGAAATAGGAGTGATAGAGTAAGTTGGCATGTTTGATGTTTCAAATTTCTACACTGTCTTATTGTTGGGTTTAGGATTAGGTTGGGCAGGCATCTAAGGTCGTAAAGGTGCATTAATTGGTGAAATGTTAGTAGGGATTTGCAGCTATGGTTGCTGATACTGTGGGTGAGGGAATTGATTCCCTAGATAAGGACTTCTCCAACTTGGATCCCAAGGGGTCGACTGATTTGGATGAGCTGACCATGAAATCCATGGGGTAGGATATTGCATTGTAAGTTGAGTAGATGGATTCCATTGAGTATCGAGAGTAGAATATTGTGGAAGAAATTGATTATTCATGTTATTCCAAGAATTAAAAGATGTGGTAGGATCTGGATTCATACCCGGAGCACGAGGTTGCCAAGCCTTGATTCATGAAATGAAGTAGGCTTGTTCCATATCCTAACTTGATTCCTGAAGGACTGCCTTAACTTTTGGCAGTGAGGGGCAATACTTAGTATTGTGATCCAAATCACATAAACCACATACCTCTATCTTGTCAAGTGTGCATTCCCTCAATGAATGCTTATTTTTGCATTTAGAAAAAAATATGTCCAATGCCAATTCTGCCTCGACATGTTTCTGCTTTTCCTTTAAAACATCCAATTGTGAGGAAATAGAACTCATCATATCAATTTTAAATTTTTTTGAGAAGATTAACTATTTCTGCTCGTGTAGCTCCACCACTGGCTGAATTTTGTGCCCTTGTAAGGACATCTCGGTCTCTTGTGCTAGTTCTAGAATATCCTCTAGAGTATCTTTGACACATATCCACAATATGATCATAAGAATCCCTTGAGATGTCCCCCTTCTCCAGCAGATTAAGCATATCCAGACAATCTTCTTTAATTCCACGCAATAGAATCATTTTAAGGACATCTTTTCCAATGTCAGCATGACCAGATCTTTGCAAATTATATAAAAGTATTTCTAGAAAATCCTCCAAACTTTCATCCTCTTTTTGAACCATTTTGAACAATTCTTCTCTCCTATCCTTGGTTCTACAATAATCCTGATATTTAGCAAGGAATACTTGTTTCAATTGGTCCCATGTTGTAATATCCTCACCACCTAGACTCATAAACTAACGTAGGGAATTTCCCTTTAAAGTAGCAAGAAATTTTTTTAACTTTTTTTCACTGGTGGTATAGTCATAACTTCGACATAGAATGTCAAATTCAAAGAGAAACTCATCTGGATCTTTAGTAGACTTACCATAAAAATTTGGCAATACCGAGGGTAAAATCTTCTTCATGGGAGCCACCCCGGGCGTCTGTCGAATGGAGAATTCAAGTGTAGAAAATATCTCTCCATGTTGATTATTACCGTTGTCCCCCATCTCATCTTCATGATCATTAGGGTGCCCTTCACGTTCTTTGTTTTCTTCGTTATTCATATTTTCCTCGTTCTTATGCTCTTCTCTCCTTCTTTCTTCCTCCAATTCCTATTGATAATCCAGCCACTCCTCCTTAGTTTCTTCATGCTCGTTAATTCGATAAATATCCTATGGATTTCTTGTACCCACAACACTCCCCTTATATTTTGGAGGTCACTTATCAGAAGTAGGGTTTGGAACTTCTGTTACCTTATCCACAGTTGATACTGATGATTCAAGCTTGGGGAGAATAAAGATTCCTCCTCCTGAAGATGTTCGTGGATATAAAGTTCCAGTAGAGGAATCAGCTCTGTTGATTAGTTCATCAACAAATGTCGCTCTTCCTATACCTCGATTACCGCCATGACCTCTTCCACCTGCAAGGTTAGTGTTTTGGTGGGTTTCAGGTTCCTTTCTTTCTGTATTCATGCAATCTTAGATAACATACCTTGTTTTTGTGGTAGGAACCCATTCATTCTTCCGAAGGATGCACAACTCTTCACTGCATCTTATCATCCCTGCAACCTAAAAAATAAAGATAACTAAAGAAACAACTTAATAAGATACACTCTATGTTTACCAATTACCTTTCCCGAAAACCGCGCCAAAATGTTGGTCACTTTGATTGCCTATTAATTCATACACAAAGTGCTCGATATAAATTGTCAACCCAGGGAAGTCTGGTTATTTCAAAGGTAATCAAGAAACATATATGCATAAGCATTCATTAATTGATTAATCAACTATAAGTCACCCAAACCACTCAAGGAATGTTTGCAACCTAATTACTAAGTTTGTGCTCTACTCACTGTTCAATCCAATATTCAAACACTAATTCAATTACCAGAAAATCAAAAGAGTTTACAATCCTTCTAATTGCATCAATCCTGAAAGTAACTGCTTCAAGAATGAAATGGCTAAATTAGTTTTGCAAGAATTTAAATCCTAAATCATCATCATAAACGGGTCCAATCCTTAACTGCAATATTTAATTATAAATAGAATCAATCCTCCTGGCTATAAATCCATATTCCATCTACCAGTTTCAACAGTTCATGAAAGGAAATAGACAGTAGTAAAATGCAGCAGCAGAGCACAGGTGTAACAAAAATAATTGCACAATCCAATAACACACTCGCAAGGGGAAACTATGCACTATTCAATTGATTGTTTCAACAAACCAAGAAAAGCTATAATTGAAGAATCCTACGCTCAATACTCACACTATTTCAACAACTCGAAAATTAAATATAATTGCAATTCCACACCAAAAGAAAATAAAGGAAGTAAGCAATTAGCTAATTAGGAAACTCTGGAAGAAGGTGGGCCCTTGCCTCCTAACAGAGATGCCTCTAAACACTACAAGGAACGAGTACGCAGAAGATCAGGAAAATTCTACCAATTTCATTAATGGAATAAAATTCAGATACAGAGTTCTTCCACTCATGTTATAATTTCTCTCAAAATAAACCTAACCTCTTTGAACCAACCTGTCTTCCTTTAAATACTAGACAGTACAATTCAGATCCTTCTAATTCAGACAACCATGAAGATCGAATATCTCTAGGTTGTCAAATCAATACCCAATAATAGAAACAGTTACATTCATTATTACATTAAGATAAAATCTGTTTCATAAGCATCAATGCTCTCAACAGTTTGATTTGATCCAATACCAAGTGAGCTTCAGCTGGCCACATGGATGGATAACTTAGGCTACTTCTGCAATGATCTGAATCGGAACCCTGAAAAAATGTAACTGCTTGCCAAGTACTTCTTCATACATGTGTATCAATAGGTTGATACACCTGAAATCCCTTTGGTCTCAGTTGCTTTCATCAATCTATCACAAGTCATCTTAATTAGGAGAAAAAATCCATAAACACAGGCTACCTAAAATATATTAGTACAACCACATCCAAGCTAGTAAATAAGATACCAACAAAATTATTTTATCCAACCTATCAAAAATATACAATCACACTAGAAGTTTCTAAACCAAATGAGTAGCAATACCCTTCAATGGACAAACAAGCAAATGAAAGAATGAGGACAAAAACATCTAAAGAAAATAAACTACTCATGAAATAAATAGACAAGATCATTATACTATATATTAAGATTTCTTGTGTATCCTCCAAATCCTTTAAACTTTATTCCATACAACTCTTAAGAGATAAATACTGTTACAATACTTTTCCTCCAACAATAACAATATCAAACCAAGAGGAGCAATCCTCTTTAGATTTCCAAAAGGGGATAGAATTCTCCCCCTTAGGATGGTGACAAATGGATGGGATCCAAAAACCGAATTAGGAATACAATTATGTTAATGTGCCACATGGAGGATACTTGGAGCTGATTGGAGGAGTTAACTAGGCCTAACTAGGCCTCTAATGCACCACCTTTGCGATGCGATCTAGGAAATCCACCCAAATCCATTCTCATGCATGCATAATGGGATAAATGTGCCACCAATCGAACATATAGAGAAAAAACATGGGTGATTCATTTGTTAACTCACCCTCCAAGTCACAAATACACCCCTTTTCAACAAATTGAGGAGTAATTGAGGACTTACCACAATTAATTGAGCCTCCAAGCCACAAATGCACCCCTCTTGAGAAAATTGAGGAGTAATAGATGAGATAACATTTTTAAATGGTAAATCACCCTCTAAGTCACTAATGCACCCCTATTTATATAAATTTAGGAGTTTGACTTGCTTGGGTAAATCAGGGTCTCCCTAATTGTAGGAGAAGACTACAATTCATGCAAAAAATTAAGGATTTGATCTTTAGCTCCCAAATTTGAAAAAGGAAGCCATATTTTTACTTGGAGATGAATTATTAAGTGGGATAGGGAACCACCTTTCTTCCCTTGATGAGGGGAGAACCATTCATTCACCCCCTCCTTGAGGGGGGAGGTGCCAAGAATCTTCCAATTACAATTTATGACCTCCTTAACTCAAATAAATAGTCTTTTCCAACTTGCTTATCCTAGGTATTAAATAGGATATGCAGGACTCTAGGACCATGGGGACTAACTTAATTTGACATTCGACCAAAAGAACATAGAAACCAACCTGAGGAACCTAGGTTGTAACACATTTTTCTTTTGAGGTGTGAGTGGAAAAACCATGTTGGATTCTGATGACTAGGATCTAAGTTCAACTAGGTAAAAAAAAATAGTCCAAAGGTGTCATAACATGAGTGAATAATTTGGGTTATCCCTTTTGCACATGTAAAGGATGTCAAATTCTTACAAACAACCCCTCTTTGACCATGAAAAAGGGGGTGCAAAGTACAACAATTGAGCAGAAGACTGCTTTATTTGATGGGGAAATAGAAGGTCCCTTCTAGATGAAGTATTCCACCTAGTGAGCACCTTATCCATACTGGGTGGTATAGATTACAAATGTGTGCATGATTTGTAATCCATGTTTCCTCCCCTGACCATCTCTAGGGCTATGAAACACATATATCGTGCTCACAACCTCCTAATAGCATGGATATTCCAACTTAGAGACCAAGGATACCGTCAAGAAACTATGTGGGGTTATTTGAGGCATAGCTCATGACCTTGGATTTCTAAAAGCTTCATTTATAGGATAAGGCGTAGATTTTGCCCCTCTATAATGTAAAGTTCTGTTAGACAAATTCCTGGTGCTGCAATCCTATTAAGGTTGAATGCATTTGTTGTGGACAAAAAATTGCACAAGTGTGCATCCCTCAACTTGGTAACGGGATAGGCCTTGTAGGATACAACAAGGTATTAGTCCTTGGAGCCCATATGTGGTTGTGTGGTTGTACTCCAAATGATCCTGCAAGATATTGTGTTGAAGCCTGGAAAAATCTTTGTGTCGAGAGTAGGGGTTCTCCCCAATGAAAATTACCAATTAGACTATTCACTGTTTGGAATAGGGAACCCATCCGGTTTACGGTCCGACTACTGTAGGATATGCTGTTGTTATGGGTTTATCGGTTATGGCCTAATCCACCGTTTAAGTTTTATATTTTGTATGCAAATGTAAGGTCCTAATTCTAAATGTGCATTGTCCTACCTATGCTTGTTTGACAGGTAAACAGAGGCCTCACAAGGTGATGCACAGGTTCTTACCTCTTGTATTACCACCTTTATCTTACCAATCAATCAATAATATCCTACCAAAATGAATAATTTTAATCTATCTAATATAATCTGTCCATCCTTGCAAGGAGCGAAATTGGAAAATGTGAGTAATGATCGTAACTGCCTAGTACGACTCCAAAAGTTAGTTGTTGAAAGAAATATGTTAACAGATACATAAAAGGATTAACACAAAGATAGTTTTGATATTGTGATTCATTTCATTCATTACTCATAAATATACAAAAAATTTCATTTCATATTCATAAACAGTAAAATGATTCATAAACCATGAGAATAATACAATAGCAGAGGAATGATCTTACAACATATTGATGAACAAGAGGAAGAAGTAATTATGCACATCCATTCACATATTTCCATGCAACATCCGATGTACTCATTCACCAAGCAAAATTGTTTTTTCTCATTAGTAGAAAATAGTTTCTTACAATATGATACTAGTCCAATATTTCACAAGCCAAAATCCCCTTTCCCTTCTAGGTTCCCCTATTTATCTTTACAAAATCCGTTTTGAGGTGACTTATCACTTCATATTCCCTTCGAACTTTTTGTTTTCCACAATTTTTTCCTTTTGTGGTTGCAACATAAATAAGTAAAATAAAAATAAAAAATACAATATTTCATCAGTTGGATGATGTGTTTTCTGGAATTTGGATGTAATTATTCCAAATATCACACTCATAAGATATTACATTTAGTTTATGAGGCTCTAATAATTTCAAGGCCACTTCATGGAAAGGTAATTCTTTAACCATAACATGGAAACCCTTTTGTTGCCGCATTATGACCATTTCCTAAGTGAAATGCATTCATGGTGGCTTGTCCAATGCCCTATTGGAGATCTTCTACATTGAGTATGTCAAGAATTTTAATGGAAGCAATATCTTCATTCATGGTAGTCCTCAATTATTCTAACTATGTTCCTTTGGTACTAGCTCTTCAATGGCACCAAGAGGTGGTATATGAAACTTCTCAAATGCTCTATAAATGTTTTGATGAATATCTTCGCACTTTGTGATAAAATCACGTACTTCATTTTGCAGCTTCTTCTCTTCCTTTTGACAACTATCCAAGAGAGCTATGTTTAATTTCAGTTCAGTAGTGGTCCTTTTTGGTAGATGCGAAGGAATTTCCTTATATTTCTTCTTCTAGGAAATTAATTTCTTCATTTTATCATAAGTTCCTGTTAACTTCTTCTTGTAGTTGAAGCATCTTCAAAAATCTGCTTCAATCTGGCTACAATTCCTTGCAACTCGTATGTTTTCTTAGTGAGAAATTCTTGGGAGTGAAACAATTGTTCTTGCAACTTAGTATTGTCGAGATATTGTAACTTCTAAGAATATTATATTTGTACTTTATTATTCCAGAGATGTTTCATTCCTCCGTGAAGACCTTATTGTATATCCAAAGATGTTTTATTCCTCCGTGGAGAATGTGGTAACTTGGGTTATTAGACTTCCCTAGTGGGGGTCGGCACTATATGAGTCATATGGGTTAAAGGGGTTATTAGACTACCCTAGTGGGGTCGGCCCTGCCACATTATGTTAATTGATTAAGTTGGGGCCAACCTAGTTAATGTAAAATCCAAGTTGGAGTTGTGTATAAATAGAGGAGGTGTGTTCCTCATTTAACACACATTCACTCACTTGTGATTAGCGCATAAGTGAGAGAGAGATCTGCTATGGAGGAGAAGGAGCTCATGGTTGAGGATTACATCTTTGTATTTGCTGGTCATCTATATTGAGGAAGCTTTGCTGGGTTTTCTACCCCATGAGGGTTTACCAGGATAAATCCGTGTCTCTTGTGTTTATGCTGTGCTTGTTGTTCTTTCAGTGATCCTGTATATGCTATTGCTGTGAAATGGAAAGTAATGCTGATATTTTCTGTCTTATTATATTGAATCTTAACATGGTATCAGAGCTATCCTGAAGGAAGGCAATGTATGGCACTTACAACACTTGTCTCACTTGCGACAATTTGAAAGTTAGGGTTTTGTATAGCAAAAACCAGTCATCGTGGCACTTTCGTTATAAATACATTTTGGTGAAGTTTTGGGATCTAAAACATTTATAGGTCATATATAACATCCCCATGTACCTTGTTTCCAAAGGAAAACCTCTAATTAATTGTGATTTGTGATTTGTGATTTATGATCAGTACAAGTTAGGGTTTCTGCCTCTTCCAGATCTCAGTCATAAATAGGTGACCTAGGAAAAAAGATCACAACTTGGGCTAGGAGGCTCCAAATGAAATTTCATAAAATTTTACAGGTAGGGAATGGACTGTACTTTCACAAGTACGATTTTCAGAGGCCAAAGTTGAACCAGTGACACATGGCACACTGTACACGTTCGCTCTCCTATTTTATCCCATTATCAGGTCACGTTGCGACACTTGGCATAACTCTCTGTCAGAAACTCCAATTGAGATCAGACTTGTGGGGTTGGAAAGCTGACAGGTCAGGATACCACAAGCCGAGGTTTCATACCCTGTGAATTCATAATTTCATAGATGCACCAGAAACAATCAGGTGCATATTTTTGTCAAAACATAATTGTTTTCTGAGCACCTTCATTCTTGGCTTATCACTGTTGCGGGAATGTAGGGCTTTGGAGAAAGTTGGAATTTTTGGAATCGGATTCCACGGATGAAATATCCTCATAAAAATCGAAATTTAGAGACCAAGATCGAATTTTTTGGTTGGGTAGAAGGTCGGGCTTGATCAAACCCTAGTTCGGGATTTTGATCGGAAAGGTGGAAAATCAGGGCTTCTACAAAAGTTGGAATTTTTTAAGTCTGTGACCATGGCTGGAAGCTCCTTAGAAAAATCGAAGTTTAGAGCTTTGGATCGAACCTTTTGATTGGGAATAAGGTTGGACTTTATCAAACCCTAGTTCGGGGTCCTGTCCAGTGAATCCATAAGTTTCAAAGGCAATTTTGAGGGGTCAAATTTTGTAGTTTTCAAAATTGAATTATACCAGCTTGATAAGCTTAAAAAGCCACATCTTTCCATCCATTCAGAAGTTTGAAATTCAATGTTTGAATTTTTAGGTTTTCTCTAACAAACCCTAATCTAGCTCCAGATCCAGTTTCAACAAATCAAAGTGGATTGGTTTAAAAGCAATCCTTACAGGTATGACTTGAGGAGATACAGGTATGTGTTGAAATCTGTTCATGATATGTTTGTCTTCATATTATTGAGGTTAGTACAATTATGATTGTTTGATAATGAATGCATGTGAATGATAGAAGACATTCATTGATTAGGGTTATGACACTTATGATTGTACTAATGCACTTGTGGTGTTGTATGAGGATGATGTTGTCTGCTAACAAGATATAGGTACATCAAGAAAGACAAATCAAGTTCTATGACCATGATGACATGAAGACAAAGACTCAACCATAGTATTTGATCACATAGAAGCTCTACTTACGAGGTATGTATTGCTTTGTTCTACTATGATTAACCTATGAGATATGCAGGTTCTAGCACAAGGTCTTTGTAATATCCCCACCCTTGGACCCAATGAAAGGAAGGGAACCTGATGCCATTCTATGGGGCTTTTCATAAACTCAGCCATATTCATTAGATTCACAACCATAAAGTTGATGTGTGCAGATGGAAAACAAGCAAACATGCACAATAGAAATAAACTCATCCACACACATTTTTCATATGCATTCAATCACATCGATAACAGTCATGAAATTATTCATTTGCAGAGGGAAAACACATATATAGAAAACACTTATCTTTGTTGTGCAATTGTCCCAGACAACTAGCTATGTCACTGCAACATTCCTCCCAACCATAGGTATCTGCCCAGCCTGTATTCTTTCAGCACTCAGAGAGCACCCCCGAGTTGGGCATGATATCTACAAGGAAAAGGGAACCCTTAAGCACAGCACAGCCCAAAGCAATGGATACCCATCTCAACCCCAACATTCTCTTGCAAACCAAACTCAGATATGGCTCTGGAACACACTTCCAGCAGTGGGACTTAGGAACTAGATGGACAGGGGTTTTCCCCAAAACGTAGGCACAACAAAAACGGATTTGTGAGAGGGAAAATCGACCATAGGGAAGAAAACGATTTCTCCCACAGATATACAAGCAATCAGTGAGTCAAAATAGCCTCTATGGTCCCCAATTCGATTTCCCTTTCTTCCCCACTGTTACACAACACAAAAATGCCCTTCCCAACTAGGATAATGAAGGAAAACACAACAAACCCTAGAGAAAAATGCCCAGGCAGCTCTAAACTCGTGAGGGAGCAAGACTGATGGTTGAATAATGGCTTGGGGAGAAATTTTGTGGCCCTTTTCTTGCCCAAGAAGCCAAACACGAAAATCTAGGAAGGGTGGCTTGCCCATACTCGAATTTGGACAGCCATACCTCCCATTCCCCAAGGCATTAACTACCTCAACCAACTCTTGGGAGAAATCAATGATTGGGTACAAAATTCAACATGGGTAGTTGAGGGTTCATGGGTTCTCTCATTGACACTTGGCTTGACTTGATTGGCTCAAGGGTTTGAATATTTCCCTCCCAATTCCTTGTAGCATCATGCCCCCATCTCTTGTTGCATTGCATAGCTAGTTGTGGGCTTTTATATTAAAATGCATATTTACAATTCCCATGGTTCACTAGCACATAGGTAGCATAATTTCAAATACTTGCCTCTTCTAGATCGAGTGTTCACTAGCAGGGCCTTGGCCTTGAGCTCCACGCTAGGAATCATACATAATATGCATACATTATTTACATTATAGCCCAAAATATTACAAGGGTAAAAATGGGGGACATTACAGTCTCTAAATCATTGAAGAGAACAAACAAGATATTGTTTGGGTATGTTAAGACATAACCAAACATGATAATCCAGGTATGTTTTCCTATATCAAGTTAGAATCCTACTTTGTTAGGATCTTAGGTAAGTATACCTATGTATGAAATGATCATGACCATACATACTTAAGATTATTTAGAATTATAATGTTTTGATAATATTGAGATTATACTAATGAATGTATGTTTGTGTATGAGATCATGAAGATGACACTAGCGCACACTTAAGCATGCATACTGGTACCGAATGAATAGAAGTTCAAAATACATATAGAGATAAAGCGGGAGGCAACCACACAAACATAAAAGATAAGTATTTGAGTTGTTATTTGAATCTTTGAAATAGTAATGATATTGCTTGTAATAGTTGTATGCATATTTGTATTCCTAGAATATATCATGCATAGTGTAAGCATTCATATAACATTGAACACTATACTACAAATATGCATATGATTGGTAAGTTGGACGAACATTCCATTGTTGCTTGTCTAGAATGAAACCTCTTTGCTGACATGTTGAGAGCTGTGCATGCTCTTGATAGTATGATCTGGTAAAGATGGAAGGCATCTAGATAGCCACTGTATGCATATGGGATATGGAAAAGTGTTGTGCCAAAGTATTGGCCAAGATAGTTGCATAACTAGGTGAATCATATATGTATGCATAATAGGTTATCATGTCAACATGATTTGATGATTATGAAGTATTACTAATCATGTAATTAACTTTGATTTCTAGGAAAGACCATGAAGGATGATGAACACCTGTTCCAAAGAACAAGTGATGGATGTTCAAACAAGAAGACTTACAAATCAAACATACTATAGAAGGCTCGTGGCTAGAAGATTCTCTTAGAAAGAGGAAGAGGATCATGATGAGATGTTTGCTCCAAGTGGCTAGATAAGACCATTCTCTTAATGGTGTAATTGAAGAAGAAGTACAAATCGAGAAAAATCCCAAGATTCAATTAATCTTTGTATGGGTACCCAGGATCGATAGTCATTTGATGAGCTTAATGATCACCATGGGTGATGCGGATTTCAACCTTTGCTACAAGGTTGAAGATGGTTTCTATATACATATGACATTCTTCTCTTAGATGGATGCAAGAAGGAACTCACCACAAGAGTTCGAATGATCTTGAGGCTCATATCAGTAGACCCATCTAACGAGAGATGGCATGGATAGATATACAGAAGATCACTCAGAGTAGGAATGATGTTCAGTCACAGAGGGAGAATTGATAGCTTCTTGACAAGCTTGGGCTTTATCAAAAGTAAAGCTGATCCTAAACTTTACCTTAAGGTTATGGATGATACTATTATTATACGTGGATGATCTCTTTCTGATAGGGAATGAGAAACAAATCATGGAAAGCAAGAAGAAGCTCTCTACAGAATTTGAGATGAAAGATCTCGGATTGACGCATTACTTCCTAGGTCTGGAAGTATGGAAAGGCTTAGAAGGAATCTTTCTCAACCAGGGAAAGTATACTGTGAAAATCTTGAAAATATTTGATATGTTGGAATGTACAACCATGGACACTCTCATGGATTCCAACTTGAATCTATTAGCTAATGACTCATCAAAGTTAGTGGGTGTAACTCTGTACAGACAGATTATTGGGTCATTAATGTATATGACAAACACTAGGCCAGATATATGATTTGCTGTGAACACCTTGATTCTTTTCACCTGATAGCCGTAAAGCATGTGATAAGGTACCTGAAGGGTACGATAGACTTTGGTCTACATTATCTTGGAGATCATGACTTTAGATTGTATGGCTACATAGATGCTGATTGGGCAAGAAGTGTATCAAACAGGAAGAGCACATCGGGTGGATGTTATTGTCTAGGATCTTCCATGATCTTGTGGGTTAGCAGGAAGCAGTCTAGTGTGGCTCTTAGCACGGTTGAAGTGGAATATATAGCTTCTTGCTACTTGTCAAGTGGTATGGCTTTGGAAGTTGTTATCAGGACTGTTTGACTTAGAGATGGAACCCACTGTGATTCCGTGTGGCAACCAGAGTTGTATCAAGATGACAAAGAATCCATTGTTCCATGATAAGTCAAAGCACATAGAGATCTGATATTTCTATATACGAGATATGGTGTAGAGAGGAGCTATCAAGATCAAGTATGTGAGCACTGATGAACAAGTTGCTGATGTATTGACCAAAATTTTGTGTCGAGTAAAGTTTGAGTATTTCCGAGACAAGCTTGGTGTAGTTTAGAAGGACCCTCCTCGAAAGGGGGAGTGATATGGTCAATGATGATACTTGATACTAGTATCGACATGGATACCTATATCGATGATGAGATTGCCTATATCAACGGTAAGGTCAATGATAAGGATACCTACATTGATGAGGATACTGTATCAATGATGAGGATACTTGTATTGATGATGTGGATACTTGTATTGATGATGTGGATACTTGTATCGATGATGAGGATACATGTATTGATGATGAGGTTACCTATTCCGACGATGAGGTCGATGATGAGGTTACCTGTCTTGATGATGAGGTCGATGATATCAACGATAAGGTTGATAACTGGTCCCTAGTGGACAAGGAGGGATTGTGTCATCCCTGGACTTAGGTCCTTGAATTGATCCGTAGACAGATGTATCCAAGAAGTGGTCCCTAGTGGACGAGAGGATTGTATCATCCCAGGACTTTAGTCCTAAATGGATCTGCAGGCAAATGTCTCCAAGAGGTGGTCCTTAGACTTGGTCTAAGTTGACGAGAGGATTGTATCATCCCTGGACTTTAGTCCTAAATGGATCCGCAGACAGATGTCTCTGAGAGGTGGTACTTAGACTTGGTCTAAGTTGACAAGAGGATTGTATCATCCCTGGACTTCAGTCCTAAATGGATCCATAGACAGATGTCTCCAAGAGGTGGTCCTTAGACTTGGTCTAAGTTGAAGAGAGGATTGTATCATCCCTAGACTTCAGTCCTAAATGGATCCACAGACAGATGTCTCCGAGAGGTGGTCCTTAGAATTGGTCTAAGTTGACGAGAGGATTGTATCATCCCTAGAATTCAGTTCTAAATGGATCCGCAGACAGATGTCTCCGAGAGGTGGTCCTTAGACTTGGTTTATGTTGACAAGAGGATTGTATCATCCCTGGACTTCAGTCCTAAATGGATCCGCAGGAAGATGTCTCCGAGAGGTGGTCCTTAGACTTGGTCTAAGTTGATGAGAGGATTCTATCATCCCTGGACTTCAGTCCTAAATGGATCCACAGACAGATGTCTCTGAGAGGTGGTCCTTAGACTTTGTCTAAGTTGACGAGAGAATTGTATCATCCCTGGACTTTAGTCCTAAATGGATCCATAGACAGATGTCTCCGAGAGGTGGTCCTTAGACTTTTTTTAAGTTGACGAGTAGACTGCATCATCCCTAGACATGATATGGTGTCTTAAATAGATCATGTGTGTTGCAAGGTATGCTGCTATTGTGCTGTTGATCGAGAGGATCCAGTTGATGCTATTGTTGTTGGCCCGGTTTTGCAACCAGGCTTAGTGCTATGGGCACCTGCTAACTAGTAGCAGCAGTTTCAATGAAAATGAATAACAATAAACTAATTAAACAAGACTATTCATGGATCTAAGCAAAGATATTAAGCAAATAACAAAAATAATTTAAGATCAAGAACAAGAACATATAAAATAAAGAATTTGTATTGAAAGGATGGGGCAAGCAAGTGCTTGCGGAATCAATACCTCTAATGGTGAGGTTGAATAGCTCCAAGGATGAGCAACTTCCAATCTCCAATGGTCTCTTCTCCAATGTGGTTTGCAATGGCTAAAATGCTCAGGGGAGATTTCAGTAGCATAAGGATGAGATAATGGATGGATGTGAAATGAGGAGCCCCTACCACCTTTTTATAGGTTTTGGTGGTGGGAAATACCATTTGTGGTTTTGTGGAAACCAAATGGTATTGACCAACATGGTTTAGGTACTTTTCCCTCCTTTTTCCTTTTTTGAATAAAAATAATATTTTAATTCCCTTTTTAATATTTTTGGGAATTTGGACCCTTTTTGAGGGTTTTTTATGCTTTTTTGGGAAAAATAATCTTTTTTAATGGAAAAAGGGGTGTACTAAGGTCTTTTGGTGACCTTTTGTTGGTTTCAGAGGCTCTGATGGTGAAAAAGTGGATAAATGGGTCATGTGAATAGGGAAATGAGCTAGTGAGCACTTTTTGGGTGTTAACAGATTGCCCCCTGATGTGTGAGGGCAGGAGCTCATCGTATGGCCGATAGACATCATAGTTCATTTGTCTTTTTCTCGGGTTTTTAGGGGAGAGAAGAGACCGGTTGGAGACTGGAGCCATGACCCTTGGAAGCTGCAAAAACAAAAAATATTACATGGCCTCAATATGAATGAGGTATAATCTCTGATAAAGGACGAGGCGGGCATTCCCATGCTCGTATCAAGACGTATACAAAACAATTAGTCCCAAGAAGGGGGATCTAATACGTAAAGAAATATACTGGTACATCATAATGGTCCAGAGGGGACATTATTGTGGGATATACTCATGATCATGGCTGATCTCAATAACTGATACACTGGAATAACTGTTGAACTGCTGAAACTGAAGGTGTCTAACATCTGTATGGACTCAATGACTGTGAGCCATCTGAGATATTGTCGCCATACGCAACCCGGATATCTATAGAAAAAATGTAAGTGGTTGTAACCATAGGTAGACTCTCAAATGTGGAGGAGTCAGGTGGTATCCGGGGTCTTCGACTAATAACTGAACGGACCAATACCCTGTGCGAGTCTCAACGATGCGATCAAGGTGTTGAAGTCGAGCATGTGAGAAACAACCATTCAGAGAGGCGCTGAGGATTCCTCTCGAAATGATTCATAGGCACTCATCATAAATGGCAATGAGTCCAAGACACAGGGACCTCTAGGTCTATCCTCTGGAATTAATGTAGTTGTCGTCGACAGAGGGAGACCAGCAACTAACAAGTCAATGATGTTTCCTTGATAGGAGCACGAGGTGTATAACTGAAGTGATGTAGTACTGATGGTAGGACTGACATACTTGTGGGGAAGGGAAATAACTGGGTCAAAAAATGGGTAGACTCAAACTTTCTTTGTTCAGAGCATGATGACATGGTTGACCTGGCAGCGTAGGGAACTGACTTGTAGGTGTGGGGATCATTGCTTTGACTGAATGGCATATATTGACTCTGGGGGGGAGGACAAGCTGATAGGTGCTGTCGAGGGATTATCAAGGTGACATACTGCAGAATACTCTGAACAAAGGCGACCAAAATGGGGAAGCTGCCTAAATGAGTAGATATGATCTGTCGTGGCGCCAAGAGGCACCATTGATTCCTTCTTCGTAGTTTTAATGAGCTCCAAGAAGGGATAAAAGTGTGCTCTGAAATGGTACGGTCCTGTGGATTTTGCGAGCCCAGGACGGCTCGTGCTCATGGTTGCTTTTATGTTTAGAGAGTCTGAAAACAGTAAGTGGACTCTGTTGGTGTTTCTTTTTCGTAAGTTTAGTCTCCAAGGCCCGAAAAAGCATAAAATGATGCGGATGGAGAACTCTTCTAGCCGATGTGACTAGAGTATACCTTTTTCGTAATTAGTCTACAAGGTCCGGAAAAGGGGTAAACTTATACCAGGTAGACGCCCTTTCAGATACGTTTAGCGAGCATGAAAGGAAGCAAGATTGCTCAGCGATCTTTTCATTGTTTTAGGAGTCAGAAAAGAGCTTAACAGAAACTCCCTAAGTGCCTTTTTCGTAAAAGGGATTGCTCGGCCCGAAAAGGGGATAAAATTATACCGAACAAAAAATGGATTGATGAGGGCGAGAAAGGGTCTCAAGCATCGTCATCAGTGCGGAAAACTGGATCCGGTGACCTAAGGATTGTTGAAAACGGAGAACGGCCGATGTGGCGCGCAAACCGACGTGACGAAGGGGTCACAAGGCAAAATGCCCGAAAAATCTAGAGGTGAGAGCGAGAAATGATCTCGAGCGTCGTCACGAGCGCGGAAAACTGAATCCGGCAATATAAGGCACGTCGAAAACGGAGAACGGCCGATGTGGCATGCAAACCGAGGTGACGAGGGGGGCGTGGAAAAAATGCCCGAAAAATCTAAAGGTGAGAGCGAGAAATGATCTCAAGCATCGTCACGAGCGCGGAAAACTGAATCCGGCGATATAAAGCACGTCGAAAACGGAGACCGGCCGATGTGGCACGCAAACCGAGGCGACGAGGGGGGCATGGGAAAAAATGCCCGGAAAATCTAAAGGTGAGAGCGAGAAATGATCTCAAGCATCATCACGAGCGCGGAAAACTGAATCCGGCTATATAAGGCATGTCGAAAATGGAGAACGGCCGATGTGGCACGCAAACCGAGGCCACAAGAGAGGCCAAAAAATGGTGAAAAAATGGACTTCGTGAAAATGGGAAACGGAAAGAACCTGTATGAAGTTCTCGCTGTGCTGATCCCAACGGTACCAACGGTTTGAGAAATGGACTTCGTATGCTACCGTAATGGTGGTTTGAAATTTGTGGAATTTCTATAAATAGGGCGTGGGGCCCAAAATGACATTTCATTGTTACGTGTGAGTTTGATAGAGCTGTCAGAGCTATTTCTCGATTTCCGGGAGATTTCACCGTTGGTTTTCGATTTAGCGAGTTGCAGGTAACTCTATTCGCCTTAACCCTGTCAATTATGTCTTTTTTGTTTGGCGGCGGGCCCCCGAAGGCCGCGAAACTCCACGTTGACTCTCCAACGTGGAACCGCGCGGGTTTCGGGGCTGAACCCGCGATGAACCGTGCGGGTTCTAGGCTCACAGTCGCGATGTTCATCGCGACTGTGAAATAGGAACCCGCGATGTTCATCGCGAGTTCATGGGGGATAGTCGCGATGTTCATCGCGACTGTCCGGCCAAAACCCGCGATGTTCATCGCGGGTTTTTTCATGGATCCCGCGATGGCCATCGCGGCTTTTTGTGGAAAAGCCGCGATGGGCATCGCGGCTTTTTGTGTAAAAGCCGCGATGGGGTTTTTCTAAAATTTTTATGCTGGGGCTAAAAATTTCTTCTGTTTTTGGGCAGGATGTTGCGGAGACCTCAGTCTGTGTGGCGGGAGAGGGAGATCGATGCTGATCTCATGCTGAGGATTGAGACTGATGGGGGGGTTAGACAGACCCTGGCCATGAGCGGACTCTTGAAGTTCGCTCAGATTCCTCCTATACGTTCAGTGAGGCGACTCCTGAACAAGCTCGTGCAGTGGTGGGTGCCGGCAGAGGGTGCCTTCATTATTGGTGGTGAGAGGTTAGAGATCACTCTCACTGATGTATATTTTTTGATTGGGTTGCCTCGCTTGGGTGAGGTTGGTGATATGTCGCCGAGGTTTCCTCCGGGTGTAGATATGGAGGACCTCTTACAGACTTTCTGTGTGGATGATGCTGTTTTGGTAAACAGCTCTATTAGTCTGAAGTTCCTACGTGAGTGGGATATGCGGGCTGTTGGTGCCTGTGTTCTGAGGATATTGGGTGTTGCTGCACCACATCGTATGTCTGGGGGGCAGACGATGATGGTGGATTCCGTTCTACGGGGTACTTATTACGCCTGGGTGCAGATGTTCCTGGCCGGTGTCCGGAGAGATCTGGACAAGGCCATTAGAGAGGGAGGAGAGTTTTGTTACGCCTCGTTTTTATGCTGTTTTTTCTTTGAGCGGGTGCCGACCTTGCGGCCACGGGTACCCGTTCGTGCTGGGCTTCCGAGCGAGCCTCGTATGATGAGGTGGGGGCAGATGATGCCCCGTGCTGGCGGTGGTATCCGCGGCTACTTCACAGAGGATTTCTATCAGCAGTGGGAGCAGATGCCTCTGGTGATCGAGGACTATCCCTACGCCGGCATGGACTACCGGGGTGACCCAGAGATGCCTCGTGCCCCAGGACAGGCCTGGAGTTTGGATGGTATGTTTGTGTATTTTATTTGTTGTTATATCATATGTTGTTTGGTTTATTATGATGATATCTTTGCATAGTATCTGATGGCTTACTTGTTTTGTGCAGATGTGGGTCCAGTGCCACCACCTGACTATGTGGCTCGGCAGGGGCGGGCGATGGTGGTCGCTCGTCCCCCTGTACCTGTACCTCCTCCACGTGGTGGAGGATATGCAGCCCGTGGGCGAGGGGTTGGCCCTCAGGACGACGCCATAGATGGTGTCCGACGGACCTTAGCCCGGATCGTAGCTGGGCTCCCCGAGGATGGCTGGAGACCTTGATCGGGACATTTTGCAGGGATGTCTTGGTGCGCCGCCTGAGTGGCAGTCGCTCCTGTTGAGGGCAGCGGTGTTCGTGGCTAGGCATGGGGGTGGTGGACGAGATGCTCCGGTAGGGCCGGCTCAGGGGAGGATACGTCTGAGGGACGATCCAGCGGGGCCGGCAGAGCGGCGAGTTCGGGGTCGTCATGACCCGGCGGGGCCGGCGGAGGAGGAGTCGGAGGAGGAGCCGGAGGAGGAGCCCGAGGATCCTAGGGATCCAGACGAGTAGATATATTGTATCTGCCCCCAAATGCTGATGAGCATATGGGGAAGCATTTTTTTGTATGACAGATGTATTTTTTGTATATCGGGTGCTGAGGGCACTTATGACATGTTCACCATTTGATTTATATATATATGTGGATATATATTTTAGATATATTGTCGTGTATGCACGTGGATGCACACTTGTCTTTTGTATATGCCTGTGGAGGCACATGTTATGCACGTGGATGCAGTATATTTGTTGATTTATGTATGCCCGTGGAGGCACCTGTTTATGCACATGGATGCATTATTTGGTTTGTTTGTTTTATGCCCGTGGAGGCACATGTTATGCACGTGGATGCAATATTGGTTTTTGTATATGCCCGTGGAGGCACATGTTTTGCACATGGATGCATCTTTTGTTTATGGATATGACATTATGTGATTGGTGTGCCAGTCGAGGACACTGTTTGCCATATTATCTGCTACACTATTGAGGTGTCTTGGGACATGTGTGAATGTAATGGATTCAAACTGTCTAACCATTTGTTTAGTGCACAAGAATTTTCTGAAGAGACAGGGATCGCGTACCTGGTAATCATTGTTGAGCTGGGAAACCAAGAGCTGTGAGTCCAAGAAAACGTTGAGGTGACGTATGCTCATCTGGAGAGCAGCGGCCAGGAGACCGGTCACGGCATCGTATTCAGCTTGATTATTGGTAGCGGCACCTAAACATACTCCGTCAATGTGAATTAACTCATGTGAAGGGGAGTATATTACCCAAGCTGCGGAGGCGAGATTGGGAGACCAACGGCTTGCACCATCAGCGAAACCGACATGGCAGAGTGGAAGAGGTTCCATCTGTGGTCATGCAGAGAAAAACAAATATTTAGGTTTTTTTTTTTAAAAAAAATTTGTGAACGAAAAATGTATGCCTATACTAAAATGGACGATGGTGTCCATCAGATTATCTATGGGTAAAATCGTTTAAGGTACAACCCGTTGCGGGGGTTGCGTAGGGTGTTGCCTTCTGAATCGGTCAGAATGTATGCCCCCTGCCCGAGGCAGGTGTGTATGATGTAGGGGCCTTGCCACATGGACATGAACTTTCCCTTCCCGGTTTTATCATGAGCTTGATCGTAAGCGAGGACAAGGTCTCCCTCCGAAAAGGTTCTTGGGTGGACGCGTTTGTCGTAACTTAGTTTCGATCGTTGTTTAGCAGCTTCCATGTTTTGAATGGCTGTGCGCCGATCTTCATCGGCCTGCTCTAGGAGCAGTAAACGTTGCTCGATCGGGGAAGTGTCCGGTAGGAGCTCAACGGCGATATGTAAGGCTGGGATCTGACACTCAATGGGGAGGACAGATTCGACACCGTGAACTAAATGGAAAGGGGTAAAACCGGTGGCGGTTTTGGTTGAGGTGCGGTAGGCCCATAGTGCCGAGAAAAGCATGTGGTGCCAATTGGATTTGTGCTTGTCTATAGTACGTTGGAGAATGGTCTTCAAAATTTTATTGATCGCTTCGACTTGTCCGTTTCCTTGGGGATAGTAAGCAGAAGAGAAATGGTGTTCAAATTTCAACATGGTTGATAATTCCTTCCAGACGGCATCTTCGAAGTGAGAGCCGTGGTCAGAGACTAGCTGCTTAGGCACTCCGAAATGAGTGATAACATGGTTGAAGAAGAACCGTGCTGCAGTGTCGGCTTTGCAATTGTAGGTCGGCATGGCTTCTGCCCACTTGGTGAAATAATCTACAGCCACAATGATGTGTTTGTGACCGCCGGCTGACGGGGGGTTGCAGTCGAGGAAGTCGATGGCCCATTTGCAGAATGGTCCAACAGTGATGACTGGATGAAGGGGGGCAGGGGGGGTTCTTGCTTTTGGGGCAAATAGTTGGCAGTTCTGGCAATGCTTGACTGCGGTGATGCAATCAGTAAACAATGATGGCCAATAATAACCGGCCCGAATGATTTTCTGGGCGGTTGCCATACCGGAGAAATGGCCTCCGCAGGCACCGCTATGACAATCATTGAGGACTTGTTCTGCCTCACTATGGGATAGGCAGCGGCGTAAGATGGTATCAATGCCGCATCGGTAAAGTACATCCCCTATCAGGAGATATCGGGGGGCGTGGTGTCGTATGCGGCGGCGCCCATCACGATCGATGTTTGGTCGAAATTTTTGCATACGAAGGTAAGTCAAAATGTCGCCGTACCAAGGGTCGTCAGACGAAATGATGAAGATCTGCTCGTCAATCAGGTCCGTTTGGATAACGGGTGATGTTGAAGAGGATGGGAGGTCCGTGATGAGGTGAGCAAGCGCAAGGGCTTTAGTGTTTTTGGGAGTTTTGAAAGTAAGGTCATATTCCTGGAGGATAATGACCCATTTGGCAACACGACCTTGTAGGAGCCGCCGGGTGAGGAGGTAGACCATGGGGTTGGAGTCGGCCACGACCGTGGTATGACTGAGTAGGATGTAGTGTCGCAATTTTTGTACGGAAAAGACTACAGCTAGGGCTAATCTTTCCTCATATGGGTAACGTAGAGGTGGGCCAGACAAGGTTTGGCTGACGTAATAAATCACATGCTCTTTGTGGGAGGCATCTTCTTGGACCAAAACTCCGGACACAGCATGTTCAGATGCCGAGACATAAAGGGTGAAGTCTTGAGAGAAATCCGGTGGGGATATCAAGGGGGCTTGTGTGAGAGCTTTCTTGAGGGCTTCGAAGGCCGTGTCTGCTTGCTCATCCCAAACAAAGGGTATGTGGGTGCGAAGCAAGCGTAAGAAGCCATGGACTTTGGTGGCATAATCAGGAACGAAGCGCCTAAGAAAATTGGACCGCCCTTGCAAGCTCTGAAGCTGCCGAAGCGTGCGAGGAGGGGGAAGTTCTAAGATGGCTTTGACTTTCAGGGGATCGACAGTGATTCCGTCTTGGGAAACAATGAAACCCAACAACCGGCCCGCTGGGACGCAAAAGACACACTTGTGTGGGTTCAAGCGGATTTTATATTTGCGACAACGCAGGAAAACTTGCCGGAGGTCGTTGAGGTGGTCTGATCGTTTTCGGGAACGAGCTGTGAGGTCGTCAAGGTAGACTCGCAGGATATGGACCAAGTCATGAAAGCAATAGGTCATGGCTCGCTGGAAAGTGGCACCAGCATTTTTAAGGCCAAATGGCATGACGCGATAGGCAAAGGTGCCCCATGGGGTGGTGAAGGCAGTCTTGTACTGATCCTCCTTGCGGATGTGGATCTGGTTATATCCGGAAAACCCATCCATGAAGGATAGGACTTCATGGCCCGCACACTCATCAATGAGTTGGTCAATGAATGGTGTGGGGAAATTGTCTTTTGGACAAGCGTGGTTTAAATCGCGGAAGTCAGTGCATACTCTAAGGGTGCCCTGCTTTTTGTTGACGGGAACGGGGTTCGACACCCAGGTGGTGTACGGAATAGGGTAAATGAACCTTGCTTTTCGAATTTTCTCGACCTCAGCCTTAACAGCAGGGAGCTTGGAAGGGTGAATAGGTCGCTGTTTCTGATGAACAGGGGGTACTTCAGGCCATGTATCAATGTGGTGTTCAATAATGGCGGGGTCGAGACCAGGCATCTCGGTATAGGACCAGGCAAAGACGTCTCGAAACTCTTGAAAGAGCTTTTTGTATGCCTGAGTTTCTGCTTGAGTGCAAGATGCGCCCAGCGAGATGAGCTCAGGTTTTCCTGGTGTTGTGGAAATGTCTATCTGTATAGTGGGGGAAATGTTTGACATGTTCCCTTCTTCAAAGGCATCCGGTGCTGGGATGGGGTCTTTTAACCAATCGACCTTAGTGGGTATGAAGTCTTTCGACTCGACCGATAGCCGGTTGGATGCGGTGGATGTAGATGCTTCCGGGAGGAAGTACGAGCGATGATGCATATCATCCCAAGGGTAGTCGGGTGCAGTGAGTGTCTCCAAAATTTGCTCATCAGTATTGAAGTAGTCAGACCATAAATCAAGGGGTTCTGGTTTGAAAGTTGTTGAAATCATATAAATTGTATTGACTTCTTCCGACGAGGATGATGGCGGGGGGTGGATCTCTTCGATAAGGGGAGGAGATATCTCTAAGTCGACGTTGTTCAACTCGTACAACGCTGCTCTATAGTCAGGTAGATCAGGACAATGGTGAGAGTAGTGGCCGTAAACACTGCATATAGCACAAGGATGGTTAGTGCGCAGTGATTTGTCGCGAGGCTGTAGAGGTGGCTCTAACCTGACTACTGGGATGCTGATGTCATCGTCCAACATATTCATATGCTCTTGGAGTGCCGGTAAGTGTGGGCATTGATGAGTTGGATGTCCTATCTCATCGCATAATGAGCACTTGGGTGGGGCTCGAAACACTGGTGGGGGTTTAACTGCCTTAGGAGGTGGTATCGCAGTGTACGGTTGTGGGCCTCTGCCCCCAGTGGGCTTAGCAAGAAGAGGGGGATTCGTTGACGTCGAAGCAATCGTGAGACCAGGAGGAGGTTTCATTGACGACGAAGGGATTGCGACACCAGGAGGAGGTTGATTTGTGGTAACAATAGGTTGTACCGGTTGGAGGATGACGTTTGGTGTCGGCGGTGGAACGGGAGGTGAAATATACCACACGGGTAATCCCAATGTTAACCCGGGTAGACTAAGGGTAGCCATAACCGGGGCGCTTACTACACCCGAAGGAGGAAATAGAAAGGGGATGGTGTGGATGGGTGTAACCCCGATGTGACTTGGTACCAATGGTGGTTGACTACCGGGTGTTTGTGTATTCTGTGAAAGAGTACAGAGGTTTGCGACCTGGGTCTCTGGTGACGGTGGTGGAATGGCCTGGAATGTAGAGGTCATGGGTGTATCTGAGTAGAGTCCGGGTCCCACAGAAGACACAAAGGAGGTAACCGCACTCGAAGCGGGTTGTTCAATCATGGGGAGAACATTTTCGGGGGCTGCAGGGGCATTGGGATCATAGTAGGTGAGTTGGTCGATTTTGACCACGCGTCCCTCATGGGGGAACATCATGGTACGAAAAACGGAGGAGGCGACCACTTTCATGGCGTACATGTAACTACGACCCAGTAAAAGGTTATAATCAAGCTGGGCGTTAATGACCTCTATGTCGATGAGCACAGTTTTTCCACCCAATTGGAGGGGGACCTTGGGTAGTAGACCTTGAGGTTGAGCTGACCGGCCGTCATAGGCCCGCAATGCAGTGGTGGATTGCTGGAGAGCAGGGGATCCCAACTTCTGCCAAACAAATGTGGACATGACGCATGTGGAGGCACCTTCGTCGATGATACATCGATGGATGACAAGATTCCGGATAGAAACGGAAACTTGGACTGCTATGGTGGAAGGCAGGCGTGGTTCGGACTGGTCCAAATCAAAGGTCATCAATTTCGAATCATTTGGGTCGATCGCCCCAATGGCGGAAAGTAAAGTCTTGCGCTGCGTTGGACAGTTTTTCAAGACTTCTAACGCAGACATGGCTGCGGGAGATTGAGCTAGGTCATCTACGATGTTGTAATTTGACGCAGCCCGTGCATTGGGGTTGTTGTTTATACGACGGAGAGGGAAACGAGGTGCTTTAGAGGCACCATCGAGTGGAAGAGGTGGTATCCGTAACGTCTGATCGGTGGGATTAGCGTTAGCATCCTTATCGGCGGGGGTAGCCTCGGAGGTAGGACCATATTGGTTCCGTCGGGTTTGGATATTGACGTCTGCTGTGGACATCATCAATAAATGGTGAGTGCCTGAATCAAACATGGGTTGGTCAAGAGCGGCGTAAGTGATTTGTTGTGGTTGCACGTTTCCCTGTGGGGGGGCTAACGGCTGAGTGTTCACCACTCCTTGTGTTGGAAAAGGGTTTTGTAGTACCAAAGGTTGTTGCGGAGGTGGTGGAGGGTTGGGTGGCGGCTGAGGAGCCGCCTGCCCTTGACGATGGGCGTCATTTGTCCATAGTTGTCGAGCTCGCTCCAGATGTGGGAAAGCATGGGTATAGTGGCCATAAACACCGCAAATGGAACAAGGATGGTTTGTTCGTAAATTAGCATTTTTGGGTTGCTTAGTTGGTCGATCAGGATTCTGATGAGCAGGTGCCGCGTTATTGTTTTGCGGAGGATGGGTAGGTTGTGGAGCTTGGTTACAGTTTTGATTGTTTCCACGGTTGCGTCCTCTTCCGCGGTTTGGTTGCCCACCCTGGTTGCGTTGGTTATTTTGGTATTGGGGCTGCTGTTGTTGTGCGTACACATGCCCTTGAGCATTGGGGGGATTCTGAGGAGCCGTAGGTGCGGGAGCAGGTTGCGGTGGATAGTATGTAGGTGGAGCTAGAGGTGGTCCAGTTGCCTGTTGGGGTTGTTGGTACCCCTGAGCTGGTGGAGGTGTGAGGTTAGCTGGTGCAACCGGTTGTGGGTAATGCATGGGCTGTTGTGGGAACTGCATGGGGGTCTGTACCGTAGGTTGAGCATAGTATGTAGGAGGTACATATGCTGATGGCGCTTGGCCATAACAATGTTGTGGACAAGAGGGTCCATGAACGTGATGGGTCTGGTTTGTTGGAGCATAAGAAGTTGTCGCTCCGGAACTCGATGTGGCCCTAGAAAGGTCTGGGGCGGGCATGGTGCTCACCATACTGAAAGGTTTTTCTTGCGGTGTAATTTGGCCAATAATGCCATCAGCGGCATGTGATGCCCCCGGTGTGTCACCGCGTGCAGAGTCGCCTCGTGGGGCGTCCGGTATGATCGTGTATAAGTAACCCAACTGGGCATAGATGAGATCAAACTGTTGGGCCTTGAGGATGGCCTCTTCCTCGGACTGGGGTCTTTCAGATGCTACATCCTTCGCAATGAGAGGAAGGAGGGATTTAAGGAACCAGTCTAAAAAGATTCGGTCGTCTAATTTGATCTTGCATAGGCTTCGGCGCCGGCGCCAATCATGAATATGGTCAGTGATATGCGTGGCCGTGTTCTGTCTGCAAGACAGTAGGATTTCGACGCCCGCATCATAGCGGACAGGTAGCTGAAAGAACTGCAGGAAGGTCGAGGCAAGGGAGGTAAATGTGGAATGCGTCCCATGGGGTTGCTCGATATACCATTTGGCTGCAGAGCCAGTGAAGGTGCGCTGTAATAAACGGAGGCGGACAGAGTCGTCCACTATGGAGTTGGAGGAACACCATAGATGGAAGGACATGATATGGTTTTGGGGGTCTTCCCCTGCCTTACCCTCAAACTTAGGGATGTCAGAGGGAAGTTTGGTGGGCATATGGGGCCACGCAGGATCATGTCTAATGGGGTCATTTGTGAGCCTAGCTAAATCTGGCAGGTTCAGACTCGCCATATATGGTAGACTAGCAGATGTGGTGACTGGAACTGGGACATGCCTGGCCATAGTGGTATGGTGAAGGGGTCCAGTTGCGCCTAAAGGTATGCTAGGTATGGAGGGTATATGCCCTCCGATAGGTGTAGTCTGGTATGGGCCAGCGCCTCCAAGTGCAACTTGGGTTACACTTGGGTTAGGAATCGCACTAGGGATTCCTGGTATAGCACTCCCAAGTGCAACATGGGTTACACTTGGGTTAGGAATCGCACTAGGGATTCCTGGGATAGGGTTTGTGGAAACCAAAGGGGGTATGACCCCCATGTTGGGTATACCTATGACAGGTGTTGGCCCTGTGTTGGGCATTCCTAAATGTGGAGTGTTACCCATATTGGGCATACCCAGGGGGGTGGTTGTTGCCGTGGATGGTACTCCAGCAGAAGGGTCTGCGGATGTCTCACCTATGGTGCTTGTAAATAGTGGATCAAATGGTGTTCCAGACATAATTGTGGTTGGTGGTAACTCGGTGTGGTTTTCGGATTCTACCTCCAAATCAAAGGTGAAGTGGGGTATGTCAGAATCGGATGACTGTCTAATTGATTGACGATGTGTCGAATCAAGGGATAGGGCTCTGCGTCTGTGACGTGGAGAGCCAAGTGGACTAAACTCTGGGAGTTCGCCCTGTAGACGACGAGAACGTCTAGAATTCTCAATGGTGAGAAAATATGTTTGGGTAAAAAATTTGTTTAAGTATCAGGTGGTGATATATATATAAAAGACTCAAAACCCTAATGCAACCAAGGGGGTGCAAGAAGGGGAGTGAAAAAAGAAGGCTCTCAGGCCAAAAAAAATCAATCCTCAGAAAAGGCACTTATTCTAGCAGCTGTGCTACAATAAGTGGAGGAATGCAACAACAGGTCAGAATACCAACACGCAAGCGGCTCCTAGAAAAAAAATAGGTGTAACTAGACCACAGGTAGGTTGAAATCATGCAAACACCTAATCTAAAAGTATTGTGACTCAAACAGACGATATCCTCTGCAAGGTGATGAAATCCAAGTCAGACAATATGAATGTTGAGACAATGGCTAGATATCCCCCTACCGGGAGGGACACCGGGTAATCAATCCTAAAGACAGGCTACTAGGATACTCCGTTCATGACGCGTCGAGAAAAGGTAAATCTGCCGTTTGGTCCTTTGATCGCAATATCCCAATACAGGGATATCCCGAGAACTGCGAATGGTAGCCCTTCGGTTACTGAATGGGTTTCGGTATCCCACTCAGGCTTCCGGAACCATCCTCGCGACTTCAACCCTCCTAAGGGAGAGGCCTTCCCACAAACCGGTTGTGACCGCGCCAAAAAGTACTAAGAGATTTTAGCTCCCTAATTGGACAACTTCTATGTCTCAGATGTATGAACTGAGGGGTGTTATTGGAACACCTATCCCCCCAATACTACCTAGCTACAAGAATTCTTTTAGTGTTCCCCAATTGGGGTTAAAAGTGTGTTCAAATTAGGGTTCGTTTTAAGGCTTAGTTCAATTAAGTGATCGTGTGAGTGCACGTGAGGTGTTATAAACTGAACTGGAAAAGAATTAAATGCTTTAAGAAAATTTTCAAAAAATAAAGGATTTTTCGAAAAAATAAAAAGCAAATATTTATGACTTTTCACTAAAAGGAATTTAAATGCTTTTCAAAAAATAGCTCAAAAAATAATGGATTTTTTGGATTTATGAAAGCAAATAATAGACTTCTTTTAAAAGAAATAAATAGATTTCTTCGTTTCAAGAAAAATTGCTAAGGGCAAGATTTTAAAGAAGTAAACAAAAAAAAATTTGAATCTAGATGAAAATGCAAAATGAGTCTTTCTTTCACTTTCTTGAAAATTTTTAAAAAGATTTCTAGATATGCACTTTTAAATAGTAAAAAAAAATTTCAAAGCTGTAAAATGTGCAGGATTTAAAACTGTAAAAAATGTGCTATGGGCAGAAAGTACAGTAAAAAATATTTTTCAAAATCGGGATGGCCGAATGAAAAATTCAGCCGCGCGGGTTTTGGACGCACAGCCGCGATGGGCCGCGCGGGTTTTGGACGCACAGTCGCGATGGACCGCGCAGGTTTTGGGCTCACAGTCGCGATGGACCGCGCGGGTTTTGGGCGCACAGTCGCGATGGACCGCGCGGGTTTCAGCCGCACAGTCGCGATGGGCAGCGCGGAAATAGGCCGCGAAGCCGTGGTGTGCAGCGCGGAAAAACGCAGAAAAGTCGCGATGGACCGCGCGACTGTCTGGTAAAAGGCCGCGATGGACCGCGCGGAAAAACGCAGAAAAGTCGCGATGGACCGCGCGACTGTCTGGCAAAAAACCGCGAGGCGGAAGCCGTGCACGGAAACCGAGAAACGAACCCAAAAATTGAAAATTTCGGGCTGTTTATGGGGCCAAATCTCAGAGCAGCAATGGATCTGCTGTCTAAGATGGCAGATCTATGGATCTAAAGGTTAAAAACTCATAAAAAACTAAGATTAAAGGCAAAACTAGAGATCTATAGTTCAATCCCCAGCGGAGTCGCCAAAAACTGTTGGCCCGGTTTTGCAACCAGGCTTAGTGCTATGGGCACCTGCTAACTAGTAGCAGCAGTTTCAATGAAAATGAATAACAATAAACTAATTAAACAAGACTATTCATGGATCTAAGCAAAGATATTAAGCAAATAACAAAAATAATTTAAGATCAAGAACAAGAACATATAAAATAAAGAATTTGTATTGAAAGGATGGGGCAAGCAAGTGCTTGCGGAATCAATACCTCTAATGGTGAGGTTGAATAGCTCCAAGGATGAGCAACTTCCAATCTCCAATGGTCTCTTCTCCAATGTGGTTTGCAATGGCTAAAATGCTCAGGGGAGATTTCAGCAGCATAAGGATGAGATAATGGATGGATGTGAAATGAGGAGCCCCTACCACCTTTTTATAGGTTTTGGTGGTGGGAAATACCATTTGTGGTTTTGTGGAAACCAAATGGTATTGACCAACATGGTTTAGGTACTTTTCCCTCCTTTTTCCTTTTTTGAATAAAAATAATATTTTAATTCCCTTTTTAATATTTTTGGGAATTTGGACCCTTTTTGAGGGTTTTTTATGCTTTTTTGGGAAAAATAATCTTTTTTAATGGAAAAAGGGGTGTACTAAGGTCTTTTGGTGACCTTTTGTTGGTTTCAGAGGCTCTGATGGTGAAAAAGTGGATAAATGGGTCATGTGAATAGGGAAATGAGCTAGTGAGCACTTTTTGGGTGTTAACAATTGTGATGACGATGATGTTGATTGTGTGATGACGATGATGCTAATCGTGTGATGACGATGATGATGATCGTGAGATGACGATGCTGATGACCGTGATGATCTAGATGACGATGATGTTGATCGTAATGATCTAGATGATGATGTTGTTGATCGTAATGATCTAGATGAAGATGTTGTTGATCATGATGATCTAGATGAAGATGTTGTTGATCGTGATGATCTAGATGAGGATGCTTTAGATCGTGAGGATCCAGATGTTGATGTTGTTGTAGTTGTTCAAGTGTTGCAGAAGATGAAGATTCAGTACTGAAGATGTTGATGTTCCAATATTGAAGATGTTCCAGTAACTACTTGAGTTATTGATGATGTATAAAGAAAGCTTCCAATGATTTATAGATGTATTATGTATGATGTTGATGACTCCTTCCTCCTGCAGATGTTGTTATAATATCCTTCTCGTTAAGGGGGAGTGTTGAGATATTGTAACTTCTAAGAATATTATATTTGTACTTTATTATTCCATAGATGTTTCAT